>JAZHRO010000051.1:35765000-38165000 GCA_037157565.1 Thalassia testudinum | reverse complement strand
ACTAAGTTAGGCACACAAAATGATTAACCTAGACTGATTTCTACTTTTTTATACATTGGTTTTTTTGTGTACCGGTTAAACAGATTAGAATTCGATTGAGTAGAAGAAAATCAATTAGGTTAAGTGCCTTGAATGTGGGTGTATGTTGAATTACCCCACAAAAATATCTTTTTGCTTTTTTTTATATGCAAGGGTGAAATGAATGTGGGTGGAAATCCAAACAACCAAACTAATCCTAGGATTTATGCAAACACCTAGGTTAATTGGAATTTGAATTAATGTGATGAAATGAAATCTATGGAGGGCGAAGAATGGGGAGAACTTATAGTCGTCTTCAACTGCACTTTACTCCGATCTACCACTTGACAATTCCCTAATAGAGGTATCTGTGAAACAATAGACATGAGATAAAGCAAGTTAGAAAACAGTAAAGTGCATGAAATGTGAAAAGAAGATTGAAAAATCGTTGCCTCCCCGGCAATAGTGCCAAAATGTTAATAGCGGAAAACTATGCGTTCACAATTAGTTTTGAAAACCCGTCATTGTAGTTCGAGTCGCGAAGAAATCCGTTCAAGAAAAAAAATTTATATCGAAAAATCTGTAAAGAAATTCTGGGTCAAAACAAGGAGGCTACGTCGATCTCAAAATCCGCACTTGTATATTTTTTTTTGTATTTTTGTTTAAAGGATGAGATAATCACAATGGAAGCAATATCAACAATAAGTGAGAGAGAGAAAGAACAATCATCTGATGTTGAATAATGTTTTTACAACTAATAAAGCGAGAAAAGATTACACTAAGCGGGAAATTGTTACAACTAGAAAGCAGGAAATTCTACTCTAGAAAGCGAAAAAAGAAGGGAAAGAGAAGTTATCCTCCTCGACAATCGCTTGGAGGACGAGCTGAATGAAACAATGCCTGGAAGACGGGGAACATAGTGGGAAAAAGGAGGATGAGGCAGGAGGAATGGGGATGAAGTAGCACGTTGTCGTCGTTGCGGGATCCGCTTCCGGAACGGGGGCGAAAACTTGATTTTAGCTCTTGAGGAGCATCCCGGGTGTGGGACAAGCTTCTCTTAAGCTTTGGAGAGGGAGAGAGGAGAAGGGATGAGAAATTCGTAGGGTAGGGCTCTCCTTTTATAGTTGCAAGGAGTGGGGGCATTTTGGACATTTTAACATCAAAAACATTATTTCAGGAACTTTAGTGACGGATAAATCCGTCACTAAAGGCATGAACATGGCCGACGTGCACGCGCTATGCGTGCGCCCCCCGCCTTCGTGCACCCAATGCATGCGCACATTCGCGCATGCTCAGCCATTCGATCAAGAGATCGGACGACTTAAACTGCTCCTCGCCAGCGCCGCGTGCCCGCATGCGATTTGGCATTCGTGCTATGCGTCTGATCGTGTGTGGGTGCTATTGGCTGATCTGTGCCGCTCGTTGCCAATCGAGCGGTTGTGGTCGCGTGCCCGCACACTAGGAGGGGGCGCCGCGCTTGTGCTTCAAACCCGCGCCTCCTGCCTTCATAGCGACTTAGTCGCTGTGCTACGCGTGCGGTTGAGGCGCATTGAGGATTTTGTGCGCACGTGCGTGCGGCCATTGGATGAGCATCCAACGGCTTAGATGTGTCAAGCAATTGAAGAAGAGAAGTGCTGCAGCCGGTGCTGGGATGCTATGATGGTGCCACGTGGCGCCATCTAGGCTGTCCATCTTCTGTGTGTTGTAGATGGTGCCATGGGTGTCGGATTGGATCGACTTTCATGCCATTAGGCTGCGATCGTCGATCCGAACCCATCCGTGTGGTCGGATTTATTGTATGAGGTGCATATTAACACCATCTTGGCCCTTGATCTTTAGGGTTCCTCAGTCTCTATCTGGTGCTACGGATGTCCGATCAGGGCGATCTTGGAGTCGTTGAACTCCAATTGTTGCCTTGATCAGATCTGTACGGTTGGATCTTCGATCCGAGGCCTCAATTAACAAGTTGCCCTATCCCTGGCCATAAAAAGGAGACAATTAGTATATAATTTATACTTGACTTAAATGCATGATTATGCATGTTATGCACTATTTACAATGTATAATGCTAATGTGACACCAATAATATGCATTAATAGACATTTTAGGTTAATCAGATGTATGCACATCACCAGCCTACCACAGTTGGGGGAACTTTGAACCCTCATATCCTGATTACTTTGGAGTTCCCTAGACCTACGAGGATCTCCATGCCATCCAGAACAATCCTTTCTCTAATACCTACAACCCTGGATGGCGTAATCATCCCATCTTTGCGTGGTCGGGAAATAACCCAAATCTGAGACCTCAATTCCAACCCCGACCATAGGCCTCGCACCTATATCAACTCAATCAGCCTAGACCCAATCCAAATTACCAATCAGGGCCTAACAATGATGATCAGATAGTCCTAATCCTTTAAACCTTGACTGACATTCAAAAATAGCATAAAGACGAGATCACAGAGGTTCATAATCAACTTGCACGGATGGCGAATTCCCGCCATCGTGGTTCACTTCCCTCCTAACCTCTGCCTAATCCAAACAACGTGTCAACCCAAAAACACGTTGTAAACCAAATCCAGGGTCAAGTATGCTATACCCAACCTGGTCTAGTGACTCATACCTGCTTATGTTCTCCATCCACCTCAGTTGAGCTAGAACACACCATGACTTACCCGACCCCACTTCCACATCAACAGCAAGGAACGACTTTTTCCCCTCCACCTCCACACCATGATTGTGCCATGATCAATACTACAAGTAAAGAACAGAAACCCATTCCTAAAGATAGCCAATCCATTCCCCTATCCCAGATTGTACCCCACCTCCACACTAAAGGATTGTCGGAAATTGATATATGATGCGTATGAATCTGAATAGCCTAAAATGTTTATTTATGCATGTTCTTAGTATTATAGTTGCATCATACATTATAAATATTACATAACATGCATCATCTTACATTTAGGTTAGGTTATGTAAATTTTAGGTTAATTTTCACTTTTTTGTGGTCAGGTAATAGGGTGACTTTTAATCAGGGTCTCAGATCGAAGATCCAACCGTACAGATCTGATCAGGCGACGATTGGAGTTCAACGACTCCAAGATCACCCTGATCGGACATCCATAGCACCAGATAGAGACCGAGGAAGGCAAAAGATCAAGGGCCAAGATGGTGCCAATCCGCACTTCAGATGACAAATTCGACCACATGGATGAGTTCGGATCGATGATCTCAGCCTAATGGCATGAAAATCGATCCAATCCGACATCCGTGGCACCATCTACGACACAGAGAAACTGGACAGCCAAGATGGCACCACGTGATGCCATCCCAGCCACCCAATCGACCTTAAGGATCATCGCTGCATCTCCAAAGGATCTCCACCGCTCGATCCTAGCCATTGGATCTTGATCCAACAGCCAAGAATGACCCAGATGAGCCACTGACACTCTCTTAAGGAGACGGGCGCGGATGCTTTGGGCTGTTGGATCTTGATCCAACGGCTGTGAGCATGCGCGCCTGAAATAAAAAATGCGACACAAAGTCGGTCGTAGCACAGCGGGCGACCGCTCTTTTGAGAGCGCGAGGCGCCTGTTCAAAATGTAGTGCACCTCAAATCAGATGGGAGTGCAGGAGCAGGCGTAATCTAGCCGTTGGATGGCTAGCGAGCGGCGCGGATGCAGGCGACGTGGCGCGTCCAGATGCGAGGAACACAAACGCGCCATCAGATGCATTTTTGTGAAGGCAGGCGAGCGCGCATCCTGAGCCGTTGATCTTCGATCCAATGATGTTGAAGGAGGCTGTGTCGCCGCTTCACAAGCGTTGAAGGAGACCTAGTGCGGTGTGTTTAAGCCGTCCGATCGCTGAATGCACGCACGTGCGTGTGTGTTGAGGCACGGGGAGAGGAGGAGGTGCGGCGTGCGCAGTAGCTATGCCCACGATCTGGGCTTTAGTGACTGTTTTATTCGTCACTAAAGGCCCTGATTTAATGTTTTTAAAGTAAAATGACCTATTTGCCCATTCAAACCTCACCTATAAATGGCCCTACGACCACCACATTTTCTTCATCCCTTCCTTCACTTCTCTCCCTCTCCAAAGCTCAAGAAAAGCTTGTCCTACACCCGAGATGCTATTCTAGAGCCAAAATCCAATTTTCTCGTCCCCTTTTCGGAAGTGGATCCTGCGACGATAACGACGTGCTGCCTCATTCCCGCTTCTTCCTGCTTCATCCTCCTCGCTCCATCCCCCCTCTTCTAGGCGTCACCCCATCTGGCTCATCCTCTAAGAAGTCATTGAGGAGGATAACCTCTCTCTATCTTCTCTTTTACTGCTTTCTAAAATAGATTTCCTGCTTTCTAGCGTAGATTTCCTGCTTTCTAGTGTAATGGATAGTTGTAATCGCAATGAATATCAACTTGTGATAATGAATTCCATGTTTATTCTATCTCTCTTTTGTCTTTATTTGTAATATTCTCTCTCTGTCTTCTATTCTTTATTCTTTAAGTAGATAGTTAGTTTAGATTTAATTTGACTAGCTAATCTGCATCGTGACAATTAAACATGGGTTTGAATCAAACGTATGCCTCCCTTTGTTCGACCCGGAATTCTTAGAATTTTGATATAAATTTATTTATTGACGGATTTCTTTGCAAATCAAACTACAATGATGGGTTTTTCGAAACCAACTTCGATTATGTAGTTTTCCGCTCTCAACATTTTGGCGCCATTGCCGAGAAGGCAACAATTTTCGATTTTCTTTCCACATTTCGTGTACTTTATTATTTTCTAACTTGCTTTATTTCTTGTCTATTGTTTTGCAGGTACCTTAACAAGGAATCTTCAAGCGGTAGATTGGAGTAAAGTGCAGTTGAAGAGAACTGTAAGTGCTCCCCATTCTTCCCCCTCCATAGATTCCATTTCACCACATTAATTCAACTCCAATTAACTTAGGTGTTTGCATAAATACTAGGGTTAGTTTGGTTGCTTGGATTTCCACTCACATTCATCTCACCCTCATATAAAAAATCAACAAATAGACATTTGTTGTGGGGTAAATCAACATACACACTACATACACCCACATTCAAGGCACTTAGCCTAATTGATTTTCATCTACTCAACCGAATTCTGATATGTGGAACTGGTACACGTAAATCAACATATGAAAGAGTAGAAATAAGTTTAGGTTAACCATTTTGTGTGCTTAACTCAGTGGTGCAATTTAGGCCAATTGCTTGAGTTGTTTGGGCCACACCACTTCAACTAAAATCAACTCATCAAGTAGCTGCCACATAGGTTCAACTTTTAGGGATTTACCAGGCACTCCACATTCTTTTATGCTTCAAAGGGAAACATCTTCACCTGTGCTTTTAAAACCTGGTGTTCTAACTAAACTTGATTGAATATACCTAAAGTTGAATCCTAAAAGCTACTAAGCAAGATTTGAACCCTAAAATTCACCACATCCAAAAATAATCTTGCTTGAAAACCATTAGTTGTGCACGTACACATATCAATCAATCATTAAGGGCACAACCCAGATAAAGGGCCCATCACATTCCAAAGCACATTCAAACCTAACCCTAATTAAAACAGAGTAGACGTTGGCCTTAAGGATTGGACTCGCTCTTTGGAGCCCAGATCGAGATTATTTTCGATTAGTCTATTTCTACCGTTCAATCTGATGTCTGGTTAGTGGAGCAGAATCAAATGATCGCAGTTGGGGGATACACTAGGAACCTGAGGCACAAGCCAAAGGAAGAACCTTCTCCCCAGTCCCTCCTGCTAACTGGTTGGATTGACTGAAAAGAAGTAGATCAAATCGATTCTTTATCTCAAGATGGGTTCTGGAAGTCTGTAGGTCTTTAGGCTATCCCACTTAAGGACAGTTTTGCTTGTTTGTATTGCAGGGCACCTTTCTTCCTCCCGTTCTGTCATGGATCCTTCCACATTCTACACACTTTCCCATTCTTATCCTCCTAATACATCTTATTCCCAAAATGATTATTATTCCAACCAGACTTATTCTCATCCATCTTCTAGTTGGGATAATCTTGATTAGGAATACAGTTCCAGACCTCCGTGTTTAGGGTTTAGCCCTAGACACCACAATTTTGATTCTTATCCTTCTTCAAGCTACACTGATGTTAGATCATCGCCCTCATTTGAATAACCTAATATGATCTACAATCAAGAAGGATACACTGATCCTTACCCCTTCCCTGAATACACTGCCTTTAGGTCATCACCACCTTATGAGCAACCTGAAATGACCTATTATCAGGGAGGGTATCAAGGTCCTCAATTCATTGACTCCCCTGCACTGAATCCAAACCCACCCCACCTTGAACCAAACCATGTGGTTCAGGTTAACCAGGTCCAAGAAAAGGTGTTGGCTAAATTGAGGAACACCATACAATCTTTAGAAGCTTAGCCAACACCTTGCACTAAAGAATTGGAGCCCCTGATTGAAATGATTGATGATTTGAACATCTATTGGATTGGCTCCAGGATGTTAAGGATAAGGGCCCGGGTAAGTTTTTACTTGGGAAATTATCGAAATTGAGGATGAGATTTGTGCTTGCTTTAGTTTAATCTTGGGATGATTCGTAGGATGAACCCCCTTCAGGTGAGCTAATGTTAGAACTCGCTCAGGCACCTGTTGGGGGGGACACGTGTTACGAGACCAGGTTCGACCAAGTTGTTCTAGAGCAATCAAATAAGGATGATTTGATTTTTTCACCGGAGATCCCTGAGCCGGGGTATGAGGAAACATATGTCTCTATGGATCAGAAAGTGATTGATAATTATGAGACATACATTAATACGGATTCAGATTTCTTTGATTCTATAGGTGAAGAATCATTATGCAAAGTCTCACATGAGTTTGCAGAACACGATTTTAGTGAGACAACAGGGCTTGAGAAATTTGATAAATCATTTGATGGCTCTAAAATTGAGGAATTTGATCCTGTTGGGGCTCTCATGACAGATTCAGATCCTGTTTTGAAGGATTCAATTCATAGCCTCGATCCTCAATCACACCCCATAGAGTTTACTGACGATTTTGATTTTGAAATCACTAAACCAAAGTCCTTTCTGATTCAGTCAAATCTTTTAGACTTGGAAAATTTAGATGGGGTGATTAATATGTAGGAGGTCCCGGAATTTGAACTTCTGATTGCGAAGGATAGAAAGTGGGAAATGATAATATGGAAAGTTGATTCCGGAGGAAGCAGAAAACCAAGTATAAGGGTTCTAACTTGTCTAAAACTCCCAACCTTCTACCAGGACCCTTATGACATATTTTCAGAGGATGTCCAACTCAAGCACACATTCATTGATTATCCTTTTGAGCTTGATCTCTCTGTTATTCAACTTTTTGGTCTTGGGTTGCATCCTCACAAATCGCAGGCTCGACCCCACTTGCATATTGATCTCAGGTTCTGGGTAATTTTCATCCAGAACCTTAGATATACTCAACCATGGGGTATGGGCTTGCACCACAATCTAGTCCACATCTGTGGACATCTGTTAGTAGGTCTTGAGGTGAATCTTTTTATTTTGATTCTGACGTACACCTGTGAATACTCTATTTCTTCTTTATTTGTATAGGTGCCTAGCTGAAGGAATTAACTTTAGCACATATATAGGTTCTTTTCATCTTAGAGCGAACCCATTATTCATGAAATTCAGGTGCTTTCTACTCTACTCTATTTCATGTCTTTTTAATACAATGAGGACATTACATTAGAGAGACATGGGGGGGGGTGGATGTTCAGCCACTAAATTATTTTGTCAGCTCTATAGATTCTTTTTGCTTTCTTTTGATTTATTTTAAAAAAAAAACTGAATTAGGAAAGAATACTTGGGCATTAGGACTTTTCAATCTTAGGAAATATTACAGTAGGATCTGAACACTAAGACCCTTCAGGTCTTTGGGCTTAATAAGCCTGGGTATCCACTAAAATGTGGATTTGTTTACCGAGTTGTTGCCATCCTAAATTCTATTTTAATTTTATTAAATAAGTTTGGGTGATAAGTACACGACTTATCAACTCACCCTTTGATTTGAGGAAACTTTAAGTCTAATCATCTACACACTATTCGTCATTGACTCGTTGTTTGGAGGTTTTAACGGAAATTGGGTAGCCAGAGCCCAGCCACTGGACCATTCTTTTCCTGCTGCCTTTAGGTAAATTTTAGATGAGGGAAGCCACCTACTTAAAAAAAAGAGAAAATTCCAGAACCCACGAGTATGGCTAGGGTTATGTTTTTAAAGGCCCTGATTTAATGTTTTTAAAGTAAAATGACCTATTTGCCCATTCAAACGTCACCTATAAATAGCCCTACGACCACCACATTTTCTTCATCCCTTCCTTCACTTCTCTCCCTCTCCAAAGCTCAGAAAAAGCTTGTCCCACACCCGAGTTGCTATTCTAGAGCCAAAATCCAATTTTCTTGTGCCATTTCGGAACTGGATCCCATGACGACGTGCTACCTCATTCCCACTTCTTCCTTCTTCGTCGTCCTTCTTCTCGCTCTGTCCCTCATCTTCCAGGTGTCATCCCGTCTGGCTCGTCCTCCAAGCAATCGTTGAGGAGGATAACCTCTCTCTATCTTCTCTTTTATTGCTTTCTAGAATAGATTTCCCTCTTTCTAGTGTAGATTCCCTACTTTCTAGTGTAATGGATAGTTGTAATCGCAATGAACATCAACTTGTGATAATGAATTCCATGTTTATTCTATCTCTCTTTTGTCTTTATTTGTAATATTCTCTCTCTGTCTTCTATTCTTTATTCTTTAAGTAGATAGTTTAGATTTAATTTGACTAGCTGATCTGCTTCGTGTCAATTAAATGCGATTTTAAATCGAATGTATGCCTCCCTATGTTCAACCCGGAATTCTTAGAATTTCGATATAAATATCTATTGACAGATTTCTTTGCAAATCAAACTACAACGATGGATTTTTCAAAACCAACTTCGATTACGTAGTTTTTCGCTCTCAACAATATAATAGGACCTTTGAGGAACACACAAGTCACTATTCCACTACTTGATATCCTCACTCTCAATCCTACCTCACCTGATTTATCCAAAAAAGAGGTAGAAGAACCAACACAAGGGAAGGTAGTACTATCTGAAAATGTAAGTGCCATAATCCAAAACAGTCTACCTCCTAAGAAATCTGATCCAGGAACCCTTCTAATCCCCTACAAGATTGGTGATACAAATTTCAAGCGGGTTGTACTGAACGTTGGCGCTTCAGTCAACCTCATCCCTACCACCCTATTTGAAAAATTACATATTGGACAACTAAAACCCACTCATGTCACTTTGCAATTAGCTGACCAAACCTTAATCACACCGATTGGGATGGTAGAGGATGTGGTAATTAGAGTTTGGGATTTCAACTACCTAGCTAATTTCCTAATTCTCGACATGGATACGCCACAACAGATACAGGATATGCCCATGATTTTGAGAAGACCATTCTTGGCTACTGTAGGAGCCATAATCAATTGTGAATCAGGGCACATGATGATTGCCTAAGGAGATCAACGTGCTGAGATTAATATTTTTGAGGCAACAAAAGGGAAATTCTTGGCAGAACAACTAGGTTTTATCCAGGACCTCATGACCATATCCTTGGTAGAAAACCTAGAGCCAGAATTAGAAGCTTTTCACATCTTATATGATCTTGACTTGACCAAGCATAATGATAGAAGGATAGTGGAGGCTTTCACCTTTGACCTTGAAGACATACCCTAGGATTTCGAGAAACTTAGTGACATACCAGATTCAGATCCGATGGACATAGAGACATTTCATTTTGGGGACCTCCAGGAATCAAGATTGGCAAACATTGAGAGTGACCTACACCTAGAGTATGAATCCTTTACAGAATCAGAGTTAGACAATCCAAAAGGCACTCTCCAAGCATTCATTTTCAATTAGGATGAGAATTATGAAGAGGAATCATTAGAGGAACCAATCTTTGAGTCATTTCTTGAAGAGATGATCTCACATTCAAAGGAAAAGAATCAAGATGACTCATTGAGTATCGATTTAATAGGCCATAATGCACGAGAGGAACCACACATCTGGGATACTAGATCCTTCTCTGTTGAGTCCTGGACTCATGACAACCTATTTCAAAATCCCATGACCACTACACCATCCAAATGATTCCTCTGCAAGATTTCAAGGAAGATCATACAGAAACAAATCAACTTGACCCATATCAGAGACATCCTAGAATGACTCTTCATCATGCTTTAATACATATCTGTGGCCATCAGATTCTCAACCATTAGATCACTCATGCAACCAATCACATCTCCCTGAGCTTATTGCGCCGAGCTGATGGTGTTAAACGTAGCGCTTAACGGGAGGCAACCAGTCATCTTTTTGAAAAACCCAAGAACCTTTTGACATAACTCTTTGCTGAACTCATATTGCACTTTAGGGTTCGTCCATTAGAATAACCAAGTCCACCTGTGGTACTTGTATCAAAACTTGAAATCATCCGCAACAGTCACCTCAACCCGTCCACCTACCCTTTAACCCTATTCTAATGTACGAACTGCGCTGAACTTGAAACCACCTAATTTATAATGAGGACATTGCAAATCGTAGGCATGGGGGAGGATTAAAGTGCAAAACATTGTGAGAATCAAATCACAAAAAGGGTTTCTCAAAAAAAAAAATGGAGGTTGAGGAGAAAGAAGATCCATTTGAGAGAAAAAAGAGAAAAAGGAGAGAGGAAAATTGAAAAGAAAAGAAAGGAGCAAAAAGATAAAGAAAAAATTGAGTCCCTTTAAAATAATATGGAACTAACCAACTCTTAGGTTGGACCGAATGATGAATTAAGACTTGGAAAGCTAAAACTTAAGGGATTAGTGCCGAATATCAAACTTAGGCCTCTTGGATCTATTCTGAGATTTAAACACTCACGTACTTGTCAAGATCTGGATTAATCCTCAAGAGGTTAAGGAAAATGCAAAGCTTATGTACTAGGTCTAAGGCTTAGTTAGTATTCGGCCTCGTTAACTGACCTCTGGTTTACGGGACTCGGTAACTTAAGCATCCTAAATCACACATAGTCTTGTTCAATGCACTTAAATATGAAATCATGCCAAAAGTATTTATACTATTCTGTAAATGGTCCTAAGATCTAGATTAGGAACGGCTCGAAAACACAAGTTGATTTGGACAAGTTCTTGGCACGGAGAGGTGGGAAATTCCCCTCGAAGATGCATAATAACATATCGTCTCCTCGGTGCTTGTCTCCTAGGATATCTAAATATCTTATCGGGGGCACGTAAGCACCTTATGCTGGTTTAGATGCCATGGGTGTCATTATCACGAAATGTCAATTGCTAGGGTCTGGATTTAGCCACAGAACGCCATGGGCGGCACTATCTCGAAGTGTCAAAAGCCAGGGCTCTGCGGGTTGCCATGGGCGGTGCTATCTCAAAGCATCGATTACCAGGGACCCTGCAAAGATTGATGATGGGGATAAGGAATCTGATATAGAACGTGTTTAGGGCCAATTCGAAGATGGATCTAAGGAAAAAGATAATGAAAAGAAAAAGAGAGAGAAAGTTCTCCACAAATTAAATT
Source organism: Thalassia testudinum (assembly GCA_037157565.1). Lineage (NCBI taxonomy): Eukaryota > Viridiplantae > Streptophyta > Magnoliopsida > Alismatales > Hydrocharitaceae > Thalassia > Thalassia testudinum. The sequence goes on along the minus strand of JAZHRO010000051.1, from coordinate 38,153,350 downwards.
CTTCTATCCCTCTCTTCCAAAAATGCACTGGCAAACTGAACTTAGGCTAACCATGTTACAAGCCCGGGTGCTTTAACCGCTGGGTCCAACGAACCTTAGGATAGTTCCTGTGGGCCTTAGAAACCTTCATGGTAAACTGAGGCGAAAGCTAGTCAGGTCTGGATCTGGGTTAATACTTGAGTACCTCAAGGCATATTGTTGGTATTAAGATCTGATTCCTAGAGATGCAGCTTAGGAGGGCATCCTGACTGTTACATTTGACCTAGACAATTGGTTTGGTCCATAAGGTTTTGCTAATGGACTAGAAAAAGCTAGGCATGGGGGTATGATGGAAATACCATCATGAGTCATAACTAGCTCAATTTGGTCTAATAAAGTTGATAAAAACTCCTCCATAACCATCAAACGATCATATAAGCATAATGTTCTATTTTAAGAAGACGATAAGAAACTAGGGTTATTTCTGCAATTTTAACCGCATTTCACAAATACAGAATAACCACGGGGTATTTTAGGGGTTTATTAAAGGTCATATGGTCATTAATATCTAATAAGTGGTTCCATGCAGGTAGTAATAGGTTTTCACGCATTTTGAGAACTAAATGACGTCCGAAACCCTAAAAATAGACCTGCTTAATTCACTAAGGTTCTGGTCAGGCTAAAGTTCACCTAAACCCTCTAAAATTCATAGAAAAATATTCTATAGGGTTTGGTATCTTTGATTTAACCATCAAAGCCCATTTTGACCTAAAATAGAGTCAGATAGAAAATTGCCTTAACTTAGGCTCCTGTGTAATTTACACACTCAAACTTGGTCAAAACCTAAATTTGACTTCACCATTAAATCCTTTGATTCGAAATTAGGTTTGTACCAAAATTTGGGCCCAATTTGAGATTATTTTGACCTATTTTGCATTTTGGTCCAAGTATAATTCTTATTCTCTCAAATACGCCTTAGCTTTCAAAATCCTTGCAAAAAGCCCCACAACTTCTTCATCTTCTTCGCAAATCAGTCCATACCACCGATGGAGGTCAACTGACCTCCAGGTAGGCTTTGATTGACTCAAATCTCACGCAAATGGCAATCAAATCCCACCAAATTTGGTGGGATTGATGTTCACGCATAGGAAAACCTATTAGGATCGATTCTAATTCCTAAAACCCACTGATTCGTGCATGTGAGCCCATGAAATCAGTGGAATTCTTCTTGAATCCTAAGCAAGCTTTGAATCTTGTTTCCTATTCTTCAAGCTCCCCTATGCCTATAAAAGACCCCCCATGGCATTCCTCACCTCCCTAGCGAGAAATAGAACCAAAAACCCTTCCTTTTCCCTCAACCACCAGCTCACTCCATCTCTCTCCGGTGACTCCCTACCTCCGACCTCTTCGTCGGTCGCCACATACCATAGGCGATTAGTTCTTCTTCCTCTTGTCTTTTCGCACCTCGCAAAACCAGCGAGGTGCCCTCTACCCCTCCATCGTTGCCGATATCTCTCACTGGAGCACCCTTTGTCTCCGGTGCCGGCCATACCGCAACCGGTGCCATCTCCGCTCCCCTTCGTTCGTTAGCTAGCTTCATCGAGTCCCTAGCATCTACTCTTCATCACCATACTGCTACAACTCGATTTTGACCGCTATCGCACTCGAGCCACCTCCATCTTCCCACGGCTGGCATACCTCCAGCGTGGTCGTGCATCCACTTCACTCCACCTAACCACCTCCTGCCGGTCCCAAAAGCTTCGCCTCATCCACGTGAGTAAAACTCCTTAAGAAATTGAGGGGATCGCTCACCCTAGCCCTCCACCGAACACCTTCACGAACTCCGACCATCTCCACCTTCGCCCCACTCACACACGCACTCGCACTACATGCCACCGCCACCACCACCTTTGCCGCACTCGCACGCTTCTCCTAAGCATTTCTGATGTGGCCCTTTGGCCGTATTCTTAGTTTTAGGTACACCACAGGTCGCCGCCATTAATGAGCTCCTCCAAGAGAGCTCGACGTTGTGTGCTTGCATCAAGCAGCTCCAGGTACTAAATCCAATCACGCGGAATAGATCCAAGAAGGCCACCAGGTCATCAATTGGGGATGCCGACCTCAGACACTACTCCAATTTGATGAGGTTTCACCTACAGGAGCGCGCAAAGAAAAGTCCTAAAGATAGTCCTACATCGTGTGGGACAAAGTAGCAACAGGCGCATTTATTGATTTTGTGCTGAGGGCTTATCGCCTCAAGCACACTGGGGGTGAGGTCCCCACGCAACGCTTACCTGACTCGACCCGGCTCACTCCTTGGCTACTACCCACTACCGGTAGCTCTGGACCTGATACTGCTCATACCCGATTACCTGACTACCTACCCGATTATCTGAGAGAGAGGAGGAGAGGGAAATTGTGAGTGGGGAAGGGGGGGTTTGCTTTACAGAGAGAAGGTTCTAACTTAGCCGTTGTGAGAAGCCCCCTTGTGCGTGACGAGCTGGGAAGGAAAGAAAGAAAGGAAGAAAAGAAGTGAACAGTGCCTGCACACTGTAGCAAAGAAGAGTTTAAGCCATTTGATTGAAAGCTCCATCGTTTAGTCTGTCTGACGTAGTGCACTGTGCACTTGGCTTGCGTGGATTAAATTTGGTTGATACTATTGAGATATTTGCTATTATTGTAATTAGGGTAATTTATGATTCAAATCACCATTTTACCCTAATGTTTTTGCATCATAGACATTTGCTCTTATATATACATCATTGCTTGGATTTCTCATTATAAATTGCTCATCTTTATGGTTATATTGTGATCTTGAGATTTGTTGTAACACTTTCTCCCTGTGTTCAACCTCAGATTTTATTGACAACTTTTCTAAGTTATAAATTTAAGTGTTTAACGTGATTTTGTCCTATACTATAATGCATTTCTTAAACATCGACGATTTTGCGTTAAAAGTCTTCCTAGTTTTTGAGAGTCAATCCGAAAACATGAGCTGAAGCTAGGACCAACCTAGACTTAAATAGACGTGAAGCCCCGGGATTGAGTTTTGAAATTCACCTGATTAGTCGTAACCTATCATTGAGCACAGCCATAACCACTTAACTTCTGAGTCTTGTAAAACCTTTTGAGTCCTAGAAATCACACTTAAGGTTTAAATATCAAGAGTCCTTGTTAGTCAAGAGATGGTCTATGCCATATCAGTCTTAAGTTCTAGTCAATCTTCCTAAGTGACAAGTTCTCACAATGTCCAAACATAAACATAGTTGATTTATTAGAAAACCTTTCAGCTTAAAGATCATCTATAAACATTTAACAAATTGAGAAAAGAAAAATGGATATCTCATCACACTTACCTAGTTGATGCCTAAAATGCTTTACACTTTAATGAGTTGTTTGCTAAGGGACTCACAAAACCTAAGCATGGGGGCATGATGAGGTGTAGCTCATCATAGCTAAAATGCCTAAGTTAAGCTAGAAACCAAGTTAAATATTACATAATTCACAGAAGAAATGGTTTAAGTATGGGAATTAATAGAAATGACCTAAAACATCCAATTTGTGTTAAAAATACAAAACTAGGTCATAAAATGAGATATTCTATTCATTAACGAAAATAGATGATCAATTTGCAAATTGAACACATAATAGATTTCAAAGTACAAATCAGGAGTGAAATCAACTTCTAAAATGTTCAATTGAGCCCTGATAAAAACTTGGTAGCATTTGGACATCATTAGGACCTCGCATTCATGATATCACATCCAGGTCCTTCATATCTCACATTTTATTCACATTTAAGCCTTCAGGGACCTCTTTATAAACCGACGGGGTCCTATTTGCATCATTCAGGGACTGCTCTATCATCTTTCTTACCACTAATGGGTTTCTAGGAAAAATTCCTACCGTTTCACTCTAAGGGCTTATTTACAAAACCACCATTAGACCTACAGTACACCTCCACTGTAGCGGCTAAAGAATAGGCGTGATTGTCGCCGTCGCTTGCATGAGTCCTTGATCCAATGGCCAAACTAAATTCAATCTTCGTGTGTGATTGTGTGTAGGTTTACCCTTTGCTTTAGATATGATCCAACGGCTGATGCTTGGATTGAAGCCTCGCGCACTTCCCTCTTTCTATCTCCACCGCCCATGACCTAAATGACTAATCTCACCACTGCGGTGAGTGCAATCAGTAACTCAACTACTTAAGCAGCTCCAGACCTCCTCGTGCACGCAAATCGACTCCCTCCCTCTAAGCCGATCCCTTCTTCTACTCACCAGCTCTCCTTCCTCCTTCATTAGTTGCACCTGTGATAGGGGCGTGGCTCTCCCTCCTTAAATTCATCGTTGTAGTGACCAGTTGCAACCTAGGGACCTCATTCTTCACTGGAGACCCTCGCATCCCCCTTCGTCGCCACAGCAACCCGCTATGGATCCAGGCATCCCATTCGTCCACTTACCTAAGATTTTTATTGCTTTCATAGAGTAGTTTTCCTATTTTCTAGATTAGATGTAGTGTTAGCTAGTGTAATTTAGATCAGCAAATGTAGTTAGAGATCAAATTTGATGATGGTTTAGTGTAGGGTAGGAGTAGATTAGCCTAGATTCCATCTCGCCATCTCTGATTAATTCATATTAGAGAGGTATTTTTCCACCTCCATTTCGACGCATACAGCTTTCCCTGTGCATGGTAATTTGTTTCTGATTTTCCCTCGCATTCTATTCATCATCCACCCATCCATCAAGGTCAAATTCAGATCTGAAGCCTTGGCTTCTAGATCCGAATTTGCGCCAAAGATTCACTCTGGGGGTCTCCCATTCTCATCATAAATCTACAAAGACCCCCGATTTGGATTCAATTGTATCGGATTTGCTCGATGTATTTGTATCTGGATTTTAAACCCAGTCGCAAGATTTGGTGTCATTTGAGTTGTAATGGATTTATTCGAGCTATTTGAGTTGTCATTCACTCAATTGGGTGCAATGCGATGAATCTAGGGTGTGTGATGTGGTTTTTAATTTTCAGATGAGTATAAGCCCAATTTGAGTTGCAATTTGGGTAGTTTAGCCAAGGAATTTCAAATTCACTGAAAAGAGGCTAAACAATGACCTAATTGGTTTTTCTAGGATTACCTAAGATCTTGAGCACTAAGCTCTAGTACTTAGGAATCTCTGGTGATTAGATCACCTAAGTAAATCCTAAAGCAAATGCCTAAATAAGGCTACATGACCCCTACGCCAATTTGATTTCATTATGATCTTTTTGAGAATCATAAGATGTTTTTAAGACTTTAATGAAGAATTGGGGTTGTTTTGAGTTCATTTCAAAACCTAGTGTGATCTTCTTCTTTACATTGTCCATAATGTAAAGTGGAGATCATATTAGAGTCTTTTGAGAATTTTAAAGGATGAAATGTTCCTATGGATTTCAGATTTTTAGAAATTGATTTCGAAGGATTCTGGATAGATTTGATTTGTCAGAAGTGTTTTTGGGAATTTCATGCCTTTGATAAGATCTTCTTAGGTCTAATCTAGGTTGTTTTCATTTATCAAAGCAGCAGCTAATAAGCTGCTTGTTTTGAGCAGACTGAAGCAGCTATTTGCTGCTAAAATGGCTGCGACAGTAGAAGCTATTGTGTTTTTAAGTCGTCTGAACAGCAGCTCCAACATTTGATCTGAAGTACAGCAGCAGTAGCTGCTGATTTTGAATAGCAACAGCCGTTGTGGACTATTTTGAGTTAGAATTAAAGGCTTTTGAGCTAGGAAATTGGATTTATTAAAGATTAAATGACCTGACATGTGTATGCGATTAGAACAATTTAATCAAGCTTTCATGTATAATTGCAGCTTAGATCTGATCTAAACATGACAGGTATTTGAGTTATAGAATCATTGTCAGCAAGTTTAAACTGTGTAATCTGTCTATCTTGAGTTTTTAATGAAACTCAAAGTCAAAATCATGCTTTATAGTTCAAACATGTTACATGATGTGTGCTAAGTGTTTTTGAATGTTTATACTCTATTTCCAGCACTTAGATATCAGATTTAGGCCTAAAATTGGTTAACTTTGTATATAAATAAAAATCATAAAAAACATCCAAAAAAATAAAATAAAAATGTCTTTAGTAGGATTAGGAATATTTCTAGGTGTATGCAAAATTTCAAGGTATTCTGAACCTCCGACTTGGTAGAACATACCAACCAACGATTCAGTCTACCTTGGAATTTAATAAAAGAACTAAATATGAAAAATTCCAAAAACAATTATCACTCTCTCATCTCACTCTTTCTCTCTCATCCCCTACCTCTACTAAATCTATAAAAACCCTAAAAATTAGAAAAACCCCCAACATACCCTATATACTATGTATATACTTGTATATATAATTTAAACCTAAGTTAAATGTATATAGGATACAATATGTACAAAATATCTATATATAACATATATGTGTATTCTATATATTAAACTAAGTATTTAGAATAACTTATTGTATATATAACTTTATTATATAATTATATATTAATTTATAAAATTTAAATGTATAACAAACTAAGTAATTAGATAAACCTATTCAAATGTACATAATTGTATCTAATACTGTACATAATATATGTATTATGTACTATATAATACCTGTAATTTAATTTAATTATATATTTACAGTAAATAATTATGTTATTAAGTTAACTAAGTATATTATTAACTTAAAATAAAATAAACTATTAATTTAAGTTAATACTGAAGAAAATTATATTGTATATTTGTATTGTATTATATTAAGTATTTTAAACCTCTTTATATCATATTTATTCTGTATTATAGTATTTATAGATTATTTATATGAAAATCCATCTAAAACATGTATTTAATTTTATATAAATTAAAATAAAGTTTGTAAAATATAATAAAAATGTGTAACAAATAATTTATTATGTATATTAACTCTGTATAAAGTCAAATTTGTAATTAATTAACTAATTTATATTTTAATTAACAGATTAACCTATAAATTAACATGTATAAACTGTAAACTTCACCCAATTTTATTATTTATCTAGATAACTTATTTTTGTAAATAAATTACATAATTATGTTGCCCTATATAAGGGCTCTTTAATGGTATAATTTAATTTAAAATAATATTAAAATATGACCCTCAAATCGAGGGCCAAAATCATGAAATCCGCACGTAGCCGCATGGTAGCAGCGCCAATTGGTGCTGGCAATAGTGCCAGCCACATCATGGACGTTCAACCGCGTGATGTGGTATTTAAGTGTTTTGTGAAGTAAGCAGTCCAGTCAACTTGCATCGAACACACCATACATACCATACATCCTCTCGTTCTCTGATACATGAGCATATACTGAGTATGATATTAAACAATGTGGGGTTGGGGGCCATGCACTATAGCAGGGCCAAAATGGGCCCAATAATGAGCCGTAAACCAAATTGAAAGCACCTAAATATAAACTAGGGTAGCCTAAGTAAAGGTCTGGTCCCACCTGTGAGGGTACTGCGTATCCCTTGAAAAGGCTACCCGCCAATTGAAAAACCTAATTTTTGTTAAGTGAACTGAACTGAGTGTTGAGAAACTGTGAAGAGAAGAGAAAGCCGCGAAAATAGTTAAGTGCTGAACACATGGTGTGTTGTGTGCATTGTGTACAATGTATATATGCATAAGTATATAATACATATGTATATAAATAATGTAATTAAATAAGTATATGTATATAAATAAATAATGTATACCATTACTAGAAAAATGGGTTATGCAGTTGGTTACTTGACGACGGCAAAAAGTTTGCCATCGCTTATTTAAACAAGCGACGACAAAGGTAGTACTCGACCTACCATCAACGATTGGGCGACATGGTAGTCATTAATATTTACCGTCGGTTTAATAAGAGACGACAAATATATTTTTCTCATTGGTTATTAGAAGAACCGACAGTGAAAAGTTGGTTAAAATTTGTTCGTTAACAACAGGAGGGATTTGTAACTTTGGCTGTTGGTTATTGGAATAAACGACGACAAAAGTGGGTAGAAATTACAGACAAAAATTTTAGGCGTGATGATGTGTATCCTTAGCCGTCGGTTGGGGGAATAAGCGACGGTAAAAAATAGTATAAAATTTGCAAGTGAAATTTGTGCGGGGTTAGTGACTTATACCGTCAGTTATTGGATTAAACGATGGAAAAAGTCAAGTTAAATTTAGAGGTGAAATTTTGGGTGCGCTGGAGAGGGAACCGAAAATATCATTTGCCATAAGTTTTTGAGAGAACCGACAGCATAGGTTCCTAAATCTATTTAGGTGTTGTGGCCTACTATTCATCTTCCTCATCCAAACCCTTGCAGCACACCCCTCGCGTGAGCTCCCCCACGCCATCCTCCTCACATCACCCCCCTCCTCAGGTGAATCCCTATCCTTGTCATCGTCCCCCACCTCCTTCTCCTTCTCTTCCTCGTCCTCCTCCTCTGCGTGCTGCTCCCCTCCTCCTCCATGGCAGCTTGCCTTTCTCCTCCCCATCCTCCACTGGTCCTCGCCCTCCTCCTCCTCCGCTGCTCCTCACCCTCCTCCTCTGCTAGTGCCCTCGCCCTCCACCGCCAACGCCGTTGTCCTCCTCCAATGCCGTCGTCCTCCTCCTCCCTGACCCGACAATGCCCTCCTCCTCCTCCTCTTCCATGGTTTTGACCCATCCTCCTCCTCCTCCTGCACCCCCTTCCTCCCTAGTTCCTCCCTCTCCTCCTCCTCCATAGCTCGTCACCTTCCTCCTCCTCCTGACCGTCCCTTCCTCCTCAGCTCCCCCCTCCTGCTCAACTTCCTTAGCAGGCCCCCTGATTGCGCAGCAATCATAGGTCCTAATTTGTCTGAATTAAGTCAGAACCTAGCTTAACTTAGGCATTCTGCATGCATTTGCATCATACTTTGCATCGTAGTTGATTCATTAGTTTTGTAAATAATAATGTTATATTATGTGCTAACTGAGAGGCATTAACAATCACAGGTAATTCAGGGCTGTGGATGACCAATCCAACCACATGGACCTGTGCAGAACGACGACAGGAGTCCAACGCTTCCAAGATTGCATCGATCAGACTTCTATAGCATCCGATGGAGTCCGCAGAAGAGCAAGAAACAAGAGGCAAATAGACAAAAATCTAAACCTCAAATAATAAATCCAACCACATGGATGGATCCGGATCAGTGATCGCAGTCCAACGACGAAAGAGCCATCCCGATCGAAGGCCCATAGCACCATCTACAAAGAAGAGAAGATGGACGGCCATGACGGCACCACGTTGCACCATCACAGCCACCCCTTGCTGCTCCCCTAACTTCTGAAGGCACGTCACCACACGCTGTGGGCCATTGGATCATCATCCAACAACCGAAAAGCGCCAATGTAGCAGCTCCAGACGTGCCTCACCAACTGCGATCACGCCTCAGCTGTTGGATCTCCATCCAACGACTAAGGGCAACTAGACACAAAGAGGAAACTGCAACAAAACTCATGCGTAACGCGTTGGCTCATGCGCTTGCATTGGATTACAAGGTGTGTGTTTGAACCGCCTTGAGCAAGAAATAAGCGAAGGCGTAGGTGCAGATGAAATCCATCCGTTGGATGGCCATCCTGCAGTGCAGATGCAACCGTGTGTCGTGCTGGCTGGCTTCGAGTGACGATGCACATGAAGACGTGTGCGCACGTGCATTTTGAAAATCAAAAGCAAATGCTACGACTCATTTATGATCGGATAGATCAGACGATCGATATTTATTAAGCGCATTAGGTGCGGTAAAAGGGCAAGCAGGCATTGGTGCGGCTAACTTTGATGCGTCAAATCCCAATCCAAGAGTCCAGAGGCCACCACATGTCAGCACGAGGGCGAATCCGTGCGTAGAAGTTTTGAAGATTATTTTGAGTCCAAATTAGGGTTGTTGATCTCCCAATCGACGGATCTGATCACCAGAGGGTTGTTACACGATTTTGAGGGCTCAAATGCTCATCTTGCCGCTCATAAAAGCTATAAAAGAAGGCCCAAGGCTCCCCCCAACTCTTCCATCTTCCACCAACTCCTCCAGACCCTCCCCAGTTCTTCAAACCTTCTCCGGCTCTCTTCGTCTCTGGCTTTCATCCTCTGAAGCACCCACCAAGCCACCTTGGTGGACTACTGTTGCTCTCCCCAGCCTCTCCAAAAGGCCACCACAGACCACCCGTGGTGCCCTTATTCTGCTAGATAATAGTTTTTCATTTGTGCTCTAGTTTGATAGATAGCAAGAACTTGTTCTAGTCATAATTATATTTTTGAAATCCATGATCAGACTATTTGCATGATATACATATTGTGATATATGTATAAATTAGTTTGCAATTAGTCGCATATTCTCTAAGTTAGCATTCAAATTCAGTTTTAAAATCAAAAGTGCTTTCTACCTCCCTGAGTTCGACCAGGACTCACCTATTCCTTTAAAATTTACTTGTCGAGATGTATTTCATGCTATACTACGACATATTCATCTTCTTTATATGATTTACGCCACGACCAAATTGGCGCCATTGCTAGGGAGGCACGGCAATTTTTGATTTCATAACTAATTTAGTTCTTTTATGTGTAGGATGAACAAGGGATTTGCGCACACATCAAGCATGGATTTTTTTAAAAAATCAGGTGCACATCTTCTCTACCGTAGTTTTAGGTTTCTTTCTGAATCTTAGGTTAGATTTGAATTTTAGTTATATTTTTCTTTTTGAAAAAAAAAATGGTAGCTAGATTAGGATTTCCTTTTGAATCCTAGGTTAGTAGTTGCTTGAAAAAAAAAAAGAGAAAAATTTGAAAAATTTTTTCCCTCCAAAAAATAAATTTTTGAAAAAGTTTGAAAAAAATATTTTTCAAAAAAAAATCATTTTGGTGGGAAGGTTTGAAATTTGAATTTCAAAACCTTTCAAAAGCCTTTCCACCACATCCTTGATTTTTAGCCTGATTTCAAGGAGAAACTTAAAAATTCATTTGCTAAAAATATATTAGGCAAAAAATTATGAAATTTAGGAACAAGCTTCATTTTCAAACCATCTTTTAAATGGAACCATTTATTTGGGAAAATTCGGATTGAGTAATTTTTAAAAATTTATGAGTTACAAGGGGTCAAATTGACCTAGATTTGAAAATTTTCGAATTTTAAATAGCAATTCCAAACAATCTGCAAATATGATCTTACTAAGAATGGTGGGGTTTGAAACCTAATCTAATTAGCTTTTATTTCCACATTTTTATCAAATTTTCAGCATTTATTTGATACTATTTCAAATTGGAAAATCGACTAGGGGTTAAAATTTCAGATTTGACCTTCTGACATTTAAAAATTCCTATTTATTCGGTTGAAGTAGTGAAAATTACAAAAAAATATTATATAAAAAGATAATTGAAAAAAGAATCTACCAGTCGAATTTCAAATTATTTGGATTCATTTGCATATCAGAGAACTTTTTTACTCCTGTTAATATGCTGAAACCCTAGAACTGCATGAACCCTAGGTTACCCCTTTAGGGTCAAATTTTTAAAGACCACACATTTGGGCTAACCTAGACTAAATCAAGTCTAGTGTCTAGCTAGTGACCTTGGTTACCTTGTGGGCCACTCACCACAAACCTCAGTTGAAGAAAAAGGGTTAAGAAAATTATTAAAATATGTAAGTCAACCCGAATTAAATGTCATACTACTGGGTGATTTCAACCTCTTCTGCCAAACCTGGTGACTAAGCCTGCGGGGTAGTGTCAAACAAAAAGTCAGCATACATCTAAAGCTTGTACTTGTCCCTTAGTAAAACTCTGTTGGGATAGGCAAACCTCTTCTCTCGGGGACATAGAATATCCTCTAGTTTTAGCCCTGGCTTTTTGGTTTAGGTAGAAAATATCTGAGTTAAATGGATTTGTATTTGGTGGCTCACTCTCCTTTGGTGCTACATAGAGACTAGTATTGCAAAATCTAGATTTCCATATTATTAAATAAATCAACTTAGAGAGAGGTTGGAAAACTGTGCTCTCTTAAGTCTTTTGTACTTTTTCTTCTCTCTCACTTTTTCCTTCTATTTTTTTCTTCTTTTTTTTCTTTTTCTTTTCTTTTTCTTCCTGAGCTCACATTTCACCAGTTTTGTGGATATTTGGTGGTCTCTCATGGCTTTACACTTCAATTAGGTTTTGATAATCCTATGAGTAAGTTAGAATTCCTTAGCCCATATTCAGGCGGTTAGAAATACAGGAAAAATGGGTCAAGGCTGTATTTAGCGGTCAGAATTATGCGATTTTCGCCATGACCACCCCCTCCTCCCCCTCCTTGGTTCGTCCCCCTCCTTCTCCTTCTCCTGCCAACCCTATCCTCCTACTCCTCCCCATCCTACTGCCCCCTCCTCTTCCTCCTCATCCTACTGCACCCTCCTCATCCTCCTCCTATCCCTACCACTGCCCGATGACCTCCTCTTCTTCTTCCCCCACTACCCCCTTCCTCCTCCTCCTCCTAGTGCTACCTATGCGGCTAGCCTTTCTCCCCATCTTTCTCTTGTCCTCCTCCTCATCCCCTCCCGTCGCCCTCCTCCTCCTATTGTTCCCGCGGCCGTCGCCTCAATTTTATAAGTTGTAAATTTTTGAATAATATGATATCTTATTTAATTAATTGTGTTTATGAAATTACAGGTTATCAGTGATGATCATTCTTAGAAGCTGTAGTCATTGGAGGTATAATTTTAATATTTTTATTTATTATAATAATATTTTAGGCCTTTGTTAGATGGTGTGGCTTGTATGATTTATTGTGAATGTGGAGTGTACCTACTTGTCTGATTAAATAAAATTTAATGTGAGGTGTGCCCACTTTTATGATGAGTATTGATTTGCTATGCAGGTTTATAAAAAACTGAAAATATAAGGGGAAACTCTGTCAATTTTTTTTCAAAATTGTTTCAATGTTTAATTGGGATTAATATATGTTGCTTAGGTTTGGTATTAGGTTGTGTATATGGTGCTTGGCCTAGGGTCTTAGGATTTGAGTTGATAGAGGGTTATGGTGGTTGGGTTGGGCTAGGGTCTAGATGTTTGGTTTGGGTAAGGGTTAGGGTTTTATGATTTGGTAAGGGTTTGGGTCAGGATTAGGGTTTTCTCTTTCTCTCACCCTTGATTTGCATGTTTAGTTTGGGTTAGGGTTTAGGATTATAATTATAATTTGTTATTTAATTAATTTTACTTTTGAACTTGCAGGTTATCAGTGTCGGGTACACTCGGAGGCTTCAATAGTTTGAGGTATATATATACATTCAATTTTTTTTATTTAATTGAATGATATTTTAATTTTTTGGTAAATTTTTCTAATGTTTAAATTAGTTATTGTTTAGATACATACATTTTCTAAAGAAGATATATGCATGCGAGGCCAAACATTAGGTATTCTAACCCTTTGGGTAAAAGTCCTCCAAGTCAAATTGTGTCCAAATTACTTGCCCGTCGAGACTTATGATCATGTTATATGGACAATGCAGGAAGTGTATGTATACCTCACTTACATGCATGATGTGTTATCTTTGTAGCATGCCATAAGACTCGATCGACTTTAGTTCGGTAAAGTACCGAACTAATGAAGGTCCTTAAAGATTTGATGATAACTTAATTATGCTTGTTACATGTAACCTTGTGCGGTGAAATTTCGATTGCTTATTCTTTCTCTTCTCTGGTATACTAACTAATCTTATCTAGTTTCCTGCGGTGCCCTTAATTAGGTGTTAAAGGAAATCTAGCTAAGGTTAGTATTGGAGGTATACTAGAGAAGTGCGGGGAGATGCTGCTGAAATTTCATTACACTAAGGTTACATGTAACGAGCAAAGCTAAGTTGTCATCAAATCTTTGAGGATGGGCTATAAAGTGAAAATCTTAATCAACATACACATCATTCGGTCATTTCCCTTCCTAATAAGTGATTTGTTTACATTAAATTTTAGATTATAATGGATAAATCTTGGATTAGATTGTAGGGCTCAAATTACACCAAATATAAGGATGGAGTAATATCATTTTTGAATTGGGCCTTTCATGACAATAGGAAGATATTTAGGTGAGGAGGTCAACATGATAACATCTTCTGCCCATACAGAAGATGTTTAAATAGTTCCTTGCATGGTCATAATACTGTGCTCGAGCACTACATTTGTAATGGATGGTGGTAGCATTACACTACTTAGGTAGCTCATGGAGAGGAGTTGACTGAGAAAGTCATAAACAATGAGAACACTGTTGACCAAGCGATCGACGAGGAAATTGCTGATAGCGAAGGTGAAGAAATAGAAGAAATGTTGAACAAGATGACAGCAAGAGAGGATATAAATACAGAGAGGAAGATCTGTTCAGTTGTGATCCGTTCTATGACTTTGTTAAGGCAGTTGAGGATCCTATTGCTCCCAGTGTTACAAAAATATCAAAGTTGTCATTTTTGTTGAAAATGTTTCAACTGAAGGTTTTGAATAGAGCTAGCGCTAAATTCATGTTTGAAATACTTCAGCTTAGTGCTGAGCTGTTGAATAATCCGAATGGTTTTCCAGCTTCATGGTATGTGGTAAGGAAACAGATTTGTAAGCTTGGTTTATATTGTCAAAAAATTGATGCAAGTCCGAATGACTGCATTTTTTTCAAAACTGAATTCGCAAATTTGAGTAATTGTCCCAAATGTGAACATGAGAGATATAAGGAAGGTAAAAATGAAAGTAAAAGGAAACAACCTCAGAAAGTTCTTCGTTACTTTCCACTAACACCTAGTTTTCAACGCGTTTTTATATCAACTAAAACTGCACGGTGGATGACATGGTACCAGGATTGTAAATCTGAAGATGGAAGAATACGTCATCTTACTAATTCAAAGGAGTGGAAGAGATTTGATGAAAGAAATAATTTATTCATTTTAGATGTAAGAAACGTGCGATTGGGTCTTACAAGCGATGGATTCAATCAATTTAAGAGTATGTACCCATCGTACTCTATATGGTCAGTGGTAATGGTCACTTATAACTTACCCCCTGGTTGTGTATGAGATCTTCATTTATGATATTGACCCTATTAATCCCCGGCCAAAACAACCAGGAAATGCAATAGATGTTTATCTCCAGCCACTAATTGATGAACTAAAATTGTTGTGGTACACCAGCGTGAAGACGTATGATGCAAAAAAGAAAGAATTTTACAATATGCATGCAGCATTGTTGTGGACCATAAATGACTTCCCAGCATATGCAAATTTGTCAGGTTGGAGCACTAAAGGAAAGCTTGCTTGCCCAGTCTGTATAGAAGACACTCATGACCTACGAGTACTGGAAAGTAAGAAATTCTGTTACTTAGGACATCGTAGATTTCTACCTATTGAACATAGATGGCGAACGACCTAGTTCAAGAGTAAATTTGATGGCAAGACGTGTCAGTATCCAAAGAAAAATCCCAAGAATAAACATAGTAGAGATTCTATCAGGTTGCCGGGTCAAGTTATAATGAAGAGATTGAAAGAAATGTGTGAGATACGGTTGGGTCGACCATTCAAACATGACCAGACGGCCTCGAGGAATTCTGGATTTCAAAAGAAAAGCATTTTCTTTATGGAGCTACCATATTAGAAAGATCTTACAATACATCATAATTTAGATGTTATGCACATTGAAAAGAATGTGATGGATAACATCTTAAACCTATTAAATTTGACCAATGATCCAAAGGACACGGTGAAAACAAGAAAAGACATGAAGACTTTGGGGATACGTCTAGAGTTGCATATTCATGAGGATGATGGCTACTTCCCACCTACTATTTATAGCTCGAATCAAGACCAAAAGAGTAGACTGCTCTCCTTCTTAATGGAAATTTAGGTGCCAGATGAGTTTTCCTTGCAGCTTTCTCGTTGTGAAAGGTCATGACTCACGTTTATATGTAAGTATTATTTCCTCTAGCAATACGGGAGATACTGCCAAAGCCAGTTGTTGATTCATTTACAGAGATGAAGAGGTTTTTCAAAGCTGTTTGTTCGAAGACGCTACAAACTGATACGCTGGATCACTGGGATAAACAAATAGTCATTAGTCTCTGTAAAATGGAACAGATTCTTCCCCCAGACATCTTCGATGTAGTGGTTTATCTCACCTTGCATCTTGTAAATGAAGCCAAAATCGGTGGACCTATACAATTCAGATGGATGTATCCTGTAGAGAAATTTTTGAAAAAGCTTAAAGATTATGTTTTGAACAAGGCAAAGCTAGAAGGATCCATTGTAGAAGGGTATCTCGTGGAGGAATGTATAAATTTTACTTCCATGTACATGAATGAAACAGATAACTGTTTTAATAAACTTCAAAGGAACTATGAGAGGGAATATAATGACAGTGTGAAGAATGTTTGTCAATTTTTGATATCAGAGGAAGGTTGATTCTTCATATAGAGTATAAGATAATTTCAGAAAATGACAGATGTTGCGCATATTTATATACTTTAAAACAAATTCTTGGAATTCGAGCAATTACCTCTTTCAAGGATAACTGAATTTGGCTTCTTAGATTGGTTTAAAGACCGGGTTAATCAATTGAAAGAGGATAAGAACCCATAATGGGTACCAGATTTTGATGTAATTGTTAATTCACCATTACATTATGCACATTACCACTCTGGATATATAATAAATGGGTTCAGATTCAGAATAAAAAAAATTGATGATACAAAGGTTACACAACAAGCCAGAGTTGTTAATTCAGATCTTTCCACCGATCCAGATGGATATTATGGTGAAATCAGAGAAATTGTGGAGATCAACTTCAGATTTGATCGCAGAGTTATCCTATTTAAATGTCATTGGTTTGATGTTTTTAAAGAAGGCACCAGTTTCAAAATTGGCAAGAAAGACAATTTCTTAAGTTTAAATCGTAATTGTCAAATTCTTTAGTCTGATGAACCATTCATATTGGCATGTCAGGAGGCACAAATTTTCCATTTCCTCGATAATTGCCAAAGGGGATGGGTTATACCTATAAGAACAGTACCGCATAACCATTTTAATGCACAGTCTGAAGCATACCAAGAATTAATAGAAGTTCATTTATTTGGAATCGATGTTGACATATAAGGTTAGTAACAATTTCTTTGCTTTGTTTCATTTCTATTTAAATGAAATTCATACTATAATTGAAATTTATAGGGGCATATATGTCATTACAAAGGGGGTTTGGGGTAAAAATTCTTTAACAATATTTTTTTATGTTAAGCAAACTTTTTGCATTAATGATTTATATATTAATGATTTTTAATTATATTAATTATTGCATTTTTTACTTGTTGCAGATGAAGTTGTTTAAGAAAAAATTCCAAAAAAAGGGTCCTCCTGAGACTGCCCTCCACGCAGCTCGATTCATCTCCTCAAGCTCAGCCACCCCTTCGACAACAAGTTTAGCCACCCCCCCAGTCACATTTTGTATGACCCAAGGAGATGGCACGTTTACTACATACGAGGGGGAAGGGAAAGAGGAAGGAGATTGCTCAGACCTTGCCAGACCGAGTAAAGGATGATCCAGATTATGAAGGATCAGATGAGGAGGAAGGGGAGGAGGCAAAGGATGAGATGGTGGGGAGTACGTCCCCAATTCATGTTGACCCCTTAGCGATGGGCTCAAGTTTTGGTAAGAAATCATTTACCTTTAACAAGTAAATTACTTATATGTTTTAAAGTTTATTATAACTTTAAAAATATATAATGAATATGATTAATGTTTACGCAGGTAGACTAGCAAGAGGACGAGGGAAGGAAAAAAATCTAGACCTCCAACATATCCTCGAGGGCGTGAGAATAACAATTAGGCTTAGAACCACAGGGGAGGCAGAGAATTACCCGGGCTTTATCAGTCAAGTGGGCACAATTGTTAAGTCCATTGTGCCCATTTGCTACTTCGACTAGAGGAAGGTGCCCACAGAGCTGAACAGGCAGTTCTTTCGACACTTAGAGGCAATTTCATTTATAAAAGTTATTTCTTTTATAACTTTATCTTAAAATTATTATAAAGTAAGATTGACATATATTTTTTAAAATTAATGTAGGCAAATTATGATTGGGGTGACGACCCCAATGCCTCCCGATATATCCTTAAGCATGCCGCCGAAATCCATAAGGATTGGATGATAGAGACCAAGAGAAATGTAAGAATTTTTAAACATTTACATTTTTATTATATACATAATTTCTTATATTATTTCTAACAATTCATATTTTGTATTTAGTTTTTCTTGAGCAAGAGTTCACCTGAGGAGGCAATGGATAATGCTCCTCCTAATGTCATGCCTGACGATTGGAAGAAGGCATGCGACCATTGGTTGAATCTAAAGACGGAGGTTAGTAAACGATTATAAATTAGTCTATTAATTTCATATATCTTAAATTCATAAAAAATATTATTATGTATATGTATCGGAGCAAGCAAGAAAAAATAAGGCCAATAGGGCTAAAGCTCCACCACAGACCCATTGTTTGGATCGAAGGAGTATCGAGATGGTCAGGAGCCGTTACGTAAGTGTTGGAACTACTTTTTAGTTGAATATTACTTAATTTTTACGTTATCTTAATATAATTATATCATTTTTATATTTTTAGTCCGCTATTCATGATAGGATGGAAACGAATAGGATGGATATATATGAGGTCACCCGCAGTAAGGCTGTAGCTGAGGGTGCTCGTAAGTGGATTCATAAGTCATACCAAGAGAAATACATAAGTTTCTTAAACTGAAAAATATTTATAACTTTATATATATTATAATAATGTACATGTAGGAGTAAATGGTACAGTTAGTACATCTCCCCACTGACGAGACATCCAACAGCGTCCACTAGCCTTTGCAGCCAGAGGATAAATTTAGGAGAGTGATGCCACCAGATCATGGTGGTTTTGTTCGTAGTACGGGGAGGGCACATACGTTTTCGACCTGGTATGGGAGGAAAGGTGCCATCTCATCTAGTGTTGTCGATCAGTTGCATGAAAAAATCGACACACTACAGAGACGAGAGGAAGAGAGGGAGAAGAGAGAGACATATATGAAGAGTCAGGTGGATGCCATGCAATCACAAATAAATAAGATGGATAGTAAGATTGAGAAGCTTCTAACCCATCTTCTGAAGAAGGGTCAGTCAAAGCATCCGTCTTCATCAGATCCCAACATCCACAGATGAGACAACGATGACGACATGGGTGGAGCTAGTGACATCGGGGCAGCTGCATAGTGATATTTATACATTTTCTTTTCTTATGTTTTTCATGTAAATATTTTATTTTAATTTTAGGTAAATTTTTCATTTTCAAACTTTTTATCTATAAGATTTTGTATATTTATGCAATATAAACTTCACTTCATTAGCAAGTCTTTTAAGTATATTTAGTATGTAGTGCCATTATTTTGTAATTTCTTCTTTAAAAAAAATTCATACATATGCCACCGGTTATTTAATTAACTAACAGCATATAGATGATGGGAAAAATATTTTTCCCGTCACTTTCCAGAATAACTGACGACGAAAATGTTCTTCGCGTCACATATTTTCCATCGCTTATAAGAAAATTGATAGCAAAAATATTTTTGCTGTCACATATATGTTGTTGGTTATAACGAGAAGTGACGGCAAAACTATTTTTGCCATCACTTACATAACCGATGGTAAATGTATATAATCGATGGAGAAACTTTAGAAAAGGGCGTGTAAAGGTTGGAAAAAGTGACGGATGAATGTCGTCGCTTGACAAATAAGCGACGACAAATACACTTACTGTCGGTTTTGAAATGACAGCGAAACATCCAAACCAGCCTTTGGTGAACACTTTCTTTGCCATCGATTTTAAATAAATTGACGGCAATTGTATTTTCCATCGGGTTTTAACCGACGTCGAAATGGTCAATCTGTCATGTGGGCAAACACTATTTTGATGTCAGATGTGCCCAAAAATCGACGGAAAAACAAAATAGCGACGATCATAATGACGTTGCTTAATGGCGTTGGTTAATAGGGTTTTTTCGTCGATTTCTAACCGATGGCAAAAGTGGAATATGTTGTAGTGTACTATAATATATATGTATATAGTATATATGTGTAATATAAATAAAGTATAGAGGTATGCTTGAGCTCTTATATATATACAAATAACACCTAGAGCTTTAGTGATAAATGGATCCATCATTGTTTATGTATATATATGTCAGTAAAGATAGTTATTTTGCCTTATGTTTTGTACATAATTTTACTAAGGCTTTAGTGACACTTATATATGTTACTGTATATATAATATATGTTACAATAGATATTAGTATGTAATTATGATTTAGTATAGTAGATATTATTAATTATTTTTGTACCTATACTTAGGTATTACTTATAGTAGTTGTATATAACTAATATAGAGTAATTATATATAGTTTTTTATGCTTGTTTGTGTACATATGTTTTCAAGCATTGTAATGTGTATTAACTAATTCTTTGGTAAATAATTAACCCAATTCTTTCATTCATTAATCCATTCATTCATTTTGTAAATAAAATCAACATTTTTTGGAATAAAAGAATGTTTTTGGACATAGAGAGATGTATGTCAATAACTGTCACCTGGTAAACGACCTGAAAATAAACCTATAAAACTTGTAAATAAATAAAATTAATGCGACATCGGTTTGCATTCATGACATATACTACAACAACGACATTTAATTAAACGTTTTTAATGCAATCTGGTCATCGAAGATCATATTTTTTGGCGCCGTTGCCGAGGACAAAAACCTATCAACAACATTTTATTGTGATTATTTGATAATTGTCGCAGAAAGAAGATCATATTTTTTGGCGCCGTTGTCGGAGAGACAACTCTCTATATGCCAAAATTGTTCTTTTGTTCTTTATTCATACATATTTTTGTTTTTCTTCGTATATTGTCATTCTTTTATTCATATTCTTTGTTGTATATAGATTCTTTTATTCATTACATTCTTTGATTTGTTTTGTATATAATTGTCTTACTAATCATTTGTTGTTTTTGCAGCATTTGAGTAGTAGTGACTTCTTCCAGGTGGATTTCTTTCCTGACAGATTACTACGCTTCAAACTTGACTTCTTGGAGGACCTTTTCCAGACAGGAGCTGCATTTCCTGCTTCCCTAGATTAGTAGATAGGTAGTTTTGACTTAGGTATATTCATATGATATTTTTGTTAGGAGTAAGTTGTGAGAGCCTATTCTCACACACCATTTTGTATAACTTGGATTCCTTGGACTCTCTATCTCTATATCTCTCTACTCATCTCTCATCGACGTAGTTTTTCCATACGTGGGTTTTTCATATCGATTTCTTTTTGATTTGTTTTTGTTTGTTGCTTCTCAAAAATTCAAAAAAACTAAGGCTGAGAATGTTTCGCTCCTCGATGCTATTAAGCATATTCTGGCTTATGCTAAATTCTTGAAGGATTTATGCACTCAGATGAGTAAGCCGAAGGAATCAACACCGAGGAAGGTGATACTCTCCAAGCAAGCTAGTTCTATTATTCTACATTCCTTCCTCAAAAAAAGAGAGATCGAAGTGCCCCTTTGATTTCATGTGTTATCGAGCATTACACCTTTGACCAGGCACTCTTGGATCTAGCTGCATCCATAAACCTAATTCCGACTTTCCTGTATGAAAAGTTTGGATTGGGTGAACTCAGGCCAACCTCAGTAACACTACAATTAGCGGACCGTTCGGTCACAAACCCGAAAGGTGTTATTAAGGATGTTATTGTTAAGGTCAAGGATTTCTATTTTCATGTTGATTTCCTTGTCCTTGACATGAATGTACTTGAAGACTTAAGGAACATGCCCATCATTCTGGGGCGTCCGTTCCTGGCCACCGCTAAGGCCAATATCAACTATGAAAGCGATAGTATGGAGATCGCCTTTAGTGATAGAAAATTGAAACTATATCTTTTAAGGCGATTAAAAAATTTGAGGATTGTGGATATATTGAGGAACTCAAGGATAATGATTTGAATCTTGAGACTTGTATGGCTATCACCGTTCTCGAGGATTCCTCCCACACCAATGAACCTGAACTACAACCCTCTGTGGCAGACTCACCACATTTTGAAGAGGTTATTGATTTGGTTCATTCACAACCTCTTCCATTGGATCATCCTGATGAATCTTCATCAGCATCCTTCTTACCTTCTATTTTTCTGCCCACCCAAGTTAGAACTTAAACCATTGCCAAAAAGTCTGAAATATGAGTTCTTGGGACCCAAGAAGATGCTCCCTGTGATTATTAGTGCAAAATTGACTAAGGAGCAAGAATCAAAATTTATTAGAGTCCTAAAGGCACATAAGGAGGCAATTGGTTGGACCATTCATGACCTCAAAAGGATCGATCCATCTTATTGTAATCATCTGATTTATATGGAAGATGGATCCCGTCCTTCTCGCTAGATGTAGAGGAGACTGAACCCCAATATGCGAGAAGTGGTCAAGAAAGAAATCATCAAGTGGCTTGATGCAGGTATCATATATTCGATCTCAGATAGTCCTTGGGTTAGTCTCGTGCAAATTGTTCCCAAGAAAGAAGGAATTGCCGTAGTGACTAACGAGAAAGGCAAATCTATCATGACCCATTCAGCTTCCTCTTGGAGAGTCTATATCGATTATAGTAAGTTAAACATAGCCATGAAAAAGGATCATTTCCATTTTCTCTTCATCAATCAAATTCTCGAAAGGTTAGTTGTTCGTCGCGAAATGCAGGAAAAAAAAGATTTATATCATTGTAGTTGCAAATCACGTCGAAAGAAATAAATTTATAAGTTAGAAACAGTGAGTCCTGAGTCATTTGCAAGGAGACAAAATGAGATTCTCAAAGCATTTCATACTAACTAATCTAACCTAATGCAAGCATAGAAATAAAGACAAGATATTCATAGAATCAACTTTTTATTTCTACTTGCAAAGAGTTCTAAACTAGTAATCAAAACAACTATACTAAAGAGTTGAGAGAGAAAAACAGATGAAGAACGGAGCCACTTGAGGGATGCTTGTGTGAAGTGCGGCAGCACTTCAGATCCAGAGCATCGAGAAGAAGACCAGAGAGAGATGTTGCAGAGAGAGAAGCTAGAGATGTGTCTAGTGGGAGTTGCCTCTCAAAAGGGGGCAGTAGGGCTCCTTTTATAGCTAAATTGAGGGACAAAGCAGGTATTTTGGTCCTCAAAACTATGAAACACATTAGGTTTGATCAGATCCGTCGATCGGGAGATCAACAGATCAAATCACACCTCAAAACAAACTTCAACACTCCTTCAACATGTGCATCACCTGCGATTGTGCCACGTGGCAGCTGCTGGGCTGCCTGACCCACTCCTCGTGCCCTTCCTCACACGTGCACGCACTTTTGATTTCAGTCATCTGATCATCAGATGACTTAAGAAGAGCGTACTACCGCTTCTCTTCAAGCATCTGCTCCATGTATGGCAGGCCATCTGGTTGCACATCTATTTGGGTGTCTATCCACACCGCCGCATCTGACGATCCTCCTTGCACCACGCAGCCGCCTCCATGCTGTTCGATCTCATCCAACAGCTCAATTTCACGTAAGCTCCATCGCCTTTTCAATTTCGCACTCAGCACGATTCGAACATGCGTCGATCACTTTCGTGCGAGGGGGAAGACCAACGCGCTGCGGCTGCTCTTGTGTCACATTTTGATTTCACGTGCAGTCTCCATCAGCTGTTGGATGAAGATCCAATGGCTGGGATGGATCCCCATTTGATGAAGGGCGCGGTGGTGGACGACATGGCCTCATCGTGGTTGTTGGATGACGATCCAATGGCACATGTTTTATGCTTTAGGTGATGGGGGTTGCGGTAGGAGCCATTGGGATGGCACCACGTGGCACCATCTTGACCATCCATCTTCCCACCTTTGTAGTTGGTGCTATAGGGCACCAATTGAGTTGATTTTTACGTTGGTGGACTACAATCATTGATCCAAATCCATCCTCACAGTCAGATTTGACATCTGAGGTTTGGATTTGCACTATCTTGCCCCTTGCCCTTTGATCTTCCACAGACTTCATAAGATGCTATGGGAGTCCAATAAAAATGATCTCAGAAGCGTTGGACTCCTGTCATCATCCTAATCAGATCCGTACGGTCTGATTTATCATCCATAACCTTGAATCATCTGCAATTAATATCGCCTCTCTCTTAGAGCATAAAATAGAATTATTATCTATAAAGCGAACAAATCAACTATGATGCAAATTATGATGCTCATGCATGCATTGTTCCTAAGTTAAGATAAAATATAACTTAATTCAGGTAGATTAAGTCCTATGATTGCTGCGCAATCATTAGCCAGGAAAAAGTATTTCTGTTTCCTAGATAGTTATTCGAGATATAACTAAGCCCCTATCCATCCCAAGGACCAAGAAAAGAGAACTTTCATCTATCCCTACAGAACCTTTGCATTTCGCAGAATGCTGTTTGGGCTTTACAATGCACCTGCAACTTTTCAAAGGTGCATGCTAGCCATCTTTTCAGACATGGTGGGAGATAGTATGGAAGTATTCACGGATGATTTCTCCATTTTTGGAGATTCATTTGAGTCTTTCCTGGCTAATTTGGAATTGATCCTTAAGAGATGCATCAAAACACGGCTGGTCCTTAGCTGGGAAAAGAGCCACTTTATGACACAAGAAGGCATTGTCTGGGGTCATGTGGTATCTAATCGTGGTATTGAAGTTGATATGGCTAAGGTGGATGTAAGATCCAAACTTCCTCTAACCACATCTGTTAAACAAATCCGATCATTTATTGGTCATGTGGGTTTTAATAGGAGGTTCATCAAGGACTTTTTTAAGGTTGCTCGGCCTTTGAGCAACTTTCTGGCCAAAGACATGTCGTTTGAATTTCATGAATCATGCCACAAGTCTTTTGATTTAAACAAAATGACAATCACTTGTACTTCGGTGTTTGACCACTGATGCAAGAAATACATGTTTCACTTAAGATGCAAATTAGTGTCATTGTATGAGTAAATCCGCAATCAACTTTTACAATTTATAATACCTAGATAGTGGAGTATCTAGGGTCATTAAGGAGTCCAATTCATTAATCACACAAAGTGGTTCTCTCTCTTACCTCTCAAATCTGCACTTGTGTTTTTGGATTTTTGATTTTTGTTGTGTTTTAGGGTTTTCAGAAATAATTGGATTTTTCATGTGAAGATTAACTATGCTAAAACTACGCCTAGGTGACAAGAATGAAACCCTCTCCTCTAAGCTCACCCTAGGCAAGTGCACTTAGGGGAATTAGAAGAGTAGAGTGTGGTGCACTAAGCTACTAAAAGCATGAAAAACACATTAACATAAAAACAAAAATTGGAAGGCAAATTGAAATCTTGTATTGCTAGAATTTGGAGCACATGTAGAGGAATGCTTCTTGCAATAACAATAAACTACTAGTTAATACAAAATATAAAGTAGAAGATAAAGAAGAGAGGGATTCTCTGGCAGAAGTTTTGGATGGCTCTTGCTCCAACTGCGGTTGCTCCCACAGTTGAAAAGAGTTCTTAGCTTGTTCTTCCTCCTCCAAGCTATCTCCTCAAGGTGGGTGTCAACCACCTTGTTCCTCCTCTTGCCTAGCCATCCCCTCTATGTAGTTGACCTCCTCCTTGGCATGGTGCAAGGGAGAAGAAAGAAAGGAAGAAGGCATCAAGGGGTTGGGTAGGTGGTGGGTTTGCATAGATTACATAAAACTGAACACGGCTACCCAGAAGGATCACTTTCCTTTACTGTTCATTGATCAGATCTTAGAACGGTTAGCCGGATGCAGTTTCTTTTGCTTTTTAGATGGATACTCTGGGTACAATCAAGTAGCGATTAGCCCAGAAGATCAAGACAAGACCACTTTCACATGTCCTTTCAGAACATTCGCCTTCAAGCGGATGCCCTTCAGCCTCTATAATGCACCAGCGACATTTCAGCGTTGTATGATGGCCATCTTCTCTAACATGATTGGGGATTACATGGAAGTGTTTATGGTTGACCTCTTTATTTTTTTAGATGATTTTTAATCTTGTCTTGACAACCTTACCAAGATCCTAAAATGGTGTATTGATGTAAACCTAATACTATCCTGGGAAAAGAGCCATTTCATGGTGAGGGATGGCATTGTACTAAGGCATAGGATTTCTGTAAACAGACTTGAGGTCAACCGAGCTAAATCTGAGATCATATCCCAATTACCCCCACCTAGCTCAGTCAAGGAGATCAGATCATTCTTGGGTCACGTCGGATTTTACCAGAGATTTAAACGCGATTTCTCAAATATCGTGTGACCTTTGACAAATCTCCTGGTAGCCGATACCCCCTTCGAATTCAACACCTCATGTCTCAGCACCTTCGAGACTTTACGAAGCGCTGTCTCTGATTCCCTGATTCTCCAACCACCTGACTGGTCTCTTGATTTTGAGATGATGTGCGATGCCTCGGATTTCACCGTCAATGCTGTTTTAGGCTAGCGTCAGGACAAGGAACCCTTTGTCATATACTATGCTACCAAGACGCTGAATGAGGCTCGGCGTAATTATACCATCACAGAAAAAGAATTGCTAGTAGTAGTATTCGGGTTAGAGAAATTCAGATCTTATCTATTAGGGTCCAAAGTTATCATCTTCACTGACCACTCTGCCCTACGGTATTTGTTGGCAAAGAAGGATGCCAAACCCTGTCTTATCAAATGGATCCTTCTGTTGCAGGAATTTGATATTGAAATCCCCGATAAAGCTAGAAAGCAGAATGTTGTGGCGGATCACCTATCCAGACTGGATCCAGCCCACATTCCTTATTCTTTGCCTATTTCTGACTAATTTCCAGGCGAATCACTTTTGGAAGTTCACTCTGTTGAGTTCCCCTGGTACGTAGATATCGTGAACTATCTTGTCACAGGCAAGATTCCCGCGAACCTATTTAAGGACCAGAAACTCAAATTCACTGTAGAGGCCAAATTCTACCTCTGGGATGACCCACTGCTCTTCCTCATTGGAGTCGATCAAATTAATAGAAGATGTGTCCCAGACTCTGAGATCCCTAGTGTGTTATCCTTTTGCCATACCGATACCTATGGTGGTCATTTCTCAGGACGGAAAACCGTTGCAATGATTTTGCAGTCAGGATTCTTCTGGCCAACTATTTTCAAAGATACTCACGAATACTCCCAATGCTGTAGACGATGCCAGCCGGTCGGTTCTATGACCAAGAGAGACATGATGCCTCTCCAACCCATCGTGGTCGTAGAAGTGTTCGACGTCTGGGGCATCGATTTTATGGGCCCTTTTTCAAACTCACATGGCTTTGAGTACATATAGCTAGCTGTTGACTATGTCACGAAGTGGGTCGAGGCCGTCCTGGCGAGATGGGCTGATCATAAGACCATTGTTTCTTTCATACGGGAACATATCTTTGTGAGATTCAGAATACCCCATGCCCTGGTTAGCAACAGGGGAAGCCACTTCATCCACACCCACTTTAGGTTGTTATTAAAGAAATACGGTGTACATCACTGTGTAGCCACCTCGTATCACCCATAGACCAATGGGCAGGCTGAAGTGTCTAACCGTCAGATCAAGCTGATTCTCCAGAAGACTGTTAGATCGAACAGGAAGGACTGGTCCAATAAACTAGTTGATGCACTCTGGGCATATTGAACCGCCTACAAGGCCCCACTCGGAATGTCACCATATCGTATGGTATATGGTAAGTCCTGTCACCTTCCTGTCGAGCTGGAACACCACACCTTTTGGGCAATGTGAAAGTGTAACCTTGACCTTGATGCGGGAGGTCACGAAAGGAAACTCTAGCTCAGTGAATTAGAAGAGATCCGGTGGGAGGCCTATGAAAATGCATCGATATATAAGGATAAGACCAAGGCCTTTCATGACCACCACATCCGGAGGAAAGCGTTCACACCCAACCAGCAGGTCTGGTTGTTTCCATCACCTATACATACCATTTTTATACATAGCATTTTTTCCTTTTAGCATATTTCCTTTTTGCATATTGCATACTGTTAGGTTGGCTGGTGCTAAACGTTAAAATTTCAGGAGCAATTCCAGGTGATTTCTACCCATTTACTCCCTGCTATACTTATTCACTTTTGTATTCAAGCATGAGGACATGCAAGAACTTAGGCATGGGGGGGTAGATACGACAAAACTGAAAATTTTTATGCCAACATTTAGAAAACCTCGGAGCTGCATGAGCTGCATGTCAAACATACTTTAGGACCCTAAATAAAAGAACTGACTCCACCTCCAATGTTCACATGGGAGCTAAAAATCATCCGCAACAGTCATTTTTGACTCACCCTCTCACCTTTTGTTCTAAATTTAGGGTCAAGCTGAATGTAACCCGAAAGGGAAATTTCATGAAGTACGAATATAAGAGGTTACTTGTTTATAGCATATATACATAATACATCCATGAATAAGATTATCTTATTAAGAGAATGCATTAAGGATTTTATCCTCTAGTTGATTCCTGTAATCTGGAATCTAGTACAATTTTTCACACACACGTAGAATTTGCAACGGATTCACGGTGAAGGCTAATAAACGTCATTAGTCTGTCGAGAAGAAGCAGTGCTTCTTTTCCTAAACCCTTGGACAATGTTTTGGGAGCTAGGCAGATTTTCCTCCAAAAATCTACCAAATAGTGTGAGATGAGAGTAGAGTGTACTGGTGCTCTAAAATTAGTGCAAGGAATATGAAATCCTAGATAATTAGGTGATGATACTTAGAGACTAGGCATAGTTTTTGCTTTTGGTTCCTGCATATACATTTTTGTGCAAAATATTGAGAGACACCAAATAGGGCAAATACGCGGAGTGCGAGTTTTCCTAAAACTAGGGCTAAGATGGATGGTTATGACCATTCTTCACGGAATCCTCAACTGAAGAAGGGTATTGATGTCAAGGTCAGAAATACACCATCCTACCCATCTCTCCCGATGCCGTGAATAGGCACTTCCACCAAATAAGCCACCCAATGTCTCTTATGTACCACAAATCCCTAATAATGCCTCCTCAATAAATTTCATGAATGTGTGCTAGCTTACATTGTGTTAAAAAAAATTATACATAGAAAAAAAAAAGAAAAAGAAAAAAAATGAAAAAAAAATTTAGAAAAAGAAGAAAAAGCAAGAAAAAAAGAGTGTTTGAATATTTAGTGTTTATTTCAGTTGCATTAAGGCAATACCATCAAACAAATTTGAGATCCACCAAATATGACCTTAACCTATCTTTCTGTGTTTATGACCACCCGAATACTGGCTGAGGAATTTTGACTTAGTGCTAAGGTTATGATAACTCAATTAAAGTGTTAATGCTAAGTGAGACCACCAAATATGGATCATACGTGAGAATCTAGTGAGATTGTGAGCTCTTAAGAAAAAAATAGAGAGAGAAAGAGAGAATGAAGACGAAGGAACCAGAAGAGAGCATAGTTTTTCTCGTCTTTCTCTAAGTTGAGTTACTTGATAATCTGGGAATCTAGATTTTGAAGTACTAATCTCTATGTAGCATCAAGTGAGAGTGAGCCACCAAATAAACACCCGTATCCCTTAGGCATTCTCCACCTAAGCCTAAAGCCAAGGTGGAATTCATAGAATATCTTGAATACCCCGAGGGAAGAAGTCTACCTATCCTGCTAGAATTTTACTAGAGGGCAAGTACAGGCTTTAGAGGTGAATCAGGTCTTTCACTCAAATCTGTAGTAAAAGCTACGTAGCTGCACTTTCACATTTATTTGGATTTCTAGAACATAGGATGAAAACAAAAAGGAGAAAAATCACTAGGCATACACTTGATAAAGTAATCAATCCCTTAGGGACCCTTATGTGAATAATTTAGTCTTGCATTTGCTAGGGACTAACAAGATTTAGGCAAAGGGGTATGATTGTACAGCAATCATAGGTCTTAATTGACCTAAATTAAGCTAGGACCTAGCATAAGTTAGGGTAGTTCATGCATGCATAAGTATTATTTGCATCTTTAGTGTTCCTCCTATAGCTATGCAAAGAATAATGCTATAATATACTAATTAGGTGCATTATATAAATTGTAGGAAATAAGAAGCTCAGGAGCTGGATCTGAAACTGAATCTGAAGCTGCACCTGAAGACAAAGTTGCAGCAGAGCTGGAGCAGAAGACCTAGAATAAGATGTAGTAGACAATAATGTAAGGGGTTGAGGTATGCTATTCTGTTAAGTAGAAAAAAGTAATAAATTATGAATAACTTAGGTCCATCCCAGCCCTAGGACAGCCTAGAAGCTTCCCCAAGCCTTAGCCACCCTTAGATTAGGTCACTGTACCCTAAGAAGCCCTAAAACCCTATTTCTAGCTTCTATCTGGACGTCCTGAACCCTTAGCCACAACCCGCACACTTAAAACCCACTTCTGCAGCATTTTAAGATGTCCAAACACTTGCTCTGGACGTCCAATTTCTGCAGACAGAACCTTAACTCTTCCCTACCTCTGCTTAGATGTCCAAACAACAAGTCTGAACGTCTGATTTTTCATTTTAAGACGTCTGACACTATTGTCAGATTTCTGGAACTACTCTCTAGTTCCTATTTTTGAATTTAAGCTTGGATCTTGAACTCCTAGGTCCCTAAACCCAATTCCAAACCCATAGGAACCTAAATTAAGGTGCCCTAACCCTTGTACATCGCCTTTAGAACTCCCTACGGACCTAATTAGGTCCCCACTAAACCTAAATGACTTGGATCTTAGTTAATTCCATCAGCCTATTCAATTGGACTCATTGAGTCCAATTGAGCCTTGATCTCAGCATACACAGTCCAACTGGACTCAGTGAGAGTCTAATTCACCTAGACCTAACTTAATTGAGTTGTTTTACTCTCAAGTAGGTTTTCACACATCCAATTAAACTTGTATCAAGTTTAATTGCATTTACCTTTATGAATTAGGGTTTACAACCCTAATTTGAGACCTACCTTGACCTAAACCCACTAGAACATAACCTAATCAACCTAGTCACCTAGGTTTCCACCCACACACACCCACACAAACCATCTACCTGAAAATACTTAGCCTAGAGTTCTCTAGAACTCTCTACCATGTGTTGTTGCCTTGGTTGCTAATAATAGCAACCAAGATGCATTCAATTTTTAGATCCACCAAATGTGGATCTAAAAACCTCCCATCCATCCTCTCTCTCACTCTCCCACGAGCTCCCACCATAGGCCTCTCTAGAGAGTTCCACACTTCTCCAGAGAGGCTCCCTTGGGTCTACTTAAAGGACCTTTGGGTGGCCATTTGCACCCATCTAGCCTTCCATCTAGTTTTAGCCTCATTCCACCTCCATCTCCATGAGCACACCATGGCATCTCCATCACCTCCACACCAGGCCTAGATCACCTCCAACCTCTCTCCAAGGGCCGACCTAAGCACCATTGGCCGCCCCTCCTCCTCTCAACCAAGTCAAAGGCCATCGAAGCCACCTCTGAATACCCTTATTTCTGTTAGCTAAGTAGAATAGTTTTTCGTAGATTTACCACTTTACTATTGCTTAGTAGTGTAGCTCCATATTCTCCCCCAATGATGCATGCATAATCCCCCCCATAGATTCATGTATGCAGTCGTTTGCTGTTAGCTAAGTTATTGCTTTCAAGCTTTCCTGTACAATCTTTCCGCGAGCTTCACTCTGTAGCCACCATGATGCAATCAGTGAAATCATCTTTTATATATCTCTGTCTATGTGTGAAAATCACCATGAGATTCACTCTATAGCCACCATGATGCAGGAAATAGTAAAGCGGTAAATCTACGAAGAACTATTCTACTTAGCTAATAGAAATAAGGGCATTCAAAGGTGGCTCCGATGGCCTTTAACTTGGTTGAGAGGAGGGGCGGCCAATGGTGCTTGGGTCGGCCCTTGGAGAGAGGTTGGAAGTGATCTAGGCCTGGCGTGGAGGTGATGGAGATGCCATGGTGTGCTCGTGGAGATGGAGGTGGAATGAGGCTAAAACTAGATAGAAGGTGACGTGTGCGGGAGGCACGTGTGTTTAGAAGAGTCGTTATAGCTTGCACTCTCAACGTTGGTTTTAAAATGAAGAAACGGATGTGAGTCTGAGTGTTGATCTCAGGGAGGCGTGAAAATAGGATTTTTCTTGTCACTTAATGTCATGAAAATCGTGGGGTTTTGCTTGCGAAAAGGTGTGGGTGAAAAGCGAGTGAGAGAGGGGGAAAGAGAGAGAGAGAGAGAATAGGGTTAGAATTTCTTCATTCATAGCATGCAATTCAAACATAAAAGAGAGCAAGCAATTGAATAGAAAACTTCATTTGACGTGCAACTTTAGTTCATAATTACAACACTAAATAAATGCTTGAACAAAAATAAAGCTTAAGATAAAGAGGGAAAGAGAGAGAGAGAGAGAAGACGACGAGGCAGCCACGGCGGTGGAGGGGGACTCCGTCGGCGGCTCGTCGTCTCCGGTGATTACAAAGAGAGCTAATGGTGGCTAGGAGGGGGTAGAACACTTGCAAGTGGAGTGAATGCCTTAAATGGGTGGTTGGATGGGGTTTATATAGGCAAAAGGGTTTTCTAATTCAAGTATGGGCTTTAGCGACGTTCGAGACGTCGCTAAACCCATACTAAATCTGTCGGTGTAGCCCCCTGCCCACCGGTCGCCAGTGCGCATCCATTCTTCTTCGCGTTTGATCCACGCACGCGCGTCGTAAGCTGTCCGATCGAAGATCAAACGGCTAAGCTTTTGCGTGGGGTGCTAGTGCAGATCGCGCTGAGGTGCCCGCGTTTGCCACGTCATTGCACGCATGAGCTTCCGCGTGCATCCATTGCACCGCACGACTCCATCTATGCCGTCCACTACTGATCGTGCAGTTGAATTTACACGGTGCGCGCCTTCGCCTTCTAATTTCTGCGAGGTGAGATTCGAACCCGCCTCATGTGCTTGCAGGTGAGCGCTTTGACCGCTGCGCTACACCTGCTGCTTTGTCGGGGTGAGGGCAGGCACGCGGGCGGCTCTCAGCCGTTCGATCGAAGATCGACGGCTGAGATTCATCCTCCAGTTGAAGGCGAGATCGGTCGATGGCGCAGATGCGTTGTGGGGGTGCCACATGGCACGCTGTGGGTCGTTGATCATCAGATCAACGGCTAGGACTTCTTAGGCCCATTGCAGGAGCTTCGGATGTCGAATTTGGCCGATTTCAAGTCCGTTGGACTCCTTTTGTCCCTCTGAATCCATCCGTGTGGTCCGATTGCTCATCTGAGGCCTGTTTTGACAAGTACTTATACAAATGGCCATTAATACTATTTTATAAGAAATCTTGATGTATGATGCATGCAATGCTCCCATTCTATTTATGATGTGTTATCTGTGTATTTTATTCTTAAGATGGACCCTAATCAACAGAATTATCACCCCAAGATGCAGTGTTATCATACCCCCATGCTTACTCCTTGTTAGTCCCTAGCAAGGTTTATTCTAGCCTTTATTTCCAGTCAGAATTTAAGAAGTAACTACTTAGACACTTCGTCACTTGTCAATAGGTGGAAATATACTAAGATCCTAATCTACAAAGACTAAGCAGCGCCCGGGTGTCTGCCAAAATACGAATCACCTGAATCCTTGCTTTAATGTATGTAAATATATATATATATATATATATATATATATATATATATTCTTATTTTTAGATTTTTTTGGATTTAAGAGTGGGTTGGTAACTTTTTACGGTTACCCAACCCACCCAAAACTCTGACAAAACTCTAAGTGCTAAGCATCTTGGTGTGAAGATTGTGATACTCACTCGACGGGAATTTAGACAGACTTCAGGTTTGTACGGCCCTAGGTGACCGGAAGAGGATTTGTTTTGCCTGAAGGTGTATTTGTTCGATCAGTAGCTTTCTCCCTACGTTTGTTTTAATTGGGGTCAACAAAAGGATTTTTCCAGTGTATATCTCCCCGGCTTGCTCTACTTCCCCGCTTCCTCCTTAAGTGTTTTGGTTCTTTTTGTGCATTTACTGAGCTGGGCTCTGGATAACCGACCAATGGGCTATTACCCACGATCACTTGCCAGCCATACTCGTGCGGTGAAGTGTGGTTTATTTTGTTCTCTTTTTTTTCTCCCTTTTTTTTGTGGTAGGTGCTTCCCTGATCTCAAATTTACCTAGAGGCTATGAAGAAGAGGTGGTCCCGTGGCTGGGCTCTGGACAACCTGCCAATGGGCTGTTACCCACGACAACTTTTCAGCCATACCACCCTAGAGAGTTCATTAGCAGCCCAATTTCTGTCAGAATCTCCGAGGAGTGAGTCTGTGCAAAAATGTGTGCAAATGCTTAGACTAAAAGTCTTTCTAAGTTAGAGGGTGAGTTGATAAGTCGTATACTTATCACCTTATTTAGTTAGTGGATTAGAGTAACTTAAGGTTTCAAGGATTTGAAGCTAAATCCATATTTTAACGGACACCAGGGCTGATTAAGCCTGAAGGCCTGAAAAGTCTAAGTGTTTAAGTTCTTTCTGTATTATTTTCCACTATTGACAAATTTCTAATACTTAAGTTTTCTTCCTAAATTCATTTATATATATATATATTTATTTATTTATTCTATTCAGACTGATTAAATGAGCTCAGGATCATACAAGTTACCACCCCCCCATGCTTAAGTTGGACAATGTCCTCATTGGCAAATACATGGATGCAACAGGGGTTCGAAAAGATATTACCTGAGTGACGTAGAATACCTGATCAGTCTGAATCTTCTGGGTTGCCTCCCAGGAAGTGTTGAGTTTAACGCCTCCAGCTGGGCGGTGCTTCGTGTCATCCCTCAGTGAGGGTGACTCTCCTTTGGGGGAACCTGGGCTAGGAAGTTTTTCAATCTTTGGCCATTAACTGTAAAAGTATGCCCAGAGTTCGGGTCAGCGATTTCAACCGCCCCATTGGAGTGAGGCTTGACCACCCTAAATGGTCTTGTCCACTTGGACCTGAGCTTCCCTGGAAAGAGTTTTAGGCGGGCGGTAGACTTGCTGGTTAGGCTCAAAGGTCTTTCTATGAATGAGTCGATCATGGACGGCTTTCATTTTCTCCTTATACAGTCGACTGTTCTCAAAGGCGTCCTGACGAATTTCTTCGAGCTTAGAAAGCTGGAGCATCCTCCACGCACCGGCTAACTAAGAATCCATGTTACACTACTTGACGGCCTAGTAAGCCCGGTGTTCTAATTAGACAGGAAGGTAGAAAGATTTGCCAGAGACCAGGCGACACGGCAACATGCCCATCAGGGTCTTGAAAGCGGTCCTGTATGCCCACAGGGCATCATCCAGTCATGTGGACCAGTCTTTCCTATCAGGTCTCACAGTTTTCTGTAGAATGTTCTTGATTTGTCTATTTAAGACCTTGGTCTGTCCATTTGTTTGCGGATGATACGGGGTAGCAATGCGGTGGTTAACCCGGTATTTTCTAAGTAGGGCACGGAATTGGGAGTGAATAAAATGACTTCCACCATCACTGATCATGGCCTTTGGTATTCCAAATCGGGAAAATATGTTATGCTCAACAAAGTCCATGACAGTCTTATGATCGCATCGGCGGGTGGCGACGGTTTCAATTCATTTAGAAACATAGTCTACCGAGACTAGGATGTACTCATAGCCATTGGATGGTGGAAAGGGGCCCATAAAATCAATACCCCAAACGTTGAAGATTTTGACAATCAAAATG
This sequence comes from Thalassia testudinum, assembly GCA_037157565.1. Classification (NCBI taxonomy): domain Eukaryota; kingdom Viridiplantae; phylum Streptophyta; class Magnoliopsida; order Alismatales; family Hydrocharitaceae; genus Thalassia; species Thalassia testudinum. The sequence goes on along the minus strand of JAZHRO010000051.1, from coordinate 38,117,564 downwards.
GGATGGAGGGGCATCATATCTTTTCTGGTCATGGTCCCCAGTGTTTGGCAGCGCGAGCAAGTCTTGGCAAAGTTGTGTGCATCCTTAAATGGGGAATGCCAGTAAAATCCGGACTGCAGAACCTTCGTAGCCGTTTTCTTTCCAGAGAAGTGGCCACCACAAGCTTGGTCATGACAAAAAGATAACACACTTTGAACTTCATTCTCGAGGATGCACCACCAGATGATCTGGTCGGCACAGAGGCTAAACAGCATAGGATCATCCCAGAAATAGTGCTTGGCCTCGGCGAAGAACCTGTCCCGTTGCTGTCTGGACCAGCTGTGCGGGGTCTATCCTACAACCAGGTAGTTGACATAGTCAACGTACCAAGGTAGTTTCTTGTCTTGCACAACTAAAATGTGTTCATCGGGGAAGGTGTTGGATAAAGGCAGGGAGGGTCCAATGTGGTCTGGGTGAAGTCTGGACAAGTGGTCAGCCACCACATTCTTTGTTCCGACTTTGTTGCGGATTTCCAGGTCAAATTCCTGTAAGAGCAAGATCCATCTGATGAGCCTGGGCTTTGCGTCCTTTTAGCCAACAGGTGTCGGATGCGTGAATGGTCAGTATAGATGGTCACGTGGGATCCCAGCAGGTAAGGTCGGAACTTCTCAAGTCCGAAAACTACAACGAGCAATTCTTTCTTTGTGATCGTATAATTTCATTGGGCCTCGTCCAACGTCTTGCTCGCGTAGTAGATCACCACGGGTTTCTTGTCTTGCCTTTGTCCCAGGACAGCGCCAATGGCAAAATCTGATGCATCACACATAATCTCAAAGTCCTGGGACCAATCCGGGGGCTAAAGTACAGGTGTTGTGGAAACTAAGTCCCAGAGGGTGTGGTAAGCCTGGATGCAATCAGAGGTCATGTGAAATATGGCGTCGTTGGCCAGAAGGTCGGTTAAGGGTTTGGAAAGCTTGGAGAAGTCTTTGATGAACCTTCGGTAAAAGCCAACATGTCCCAGGAATGAACGGATCTGCCGGACTGAGCTAGGAGGAGGAAGTTTGGAAATCAGATCAACCTTATCCTAATCCACCTCAATGCCCCTATGCGATACGATGTGACCAAGGATGATTCCTTCTTGAACCATAAAATGGCTCTTTTCCCAACTCAACACCAAATTAACCTCGATACATCATTTCAGGATTTTCTCCAAGTTGCTCAAATAGTGGTCGAATGAATTCCCAAATATAGAGAAATCATCCATAAAGACCTCCAAGTATTCACCCACCATTTCTGAACAAATGGCTAGCATGCAACGCTGAAAGGTAGTAGGTGTGTTGCATAACCCGAACGGCATTCGACAGAATGCAAACGTGCCATACGGGCAAGTGAATGTGGTCTTCTCTTGATCTTCAGGAGCAATTGCGACTTGGTTATATCCTGAATATCCATCCAGGAAGCAAAATACTTTTGCCCTGCCAATCTTTCAAGGATATGGTCAATGAATGGCAAGGGGAAATGATCCTTCTTGGTTGCTTCATTGAGCTTCCTGTAATCAATACACACCCGCCATGAGGTGGTGGTGCAGGTGGGGATGGATTCGCCATGCTCATTTGTAACAATGGTGAGCCCAGCTTTCTTTGGAACCACTTGAGTGGGGCTCACCCAGGGGCTATCAGAGATGGGATAGATGATGTCGGCGTCAAGCCACTTGATAATTTCTTTCTTAACGACCTCCCGCATGTTTGGGTTTAACCGTCTCTGCATCTGGCGGGAGGGTCGTGCCCTGTCTTCTAGGTAAATCTTATGAGTGCAATAGGAGGGGCTCATTCCTCTCAAGTCTGAAATGGTCCATCCAATGGCGGCCCGATGTTCCAAAAGGGTTACGGTCAACCTGAGTTCCTGATCCTTGGTTAGATGAGAGTTAATAATCACAGGGAAGGTCTGGTCAGGTCCCAGGAAGACATTCTTGAGATTCTCAGGTTATGGCTTTAGTTCGGGTGCGGGTGGAACAACAGTCGACGGGAAAGGGAAAGGCAGGAGTTGATCAACATCAATCTCCTCAAATGGTGTTGTTTGATGGTAATCAACCCTACAGAGGTCCATGGGCAGCGATGGTGACGAGTCAGAATAGTCGTTACAGGATTGGTGGTCTAAGAAAGAACTAAGGGTGAGGCATTCCTTGACCAAAGGCTCCACGGGATCATGTTCCTCAACCCAATCGCAATCAAAAGACTTGGTCGCCCAGAAGATATCCAACTGCATTTTCTTGTCTCTGAAGGAGATTTCCATACATCCCGTGTCACAATCGATGTTCGCCATAGCCATAGCTAAGAAAGGTCTGCCTAAGATTATCGGTGCGTTTTGTAGTCTTTCAGGGACTTCCATGTCGAGCACCAAGAAGTTGACCGGGAAATAGAAGTCCATGACCCGCACGATCACGTCCTCGACAACCCCCTTCGAGGTCTTCACAGATCTATCAGGTAGCTGGATGGTGACAGGTGTGGGTGTCAATTCTCCAAAACCAAATTAGTGGTACAGGGTTGTTGGAATCAGATTGATAGAAGCACCTAAGTCCAGGAGAGCTCTATCAAATTTCAAGTCCCTAATATTGTAGGATATCAAGGGTGCTCCTAGGTCAGTTCGCTTGAGCGGAAGGTTGCTTGATATTACAGAACTTGCTTGCTCGGAGAGCACAACCTTCCTAGGTGCTTGAGGTCTTGTCTTACGTTTGGGTGTACAAGCATCCTTTAAAAACTTGGCGTAAGCCGGGATGTGCTTGACGGCTTCAAGGAGCGGAATATTAATCTGAACCTGCTTAAAGATCTCCAAAAGCTCCTCAGTTTGCATAACACTTTTCTTCTTCTTGATTGTTTCCAAGGCCTCGGGGTAGGGTGTTTGAACATAGATAGGGTCAATTTCTGGGTCCTTGGGTTTTCCCAGTGCCTCTTTTGAGTCGGGTGTTTCAGTTGGTGAAGTTTCGGGAAGAGTCGGCCATTTGGGATCCTGGGTTTTGGTGCCGCTTCTCAAGGTTACCGCATTCGCAGAGGCATTGGGACCATAGGTTGATCCTTGAGAAGAAGAGGACGAAGAAGCACCGAACCCAGGGGGTATTTGTGGGGCTGGCTGGACCATGTGAGCCTGCCTAGGATTGCCTTGGAACCCTTGTGAATTGGGGCCTCTGTTAATCATGTTTTGCGGGTTTAGTTGTGGCTGGGAAGGTAGGGATCCTTGTTGTTTACAGTCCAAAAGTTGGCTTAACTATCCCTTTACTAAGGCCATTTCCTCCTAATGTTTCTGGTTCATTTCAACCATCATCTTTATCAGGGTGTCCATTTGGTTCTGCAGGGGAGGGGCCACCGTATTTGGATTATATGGGGGTCTAACTGGTGGTCCTTGCTGATAGGGGGGCAAGTTTGGCTGCTGGTTTGGCCTGGGCTGGTTCTGGAATTGAGGTGGTTTCTAGTTTGTCCAACCAAAGTTGGGGTGATTATGCCAGCCAGTGTTGTAAGTGTTAGAGAAAGGGTCAGGTTTAGCATAACCTTGGATAGCTTGCACTTCTTCAAGGATAGAAGATGTCGATGGGGAGGGAAGAGAGTAATCAAGGGTTGAGGGAGCAAAGGTCCCTCCCTGGAACGTGGTCAGGGGTTGTTCCAGGTTCAGTTGGCTTAAGGGCTGGACCAGGTCAACATTGTGAGCTCCCTTTACTAGGGAGAAGGTCTGTAATGGGTTTCTGGTCTGGTTCAGTAGCTCATCAATCTTTTTATCCACTAATTCCACTCGATCTAATTTCTTGGCAATGATGTCCATGTCAACCATTCCAGAATTTTCTTGTACTTCATAAATCCCACCACAGGGTTGACTGGATCAGTTAAGCTGGGTCATGGAGGCATTGTTGAGTGAATATTTGCTCATAGACTCAAAGAGCTCAAACGCGCTCTCCTCATCTTTGTTCAGGAAGTTCCCCCCGCATGAGGCATCGACGAAGTTCCGTAGGTTGCTGTCCAGACCGTGGTAGAAGATCTGGGTCAATTGCCACCTTGGTACTTCGTGGTGTGGGCATTTCCTCAAGAGTTCATTAAATCTTTCCCACACCTCATGGAACTGTTCCCCACCCTGGAGTGTAAAGGTAGTAATGGCTCTTCTGAGGGCATTGGCTTTTCCTATGTTGAAGATTTTCTTTAGAAATGCATGCCTCAGTTCTTCCCAGGTGGTGATGGATCTACCTAGGGTTCTAAGCCAGTGAGATGCCTTGTCTCTCAGTAAGAAGGGAAACATCTTAATCAAAACAATGTCAAGGCTAATGTTCCTAGGTTTCATAGTTTGGGCTATCCGGTCAAGATCCTCTAGGTGCTGGAAGGGGTCCTCATTTGAGCTTCCATGGAAGTGGTTCTAAATCAGACTCAAGACATTTGGTTTTAGCTCAAAATCATCTCCCCCTTCGGGGATCCTAAGGTGCGGCTCGACTCGAATAGCAGAAGGATTGTAGAAGTCGTGGAGGGGCCTAGGTTGGTCCTAGAATGGTGGTAGATCAGGTGGCGGTTGCCCTTGTGGGCCCTGGAAAGGTGGTGGTGGTTGCCTTTGTGGGTTCTACAACCGGCGTATGGCTTGCATGATAGTGTGGATCTGTTGCTATTGAAGCTGGTGGTTTGCGTTAATCTGGGCTTGGATGATGGCCATTGTGTCTGGTGGGGGTTGGTCCTCAACCTCATCTACCCTAGGTTCAGCCAAGTTTCTAGCAGAATCAAGTCGCCTGGATTCCCGTCCCAAAACAAACAACTTGGGATGCAGTGAGCATCTCCCGTGCATACACTAGAGCAGAATAGGAGGGGATGCGGAGAGCGACAGATGCGAGAAGTGTGTGTTCAATCAAGCAAACAAGCCTAGTCCTTATGGTGTGTTCCTTAGGGGACCTAGAAATCTTGAAAAGGGTGATTAAGTCCGTAAGCACTAGACTCCCCTTCCCAAAGCTAATCTGGACAGGTTGATTACGAGGGGATTGTAGGGAAGGTTCTTCCTTTGGCTTGCGCTGCCGGTTCCATAGACCCCACAACCGCGGTCGTTTGACACTGCCCCGCAAACTAGTTACCAGATTTTACTAAGGGAATGAAAGCCAAGTGCCCAGCGAACAAAACCCTGCCTCTCGAGACTTAACCCAGTCCTGCCTAGGGCACGTCTACTCTATTTTAAAAGGCTAAGATGGTGCTTGTGCTAGGGTTATGTGATGAGGCGTTGATTGGGGTTGTGCCTCTTAGTTGTCCACTTTCAGTGTGTGTGCTCCTATCAAAACATGGTTTTCAAGCAAGGATTTTTTGTTGAGATGTGGCATCTTTTAATGTTTTATCCTTACTTTAGTGTCTTTTAGGATTGATGTGTCTTAATGTTTTCAGACAAGTTTCAGTGGGCACGCCAAGTTTTGCACACAATTCGGTGAAAGTAGATTTCCTTTTATTATGTAGAGGCTCTAAAACCCTAATGTACTCATCCTAGTGATCATGCAGCTTCTATTAGATGAGTCGATTTTAGGGTCGAGTGGTGCGGCCTAAGTCAATTCAAGGTGGCTTCGCAAACACTACTCAAAAAGAAAGAAGAATACTCCAAGAATTTATTCAGAATGTTAGAGTGTATTTTTTTTGTTGGGTGATGTGTTAAGGATGTGGGTCAGGAAATCATGCACCACGCCAATATTTTTCAGTTTTACAATTTTTTTAGATTTTTAAGCAAGCAAACAACCATGGGTGAAGAAATACTCACGACCGGTCCATATTGCGCTTACTCTCTCGTTATCGTCATGAGTTGCGCTGCTTTGCCGTCCAAGCGTCGAATTCCTGCAACCATCAAGTAGGAGACAAGGCGTTAGATGATGTGAGCATGGATGTAAGATGGAAGTGACAAAATAAATCTGTTGCCTCCCTGACAACAGCGCCAAAAACTGACGTGCGCAGGAGGCGCGTGTGTTTAAAAGAGTCGTTATAGCTTGCGCTCGCAACGTCAATTGTAAAATGAAGAAACAGATGTGAGTCCGAGTGTCGATCTTAGGGAGGCGTGAAAATCGAATTTTTCTTGTCACTTAATGTCACGAAAATCGCGGGGTTTTGCATGCGAAAAGGCGCTGGTGAAAAGCGAGTGAGAGGGGGAAAGAGTGAGAGAGAGAGAGAATAGGGTTAGAATTTCTTCATTCATAGCATGCAATTCAAACATAAAAGAGAGCAAATAATTGAATAGAAAACAACTTCATTTGACATGCAACTTTAGTTCATAATTACAACACTAGATAAATGCTTGAACATAAGTAAAGTAAAGCTTAAGATAAAGAGGGAAAGAGAGAGAGAGAAGACAATGAGGCAGCCACGGCGGTGGAGGGGGGCTCCGTTCGCTGCTCGTCATCTCCACTGATTACAAAGAGAGCTAATGGTGGCTAGGAGGGGGTAGAACACTTGCAAGTGGAGTGGATGCCTTGAATGGGTGGTTGGATGGGGTTTATATAGGCAAAAGGGTTTTCCAATTCAAGTATGGGCTTTAGCGATGTCTGGGACGTCGCTAAACCCATACTAAATCTGTTGATGTAGCCCCCTGCCCACTGGTCGCCAGTGCGCATCCGTTCTTCTTCGCGCCTGATCCGCGCGCATGTCATAGGCCATCCGATCAAAGATCGGACGGTTGAGTTTCCACACGGGGCGCTACTGCGGATCGCGCTGAGGCGCGTGCGTCTACTGCGTCATCGCGTGCGTGAGCTTCCGCACGCATCCGTTGCGTCGTGTGGCTCCATCTGCGCCATCCGCAGCTGATCGTGCGGTCGACTTTACACGGTGCATGCCTTTGCCTTCTGATTTCCGCGAGGTGCGATTCGAACCCACGTCGCGTGAACGCGCGTGAGCACTTCAACCGCTACGCTGCGCTTGATGCTTTGTTGCGGTGAGGGTGGGCACGCGGGCGGCTCTCAGCCATTCGATTAAAGATCGAAGGCTGAGATTCATCCTCCGATTGAAGGCGATATCGGTCGGTGGCGCGGATGCATTGTGGGAGCGCCATGTGGTGCGCTGTGGGCCGTTGATCATCATATCAGCGACCAGGACTTCTTGGGCCCATTACAGGAGCTCCGGATGTTGGATTTGGCCGATTTCGAGTTTGTTGGACTCCGTTCGTCGCTCTGAATCTATCCGTGCAGTCCGATTGCTCATCTGAGGCCTGTTTTGACAAGTACTTATACAAATGGCCATTAATACTATTTTATAAGCAATCTTGATGTATGATGCATGCAATGCTCCCATTCTATTTATGATGTGTTATCTGTGCATTTTATTCTTAAGATGGACCCCAATTAACAGAATTATCACCCCAAGATGCAGTGTTATCAAAAGGCTAGATGGGTGCAAGTGGCCACCTAAAGGTCCTTTAAGTAGACGCAAGGGAGCCTCTCTAGAGAAGTATGGAACTCTCTAGAGAGACCTGTGGTGGGATCTCATGGGAGAGTGAGAGAGAGGATGGATGGGTGGTTTTTAGATCCACATTTGGTGGATCTAAAAATTGAATGCATCTTCGTTGCTATTGTTAGCAACCAAGGCAACAACACATGGTAGAGAGTTCTAAAGAAGTCACGGCTAGGTATTTTCGTGTGGATGGTGTGTGTGGGTGTGTGTGGGTCGAAACCTATGTGGTTAGGTTGATTAGGCTAGGTTTTAGTGGGTTTAGGTCAAGGTAGGTCTCAAATTAGGGTTGTAAACCCTAATTCATTAAGGTAAGATGCAATTAAACTTGATACAAGTTTAATTGGATGTGAAACCTAATTGAGAGTAAAACAACTCAATTAATTTAGGGCTAGGTCAATTGGACTCTCACTGAGTCTAATTGGATTGTGTATGCTGAGATCAGGGCTCAATTGGACTCAATGAGTCCAATTGAATATGCTAATGGAATTGACTAAGATCCAAGTCAATTAGGTTTAGTGAGGACCTAATTAGGTCCTTAGGGAGGTCTAGAGGTGATGTACAAGGGTTAGGGCACCATAATTTAGGTTTCTGTGGGGTTGGAATTGGATTTAGGGACCTAGGAATTCAAGTTCCAAGCTTGAATTCAAAAGCAGGAACTAGAGAGCAGTTCCAGATGTCTGACAATATTGTCAGACATCTTAAAATGAAAAGTCATATGTCCAGACTTGTTGTTTGGATGTCCAAACAGAGGCAAGGAATAGTTAAGTTTCTGTCTGCAGAAATTGGACATCCAAACTAAGTGTCTAGACGTCTTAAAATGCTGCATTAGTGGGTTTTAGGTGCGCGAGTTGTGGCTAAGGGTTCAGGATGTCCTGTAACTCATCTAGATGTCCAGATAGAGGTTGGAAATAGGGTTTTAGGGCTTCCTAGGGTACAGTGACCTAATCTAAGGGTGGCTAAGGCTTGGGGAAGCTTCTAGGTTATCTTAGGGTTGGGATGGACCTAAGTTTTTCATAATTAACTTCTTTATTCTTGCTTAATAGAATAGCATACCTCAACCCCTTACATTATTGTCTACAACATCTTATTCTAGATCTTCTACTCCAGCTCTACTGCAACTCTGGCTTCAGGTCCAGCTTCAGATCCAGTCTCAGATCCAGCTCCCGAGCTTCTTATTTCCTACAATTTATATAATGCACCTAATTAGTATATTATAGCATTATTCTACGCATAGTTATAGGAAGAGCAGTAAGGATGCAAATAATACTTATGCATGCATGAACTACCCTAACTTATGCTAAGTCCTAGCATAATTTAGGTCAATTAAGACCTATGATTGCTGTGCAATCAGTAGGTTGCCCCCTTGATCTTCTTCTCTTCTTCTTCCTTGGTGTAGGATATGGTGAAGTAATGGTGGACCTAACTAACGGAAGAGATGGGAATTATGTGGAGGTAGGGTAGGGTATTTATAGGAAGGGAAGGAGGTAGTTATGGTATTTTTTGGAGGGAAATGAAGGGGTGATTGGATATTTTTGGAGGGAAAAATGGGAGGGAAATGAAGAGGTGCCTTGGTTTTCTCTCCAAAAATACCTTCTAGAAGGTGTTGATTTCGGAGAGAAAAAAAATTGAGAGTGGAGATGGGTTGAAGGGGTAGGTCTAGGGTTGGAATTCAAGGGTTTTGGAGGGAATTTGGTGGTGTGTTTTGGTGGTAGGGAGGGGTGAAGGGGTGTATAGGGTTGGTGCCAAGATTGAGGTGGAGTGGTGGTAGCTTAGGTGGACTTAGGTAAGGTTAATTGGTGGAGCTAGTTAGTTGGGTTTTAGGGTTAGGATTTGGTGGCTAGCTTTGGTGGCTGAGGAGGTGACTAGCTAACCTAAGCTAGCTTAGCTTGTAGGGAGTAGGGTAGAGAGGTAGAGGGAGCTAGGGTTTTGGAGGTGATGAGCTGGAAGTAGCTGGAAGGAGTTGCATTGGAGCAGGTGGCTGCTGAAGAGAACTACAAGGAGCTAGCTTTGCTTCTTAGTTCTTTGCTAGCTGCTAAGCCAAGCTAGGATGAGCTGGCTTCTATTGATATGAGCTGAGGTGAGCTGGGTCTAATCTTCCCGAAGAATACCTAGCTAGCTGGAGTAGCTAGCTTAAGTCAAGTAGCTCAGCTCAATTAAGTTGAGCTGAGTTGAGCCTCTAGGAGCAGGACTTGAGCTGGCTTGAGCTGGTTGAGGTCATCTTCAGCTGACCAGGTCTAGCTAGTAGCTTGTCCTAGTCAGGTTGAGCTTCCAGTGAACTGTTCTGTGCTAGAGGAGCTGGGATCAACTGACTTGAGCTAGTTTGAGCTGCCATCCAGCTAAGGTGAGCTAAATGGAGCTGAGGTGAACCAGTTAGAGCTACCATTCATCTGAGATGAGCTGAATGGAGCTAAAGATAAGTTGAACCACCTAGAATGAGCTGGGATCCAGCTAAAAGAAGCTTCTTCTTCATCTTCTACTTTCCTGATTGCCAAGGTATGCGGGATCTGACTTTCTATCAATCCCTGACACTCAAGTAAATGCATTAAAAAGATAATAAAATTCAATGCATGCCTATCCTAGGTAAATGCATAAATGTAACTCGAAAACCCATATCCAGAGTTAAAACCCTAAGAGCTAGATATGTTTTAGGGCATAAGAATGATGATAAACTAGAGTTTATCACACCCCTTTGTGTATCTTTTGCTAGTCTCTTATTAAAACTAATTTCACAAAACAGACTTTTGGGAAGGGCTAACTTTTTTACTTTTTAGGAGGACAAAAATACGGGACCTTGGTTGAGTGGAAATTCGGGAGGTATGGGATTTGTTAATGATAAAATGTTTGGATTCGTCTTTGGATCCAAAAGTTAGAAGAATTGGGATCAATGTATCTTTCAAAATTTCACAAGTTAACTCAAATGACCTGAAATCATCTTGCAGTTAGGATTTTCATGCCTCTTGAATCTGACTCACAACTTGCATAATATTTTAAAACCTTGTGTCGGTGCTTTGTGAAAGCCAACATTTATAAGGATATTTATAAGGTCATGTTTTTGAAACTTTTTCTTTTTTTTTCTTTTGTCTCCCCCATGCTTACTCCTAGCTCAATCCTGTAATAGATGTGTCAAGATCATCATTCCCAATACCAATCCTCGAGGGGACTATGGTGTTAGCACTTCGAGATAGTACTATCCAAGACACCACCCAGGAGCTCACAACCCCAAAACACAATGCAGTGTAAAGGGGTGCTCCAATCAAACTCAAGCCCTTGCTTCGACGCTATGGGTAGAGCACCGTCTAAGACACTTGAGCTGCAAAATTGCGCCTTAATGCTCTGTCTAAATATATGAAATATAGATATAGAGTAGCATTGAGGTGGTAACATGTTGACATCACATCCTCAAAGGAGGCATTTTTCTCCTTCTTGGTAGTGGGAACTCAAACTAATAATCTACTTCGGATTTCACTGAGACTAAACAAGGGGCTTTTCTAATTTTTCTAATTTGTTTTTAAGTGTTGGCTGTGTGAAATTTGACACAAGAATTTCACAAGCGATACAAGTTTTTGAGTTGAAACTAAGCCCAATAGTTTCCAGATCGCAACGAGAGATCAAGTCACCCAAATCATCATGAGTTCAAGTGGAATTTAGAGAAAGATACATGATCTAGTCTACAAATAGACCCAGAGATTCTAAAAATTGGATCCGCATTCTAGTCCCTAGTTTGTTAAAGACTAAATCCCATTGTACCTTAAAATGAATCTTTCAACCTTAGTCCCAATTTTCAAAATTTTCCTCAGAGTTTTATAATTTTTCTATAATGAGATGCAAGCGAAAGAAAATTTTCATATTTTTTAGTTTTGAAAATCCTAAATTGATCATCAAAATTTGAAAACACCCCCCAATGCTTATGATGTACAATGTCCTCATGCATTAGGAAGGAAAAGAGATCACCTTAGTGAGAGTTGGTCGATTTCAGGATGGTCAAAACCTGGGAAAAGAAAAGAAAAGGAAAGCAGGAAAAATGATGAGTTACTTCCCATCCAGTGCTTTCTCTTACGCCATTCAGCCAGGAGTAAGCAATGCACAAAAAATAGACAGTCATGTAAATAATTGAACACTTGAACGTCCTCAAGAAATATGTCTTCCTCAGGATCCCTTAAAAGATGATTGGTAAAAAAATAGAGATCAAAATGAAATGGAAGAGTGGAAGGAAGACTCAGGTCTGGCCATGGTTTGAGTTCATGTAGAAAGCCAAACTCAGGTGGGTCGGGTGGTAGGTCCAATGGAAAGGGAGGGGGAGAGAAGTCAATGTGATGCAGGGTGGGTGAAGTTAGTGTGGATGGGTTAGGTGGAAAACCAGGAAGAACTGAAGAATGAAGGTCAAACCCTAATTGACCTAAAATGTCTTTGACCACATAATCATATTCAGAATATGAATCAATAGAATTTGGTTCAATAGTGGTCAAAGCAGAGTAGGAGTTGATCAACATAAATTTCTCATTTACTGGTTCCATTTTATTATCAGCATCCTCAAAAACTTCATAATCAATGGACTTCTTAGAAGCTTGGAAAATATCTAATAAGATAGTCTAGTTACAGCAACTTATCCATTTTTCTGGAATGATAATTGATATTAGCATGTGCAGTAATCAGGAAAGGTCTTCCAAGGATGACAGGAGCATTTGTGAGAGTCTCAGGTACCTCTATGTCAAGGACCAGAAAATTAACTAGAAATAGACAATTCTGGTCCTTGACAATACTATCCTCGACAACTCCCTACGGTTGAATGGTAGATCGGTCTGTCAATTGAAATTTAACCTTAATAGGTTTTAATTCACCAAATTGAAATTTCTTGAATAAAATCAGGGGAATGAGATTAATAGAGGCACCTAAGTTAAGAGGGGCACGATAAAAGGTGGTGTCATTTATGACAACCGAAAAGGGTGGTGCGCCCGGGTCTTTTTTGTGAGAGGCAACTTTCTCTAGACAACTGAGCTCACTATCTCAGAAAGGACCATCCTTCCTAAATTATGGGCCTACCACTTTGGAGTACACAATTCTTTAGAAAAATGAGCATAGGTATGGATGGCATCTAGGTAGGGAATGTCAGTCACAACTTGCCCAAATAAATCCAAAAGATCTGGGTGAGAGGGCTTTGATTTCTTTTTAGCAGGATTGAATTGCAGTGCTTGAGGGTGGGAAATAGGATTTGAAGCTGGTGTTTTTGGCATGTATTTTTCTTCTTCCTGATTGGGGTTAGGATTGTCAATTTGCAAAGGTTGAGAGTGGCTTTCATTAGTTTGATGTGAAGGCCCTGAATCAATGGTGGTTTTCCCACTCTTCAATGTAACTGCATGTGCAGTTTGGTTATCACCTGGAGGAGGTGGGGGGGCTGTTGTTGATAGAAACAAAGTTGATGCTGAGGTATCGAGTTAATGGGAGGATGATTAGTGTGGTTCTGATTTTGATTTCCACCCAGATATTGGTCCCTTTGATTGACAGAGTTGGGTATGGGTTGGGATGGTAAATGTCCTATAGGTCTCTGGGTCGGAGTAACGACAACTTGATTACGGAGATTGTTAATTACATGGGTTACTTCTGTCATTTTTCTTTGCATTTCCTGCAGGTTTTCATCCTCTGGGCATTGATGTCTTCTTGAGATGGCCTAGGTTGATAGAAAGTCTGATTTGAATCATACCCTCCAAATGGGTTTTGTTGGTAAGGTACCAGATTAGTCCAGGAGTGAGTTAGGTAATTCTTCCAATTAGAGGAATTTTTAAATTGCTCCTGGAGGGTGGAGATATTTTTAGTGGGGCTATGATTTGGATATGTATAATTCCCTAGTGAACCATAAAAAGCCTCAGAATATTGATTATACTCAATAGGGGTAGCATTTAAAGTATGCAAATTTTCTTTCCTTGGGATATTAGATTGGGTTAGATGTGGAGCTCGTGGAGCTTGGGTAGGTTTGGTAAGTATCCCTTGGTTGGATAAGTTTGTTATAGCCCTAGTCAAAAGTTGTTGATTAGCTTGTAGTTGAGCCATCTGCTCAGCTATCATGGAGTAGAGATGAGGTGGGGGGTCTTGATTAGGTAGCTCCAAGACGGATAGATGGGGGATGGAAAAATCAGCATGTGGGTTAGATTGTGGATTAGAGGATATATTTTTTTCCATTTTTTAAAATGAAAAGAAGAGGAAGAATGCTGGAAAAGAGGTCTTTGTGTGGGGGAGGCAAAAATCAAGTGGTCCCTTCAAGTGTGGAGTTTAGGACCACCGCCCATGCAAAAGTGGAAGAAATGTAGACAAGAGGAGGGAGGGATGAGAGAAAGTGTGCAATTAAGCAACAAAAATCTAGAACTAACTTAAATGCGACTCCCTAAAAATTAACCTAAGACTTTGTCTATTTAGGAAACAAGAATCAATAGTGGATACCCGTTCCTTCAAAAAATCCGGTTAGGCCGAATAAGGGGAGGGTTGGGCCCAAGCATATCCCAAGAAAATCACTGGGGGCTTGTATAAACCCACGCATGGTCATTTGACACGACCCCTCAGCCTGGCACCAGATGTCGATGAAGGAATTGATACCAACTATAGAAAACTTAAAACTTAGGTAGCAAGCCTAAGTTTGATAAAACCTTAGGGGTCAAATTGCTACAAAATTTTAATTAGGTCTAAGAGCTTAAAGTGCACAAGGAATGTGTTGGGCATTAGTTGGGGTAATGCCCAATTATTTCTTTTTTTGGTGTGTGTGTAAATTGGGCGGAAAGTGATGCCCAAGACAATTCAAAGGAGGTTTGTAAACAAGGATTTGTTGTTCAAGTGTTTTAGGGTTTTAATCAAGAATTTGTGTCTTTTAAGACTACCTCTTTCTAAAATTTCAAACAAGGTTTTGAAGTTCCACAAATAATAACAATTAAGTTGTAGTTGGTGGAGTTCAATTCCTTTAGAGTTGATGTGACTAAGAGAGAAATTAAAACCCTAATGTGGAAATACTATGTATGCAGCTCCTAAAAAAATGAATCTCTTTTCGAAATCTTTAAGAGTGGTGATTCAAACAAGAAAAAACACTACCATGTGATGTAAAATCAAACATGGAATCCAAAAATTACTTTTCTATGATTTTAGGAAATTGTTTGATATTTTTTTGGAATTTTTCTTCATACTAGTATCAAGAGTCAGAATTGATAGATTTGAGGAATTAATTCTGCAGAAACCTCAAATGATCTCAAAATTTTTTGAGATTTTTCTATGTAGACAATTGCTCAAGGTTTCCATAAATCAAAGTTTACCAAATCTATTAAGTAGAAGAATTTATAAAATTCACAGGCAGTAAATAAGGTCTGATCCCTATTCAATCCGTGAATTTTTTAATTTTTTCTATTCAGCAAAATTTCTTTACAATTGGACTTAAGGTTCCTGACTCAAAGGGACTTCCCTGGGTGAAATTTGGTGAATTTAGGAAACTCCTAACTGCCCGAACCTAATTTTTGAAAGTTAAGACAGAAGTCTGGATTTTCAAAAATCAAACACCAATAAGGTAAAGGTGGTGCAAAAATGAAACAAACAAGCAACACAATGAGTTTTAGGGTTCCACCACCCTCAATTTTTCTTGTATTTGATTTTTTTGATAATTTAAAGATTTTTAGAAGATTTGCTTTTTGTAAAAAGAGATAGCTTAGGGTACTAACCTAAAGTACGTGGGAAGACAAAATCACTTGAAGTATCTACTCCAAGCGAATCTGAATCCCACTCCCACTCCTGATTTACACCTTAACAAAACACAAAACAAAATTCATGATGTAATAAATCAAGAGAGAGATAAAATATGTGACTAAGCCATGCCTCCCTGGCAACGACACCAAAAAGTGATGCGGGAAATACACGTTTGTTTAAGATGTGAATTAGTGTCGTTGTATGCGTAAATCCACAATTAACTTTTATAATTTATAATACCTAGATAGTGGAGTATCCAAGGAGGCAAATTCATTAATCACATGAAGTGGTTCTCTCTCTCGCCTCTCAAATCCACACGTCTTTTTGTATTTTTTATTGTTGTTTTTTAGGATTTTCAGAAATAATTGAGTTTTTCATGAGAAGATTAACTACATTAAAACTACGCCTAGGTGACAAGAATGAAACACACTCTTCTAAGCTCACCCTAGGCAAGTGCGCCTAGGGTAATTAGAAGAGTAGAGTGTGGTGCACTACGCTACTAAAAGCATGAAAAACACATTAACATAAAAACAGAAATTGGAAGGCAAATTGAAATCTTGTATTGCTAGAATTTGGAGTACATGTAGAGGAATGCTTCTTGTAATAACAATAAACTACTAGCTGATACAAAATATAAAGTACAAGATAAAGAAGAGAGAGATTCTCTGGCAGAAGTTCTGGATGGCTCTTGCTCCAACTGCGAATGCTCCCACAGTTAAAAAGAGTTCTCCTTAGCTTCTTCTTCCTCCTCCAAGCTGTCTCCTCAAGGTAGGCGTCATCCACCTTGTTCCTCCACTTGCCTGGCCATCCCCTCTATGTAGTTGACCTCCTCCTTGGTGTGGTGCAAGGGAGAAGAAAGAAAGGAAGAAGGCACCAAGGGGTTGGGTAGGTTGCCCCCTTGATCTTCTTCTCTTCTTCTTCTTCCTTGCCGTGGGATATGGCGAAGTAATGGTGGACCTAACTAATGGAAGAGATGGGAAGAGATAGGGTTGGCGCCAAGATTGAGGTGGAGTAGTGGTAGCTTAGGCGGACTTATGTAAGGTTAGTTGGTGGAGCTAGTTAGTTGGGTTTTAGGGTTAGGTTTTGGTGGCCAAGGAGGTGACTAGCTAAGCTAAGCTAGGTTAGCTAGTAGGGAGTAAGGTAGAGAGGTAGAGGGAGCTAGGGTTTTGGAGGTGATGAGCTAGAAGTAGCTGGAAGGAGCTATATTGGAGCTGGTGGCTACTGAAGAGAACTGTGAGGAGCTACCTTAGCTAGCTTAGCTTGTTAGTTCTTTGCTAGCTGCTAAGCCAAGCTAGGAAGAGCTAGCTTCTGCTGATATGAGCTGAGGTGAGCTGGGTCTAGTCTTCCCGGAGAATACCTAGCTAGCTGGAGTAACTAGCTTAGGTTAAGTAGCTCAGCTCAACTAAGTTGAGCTGAGTTAAGCCTCCGGGAGCTGGACATGAGCTAGCTTGAGCTGGTTGAGATCATCTTCAGCTGACCAAGTCTAGCTAGTAGCTAATCCTAGTCAAGTTGAGCTTCCAGTGAACTCTTCTGGGTTGGAGGAGCTGGAATGGAGTTGGAATCAACTGACTTGAGTTAGTTTGAGTTACCATTCAACTAAGGTGAGTTGAATGGAACTGAGGTGAACTAGCTAAAGCTATCATTCAGCTGAGATGAGCAGAATGGAGCTAAAGATAAGTTGATTTATCTAGAATGAGCTGGGATCTAGCTGGAAAGAGCTGGATCTAGGTGGGATCCAACTAAAAGAAGCTTCTTCTTGATCTTCTACCTTCCTTAGGACCAAGGTATGCATCATCTGACTTTTTATCTATCCCTGACACTTAAGTAAATGCATCAGAAAGATACTAAAATGCAATATATGCTTATCCTGAGTAAATGCCTAAATGTAGTGCGAAAAATCGATTGCGGTGTTAAAACCCCAAGAGCTAGCTATGTTTTAGGGCATAAGAATGATGATAAACTGGTGTTTATCAACCACCGGTCTAGACAACCCCATTTGAGATCATGACCGACGAATCGCATTACGCGATCAGGGTTGTTTTGGGTAAGAAGATTGATAGAAAGCCCTCTGTCATCTACTATGCTGGCAAGACTCTAGACGAGGCCCGAAGGAATTATATTGTTACAAAAAAGAAATTGCTAGCTGTAGTATTTGCGTTAGAAAAGGAATTACTGACCACTCAGCCCTGAGACATCTCTTGGCTAAAATGGATGCTAAACCCTAGCTCATTAGATGGATTCTTTTATTTCAAGAATTCGATCTTGAAATTAATGATAAATCTGGGGTACAAAATGTAGTGGTGGATCATCTTTCGAGAATCCTAATTGCTTCTCCTCATCCAGATATTCCGATTACTGACACCTTCTCAGACAAGACAATTCTTACAGTTTCGGGTGTCCAAACCCCTTAGTTTGCTAACATCGTCAACTATTTGGTTGTTGGTCAAATCCCCTAGGATTGGACTAAGGAACAACGGGATAAACTTGTATCCGAGACCAAATATTACTTTTGGGATGACCTCAAACTATACCCATAAAAATAAAAGTAGGGAGAAAGCTACTGGTCGAATAGATACACCTTTAGGCAGAATTCCTTTCTAAAGGTCACCTAGGGGCGTAGAAACCCGAAGTTCGTTCTAATTTTCGATCAATGAGTCTAGCACTTCACACAAAAATATGCTTAGAACTAAGAGTTCTCATCGAGTCTTGGGTAGGTTGAGTGACCGTAGAGAGCTGCTTCAAAACCCTAAACTCAAAAATCCAAAAAATTTAGAAAAGAAGAAAAAGAAAAAAAGATCCCTCTTTCAATAAGGTGAGGGCTTGAGAAGGTATGCATTTTGGCAGACACCCGGGCACTATTGTGTCTCTGTAGTTAAGATCTTAGTTGAAGTCTCTAAGTGTCGAAAAATAACTATTGCCCAAGAAATCTGACCTAATTCTTTTAAAAATAACATGTAGTTTTGCTAGGGACTAGCAAAAGATAGGCATGGGGGTGTGATGTAAACACGTTTATATCACATAAACCATCTATTTATGTGTGTTCTTAGGCATATAGTTGCATCATACATTATAAATACTACAAAACATGTATCATCTTGCATTTAAGTTAGATTATATAAAATTTAGGTTAATTATCTCTTTTTATGGTCAGGTAATAGGGCAATATCTTATTGGCGCCTCAGATTGAAGATCCAATCCTACGAATCTGATCAGGGCGACGATTAGAGTTCAATGACTCCAAGATCGCCCTGATCGGACGTCCATAGCATCAGATACAGTCCGAAAAAGATCTGAGATCAAAGTGCCAAGATGATGTAAATTCGTAGCTTAGATGACAAATCCAACCACACGGATGGATTCAGATTGATGATCGTAGCCCAACGATGCAAAAATTGGTCCAATTCGACATCCGTGGAACCATTTGCAAGACAAAAGATGGATGGCCAAGATGGCATCACGTGGCGCCATCATAGCCGCCTAAAACGGCCCCAGCATCTCTTCTCAACTCCTGAAGAGTTTTCGCGTCGAGACAACTCGGTCGTTGGATAAAGATCGGACAACCAAGGTTGGCTGGGCGAGAAATCCACTGCGCGACAAAGCAGCGGCGTGGCGTGTTTGTCTTGACACTGCTCAAGAAGAAGGCACGGGTTCGAGCCCCCACGCTCCTCAAATCAAGGCGCGGGCGTGGGAGCAGCTCAATTCGAACATTGGATGGTGATCGAGTGGTCAAGGAGCGACGACGTGCCATCACCAGAGCACCCGGATCATGCACGCGTGATCGAACGTGCATTTAAATGCCTAATCGCATGTAGGTGCGCGATGAGGCGCGATAAAGCGTGATGCATTTAAGCCGTCTGATCTCGCGATCGGACGGCTGAGATCGTGAGATCATGGCTATGCATTGAGCGCGCGTGAAGGTGAGGAGGCGGTAGGTGCATGCACACTAAGCTCACGTTTGGTGTCTTTAGTGACGCTTAAATCCGTCACTAAAGACCTTGAATTATTATTTTTAAGCATGAAATGACCAAATTTCCCTCAATCCCTACAACTATAAAAGGAGACTCCTACCACTCAAATTTCTCATCCCTTTCTTCACCTCTCCCCCTCTCCAAAGCTTTAAAGAAGCTTGGACCAAACTTGGGATGCTCCTCTAGAGTTAAAAGCAAAAATTTTGTCCACTTCTCATCCTATTCGTGAGCTCCCGTGGTTGTCTTCTCATCCCCATTCTGGAAGTGGATCCCACAATAACGACATCCTGCTTCACCCTTGGTTCTTCCCACTTCGTCCTCCATCTTTTGTCTCCGCTCTCCGTCTCCCAGGCATCACCCTATCTGGCTCGTTCTCCAAGCAACCGACGAGGAGGATGATTTCTCACCTCCCTTCTCTTTACTGCTTTCTAGAGTAGATTTTACTGCTTTTTAGTTGTAATATTTCCCACTTTCTAGTTCTAAAAACATTATCCTTTTTATAAAAGTGTTTTGTTCTCTCTCTCTTTTTAGTATAGTATCAATTCATTGTAATTATTCTACTTTAAAACCAAAATTACAAAAAAATATAATTGCGTATTTCAAATCAACGTAGCCTCCCTATGTTCGACCCGAAATTATTTTCGAGTTTCGGTAAAATTTATTTGTTGACGGATTTCCTCGCAAATCTCACTACAACGAGTTTTCAAAACTTAAAGCTTTTTGCGTAGAATTTCTGCTTCAACAGGACTCCGCCTAGCTGATGGCACTGACTCAGAGCTAACTAGAACACCACGGAATACAGGTGGTATTCTCTTCATTCTTCTCTTTTCCCATGCCTTTTATTTTTAATGAGGACATTGCATAAGCTAGGAATAGGGCATTGAATTCATTTTTTAGTCCCATTGTCAGCTCTGTGGATTTCTTGTAAATTTCCTTTATTTTTCCCTTTATTAAAAAAGAATTGAATTAGGAAAAGAGAACTTGGGCATTACAGTTTTCTTCAACCTTAGGAAATAATACAATACGACCTGAACACTATGACCCTTCAGGTCTTCGGGCTTAATCAGCTTGGGTGTCCACTAAAATGTAGACTTGTTTCTTGAATCCTCGTTGTTATAAATTCATTTCTAATTGGTTAAATAAGTTGAGGTAATAAGTACACGACTTATCAATTCACCTTTTGATTTGAAGGGACTTATAGTCTAAGCATTTACACATTATTTGCATTGACTAACTTTTCAACAATTTTAAAAAAAATTTGGTAGCTAAGGAACCTTCTAGGGTGGTATGTGAACGGTCGACTTTCACTTTGAAACAATTTTCACACAAGGAAATACGTCGTCGGAGTAAAAATTGAGCGGTGGAAAACCAATCGTCAACAATTAAACTAAAAACCACTCATAGAAGAGCGGGTCATTTCCACAGGGAGGCATGTGCCCATTTAAAACTTGCACAAGTCACAAATAATCATTCACTGATAATCTAGCCAAAACATGAGTTGAAATCAACGTTAGATTCAAATAACCATGTCTAGATATCCTGAAATCGCATTTCTAGGAAAAGTCAAGGGCGTTCTCCAAATTCCACCACATAAAATATTCAATATTGAGCAAAATGAAAAAGTGGCAAACGCATGTCTTGTAAATAGAAATAAGAGCCCAAACAAGGGATTTCATTTCCCTTATGCATGCGAGGAGGATGAGCAATGGCAACAGCCGAGGAGCTTGGAGGAGTTCAGCATTGTCAAGAGCTTTCCACTGATGGTGGCGATGTCGATGGAGGTGGCCAACGGTCGCCGGTCGGAGGGTAGGAAGCAACAGGCGGTGAAGCTTTTTGGTCGGTGAAACAGCGATCGTTTGATGTGACAGAAGATGTGGCTGTGCTCGTGAGGGTAAGGGGAGCGTGTTGGCATTGACAGCATGAAGCTTCGTGGCTGGAGAAGTCGATTTCGTGTGAAGGAGCCGATGTCAAGTTTGGGTTCCTCTTCTCTATCGGTAGAGAAGAAGAAGAAGAACCGGAGGAGGTCAGGTGCTTGGTCGGCGGTTGTGAGCAAGGGCGTGGCTGCGTGCAAGGGAAAGGCTGTGCGTAAGGGTGTGGCTGCAGAAGGGCGTGGGCGGTTGTACAGGTGTGTGGAGGTGTTCCAACGCCGGTGGCTGGCGGCACTTGTGGTTGTGCGAGGTGACACGTGTGGAACACATTGTTTTAATTATGTCACTGTAGCATGCGTTCACGACGTCGGTTTTAATTTAAGATGTGGATTTGGTGAGTCCAAATGTCGAACACGAGGAGGCGTGAAATCGGATTTGTTTGTTGCTTTAGTTGTCACATGAATGTTTGGTTTGCTTGCAAGAAAACGAGAAAGAGAGAGAGAGAGAGATTAGGGTTAGAGCTTGTGTTTAAATCATGACATGAAGATGTAAGCTATGATATAAGAAACTACAATAACATATAGCATGCAATTATAGTTTGTTTACAACTACAGCAATGGATGAAAGCTTAAACAAGTGCGACATAAAACTAAATTAAAAAGAGTGCGAGGAGGAGGCAAAGTGGCCACGGCAACGGAAGGGGGTTTCGTCGACGGCTCGACAACTCTGGGGCAGATATGGGATGCTTTGTGGAGCTAGGAGAGTGCTAGTATTGCATGGAAGGTGTGTGTGAATTCAATGCCCTTGAATGGGGTGGTTGAGGAGGTTTATATAGAGAAGGAGTTTCCAAACTAGGGGTTTTATCGACATCTGGGACGTCGCTAAACCCATTCCATAAGTGTCAGTGAAGCCCCCCCACCTGCCGGTCCATCATGCATGCGCGTGCTTCTTTCCTCACGATCCACGTGATCACTCCAAAGGTCATCCGATCAAAGATCGAATGGTCGAGAGCTCATGCCTAGGTGCATCCGCGCACATCTGTTGCACCACATGGCGCGTCCCTCGCCGTTGGCTCCCGCATCAATGGCCAAATCTTGACCGCGCGTACTTCTACTGACGATTTGAGCCTTGCCTAGGCTCAAACGTGTGTTCGTTGCTCACGAGTGAGGCGCGGACCAACGCACTGTGTGCATTGCTTTATTGCAGTGCGGGATCTTTGGCCACTGCTCCTTAGCCATTAGATGAGAGATGTGTGGCTGAGATCATGCGATGAGGGTGTGCTGAAGAGAGAGGGCGACGGATGCAGCATGTTCGACCGTTGGATGGAAATCCAATGGTCAGAATCTCACGCTAAAGGAGCTTTGGGCATCACGGAGAGCTCGTCTGCTGCGGATTTTCAGCCATTTAATCTGAAGATCGGATGACTTAAAGGTCGTTTGATGCGTGAGATGGCGGTGCATGCGGGCAGGCGGGTGCCACGTGCCGTGTTTTTGGCCTCTGATCATCAGATCAATGATCAGAATTTCTTGGGCTGGTCGAGGGAGCTCTGAATGTCGGATTTAAGTGATTTCGAGTTTTTTGGACTCCATTCGTCGATCTGAATCCAGTCGTGAGGTCTGATTTCTCATCTGAAGCCTATTTCAACATGAACCTGTACAAATGGCCATTAAACATTGATTTATAAGCAATCTTGATTCGCGATGCATGCAGTTCTCCTATGCCCATTATGGTGTGTTATTAGTGCACATATATCCTCAAGATAAACCCTGGTTGACAGAATTATCATCATCAAATGTAGAGTTATCATACCCCTATCCTCATCCCTTGCTAGTCCCTAGCAAGGTTTATCATAGCAATTATTTTCAATTGGAATTAGGAATTGATTACTGATGTGCAGGAGACGCATATGTTTAGAAGAGTCGTTATAGCTTGCACTCGCAACATTGATTTTAAATGAAGAAATGGATGTGAGTCCAAGTGTCGATCTCAGGGAGGCATGAAAACCAGATTTTTCTTGTCACTTAATGTCACAGAAATCACAGGTTTTTGCTTGCGAAAAGACATGGGTGAAAAGCGAGTGAGAGAGGGAGAAAAAGAGAGAGCGAGTGAATAGGGTTAGAAATTTTTCATTCACAACGTGCAACTTGAACATAAAAGAAGGCAAGTAACTAGATAAGAAGCAACTTCATTTGACATGCAACATTAGTTTTATAATTACAACATTAGATAAATGCTTAAACACAAATAAAGTAAAGCTTAAGATAAAGAGGGAAAGTGAGAGAGAGGAGACGGCAAGGTAGCCACGGCGGTGGAGAGGGGCTCCGTCAGCAGCTCGTCAGCTCTGGCGACTGCAAAGAGGGCTAATGGTGGCTAGGAGTGGGGTAGAACACTTGCAAGTGAATTCAATGCCCTCCATGGGTGGTTGGATGGAGTTTATATAGGGAAAAGGGTTTTCTTATTTAAGTATGGGCTTTAGCAATGTCCAGGACATCGCTAAACCCAAACTAAATCTGTCGGTGTAGCCCCCTTAGCCCGCCGGTCGCCAGCGCGCCCTGTGCTTCTTCGAAGGCGATCCGCGCACACGTTGTCAGTTGTCCCATCGAAGATCGGACAGTTGAGATTCCGCGAAGAGTGCACTCACGGATTGCTACTGAGGCACGCGCGTCTGCCGCATTATCACACGGGTGAGCATCTGCGCACTTTCATTGCACCGCGTCTGCTCCATCTGCGCCGCCCGCTGCTGATCGGGCGGCTCAATTTCCCCAGTGCGTGCCTTCGCCTTTGAATTTCCACACAGCGCAATTCGATCCCGCACCGGCTGCTCTGGCGTGAGGCGATCGACCGCTGCGCTGCGCCTACTGCTTTGTCGCGGTGAGGGCGGGCGTGCAGGCGGCTCTCAACCGTTCGATCGAAGATCGACGGCTGAGATTCATCCTCTGGGTGAAGGCAGAAGCGTGCGGCGTGAAGATGCGATGAGCAGGCGCCACGTGGCGCACTGTGGGCTGTTGATCATCAGATCAACGGTAAGAAATTCTTAGGCCCATTGCAGGAGCTCTGGATGTCGGATTTGGTCGATTTTAAGTGCGTTGGACTCCGTTCGTCGCTCTGAATCCATCCATGAGGTCCGATTGCTCATCTGAGGCCTTTTTTGACATGTCCTTGTACACATGGCCATTAATAATGCATTATAAGCAATCTTGATGTGCAATGCATGTAATGCTCCTATTCTTATTTATGATGTGTTATCTATGCATTTGTTCTTAAGATAGACCCCAATTGACAGATTTATCACCCCAAGAGGCAATAAAGAGGAGGTGGTCCCGTGGCTGGGCTCTAGACAACCTGCCAATGGGTTGTTACCCACGACGACTTGCCAGCCATACCACCCTAGAGAGTTCATTAGCTACCCAATTTCTGTCAGAATCTCTGAGGAGTGAGTCTGTGCAAAAATGTGTGCAGATGCTTAGACTAAAAGTCCTTCTGAGTTAGAGGGTGAGTTGATAAGTCGTATACTTATCACCTTATTTAGTTAGTGGATTAGAGTAGCTTAAGGTTGCAAGGATTTGAAGCTAAATCCATAATTTAACGGACACCAGGGTTGATTAAGTCTGAAGGCCTGAAAAGTCTAAGTGTTCAAGTTCTTTCCGTATTATTTCCAACTATTGACAAATTTCTAATGCCTAAGTTTTTCTTTCTAAATTCATTTTTTTTTAATTTTATTCTATTTAGACCGATTAAATGAGCTCAGAATCATGCAATTTACCACCCCCCCATGCTTAAGTTGGACAATGTCCTCATTGACAAATACATGGATGCAACAGGGATTCGAAAAGATATTACCTCAGTGACGTAGAATACCTGATCAGTCTGAATCTTCTGGGTTGCCTCCCAGGAAACGCTGACCTTAACGCCTCTAGCTGAGCGGTGCTTCGTGTCATCCCTCAATGAGGGTGACACTCACCTTTGGGGGAACCTGGGTTAGGAATTGTTTCAATCTCAGGCCATTGACTTAAAAGTGTGCCCAATATTTGGATCAGTGATTTCAACCGCCCCCCATTGGAATGGGCTTGACTATCCTAAATGGTCCTATCCACTTAGACCTGAGCTTCCCTGGAAAGAGTTTCAAACGGGCATCAAAAAGCCAAACTTGCTGGTTAGGCTCAAAGGTCTTTCTATGGATGAGTCAGACGTGGACGGCTTTCATTTTCTCCTTATACAGCCAACTATTCTCAAAGGCGTCCCGACGAATTTCTTCGAGCTCAGAGAGTTGGAGCATCCTCTGCGCACCGGCTAAATGGGAATCCATGTTACACTATTTGACGGCCCAGTAAGCCTGGTGTTCCAACTCGACAGGAAGGTGGCAAGCTTTGCCAAAGACCAGGCGATAAGGCGACGTGCCGATCGGGGTCTTGAAAGCAGTTCGATATGCCCACAGGGCATCATCCAATCGTGCGGACTAATCCTTCCTGTCAGGTCTCACAGTCCTCTGTAGAATGTTCTTGATTTGTCTATTTGAGACCTCGGTCTGCCCATTTGTTTGCGGATGATACGGGGTAGCGATGCGATGGTTAACCCCATATTTTCTAAGTAGGGCACGGAATTGGGAGTGAATAAAATGACTTCCACCATCACTGATCATGGCCATTGGTATTCCAAATCGGGAAAAGATGTTCTACTTAACAAAGTCCATGACAGTCTTATGATCGCATCGGCAGGTGGCGATGGCTTCAATCCATTTAGAGACATAGTCTACCGAGACTAGGATATACTCAAAGTCGTTGGATGGTGGAAAAGGGCCCATAAAATCAATACCCCAAACGTCGAAGATTTCAACAATCAAAATGGGCTGGAGGCGCATCATATCTTTTCTGGTCATGGTGCCCAGTGTTTGGCAGCGCGAGCAAGTCTTGGCAAAGTTGTGTGCATCCTTAAATAGGGAAGGCCGGTAAAATTCGAACTGCAGAACCTTCGCAGCCATTTTCTTTCCAGAGAAGTGGCCACCACAAGCTTAGTCATGACAAAAAGATAGCACACTCTGAACTTCGTTCTCGGGGATGCACCACCTGATGATCTGGTCGGCACAGAGGTGAAACAGCATGGGATCATCCCAGAAATAGTGCTTGGCCTCGGCCAAGAACCTGTCCCGTTGTTGTCTGGACCAGCTATGCGAGGTCTGTCCTACAACCAGGTAGTTGACATAGTCAGCGTACCAAGGCAGTTTCTTGTCTTGCACAGCCAAAATGTGTTCATCGGGGAAGGTGTCGGATAAAGGCAAGGAGGGTCCAATGTGGTCTAGGTGAAGTTTGGATAAGTTGTCAGCCACCACATTCTTTGATCCGACTTTATCGCAGATTTCCAAGTCAAATTCCTGTAAGAGAAGGACCCATCTGATGAGCCTGGGCTTTGCATCCTTTTTAGCAAA
The DNA here is from genome assembly GCA_037157565.1 of Thalassia testudinum. Taxonomy (NCBI): domain Eukaryota; kingdom Viridiplantae; phylum Streptophyta; class Magnoliopsida; order Alismatales; family Hydrocharitaceae; genus Thalassia; species Thalassia testudinum. Next base: position 38,091,184 of record JAZHRO010000051.1, on the reverse strand, counting down.
CAGGTGCCGGATGGCTGAATGGTCAGTATAGATGGTCATGTGGGATCCCAGCAGGTAAGATTAGAACTTCTCAAGTCCGAAAACTACAGCGAGCAATTCTTTCTCTGTGACCGTATAATTTCGTTGGGCCTCGTCCAACGTCTTGCTCGCGTAGTAGATCACCATGGGTTTCTTGTCTTGTCTTTCTCCTAGGATAGTGCCTATTGCAAAATCTGATGCATCACACATAATCTCAAAGTCCTGGGACCAATCCGAGGGCTGAAGTACAGGTGCTGTGGAAACTAAGTCCCGGAGGGTGTGGTAAGCCTTGATGCAATCAGAGGTCATGTGGAATAAGGCGTCGTTGGCGAGAAGGTCGGTTAAGGGTTTGGAAAGCTTGGAGAAGTCTTTGATGAACCTTCGGTAGAAGCCAACATGTCCCAGGAATGAACGGATCTGCCGGACAGAGCTAGGCGGAGGAAGTTAGGAAATTAAATCAACTTTGGCCTGATCCACCTCAATGCCCCTATGCGATACGATGTGACCGAGGACAATTCCTTCTTAAACCATAAAATGGCTCTTTTCCAAACTTAACACCAAATTAACCTCGATACATCATTTTAGGATTTTCCCCAAGTTGCTCAAACAGTGGTCGAATGAATTCCCAAATATAGAGAAATCATCCATAAAGACCTCCAAGTATTCACCCACCATTTCTAAAAAAATGGCTAGCATGCAACGCTGAAAGGTAATAGGTGCATTGCATAACCCGAACGGTATTCGACGGAATGAAAACATGTCGTACGAGCAAGTGAATGTGGTCTTCTCTTGATCTTTAGGAGCAATTGCGACTTAGTTATATCCTGAATATCCATCCAGGAAGCAAAAATACTTTTGCCCTGCCAATCTTTCAAGGATCTAGTCAATGAATGGCAAGGGGAAATGATCATTCTTGGTTGCTTCATTGAGTTTCCTATAATCAATACACACCTGCCATGCGGTGGTGGTGCGAGTGGGGATGGATTCGCCATGTTCATTGGTAACAACGGTGAGCTCGGCTTTATTCAGAACCACTTGAGTGGGGCTCACCCAGGGGCTATCAGAGATGGGATAGATGATGTCGGCGTCAAGCCACTTGATAATTTCTTTCTTAACGACCTCCCGCATATTTGTGTTTAACCGTCTCTGCATCTGGCAGGAGGGTCGTGCCCCGTCTTCCAGGTAAATCTTATGAGTGCAATAGGTGGGGCTAATTCCTTTTAAGTCTGAAATGGTCCATTTAATGGCAGCCCGAAGTTCCGAAAGGGTCGCGGTCAACCTGAGTTCCGGATCCTTGGTTAGATGAGAGTTAATAATCACAGAGAAGGTCTGGTCAGGTCCCAGGAAGACATACTTGTGATTCTCAGGTAGCGGCTTTAGTTCGGGTGCGAGTGGAACAATAGTCGAAGGAAAAGGGAAAGGCGGGAGTTGATCAACATCAATCTCCTCAAATGGTGTTGTTTGATGGTAATCAGCCCTACAGAGGTCCATGGGCAGAGATGGTGACGGGTCAGAACAGTCGTTATAGGATTGGTAGTCCGAGATAGAACTAAGGGTGAGGCATTCCTCGACCAAAGGATCCACGGGATCATGTTCCTTGATACAGTCGCAATCAAAAGACTTGGTCTCCTGGAAGATATCCAACTGCATTTTCTTATCTCCGAAGGCGATTTCCATACATCCCGTGTCACAATCGATGTTTGCCTTAACCGTAGCTAAGAAAGGTCTGCCTAAGATTATGGGTGTGTTATGTAGTTTTTCAGAGACTTCCATGTCGAGCACCAAGAAGTCGATCGGAAAATAGAAGTCCTTGACCCGCACAATCACGTCCTCGACAACCCCCTTCGAGGTTTTTACAGATCTATCAGCTAACTAGATGGTGACAGGTGTGGGCGTCAACTCTCCGAAACCAAATTGGTGGTACAGGGTTGTCAGAATTAGATTGATGAAAGCACCTAAGTCCAGGAGTGCTCTGTTAAATGTCATGTCCCTGATATTGCAGGATATCAGGGGTGCTCCTGGGTCAGTTTGCTTGAGCGGAAGGTTGCTTGATATTACGGAACTTGCCTGCTCGGAGAGCACAACCTTCCTAAGTGCTTGAGGTCTTGGCTTACATTTGGGTGTACAGGCATCCTTTAGAAACTTGGCGTAAGCCGAGATGTGCTTGACGACTTCAAGGAACGGAATATTAATCTGAACCTACTTAAAGATCTCCAAAAACTCCTCAGTTTCCACAGCACTTTTCTTCTTCTTGATTGTCTCCAAGGCCTCGAGGTAGGGTGTCTGAACATGGATAGGATCTATTTCTGGGTCCTTGGGTTTTTCCAGTTCCTCTTCTGAGTCGGGTGTTTTAGATGGTGAAGTCTCGGGAAGAGTCGGCCATTTGGGATCCTAGGTTTTGGTGCCACTTCTCAAGGTTACCACATTCGCAGAGGCATTGCGACCATGGGTTGATCCTTGAGAAGATGAGGACGAAGAAGCACCTAACCCAGGGCAAGTTTGCGGGGCTGGATGGACCATGTGAGCCTGCCTGGGATTGCCCTAGAACCCTTGCAAATTGGGGCCTCTATTAATCATGTTTTGCGGGTTCGGTTGTGGCTGGGAAGGTAGGGATCCTTGTTGTTTACAGTCCAATAGTTGGCTTAACTGTCCCTTTACTAAAGCCATTTCCTCTTGATGTTTCTGGTCCATTTCAGCCATCATCTTTATCAGGGTGTCCATTTGGTCTTGCGAGGGAGGGGCCGCCCTATTCGGATTATATGGGGGTCTAACTGGTGGTCCTTGCTAATAAGGGGCAAGTTTTGCTATTGGTTTGGCCTAGGCTGGTTCTGGAATTGAGGTGGATTTTGGTTTGTCCAACCAAAGTTGGGGTGATTACGCCAGCCAGTGTTGTAAGTGTTGGAGAAAGGGTCAGGTTTAGCATAACCTTGGACAGCCTGTACATCTTCAAGGATAGCAGATGTCAATGGGGAGGGAAGAGAGTAATCAAGGGTTGAGGGAGCAAAGTCCCTCCCTGGAACGTGGTCAAGGGTTGTTCCAGGTTCAATTGTCTTAAGGGCTGAACTCAGTCAACATTGTGAGCTCCCTTTGCTAGGGAGAAGGTCTGTAACGGGTTCCTGGTCTGGTTCAGTAGCTCGTCTATCTTTTTATCCACCAATTCCACTCGATCTAATTTCTTGGCAATGATGTCCATGTCAACCATTTCAGAATTTGCTTTTACCTCATAAATCCCACAACGAGGTTGACTGGATCGGTTAAACTGGGTCATGGAGGCATTGTTGAGCGAATTTTCCCTCTTAGAATCAAAGAGCTCCAACGCGCTCTCCTCATCTTTGTTCAGGAAGTTCCCCCCGCATGAGGCATCGACGAAGTTCCGTAGGTTGCTGTCTAGACCGTGGTAGAAGATCTCGGCCAATTGCCACCTTGGTACTTCGTGGTGTGGGCATTTCCTTAATAGTTCATTAAATCTTTCCCACGCCTGATGGAATTGTTCCCCGCCCTGGAGTGTAAAGGTAGTAATGGCTCTTCTGAGGGCATTGGTCTTTCCTATGGGGAATAATTTCTTTAAGAATGCATGCCTCAGTTCTTCCTAAGTGGTGATGGGTCTACTTAGGGTTCTAAGCTAGTGAGATGCCTTGTCTCTCAATGAGAAGGGGAACATCTTAATCAAAACAATGTCAAGGCTAATGTTCCTAGTTTTCACAATCCGGGCTATCCGGTCAAGATCCTCTAGGTGCTGGAAGGGATCTTCATTTTAGCTTCCATGGAAGTGGCTCTGAATCAGACTCAGGACATTTGGTTTCAGCTCAAAATCATCTCCCCCTTCAGGGATCCTAAGGTGCGGCTCGACTCGAATAGCAGAAGGATTGTAGAAGTCACGGAGGGGCCTAGGTTGGTCTTGGAATGGTGGTAGATCAAGTGGCGGTTGCCCTTGTGGGCCTTGGAAGGGTGGTGGTGGTTGCCCTTGTGGGTTCTGCAACCGGTGTATGGCTTGCATGATAGTGTGGATCTGTTGCTACTGAAGCTGGTGGTTTGCGTTAATCTGGGCTTGGATGATGGCCATTGTGTCTGATGGGGGTTGGTCCTCAACCTCATCTACCCTAGGTTTAGCCATGTTTCGAGCAGAATCAGGTCGCCTGGATTCCTGTCCCAAAACAAACAACTTGGGATGCAGTGATCGTCTCTCGTGCATACACTAGAGAAGAATAGGAGGGGATGCGAAGAGCGACAGATGCGAGAACTGTGTGCGTTCAACCAAGAGAACAAGCCCAGTCCTTATGGTGTATTCCTCAGGGGACCTAGAAATCTCCAAAAGGGTGATCAAGTTCGTAAGCACTGGACTCCTCTTCCCAAAGCTAATCTAGCCAGGTTGATTACGAGGGGATTGTAGGGAAGGTTCTTCCTTTGGCTTGCCCCGCAGGTTCCATAGACCCCACAACCACGGTTGTTTGACACTACCCCGTGGCCTAGTCACCAGATTCTACTAAGGAAATGAAAGCCAAGTGCCCAGCGAACAAAACCCCGCCTCTCAAGACTTAACCCAGTCCTGCCTAGGGCACGTCTACGCGATTTTAAAAGGGCTAGGATAGTGCTTGTGCTAGGGTTATGTGATGAGGCGTTGATTGGGGTAGTGCCTCTTAGTTTTCCAATTTCAGTGTGTGTGCTTCTATCAAAACATGATTTTCAAGCAAGGATTTTTAAGATGTGGTGTCTTTTAATGTTTCACCCTTACTTTTGTGTCTTTGAGAATTGACGTGTCTTAATGTTTTCAGACAAGTTTCAGTGGGCACATCAAGTTTTCCACATAATTTGGTGAAAGTAGATTTCCTTTTGTTGTATAGAAGCTCTAAAACCCTAATGTACTCATCCTAGTGATCATGCAGCTTCTATTAGATGAGTCGATTTTAGGGTTGAGTGGTGCGGCCCATGTCAATTCAAGGTGGCTTCGCAAACACCACTCAAAAAGAAAGAAGAACACTCCAAGAATCTTAGATTCTTTAGAATGTTAGAGTGTATTATTTTTTTTTGTTGGGTGATGTGTTAAGGATGTGGATCAGGCAATCATGCACCACGCCAATTTTTTCAGTTTTACAATTTTTTTTTAGATTTTTAAGCAAGCAAACAACCATGGGTGAAGAAATACTCACGACTGGTCCTTGTTGCGCTTACTCCCTCGTTACCGTCACGAGTTTCACCGTCCAAGCGCCGAATTCCTACAACTATCAAGTAGAAGGAGACAAGGCGTTAGACAATGTGAGCATGGATGTAAAATGGAAGTGACAAAATAAATCCGTTGCCTCTCCGGCAACAGTGGAAAAAACTGACGTGCGGGAGACGCGTATGTTTAAAAGAGTCGTTATAGCTTGCGCTCGCAACATTGGTTTTAAATGAAGAAATGGACATCAGTCCGAGTGTCGATCTCAGGGAGGCATGAAAACCAGATTTTTCTTGTCACTTAATGTCACAGAAATCACAGGTTTTTGCTTGCAAAAAGACGTGGGTGAAAAGCGAGTGAGAGAGGGAGAAAGAGAGAAAGAGAATAGGCTTAGAAATTTTTCATTCACAACATGCAACTTGAACATAAAAGAAGGTAAGTAACTAGATAAGAAACAACTTCATTTGACATGCAACTTTAGTTTTATAATTACAACATTAGATAAATGCTTAAACACAAATAAATCAAAGCTTAAGATAAAGAGGGAAAGAGAGAGAGGAGACGATGAGGCAGCCACGACGGTGGAGAGTGGCTCTGTCAGCGACTCGCCGGCTCCGGCAATTACAAAGAGGGCTAATGGTGTCTAGGAGTGAGGTAGAACACTTGCAAGTGAATTCAATGCCCTCCAAGGGTGGTTGGATGGAGTTTATATAGGCAAAAGGATTTTCTAATTTAAGTATAGGCTTTAGTGACGTCCGGGACGTCGCTAAACCCATACTAAATCAGTCGGTGTAGCCCCCTTCGCCCACCGATTGCCAGCGTGCCCTATGCTTCTTCGAAGGCGATCAGCGCTAGCGAGTTGTAAGCCGTCCGATCGAAGATCGAACGGCTGAGATCCCGCGAAGAGCGCACTAGCGGATCGCTGCTGAGGCACACACGTCTGCCGCATTATCACGTGCGTGAGCATCCGCGCGCATCTGTTGCGCCGCGTGTGCTCCGTCCGCGCCGTCCGCTGTTGATCGAGCAGTTCAATTTCCCGGGTGCGCTCCCTCACCTTCGAATTTCCACGCAACGCGATTCGATCCCGCGCCGGCTGTGCGGGTGTGAGGCAATCGACCGCTGCACTGTGCCTGCTACTTTGTCGCGGTGAGGGCGAGCATGCGGGCGACTCTCAGCGGTTCGATCGAAGATCGACGGATGAGATTCATCCTCCGGGTGAAGGCAGAAGTGGGCGGCGGCGAAGATGTGATGAGCAGGTGCCACGCGGTGCGCTGTGGGTCGTTGATCATCAGATCAACGGTCAGAACTTCTTAGGCCCATTGTAGGAGCTCTGGATGTCGAATTTGGCCAATTTCGAGTCTGTTGGACTTCGTTCGTCGCTCTGAATCCATCCGTGCAGTCCGATTACTCATCTGAGACCTGTTCTGACAAGTCCTTGTACACATGGCCGTTAATAATGCATTATAAGAAATCTTGATGTGCAATGCATACGATGCTCCTATTCCTATTTATGTTGTGTTATCTGTGCATTTTGTTCTTAAGATAGACCCCAATTGACAGATTTATCACCCCAAGATGCAGTGTTATCAATTACTTAGACATATGTTGCTTGTCAATGGGATTAAATATACTAAGAGCTTAATCCATAGAGACTAAACAGCGCTCGTGTGTCTACCAAAATGCAAACCGCCCAAGTCTTCGCTTTAAAGCATATATACAGAAACATATATATTTTTGTTTCTTTTTTTTTTCTTTTTCATCTTTTCTAATTTTTTGGATTTTTGGAGTTGAGAGTGTCGGCAACTTTTTACGACTACCCAACCCACCCATAACTCGAAAAAGACCCTAACTGCTAAGCATCTTGGTGTGAAGATTGTGATAGACTCACTCAACGATAATTAAAATAGACTTCAGGTTTCTACATTCATAGGTAATCGGAAAATGAAATGCTTGGCTGAAGGTGTATTTTTCCGATTGGTAGCTTTCTCCCAACTTTTATTTTGTGTGGGGTCAACACAAGGGTGCTTCCAGTGTATAGCTCCCCAGATTTCTCTACTTCCCTGCTTCTTAAGTGTTTTGGGCTTTTTCGTGCATTTAGTGAGCTGGGTTTTGGACAACCAGTCAATGGGCTTTTACCCATGACCACTTGCCAGCCATACTCGTGTGGTGAAGTGTGACTAATTTATTTTTTCTTTTTCTTCTTTTTTCTATTTTTTTCTATTTCTCCTCTTTTTTTTCCTTTTTCTTTTGTTGTTTCAGTAGGTGACTTTCCTAATCTAAGATTTACCTAGAGGCAATAAAAGAGAATGGTCCTGTGACTGGTCTCTAGACAACCGGCTAATGGGCTGTTGTTACCCACGACAACTTGCCAACCATACCACCCTAGAAGGTTCATTAGCTTCCCAATTTCTGTTAGAATCTCCAAAGAGTAAGTTAGTGCAAAAATGTGTGCAAATGCTTAGACTAAAAGTCCCTATGAGTCAGAGGGCAGGTTGATAAGTCGTATACTTACCACCCTACTTTATTGATCAGATTAATGTAAATTAAGGTTGCGAGGATTCGGGGCTAAATCCACATTTTAGTGGACATCAGGGCTGATTAAGCCTAAAGGACTGAAAAGTCTAAGAGTTCAGGTTCTTCTCATATTATTTCCCACAGTTGACATGCTCTTAATGCTTAAGTTTTCCTTCCTTTTTTTTTCTATATATATATAATTCAGGCTAATAATATAAACTCAGAGAATGCGAATTACCACCCCCCCAATGCTTAAGTTGGACAATGTTCTCATTGGCAAATAAATGTATGCAAGGGGGTACAGAAAGAAATCACCCTCAATGAGGTTGACTGCTTCCTTTAGGGGAACTTGGGCAAGAAAATGTTTTAATCTCAGGCAGTTTACGGTGAAGGTTTGCCCAGTGTTAGGATCTGCAATTTAAATCGCCCCATTGGGATGAGGTTTGACCACCTGATATGGTCTTATCCACTTTGATCTCAGCTTCCAAAGGAAAAGTTTGAGTCTTGCATCAAAAAGCCAGACTTCCGGATTGGGCGTGAAGGTTTTTCTATGGATTTGTCTATCGTGGACGTCTTTCATCTTCTCTTTGTGAAGTCGACTGTTCTCATAGGCGTCTCGATAGATTTCGTCAAGCTCGGAGAGTTGGAGTATCCTTTGAGCTCCGGCCAACTGGGAGTCCATATTGCACTGCATCACAGCCCAGTATGCCTACTGTTTCAACTCGACCGGAAGGTAGCAAGCTTTGCCAAAGATCAATCGATAAGGCAACATGCCTATCAGGGTCTTAAAAGCGGTCTTGTATGCCCAAAGGGCATCATCCAATCATGTGGACCAATCCTTCTGATCAAGTCTCACTATCTTTTGCAGAATATTCTTGATCTGCCTATGAGAGACCTCAGTTTGCCCATTTGTTTGCGGGTGATACGGGGTAGCAATGCGGTGAGTAACCCTGTATTTTCTAAGTAAGGCACAGAATTGGGCATGAATAAAGTGACTCCCACCATCACTAATCATGGCTTTCGGTATCCCAAATCAAGAGAAGATGTTTTACTTAACAAATTCCATGACAGCTTATGGTCACATCATCAGGTGGCTACGACTTCGATCCATTTTGAGACATAGTCTACTGAGACTAATATGTACTCGAAGTCGTTGGATGGTGGGAAGGGTCCAATAAAATCGATGACCTATAAAATCGATGTCCATAACATCGATGCCCCAAGAAAGTTCTTGGACCTGGCTTTGTCACGTATTTCTAGGTCAAATTCCTGCAAGAGCGGGATTGTTGACAAGGCGAAATCAGGTTTAGAAAAGTCACGTTGTAATTTAGTTGAAATCGCTTTGAAAACAAATGGATTTTATTACTCGAATTTAAAGTCCGAGGTCGAACATAGGGAGCAAATGGAATTCATGCACTGAGCTCAATGAATGCAATTTGAACACATAATATTACTCAAAAATTAATGAAAAATAGAGAGCATGAGTATATGGATGATAACAACAAATGTAGCAAAAATATAGTTGAGGACTTGTGAAGAATTGGACGTCTGATTATAAAATCAGACGTCTTAAAATTATGTGCTACAATATCTCTGATTTTTCCTTCTTCTTCTGCCTTCTGCTTCTTCTTCTTTCTTCTCTGGCTTCTCCTTCATTTCTTTCTCTACCATTGGCTTCTTCCTTCTTCTCTGGCTTTGATTCTTTCCTTTCTCTGTCTTCTTTCTCTTCTTCTGATTTCGTGCCTTAACCTTTCCTCTTCCTTCAGCTGCTTCTCTTTCTTTTTCTTTCTTTCTCTTTCTCTGGCGGCTCCTTCTTCTGCCTTCAGTCCTTCTCCTGTAACTTCAGCTTCTTCCTCTTCTCCTTCCTTAGCTTCCTCTCCAACCTTCACCTTCTTCTTCTTCTCCTTCAGCCCTGGGCTTCTTCTTCTTCTCCTTTCCCTGTAGAACAAAACCTACCCCTACCCGCGCGCGCTCTCTTCTCTTCTTTCTCTCTTAAGTTCGCTCTCCCAGAGCCACCATCTCGGGTAATCGGATCGGGTACGCACCCGGGACAAGGCCCACCGGCGTGCGATGGTGGGCGAGGTGTGCTGGGTCAGGTAAATGGGTCAAGCCAGGTCCGCGAAAACAAGGTCACGGACGAGGCAGGTGAAGGGTGAGTGAGACCTCACCCTATGGTATTAAGGCGATAAGGCATATGCACAAAAACAATTTATGTGCATACGCCCGCTCACCCACTTTCGAGGTGGGACTAAACGTCCCACCTTCCTTTTGCGTGCTATTTACAGAGGCGTAATCGGTGTTTAAAAGATAAATGATGTTGCGTTGCAGTATAAGTGAAATCGCCTTATAAACAAATAAGAATTTTTTATTACTCGAATGTTGAGTTAGAGGTCGAACACAGGGAGCAAATGGAATTTATTCACTAATCTCAATCAATGTAATTTGAACACTTAAAGTTACTCAAAATCTAATTCAAAATATAAAGCAGGAGTTTATGAGTTATAAAATGTAGTAAAATAGAGAGATTGAGAAGAATTGGATAGAAAGTGTTTGACTCTTCTTCTCTTTGACTTGTTCTTCACCTTCCTCTTTCTTTGCCTTTCTTTCCTTCTTTCTTTTGGCTTTGGTCGATGACTTCCTTCTTCTTCTTTTCATTCTTGGTTCTTCTTTCCTTCTCTGCCTTCTCCTTCTTGGCTTCTTTTCTTTCTTTTCCTCATTGAATTTCTTCTTTGGATCTTCTCTAACTTCAGCTCTTTTTACTTTAGCTGTGCCTTCTGTCTTCTTCTTTGGTTTCTCCTTCCTTCTTCTTCCTTCCTTAGCTTCCTCTTTCTTCTTCTTTATCTTCTTCTTCTTCCTTGATTTCTTTCCTTCAGCTTTGCTTTTGCCCTTCCTTCAGTTATGCCCTCTCTTGCTACAGTGCCTTCTCCTTCCTTCTTTGCTTCTGCCTCCTCTGCCTTTTCTTCCTTAGCTTTTCCAGCTTCTGCCTTCAGCCCTTTGCCTCTTCCTTCTTCTTTGTGGCTGCAGCTTCCTCTCCCTTCTTCCTTTCCCTGCATACACGAGTGCAAAACCTACCCCTACCCTCCCCCCGTACACTCTCTCTATTTCTCTCTTGGGTTCGCTCTCCCAGAGCCAATCAGGTATTCGGGTCGGGTTACGTGCACTCGGGTCCAGGAGCACCGGCATGGGTGGTGCGCGAGGAGTGCTGGGTAAACGGGTCAGGCAGGCCAAGTCCGCGTGGCGTGGGCCACGGATGAGGCGGGTGAGCGGGCGAGGGGACCTCACCTCGTGATCTAAGGCAAACAAAAGAAACACAAATTCAATTTATATTATGCACCGCGCTTTAAACTCTCCGAGGTGGGACTAAAAGTCCCACCCGCTTCTCGCGCACCAGCAAGGAGTCGCCTTCAATCATCGCGGCTGTAGTGCTCTCTCAAAGCCGCTCTCTGTCTAGATGTGTGCCCGAACTCATTCCGCGTCACCTGGACTTGTTCGCCTAGAGCGCAGTAGCCAGGAGCGAAGGCTGCAAGCTTCTTCGAGCCGGCGCTAATGGTGGCGGAGGCTCGATCCTGCGATCACTCAATACGGCCTTGCAGACTCATTAAACCACACGGGGAGCTTCGCGGTGACATGGCGAAGGTGCTGCAGTAGGTGGCTGGCTACGGGGTAGCCTAAGCGTGCGTGCCTAGGTCGCTCTGTGGCTGTGATGATGGGTTTGGTCGGGGGGCGAGTGTGGAGGTGATGGCGGTCGATGGAGATGAGGAAAGTGCTCAGTGGATGATGGCAGAGGTTTTGAGGGTCTAGCGAGGTGGACAGAAGGGCAGCTAGCACGTACCTGCCGCTGCCAGAGAAGAAAGTTCCAGTGTTGGGAGAACGGCGACAACAAAGAGGCTTTTGGCGCGTGCGCAGGTATGGCGCAACACGAAGGAAGGAGGTAAAGACGGCTCTACCACTGGTATTGTGGCAGAGCGACGAGAAGGAGGAGGAAGATGTCTACGGAGCCTGCTGGATGTCTGGCCAAAGGAGAAGAGAAGAATTAGAGGGTGTTCTCCAGCCAAACCAAGCTAATTCTGAGCGACCGGATCAGGGGGTCCTTTTATAGGTACTAGCAGAGGCTCTTGTGCTTGGAAGACAAGCTTCCAATCGCAAGAATCTTCACCGGAGTAGGAATGTGCGAAGGATACCCATGTCTCTCAAGCTTTCGCACAAGAGATTGGGTGCGAATCAGATCTTGGGATTGCGTTTAGATGATAGGGAATTCATCAAAGAATCTCCCTTTCAAATCTGAGGGGATCTCTGTGGAATCAGGGAGAAATCCTCCTCAAATCCTCGCTGGAGTAGGACTCCTCCGCTGTAATGGTGGAGGGATCAAATTGCAAAGAGTGGCGAGGAAGATAGGGGGGTCTGCGTAATGATTTTCAAAAGTTAGGGGTCAAAATGTAATTGGGTGGATTATTTTGCAAAGTAGGTCAAGGTGACCTCCCCTTAGGTCTAAATTTTGGTAAAAACCTAATTTGGACATAAGGAATCCAATGGTAAAGTTGGATTTTAGGTTTGACCACGTTTGACTAGAAATTTTACATAAAAACCCAAATTAGGGCAAATAATTACCTAGGACCCCTATTTAGGTCAAAATAGATTTCAAAGGACAATTTGAAAGTTATAAACCCTAGGGAATATTTTTTCATGAATTTTAGAGGGTTTAGTTGATTTTTATCCTGACCAAAGCCTTGTTGAATTAAGTGAGTCTGTTTTAGGGTTACAAGATGTCATTTAATTCTTAAATCGCACATGAACCCATTTCTGACTGAACCAACTCACTTTTTATCTTTTTAAGACCAATTGACCTATGTTTAGCCCCTGAGAAATCCTGTTTATGTACTGCAATGGTAAGATTATAGTTTTACCCTTTGTTTCATGTTTTCCTCTCAACACAGTTATTCCTTGAATTAGGCCCTCTCTAGGTTATGTCGGAGCTTTTGTTCTCTTTCTTAGGTCAAAATGAGCTTGTTAGGGCTCATGATGGTGTTCCCATCATAGCCCCATGCCTAGCTTTTGCTAGTCCCTTAGCAAAATTTTAAGGTTTTAACTTCTGTTCTGGACCATGAATTTCATTCACCGGTTATGATAAATGCTTTCTCTTTTTCTTTTGTGACCAGGTCAAACTGCCGACAGTAGGCCTAGAGGTGCTCAAGTACCAACCAAGATCCGAACTTGACCAGCTCTAGCCTCGATCCTCCGCGAAGGTTTTTAAGGCCCGCAGGAACTATCCTAAGGTTCGTTGGACTCCGCAGTTAAAGCACCCATGCTTGAGACATATTTTAGCCTTGGTTCAGTTTGCAGTACATTGTCGTAAAAGAGAGATAGAGAATTTATTTGTTTGGAGAGTTTTCTCTCTCTTTTCCTTTTATTTCTAGCTTTGGATTGGCTTCCCAACATGGTCTGTATCAAATTCCTCGTCCCCATCATCAATCCTCAAAGGTCCCTGGCAATCGATGCTTCGTGATAGCACCGCCAATGGCAACCCCTAGAACCCTGGCTTTCGAGATTTCGAGATAATCCCGCCCATTAGTGTTCTGTAGCCAAATCCAGACCCTAGTAATCAACATTTCATGATAATGCCGCCCATGGCATCTGAACCAGTAGGGTCCTTACGTGCCCCCAGTAGGATATGTAAATATCCTAGGAGACAAGCACCGAGGATACGATATGTTGTTACGCATCTTCGAGGGGAATTTCCCGCCTCTCCGCGTTGGGAACTCATCCAAATCAACTTGTGTTGATCAGCTGCTCCTAATCTAGGCAACTTTTTTCAGAACATTTAAATGCTTTTACGTGATTTTGATAGTTATGCATACTGAACCAGACTGTGTGTGGCTTGGGGTGATTAGGTTACCGAGTCCCGCAAATCGAAGGTCAGTTCGTGAGGTTGAATACTCCCTGAGCCTTAGACCTAATACTTAAGCTTCGCATTTTCCCCAACCTCTTGAGGATTATCCAGATCTTAGTGGATACTTGAATTTTTAAGCCTCAGAGTCTAGCCCAAAAGGCCTAAGATCAGCATTCCTACTAATCTCTTTTTGTGTCTCGTTGGCACTTTTTTCTATTTTTCTCTTTTTCCTTGATGTGGTGTAGAACTTTAGTTAATCCCTTAATTTCTTACTAATGACTATTCTTTTTATTTTTCCATTTTGTGCTCCTTTTTGTCTTTTTGCTCTTTTCCTCCTCATGTTTATGTGACTTCAAAATTTTCCTCCCTCCATTTTTTTATTCTTTTTCATAATTTTTTTTTGGTATTTTTGACATGTGAATTTTTTTGTGAGAAATCTTCTGACTTTTCTTGGTTTCTGTATGTATGCACTTTATCACCCCCCTATGCCTAAGTTTTGCAATGTCCTCATTGTAAACGAAGGGTGTGAAATGGTGTTGGGTTCAGGGACTTAGAGCAGGATTTATCGGGTGGGCGAATGGGTCGGGAATGACTATTGTGAATGATTTCAAGCTCTGGTATGTGTACCAGAGGTGGAATCGACTGTTCTAAGGCTGACTCAGGGTGCAATAGATGTGGAGTACATACGGATAATCAGATGGATCTCAATTTTTTTGGAATGATGGGTTGCCTCCCGTTAAGCACTAAATTCAACGCCTTCAGCCAAGTAGGAAATGGTATGGAGAGGGAGTGGTCAAATCAGCAGAGTTTTGTAGAACAAGCACCTTGATTAAGAGCCTGGTTTGTCCAACCAAGTGCTTGTTGAGATCAACAGGTTGATGATGCAGCCCAAACCCTATTAATCTAGTGGGTTGATAGATGTAGATCAAGAGATGTGGAACCCACCATATGCTATGCGGCTCAGATGGATGTGGAGGTGTAAATTCGGGTTTTGGCTTAGTCGAATCAGCCTAGTCAGAGTAGGGATCTGTTACGACCCAGTTCCCAAATCCCTACAGGACTCAAGACCGGCTCGACTCAACTAATCCCAAGACCAAGTCGTCCAACAAGAAATAATCGAAAAGCAAGAAAATAAACCACATTCACTATGCAAAGTAACTAACAGTAAAAGAGTACAAACAGTAAAGGAAGAAAAAGCTACTAACAGTACATTTCACCACCACAACAGTAAAGTAGAACAAAAGTACAGAACAGGAACAGTAACAACAGTCTAAAACTCACTAGTAGAACAGAGAGTACAATAAAAATAGGAAACTACTGCTGGGCTCGATTGGGCCCAGCACCCTCTGCAGCCGGTGACTCGGACTGCTCAACTCCTGGACTTGTAAAGGGTTACGAGTAAAATAGAGTCAGTGAACGCTAAGTAGAGTGATAACCAAGCTAACTAAAGCAGTAAAGGCTAACAGGTAAATTTATCTTTCCCAATTATTTTATTTTACAACTCATTTCTTTTCACCCATTGGTTTACTTTCAGATCTCTTTCTTGATCTCGCATGTTCCTCGTGGGAACAATCTTGATTGCAGTCTTTTCTAAAGAGTAGAAGGCACACATGGTGCTCTCCTGGCCGGGAGAGTCTCCCATGGTGATCCTACACCTAATCAACCACCACAAGGTCACGGACAAATGTAGCAATGACTACGGCACACGTGATAAGCGCACGGGTAGCTACCCCGCACTAACATGCGGTCAGTCGTTTCCGCTAGCGGGTATGCCCAAAGTACAGCACAGAACAGTATAGGGCCTAGCCCTCTCAGTAACAGGGGTCTAGCCCCTCAGAACCAAACAGGGGTCTTGCCCCTCCACAGTCTGCACACCCTCGTCTGACTACCCTGGTTTGCCCAATGGGCCTAACAAGTCAGTGTAGGGTGGCTAGCTGAACCCCAGGCCCCATGGGGTGGCTAGCTCTCTCCCTACACTAGTAGCTCTCCCCGGTACAGTGTACGCGAGGGCCAACAAAAGTTGGTGTAGAGTGGCCAATCCTAACCCCGAGTCCCAACCCAAGGGTGGTTAGCTCCACTCTACACTAAACAGGGGACAGTCGCTCTCCTTGGTACCACATTCTCAAGGGCTAGCACACTTTCCACTCACATTTCTAGATCTTTCCATTCATCCACAGGAGCTCTACTCCTAACTCCCCGTAGGGTTCATGCTCATATTCACCATATTATTCCATACCAGGTTTCATCATTCACGGTTCCATTCTTGTATTATACACATGCAGCTCGAATTTCCACAATTTAACATATACAACAAGTAATGTCACAGATAACTATTTAACTAGCACAGGCAT
Organism: Thalassia testudinum; assembly: GCA_037157565.1. Classification (NCBI taxonomy): domain Eukaryota; kingdom Viridiplantae; phylum Streptophyta; class Magnoliopsida; order Alismatales; family Hydrocharitaceae; genus Thalassia; species Thalassia testudinum. The sequence continues at coordinate 38,075,259 of JAZHRO010000051.1, read as the reverse complement.
TTCATATTCCACAGGCAGCTCGTATTTATTAACAGGCAATTGTTTACAATTATATTCATTCATTTATGACTGCAATCTCAAACACGCATACAAATAGTGCAAGTATTTCTCATCCTAGGATTCATGCCACACCCTAGGTTTCTAGTTTTCTAATTTTCATAATTACACTCATGTTTTATAAGTAAAACAGGGGGAAACCACTTTACCAGACAATCTGGGAGTACTGGGGGCTCGAACGGCAAACTCACATGCCTCTACAAGCCCCGAACACCTAACAAATCGAACTCCTATACCAAGGAATAGACCATAATGGAACGTTCAGAACAGTATATCAGGAATTCTAACATGTAGAGGAACGCACAAGGAAACCATAGATATCTCGTGTGCGTAAAACAGACCCTAAACGGGTCAAAAACAAAACTGCAGAACCAAATCAAATGTCTGGCACAAGGTCTAGACATCTTAAAAGTCACAAGGGTCTCACCTCAAGTTCTTGCGTTGACCTCAGACGTCCAGGACCTTCACTTGACCGTCTGGACTCAGCTCCAGATGTCCGACTTCTCCTTCAGTCGTCTGGGAGTCCTCCGATCGTCTGGTAAGCTATCCAGACGTCCGAAACATGTGGCAGGGCGTGCCCCATGCCTTCCCAAAGCTGTCCCTATGCGCGACAGACAAAATCTCCCCACTTAGCTAAACAGATCGGCTCTGTGGTGTGGCCTGCATGGTCGTAACCACAAGAAGAACGTACCTTCGCGAAACCTTGCTTTCAGACATCCGGTGTCATCACCAGATGTCCAACCCATCGTCTGGATGGCACTCCAGACGTCTAATTCTAGGAAAATCTGAAAACTAGAGTGAGCTCCCGCTCCTCTCGTCGCGTGCAACCGTGGCTCCTCCCTCTCGTCTACAGCTCCAGCTGTAGCAGGAAGTCGAGGACGGCTTCCCCGACGCACTCCTCCTCCCGCACGTGCCGCTTTGGCCATGTGCCCTCTAACGAGCTCCCACAATTCGCGAGCTTAACCTCCTCCTTCATGCTACTCCTCCTCACCCCTCACTCTCGCTCCCTCTCTCTCGCTCGTTCATCTCACGATAGTGGAGAGGAAGGAAGGTGGTGGTGGAGTGGAAAAGAGAGGAAGGGGGGTGAGGGCTCTTATATAGAGAGTGGATAGGGTTCAGTGAAGGGGAGGGAAGAACAAGAGAGAGAGAGAAGAAAGTGGTCTGCGCGCAGCCAACGTGCAAAACTGACCCTGCGTACAAATTTTCAATTTCCAGACGTCTGGGAAGGGGTTCAAACGTCTGACTGACAATCCAAACGTCTTAAAAGTCTCACATCAGAATGGGTCTTTACAAGATCCTTGAAGTAATCAGTGAATGAAGTGGAAACCCTACAGGGGTGATCAGATAATGATGGAGCATGTTTTTTAGTCTGATCAATGTTTGATACCCGGTATATGTGTGGAGTTGAATTATCTGCAATCGGCTCAGTGAGAGGGGAATCAGAATAGAAATTGAGTCCGGTTGCTGGTTGGGGTTGGAAACGGGTTTTGCTGGGTTCTGTATATGTGGAAGAGGTGGCTTCAATGAGAATTGTGCATGAGGGCTCTTCTAGAAAGAAGTGACAGGTGGTTTCATGTAGAGAGTCCTCATAGTAGCTTTCAAAGTCAAAAGTGAATGCCAGAACAGTGTCTATAGGACGATGGAAATCTAAGTCGAGAAAAGATTCGAACTCTGGTTTGCAGTCACTCTCGACATTTTCTAGTATTGATTCCAGAGGATCAAAAAGAAATGATTCCATGTTACTGGAACCTGAACATAAATCAGTGATCTCGAGAACTGGGACCTCAAAGTCAGAGTCGAAGATCGAATCATGTGAGCTGAGGTCGTAGATTAGCTTGTTGTATTTAAGAAGCAGATTTTCTCCGTAATCATGGTCGGATTTGAAATCATCAGAGATATTGTGAAAATCAAGTTCTGAATTAGATTCAAGATCGTGAGTTCCACCATAGAATAAATCACATGATGTGGATTTAGCAGCCTGATTGGGGTCTAGCCTATATGTCAATTCTGAGCTCAAAAAGGTGTCCTTATCTAGTCTAGGCTCAAGTTCTAGGCTTGTAGGAAAGACCCAATCAAAACCCTACTCGTCCAACTCCTCGATTTCTATATCGTAGATTGGCGTGACTTCCGAAAAATCGATCTGATTCTCTGAGGATGTTGGAGAGGGATATTCATCAAATAGAGGCCAAAAATCATAGTCTTCATTGAAAATTTGATTTCTTCATATGGGGCCTCATAATCTTCCCAATATGTTTCCGATCCAGATTCTAGGCTTAGGATGTGTGTCAATTCACTAGAATCTAGGTTTGAACAACCTTTGAGGGTCACCTTATCAGAATAAGGGGCGAGATTTATACCCTCGAGAGGTTCAGTGCTAATCTCATCATTGTAGGAGTTTTGGAATTCTATGCTTGGTGATCCATGGTCTAGGGTTGGATCTACATTGTGTTCTCCTACAACTGGAACTTCCCAACCTAACTCAATATCAGGCATGTTGTATTCTATCTAGGTTGGGAATTCATAACCACTCTGTGCCTCAAACCCGAGATCTGGGAAATTGGATTGATCCTCAATACTATTCCAAGATAGTTCATCATCTATTTGGGGCGTGTACGGGTATTTCTGATCGATAATTTGTTTCAATAATCTCATCATCTCTTCCCATTTTTCAAGATTATCTTGGTGTTGTTTCCATAGTATAGGATTTGTCATGCATTGAAGGTATTCAAAATTGTGTAACTTTTCTATCTCAATGTATCCTGTTATGAGAATGTCTCGGGTTGATCTTTTAGTGGCTTCAGTCAATAATACTTGGGCATAGTTTACAATGAAGGTTGTGGTTGTCGGTACATTAACCTAAATGTCTTCTACTGGTGTTGAGGTTTTGTATTCAATTTCATAAAATTCAAGGACATCTTCAATCATCCTATCTCTCATGGATCTCTGTGATTCAAGTTTTTTGAATGGTAATCCTAAGTAACTCGGCTGCATATTTGGATCAAATGGTGGAATCAAGATGTGGAATCAGAATTTGGATCAAGATGTTGAATCAAGTTGTGAAGTGATTAGATTTGAATAGAGAGTCCCACTGAAATTTTATGTGTGTGCTCTAAAGAGAAGGGATGAGGGATTGAATGTATCTTTGACCCAATCAAGGCACCCAAAGATGCTTGGATGACTATGGAGGTTCGGGGTGGATGATACCCCTGGATCGGAAAGTCATCCACCTGAGAATTACCTAGGCAGCCAGAGAGGGAGAGTCCCACAAAGAAACCTACACGGTAGAGCATCCCCACGGGTTACAGGGTTTCCCCCACCCGACCTCTCTTGTCACTAAGATTCCAGGTAGACCAGAATGGGGATCCTGACCTCTTAAGTCTACCAATTTTAAGATCAAAGGTGCTTAGGGTTTTCACTTGAACTTTAGATGTTTTGGTGTTGTGACCTAATTTGGAGGTTGGTTGACCCAAGGGGTCAACTTCACCTGACCTGCCCTAAAGATGGCAGAATGATTCTAGGTCAAGCCCTAGAAATCACCCTAATTTGAGTCCCAGGTTATTAGGTCCAATGTTTTTAAGATTCAAGTGATTTTAGAGCTCAATTTTTTAGGGTTTGTTTTGCTTAGATCTTTTCAATCAAGGACTTGGGTAGCACACTGATGAGGGTGGGTTTATTTCCTTTTATGCAAGCATGTGTGAACTAGCACTCAAAAACCCTACTGTAGAAACCCTAATTTGGTTCTATTTCCAACCCTCTTAGCTTTTTTAGAAGTTCTCTTTGGACTTCAAAATAACAAGTGTGTAGTCCGCGGAGATTCAGAAATTAAGTGTGTTCCCTAATAGGCACAGGCATTTGTGGAGTAGGATCTCTAAAAATCGCTTCAACTTCAATAAGATTTGAAAAATTTTGCAAAATCAGGAAACTTTTGCCTTAAAGATGGTGATTACTATAGAAAGAAGGCAATTGATTCCTAATTGATTACTTCCTTTTTGTCTTCCTAAGATTAGGAGGTGGATTAGGGAAGAAAAGAGAATTTACCTGCCCTTGAGTGGTTGACTTGCATGGGAGATTTCTTCGTGAAATACCTTGTAAAATCACAGCAAAACAAATAGGGCAAGTTAGTATTCAAATATAAAAAAGAATCCAAAGATTAGTGATAAATTACGCATTGCTCCCCTGCAACGACGCCAAAATGTTTTTATTGGGTGAAATCAGTGTTTAAAAGATAAATGATGTTGCGTTGCAGTATAAGTGAAATTGCCTTGTAAACAAATAAGAATTTTTTATTACTCGAATGTTGAGTCTGAGGTCGAACACAGGGAGCAAATGGAATTTATTCACTAATCTCAATCAATGTAATTTGAACACTTAAAGTTACTCAAAATCTAATTCAAAATATAAAGCAAGAGTTTATGAATTATAAAATGTAGTAAAATAAAGAGATTGAGAAGAATTGGATAAAAAGTGTTTGACTCTTCTTCTCTTTGACTTGTTCTTCAGCTTCCTCTTTCTCTGCCTTTCTTTCCTTCTTCTTTCTTTTGGCTTTGGTCGACGACTTCCTTCTTCTTCTTTTCATTCTTGGTTCTTCTTTCCTTCTCTGCCTTCTCCTTCTTGGCTTCTTTTTTTTCTTTTCCTCTTTGACTTCTTCTTTGGATCTTCTCTGACTTTAGCTCTTTTTACTTTAGCCGTGCCTTCTTTCTTCTTCTTTGATTTCTCCGTCCTTCTTCTTCCTTCCTTCCTTAGCTTCCTCTTTCTTCTTCTTTATCTTCTTCTTCCTTGATTTCTTTCCTTCAGCTTTGCCTTTGCCTTTTCATCAGCTGCGCCCTCTCTTGCTACAGTTCCTTCTCCTTCTTTGCTTAGCCACCTTCTCCTTCATTCTTTGCTTCTGCCTTCAGCCCTTTACCTCTTCCTTCTAGCCAAACCAAGCTAATTCTGAGCGGTCAGATCATGGGGTCCTTTTATAGGTACTGGCAGAGGCTCTTATGCTTGGAAGACAAGCTTCCAAGTGCAAGAATCCTCGCCGGAGTAGGAATGTGCGAAGGATACCCATGTCTCTCGAGCTTTCGCACGAGAGATTGGGTGCGAATCAGATCTTGGGATTGCATTTAGATGATAGGGAATTCCTCAGAGAATCTCCCTTTCAAATCTAAGAGGGGATCTCTGAGGAATCAAGGAGAAATCCTCCTCAAATCCTCGTCGGAGTAGGACTCTTCCACTGTAATGGTAGAGGGACATAATTGCAAAGAGTGGCGAGGAAGATAGGGGGGTCTTTGCAATGATTTTCAAAAGTTAGGGGTCAAAATGGAATTGGGTGGACTATTTTGCAAAGTAGGTCGAGGTGACCTCCCCTTAGGTCCAAATTTTGGTACAAACCTAATTTGGACCTAAGAAATTCAATGGTGAAGTTGGATTTTGGGTTTGACCACGTTTGACTTGGACATTTGCTCAAAAACCCAATTCAGGGCAAACATTTGACTGAGACCCCATTTCAGGTCAAAATAGGTTCCAATGGCCAAATTGATGGTTCTAAACCGTAGAGAATATTTTTCTATGATTTTTAGAGGATTTAGATGAATTTTATCCTGACCAGAACCTTATTGAATTAAGTGGATCTGTTTTAGGGTTACAAAAAGTCATTTAATTCCCAGAATTCACATGAACCCTTTTTTGTTTGAACCCACTTTTTATCATGTTAAGACCCTTTGACCTGTGTTTAGCTTATGAGAAAACCCGTTGTTGTACTGCAATGGTAAAATTACAGTTTTACCCATTGTTTCTTACTTTTATCACAGAATGGTTATTCATTGAATTAGGACCTCCAATTGGTTATGTTGGAGCTTTTGTTCTCTTCTTTGGATCAAAATGAGCTAGTTATGGCTCATGATGGTGTTCCCATCATACCCCCATGCCAAGCTTTTACTAGTGCCTTAGCAAAATCTTAAGGTTTTAACTTCGGTTCTAGACCATGAGTTCCTTGATGTTCAGAAATTATGATGAGTGCTTTTTATTTTTGATTAGGCTAGAATGTCGATAGTAGGCCTAGAGGTACTCAAGTACCAACCAAGGTTCGGACCTAACCAGCTCTAGCCTCATTCCGCCGTGAAGGTTTTTAAGGCCCACAAGAACTATCCTAAAGTTCGTTGGACTCCGCGGTTAAAGCACCCATGCTTGTAACATATTTTAGCCTCGGTTCAGTTTGTAGTGTGTCTTTTGTAAGAGAGAGACAGAGGATTTTCTTTGTTTGGAGAGTTTTCTCTCTCTTTTCTTTTTATTTCTAGCTTCAGAATAGCTTCTCAACATAGTCTATATTGGATTCCTCATCCTCATCATCAATCCTTGAAGGGTCCCTAGCAATTGATGCTTCGTGATAGCACCGCTCATGGCAACCCCCAGAACCCTGGCTTTCGAGATTTCAAGATAATCCTGCCCATGGCGTTCTGTAGCTAAATCTAGACCTTGGCAATCGACATTTCGTGATAATGCCGCCCATGGCATCTAAACCAGCACTGGGTGCTTACATACCCCCAGTAGGATATGTAAATATCCTAGGAGACAAGCACCGAGGAGACGATATGTTATTGCACATCTTCGAGGGGAATTTCCTGCCTCTCCGCGTTGGAAACTCATCCAAATCAACTTGTGTTGATTGGCCGCTCCTAATCTAGGCAACATTTTCATAACACTTAAACGCTTTTGTGTGATTTTGATAATTATGCACACTGAACCAGATGGTGTGTGGATTGGGGTGCTTAGGTTACCAAGTCGTGCAAACCAGAGGTCAGTTAGCGAGGTCGAATACTCCCTAAACCTTAGACCTAATACTTAAGCTTCGCATTTTCCCCAACCTCTTGAGGACTATCCAGATCTTAGCGGATACTTGAATTTTTAAGCCTAGGAGTCTAGCCCAAGAGGCCTAAGATTAGCGTTCCCACTAATCTCTTTTGTGTCTCACTAGCACTTCTTTTCTTTCATTTTCTTTTTCTTGAAATGGTCTAGAACTTAATTAATCCCTTAATTTCTTATTAATGACTATCTCTTCTTTTTTTTCTTTTCATTTTGTGCTCCTTTTTTGACATTTTTCACTTTTCCCCTTTTCTCCTCACGATTTGTATGGCCTCAAAATTTTCTTCTCTCCTCCAATTTTTTTGTTCTTTTTCACAATTTTCTATTTTTTTGGCATTTTTGGCATATGTGATTTTTTTGTGAAAACCCTTCTAAATTTTGATTTCTGTATGTTTGCACTTTACCACCCCCCCATGCTTAAGTTTTGCAATGTCCTCATTGTAAATGGAGAGTGTGAAACAGTGTTGGTTCAGGGATTTAGAATAGGATTTATCGGGTGGGTGAACGGGTCAGGAATGACTATTGCAGACAATTACAAGCTCAGCCACGTGTACCAGAGGTGGGATCGACTGTTCTAAAACTGAACTCAGGGTGCAATAGATGTGAACTATAGATGGATAATCAGAAGGATCTCAATTTTTGGGATGACGGGTTGCCTCCCGTTAAGCGCTAAATTCAACGCCTTCAACCGAGCAAGAAATGGTATGGAGAGGGAGTGCTCAAATCAGCTGAGTTTTGTAGAACAAGCACCGTGATCAAAAGCCTGGTTGGTCCAACTAGGTACTTGTTCAGATCAACAGGCTGATGATGTAGCCTAAACCCAATCAATCTGATGGGTTGATAAATGTAGATCAAGAGATGTGGAGCCCACCTATACTATGGAGCTCAGAATGATGTGGAAGTGTGAATTCAGGGTTTGGCTGAGTCGAATCAGCCTGGTCAAAGTAGGGCTCCGTAAAATAATCAATGAATGATGCGGAAACCCTACAGGAGTGATCAAAGAATGATGGAGCATGGTTTGCAGTCTGATCAATGTCCGAAACTCGATAAAGATGTGGAGGCGAATCATTTGCAATCGACTCAGTAAGAGGGGAATCAGAATAGAAATTGAGTCCAGTTGCAAGTTGGGGTGAAAATGGGTTTGGATGGGTTCTGTATATGTGGAGGAGGTGGCTTCAATAAGAATTGTGTATGAGGGCTCCTCTACAAAGGAATTACAGGTGGGTTCATTTAGAGAGTCCTCATAGTAGCCATCAAATTCAAAAGTGAATGCCTGAAGAGTGTTTATAGGATAAGGAAAATCTGAGTCAAGAAAAGATTCGAACTCTGGGTTGCAGTCACTCTCGGCATTTTCTAGTTTTGATTCATGAGGATTGAAGAGAAATGATTCCATCTCACTAGAACCTGAATTTAAATCAGTGATCTCAGGGTCCGGGACCTCCAGAGTCAGAGTTGGAGAATGAATCATGTGAGCTAAGGTCGTAGATTGGTTCGTCGTAGTCCAGAAACAATGGTTCTCTAAAATCATGGTAAGATTTGAAATCGTCAGAGAAATTACGAAAATCAAGTTCTGAGTTTGATTCGAGATCAGGGGTTCCACCACAGAATAAATCACACAATGTAGACTCAGCAACCTGACTTGGGTCTAGCCTATTCTTTGATTCTGAGCTCAAAGAGGTTCCTTATCTGGTCTAGGCTCAAGTTCTAGGATTGTAGGGAAGACCCAATCAAAACCCCACTCTTCCAACTCCTCGATTTCTCTATCGTAGATTGGCATGACCTCTGAAAAATCAATATGTATCTCTGAGAATGTTGGAGAGGGATATTCATCAAATAAAGGCCCAGAATCATACTCTTCATTTAAACATTGATCTTCATCATACGGGGCCTTGTAATCTTCCCAATGAGATTCAGATCCAGATTCTAGGCTGAGGATGTGGGTTGAATTACTAGAATTTAAGTCAGAATTACCTTCGAGGGTCACCTTATCAGAATAAGGGACGAGATTTATACCCTCGAGAGGTTCTGTTTTAATCTCATCATTACAGGAGTCTCAGAATTCTATGCTTGATGACCCAGAATTTTGGTTTTCTAGGGCTGGCTCAAAATCATGTTCTCCTGCAATTGGGACTTCCCAACCTAATTCAAGATCAGGCATGTTATATTCCATCTGGGTTGGGAATCCACAATATCCTTGTGCCTTAAACCCGAGATTTGGTAAATCAGATTGATCCTCAATACTATTCCAAGATGGTTCATTATCTGTTTGGGGCATGTACAGGTATTTCTGATCGATAACTTGTTTCAATAATCTGATCATCTCTTCCCATTTTTGAAGATCATCTTGGTGTTGTTCCCAAAGTACAGGATTTGTCATGCATTGGAGGTATTCAAAGTTATGCAATTTTTCTATCTCAATGTCTCCTGTTATGAGAATGTCTCGGGTTGATCCCTTTGTTGCTTCTGTTAATAACATTGGGCACAGTTTATGATGAAGGTTGTTGTTGCTGGTACACTAACCTGAATGCCTTCTATTGGTTTTAAGGTTTTGTATTCAATTTCATAAAATTCAAGGGCATCCTCAATCATTCTATCTCTCATGGATCTTTGTGATTCAGGTTTCTTGAATGGTATTCCTAAGTAACCAGGCTGCATATTTGGATCAAATGATGGAATCAAGATGTAGAATCAGAATTCAAGTCCTAGAATGAAGTGATTAGTTCTGAATAGAAACTCCCAACATAAAATCTATGTGTGTGCTCTAACTAGAAGGGATGAGGGACTCGATGTGTTGTTGACCCAATCAAGGCACCCAAAGCTTTTTTCAATGACAATGGAGGTTCGGGGCAGATGATACCCCTGAATTAGAAAGTCGTCCACCTGAGAATTACCTGGGCAGCCAGAGAGGGAGTCCTGCAAATACCCCTACACAGTAGAGCGCCCCCACGGGTTACAGGGTTTCCCCCACCTGACCTCTCTTGTCACTGAGGGTCCAGGTAGACCAGAATGGATAACTTGACCTCTTAAGTCTACCAGTTTTATATCCTAACTTGTGCCTTTGATTTCACTTGAATTAGCAGTTGTTTTGACTTGTGACCTAATTTGGAGGTTGGTTGGCCTACGAGACACGAGAACTGGACCAACTCGACTAATCCCAAGACCTAGTCGTCCAACGAGGAAGTAACCAAAAGAGCAGTAAAATAAACCACATTCAACATGAAATATAACTAGCAGTAACAAAATACAGCAGTAAGAAAAAGAACTACTACAGCATGTACCACCACAACAGTAGAACAACATTTATAACATAACAAGAACTACAAGTAAAGAAAAGTGCGGGAGTAACAAAAACTACTCACTATAGTGGAACAAAAAGGGCACAAAAGAACAGTGGTAACTCTACTGGACCCTACTCGGCCCAGCGTCCTCTGCAGCCGCTGACCCTAGCTGCTCAACACCTTGTCTTGAAAAGTAACGAGTGTAACACGTCAGCGAAAGGCTGAATAGAGTGGCAGCTAAAACTAAAGAAGCAGTAAAGTGTACAGTAGCTGTTTTATTTTCTTTCTTCCTTTATTTACGTCTTTCTATTGTTTCACAATTTATCTATTTCTCAGATCCTTCACTTGATCTCGAATGTTCCTCGTGGGAACGATCTTGATTGCAGTCTTTTCCGAACAGTAGAAGTAACACGTGGTGCTCTCCTAACCGGGAGAGTCCCCCGTGGTGATCCTACTCTCAGTCAACCACCCCAAGGTCACTGACAGACATAACGGTGATTACGGCACGCGCGGTAAATGCACGGGTAGCTAACCCGCAGTCGCACGCGGTCAGTCGTTTCCGTTAACGGGTGCGCCCAAAGCACAGCACGGAACCAGTATAGGGCAGAGCCCTCTCAGTAACAGGGGTCCAACCCCTCCACAGTAACCAAACAGGGGCCTTACCCCTCCACAGTCCGCGCACCCTCGCCTGTCTACCCTGGTTTGCCCAGTGGGCCTAACAAGTCGGTGTAGGTGAGCGAGCAGAACCCCGGGGCCCGTGGGGTAGCTAGTACTCGCTCTACACTAGTAGCTCTCCTCGGTACTGTATACACGAGGGCCAAAAAGTCGGTACAAAGTGGCCAGACCTAACCCCGGGTCCCTGGGGTGGCTGGCTCCGCTCTGCACTAAGCAGGTAACAGGTGCTTCCCCTGGTACTACGTACCCAAGAGACAACACACTTCCACATCTTTCTTTCTCAGTTCCATTTCATTCTCTTTCTAGGAGTTCTACTCCTAATTCCCTGTAGGGTTCCAGCTCTTTTAACTCAGTACATTTAGGTTTCACCTTTCCAGTTTCACGTTCATACAACCCATATTCTCAATCATGTTCATTTATTCATAAAGGCAGCTGTTAAATCAATTTACAGGCAGCTATTATTTCCTTTCCACATTTTTCAAGACTGCAATATGTATATTCATTTCGCTAGTTTTCCAGTCCTAGGATTCATGCCGTACCCTAGGATCTATCATTCAATCTAGTTTTCCAGCCCTAGGATTCATGCAACACCCTAGGATCTATCATTCAATCTGGTTTCTCATTCCTAGGATTCATGCAATGCCCTAAGTTCTATTAATTGTTCCATAATTGTAACAAATTACGTTAATAATTTCTAAAGCCACTCTACCAGCTACAACGGAAGTACTGGGGGCGTGGTCGGAAATCCCGCGTGCCTCCGCAATCCCCAAGACTGAAAAGGAATGGGGTCCTATCACAAGGATCAAACACAAGGAGTTTCTCAGAACAGTATATAATTACTGGAAATGGGTAGATGATTTTATTCTGAAACGAACGCAACTCAAAACGCGGAAAACGGACTCCGAACGGGCCCTAAACGGGTCGGAAACGATGAAACAGTCCAAAATCAGACGTCTAGAACCTCTTCCAGACGTCTTAAAAAGTGGATCAGAGGATACCTTTGTTCTGCGTAGTCTTTCAGATGTCCAGAAGCTTGCGGAGGCATCTGGCCTAGTTCCCAGATGTCCGATGGTCACCCAGGACGTCTGGAAGTCGTTCCCGTCGTCTGGCACTGCAGCCAGACGTCTGATTCGCGTTGGATGCGAATCTCACAAGCCTGCACGTACCCACTCCTCGCTCTCAGTACAACGGTCGCAGAAAAGGACGAAGGATGAAAATAACTTACTTGCCAGACGTCTGGACAGTCCTCCAGACTTCTTCCCCGTCGTTTGGTTGGAAGCCCAGACATCTGATTCTAGAAAAAATTCCAAAATCAGAGCTCGACTCGCTCTCCGCCTGCGACGCACGACGGCGTCGCGCCTCCTCCGCCTGCTGCTCGAGCTGCAGCAGCCCTCCCGCGCCACTCCGCTCCCGCTGCTCCCCCGCCGGTCGACTCCAGCTGCCCCGGCAAGCTCGAGCCCTCACGGCCGAGCATCTCTTCCCTCACGCAACGCCTCCTCCCGCACACCCGCCGCGGTTGCCGCTGCTGCCGCTCACTCACTCTCGCACTGGCTGGAAGAAGAAGAAGGGAGCGGAGGAGATGAGAGCGAGCGAGAGGGCGAGGGCCCTTTTAAAGCTGCACGGGGAGAGAGAGAGAGAGAGAGGGGGGGGAGCAGTGCTGCGCCTGCGGAGGAGAGAGGGGAAAAAGGCATCGCAGGTCTGCGGGCACGCAGACGAAATTGCGTGTGCCACAGAAAACAAATCCCAGACGTCTGGAAGGGGTTCCAGACGTCTGGTCAGACGTCTGGGCCACCTCCCAAATGTCTTAAAAGACGTCTTGAAGCCACGTTCGTAACACCTTTTTATCTTCCCAAGATTAGGAGGTTGATTAGGGAAGAATAGAGAAGTTACCTGCCCTGTAGTGGTTGATTTGTGCAGGAGATCTCCTTGTGAAATTCCCTGCAAAATCACAATAAAACAAATAAGGCAAGTTAGAGTTTAAATATAATCAAAATAATGCAGAGTCTAGTGATGAATTGCGTGTTGCCCCCTGGCAACATCGCCAAAATGTTTGCAAGGCAAAATCTGGTTTAGAAAAGTCGTGTTGTAATATAGTCGAAATCGCTTTGAAAACAAATAGATTTTATTACTCGGATTTAAAGTCTGAGGTCGAACACATAGAGCAAATGGAATTCATGCACTAAGCTCAATGAATGCAATTTGAGCACATAATATTACTCAAAAATCTAATGAAAAATAGAGAGCATGAGTAAAAGGATAATAACAATAAATGTAGCAAAAATATAGTTGAGGACTTGTGAAGAATTGGACGTCTAATTATAAAATCAGACATCTTAAAATTATGTGCTACAATATCTCTGATTTTTCCTTCTTATTCTTCCTTTTGCTTCTTCTTCTTTCTTCTCTGGCTTCTCCCTCCTTTCTTTCTCTGCCGTTGGCTTCTTCCTTCTTCTCTGGCTTTGATTCTTTCCTTTCTCTGTCTTCTTTCTTTTCTTCTGATTTCGTGCCTTAACCTTTCTTCTTCCTTCAGCTGCTTCTCCTTCTTTTTCTTTCTTTCTCTTTCTCTGGTGGCTCCTTCTTCTTCTGCCTTCAATCCTTCTCCTCTAACTTCAGCTTCTTCCTCTTCTCTTTCCTTAGCTTCCTCTCTAGCCTTCACCTTCTTCTTCTTTTCCTTCAGTCTTGGGCTTCTTCTTCTTCTCCTTTCCCTGCAGAGCAAAACCTACCCCCACCCGCACACGCTCTCTTCTCTTCTTTCTCTCTTAGGTTCGCTCTCCCAGAGCCACCATCTTTTGTAATTAGATTGGGTACGCCCCTGGGACCAAGCCCACCGGCGTGCGGTGGTGGGCGAGGTGTGCTAGGTCGTGTAAACGAGTCAAGCCAGGTCCGTCGAGACAAGGTCACAGACAAGGCAGGTCAAGGTTGAGTGGGACCTCACCCCATGGTACTGAGGCGATAAGGAATATGCACAAAAATAATTTATGTGCATACGCCCGCTCACCCACTTTCGAGGTGGGACTAAACGTCCCACCTTCCTTTTGTGCACACAGCAGTAGATGGTGGGCTTGATTGGTGAGGCTGCACGGGCTATTGACTTCAATTGGTATCCTAGGCACACTCGCGCCTCAAATCTGCGTTGCCTGGGACTTACACCTAGAGCGAACGGACCTGGAGAAGCTCGCAAGCAAGCTCCTTGCTATTCATCAATGGCGGTGGCCCTCCTGTACCTGCAGTCACGCAAACAGCCACTCGGCCACTACAGAATGCTTAAGAGGCTTCACCGAGGCACGGCGAATGTACCGCGGGGGTCGGCGTGGAGTGGGGTTGTCGGAGTGTGCATGCCTAGGGCACCCTGTGTGTGTGTGAGTGGGTGTGTTCGGGGGCCCTTGTGGGTGAGTGATAGCATGTATGGAGTGAGGGTTTATGTTCAGTGAAGTGTTGCGGAGCTTATGGGATGGTTAGCGAGGCGGATGGAGGAGCGGAGTGATGGGGACGCCTCATCGGAGGTCTGGCCGGAGGTGGAGAAGGTGATGGTGATTGCGTCCGTCGAGGGGTGTTTTCAAGAAATAATGAGGGAAAAAGGATTAGAAGGGAAAAGGGAACTTATCTGGGCGTAAAGAGATGAAGGGGGAGGCAGGCATGGTGGCCGGCTCGTATTGCCGTCGCCGGAGATGAAGTGCTCAGTGGGGGAGGACGGCGAGGATGAAGGGGCTGCAGAGGGTCGGTGGGTGCGGCGCGACACGGACGAACAGGAGGAAAAGGAACCTACCACTGGTATTGTGGCTAGACGACAAGAGAGAGAGAGGGAAGTCGCCGGAGCTTGCTGAGCCACTAGTCGAAGGAGGAAGAGATGAATTTGAGGGATTTTCCGGTCAATTTCAAGCTTGGGAGATACGGGGTGACTTGGGTTTGCTTAAATACGCCCTAGAGGTCGGTATTGTGCTTGGAAGTCAAGCTTCTAAGCACAGCAAGTTCGCCAAAGATGGCAACTTGAAAGAGACCCGAATCTCTCATGCATTTGCATGAGAGATTGGGTACCAAACAGAGCCTCAAATTGGGTTCATACTGGAGGATATTTCTCAGACAATCTCCCTTTCAATTTTGAAGGGGTCTCTGAGAGATCAAAGAGTTCTTGCCTTTGAAATCTCGCCGGAGTAGGATTCCCTCCGCTATAATGATGGAGGGACCTATTTGCAAAGAATGAAGAAGAAGCTAGGGGGTTTCTGCAGAGGTTTTCAAAAGATAGGGGTAGAACTGCAATTAGGCTGGACCTATTTGCAAAGTAGGTCAAGATGAATTCCCCTTAGGTTAAAATTTTGGTACCAACCTAATTTGGACCTAAAGAATCCAATGGTGAAGTGTTATTTTGGTTTTAACCACGTTTGACTAGGCAATTTGCCCAAAAACCCAATTTAGGGCAAATATTCAACTAAGACCCCATTTTAGGTCAAAATAGGTTCCAATGGCCAAATTGAAGGTTCTAAACCCTAGAGAATATTTTTCTATGATTTTTAGAGGGTTTAGGTGAATTTTATCCTAACCATAACCTTGTTAAATTAAGTAGGTCTATTTTAGGATTACAAAAAGTCATTTAATTCCTAGAATTCACATGAACCCTTTTCTGTTTGAACCAACCCATTTTTTATCTTGTTAAGACACTTTGACCTATGTTTAGCTCATGAGAAAACCCGTTGTTGTACTGCAATGGTAAAATTACAATTTTACCCCTTGTTTCTTGCTCATGAGAATGGTTATTCATTGAATTAGGACCTCCAGTTGGTTATGTAGGGGCTTTTGTTCCCTTCTTTGGGTCAAAATGAGCTAGTTAGGGCTCATGATGGTGTTCCCATCAAGGATCCATTGGATGAGCCTGGGTTTAGCGTCCTTTTTGGCCAACAAATGCCGGATAGTCAAGTGGTCGGTGTAAACCATCACGTGGGGTCCCAGAAGGTATGATCGAAACTTTTCTAACCCAAAGACTACGACGAGCAGTTCTTTTTCTGTGACAGTGTAATTCCATTGAGCCTCATCCAACATTTTGCTCGCATAGTAGATCACCATGGGTTTCTTCTCTCTTCTTTGTCCTAGGACTACACCGATGGCAAAATCTGATGCATCGCACATTATCTCAAAGTCCTGGGACTAGTATGGGGGTTGTAAAACAGGTGAAGAGGAGACTGTTTCCCTAAGGGTGTTGTAGGCCTTGATGCAATCAGGTGTCATGTGAAAAAGGGTGTCATTAACTAGAAGGTCAGTCAAGGGCTTTGAAAGTTTGGAAAATCCATAATGAACCTTCTATAGAAGCCAACATATCCTAGGAAAGATCGGATTTGCTTGATCGAGCTAGGGAGTGAAAGTTTGGAAATTAAATCAACCTTAGCTCGATCCACTTCGATGCCCCTATGCGAGGCGATGTGAATGAGAACAATCCCTTGTTGAACCATGAAATGGCTCTTTTCCCAACTTGAAGCCATGTTGACCTCAATACATCACTTCAGGATCTTCTCCAAGTTGCTAAGACAATGGTCAAATGAGTTCCCGAACATGGAGAAATCATCCATAAAGACCTCCAGGTATTCACCCACCATCTCTGAAAAAATGGCTAGCATACAATGCTAAAAGGTCACGGGTGCGTTGCATAACCCGAATGGCATACGACGGAATGCGAACATGCCATACGGGCAAGTGAATGTGGTCTTCTCTTGATCCTATGGTGCAATAGCAACTTGGTTGTATCCTGAATATCCATCCAGGAAGCAAAAATATTTCTGCCCTACCAATCGCTCGAGAATCTGGCCAATGAATGGCAGAGGGAAATGATCTTTCTTGGTGGCCTCGTTAAGCTTCCTATAGTCGATGCACACCTGCCATGCAGTAGCGGTGCAGGTGGGCATGGATTCGCCTTGGTCTTTGGTGACCATGGTGAGTCCGACTTTCTTAGGTACCACTTGAGTGGGGCTCACCCAGGGGCCATCGGAAATTGGGTAAATGATGTCTGCATCAAGCCACTTGATTATTTCTTTTTTAACGACCTCTCACATATTCAGGTTCAATTGCCTCTGCATCTGGCGAGAAGGTCGAGCCCCATCTTCCAAATAGATCTTGTGAGTGCAATAGGTAGGGTTAATTCCCCTTAAGTCAGAAATTGTTCACCCAATGGCTGCACGATGTTCAAAGAGGGTTGTAGTCAACCTAAGTTATTGATCCCTAGTTAAATGAGCATTGATAATCACAAGGAAGGTATGGTCAGGTCCTAGGAAGAAATGCTTGAGATTATCGAGCAAAGGCTTTAGTTCGGGTGTAGGTGGGACAACATTTGATGGGTAAGGGAAAGGTAGGAGTTGATAAGCTTATATTTGTGAGCTAATTAAATGTCTAAATGCTTAAACATTAAGGTAATGCATCCATTTATTTAGCATGCATTAGGATGTAAATAGATTAATTTATATTTCTAATTTAATTACATAATTCATGCATTACATTCATAATTAAAGGCATTTGGAATTGACCTAGAATGACAAGTAATTAGGTGCATTACATGCATTGTTTTAATTAACATAGTGTTGGTGCTAGAGCACCGCGATCATTTATTTTGATGATAACAAAACACGTGTCATTTAACATTTGCACTTGAAGTCTTAGATTTCAAGTTAATGGCAAATGGAGACGTGGTTAGATGGAGTTCGAGCTCGCATCCAGGATGAATTGGAGGAGCTTAATGGAGAACAGAGGAGCTTTGCGAGGAGCGATGGCTTGATGAAGGAAGGAGAAGAAGAATAGGATAGAATTCTGTTTATCTCTTGCTATGTACTTTTATCTTTATTTCCTTTCTCTTTTTGTTTCTTAGAATATCATGTTAAAGAGCCTCAACGAACACTAACAGTAGTCCTAGGAACACTTGCACAACCCTAGGATACTTAGGTTTTCTGTAGAGAGCTTAGAAAACCAAAATAGGGTTCAGACAACCTTATCAGACGTCTAAACTAAAAATCAGACATCTGATGATGACTTTTAAGACGTCTGATTGTTGACTCAGACATTTGATAATATTTAGGATGGACTTAGTTAGTTAGTTCTGTCTAATGAAATCTGACGTCCAGACCTTACTCCAGACGTCTGATGCTTTTGCCAAACGTCCAACTAGTGAACCGTTGGCTGCCATAGTACACACTAAAGAAAATGACCGTTGCCACGTATCAGACGTCCGTAGAGGACCCCAGACGTCTGATACATGACCATTTTGCCTCGACTAACCCAAAATCTCTTCTCAAAGATTTTATAGCTGTTGCACTCTCTTGGAAATCCATTTCCGCAGAAAAGTAGGTTTCCAGACATCCAGACATCATTCCAGACATCCTGTATGTCGTATAATGACAATTCACTAGAACCCTGTTTAGATCTGATTCAAGTCAGGAAGGAAACCCGCCTATAATCAGACGTCTGACTTTGTTCCCAGATGTCTTATACTGGTTTTCCAAACGTCCGATGCCAGGATCAAACATCTGATAACCCTGTCAGTGTAATGATTAACCCTGATTTCGGTCTGATTCTCTTGGAGCTTGCACCCAACAGCTATGAAAGCCTTCTAAGGCTTTCCAAAGCCTTCCTAAGGCCTCTATAAATAGAGGAGAACCTTTGCCACTCAAACATACACTTAGATACACCAAGACACACCCAAGCTACATACATTCCACTCCTTGGTGTCTAAAAGAAGAAGATCATATAGAAGAAAGCTCTTGCTCTCCAAGCTTAGTTCTACACCTAGAGAGCTTGATTCCTGTTGCGCACCCGCTCTCCCTCCGCGATTACGAGAGAGACGAAGCACTATCGCGTGGTTCACGCATCCACGTCGTCAACGCACTTCTTACAAAGGGAAGCATCCTAACTCCTATATAAGCTTAGGTTAATAATATCTTTGTTGTCTCTATAGGACTATTCTTGTATTTTACTTTGCTTGTGTTGGGTATTCGCTTTGCAAATTCCCGTCTCCTTCGCGAGACAAAATCCTTCTCGTGAAGAGAAGGGGTTTGAGGTATGCTACCCTCGTATAAAGTAGCATGGTTGTAATTAAGGTTGTACTACCCTCATTTAAGTAGTATGTTAGTGGATTTGATCAACTTGGTTGATCAGAAAATCCTAACTCAAGAGGGTTAGGTGGTGGTTTTCACCTGGTTTGGGTTTCCACCTAAAAATCATTGTGTACATTATGTGATTATTATTTTGTGAGATTGTTCTATTTATAATTCCGCATTATTTTTACATCACGCTGATCTCACTCCCTCCAAGTAGGGAATTACAATTGGTATCAGAGTAGGTTCTTGTTGTTTCGGAGTAACAAACAAGCAAGAAGATCCGATGGAGGGAAGCGTCACCGCCACCAGAATCGTCGAGGGGCAGTCCACCGTCCGACCGCCTTTCTTCGATGGAAGCAACTACGGGTACTGGAAGTTACGAATGAAGATGTGGCTTCAAGCCACCAACTTCACAATATGGGACTATTGTGAGATGCCGTTTGACATCCCAAAGAAACCCGCGGGAGGCTACTTGCAACAACAAATTCGTGAGCTCTCTTTGAATGCGAAGACCATGAACGCTCTCTATTGCGCACTCAGCCCAGAGGAGTTTAACAGAATCTCATAGTGCGCCACTACATACGAGATCTAGCACACACTTGAGGTAACTCACGAGGGTACCTCTAAGGTAAAGACTTCTAAAATAAATTTACTTTCTCAAGAATTTGAATCCTTTTCTATGAAGTCTAACGAATCTTTAAGTGAGATGAACACTAGGTTCACTCTCATAGTAAATAGTTTAAAAGCTTTAGGTAAGACGTTCATCAAGGGGGAGCTTCAAGGAAAGCTACTCCGTTCCCTTGGACCAGAATGGGAGCAGAAGGTCACCACGATTGAGGAGGCAAACGAGGTGGAGGAGCTCAATATGGAAGATCTCCTAGGCAATCTAATGGCCTACAAGACAAAGCTGAATCAGAAGAACACACCGGAACCAAGACCAAAGAAGACCCTCACTTTCAGAGCTGCGTCAGATAGCGAGGTAAGTTCCAACGACGAAGACTTTAAAATTTTACTTGAGAAATTTTCCAAGTTTTGTAGGGAATCAATGAAAGAAAAGGAGAAGAAGGAAAGCCTGAGACATTACTACCACTGTAACGAGAAAGGGCATCTACGACCAGAATGCCCACTTCTCAAGAAGGAAAAGAAGAAGGAAAAGGAGAAGAAATCTACGAAGAACGCATTCCAAGCAACATGGGACGATTCAAGCTTGAAGGAAAAGGAAAAAGAAAAGTCTGTGAAGGATGAAACCGCTTGCTTTGGTTTCATGGCCGTAGAAGAAAGCGACAGCAAAAGCGGAAGCGACTCCGACAATGAGGTAAATTTCGATTTACAAAATGCATTTAATGAGCTTTTTGAAGTTAGTAAATCACTTAAGATAGAAAATAAAAATATTAAAAAGAACCTTAGTTTTCTTAAAAATGAAAATGAAAGGTTAGAAAAATAACTTAAAGATTTAGAAGCTAGTCCTAAAAATGATAACTTAATCAATGAAAATACTAAATTGATTGAGGAAAATGCTAGTCTAAAATTAGAAATTTCTGATTTAAAGACTAAGATGAATATTATAGAAAAAGAAATCGCATGTATTAGGGAAAATTCTAACAAATTAATCAACAAAGTAGAAAATTTTCATAACCCTAAGGTTGAGAAAGGATCTCCTCCAAGGAGACCTGCTAACAGATCCGGATCCAAGATCACTTAGATACCGAAGAAAGACTTGGAATCTTGTTTTGTAGGTTTCAAGGGTGACTACAACACAAAGGACTGGACCTACAAGCTCAAGGCTGGTCAACTTGAGTTGGGAGGACCAAAGAGTAGACCAAGGAGGAGAATGAGAAGATCGACGAGATGGAGAACAAATGATGAACCTGCCGCACGTCAACTGCCAGATTGGAGATAGGCGCCGATGCCTGGGCCTCCAAGATATGGATGAGAGCCCCATCCGATGTGGCATTCACCACCTCCATTTGGGCCATTTTATTGGCCATGGTAGGTGAGGTAAAACCCTTTACCTTATCCTTTTATCATTAGCATATAGAGAGGGGGAGTTAATATTATGAGCTTATTGTCAATTATTAAGGGGGAGATGTAAGTTAGCTAAATTTCCTTTAGTAAGGGGGAGAAAAATAATAGCTATCTTGTTGTTACAAAAAGGGGGAGGACACTACTCATGTTAAAAGAAATTCAACTCATTTATAGAAGAGCATGTTTTAAGGAGTTATAGGAAATTTAAAATCAATTAAACATTTTTGATAATGTCAAAAAGAGGAGGATTTTTTACATTATTATTTATGGCTTTATCATCATCAACAAGGGGAGATTGTTGGTGCTAGAGCACCGCGATTGTTTATTTTGATGATAACAAAACACGTGTCATTTAACATTTGCACTTGAAGTCTTAGATTTCAGGTTAATTGCAAATGGAGACGTGGTTAGACGGAGTTCGAGCTCGCATCCAGGACGAATTGGAGGAGCTTAATGGAGAACAGAGGAGCATCGCGAGGAGCGATGGCTTGATGAGGGAAGGAGAAGAAGAATAGGATAGAATTCTATTTATTTCTTTCTATGTACTTTTGTCTTTATTTCCTTGCTCTTTTTGTTTCTTAGAATATCATGTTAAAGAGTCTCAAAGAACCCTAACGGTAGTCCTAGGAACACTTGCACAACCCTAGGATACTTAGGTTTTTTGTAGAGAACTTAGAAAACAAAAATAGGGTTCAGACAGCCCTATCAGATGTTTGATAATGACTTTTAAGACATCTGACGGTTGACTCAGACGTCCGATAATATTTAGGTTGGACTTAGTTAGTTCTGTCTGATGAAATCAGATGTCCAGACCTTAGCCCAAACGTCTTAGAAGACGTCTAATGCTTTTGCCAGACGTCCAACTAGTGGATCGTTGGCTGCCTTAGTACACACTGAAGAAAATGACCGTTGCCTTGTATCAGACATCCACAGAGGACCCCAGACATCTGATACATGACTGTTTTACCTCGGTTGACCCAAAATCTCTTCTCAGAGATTTTATAGCCGTTGCACTCTCTTGGAAATCTATTTCCGTAGAAAAGTAGGTTTCCAGATGTCTAGACATCATTCCAGACGTCCTGTATGTCGTCTGATGACAATTCACTAGAACCCTATTTAGATCTAATTCAAGTCGGGAAGGAAACCCGCCTATAATCAGACGTCTGACTTTGTTCCCAGATGTTTTACACTGGTTTTCCAGACATCCGATGCCAGGATCAGATTCCTGATAACCCTGTCAGTGTAATGATTAACCCTAATTCTGGCCTGATTCTCTTGGAGCTTGCACCCAATAGCTATGGAAGCCTTCCAAGGCCTTCCAAAGCCTTTCTAAGGCCTCTATAAATAGAGGAAAACCTTTGCCACTCAAACATACACTTAAATACACCAAGACACACCCAAGCTACATACATTCCACTCTTTGGTGTCTAAAAGAAGAAGAAGATCATATAGAAGAAAGCTCTTGCTCTCCAAGCTTAGTTCTACACCTAGAGAGCTTGATTCCTGTTGTGCACCTGCTCTCCCTCCACGATTACGAGAGCGACGAAGCGGTACCACGTGGTTCACGCATCCACGTCGTCAACGCACTTCTTGCAAAGGGAAGCATCCTAACTCCTATAGAAGCTTAGGTTAAGAATATCTTTGTTGGCTCTATAGGACTATTCTTGTATTTTACTTTACTTGTGTTGGGTATTCGCTTTGCGAATTCCCGTCTCCTTCGCGAGACAAAATCCTTCTCATGAAGAGAAGGGGTTTGAGGTACGCTACCCTCGTATAAAGTAGCATGGTTGTAATTGAGGTTGTACTATCCTCATTTAAGTAGTACGTTAGTGGATTTGATCAACTTGGTTGATCGGAAAATCCTAACTCGAGAGGGTTAGGTGGTGGTTTTCACCCGATTTGGGTTTCCACCTAAAAATCATTGTGTACATTATGTGATTATTATTTTGTGAGATTATTCTATTTATAATTCCGCATTATTTTTACGTCACGCTGATCTCACCCCCTCCAAGTAGAGAATTACACATAGAACTTAAGGATTTATGTATAAATAATCCTAATATTTTATTTTATTAATTTTCTCCTTCTTCCACAAGTAACAGCTCCACTTCCTCCTCCTGTGCATTCACTCTTTGCCAGCTGCCTGCACTCAAGACCCCCATTCATGGAGGAGCGGGAGAGATGGATCTGGTCGGGGCAACTGCAACAACAAGGGAGAGGAGGAGGCAGTTGTGCTCGGGGAGGCCACCTCCTACTCCATCACTGTGCTTCATCTCCACCACCACCGGCCTCAACTGTGGCGGCAAGCCTCCACCACCGTGGGCATGTGGTGTAACAGGACGCACCGCCTTTCGGAGCTTGCTCGCATCACCGTGAATGCACGCTGCTCCACCATAAGCACACACAGGCATGCATGCTACCATCTTCATTGTTCATCTCCATCTCCATCCACTGTTCGACTTGTAAAAGAACCCAACAACATCATTTTCAACATCTTCGGCCATCCTACCACTTTCATACAACCAATCCCATCTTCACACGGCCATACCTCTTCATAGCCACCCACCATAGCCACACAACTCCATTCCATTCCACGTTCCACAAAGCACCCCCTTTCTTCTTCTTCTTCTTTTTCTTCTTCTTCCTTTGTTTTCAAAAGAAAACCATCTCCACCAACTCATTGCTGCACCTTCAGCCCGCGCGCGACCAGCTCCCGTTTGCCACACTACCGCATGTGCCTGCATACACCTCCAGCAAGCCAACAGTGCATGCCTCCCATCATTGCACCTCCACCCATGTGCTACAGAGCACGCCACACCAGCAGCAACGAGTAGCACCTCCAGCAACCTCCCGCGTCGTGTGCACGCAGCAGCAGTGTGCCTGCGCACGCAACCACCCAGGACATACAGCCCTCCCGCGCCTTGCGCAGCAACAAACCCATCGCCGCTGCCCCCTCTTTGCCTCGTCCAGCTGACTCCGGCCACGCCACACCTCGCCGCCACCAACGCCCGGTGTGCGTCGGCCTCGCCCACCTCTAGTGAGCTCCTCGTGGCCGGATGTCCCCTCCTTCATGCGTGAGAGATCACCATCCAAATCCCCTGTTTCAACACACATTAGCATTTACATTTAAATGCCCTTGTCACTTTTTATTGATATTTCATTGTTATAAACATTTCATTGAACTCCCTATTGATTGTCATAAATACAATTCAGTATGTGCTTTCCTTAAAACACATATCTAATGTGATTTTTTGACACATTATTTTTGGGAAATCAATAGTAAACATCTATTTTTGGACCCATACGAGTTTTAAATAGGCCATTGCTTCGCTGTGGATATGACCCGCTCTCCTGTGAGTGGTTTATTTCAACTATTTTGAATAGTCGATTTTCCACCACTTAGATATACAACGACAAATCATCTTAATCATCATTTTCCAAAGAGAAAATCGACACGTCAAACGGTGCTGTTGCCGGGGAGGCAACAAGCTTAATTAAATCGCATCATTCGTTTGTTCACATTGACTTAAATTTTGGAATCATATTTAACTCTACATCTTTGTGTTCTGGTGTGGTGCTAACGTTCTGCGACACATTCTACTACTCGCCATCACACCTGCCATCATGAGAGGTGACCCTTGACGTCGCCAAATGAGAAATTGTTCGAGCCATTTTGCAAGGAACCAGATTGCCAGGAGGGGAAGGACGAGGACGTGACGATCATCTTCTCACATTTATTCTTTGAGTTGATTAGAGTAGGATTTAGACTTTAGACTTAATTTTCCTTGCACATTTGGTTTAAACCCTTGTTCTGGGGTACATTTTAGGGGTTTGTTTCCCAACTTTCTTTTAGGCTCGTGTTGGGTAACTTTTCAGGACCCTGTTCCCTTTTCTTTAGATCTAGGTTTTCTTTTGTAGATTGATTTTATTTTTCTTGATTATGCATAAGTAAAAAAAAAACAAAAACAAAAGCACGAGCTGCCTGCCTTAGGACGATCATTTAGGTGTGAATAGCAGCCTCTAGATTTATTTTGCTTGCATTTGCATGCATCTTGCATTGTTGATTGCTGGAGTGAAGGTACGTCCTCTTTCTTTGCATTCTACATTGTTCATGCATGTGAATTTGGATTTAATTGCAATACCACCTAATTGAATTGAAAAGATCTAACAAGTGGTCACATATTTTATTGAAAAAGGACTTTAAGTTAAGGAGGAACACTAAAAACCAAGGACTTGAATTGAGACATTGTGCTGCGATTCAAAATTCAAAACTCGAAATTTTTATGGTGTATGCACACTTGTATCTCTTGCACCACGGCAAGCATTTAGACACTCCTAGGTCTTGGAACTACTAGGACAAGAGCCCTCCTACCGTTGGATTCTGAAGTGTTCAAAACTTGAGATCAAAGGTTTTGTGAATCCAAAGAGGGGGATACTCTGTCACGGATTTTTTGGGGTAGTTAAGAAGCACCGCGAAAGCACAGCTTCAAAGGAAGGCTTAGGCCAACTTGCATCCCTCGATCTTCCATCTTTGGAGTTGCTCTACCATTTGAGATTTAAGGAAGAACACCTAAGCTCCAACTAAGTCTTTTTAGGCATTTCGTAGGTCGACAATAGGTGCGTAATTGATTGGGCAACTTGATTTGCCACCTACATTTTGAATTAAAGTCAAAAGCCTACATTTGCAAAGACCTAACAAGTCCTTTTGAATTGTGTTTGTAGTGCATGCTTGGTAGGCGATCTCTTAGGAGACAACTTGTGTTTGATCCTAAACCTGAAAGAATCTTAGGAATGAACCTCCCAAGAGAAGAAATGGCAGGTCAAAGAAGCCTTAAAGAATATTTCATTCTGACCAATCAAAATGGCCCTGCACTACGTAGACCTGGAGGGGACAATCCTTATGAGATCAAAAGTAGTATCATATCCTTGCTGTCCTCCTTTATGGTACTGCTAGGGAAGACCCTTACAGGCATATGAGGAATTCACCGAGGTTTGTTCCACTGTGAATCTACAGGGCGTTACTGATGATGCCCAAATGAGGACCCTCTTTCCTTTCTCCCTAAAGGACAAGGCCAAGTATTGGTATCATACCCTTGATGATATTAACATGTGGGATGCCCTGAAGAAGGAGTTTCTAAAGAAATACTTCCCCATGAGCAAAACAAATCACTTTAGGAGGGAAATTATTAGTTTTGTTCAAAAGGATGGGGAAGCTTTCAATGATGCGTGGGAGCGCTTTAATGACCTGCTGAGACTTTGCCCATATCACCAAGTGCCCAAGTGGCAACTGGTTGAAAGGTTCTACACTGGACTTAATGATTCGCACAGGCAGACTGTGGATGGTGCCTATGTAGGAACCTTTCTATCTAAGACTAAGGATGAAGCTTGGAACCTTTTTGATACTTTGAGTGAGAATTCTATTCACTTGAATTCTGCCTACATGGATAGAAAACCCACTCTCATGAAAAGAAGGTTGGAGGCAAATGAGGCAAGGGACACCCAGAATATAGCCTATCAGATTCAATTGTTGAATCAAAACATGGAAAGGCTTATGTCGAGCTCGGGCCAATTTGCATCTAGCACCTCCACATCCTAAGCTTCATAATGCTCCATTTGCCAAGGCAATACATACGCCACTGTGGATTGCCATTTGGCCTCCTAATTCCCTGAGCTTGTACAAGTGGATCTGAATGCCTCTTAAGGATTCCATCCTAGACCTCGTAATGACCCTTTTTCCAAAACTTATAATGAGGGATGGAGGAATCACCCAAACTTGAAGACAGGGGAATGTTTCAAATTCAGGGAATTATAAATCACAACCCTTTCAAAATCAACAAATGAACCAACCTAAGACCTCTGAGTTAGATGAATTGAAAGAAAAGTTGAGAACTATGCAAGAAAGTCAAAGTGCCATCATCCAATCTTATGACAAGGCTATACATGAAATGAAATCGCAGATAGGATACCTTGTTGAGACTATTAGACAATGGGAAACTAGGAAGCTTCCCAGTGCTGCTGAGGAGAATCCTAAGGGAAAAGGGATTGTCCTTAGGGAGCATGCCTAGGCGGTGACTATTTTGAGGAGTAGGAAAGAAATTATCAAACTCGATGCTCCTATAGTCTCACCTTCTGAAAAACCATCCACCCCAACTTTATCCCCCACCGAAGAAGAATTGCCCAAATCTCCTCCACTTGAAATCACCCCACTGGAAGAAGTTGACCTCGTTCCACCCCTTACTCGACATGACAACCCTTCCACCCAGAGACTAAGAGTGCCCATTCTAGAGTGCTTATCCACCTCTGGGCAGACTTTTGCTGGCTCATCTGGAGCCAAAGATAAGACAGATGAGATCACGGAAACTTTCAAGCAAGTGCAGATTAACCTGCCTTTGCTTGAGGCTATCAGGAAGATTCCATCTTATGCCTGCTTCTTAAAGGACTTGTACACGAAAATGAGGCAATCTAAGAAACAGGTCCAATCAAAAGTTGTCCTACCTGATTTCATTAGCTCAGTAGTTCAACATGGCACACCCCCCCGAAACTTAAGGACCCAGGAGCCCCGTACATCTCGGTGGTTATTGGTGACTTACAGATTGATGAGGCTCTACTTGATCTGGGTGCGGTAGTGAACATCCTTCCAAGCTACGTGTATGAACAACTTGGGGGAGGCAATCTGAAGCCTAGCCTGGTAATCCTCCAAGTTGTTGATCGATCACTCAAGACATCGTGGGGAATTCTGGAAGATGTCCTTGTGAGAGTAGAAGATTTCTTCTTCCCCGTTGACTTCTTAGTTTTTAACACTAACCCTACCAACAAGCCAACCAAGTCCTCCATCATTTTGGGCCGCCCTTTCCTTGCAACTTCACATGCTTCAATCAATTGCAATACTAGGGCATTAAAATAGGATTTGGGAACAAGAAAATCCAGCTTAATGTGTTTGATGATTATAAACAAGCCAGGCTTGAGGATTGTTCTCAAGTTAAGGTGATAGATGACCTGATTAAAGAGACCACACCTGCAATGTTATGTGGTGACCCCCTTCAGCATGTCATGCTAAATGAGCATTCCCATCTATTGGAGGAATGTGAAGGGGATATACTAGAATTTGAGGAGTTACTGGGTGTTTCTGCTGAGTCTCTTTCCCCATCATCTCTGCCCAAGGTAGATCTGCTACTTGAGATGGGGACATCTATTATGAAACCCTCAACCATACAAGCCCCCGACCTTGAGTTGAAACCCCTCCCAGACACTCTCAAGTACATCTTCCTGGGTGCCAATGATACGCTCTCCGTTATCATTTCAATTGTGCTATCTGAGGCAGAGGAGGGAGCCCTGATTGAATGCTTGTCTAGGCACAAGGAAGCTAGTGGTTGAAGCATTGCTAACATTAAGGGTATAGACTCTAGACTTTGCATGCACCACATTTATATTGATGATTCCATCAAGCCATTTAGGGACATGCAGAGACGATTGAACTCTAATATGAGGGAGGTGGTTAAAAAGGAAATCTTGAAGTGGTTGGATGCTAGGATCATATATCCTATTGCAGATAGTAAATGGGTAAGTCCTATTCATGTGGAGCCAAAGATGGCAGGCTTCACTGTGGAATTTAATGACCAAGGTGAACAAGTTGTGACTAGACCCTCAACTGGATGGAGGGTCTGTATTGATTACTGCAAGCTGAACACTGCTACCTAGAAGGATCACTTTCCCTTGCCTTTTATTGACCAAATTCTTGAGAAATTGGCAAGGAATAAGTACTATTGCTTTCTTGATGGATATTCTGGGTACAACCAGGTTGCAATCTTCCTTGATGACCAGGAGAAGACAAATTTCATGAGTCTTTACAGTACCTTTGCATTCAGGCATATGCCATTTGGACTATGTAATGCACCTGCAACTTTCCAGCAGTGTATGATGTCCATTTTCTCGGACATGATTGACGAGTGTGTTGAAGTGTTTATGGATGACTTCTCCATTTATGGCTCGTCTTTCGACCAGTGTCTCTTGCACCTAGAGAATGTGCTGAAGCAATGTAAGGAGACTGGTTTAGCAGTGTATAATAATTATGCTAGAGGAAAAAATGAGGGAGAGAGGGAGAGAAGGTGTATGGCGTCGGGGGGCAGGGGGCGGTGGCGTGGAAGCGGCCAGGGCTGAGGACGAGGGTGAGTGGAAGACTTGGAGATCGAGAAACTAGAGGACGAGGGAGAGGGATGGCAAGCGCATGATGGTAGGGTGGCCAAACTCAACCCAAGAGGACCCTGGAGGAGAGCTAATGGTGAGATCTTGTGCTTCAGATGCAGACGAAGGGGTCACATGGTTGGGGTTTGTAAAAACCCTCTCGTCTGCCTAGCTTGTGGGGGCGAAGGGCACAAGTGCGATTCATGCCATAGGGTGAAGCCGCCGCACACAAGGATGACCCCTCAGCACCCAGGTCGGGAAGCAGTGAAGGAGCCCCGACTACCACCACTGCCGGCTCTTGGTAGTCACTCAATAGAAGTGGAGATTCCACTATCTCAGGAGATCTTTTCTGCAGAGATCATGCTGAGGGGAGCGTTGATTGGTGAGATCATGGCAGGCAAACCCTCGATCGAGAGATTTCAACAATTGGTGAGTTCCCTGCAACCTCTGTCTTTGGCCTGGAAGGTGGCAATGCTATCCCAGTCTCGTTTTCTTGTATTTGGTCTGGGGATGATGGATGTGGAAAGGTTGCGATTTTGGTCGAGTTCCTTCAAAGATATCAATGTGCTTTGGAGAATGGTTTCCCCTTCGATGGGGCTCTCCCTGATCGACCCCCCCAGAGGATGGGAACTAGGAGGGTGCTTCTTGAGATCAAGGGATTGTCACTGCACTTAAGATCTAAGGGGGTTGTCGCCAAGATGGTTGCAGGCTTTGCATCTATCTATGATGGATCTGAAATCATGATTGGAGAAGGTGATATTCATTCACTTCGATTTGAGGCTGAAGTCCTTAAAAGTGGGTCAATTCCTGACAGAATTACTCTCAGATGCGGGGGCTCATCATGGGTCATTCTCCTAGCAGTGGTTGGGCAAGTTTCTGGGCTACCAGAACAGGGCTATGTTAAGACGTCTATGGCTAGATCTGAGGAAGTGCAACAGGCTAAACTGATGGGTCGTGAATCATCAGATGAGGCCCCTAAATCAAAGAAGAGAAAGGATTGTCACCTGGACTCTGCAGAGAGGGACTTGGTGCCCATGGAAGATGTTACTATCTTGGGATGTAGCAGCCAAGCCCTTATGGCCAAAGGTAGTGGTTCAATGGATGATGCAGATGATTTAGAGAGGGACTCAGACAATCCTAGTAGAAAAGAGGAGGGGGAGTCGGGTATGGAAATAATACTCAACAGTGGTAGAAGGGTCCTCAAGGAGGTGAACCAAGTGCAATTCACTATCCCTGGTGATCTGAAGTTTGGAAGTGGGACAAATCAGAAAAGGGGGCTAGGTCGCTCCCCTTACATGCTCAGAAGGAGAAGGAAGGAGAACCTGACCCCTATAGTGGAGGAAACTATCGCAAACTCGATCATGGTTGAGTATGTGGGCAGTCTGGCTCAAGGGGATCAATCAAGCAAGGAATGAAAGTGCTAACATGGAACGTGCGTGGGCTGCGCAATAAGGTAAGAAGGGAGTCTCTAAGTAGATATCTCTCTGAGTGGGAAATTGACTGTGCTCTCATCCAAGAGACACATTTGGAGGAGGAGAATGGCCAAGTCTGGGATTTTTTTAGACAGTCAGGGTGTGCAGACTATGTGGTGAAGGGAGCAGCTGGAAGGTCTGGTGGAATGCCCATATGGTGGAGAAAATCCTGTCTCAATGTAATAGAAGTCTTTCATGATAGGCATGTGCTCACCTGCAGATGCCAAATCATCCAAGGAAGTTTGGAGTGGTATGTTTCTTGCATCTATGGCCCATGTGAAGCTATTGCTAGGGCAGAATTGTGGGATGAGTTGTCAACAATGCATCAAAGAGTGCAGGAGGTACCATGGCTCATAGGAGGTGACTTCAATTGTCCTCTCTCATGTGATGATAGACCTGGGGGCAGGAATGACAGTGCTATGGCTGGTTTTCAGATGGCTGTGCAGAACTTGGGTGTCACCGAGTATCCTATCAGTAGGGTTGAGTTCACTTGGAGAAATGACAGTGGATAGACCTCTAAGCTGGACAGGTTCTTTGGTAACCCAAGCTTGCTGGAGAGATGCCAACTGTCGTCTGCTATGAGCCTTGATAGGCCTTTTTCTGGCCACACTCCACTTGTGTGGGACAGTGGGGCGAATTCTGACATTGGATCATATTTCAAACTCAAGAAATCTTGGTTTAGGGAGGAGGGCTTTGTTGAGATGTTATCCAATTGGTGGCAGAACAAGGATGTGCATGGATCTGCCACACAGTAGTTGGCTTCCAAGTTGGCAGGTATGCGATCCATGCTGAAAGAGTATGGGCAAACAGTGGTGCTAATCAGGGAGTAGAGGAGGGTGGAGGCAATGGAAATGATCCAAGGTCTGGATTTGAAGGAATGCAGATAGCCACTAAGTTCTCAGGAACAGCAACAAAGGCAGCAAATGCAGTAGGTTGTTGGGGAGGAGGATTTGAAAAAAGAAATGGACTGGCGTGAAAGATCTAGACAATTATGGCTCAAGGAAGGTGATGCCAACACGAAGTTCTTCCATCTTGCAGCCATTGCTAGGAGGAGGTTCAATCTCATTTCATCAATTAAAACGAGTGAGAGAACTATCACTTCTATCAATGAAATCAGATGTGAAGCTGGCAAGATTTCAAAGAGCTTGCCAAGGCTGCACCAAGGGGTTCTTGGGGGATGGCATCGGTAGACTTCCCAAGTGTTAGTAATGATCAGATGGCCATGCTAATTGCTCCTATTTCTGAACAAGAAACAATGAAAGCAATTAAAGATTTGAATAATGAGGGGACTCCTGGATCGGATGGGGTTCAGGTATTCTTTTATAGAGAAATGTGGAATGTCATCAAAAAGGATGTGATGAATGTTATCCATGAATTTGAATTGGGCAACTTTGGGTTTGAGAGACTGAATAAGTCTTACTTGTTTTTGCTACCAAAGAAGTCGAGTGTGGAGAACTTTTCATACTATAGACCCATTTCCTTGTCTAATTCTATTTACCTTATTATCAACAAGATTTTAGCCAGAAGAATGTGTGATGTACTACAAGATTTGATAATGTCTGTCCAGTCTGCCTTTCTACCTGGGAGGTCTCTACAGGAATCCTTCATCATGGCGCAAGAGATGGTGATGAGGTGGCACAGGGGAAAGTCCAAGGCCTTTCTATGGAAAGTTGATTTCTCCAAAGCCTATGACTCAGTCTCCTGGCCGTACCTTTGGGAAATCCTTAAAAGGAGAAAATTCCCCCCCCCCCCCCTTTATAATGGGTGAAGAGATGTATCACGACTGCCTCATACTCCCCTCTGATAAATGGGAAACCATGTTGAGCCTGGATTCAGCCCCAATGCGGGGTAAGGCAAGGGTGCCCACTTGCCCCTCTGATCTTCAATCTTGCAGTGGATACATTGGCAAGATATGCATGCAAACTAGTAGCTGATGGGTTGATAAGGGGGTATTCTATGTCTAACAACAGGGCCTTGGCTCCCATTCTTCAATATGCGGATGACACTATTTTTTTTGTGGAAGGGGGGAAGAGCGAAGCGCAAGCGCTATATTATATGGTAAAAATTTTTGGCAAGATTTCTGGTCTAAAACTTAATGGAAGCAAGTCCTTCTTAGTTTGCTTTGGTATGAATGGATTGGCCAGAATGACATCTCCACCATCTTGGGCACGCTTGTGATCTCACTACCTGTCAAATATCTGGGGCTACCTTTGAAGTGCACTAAACTAAGGAAAGCAGATTGGTCCTTCCTATATGAAAAGGTGGCTACAAAATTGGAGGGCTAGAGTAGTCGTTACTTATCAAAAGGTGGGAGGTATATTTTACTGAACTCGGTCATTACATCCATTCCAGTTTTTTTCTTCTCTGTTCTTAGAGCCCCAAAATCAATTTGGAAAAAACTCGATGCGATGTGCAAGAGGTTCTTTTGGAAAGGGGCTTCTCATCAGGGGGCTTTCCTTCAACCTGTAAAATGGGAATCAA
This sequence comes from Thalassia testudinum, assembly GCA_037157565.1. Taxonomy (NCBI): domain Eukaryota; kingdom Viridiplantae; phylum Streptophyta; class Magnoliopsida; order Alismatales; family Hydrocharitaceae; genus Thalassia; species Thalassia testudinum. Next base: position 38,042,178 of record JAZHRO010000051.1, on the reverse strand, counting down.
TTTGTTTGCCAAAGAAGATCGGTGGCATGGGAATTAGATCCCTCAAAGAATTTAATGACGCCCTACTTTTGAAGTGGGTTGTTCGGCTGCTACAAGGGAAAAAAAAATGTGGACAAAGATTATTTAGGATAGCTATAGGGCTGCCAATGATGAGAAGGACCGCCTAAATCCACACAAACCTTATCCTTTTTGGTCATCAGTGGTGCGTGCCTTGGCGGATAATTGGAGCTTGTTCAAGTCTGTCTTAGGTGATGGGAAAAGCTTCAAATTATGGTTGGAAAATTGGCTGCCTGGTGGGGTGATAAAAGATAGGTACCCTCTTGCATTCTCAGCTGCTTCTGATAAAAATGTTGTGGTATGTGATTACTGGGACACAGCCTTTGAAAAATGGTCTTGAACAATGTAATGTGGAATGGTCATGAAACAAGAACAAGAGCAAAAAATGAGCATCTCATGCAGGAACTTGCTGCTTTCAAACCCACACCTGAGGAATATGACACATACAAATGGGAGGGTACGTTCTCCTCAGCGGCTGCCTATGACAAGCTTGTCAACTCTTCTAGGATGGCAAAAGTAGATGAGGTGGGGAAAAAGCTATGGAAATTGAAGGTACAACTGAAGATACAAATTTTTTTGTGGTTATGCAGAAGAGATGGCTTGATTAATGGAGATCTGAAGCATAGGAGAATGGGAACCCCCACCCACTTCTGCCACTTGTGTGGGATGCATAATGATTCCAGCGTTCATATATTTTCTACTTGTGCGATTATAGATTATGTCTGGAGGAAGGTGTGTAGGGAATCTATTCCCACGTGAGAGAATCTCTGGAGTTCTTTCTTGAGGGCGAATAAGCCATACTTGCCTATGGTGGCTATTTTATGGTCTGTTGGGAGAGCTAGAAATGAGAGCTTGTTTCAGGAGAGTCCAGTGAATGTAGATAAGATTGTCAATAGTTGCTGGAATCTCATACACCAATGGGGTTCAATCATGTAACCTTTTTCATTATATTTTTATCAATAAAAGCTCTCCTAGATTGCTATCGGTGATTCGATAGCATTTCTTTTCATCTCAAAAAAAAAAAAAGGAGACTGGTTTAGTCCTCAGCTGGGAGAAAAGCCACTTCATGGTATAGAAAGGAATTGTACTTGGGCATGTTGTGTCTGAGCAAGGCTTGGAAGTAGATAAAGCCAAGGTTGATTCTATTTCCAAACTTTCATTGCCCACGAATGTCAAATAGATTAGATCCTTTCTGGGCCATGCCGGCTTTTATAGGCACTTTATTAAAAATTTCAGTAAAATTTCTAGGCCACTTTGTGACCTGTCGGCGAAGGAATCTTCCTTCAATTTTGATTCAAAGTGTGCCGAGGCCTTTCAAACTCTGAAGGAGGCTTTGATCTCTGTGCCTATTCTCCGAGCTCCTGATTGGACACTCCCATTTGAGCTGATGTGTGATGCTTCGGATTATGCAGTGGGAGCAGTCCTTGGACAAAGGGTTGAGGGAAGACGTCATGTGCTACACTATGCCAGCAAGACTTTAACCGAACCACAGCAAAACTACACCGTCACTGAAAAGGAATTACTTGCTGAAGTTTTTGCTCTAGAGAAGTTTAGGTCTTATCTTCTTGGGTCTAAGGTGGTTATTTTCACTGATCGTGCGGCAGTGAAGCATCTCATTGCTAAGAAGGATTTTAAGCCACGTCTGATTAGGTGGATCCTACTCCTTCAAGAATTTGACTTGGAGATACGTGAAAAGAAAGGAGTAGAAAATGTTGTGGCTGACCACCTGAGTCACCTCCACTTGATGACTCTCCATCTGGAGACATCCACGAGACATTTCCTGATGAAACCCTTATGGCGGTAACACCAACTTCACCTTGGTATGTTGATACCGTCAATTACTTGGTCACTAGAGAAACTCCTGGCTCTTGGGATGAGCAAAAAAGAAAGAGATTCATTTCCTCATCTAGATACTTTCATTGGGAAGAGCCTGAATTATTTAGAATTGGATAAGAACAAGTATTGAGATGATGCGTGCTTGAAGAGGAGAAACAAAGTGTGCTGAGTTTTTGCCATGAACTTCATTGTGGAGGACACTTTGGTGCTAAGAAAACTACTTTTAATGTTCTCCAGTGAGACTTTTGGAAGCCTTCGTTATTTAAGGATTCTCATAATTTTGTTAAGGCCTGTATTAGATGTCAACGGACTAGAACGATTGGGAAGAGGAATGAGATGCCTCAACACCCTATTCAATTTGTTGAAATTTTTGATGTTTGGGGAATTGACTTTATGGGTCCCTTCCCTTCATCCCATGGTTATGAATATATCTTGGTGGCAGTTGATTATGTCTCTAAATGGATAGAGGCCATTCCTACATGCACAAATGACCACTCTGTGGTCTTGAAATTTGTGAAGGCCAATATCATATCTCGTTTTGGCTACCCCAAGACCATTATAAGTGATGGGGGACCTTGATGTAAACACATTTACACTACTTAAAATGTCTATTTATGCATGTTCTTAAGCATAGGATTGCATTTCATGATATAAATATTGCATAACATGCATCATCTTGCATTTAGAGTAGTTTGAATAAAATGCAGGTTAATTGTCTCCTTTTATGTGCTTGGACAGGGCAAACATTTTATCGGGGCCTCGGATCAAAGATCCAACCGTATGGATGTGATCAGGGAAGTTCTAATTTGGGAAGTTAATTTTGGAGGAAATGGAAGATTGAGTCGAAGGGTTCCTTTTAAGCTGAAACCATCAAATCAGAACCCTTATGACATTTGTTTCGAGGATGTTCAACTCAAGCACACATTCAACGATTATCCTTTTGAGCTTCAATTTTCTGTAACCCGACTTTTTAGTCTTGGGTTGCATCCTCAGAAATCGCAGGCCCGATCCCGCTTACATTCTGATTTTAGGTTTTGGGTAGTTTTTATCCAGAACCTAAGATATTCTCGATTATGAGGTGTGGGTCTGCACCACAATCTGGTCCACATCTGTGGACCTCTGCTGACAGGTCAGAGGATTCTTCTGTTCATTCTAATTCTGACCTGCAAATGTGAATTCTTCATTTCTTTTCTTTGTATAGTGTGCCTAGCTGAAGGCACTAAACTCAGCACTTATACAGTTCTTTTTCGTTTTCATCTTGGAGCGGACCTGATATTCACGCAATTCAGGTGCTTTCTACGCTTTTCCACTCTGTTTTATGTCTTTTTAATACAATGAGGACATTGCATTAGATAGGCATGGGGGGGTGGATATTCATCTCTGAATTCATTCGTCAGCTCCGTAGATTTGTTTTATATAAAAAAAAAAATCAGAATTAGGAAAGAGAATTTGGGTTTAAGAAAATTTTCAATCTTAAGAAATACTACATTAAGATCTGAACACAAAGACCCTTCAGGTCTTTGAACTTAATCAGCCCGTGTATCCACTAAAATGTGGATTTATTTTTCGAGTTCTCGCCAACTTGAATTTTATTTTAATAGGAGTAAATAAGTTTGGGTGATAAGTACACGACTTATCAGCCCGCCCTCTGATGTGAGGGAATTTTGAGTCTTAAGCATCTACACACTTTCTTTGCACTGACTTGTTGTTCGGCGATTTTAACGGAAATTGGGTGGCTAATGAACCTTCTAGGGTGATATGGCTGGCAAGTTATCGTGGGTAACAGCCCATAGGTAGGCTGTCCAGAGCCCAGTCACTAGACCTTTCTCTTTTTGCTGCCTTTAGGTAAATCTTAGACCAGGGAAGCCACCTACTTAAAAAAAAACAGAGATAAAAAAAATCAAAAAGGAGAAAAGAACAAAAAGAAATAAGCCACACTTCGCCGCATGAGTATGGCTAGCAAGTTGTCTGTGGTAACAGCTCATCGACCGGTTGTCCAGAACTCAGCTCAGAAAATGCACTAAAAATTCCCAAAACACTTAGGAAGAAGCGGAGAAGTAGAATAAACCGGGGAGATATACACTGGATTCACCCTTGTGTTGACCCCGTTAAAAAATTAAAAGTAGGGAGAAAGTTACCGGTTGTAAAGATACACCTTTAGGTAGAATTCTTTTTGAGGTCACCTAGAGGCGTAGAAATCCGAAGTCTGTTTTAATTGTCAGTCAACGAGTCTATCACAATCACAATAAGATGCTTAAAGCTTAGGGTTCTCATCAAATCTTGGGTGAGTTGAATGGCCGTAGAAAGCCACTCTTAAACCCTAAAATTTGAAAATCCAAAAAAAAAAATTAGAAAAGAGTAAAAAGAGAAAAAGAAATTTTTCTTTGAATAAGGCGAGGGCTTGAGGCGGTCTGCATTTTGGTTGATACTCGGGCACTGTTGTGTCTTTCAGAGTTCAGTTCATAAGTAGACAATTTTTTTTAATGATTGAAAATAACTCAGGTCCAAATAATCTAACTTAATTCTTTTATAAATAGCATATAGTTTTTGCTAGGGACTAGCAAAAGATAGGCATGGGGGTATGATGTAAACACATTTACACTACTTAAAATATCTATTTATGCATGTTCTTAAGCATAGGATTGCATTTCATGATATAAATATTGCATAACATGCATCATCTTGTATTTAGAGTAGTTTGAATAAAATGGAGGTTAATTGTCTCCTTTTATGTGCTTGGACAGGGCAAACATTTTATCGGGGCCTCGGATCAAAGATCCAACCGTATGGATGTGATCAGGGCGACAATTGGTGTTCAACGACTCCAAGATCGCTCTAATCACGCATCCGTAGCATCAGATAGAGACCGGGGAACCCTAGAAGATCAAGGGCCAGGATGGTTTAAATTCGCACTTCAGATGACAAATCCGACCGCACGGATGAATTCCGATCGACGATCACAGCCCAACGACACAAAAATCGAGTCAATCCGACATCCGTGGCACCATCTACAACTTCCAGAAGATGGACGGCCAAGATGACGCCACGTGGCGCCATCTCAGCCGCCCAAACGGCCGCTTGCATCTTGTGAAGACCGCGCACCCGTCTCCTCTCCGCCGTTGGATCGAGATCCAACGGCTGCGACGCGCCCGCGCTGAAGTCAAGCGCTCGACACAAACGCGGCCGCAGCGCAGCGGTCGAGCACTCTAACGCTAAGCACGGACGCGCGTTCGAGCCGCACCCCGCAGAAATTGGAGCGGTAGCGTGCCTCCAATCGACCGCATGATCGCGATCCAACAGCCGCGCACGCCCGATAGCGCCGACGCGCGATTGGACGCGCGCGTGAACGCGCGATCGCACGCACAGGCGGGTAGGCAGCAGCGGTGAAGGCGCGATTTTAAGCCGTCCGATCTCGCGATCGGACGACTGAGACTTCGCGGACGTGCGTAGGCGTTACGCGCGCGGGCAACCGAGCGGGCGCGCGTGGGAGCGGCGGTGACGGCCACGTCGGGGCTTTAGTGACGGATTTATCCGTCACTAAAGACCCCTTATTTATTATTTTGAAGATGTAATGTCTATTTTGCCCCCACTCCTTGCAACTATAAAAGGAGACCCCCTCCATACGAAATTTTCATCCCTTCTTTCTCCTCTCTATCCCTCCAGAGCTCAAGAGAAGCTTGTCCCACACCCGGGATGCTTCTCGCGAGATAAAGTCCAATTTTCGTTCCCCTTCGGAAGTGGATCCCGCGACGACGACGGCGTGCTACTTCGTTCCCATTCTTCTGCTTTGTCCTCCTTCGTCTCGCTTCATTCTCCTTCGTCCAGGCGTCGTCCCATCCGGCTTGTCCTCCGAGCAACCGTCGAGGAGGATTTCTCTCTCCCTATTCTTTTTACCGCTTTCTAGTATAGATTTACTGCTTTCTAGATTAATCTACTCGTCCTCCAAGCAATCGTCGAGGAGGACATTTCTCTCTCCATTCTTTTAATGCTTTCTAGAGTAAATTTATCGCTTTCTAGAGTAATTATTTTATGCTTTCTAGTTGTAACGAACAATCTCTTCAATACAAAAATTCCTTGTTTATTCTACATCTCATTTTGATTTCTCTGTGTAATATTCTCTTTCTCTCTTACTCTCTCTCTTCTACTTATTGTAAATAATTAGATGGTTCTAAATTGAATTATTCTGTAACAAATAAAAAGAAACGCGTAGTTTTTAAATCAAACGTCTGCCTTCCTGTGTTCGACCCGGAATTTTAATTTCGGTATAAATTTTATTTGTTGAACACGAATTCTTCGCTTTCGAACTACAACGACAGGTTTTCCAAAACCGAACACATTAGCGTAGGTTCGTAGCGTTCAACATTTTGGCGCCGTTGCCGGGGAGGCAACGATCTTTGATTTCTCTTCGCGTTTTGTAACTTACAAATCATTTACCTCACTTTTCTCCTTTCTTTTTGTAATTGCAGGTACTCTTTCGAGGCAGGCAAAAGCGGTAGATTGGAGTAAAGTGCTGTAGAAGGTTTTGTGAGTTACCCCCCCCACCTCCCACCCATTAGATTTCATTTCATCACATAATAACTCAAACATCAATCAACCTAGGTGTTTTTATAAACTCTAAGGTTAGATTGTTTGTTGTTTGACACCCATACTCACCCCAACCCCCACATTAAAAAGAAAAAAAAAATCTCACAGAGGTACACAACCTCATCTGATTTTCAAACTCAACCAGTAATCCAATCTTAGGAGCCGGTACACACATCCAAACACATAATTGAGTAGAAATCAGATTAGGTAATCATTTGTGTGCCTAATTAAGTGGTGCAACAGGCCAATTATTTGAGTTGATTGGGCCCCACCACTTCAAATAAAATCAACTCATCAAGTAGCTGCCAATTAGGTTCAACTCTTAGGGATTTACCAGGCACTCCACATTCTTTTTAAACTTTAAAGGAAAACATCTTCACCTGTGCTTGTAAAACTTGGTGTGCCAACAAAACTTGATTGAAAACACCTATAGTTGAATCCTAAAAGCTACTAAGCAAGATTTGAATCTTAAAATTCACCACATCAAAAATAATCTTGCTTGAAAACCACTGGTTGTGCACTTACACACAAATCAATCAATCATTAAGGGCACAACCCATTTAAAGGGCCCATCACATTCCAAAGCACATTCAAACCTAGCCCTAAATAAAACAAAGTAGACGTTGGCCATAAGGATTGGACTCGCTTTTCAGAACCCAGAACGAGATTATTTTCGATTACTCTGTTTCTACTGTTCAATCTGATGTCTAGCTAGGGGAGTAGAGTCAAACGATCGCGGCTGGGGGTTACACTAGGAACCGGAGGCGCAAGCCGAAGGAAGACCTTCTCCCCAGTCCCTCCTTCTAACTGGTTGGATTGAACAGACGGAAGTAGATCAAATCGTTCCTTTATCTCAAGACGGGTTTTGAGAGTCTGTAGGTCTTTAGGCTAACCTATTTAAGGACAGGTTTGATTGTTTGTATTACAGGGCACCTTTCTTCCTCTCGTGTATCATGAATCCTTCCACATATTTCACGCATTCCCGTTCTTTCCCTCCTGTTGTAAATTATCCTCAACATGATGATTATCCCAACTCATATTGTAATCGACCATCAGTTAGTTGGGATAATTCAGATTGGGGATACAATTCTGGACCCCCGTGTTTAGGGTCTAACCCTGAACACTTTGATTTTTATTTTTATCCTTCTCAGAGCTACATCGATTATAGATCGTCTTCCTTTCATGAACAGCATAATACGATCTACAATCAAGAATGATACACCGATCCTTACCCATCCTCTGATTTCACTGCCTTTAGGTCATCACCATCTTTTCAACAATCTAAAATGACCTATTATCAGGAAGGGTATAACGAATCTCAATTTGTTAATTCCCCTGCATTGAGCCCAAACCCGAACAACCCTGAACCAACTCATTTGGTTCAGGTTAACCAGGTTCAAGATAAGGTTCTGGCTAACTTGAGAAATATCATTCAATCTTTAGAAGTTCATCCAACACCTTGGATTGAGAGATTGGAGTCCCTAATTCAGATGATTGATGATTTAAACAAGTCTTTGTTGGATTGGCTCCAGGACGTTAAGGATAAGAACCCGGGTGAGTTTCTACTTGGGAAATTAGCGAAATTGAGGATGAGATTCGTGGTTGCTTTGATTCAATCTTGGAATAATTCCCAGGATGAACTCTCTTCAGGAAAGCCAACGACAGAACCCGCTCAGGCACCTGTTGGGGGGGACACGTGTTACGAGGTTGACCAGATTGAATTAAAACAACCAATTAAGGATGATCTGATTTCTTCACCTGAAATCCCTGAGCCGGGTTACGAGGAAACGTATGTCTCCTTGGAACACAAAGTGACAAATGATTTTGGGACATACATTGATACGGATCCTGATGGTGAAGATTCAAGTTGCGAAGTCTCACGCGAGTTTTCAGATCACGATTTTTGTGAGACGATTGGGCCTGAGAAATCTGATAGATCATTTGATAGCCCAATAACTGAGGAAACTGATCTTATTAGGGCACACGATACGGATCCAGAATCTCATTTTCTGGAGGAATCAATTCAATGCCCTGATTATCAGTTACACCCTATTGAGCTTATTGATGATTCTAATTCTGAGATAATTAGACCCAAGTCAATTTTGATTCTACCACATCATTTAGACTTGGAGATTCTAGACGTGGTGATGAATATACAAGAGGTCTTGGAATTTGAAACACTTAATGAGGAGGATAGGAGCGGGGAAGTTCTGATTTGGGAAGTTAATTTTGGAGGAAATGGAAGATTGAGTCGAAGGGTTCCTTTTAAGCTGAAACCATCAAATCAGAACCCTTATGACATTTGTTTCGAGGATGTTCAACTCAAGCACACATTCAACGATTATCCTTTTGAGCTTCAATTTTCTGTAACCCGACTTTTTGGTCTTGGGTTGCATCCTCAGAAATCGCAGGCCCGATCCCGCTTACATTCTGATTTTAGGTTTTGGGTAGTTTTTATCCAGAACCTAAGATATTCTCGATTATGGGGTGTGGGTCTGCACCACAATCTGGTCCACATCTGTGGACCTCTGCTGACAGGTCAGAGGATTCTTCTGTTCATTCTAATTCTGACCTGCAAATGTGAATTCTTCATTTCTTTTCTTTGTATAGTGTGCCTAGCTGAAGGCACTAAACTCAGCACTTATACAGTTCTTTTTCGTTTTCATCTTGGAGCGGACCTGATATTCACGCAATTCAGGTGCTTTCTACGCTTTTCCACTCTGTTTTATGTCTTTTTAATACAATGAGGACATTGCATTAGATAGGCATGGGGGGGTGGATATTCATCTCTGAATTCATTCGTCAGCTCCGTAGATTTGTTTTATATAAAAAAAAAAATCAGAATTAGGAAAGAGAATTTGGGTTTAAGAAAATTTTCAATCTTAAGAAATACTACATTAAGATCTGAACACAAAGACCCTTCAGGTCTTTGAACTTAATCAGCCCGTGTATCCACTAAAATGTGGATTTATTTTTCGAGTTCTCGCCAACTTGAATTTTATTTTAATAGGAGTAAATAAGTTTGGGTGATAAGTACACGACTTATCAGCCCGCCCTCTGATGTGAGGGAATTTTGAGTCTTAAGCATCTACACACTTTCTTTGCACTGACTTGTTGTTCGGCGATTTTAACGGAAATTGGGTGGCTAATGAACCTTCTAGGGTGATATGGCTGGCAAGTTATCGTGGGTAACAGCCCATAGGTAGGCTGTCCAGAGCCCAGTCACTAGACCTTTCTCTTTTTGCTGCCTTTAGGTAAATCTTAGACTAGGAAAGCCACCTACTTAAAAAAAAACAGAGATAAAAAAAATCAAAAAGGAGAAAAGAACAAAAAGAAATAAGCCACACTTTGCCGCACGAGTATGGCTAGCAAGTTGTCGGTGGTAACAGCTCATCGACCGGTTGTCCAGAACTCAGCTCAGAAAATGCACTAAAAATTCCCAAAACACTTAGGAAGAAGCGGAGAAGTAGAATAAACCAGGGAGATATACACTGGATTCACCCTTGTGTTGACCCCGTTAAAAAAATAAAAGTAGGGAGAAAGTTACCGGTTGTAAAGATACACCTTTAGGAAAAATTCTTTTTGAGGTCACCTAGAGGCATAGAAATCCGAAGTCCGTTTTAATTGTCGGTCAACGAGTCTATCACAATCACAATAAGATGCTTAAAGCTTAGGGTTCTCATCAAATCTTGGGTGAGTTGAATGGCCGTAGAAAGCCACTCTTAAACCCTAAAATTTGAAAATCCAAAAAAAAAAATTAGAAAAGAGTAAAAAGAGAAAAAGAAATTTTTCTTTGAATAAGGCGAGGGCTTGAGGCGGTCTACATTTTGGTTGACACTCGGGCGCTGTTGTGTCTTTGAAAGTTCAGTTCATAAGTAGACAATTTTTTTTTAATGACTGAAAATAACTCAGGTCCAAATAATCTAACTTAATTCTTTTATAAATAGCATATAGTTTTTGCTAGGGACTAGCAAAAGATAGGCATGGGGGTATGATGTAAACACATTTACACTACCTAAAATGTCTATTTATGCATGTTCTTAAGCATAGGATTGCATTTCATGATATAAATATTGCATAACATGCATCATCTTGCATTTAGAGTAGTTTGAATAACATGGAGGTTAATTGTCTCCTTTTATGTGCTTGGACAGGGCAAACATTTTATCGGGGCCTCGGATCAAAGATCTAACCGTATGGATGTGATCAGGGCGACGATTGGAGTTCAACGACTCCAAGATCGCTCTAATCAGGCATCCGTAGCATCAGATAGAGACCGGGGAATCCTAGAAGATCAAGGGCCAGGATGGTGTAAATCAGCATTTCAGATGACAAATCCGACCTCACGGATGAATTCGGATCGACGATCACAGCTCAACGACACAAAAATCGAGTCAATCCGACATCCGTGGCACCATCTACAACTTCCAGAAGATGGACGGCCAAGATGACGCCACGTGGCGCCATCTCAGCCGCCCAAACGGCCGCTTGCATCTTGTGAAGACCGCGCACCCGTCTCCTCTCCGCCGTTGGATCGAGATCCAACGGCTGCGACGCGCCCGCGCTGAAGTCAAGCGCTTAACACAAGCGCGACCGCAGCACAGCGGTCGAGCGCTCTAGCGCTAAGCAGGGACGCGCGTTCGAGCCGCGCCCCGCAGAAATTGGAGCGGTAGCACGCCACCAATCGACCGCACGATCACGATCCAACGGCCGCGCACGCCCGATAGCGCCGACGCGCGATTGGACGTGCGCGTGAACGCGCGATCGCACGCACAGGCAGGCGGGCGGCAGCGGTGAAGGCGCGATTTTAAGCCGTCCGATCTCGCAATCGGACGACTGAGACTTCACGGACGTGCATAGGCGTTACGCACGCGGGCAGCCGAGCGGGCGCGCGTGGGAGCGGCAGCGACGGCCACGTCGGGGCTTTAGTGACAGATTTATCCGTCACTAAAGACCCCTTATTTGTTATTTTGAAGATGTAATGTCTATTTTGCCCCCACTCCTTGCAACTATAAAAGGAGACCCCCTCCATACGAAATTTTCATCCTTTCTTTCTCCTCTCTACCCCTCCAAAGCTCAAGAGAAGCTTGTCCCACACCCGGGATGCTTCTCGCTAGATAAAGTCCAATTTTCGTTCCCCTTCGGAAGTGGATCCCGCGACGACGACGGCGTGCTGCTTCGTTCCCGTTCTTCTGCTTCGTCCTCCTTCGTCCCGCTTCGTTCTCCTTCGTCCAGGAGTCGTCCCGTCCGGCTCATCCTCCGAGCAACCGTCAAGGAGGATTTCTCTCTCCCTATTCTTTTTACCGCTTTCTAGTATAGATTTACTGCTTTCTAGATTAATCTACTCGTCCTCCAAGCAATCGTCGAGGAGGACATTTCTCTCTCCATTTTTTTAATGCTTTCTAGAGTAATTATTTTATGCTTTCTAGTTGTAATGAACAATCTCTTCAATACAAAAGTTCCTTGTTTATTCTACATCTCATTTTGATTTCTCTATGTAATATTCTCTTTCTCTCTTACTCTCTCTCTCTTCTATTTATTGTAAATAATTAGATGGTTCTAAATTGAATTATTCTGTAACAAATAAAAAGAAACGCGTAGTTTTTAAATCAAACGTCTGCCTCCCTGTGTTCGACCCGGAATTTTTATTTCGGTATAAATTTTATTTGTTGAACACGAATTCTTCGCTTTCGAACTACAACGACAGGTTTTCCAAAATCGAATACGTTAGCATAGGTTCGTAGCGTTCAACATACCTCATTTCCGAAACCGCCACTTTAATCGGCTACTCAAGAGTCTGGGAGTGGCTCACAAGGTCGCTACCCCTTATCATCCTCAGACGAGTGGCCAGGTTGAAGTGTTGAATAAGGAGATAAAGAACATTTTAGAAAAGATTGTTAGACCTGATAGGAAGGACTGGTCGCAAAAGCTCAATGATGCTTTGTGGGCATATCGAATGACCTATGAGACCCCTTTGGGTACATCTCCCTTTCGGATTGTGTATGGGAAAGCATGCTATTTACCCGTTGACCTGGAACATAGGTCACTTTGGGCTATTCGAAGTGTTAACATGGATTTAGAAAAGGCAGGTAAGGCACGACTTCTGGAATTAAGTGAGCTTGAGGAGCTAAGGAATGATGCTTATGACACCTCTCAATCTTATAAAGAGAGAACTAAGGTCTTACATGATAAGAATATCCTTAGAAAGACCTTTGAGCCTAACCAACAAGTCTGGCTTTTCAATTCCAGACTTAAGCTTTTTCCAGGGAAATTAAAATCTCATTGGGATGGGCCTTACATAATCACTAAAGTGTTTCCGCATGGAGCTGTGGAGATCAAGAGCCCTTCCTCTTCAGCAACTCCCTTTATCGTCAACGGCCAACGGTTAAAACCATACATTACTTTGGATGGCCATCTGATTGACGAGGTCACTCTTGAGGAGCCTTAGCTCCTGTCATTCTCCTCCTCAGGTAATATCTTCCTTTAATTGTTTTGTTTCCAATGAGGACATTGTTTGAACCAAGCATGGGGGAGAGGACCTGAGGCATCTGTTTATAGCATGTCTACATTTTGCATTCATTCATGCATATTACATTCAAAAAAAAAGAAAAAGAAAAACATTTTATATTATTGAACTTAACTGGCTGATCCCTGCATTCTTAAACAGACCAAAGCTTTAGGTTTGACTAAGTTGATTCTAGGTGTCGAACTTTAGAAGCTAAGTGAGCTACTAGCTTTAGACCTTTAGGGTCCTTTGTGGACTTAAAAACTTAAGTAGGAGTTAAGTTGCGAACCATTCTTCAAGAGGTTGAGGAAGGAAAGCTAGGAATTGAGTTCAAGGTTGGGTAGTACCTGGAGTCTTGTTCTACCTTTTGATTTACGGGTCCTCGTAACCTAAGCATCCACATTTCACACACACTTGGTCTTGTGCAAATAGTGATCACCCTAATTCATTTCTTAAAGAAAAGTTGGTTCTCTTAGTTTTGACTTAGGAGAAGCTTGAAAACACAATTTGATTGGAAGAGTTCCTGCCGCAGGAGAGGTGAAGTACATACTCACCTTGAGGAAGCGATGATAACATGTCACCTCCTTGGTGCTTGTCTCTTAGGATATCCATCCTACTAGGGGCATGTAAGCGCATTGTGCGATTTAGGTACCATGGGGGGCCCTATCTCGAAATGCCGATTGCCACAGGCCTGAATTTGCTTAAGAAATCCATGGGCGATACTATCTCGAAGTGTCGATTGTCAGGAGTTCTTGGGGTCGCTATGGGCGTTGCTATCTCGAAGCATCGAAAGCCAAGCACCCTTCGAGGTTCGGTGATGGGAACAATGAATCTGACACAGACCGTGTTGATGGCTAATCCAAGGTTAAACTTAAAGGAATCAAACAAAAATATATATATTACAAAAAAAAACTCACTTTCTAGGTTGGCAATCATACCAACCTCAAATAACTCAGACCAATGCACATGCACGGATGCTTTAATCTCTGAGACAAATAAACCCTACAGTATAGTTAGAAATCGGGCAAACCTGTGCCTGCAACTCGTCTTTAGCTGAACTAGTCTGTAACTTGGCAACTACTTGGGAACCTTAGGTCTAAAGTCTAAACTCAACATGTTTCTAAAGGAAGACCAATTGCGTTGGCTAGTCTACTTGGAGTGCTGGGTTCTTGCTTGGATTTGCTAGGGACTAGCAAAAATTAGGCATGGGGGCATTTGATAAGCTCATATTTATGAGCTAATTAAATGTCTAAATGCTTAAACATTATGGTAACACATCCATTTATTTAGCATGCATTAGGATGTAAATAGATTAATTTATATTTCTGATTTAATTCCATAATTCACGCATTGCATTCATAATTAAAGGCATTTGGAATTGACTTAGAATGGCATGTATTTAGGTGCATTACATGCATTGTTTTAATTAACATAGAACTTAAGGATTTGTGTATAAATAATCCTAATATTTTATTTTATTAATTTCCTCCTTCTTCCGCAGGTAACCGCTCCACTTCCTCCTCCTGCACATTTACTCTTTGCCAGCTGCCTGCACTCAAGACCCCCATTCATGGAGGAGCAGGAGAGATGGATCTGGTCAGGGCAGCTACGATTACAAGGGAGAGGAGGAGGCAGCTATGCTCGGGGAGGCCACCTCCTACTCCATCACTGTGTTTCATCTCCACCACCACCAGCCTCCACCACCGTGGGTGTGTGGTGTGACAAGCCACACTGCCATTCGGAGCTTACTCTCATCACCGTGAATGCACGCTGCTCCACCATAAGCACACATAGGCATGCATGCTACCATCTTCACTGTTCATCTCCATCTCCACTGGTCGACTTGTAAAAGAACCCAACAACATCATTTTCACCATCTTCGGCCATCCTACCACTTTCATACAACCAATCCCATCTTCACACAGCCATACCTCTTCATAGCCACACACCTCCACTCCATTCCACAAAGCACCCCCTTTCTTCTTCTTCTTCTTCTTCTTCTTCTTCTTCTTCTTCTTCTTCTTCTTCTTCTTCTTTTTCTTCTTCTTCCTCTATTTTCATAACAGAACCATCTCCACCATCTCCTTGCTGCACCTTCACCACGCGCGACCAGCGCCCCTCTGCCACGCCACCGCACGTGCCTGCGTGCACCTCCAGCAGGCTAGCAACACATGCCTCCCCTCGTCGCACCACTGCCCGTGCACTACAGAGCGTGCCACACCCACAGCAATGAGCAGCACCTCTAGCGACCTCCCGCGCCGTGTGCGCACAATAGCAGTGCACCCACGCGCGCAATCGCCTAGCATGCACAGCCCTCCCACGCCGTGCACAGCAACCAACCCATCGCCGTCACCCCTCTTTGCTTTGTCCGGCCTACTCCAGCCACGCCACACCTCATCGCCACCACTGCCGGGTGCGTGTCGGCCTCGCCCACCTTCGGTGAGCTCCTCATGGCCGGACGTCCTCTCCATGCGTAAGAGATCACCATCCAAATCCCTGTTTCAGTACACATTAGTATTTACATTTAAATGCCCTTGTCACTTTTTATTGATATTTTATTGTTATAAACATTGAATTGAACTCCCTATCAATTGTCATAAATACAATTTCAGCATGTGCTTTCCTTAAAACACATATCTAATGCGGTATTTGACACAATATTTTTGGGAAATCAATAGTCAACATCTATTTTTGGTCCTGTATGAGTTTTAAATAGGCCATTGCTTCCCTGTGGATACAACCCACTCCTAATTGAGTGGTTATTTTTATTGTTTTGATTAGTGATTTTCCACCACTGTAATACTACAACATGACATTCTTAATGTGAAACAACAAAAGCGAAAACCAACTTATCAGGAGTTGATAAACATCAATCTCCTCAAATGGAGGTTGCTGAAGGTAATCAGCTCTACACAGGTCAACCTCCACAAGCTGGGGTGGGTTTGGGTAGTCATCAACTGGTTGAGTCAGATGGTCTGCTGAAGAGTTAAGAGTGAGGCATTCTTCAACTAGAGGTTCCACGGGGTCGTGCTCCTCAACCCAGCCACAATCAAAAGACTTAGCCACTCTGAAGATATCCAATTGCATCTTCTTGTCTCCAAAGGTGATTCCCATGCATCCTATGTCGCAATCAATGTTTGCCTTAGCCATAGCTAAGAAGGGTCTGCCCAGGATGATGGGTGCATTTTGTAGCTATTTAGGGACTTCCATGTCGAGGACCAAAAAGTCGACTGGGAAGTAGAAGTCCTTAACCAGAACAATTACGTCCTCGACTACCCCCTTTGAGGTTTTCACAGATCTATCAGCCAGTTGGATAGTCACAGACATGGGTTTTAACTCCCCAAATCCAAACTAGTGATACAGGGTCGTTGGGATAAGGTTGATCGAAGCACCTAAGTCCAAGAGCGTTCTATCAAAGGTCATGTCCTCGATATTACAAGATATCAGGGTTGCTCCTGGGTCAGTTTGTTTGGGTGGTAGGCTGCTTAATATCACTGAACTAGCTTATTCTGAGAGCATAACCTTCCTAAGTGCTTGGGTTCTTGGCTTACACTTCGACGTACAGACATCCTTCAAGAACTTAGTGTAAGCCGGGATATGCTTGATTACTTCGAGGAGCTAAAATTAATCTGGACTTGTTTGAAAATCTCCAACAGCTCCTCATTCTCAACTACAGCTCTCTTTTTCTACATTTTCTCTAAGGCCTCAGGGTATGGTGTTTGGGTTTGAATTGGGTCAATCTCCAGGTCCTTGGGTTCCTCCAGCTCATCGTCAGAATTGGGTATCTCAGGAAGTGAGGTCACGGGAAGGGTCGGCCATTTTGGGTCCTAAGTTTTAGTGCTGCTTCTCAAGGTAACCACGTTGGCTGAGGCATTGGGACCATGGGTAGATCCTTGAGAAGAAGAGGAAGAAAGAGCACCAAACCCAGGGGGTGTTTGTGGGGCTTGCTAGACCATGTGGGCATGCCCAAGACTGGCTTGGAAACCTTTATCATTGGGGCCTCTGTTGATCACATTTCACAGGTTTGGTTGTGGCTGAGAAGGAAGGGGCCCCTGTCGTTTGCAATCCAACAGCTAGCTCAACTTTCCCTTCACTAATGCCATTTCCTCCTGATGTTTCTGATTCATATCAACCATAATTTTTATTAGTGTGTCCATTTGGTTTTCTGGGGGAGGGGTCGCCCTATTCTGATTATAGGGTGGTCTAACCGATGGACCTTGCTAATAGGAGGTGGGGTTTAGCCTAGGTTGGTTCTAGAATTGGTTCGATTTTTGGTTCGTCCAGGCAAAATTCAGGTGATTACGCCATTCGGCATTGTAAGTGTTGGAGAAGGGGTCAAGTTTGACTAACCTTGAATGGCCTAGACATCTTCAAAGGTAAAAGATGCTGAGGGGAAGGGGAGAGAGTAATCAAGGTTTAAGGGAGCAAAGGTCCCTCCCTAGAACATGGTCAGGGGTTGTTCCAGGTGCATTTGGTTCATTGGCTACACCAAATCTGCATTGTGAGCTCCCTTTGCTAGGGAGAGGGCTTGTAGCAAGTTTCTAGTTTGGTTCAACAACTCATGAATCTTTTTGTCCACCAACTCAACTCAATCCAACTTTTTGCCTATAATGTCCATGTCAACCATTCCAGAATTGGCTTGCACGTCATAGATCCCACCGCGGGGTTGACTGGATCGATTAAACTAGGCCATGAAGGCATGGTTGAGTGAATTCTCACTCATGGACTCAAAGAGTTTGAATGCGCTCTCCTCATCTTTGTTCAAAAGGTTTCCCCCACATGAGGCATCAACAAAGTTCCTAAGGTTGCTGTCCAGACCATGGTAGAAGATCTAACCCAATTGCCACCTTGGAACCTCATGGTGTGGGCATTTCCTCAACAATTCATTAAATCTCTCCTACGCCTCATGGAATTATTCCCCACCTTATAGTGTGAATGTGGTAATGGCTCTTCTGAGGGCATTGGTTTTACCAATGGGGAAAATTTTTTTCAAGAATGCATGCCTCAGTTCCTCCCAAGTGGAGATGGGTCTCCTTAAGGTTCTAAGCCAGTGAGATGCTTTGTCTTTTAGGGAGAAAAGGAATATCTTAATCAAAACAATGTCCAAGCTGATGTTCCTAGGTTTTACAATTCGGGCAATCCGATCTAGGTCCTAAAGGTGTTGGAAGGGGTTCTTATTTGAGCTCCCACGAAAGTGGTTCTGAATTAAGCTCAGGACATTAGGTTTCAGCTCAAAATCATCTCCCCCTTCAGGGACCCTAAGATGTGGCTCGATCCAAATAGCAAACGAATCGTAAAAATCACGAAGAGGCCTAGGTTGGCCCTCAGGAGGTTGTGGTGGGTTAGGAGGGTTAGGTGGTGGTTGTCCTTGAGGGTTTTGCAATCGTTGTATGGCTTGCATGATAGTTTGGATATGTTGTTTTTGGAGATGGTGGTTGGTAGAGATTTGGGCCTGAATGATGGCCATAGCATCAGGCTGAGGTTGGTCCTCAATCTCATCAATTCTTGGTTCTGTCATTTCCCTTGTAAAATCAATTTTCCCCCTGATTTCTTTTTATAAAATAAACAGGTCAAGATGAAGTGATCGTCTCCCGTGCATACACTAAAGAAGAACAGGGAGGGATGCGGAGAGAGATAGGTGCGAGAAGTGTGTGCACAAACAAGCAAGCCAGTCTAGTCCTTATAAAGTATACCTTAGGTGACCTAGAAGCCTCAAAGGGAATGATCAAATCTGTAAGCACTTAACCACCCTTCCTGATGTTAATTTGGCCAGGTTGTTTACGAGGGGATTAAGGGGAAGGTTCTTTCTTTGGCTTTCGCCACCGATTCCATAGACCCCATAACCGCGATCATTTGACACTTCCCCGTAGCCTAGACACCAGATCTACAAAGGGAATGAAGGCCAAGTGCCTAGAAAACCTAATCACACCTTCAAGACTTAGACTAGTCCTGCCTAGGGCATGTCTACTCCATTTTAATGAGGGGCTAGGCTAGTGCTTGTGTTTAGGATATGTGATGAGGCGTTGTTTAGGGTTATGCCTCTTAGTTAACCAATTTGAGCATGTGTGTGCACTTAACAAGACATAGTTCTCAAGCAAGGATTTTAGGATGTGGTGCCTTTTAATGATTTATCCTTACTTTAGTGCTTTTTAGGGTTGGAGTTCCTTAATGTTTTCAGACAATGTTCAAGTGGGCACACAAGGTTTTGCACACAACGGGCGAAGGTCGATTTCCTTTAGAATAATGTGGCCCTAGAGAAACAACCCTAATGAGTTCACCCTAGTGTTCAATTCTACAAGGTGAGTTGATTTTAATTATGGTAAGTGGTGCAGCTCACTCAAATCATGGTGGCTTCACAAACACCACTTAGAAAAAAGAACACTCCAAAAGGATTATCTCTTCAAGAACGTTAGAGTGTATATTTTTTTTTTGGTTGGGTGATGAGTTTGGAATGTGGATCAAGTAGCCATTCTCCATGCCAATTTTGATTTTATATATTTTTTTATATTTTTTTAAGTAAGCAAACACTCAATGAGTGAAGTGATACTCACAAAAGGTCTTCGCAGCACTTTACCCCATATCTACCATCTTGGATCGCACTCCTCCGCCGCCCAAGCGTCGAGTTCCTGCAACCAATCAAGTAGAGGGAGAAAATGAGTTAGAAGATGTGAATATGAATGAGGGATGAAAGCAACAAAAGAAATCCGTTGCCTCCCCAGCAACGGTGCCAAAAACTAACTCACGCAGAACATGTTGGTTTAATTATGTCATTGTAGTATGCATTCGTGACGTCAATTTTAATTTAAGATGTGGATTTGGTGAGTCCAAGTGTCGAACATGAGGAGGCGTGAAATCAGATTAGTTTGTTGCTTTAGTTATGTTGAACTTATTTTACGCACCTACGCTAACGTGTTTGGTTTTGGAAAACCCGTCGTTGTAGTTCGAAAGCGAAGGATTCGTGTTCAACAAATAAAATTTATACCGAAATAAGAATTCCGGGTCGAACACAGGGAGGCGAACGTTTGATTTAAAAACTTCGCGTTTCTTTTTATTTTGTCACGAAGAAATTCAATTTAAACTATCTAAGTATCTACAACAAATAAAAGAGACAGAGGGAGTAAGAGAGAGAGAAAGAATACTATACATGGAAATCAAAATGAGATGTAGAATAGACAAGGAATTTATCATAAAAGAGTTCTTTCATTACAACTAGAAAACATAAAACAATTACTCTAGAAAGCATTAAAAGAATGGAGGGAGAAATGTCCTCCTCGACGATCGCTCGGAGGACGAATAGACTACTCTAGAAAGCAGTAAATCTATACTAGAAAGCAGTAAAAAGAATAGGGAGAGAGAATCCTCCTCGACGGTCGCTTGGAGGACGAGCCGGACGGGACGACGCCTGGACGAAGGAGAACGAAGCGGGACGAAGGAGGACGAAGCAGAAGAACGGGAACGAAGCAGCACGCCGTCGTCGTCGCGGGATCCACTTCCGAAGGGGGACGAAAATTTGGACTTTATCTCGCGAGAAGCATCCCGGGTGTGGGACAAGCTTCTCTTGAGCTTTGGAGAGGTAGAGAGGAGAAGGAAGGGATGAAAATTTCGTATGGAGGGGGTCTCCTTTTATAGTTGCAAGGAGTGGGGGCAAAATGGACATTACATCTTCAAAATAATAAATAAGGGGTCTTTAGTGACGGATAAAACCGTCGCTAAAGCCCAGCCGTCGCCGTCGCCGCCGCGCCCACGCGCGCCCACTCGGCTGGCCTGCGTGCGTAACGCATACGCACGTCCGCGTCGTCTCAGCCGTCCGATCGCGAGATCGGACGGCTTAGATCGCGTCCGCGCCCGCTGCGTAGCGCGCCCGCCCGCGTGCGATCGAGCGTCCACCAGAGCGTCCAATTGCGCGTCGGCGCTATCGGGCGCGCGCGGCCGTTGGATCTTCATCCGACGCTCGTGCGCGCCCGCTCGCCCGCGCCTTCGACCTCCTCACCGCGGCTCGAACCCGCGACCTCCGCTTCGCCCGCAGCTGCGTCGCCGCTGCGCTACGCGGGCGAAATGGTCGCGCGGACGTTTTTAAACGCGAGCGACCGCAGCCGTTGGATCGAGATCCAACGGCGGAGAGGAGACGGTACGCGGTCTTCACAGGACTCCTGCGGCCGATTGGGCGGTTGGGATGGCGCCACGTGGCGCTATCTTGGCCGTCCATCTTCTGGAAGTTGTAGATGGTGCCACGGATGTCGGATTGACTCGATTTTTGTGTCGTTCGGCTGCGATCGTCGATCCGAATTCATCCGTGTGGTCGGATTTTCCATCTGAAGTGCGGATTTACACCATCCTGGCCCTTGATCTTCTAGGGTTCCCCGGTCTCTATCTGATGCTACGGATGCCTGATTAGGGCGATCTTGGAGTCGTTGAACTCCAATCGTCGCCCTGATCATATCCATATGGTTGGATCTTTGATCCGAGGCCCCGATAAAATATTTGCCCTGTCCAAGCACATAAAAGGAGACAATTAACCTCCATTTTATTCAAACTACTCTAAATGCAAGATGATGCATGTAATGCAATATTTATATCATGAAATGCAATCCTATGCTTAAGAAAATGCATAAATAGACATTTTAAGTAGTGTAAATGTGTTTACATCATACCCCCATGCCTATCTTTTGCTAGTCCCTAGCAAAAACTATATGCTATTTATAAAAGAATTAGGTTAGATTATTTGGACCTGAGTTATTTTCAATCATTAAGAAATTGTCTACTTAAGAACTGAACTTTCAAAGACACAACAGTGCCCGGGTATCAGCCAAAATGCAGACCGCCTCAAGCCTCGCCTTATTCAAAGAAACATTTCTTTTTCTCTTTTTACTCTTTTCTAATTTTTTTTTTTTTTTTTTTTTGGATTTTCAAATTTTAGGGTTTAAGAGTGGCTTTCTACGGCCATTCAACTCACCCAAGATTTGATGAGAACCCTAAGTTTTAAGCATCTTATTGTGATTGTGATAGACTCGTTGACCGGCAATTAAAACGGACTTCGGATTTCTACGCCTCTAGGTGACCTCAAAAAGAATTCTGCCTAAAGGTGTATCTTTACAACTGGTAACTTTCTCCCTACTTTTATTTTTTTAAACGGGGTCAACACAAGGGTGAATCCAGTGTATATCTCCCCGGTTTATTCTACTTCTCCGCTTCTTCCTAAGTGTTTTGGGAATTTTTAGTGCATTTTCTGAGCTGGGTTCTGGACAACCGGTTGATGAGCTGTTACCACCGACAACTTGCCAGCCATACTCGTGCGGCGAAGTGTGGCTTATTTCTTTTTGTTCTTTTCTCCTTTTTGATTTCTTTTTTTTTTTTTTTTTTTTTTTTTAAGTAGGTGGCTTCCCTGGTCTAAGATTTACCTAAAGGCAGCAAAAAGAGAAAGGTCAGTGACTGGGCTCTGGACAACCTACCTATGGGCTGTTACCCGCGATAACTTGCCAGCCATATCACCCTAGAAGGTTCATTAGCTACCCAATTTCCATTAAAATTGCCGAGCAATGAGTCAGTGCAAAGAAAGTGTGTAGATGCTTAAAACTCAAAATTCCCTTAAATCAGAGGGTGGGTTGACAAGTCGTGTACTTATCACCCAAACTTATTTATTCCAATTATAATAGAATTAAGATGGCGAGAACTCAAAGACAAATCCACATTTTAGTAGATACACAGGCTAATTAAGTCCAAAGACCTGAGGGGTCTTTGTGTTCAGATCCTAATGTAAAATTTCTTAGGATTGAAAAGTCCTAATGTCCAACTAATCCTTCCTAATTTTTTTTTTTTTTTTTTGTTGAAAGAGAGCAATTTATATGGATTTCACAAAGCTGACCAACTAATTCAAAAATGAATCCACCCCCCCATGCCTAGCTGATGCAATGTCCTCATTGAAAAAGAGACATGAAAGAAAGGGTAGAATATGAAAGATGTCGCCTGGATATGAAGCTCGTATCAGCCTTGTGTTATATGTACAACTGCTGAGTTTAATGCCGTCAGCTAGGCGAAGTCCAGCCAAAGAAGTCACAGAATGGCTAGAGCAACAGAGTCTGAAACGGGTTCTGGAAGATTATGGTCAACAACAGGCTTCAGACGTTGACCGTTGACTTTAAAGGTGTTACCCGTCTTTGGGTCAGAAATCTGAACGGCACCATTTAGAAAAATCTGATCAATTATGAATGGGCCACTCCATTTAGATCTAAGTTTACCAGGAAAGAGCTTAAGTTTAGAATCGAATAACCAGACCTTCTGGTTTGGCTCAAAGCTCTTGCGGGAAATCATTTGATCATGTAGAGCTTTGGTCCGAGCCTTGTAGATCTTGGCATTCTCATAAGCATCATTTCTAAGCTCCTCCAACTCAGATAGTTGGAGTTTCCTGGTCTTCCCAGCTAGATTTAGATCTAGATTGCATTGTTTGATTGCCCAGAATGCCCTGTGTTCAATCTCTACGGGTAGATGACACGCCTTTCCATACACCAGACGGAATGGAGACATGCCGATAGGTGTTTTATACGCCGTACGGTAGGCCCAAAGAGCGTCCTCAAGCTTTTGAGTCCAATCCCTGCGATCGGGCCTAACCGTTTTTTGCATAATGTTCTTGATCTCTCGATTAGAGATCTCGGCTTGTCCATTCGTTTGGGGATGGTAAGGTGTGGAAATTCGATGATTAACCCCGTATTTGGCCAATAAACTCCGGAATTGGGCATTAGTAAAATGAGTGCCACCATCACTGATGATAGCCCTCGGAATCCCGAATCTACTGAAGATATTTTTCTTGACAAAGTTGATGACCACCTTGTGGTCATTGGTTCGGGTGGGAATTGCCTCAATCCATTTGGACACATAATCAACAGCGACAAGAATGTACTGATGTCCAAATGAAGGGATAAAGGGTCCCATGAAATCAATGCCCCAAACATCGAAAATTTCGACAGGAAGAATAGGGTTTAAGGGCATCATGTCTCTCTTAGTTATGCTCCCGAGTGCCTGGCATCGAGGGCATGACTGTGAGAACTCCTGGGCATCCTTGAATAAAGACGGCCAATAGAAGCCAGATTGCAAAATTTTTGCAGCCGTCTTTTTCCCGGAGAAATGTCCACCACACCCAGATGCATGGCAGAACTCAAGTATACTGTTGAATTCATTCTCCGGTATGCATCGGCGAATAATCTGATCAGAGCCGATGCGATACAGTTCAGGGTCCTCCCAAAAGTAGTATTTGGCCTCAGATTTGAGTCTATCCCGTTGTTGCTTGGTCCAATCCTGGGGGATTTGACCAACGGCCAAATAGTTAACAATGTCAGCAAACCATGGGGTGTGGACACCTAAAACTGTAAGAATGGTTTCGTCCGGAAAAGTGTCAGTAATCGGAATGTCCGGACAAGAAGAATCACCTAGGAGTCTCGACAAATGATCCGCCACCACATTTTGTACCCCGGTTTTATCCTTGATTTCAAGATCAAATTCTTGAAGAAGAAGAATCCAACGAATAAGCCGGGGTTTAGCATCCTTTTTAGCCAAGAGATGTCTCAAGGCCGAGTGGTCGGTATAAACAATAACATGAGACCCCAAGAGATAAGCCCTGAATTTTTCCAACGCAAATACTACAGCGAGTAATTCCTTTTCAGTAACAGTGTAATTCCTCTAGGCTTCATCCAAAGTTTTACTAGCGTAGTAAATGACAAAGGGCTTTCGATCAATTTTCTGACCCAGGACAGCCCCGACCGCGTAATCAGAAGCATCGGTCATGATCTCAAATGGGGTTGTCCAAATAGGTGGTTGCAAAATTGGCGCATAGGTGACCGCTGTTTTTAGGAAATCAAATGCCTTTTGGCATGATTCGTCAAAAACAAACGGTGTTTCTTTGGCAAGAAGATTGCTCAAAGGGCGGGCAACCTTCGAGAAGTCCTTGATGAATCTTCGATAAAATCCCACATGGCCAAGAAATGATCTGATTTGTTTAACTGATGTGGGAGGAGGAAGTTTAGCGATAGCATCAACCTTAGCTTTATCCACTTCAATTCCCCTTTCAGAGATTACATGACCCAAAACGATGCCCTCTTGGGTCATGAAATGACTCTTTTCCCAGCTAAGGACCAATTGTGTCTTGATACATCGCTTAAGAATCATTTCCAAATTAACCAAACAAGAGTCAAATGATTCTCCGAAAACGGAGAAATCATCCATGAAGACTTCCATAAACTCTCCCACCATGTCGGAAAATATGGCTAGCATACACCTTTGAAAAGTCGCAGGTGCATTGCATAACCCAAAAGGCATCCTACGAAAAGCAAAGGTTCCGTAGGGACAGGTGAAAGTAGTTTTTTCCTGATCCTCGGGATGGATAGGAACTTGGTTGTATCCCGAGTAACCATCAAGAAAACAGAAGTACTTCTGCCCGGCTAATTTTTCCAGGATTTGATCAATGAAGGGCAGGGGAAAATGATCCTTTTTAGTGGCAGTGTTCAGCTTCCTGTAATCAATACAAACTCTCCAAGATGAAGCTGAACGAGTTGTGATAGATTCTCCTTTCTCATTAGTCACAACAGTAATCCCGGCTTTCTTTGGAACAATCTGAACGGGACTTACCCAGGGACTGTCAGAGATTGGATAAATAATTCCTGCATCGAGCCACTTGATGATTTCCTTTTTGACCACTTCTCGCATATTTGGATTCAATCTCCTCTGCATCTGGCGAGAAGGGCGGGATCCCTCTTCCAAGAATATTCTATGATTGCAGTAAGATGGCTCGATCCCCCTAAGGTCATGTATGGTCCAACCAATTGCCTCCTTATGTTCCTTTAGGACCTTAATCAATTTAATCTCTTGCTCCTTTGTCAATTTAGCACTGATAATCACAGGGAGCATATTCTGAGGTCCTAAAAATTGATATTTCAAATTCTCGGGCAATGGTTTCAATTCGAGCTGGGGTGGGGTGATGATTGATGGTCGGGTAGATGCTGAAGATTCAACAAGAGGGAGAGGTTGTGAGTGGACAAAATCAGTAACCTCTTCCGAAGATGTTAAGTCAGAGGGTTGCGGGTCAAATTCATCAACCAAAGAGGAACTTTCAATTGAAGAAACTGTCAAACAAGTTTCAATATTAACATTATCCTCATCAAGTTCCTCAATAACTCCACAATCCTCAAATTTATTGATCGCCTTAAAAATATCTAATTTCATACGTTGGTCCCCAAAGGCGATTTCCATGCTACCGCTTTCACAATTAATGTTGGCCTTTGCGGTAGCCAGGAACGGACGCCCCAGAATGATGGGCGTGTTCCTCAGATTATCTGGTACATCCATGTCAAGGACAAGGAAATCTACAGGAAAATAGAAATCCTTGACCTTAACTATAACATCTTCAATAACGCCTCGCGGGTTTGTGATCGAACGATCCGCTAACTGTAGCGTTACTGAAGTTGGCCGAAGTTCGCCTAACCCAAACTTCTCGTAAAGAGAAGTCGGAATTAGGTTGATGGATGCACCGAGATCCAAAAGTGCTCTATCAAATGTGTAATCTCCGATAACGCAAGAAATCAAAGGAGCACCAGGATCTCTCTTTTTCTGAGGGAGGTAGTGCAGGATAACAGAACTAGCCTGCTCGGAGAGTACCACCTTCCTCGGAACAGATTCTCTCGACTTACGCTTTTGTGTACATAATTCCTTTAAAAATCTTGCGTAAGTCGGTATGTGCTTGATAGCATCAAGGAGCGGGATATTGATCTCAACATTCTTAAATAAATTCAGAAGCTCCTCATTGCTATCAACAGACTTCTTCTTCTTTGCTTTGGTTAAGGCTTCAGGAAAAGGAACACGAGTCAGATCTTTGGAATCGGATTCCTGAGCCTTGATTTCTCCTTTAGAATTCTCTTCTCTCTCCTCAGATTCTTCAGGATTCAAAAGATTAGAATAATGTGGTTGTGGATCCTGAGTCTTCTTACCACTTCTCAAAGTGACAGAATTTGCAGAAGCGTAAGAATTTGGGTCTTGAGGAGGGTTAGGAAAGATTGGAGGCACTTGATTGACCATGAATTGTTGATTTACAGAAGAAGAAGACGAGGAACCCTGCTCAACCACCTGAGCATGCGCGTGTGGGTCCCTCTGATTTCCGTACCCTTGGGCTTGATTGCCCGAATTCGTAATGTTTCGTGGGTTGGGTACGGGTTGGGATGGTAGAGATCCGGGTTGGCGAGAGTTAGCAATGAGCCCGGATTGCAAGTTGTCCAGTGAGTTTTTCATTTGCTGCATGAGCTGGAGCATAGATCCTTGCATCTCTACTATTTGATGGTTCAAATCAGCCTGCCCTGCGGGTTGACGGGCATTCCAAGCTGGCTGATTGACCTGATTCGGAGGCAACTGAGTATATACTTCACCCTGACCCATTGGTCGTTGCGGAGCATAATTGCTGGGTCGGAATTGGGTCTGTTGCCCCGGATTTTTCCAAGAGAAGTTAGGGTGGTTTCTCCAACCTTGATTATAGGCATTCGAGTAGGGGTTGGATCTAACATTCTCTTGTACAGCACAGACATCCTCATAAAGTGAGGATGGAGAGAAAGAAAAGGAAGGATTAGAAAAACTGGGATCAAAGGCCCCAGTTGGGAACCCATGGGGTTCCGAAAAATGCTGACTCATAGGTTGAGTCGCATCAAGTTGATTCACGAACTCCCGTCCAGAAAGAGCTCGTGAAGAATGGAATCCCGAATTTTGGGATTGAGTGGATTGAGAGTTGTTCATAGAATTGCCAGCCATCCACTCTTCCATTCTTTTAGCAACCAAGTCCACTTTGTCAAGTTTATTACAAATCAATTCCATATCAAATGAATGAGAGTCATGGACTTCATTGACATTTGATCTGGGTTGTTGGGACCGGTTAAAAGTATCCATGGAGGCATGATTTATTGAATTCTCACTCATTTCCTCAAATAAATCATGTGCACTATCTGCATCTTTATTAAGGAAATTGCCTCCGCAAGAAGCATCCACATGGTTTCTGAGTTGCTCAGTCAACCCATGATAAAAAATCTGCACGAGTTGCCATTTCGGCACCTCGTGGTGTGGACACCTCCGCAATAAGTCCTGGAATCGCTCCCAGGCCACATGAAACTGCTCCCCCGGCCGCTGGGTAAAAGTAGTGATTGCCCGTCTCAAAGCATTGGTACGACCGACTGGGAAAAATTTCTTCAGAAAGGCCGATTTCAACTCATTCCAAGTTGTAATTGGTCTTCCTATTGTCCTATACCAATGCGCGGCCTTATCCCTAAGAGAGTGAGGGAAGAGCCTCATGATCATTTGCTCCTCGTTTACGTTTCGAGACTTGGTGGTCTGGACCAAAGTGGTCAAGTCCTCCAAGTGTTGAAACGGATCCTCGGAGCCAAGCCCATGATAATGTTTAATCAGGCTTAACACCTGGGGCTTGATTTCTACGTCACCGGCTGGAATCTGGACGCCGGGACGTTCCCCGTAATTTGAAGGATCATAAAAATCCTTCAAGGGCTGAACGCCCTGCATTCTCTGGAACCATTCTTGCATTCTCTGCATTTGTTCCAGCTGCCTTCGAAATTCTTCCTGTGGATTTCCAGGCAGA
Organism: Thalassia testudinum; assembly: GCA_037157565.1. NCBI lineage: Eukaryota > Viridiplantae > Streptophyta > Magnoliopsida > Alismatales > Hydrocharitaceae > Thalassia > Thalassia testudinum. Next base: position 38,013,583 of record JAZHRO010000051.1, on the reverse strand, counting down.
AGAGGCTGTTGTTCGGCCATGGGATCAAATTGACCAAAATCTAACTTGCGCCTCCTAGAATGTTCTAATGGTCCTTCTAATCGGGGATTCAATGACCGTCTTCCCAGCATAAACTAGGAGTAGGTCGGAAGGACCGGGGATAGGGACCCTGCAGTACAACAAAACAAGGTTGTCCTTAAGTGAGGTAGCCTAAGGATCTACTGACTCCCAACACCAGCCTTAAGACTGTAACTGATTTACTCTACTTGCGTCTGTATAATCCAACCAGTTAGAAGGAGGGACTGGGGAGAAGGTTCTTCCTTTGGCTTTCGCCTCCGGTTCCTAGTGTACCCCCCAGCCGCGGTCGTTTGACGCTACTCCCCTAACTAGACATCAGATTAATCAGTACAAGTAGGTTAATCAAAAACAATCTCAGACTAGGCCTTGAAGAGCGAATCAAACCTTAGGGCCAACGTCTACTCAATTTTATTACGGCCTGGGATTGTGGTGCTTATGGAATGTGATGGGCCCTTATAATGGGTTGTGCCCTTAATGATTGATTGAAATTTGTGTAAGTGCGTGCACAACCAGGGTTTTCAAGCAAGATTATTTATAATGTGTGAATTTTAATGTTCAAATCCTGCTTAAGTAGCTTTTAGGGTTTCAAATTAGGTGAATTGCAATCAAATTTCTAGGCAAACCAAGTTGTAAAACACGGGTGAAGATAGTTTTCCTTTAAAATCAGAAAGAAAGCGGAGTGCCTAGAATATACCTAGATTGAAAACCCTAAGGAGGAGCTACTTGATGAGTTGGTTTTAAATAAAGTGGTGCGGCCCAAACAACTCAAACAATTGGCCACAATTGCACCACTAAGTTAGGCACTCAAAGATGGTTAACCTAGAATGATTTCTACTCTGTTATGTGTTGCTCTGTGTGTACCGGTTCCACAGATCAGAACCCGGTTGAGTAGAAAACAAATCAAGTTAATCAAGTGCCTTGAATGTGGGTGTGTGTTGTGTGTTTGTTGAAAGTTACCCCACAAAATTATCTTTTTGTTATTATTTTTTTTTTATGAATGAGGGTGAAATGAGTGTGAGTAGAAATCCAAACAACCAAACTATTCCTAGGATTTATGCAAACACCTAGGTTAATTGGAATTTGGATTTAATGTGGCGAATGAAATCTATGGAGGGGGAAAGAATGGGGGAGCACTTACAGTTGTCTTCAACTGCACTTTACTCCAGTCTACCGCTTGTTGATTCCTTGATGGAGGTCTCTGCAAAACAATAGACACAAGAGAAAGCTAGTTAGAAAACAAATAAAGTGCAAGAAATGCGAAGAAAAGATCGGAAATCGTTGCCTCCCCGGCAACGGCGCCAAAATGTTGAACTTATTTTACGCACCTACGCTAACGTGTTTGGTTTTGGAAAACCCGTCGTTGTAGTTCGAAAGCGAAGGATTCGTGTTCAACAAATAAAATTTATACCGAAATAAGAATTCCGGGTCGAACACAGGGAGGCGAACGTTTGATTTAAAAACTTCGCGTTTCTTTTTATTTTGTCACGAAGAAATTCAATTTAAACTATCTAAGTATCTACAACAAATAAAAGAGACAGAGGGAGTAAGAGAGAGAGAAAGAATACTATACATGGAAATCAAAATGAGATGTAGAATAGACAAGGAATTTATCATAAAAGAGTTCTTTCGTTACAACTAGAAAACATAAAACAATTACTCTAGAAAGCATTAAAAGAATGGAGGGAGAAATGTCCTCCTCGACGATCGCTCGGAGGACGAATAGACTACTCTAGAAAGCAGTAAATCTATACTAGAAAGCAGTAAAAAGAATAGGGAGAGAGAATCCTCCTCGACGGTCGCTTGGAGGACGAGCCGGACGGGACGACGCCTGGACGAAGGAGAACGAAGCGGGACGAAGGAGGACGAAGCAGAAGAACGGGAACGAAGCAGCACGCCGTCGTCGTCGCGGGATCCACTTCCGAAGGGGGACGAAAATTTGGACTTTATCTCGCGAGAAGCATCCCGGGTGTGGGACAAGCTTCTCTTGAGCTTTGGAGAGGTAGAGAGGAGAAGGAAGGGATGAAAATTTCGTATGGAGGGGGTCTCCTTTTATAGTTGCAAGGAGTGGGGGCAAAATGGACATTACATCTTCAAAATAATAAATAAGGGGTCTTTAGTGACGGATAAAACCGTCGCTAAAGCCCCGCCGTCGCCGTCGCCACCGCGCCCACGCGCGCCCGCTCGGCTGGCCTGCGTGCGTAACGCATACGCACGTCCGCGTCGTCTCAGCCGTCCGATCGCGAGATCGGACGGCTTAGATCGCGTCCGCGCCCGCTGCGTAGCGCGCCCGCCCGCGTGCGATCGAGCGTCCAATTGCGCGTCGGCGCTATCGGGCGCGCGCGGCCGTTGGATCTTCATCCGACGCTCGTGCGCGCCCGCTCGCCCGCGCCTTCGACCTCCTCACCGCGGCTCGAACCCGCGACCTCCTCTTCGCCCGCAGCTGCGTCGCCGCTGCGCTACGCGGGCGAAATGGTCGCGCGGACGTTTTTAAACGCGAGCGACAGCAGCCGTTGGGTCGAGATCCAACGGCGGAGAGGAGACGGTGCGCGGTCTTCACAGGACTCCTGCGGCCGATTGGGCGGCTGGGATGGCGCCACGTGGCGCTATCTTGGCCGTCCATCTTCTGGAAGTTGTAGATGGTGCCACGGATGTCGGATTGACTCGATTTTTGTGTCGTTCGGCTGCGATCGTCGATCCGAATTCATCCGTGTGGTCGGATTTTCCATCTGAAGTGCGGATTTACACCATCCTGGCCCTTGATCTTCTAGGGTTCCCCGGTCTCTATCTGATGCTACGGATGCCTGATTAGGGCGATCTTGGAGTCGTTGAACTCCAATCGTCGCCCTGATCATATCCATACGGTTGGATCTTTGATCCGAGGCCCCGATAAAATATTTGCCCTGTCCAAGCACATAAAAGGAGACAATTAACCTCCATTTTATTCAAACTACTCTAAATGCAAGATGATGCATGTAATGCAATATTTATATCATGAAATGCAATCCTATGCTTAAGAACATGCATAAATAGACATTTTAAGTAGTGTAAATGTGTTTACATCAAGTTATCACAGGAATGTTTGGTTTGCTTGCAAGAAAACGAGAAAGAGAGAGAGAGATTAGGGTTAGAGCTTGTATTTAAATCATGACATGAAGATGTGAGCTATGATATAAGAAACAACATTAACATATAGCATGCAATTAGAGTTTGTTTACAATGATAGCAATAGACGAAATCTTAAACAAGTGCAACATAAAATTAAAGTAAAAAGAGTACGAGGAGAAGGTGACGTGGCCACGGCGGTGGAGGGGGGCTCCGTCGGTGGCTCGACAACTCCGGGGTGGATATGGGATGCTCGATGGAGCTAGGAGAGGGCTAGTATTGCATGGAGAGTGTGTGTGAATTCAATGCCCTTGAATGGGGTGGTTGAGGAGGTTTATATAAAGAAGAAGGGGTTTCCAAACTAAGGGTTTTAGCAACGTCTGAGACGTCGCTAAACCCATTCCATAATTGTCGGTGAAGCCCCTCCACCCACCAATCCATCATGCACATGCGTGCTTCTTTCCTCACACTCCATGTGATCATGCCATAAGTGTCTATGAAATCCAACGGTCAGAATCTCACACTGGAGGAGCTTTGGGCGCAGTGGAGAGCTCACCTGTTGTGGATTTTCAGCCATCTAATTTGAAGATCGAATGGCTTAAAGGTTGTTTGATGCTGCGAGATGGCGGTGGACGTGGGCAGGCGGGTGCCACGTGGCGTGTTTTGGGTCGTTGATCATCAGATCAACGGTCAGAACTTCCTGGGCTAGTCGAGGGAGCTCCGAATGTCGGATTTAAGTGATTTCAAGTCCGTTGGACTCCATTCGTCGATCTGAATCCATTCGTGCAGTCCGATTGCTCATCCGAGGCCTGTTTCAACATGAACTTGTACAAATGGCCATTAAACATTGATTTATAAGCAATCTTAATTCGGGATGCATGCAGTGCTCCCATTCCCATTATGGTGTGTTATTAGTACACATATATCCTCAAGATAAACCCTTGTTGATGGAATTATCATCATCGAATGCAGAGTTATCACGAGGGCGCACTTGCGGTGTTGTGCGTGGGGACGCACATGTGAGGCTGGTAGGCGCAGCGATGGATGGCAAAGGTAGTTGCGCATAGCTGTCCGACCACGCTGGAGGTTGCGTGTGGCTGGAGGAAGGGTGCCTGATGTTGATGGGTTAGCTATAAGGAGAATGAGATAATGAGGAGGAGGTCGGGTCTTCTGGATGTCTGGAAAGGTTTCCAAATGATTTAAATGAAGGGGAGAGGATGGCACACTGTGGCGGACGTCGATGTCACAGTGGCTCGCGGTGGTGGATCGCACGATTATCAGTGGTGGCTCATCATGGTGAACGCAGTAGATGATGAGTTGTCACAATTGCAGATGTCGGTGTTGTCACCACCAACCGCGATGATGGGAATGTCAACGTGGATGTGGGTAACTTGCGGAGGTGGTTGCTGGCAGAGGTTGCATTCGATGGCGGAGGCTTGCAGTGGTGTTCTAGTGAAGAGAGGATGTGGAGAGAAGGTGCTCCCCCGTGGGGAGGAAGAAGGTGATCCCCTCAGGCCATCCTCCTGTGCTTAAACTCCATCAAAGAGAATCAGACAATTCAAGAAATTCTCAGGAGAGAGATAAAATAGGAAACATAACTCTAGCATGATGTATTTTTGTGATTGAAGAGAGAGTATGTGTGAAAGTGAATAACTGATTTATTTCTTGATTTGTCTTTTCCTTTTCCAAGTGAAAAATCTCATATGCCAAAAATGGTACTTCTAATGAGATTTGATGTGGTACCACTGTATTTCCAATCAAATTACATCAAAATTGTTGGAGTGCAAGGAAGAATAATTATAAAGCTTAATTAATTTTATCATTGGAATGCATGCTTTTAAATCAACTTCCCACTCCAATAATAATGTACTCAGGCTCTAATTTAATCCACTAAAGTGGACCTATCAAATACCCCCATGCCTAAGTTTTGCTAATCCTAAGCAAAATCATATGAAATAGACCAGGTCTCTAGGCTAGAATTTATCATCAGGATGCCTTATCGTGTCGTACCTCTAAAGACTAGATTGAAATACCCACTATAAGCCTCCTTAGTCTATTCTCATTTGAACAGGAGATTTCGTTTGGAAGATGATGTGTCAAAAAAAGAATATGTTATTGTAGTATAAAGCGTGTGGTGGAAAAATCCCGAACAAAAATATTTATAAGTGAAAACTAACCTTAAAGAGTTAGGTCGTATCAACAAGGAGGCACAAATGCAAGAAAATCATAAATTTATATTATTCTTGATCATAGATGCAAGATCCATATTGCCACAGAAATCAAAATATCGTTCGAAATAGAGTGATATAAAGAGGTAAAAAAATGTGATACTGCAAGAGTCACCTAAGCAAATTCCCGTCCATAAAATAACCCTCAATGGCATGTAATGTAAATAAAATTAGAATTCAAGACATTTGGAGTCTCTCCTCTAGGCCGTGTATGCACGTGGTGATATTTCATGCATTCATGTCAAGAATCTAATTCAATATATAAAGAGCTGAATGCATGAGAGAAAAAGAGAGAAATGTGAGGGCTTGCAAGCAAATTCACTCAAATAATTTAACTCATCAACTATGGCACTAGCATTTTTGGCAATGGCATTTATGGTGATTTTAATAGGGGCTTTACTATAGAGAAAGAGGGGAATCTCTTCCCCTTGCTCGCACGAGGAGAGGGAGGCACGGCCGATAGTGAGGAGCTCGATGGGAGATGGCTAGAGAGAGGGCTTCAAGATGGCGGTGGTCACATGGCGGGAGTTGGCCGGAGATGGCCGGATGACGAGGAGGTGATAGCCAGTGATAGGTTGGTGCACGTGCACGTGTGGGTTTCAAGAGGAACATTTGAGGGTGTGGTTGAGCTCATGTTGTTGTGGCGAGGACAATGGTGTTCCTAGCGTGAAGGATTGAGGTCGGAGATGTCGGCTACATGTGGAGAAGCCAGTGGACTTTGGGTTCCTCTTCTCTATTGGCAGAGAAGAAGAAAAAGAGGAGTAGGAAGCCAAGCGTGCGGTCTACGATTGCAAGAGAGGGCATGGCTGCACACGAGGTAGCGCTGGCAGTTGCGCGTTGGCTACCATACGCGAGGACACGGGCTACTATAGGCATCGAGGTTGGTGGCAGTGGAGAGCAGTGGCACTAGTGCACGCATGGAGTGTCATGACCTATGGTCGGAGAGGAGAGTTGGTGGCAATGCGAAGGTTGCTATAGATGTCATGGGCCGGCAGTGGAGTTGTTGCTGGTGCGTTCAAGAGGAGGGCACACGGTGGTGGTGCTCGTGACAGCGCGCAAAGAAGATGATGCTGAGGACACGTTTATATCACATAAACCGCCTATTTTTGCATGTTCCTAGACATAAAGTTGCATTATACATAATAAATATTGCATAACATGCATCATCATGCATTTAGATTAGGTTGTATAAATTTTAGGTTAATTTTCTCTTTTTGTGGTCAAGAAATAGGGCAATATCTTATCGAGGCCTCGGATTGAAGATCCAACCATACGAATCTGATCAAGGTGATGATCGGAGTTCAACGACTCCAAGATCACCCCGACTGGACTTCCGTAGCATCAAATGCAGCCCAAGAAAGATCAGAGGTCAAGGGGCCAAGATGGTGTAAATTCGTACATCAGAAGACAAATCCGACCACATGGATGATTTCGGATTGATGATCGTAGCCCAACGGCGTGAAAATCAGTCCAATTCAACATCCGTGACACCATCTACAAGTTACAGAAGATGGACGGCCAAGATGGTGCCACGTGGCTCCATCTTAGTCACTCAAACCAGCCAAACGCCTACTCGTCGTCTCTCTCTCCCCAACTAATCGTTTGATCTCAGCCATTGGATCATGATCCAACTGTTGAGAAGGGCCAGCTCTTAATTCTTCTGCGTGACACAAAGGGGGGCGTGGCGTGTTGGTCGCGCGCCTGTGGGCAAAGCACAGGTCATGAGATCGACCCCCACCCTACCTCAAATCAAGGGCACAAGCGGGTGCTGCTCAAATTGGGCCATCCGATTGGGGATGAGCGACGACAGGAGTGCCACGTAGCGCGCCCAGATGAGAGGAGCCCCACACGCGCGATCAAACGCACTGCTACACGAGTGATCACACGTGGAGGGGCATTTTGAAGCCATGGGCACGATGCATTCTCAGCCGTCAATCGCAAGATAGGACGACTGAGGTTGTCTAGACGTGCTTAGGCATTGAAGCCCCTAATTAATGTTTTAAGGTTAAAATGACCTATTTGCCCCCAACCTCTACACCTATAAAAAGGCCCACACTCCCTACATTTCATTCATCCCTTCCCGTCACCTCTCTCCCTCTCCAAAGATCTAAAGAAGCTTGTCCCAAACCCTGGATGCTCCTCTAGAGTTAAAAGCAAAAATTTTGTCCACTTCTCATCCCATTCATGGAGCTTCCGTGGTCGTCTTCTTACCCCCATTCCGAAAGTGAATCCCGCGACGATGACGCCCTACCTCGCCCCCAGTTCTTCCAGCTTCGTTCTCCGTCTCCCATCTCCACTCTCCGTCTTCCAGGCGTCGCCCGTTTTGGTTCGTCCTCCAAGCAGCCGACGAGGAGGATAATTTCTCACCTCCCTTCTCTTTTACTGCTTTCTAGAGTAGATTTTACTACTTTCTAGTTGTAATATTTCCCGCTTTCTAGTTGTAAAAACATTATTCAATTTATAAAAGTGTTTTGTTCTCTCTTTCTCTCTATCTCTCTAGTTTAGTATCAATTCATTGTGAGTATCTCGCCTTTAAACAAAAATTACAAAAGAAATATAATCGTATATTTCAAATCAACATAGCCTCGCTGTATTCGACCCGAAATTCTTTTCAAGTTTCGGTAAAATTTATTTATTAACGGATTTCTTCGCAAATCATACTACAACGACAGGTTATTCCAAACTCAAATCTATTTGCAACGATTCTCCGCTTCAACATTTTGGCGCCGTCGCCAGGGTGGCAATGAATCTCGATTTCCTTTCCGCATTTCTGCGCACTTATGTAGTTTCTAACTTGCTTTCATTTCTTTTCTATTGTTTTGCAGGTACCTCAACAAGGAATCTTCAAGCAGTAAAAAGGAGTAAGGTGCTGTTGAAGAGAACTGTAAGTGCTCCCCATTCTTCTCCCTTCCATAGAGTTCATTTCATAACCCTAATTCAAACCCTAGTTAACCTAGGTGTTCTCATAAATCCTAGGATTAGTTTTGATTGTTTGATTTCCACCTCCACCCCTCTCACCCTCCGTATATAAACTAAAAAAATTTAAAAAATCTCACAGACGTACTCGACCTCTTCTGATTTTCAAACTCAACCGGTCAACCGATCTTTGGAACAAGTACACACACCCAAACACATAATTGAGTAGAAATTAGATTAGGTAACCACTTGTGTGCCTAACTCAGTGGTGCATTAAGGCAATTGTTTGAATTGTTTGGGTCACACAACTTCATCTAACATCAACTCATTAAGTATCTTCCCCTTAGGGTTTACAATTTAGGTCAATACCAGGCACTCCACTTTACTTTTGATTTCAAAAGGAAAAGTTCTTCACCCGTGTTTTGAAAATCTGGTTTGCCTCTTGAACTTGATTGAATTTACCTAATTCTAAATCCTAAAAGCTACTTAAGCAAGATTTGAACCTTAAAATCCACTCATCCAAATAATCTTACTTGAAAACCCTGATTGTGCACGCACTCACACATATTCAAATAATCATTAAGGGCACAACCCATTTTAAGGGCCCATCACATTTCATAAGCACTACAATCCTAAGCCTAAGTTAAAATTGATTAGACGTTGGCCTTAAGGACTGATTTGCTCTTCGGGGCCCAGATTGAGATTGTTCATGATTAACCTGCTTATACTAATCAATCTGATGTCTAGCTAGGGGAGCAAAATCAAATGATCGCAGTTGGGGGGTACACTAGGAACCGGAGGCGTAAGCCAAAGGAAGAACCTTTTCCCCAGCCCCTCATTCTAGCTGGTTGGATTGACTGGATACAAGTAGAGTAAATCGTCTATAATCTTAAGACGGATTCTGAGAGTCTGTAGATCCTTAAGCTAACCAACTTAAGGACAGGCTTGTTTTATTGTGCTACAGGGTTCTTATCCCTAGTCCTTCCGACTCCTTCCTAGTTTATTCTTGGAAGGAGGTCATTGAATCCCCAATTGGAAGGACCAGTAGATCATTCTAGGAGATGTAGATTGAATTTTGGCCAAATTGATCCCACGGCCGATCAACAACCTCCTCTGCCTCAGAATCAGAGATTAGTTCCAGAGAATGCAAGGCGCTCAGCCCTTGAACGATATTTATGATCCTTCAAATTACGAGGAACGTCCCAGTGTCTAGATTCCTGCTGAAGACATAGAAATCAAGCCCTAAGTGTTAAGCCTGATCAAACATTTTCATGGGCTTGGCTCTGAAGACACGTTTCAGCATTTGGACTTGAGTACTTTGTTCCAAACCACCAAAGCACGAAACGTGAATGAAGAGCAAATGATCATGAGGCTCTTTCCCTATTCTCATAGGGATAACGCTACTCATTGGTACAGCACCATAGGAAGACCGATAGCAACTTGGAACGATCTTAAATCGACTTTCTTAAAGAAATTCTTTCCAATCAGGCGTACCAATGCATTAAGGCGGGAGATTACTACTTTTGCCCAGCAACCGAGGGAGCAGTTTCATGTTGCCTAGGAGTGATTCCAAGACTTATTGCAGAAGTGTCCACACCACGAGGTACCAAAATGGCAACTCGTGCAGATCTTTTACCACGGGTTGACTGAGCAACTCAGAAATCACGTGGACGCTTCTTGCGAAGGCAATTTCCTCAACAAAGACACAAATAGTGCATATGATTTGTTTGAGGAAATGAGTGAAAATCCAATCAATCATGCCTTCATGGATACATTTAACAGGTCCCAACAACCCAGATCGAATGTTAATGAGCCCCATTAACATTTAACAAGTCCCAACAACATTTTAGTATGGATGGTAAGTTGTCGTGAGTTTGACGCCCCATTGACTAGTTGTCCAGAGCCCAACCACACGACGATTCTCTTTCTACTACCTTTAGGTAAATCTTAGATCAGGTAAGCCACCTACATAGAAGAAAAGAAAAAAAAGATGATAAGAAATAAAAAAGAAGAAAAAAATAAATAAGCCACACTTCACCGCATGAGTATGGCTGGCAAGTTACCGTGGGTTTGACGTCCCATTGGTCGGTTGTCCAAAACCCAACTCACAAAATGCATGTCTAATTCCATACACTTAGGAAGAAGCGGGGAAGTCGAATATGCCGAGGAGATATATACTGGGTTCGCCCTTATGTTGACCCCATAAAAATAGAAAGTAGGAAGAAAACTACCAGTTAGATAGATACACCTTTAGAAAAAATTTCTTTTCAAGGTCACCTAGGAGTGTAGAAACTTGAAGTCTGTTCTAAGTGTCAATCAGTGAGTATCACAATCACAAAAAGAGGCTTAGAACTTAGAGTTTTTTCAAATCTTGGGTGGGTTGGGTAGCCGTAGAAAGCTACCCCAAAACTCTAAGCTCAAAAATCCAAAAAGAAAAGAAGAAAAAAAAGAAAAAAAAAAGTATTTATTTTTTAATAACGTGAGGGCTTATCACAGTCTGCATTTTGGCAGACACCTAGGCATTATTGAGTCTCTATAGTTCAGATCTTTAGTAGAAATGTTTTAGTGTTGAGAAGTAACTATTACCCAAGTAATTTGATTCTAATTCTATTTATAAATAGCATACAGTTTTGCTAGGGACTAGCAAAAGATAGGCATGGGAGTGTGATGTGCACACATCTAATTGGCCTAAAATGTTTATTTATGCATGTTCCTAGGGTCATAGAAGCACATGCATTACAAATATTGCATAACATGCATCATCATCCATTTCGGTTAATTTGTACAAATTGTATAGTAATCCATCTCTTTTTGTGATCAAGGGAAAGGGTAATATTTATCTTGGCCTCAAATTTAAGATCCAACTATACGGATCTGATCAGGGCGATGATCGGAGTCCAACGCCTTCGAGATTGCTCAGATCGGACCTCCGCGACATCAGATGTAGTCCGAGGAAGATCAGAGGCAAAGGGGCAAGGTGGTGAAAATCTGAACCTCAGATGAAAAATCCAACCACACGGATGGGTTCGGATCGATGATCACAGCCCAACGGTGAGAGAATCGATCCAATCTGATACCTGTGGCATCATCTACAAGCATTAAAAGATAGACAGCCAGGATGGCACCACATGGCACCATCCCAATGATCCAAAATGCCCCAGCATCCTTGCCTAACCTCTGAAGATACAATCAATGGGTGATCTTAGCCATTGGATTTGCATCCAATGGCTAAGATCCAGCCATGTCACTCCCCCACCACTGGGCATCCTCTGAAGATCAAAGGCTCGCGCGATCTCGGCTGTTTGATGTTCATCCAACGGCTGAGGGTGCAACAGCCTTAAAACAAAAATGAGACAAAGTCGAGGACATAGCATAGAGATCAAGGCTTCGGTGCGCAGCATGTGGTACACGGTTGAATCCGCACGAGTGAATTAATCCACAAGGACAGGTGCACACGAAATTCAACCGCACGATCACGATCGAACAGCAACGGAGTGACGACATCACGCACTCTCATGCACTGGATGAACGAGCATGCTAAACATGTGCGATGACATGCCATCCTACGTGGGCACGTGCAACTGCTAAAGAGGAAGCACTCGCAATGTTTAAGCCATTCAATTGTGCAATCGGACGGCTGAGATCGCTCGAGAGACACATGCGCAAATGGCTAAAGGAGAAGCAGGAGCGACGTGGTCGCACAAGGATGCTTGGATCAGCAATCAACGACCGAGGTTGCACGTGCGCTTTCAATAACATGCAACTATAGCAACATGCACATCCATCACTAAAGGCCTTGCATTTATTTTTAAGCATGTAAAAGGACCTTTTTGCCCTTAAACCTCAACTATAGAAAGGTCCTACATCCCCTCCTCATTTTTCATCCCTTCCTTCTTCTCTCAACCTCCCAAAGAGCTAAGAACAACGTTCTCAAGCTTGCTCTAGTGCTCTCGAGCTTTGGGAAGCTTTGCTAGAGTTAAAAAAACAAAATTTTCCACTTCTCACCCCTTTTGTGGAGGTCTCACCAGCTGCCCTCTCACCTCCATTCCGGAAGTAGATCCCGCGATGTCAACGCCCTACCTCATCCCTAGTTCTTCCAGATTCGCCCTCCTTCCTACATCTTCGCTCTCCTTCCTCAAGGCATCGTCCGTCCAACTCGTCCTCCAAGCATTCATTGAGGAGGATAATTTCTCATCCCATATCTTTTTATCACTCTCTAGTATAGATTTTCAACTTTGTAGTTGTAGTAATTAGTTGTAATTGACATTATCATAATTATAAGGTTGTTTCTCTCTCACGCTCTCTATTTATCTATCTATCTATCTCTTGTTTATGTTTCAAGTAGTTTAGCTGCCATTGTCAATGTTTCCTCTATAAAGAAAATAAAAAAAAATTACAGATATAATTGACGTAGCCTCCCCATGTTCGACCTAGGACTCACCAAAGTTTTGGTTAAAAAAAATTATTTGGTAGCGGATTTTCTTGTGAACTACTCAGGTTTCCAAACTCCAACTTTTCTCAATGATTTTCTTGCTCATCAGTAGTATATGTTAGTATAATGTATATTTAGTATTTTTGTGCCTATATTATGGCATTACTTGGATATAGTTGTACATAATTAGTCTAGATTAGTTTATATAAGTTTCTAATGTCTTGATACTTGTAAATATTCTTGAGGCAATGTCATTAACACTAATTAATTCAATTTTGCATATAATTGACTTAAATTAGTACATTCTTTAATTCTTTCATTCATTATTCATACATTCGTAAATAAATTTAACATTTTTTGAATAAAAGATCATTTTTGGATAATAAAGAGTGATGTATACAATAACTGCCTCATAGTGAATGTAACGACCCTGTTCCCGAGTCCCTACGAGACACGAGAACCGGACCGACTCGACTAATCCCAAGACCTAGTCGTCCAACGAGGAAGTAACCAAAAGACAGTAAAATAAACCACATTCAACATGAATATAACTAACAGTAAGAAAGTACAGCAGTAAGGAAAGAAACTACTACAGTAGGTACCACCACAACAGTAAAACAACATTTATCATATAACAAGAACTGCAGGTAAAGAAGGTACAACGGAAACAAAAACTACTCACTAGAACAGAAACAAAAGAGGTACAAAAGACTGTGGTAACTCTACTGGACCCTACTCGGCCCAGCGTCCTCTGCAGCCGCCGACCCTGGCTGCTCAACACCTGGTCCTGAAAAAGGTAGCGAGTGTAACATGTCAGCAAAACGCTGAGTAGAGTGGCAAACTAACTAAAGGCAACAGTAGAGTGTACAGTAGCTGTTATGTTCTATTACTTCCTTTATTCACATCTTTCAATTTTTCTCACTATTTCATTTATTTCTCAGATCCTTTACTTGATCTCGAATGTCCTCGTGGGAACGATCTTGATTGCAGTCTCTTCCAAAAGTAGAAGTAGCACGTGGTGCTCTCCTGGCCGGGAGAGTCCCCCGTGGTGATCTACCCTCAGTCAACCACCCCAAGGTCACTGACAGACGTAACGGTGACTACGGCACGCGCGATAAACACACAGGTAGCTAGCCCGCACTGGCACGCGGTCAGTCGTTTCCGTTAACGGGTGCGCCCAAAGCACAACACGGAACCAGGGCAGAGCCCTCTCAGTAACAGGGGTCCAACCCCTCCACAGTAACCAAACCGGGGCCTTGCCCCTCCACAGTCCGCGCACCCTCGCCTGACTACCCTGGTTTGCCCTAGTGGGCCTAACAAGTCGGTGAAGGAGGCTAGCAGAACCCCGGGGCCCGTGGGGTAGCTAGTACTCTCCTAACACTAGTAGCTCTCCTCGGTACTACGTACACGAGGGCCAACAAGTCGGTACAGAGCGGCCAATCCTAACCCCGGGTCCCTGGGGTGGCTGGCCCCACTCTGCACTAAACAGGTACAGGTACTTCCCTTGGTACTGCGTACCCAAGGGACAGTACAAACTACAACTCAGTTCCATTCCTTTTTCTTTCCAGGAGTTCCACTCCTAATTCCCCGTAGGGTTCCAGCTCTTTATCTCAGAACATCATATGTTTCACTTTCTAGTTTCACGTTCTCACAATCCATGATCTCAATCATGTTTCTTTATTCATAACAGGCAGCTGTTAATTCAACTTACAGGCAGCTTTATATTCCTTTCCATTTTTCTAAGACTGCAGTATTATACATTCCACTAGTTTTTCCATCCTAGGGTTCATGCCACATCCTAGGATCTAGCATACAACTAGTTTTCCAGCCCTAGGATTCATGCATCACCTAGGAGCTATCATTCCATACATTTCTCATTCCTAGGATTCATGCAATGTCCTAGATTCTAGTTATGGTTCCATACTTTAACAGATTTTAATAATAAACTTAAGCCACTCTACCAGGTACAACGGAAGTAATGGGGGCGTGATCGGGAATCCCGCGCGCCTCCGCGACTCCCAAGACTGCAACTGAACGAGGTCCTATCACAAGGATCAAACACAAGGAGTGTCTCAAAATAGTGTATAGCTACTGTAGACGGGTAGAGGAATTAATTCTGGAAAGAACGCCACTCGAATCGCGAAAAACGGAGCCCGAACGGGCCCTAAACGGGTCGAAAAAGATGATACTGTGCAAAATCAGACGTCTGGAACTTCTTCCAGACGTCTTAAACAGTGGATCAGAGAATTACCTGTTCAGTGTGGTTTCCCAGACGTCCAGAAGTCTGCGGGGACGTCTGTCCTAGCTCCCAGACGTCCGATGGTCACCCCGGACGTCTGGAGGTCACTCCCGCCGTCTGGTACAACTTCCAGACGTCTGATTCGCAAAGGATGGCGAATCAGCGATCCTGCGCACAGCCAAATCCCTCCCTTAGTATGGTCGGTCGACAAGAAGGAAGAAGAAAGCGGAATACACACCTTTCAGACGTCGGTATGAGCTACCAGACGTCGTCCTCGCCGTCTGCCTAACAACCCAGACGTCTGATTCTGGAAATTTTTCCAGAATCAGGGCGCGACCCGGACTCTGCTCGCGATGCCGCCTGCGTCGCACCTCGCGCTCCTACTGCTCAGACTGCAGCAGGTCCCTCTCCGCGTCATTCCGCGCCCCCTGCGCCCTCCGCCGGCTGGCCAAGCCGCAACCCTCGCGCTCGCTCGCTCTCGTGCACAGGAAGGAGAAGGAGAAGGAGACGGTGGAGACGGGAGGGGAGGCGTGGCCCTTTTAAGGCCGCACGGAGAGGAGAGAGAAGCCGCGGCAGTCGTCTGCAGCCGCAGAAGAAAAGAGGGAATAACGAATATGCGGTCTGCGCGCGTAGGCGCGTAGACGACTCGTGGGTGTGGACGAATAACGATTTTTCAGACGTCTGTAAACCATCCCAGACGTCTGGCAAGACGTCTGCCACCTCCCAGACGTCTTAAAATACGTCCGGGGCACGCGTTTGTAACAGTGAATGACCTGAAATTAAATCAGTAAAATTTGTATATAAAAAAATGACATTCATCTGAATTGCGACTATACTACAAGGTGACTAATTATCCCTAATTAACTAGTGATCCAAAAGGTACATCATACTCCTAGCACAACTCCCTCTATGGTTGCTTAGAACCCCTTGCTATCGTGTACCTACATTGGTTGTCACTATAGTTAGCTTGTCTTTTTTCCCATTTGGTATTGTTGTTGAACTAGCCTCCATTACCTTTGTCGCAAGAGGTACCTCAACTACCAAAATTTTAGTAGCAGTGAAAAGACGACTTTCGCTTTCGAAAATGATGATTAAGAAGATTTGTCGTTTGTATTTCTAAGCGGTGGAAAATCGACTAATCAAAGTATTGAATTAAAATAAACCACTCGAGAAGAGCGGGTCGTATCCACAATGAGGCAATGGCCTATTAAAACTTGTACATTTTAAAAATAGATGTTCACGATAAATTTCGTCAAGAAACCAAGTCAAAATCGCTTTCAGATTAAGTAAACAACAAGAGCTAATGCTAAAATAGCAATTATGCACATCTGAAGGATATATTTTGCAATGTGTCACAATATAATACTAATAAAATCTCACAATGGTAGCTAATGTAATTATTAATTGAGAGTGGAACAGGGGAGTCCCTTCATGCTTGGTGTGCGTGCACGGCAGGCCGTGGCTGGAGGCGAGATTCATAGTAAAGGATAAGACCTCCAAGCCACTTCCGATGGTGGTGGTGGTTTGAAGAATGGCAACCGGAGATGGCAGTGGTGAGGAGGAATGGATGGTGGGTGGGAGGCTACAACCCCTGTTTGCTGCCTATGGAGAGGAGGGAACGGAGATGGTGGCGTGCAACAGCTGCAAAGATGGTGGCATGCGCTGATGGAGGACCGCAAGGAGGTGCACACGCGTGTAGCTGGGGATGGTTGCTGCACACGACGCAGGGGGGCTGTGCGTGCTTGGTGGCTATGCAGGGGGCCGACGAAGGAGGTGATGAATGCGGCATCCCTGCTGGACGAGGAGCATGGTTGGGCGCGGACAGGAGTTGTGCGCAGAGGTAGGACAAGGTGGCTGCTGGCCGAGAGAACGCATGCACTGGTCGTGTCGCGAGGGTGCGCACGAGGATGCGCGAGAGGAGCTGGTGGCGCGTGCGGCTGGTCCCACTGGCTGAGCGTGTGCGTGGGACACTGCTCGGGTAGGCGGAGGCGTAGTGAGGGGGCGCAATGAGGGCATGCACGCTGGAGACTAGCAGGGCCTGCATGCTGCTGCTGTGCGTGTGGAGAGGTGTGGAGCGCGCGCAAGGAGAGGCCAGCTATTGCTGGCCACTTTGGCGTGAAGGTGGTCTGCGGTGATGGTGGTGGTGGGTTCGTTGAGGCATGCTCACGGTAAGTGGTCGAGGTCGCTGGCTTGGCGCGGTGGCCTGTCACTCTGCCAGCCCATGTTGTGGTGAGGCTCGACCGTGGAGACCACAGTGATGGGTGGATGCACGGTGATGGGGCAGGCGTCGTTTCCCCAAGCACAGCTGCCTCCTCCTCTCCCTTATAGTCGCAGCTACCCTGACCAAATCCATCTCTCCCGCTCCTCCATGAATGGGGGTCTTGAGTGCAGGCAGCTAGAGAAGAGTGAATGCGCAAGCGAAGGAAGGGGAGCGGTTACCTGCAGAAGGAGAAAATTAATAAAATAAAATATTATGATTATTTATACACAAATCCTTAAGTTCTATGTTAATTAAAACAATGCATGTAATGCACCTAATTACATGCCATTCTAAGTCAATTCCAAATGCCTTTAATTATGAATGCAATGCATGAATTATGTAATTAAATCAGAAGTATAAATTAATCTATTTACTTCCCAATGCATGCTAAATAAATGGATGCGTTACCTTAATGTTTAAGCATTTAGACATTTAATTAGCTTACAAATATGAGCTTATCAAGTAGCTATCTTCAATCTCGCTGGCATTCTTTTGGAGAGAGAAGAAAGTGTCATCCTCCTCAGCAAATTGATTAGTGCGAACCCATAACTTTTCCCTATCATCTTATGGGAATTCGTCGAGGTCATAAGAAATTTTTGCCATCAGTAAACTAACCTTGAACATATGGATCCTTATGGCGTCGTGAGGGTGTTGACACTTAAGTAATGTGCCTTGAAGTGACCCAAGTTAGAACTTAAGGACTCTCTACTCCTATTTGATCTCAGCAAGCCTCTTTTGATTGTCCTTAATATAGTGTTTGACAAGAAAATATTAGCAAAGCCTCCCTGCCAACTCCTAAAAGGTGGCTATTTGACTTGAATGTAGATCATTGTACCACTCAAATGTTAGGGTTTAAGAAGGATGGGAATACCAAATGCATCACTTTGTTGGGGCATCCATGGAGCATGTGCTAATGGTGGTTCCCTAAGAAGATCGTGGAGTCTGTCATCTTGTCATATTAAGGTATGAGTAGGGTCTTGTAGTGTAAGGGGAGCAACGCGTTCATCACTTCCTCGATAAAGGGTAAGGTGGCGACATAGGGCCACTTTTGTAGTCCACTTATCAAGCCAAGTGTTTGACAAATCAAATCTAGGGCCTAGTCATCTCCTCGAGGCAGAAGCATAACCATAGTAAACTAGATCTCCGAGTCTGTTGAGACTTGTGAAGTTGGTGGAAGAGGCAACAATTAGATGCTCTCTCGAAGTTATTGCTTGAGTTCTCCCTCTAGTTGCACAGAATCCTCAAGTAGCTCCAAGAGGTTGGAATTATCCTCCTCCATGTTTCAACACCACCAATTTTTCTCGAGATGATCCCTAGCATCATGCTGAAGAGAACATCCTATGTCATGGTTGGGCAGAGATTCCTAATTGAGAGGCAACCTGGGTGGTTTAAACAAGCCACTATGATCCTACAACACGCCCTGCTTATGCCATCTCATGTCACATAACCAAGTCATCATCTATTGTTGTTCGTTGTAAATCTACTTCAAGTGATTGAGGTGATCCTCTTCATTAATCTTAGCCCTCTAGAGTGGTGACAAGGATTGCTAATTCTCTTAAGACATCGACAGTGGTAGGGGCTCGATCAGTGGCTACTTTTGATTAGCATTAAAGTTGTTTTCCGCTTGCTGCATGCCAATAGGGGAAGGGTGAGTGGCTATGTCTTCTTGTTGTTGCGGATTTTACCATTCAAGAGATTGCGCAAGTTGATTTTGAGCCATGTTAGGCTCTTTTGGAGCATCCTAATTGGGTCACAATGTTGCAGCATTGGAATAACATCGAGAGAATGGTGAGTCAAAGCTTAACATTAGGTAGAGCGCCATAGACAACACCAAATGACTACATGCTAAAATTCCCTTTGGGTCTAGGTGGAGGAGAGGCCCAATTATGTAAAAGGATCTAGCAAGAAGGCAACAAGAATATAAGAAAATTGTTAACTTAGTTCCATCAATGAAGGTGTACGTCAAGGGAGAAGATCTAACCCTCAACTTCCACTAAATGATAGAGAAAATTAAGTATAGCATTTGCTCTCAACTCTCTTGATACAATTGTCAAAAAGTAACACTACTAGAAAAATAAGTTTTAGTCACGGTTATTTGGTCATGATTTTTAAAACTATGACCAAAAGTAACTTATGGTCGTGATTCCACCTAAAATTATGACTAAAGAAGTTAAGGATAATTATTTTGTTACTTACACTTTCATTACGGTTATAAAAACATCACCAAAGATTATGGCCACGGTTTTACTTGAAACCGTGACTAAAATAAATTTTCCCTCCATTACTTTTTCCCTAAACCAAATGTTACCTCCGTAACATTTAGTTGCTGCCCCCATCACCTTCCCCCTCCCTCGACTCCCCAACAACACAACTCCCTCAACCATCTGTTGCCCCCTTCCCTCTCTTGACAAAGGTGCCTCCTCCGACCATCCCCACCCCAACATCACCTCTCCTTCCCCTCAAGAAAGCCGTTGAAAGCCCACTGCCGGCCCCATCACCTTCCCCCTCCCTCGACTCCCCAGCCCCCTCCCCGACGGTGCAGCTCCCTCAACCATCTGTTGCTCCCTTCCTTCTCTCTAAAAAGGCACCTCCTCTGACCATCCCTGCCCCAGCATCACCTCTCCTTCCCCTCAAGAAAGCCATCGAAAACCCACTACCGCCCCCATCACCTTCCCCCTCCCTCGACTTTCCAGGCCCCTCCCCGATGGCACAGCTCCCTCGACCATCTATTGTCCCCTTCCCTCTCTCAATGAAGGCGCCTTCCCCGAGCATCCCTTCCCCAGCACCGCCACTCCTCCCCTCGAGGTCGCCACCTCTCTTCCTCCCTCATCTTCCCCGACAGCACCTTTGTTACCGCTGCCGCTGCTACACTTCATTTCATTCATTCCTCCTTCAACTCCACTTCTCTTGATATCCTGATTGCTAGGGTTATTGTTGTTATAGTATTCGATGGATCTATTGACTGCGGATTGGCTCAAGGAGATCTACTAACCTCGGTGTTGAAGAAATATTGATGTTACGCCCGTCAGGTGTTTGATGGTAAGCCAACAGCAAATTCATTGTTTACTTTTTTTTATCCTTAACATATTAATAGCTTGAACTAAGGGCCATATAGAAATCTTATACTTGCTGCTTAACCCTTGTAAGGTCTGAATAGTATAACGAGAAGGTTGAAAGGTAGTTAACTCCTTGAAGGACACCTTCATAATGATATATTTTCCCATGTTTAAGCATTGGATTGATAGATCATATGTGCCTAATATATTTTCCCATGATTTAAGCATTATTCCACCTAAGGGGTTGCCCTCAATTACTACTAACTTATCTATAGTACAAATGATCCATCATCATCAAGAATATATTTGGTGTCTCTTGGTATGTGAAGAAATTTCCCTATGTCTAGAAAGCCCTTTAAAGAATAGTTGTTGTAGAGAAAAATGTGATCCTTAGATGTAGCAAGTTGTTCATTCCAAAGGGTAGCAAGTGTATTTTTTAATAAGGATTGCTCTTTTGCGACATCCATAGGTGTGGATATAGTGCAGGTGCAGGGACTTCAAGTGGGTATAATACTCTTGTTTAATAAAAAGGCATAGGTCCTGGAGGGCTCTATATCCCT
This sequence comes from Thalassia testudinum, assembly GCA_037157565.1. Lineage (NCBI taxonomy): Eukaryota > Viridiplantae > Streptophyta > Magnoliopsida > Alismatales > Hydrocharitaceae > Thalassia > Thalassia testudinum. The sequence goes on along the minus strand of JAZHRO010000051.1, from coordinate 37,992,733 downwards.
CTTGAGTTCCTAGTCCTCATTGTATAATAAATTGTAATAGGAAAGGAAGGGTTTTGCTAGAAGAAACTAGAAATATAGTCATATGGAGACAACAAGTAATCTGGCAATTGAGTCAAAAGTGGGTAGATACTTTTACTCTAGGGAGTAAATTTCTAAGAGTAGCCTGGTGATGTGCATACATCTAAATAGCCAAAAATGTCTATTAATGCATGTTCTTAGTGTCATATTAGCATCATACATTGTAAATATTACATAACATGCATAATCATGCATTTAGGTCAAATTGTCTAAAATTGTATAGTAATTGTCTCCTTTTATGGTCAAGGACAGGGCAACTTTTAATCGAGACCTCAGATCAAAGATCCAACCATACGGATCTGATCAAGGCGACGATTGGAGTTCAACGACTCCAAGATCGCCCTGATCGGACATCCGTAGCACCAGAGATAGACCAAGGAAGCCTAAAGATCAAGGGACAAGATGGTGTCAAACCGCACTTCAGACGACAAATCCAACTGCATGGATGGGTTCGGATTGATAATCGCAACCTAACGACGCAAAAATCAGTCCAATCCGACATCGTGGCACCATCTACAACACACAGAAGATGGACGGCCAAGATGGCACCACGTGGCACCATCCCAGCCACCTAATCACCCATAAGACTCGCTGCTGCATCTCCAAAGGATCTCCATCGCCCAATCCTAGCCGTTGGATCTTGATCCAAAGGCCAGGAATGACTCAGATGCGCCTCTCACATCCTCTTAAGGCGTAAGGCATGGATGATCTGGGCCGTTGGATCTTGATCCAATGGCCATGAGCACGCGCACCTAAAACAAAAGCGTGACAAAGAAGGCAAGGCAACACAGTGGTTACGCCACTCTTTCGCGAGCACGAGGTGTGCGTTCGAAACGCAGCACGCCTCAAATCAAGCACAGGGGAGGGAGCAAGCGCAATTCAACCATCGGATGGCGATCAGGTGGGCGAGGGGCTAAGACGTGGCGTGTGGAGGAGCCTTGGATCACCACACGCACGATGACGCGCTTCTACACGCCCCATCATACATGTGGGCACGGTTAGGCACAGAAAAGGCACGCGTGAGGAGCAATATGAGCCGTCCGGTCTCACGATCGAACGGCTAAGATTTCAAGAACGTGGGTGAGCATTTTGCGCATGGCAAGTGAGGGGGTGGGCGTGCGCGAGGCTATGATGATTTTGGGTCTTTATTGACGCTTAAATCTGTCACTAACGACCCCCTCATTTAATGTTTTATTTATGAAATGACAAAATTGCCCCCTATCCTTTCAACTATAAAAGGAGACCTCTACCCTACGAAATCCTCATCTCTTCCTTCACCTCTCTCCCTCTCCAAAGCTCAAGAAAAGCTTGTCCCACACCCGAGATGCTATACTAGAGCCAAATCCAATTTTCTCGCCCCCGTTCCAGAAGTGGATCCTGCGACGACGATAACGTGCTACCCCATTCCCGCTTCTTCCTGCTTCGTCCTCCTTTCCGCTCTATCCTCCATCTTCCAGGCATCGCTCCGTCCGGCTTGTCCTCGAAGCATTCGTTGAGGAGGATAACATCTCTCTCCCTTCTTTTTAATCGCTTTCTAGAATATAATTTTCACTTTCTAGTTGTAATCATTTCTCGCTTTCTAGTTGTAAAAACATTCTGATTATATCAAATGATTGTTCTCTCTCTCTATCTATTTCTCTCTCTTATTGTTTATATCAATTCCATTGTAATTATCTCATTTTCAAATAAAAATACAAAAAATATATATAATCGCGGATTTTAGATCGACGTAGCCTCCCTGTGTTCGACCTAGAATTCTTAGAATTTCGTATAAATTTATCTGTTGATGGATTTCTTCGCAAATCGAACTACAACGACGGGTTTTTCGAAAACAACTTCAATCATGTAGTTTTCCGCTACCAACACCTGGGCATCAAGTAATCTTCCAATTTTACTAGGAAAACAAAATAGGTTTTGTTCAAGTAACTACTTAGGGTATTTACCACTTCTGTATGCAATTGGGATAAAGAGAAATGCAGTTATTTTTAAGGGAGCTAGATCATATTCCACTAATCACCTTGCTCTAGCTAATACTTTTGTTATTGGCAAGAGAAATTACAATCTAAGAGTAGCTAATACTCTTGTTATGTATATATAATATTTGACAAACTATGGCTATCAAGCTAATGTAGATCTTCTTTTGGCAACCAAAGTAGTTATTGAATTTGCCAAGTCTTGTGACATCCAATCTATTGTGCTTTCGCTTACTTCCTTTATGAACTGTCACATTGTCTTGAGAACTGTAGAGAACTACTTTCTGTTATGACACAATGTATTGAATTTTTATAGCACAATATCTGACTTATGTTATTACTGTTCTTTTCTTTGTTAGTATTTATTTATGCAATTTGTAGATATCCACACTTGCACAAACTTAGATGCACTCAAGGACAAACAATAAGAAATATAACCCTTAAGGTACAGGCTGAAAGGATAAGTAAAATTGTATTAATATACCTGCCCATTCAAGACTTATGATCATGTCATGCAGACAATGCGTTAATGTATGTATATCTCACATACATACCTGATGTGTTGTCATTATAACATGCCATAAGTCTTGATCGTCCTCAGTTCGATAAAGTTCTAAACTAAGGAGGGTTCTTGAAAATTTGATCATAACTTAGGTATTATTTGTTACATGTAATCCGTGTTTGGGGAAATCTCAATGACATCTTTCTACTCTTCTCTGGTATACTAACTAAACTTACCTAGGTTTCTTAAGTACCTTAAATCGGGTGTTAAACAAATCTAGTTGAGGTTAGTCTTGGCAGTATACTGGAGAAGTGTAGAGAGATGCTGTCAAAATTTCTCCAGCCACGTGTTGCATGTAACAAGTAATGTTGTGATCAAATCTTTAAGAATGAGTTATCAAGTGAAAATAATAACTAAAATATACAAACATCTAATGTTTCTTTATGTAGCTTACTTTCATTATTTGTGGGTTTATTTGATTATAGGTTTCCATGGATAAGTCTTGGATTGGTTTGAGTATTTCTGATTATTTTCGATGTAAGAGCAGAGTGATTTCATTCTTAGACTGGGCATTCCATGAAGATAGGAAGCATTATAGAAGAGGGGACTTCTATGAGAGAATTTGTTGTCCATGCAAAAGTTATTTGAATGAATTTATGCATGATTGTAACACAATATTTGAACATCTAATTTGTACCGGTTAGTGACCTCACTACACAGTCTAAACCTCACATGGAGAAGAAATCACTTATCCTTCTATTGATAATGATGTTGAGGATCGCATTGAAGATATTGGAGGTGATAATATTGCAGAGATGTTAGAAGAGATGAGGGTTGCAAATGTTGATAATATAGATAATGATAATATGTTTGGAGATTATAATCATTTTTATGATTCACTGAAGGTAGCAGAGGAACCCATTACTTCTGGAATTAATTCCATGTCACGGTTGTCATTTCTTTTGAGAATCTTTCAAATTAAAGTGATGAATAAGGAAACATCTAAGTTATTGTCTAATGTCCTTAAGTTCATAGAAGAGTTGTTAAATAATCCCAAAGATTTTCCTCAGTCATGGTATGATGCAAAAAAATAGTTTCTCATACTTGGTTTAAAGTGTGAAAAGATTGATGCTTGTAAGAATGACTGTCTGCCGTACATTAAAGAAAATGCATGCTTGAATAGTTGCCTGCAATGTGGAGAAGGAAGATATGAAGAAAATACTAATTCAAATACACGAAGGAAGAAACGATCAAAGAAGGTACTACAATGCATAAGATTCTAGCATGTTTTCCTTTGCCACTTGTAGTTCTTTATACGATGAAGAAAATTGAATATTATTAGTCTCTATAAACTATTTTCAACTAGTCAAGTTGCAAACTATTGGTTAATATGATCTTATGATACTAAACAATGTTCCTACACAGATCTTTGTGACAAGTTGCTTTTAAATAGCAATTTCTTTGTCTTTTGTGCCAAAATTTGTAAAATCATGTAAATGTCCAATGTGATAAATCAAAAAAAAGCTTGAAGTGTTGCAAACATGAAGAATAATTTGAGTACCTTTATGAAATGCAACTTACCTGTTCACTCAAAATTTAGGAAAACTCTTTTTTTCAAATAGATGATTTCAAAATCAAGTTATTTGGAATCATGTGTTTCGTGTATCTAAAATTTTTTGTTTGATAAACAGTTTGATTTAGTAGTGTAGCTAGTATTTGTGTGTATAAACTGTGTCTAGTTTAGGAGATATGAGTTTGGATAGAGTCTATCAACAATATCTAGTTTAGAAAGTGAGTTCTAATCCAAGTAGTGTTTAATTATGTGAAAACTCTGCAAGCTTACTTGTAAAAACACTAAATGCTGCTAGCAGTTAAAGGGGTGATCTAAATTTCAATGCTCAAAAGTAGTTAACCATCTGTTTTTCAAGTCTATATTGATGAAATGTTAAGTAATATTTCTTATTTGGTGAGGAACTTGCACTTTTCTAGAGGTGAGTTCACCAAAATATGAGTGAACAAAGAACTTTCCTTTTTTTACTGCAAGAATCCTATAACCTCAACCTAGTGATATGTTTTTTATGTTATAATATTTAGTAGCTTTTCAAAAAAAAAATATGATGTCTTGATAGAATGTTTTGTTGATGCTATGACCAAGTATCAATTCTTTGAATGAGTTTTGTAGGATGAGCTTGGTTCCTGCACAATTGTCTACAAATCTAATTGACTTTAGTGTTGAAATTTTGATTATTTCAGGTAGACCGTGTTCTTGCATGTGATCTCCACTTTGGACAAGAAATGGGATATTTTGACAATGACCATGTCTATGGCCACGTATATATGATCAAAACTGCCTGTTAGACATGCATGGTTTCTTGCATTGACTTTGCTTTTATTTCTTGCATTTCTGAGTTTGCTCTGAGTAAACATCAAGCATTTATCTTAGTGAGCATTAGCTGGCCTTTATTCTACTTGGAAGTAACTGGATGTCTCCCAATTTCTGTGACATTGTTAGTTTGTGATCCTCGATTACTTGGCAAGAAAGATGATTTCTCCTGGAGATCTAGTGGTTGTCTCTCCTGATGTTGGAGGTGTTGCCCGTGCTTGTAGTTTTGCCAAAAAGTTTTCTAATGCACCTCTTGCTATTGTAGATAAAAGATGTCAAGGGCATAATATGGTAGAGATATATTTTATAATCTTCTATTATGGATGACTATGAATCTGTGATGCCATCTTATTTCCCTTTTTTTCTTTTTATTATTTATCTATCTTGATCCGTCAAGACATATAAGAAATATATCTTATATTCTTCTACTTAATGTGCCATTTTGAATATGTGATAACATCGTAATTTTCCTTGACATGCATTTGAAATGGTTTTATAATTAAATAATGCATAAAATGCAAGAAATATACAGTGATGACCAATCATATTTTGTTGCAGCAATCAATATATATTTCTACTCAGTTTTGGTTCACGTGCATTTAATTATGTTTTGGTAGATAAATAATTGTTGTAAATTACATCCTTTATAACATTGGAAATTTTCCCCTCTCAATCTGGGCATGCAATCTTAAAAGTCTATTGCATTGTTCTACTTGTTTATTAAACACAATTAATATTCCACATTGCATGCCATTAGCTTTAAATATTGTGCTCACATATGCACAAGTTGAGCAAATATTCAGAAAGTAGCTTATTGCTTTATGCAGTATAATAAGCAAATCATGCATGTTCAAGTCATGTGTTGCATTAGAACTACCGCTATCCAATGCCCATAAAATGCAGGTTGAGCACGTTGCTCTTTTGCATTAATCATCGTACGCTTGATGAATTTATGCATGTCCATGAACACATGACTAATGTACAAATTCCGTAGTCATACCACAATAACATTGATAGGTGTTGAATGCAATTCCTACGCTAAAAGTTTTAAGATTGAAACTCTGCCATTGTAGTTGCGTAAAAATCCGTCAAACAGATAATTTAACCGAAACTCAATGTGAGTCCCAGGTCGAACATGGGGAGACGAATGTTTGATCAAAAATCACATTGGAATTATTGTCATGAAAGCATATTAGCTGGTTGAAATTAATCTAGTAACTATTCTACTTAAATAATAAATAATAGTCAAGAGAGAGAATAGTACAGAGAAAAAGAGGAAAACCAATATTTCATAACTACAGAATCATGTTCATTACATCTAATCGCTACACTTGAAAGCTAGAAATCTACACTAGAAAGCGATAAAAAGAGAAAGGGGTGAGAAGTTATCCTCGACGGCTACTTGAAGGATGAGCCGTGTTGATGGAGCGCCCTGACAAGGGTGGTGAGATGTTGACGAAGGAGGACGAAGTTGGAGGACGGAAGACGAAGCAGGGCAACGACTCAGCGGGATCCGCTTCAAGAACGACAGTGAGAGGACAATCGTAGGATGCTCCACGAAGGGGGTGAGAAGATGGAAATTTATTTTACTCTAGCTCTAATAAAGCATCTCGGGTATAGGACTAGCTCGTAGAGCTTTGGAGGAGGTGAGACGAGAAGAGAAGGGATGAAGAAAAAGTGGAGGGCGTAGGGCCTTTATATAGTTGCGTACATGGGGGCAAAAGGGGCACTTCACATTTTGAAAATTAAATATAACTCTTTAGTGACACACGCATATGTCGCTAAAGATAAATGTCGATGAAGGTGCTTGAAGAGAGGATAAGCGTCCTATCCTAATCGCACGGTGCGGATCATGCATCGTTTCGTGTGTGCGTTATGAGCACTGAAGAGGCGTCGCTCCTCAGTAGTTAGATCATAGATTAACAGTCCACATTGCACGCCGTTTCCACTTCATATCACGCAACGCTTCCACGTACAATCGTGCGTGCGATCGCATGCATGATCATGGCACTCTCATCCAACATGCCACATGTCGCCACATAGCTGCTGCTGGTGCCGTCCATCCACAATCGAACGGTCGAATTTTGCCCGCCTACGTGCTTACTCTATTCCACACCTCACCGCTGCTCGAACTCGCGCCCGTGGGTTGCAAACAACGTTCACGACCACTACGCCAAGATTGCAGATTGTCGCGCAATCTGATTTGTGCTCACAAGTTCTTTACTGTTGGATCTCGATCCAATGGTCGAGATCTGATGGAGCGTGTGAAGGAGAAAGAGGCCGGGTGGCTGTGGACGGCTTGGATTGTAACGACCCGGTTCCCGAGTCCCTACGAGACACGAGAACCGGACCGACTCGACTAATCCCAAGACCTAGTCGTCCAACGAGGAAGTAATCAAAAGAGCAGTAAAATAAACCACATTCAGCATGAATATAACTAACAGTAAGAAAGTACAGCAGTAAGGAAAGAAACTACTACAGTAGATATCACCACAACAGTAGAACAACATTTATCATATAACAAGAACTACAGGTAAAGAAAGTACAGCGAAAATAAAAACTACTCACTAAAACAGAAACAAAAAAGGTATAAAAGACTGTGGTAAACTCTACTGGACCCTATTCGGCCCAGCGTCCCCTGCAGCCGCCGACCCTGGCTGCTCAACACCTAGTCCTGAAAAAGGTAACGAGTGTAACACGTCAGCAAAACACTGAGTAGAGTGGCAAACAAACTAAAGGCAACAGTAGAGTGTACAGTAGCTGTTATGTTCTATTACTTCCTTTATTTACATCTTTCAATTTTCTCACTATTTCATTTATTTCTCAGATCCTTTACTTGATCTCGAATGTCCTCGTGGGAACGATCTTGATTGCAGTCTTTTCCAAAAGTAGAAGTAGCATGTGGTGCTCTCCTGGCCGGGAGAGTCCCCCGTGGTGATCCTACCCTCAGTCAACCACCCCAAGGTCACTGACAGACGTAACGGTGACTACGGCACGCGCGATAAACGCACAGGTAGCTAGCCCGCACTGGGACGCGGTCAGTCGTTTCCGTTAACGGGTGCGCCCAAAGCACAGCACGGAACCAGGGCAGAGCCCTCTCAGTAACAGGGGTCCAACCCCTCCACAGTAACCAAACCGGTGCCTTGCCCCTCCACAGTCCGCGCACCCTCGCCTGACTACCCTAGTTTGCCCTAGTGGGCCTAACAAGTCGGTGAAGGAGGCTAGCAGAACCCCGGGGCCCGTGGGGTAGCTAGTACTCTCCTGACACTAGTAGCTCTCCTCGGTACTACGTACACGAGGGCCAACAAGTCGATACAGAGCGGCCAATCCTAACCCCGGGTCCCTGGGGCGGCTGGCCCCACTCTGCACTAAACAGGTACAGGTACTTCCCTTTGTACTGCGTACCCAAGAGACAGTACAAACTACATCTCAGTTCCATTCCTTTTTCTTTCCAGGAGTTCCACTCCTAATTCCCCGTAGGGTTCCAGCTCTTTATCTCAGAACATCATATGTTTCACTTTCCAGTTTCACGTTCTCACAACCCATGATCTCAATCATGTTTCTTTATTCATAACAGGCAGTTGTTAGTTCAATTTACAGGCAGCTTTATATTCCTTTCCATTTTTCTAAGACTGCAGTATTATACATTCCACTAGTTTTTCCATCCTAGGGTTCATGCCACATCCTAGGATCTAGCATACAACTAGTTTTCCAGCCCTAGGATTCATGCATCACCTAGGAGCTATCATTCCATACATTTCTCATTCCTAGGATTCATGCAATGTCCTAGATTCTAGTTATGGTTCCATACTTTAATAGATTTTAATAATAAACTTAAGCCACTCTACCAGGTACAACGGGAGTAATGGGGGCGTGATCGGGAATCCCGCGTGCCTCCGCGACTCTCAAGACTGCAACTGAACGAGGTCCTATCACAAGGATCAAACACAAGGAGTGTCTCAAAACAGTGTATAGCTACTGTAGACGGGTAGAGGAATTAATTCTGAAAAGAACGCAACTCGAATCGCGGAAAACGAAGCCCGAACGGGCCCTAAACGGGTCGAAAAGGACTATACTGTGCAAAATCAGACGTCTGGAACTTCTTCCAGACGTCTTAAACAGTGGATCAGAGAATTACCTGTTCAGTGTGGTTTCCCAGACGTCCAGAAGTCTGCGGGGACGTCTGTCCTAGCTCCCAGACGTCCGATGGTCACCCCGAACGTCTTGAGGTCACTCCCGCCGTCTGGTACAACTTCCAGACGTCTGATTCGCAAAGGATGGCGAATCAGCGAACCTGCGCACAGCCAACTCCCTCCCTTAGTACGGTCGGTCGACAGGAAGGAAGAAGAAAGCGGAATACACACCTTTCAGACGTCTGTATGAGCTACCAGACGTCGTCCTCGCCGTCTGCCTATCAACCCATACGTCTGATTCTGGAAATTTTTCCAGAATCAAGGCGCTACTCGTCCTCCGCCCGCGACGCCGCCCGCGTCCCACCTCGCGCGCCTGCTGCTCAGACTGCAGCAGGTGCTTCTCCACGTCGTTCCGCGCCCCCTGCGCCCTCCGCCGGCCGGCCAAGCCACTCCGGCGAGCTCGCCCTCACGGCAGAGCTCCGCTCTCGCACGCCGCACCTCCTCCGCGCTCACTGCAACCGCCGCTGCCGCCCTCGCGCTCGCTCACTCTTGCGCACAGGAAGGAGAAGAAGGAGGAGACGGTGGAGACGGGAGGGGAGGCATGCCTTTTAAGGCCGCGCAAGGAGGAGAGAGGAGCGTGGCAGGTCACCTGCGGCCGCAGAGAGAGAGAGGGAAAAAGAGAGAGAGAGTGGAATCGCAGATCTGCGCGCACAGGCGCGCAGACGAATCTTTTGTGCGAAAATAACTATTTTCCAGACATCTGGAAACGATCCCAGACATCTGGGAAGACGTCTGGATGTGATCCCAGATGTCTTGTCCGACGTCTGGGCCACCTCCCAGACGTCTTAAAAGACGTCTGGGGCACGCATTCGTTACATGGATGGTGCCACGTGGTGTCATCTGGGCCATACATTTTCCAATGCCTGTAGATGATGGCACGGAAGTCGGATTGGATTGATTTTCACGCCGTTGGGCTGTGATCGTCGATCCGATCGCATCCGTGCAATTGGATTTGTCGTTTGAGGTACAGATTTTACACCACCTTGCCCCTTGGCCTCTAATCTTCCCCGAACTACATATGATGCTACAGAAATCCGATCGGGTAACGACCCGATTCCCGAGTCCCTACGAGACACGAGAATCGGACCGACTCAACTAATCCCAAGACCTAGTCGTCCAACGAGGAAGTAACCAAAAGAGCAGTAAAATAAACCACATTCAACATGAAATATAACTAGCAGTAACAAAATACAGCAGTAAGAAAAAGAACTACTACAGCATGTACCACCACAACAGTAGAACAACATTTATAACATAACATGAACTATAAGTAAAGAAAAGTGCGGGGGTAATAAGAACTACTCACTACAGTGGAACAAAAGGGGTACAAAAGAACTGTGGTAAGTCTATTGGACCCTACTCGGCCCAGCGTCCTCTGCAGCTGCTGACCCTGGCTGCTCAACACCTGGTCCTAAAAAGTAACGAGTGTAACGCGTCAGCTAAACGCTGAGTAGAGTGACAGCTAAAACTAAAGAAGCAGTAAAGTGTACAGTAGTTGTTTTATTTTCTTCCTTCCTTTATTTACGTCTTTCTATTGTTTCACAATTTATCTATTTCTCAGATCCTTCACTTGATCTCGAATGTTCCTCGTGGGAACGATCTTGATTGCAGTCTTTTCCGAAGAGTAGAAGTAACACGTGGTGCTCTCCTGGCCGGGAGAGTCCCCCGTGGTGATCCTACTCTCAGTCAACCACCCAAAGGTCACTGACAGACGTAACGGTGACTACTGCACGCACGGTAAACGCATGGGTAGCTACCCCGCACTGGCACCAGGTCAGTCGTTTCCGTTAACGGGTGCGCCCAAAGCACAGCACGGAACCAGTATGGGGCAGAGCCCTCTCAGTAACAGGGGTCCAACCCCTCCACAGTAACCAAACAGGGGTCTTGCCCCTCCACAGTCCGCGCACCCTCGCCTGACTACCCTGGTTTGCCCAGTGGGCCTAACAAGTCGGTGTAGGTGAGCTAGCAGAACCCCGGGGCCCGTGGGGTAGCTAGTACTCGCTCTACACTAGTAGCTCTCCTTGGTACTATGCACACGAGGGCCAAAAAGTCGGTACAAAGTGGCCATACCTAACCCCGGGTCCCTGGGGCGGCTGGCTCCGCTCTGCACTAAGCAGGTAACAGGTGCTTCCCCTGGTACTACGTACCCAAGAGACAACACACTTCCACATCTTTCCTTCTCAGTTCCATTTCATTCTCTTTCCAGGAGTTCTACTCCTAATTCCCCGTAGGGTTCCAACTCTTTTAACTCAGCAGATTCAGGTTTCACCCTTTTAGTTTCACGTTCATACAACCCATATTCTCAATCATGTTCATTTATTAATAATAGGCAGCTGTTAAAATAATTTACAGGCAGCTATTATTTCCTTTCCACATTTTCCAAGACTGCAATATCTATATTCATATCACTAGTTTTCCAGTCCTAGGATTCATGCCGTACCCTAGGATCTATCATTCAATCTAGTTTTCCAGCCCTAGGATTCATGCAATACCCTAGGATCTATCATTCAATCTGGTTTCTCATTCCCAGGATTCATGCAATGCCCTAGGTTCTATTAATTGTTCCATAATTATAACAAATTATGTTAATAATTCTTAAAGCCACTCTACCAGCTACAACGGAAGTACTAGGGGCGTGGTCGGAAATCCTGCGTGCCTCCGCAACCCCTGAGACTGCAATGGAACGGGGTTCTAACACAAGGATCAAACACAAGGAGTTTCTCAGAACAGTATATAATTACTGTAAACGGGTAGAGGATCTTATGCCGAAAAGAACGCAACTCGAAACGCGGAAAACGGACACCGAGCGGGCCCTAAACGGGTCGAAAACGACGAAACAGTTCAAAATTAGACGTCTGGAACCTCTTCCAGACGTAAAAAGTGGGTCAGATGGTACCTTGTCCTGCGTAGTCTCTTAGACATCCAGAAGCCTGTGGGGACGTCTGGCCTAGTTCCCAGACGTCCGATGGTCACCCCGGACGTCTGGAAGTCGTTCCCGTCGTCTGGCAGTGCAGCCAGACGTCTGATTCGTGTTGGATGCGAATCTCAGAGTCTGCTTGTACCCACTCATCGTTCTCAGTACAACGGGTCGCAGAAAAGGACGAAGGACGAGAATAACTTACTTGCCAGACGTCTGGACAATCCTCCAGACGTCTTCACCATCGTCTGGTTGGAAGCCCAGATGTCTGATTCTGGAAAAAAACTTCCAGAATCAAAGCTCGACGCGCTCTCCGCCCGCGCCGCGCCTCGTCCGCCTGCTACTCGAGCTACAGCAGCCCTCCCGCGTCACTCCGCGCCCGCTGCTCCCCCGCCGGTCGACTCCAGCTGCCCTGGCAAGCTCGAGCTTTCACGGCCGAGCGTCTCCTCCCTCGCGCAACGCCTCCTCCCGCACACCCGCCGCGGCTGCCGCTGCCGTCGCTCGCTCACTCTCGCACTGGCTGGAAGAAGAAGAAGAAGGGAGCGGAGGAGATGAGAGTGAGGGAGAGGGCGAGGGCCATTTTAAAGCCACGCGGGGAGAGAGAGCGAGAGAGAGGGGCGCAGCCTGCGCCCGCAGGAGGAGAGGGAAAAAGAGGGGCATCTGCAGGTCTACACGCACAAGCGTGCAGACGAAATCCACCGTGCCGCAAAAAATAAATTCCATACGTCTGGAAGGGGTTCCAGACGTCTGGTCAGACGTCTGGGCCACCTCCCAAACATCTTAAAAGACGTTTTGAAGCTGCTTTCGTAACAGGGCGATCTCAAAGTCGTTGAACTCCGATCGTCGCTCTGATCAGATCCATACAGTTGAATCTTCAATCCGAGGCCCAAAATGATATTGCCCTGTTCCCTAACCATAAAAGGAAAAAAACCTATAATTTATACAATCTAACCTAAATGCATGATGATGCATGTTATGCAATATTTATAATGCATAATGCATCTATAGACTTAGGAACATGCATAAATAAATATTTTAGGCCAAGTAGATGTGTGCACATCAATAGGGAAATAAAGGCAGATGTGTCTGCTAGACATTGCAGCCTATTAAAAAGGAAACAACTTTTAGGAATCTAATTTTATCCCAAGAAAATTAGATTTTGATTTTCATTTAGCGTCTGGACATATCCTGATTTGCTTTTCCAGAGACGTTTACATTCTTCCTGCACAAATATCCTTGGAGTATATTGTGAAATGCTGTACACTTAAAATCAAAGATTCTAATTCGAACACTGGAATTTCATTTCAAGTTCTACTTTCCAAAGTCATGCAGGAAAAGGTGTTCCCCTGTAAAGAGCTCCTCAAATCTGAACTTTCAATTTGATCATGGGCCATTTAATTATATTCAGACACCCAAAATGGAACAATAATTTAGGTGAAGTTTCATTCAGGAGTTCAAACCATTCATGCTTTAGTTTTATGCGACATCTACTTTTAAAAGTAAGTTGGTTTTTCTAATAAATGCCTCTGTGATCTTTTTTAATTATGTGTATACCCCTTCCTTCCTGATATTTACATGATTGGTTACTACATTGGTTGGTACACTTGATTCATGATTCAATGCATAAGACCAATACCAGTTATCCAAAAAAAAATCATATAAGCATGCAATTAGAAATGCTTATTGCATAGAGTTTTTTAATTTTGCATCTAAATCTAACCTTCATATTGTCATCATCTCATTACTTGGCCATCCTAGCTCTTAATTGATTAGGTCGTTGTCGTGATGTGTTGCCTGCTTGTTTGTTTTCGTAATCACCAGGTCCAGCGAAAGCTGCAGCTCCACATTGAGGAGCAAGCATGGTGGTTATAGAAGGTCTTGGGGGAGCAGTAGAAAGTGAGCGATTCACTTGCCTGTTCTTATGATTCTCCATCTACGGAGTCACAACCAACCTCAGACTTGCATATTGGCCCCTGATGTAGACCCCATCCCCCATCATTGCCTGAACTAGCAGAATCCAAGGAGAACGTGTCTGCCGCGCTTCCTGTACCATAAAAGAAGAAATTGGAGGATAGTAATGCTAAAACCATGTCTCCTTGGGAGTAGAATAAACCCAAATTAGAGGGTTAGCTTGACGATGGACAAAAAGTTCTTCTGTGCATGTTTGTGGTGAGTTAAATCAGATTTTCAAATTGATTTTCTATTGGCTAGTGATTAGTGATTTGTATTTATTTGCTGTGAATACACAACAACTTGAATGCTAAGGTTAGCGAAAAGGAGTTCACCCACTTTCTTGGGTATTGAAAATTTCTCTTTTCATTCAATATGCTATTTTGGAAGAAGCCTAGAGTTGTTGATGAAACTCAGTTGAAAGATCTAATTGTTGGAATAGATAGCCATAAGTACTAAGGATCAATTATTATTTCGATGTTCCTCGTGTATTGCCTTTTGCCTTGAGGGTTACATGGTCATCAAATGCAAGTTTATTTCAGCTATTGGCTCCATCAAACATATTTACATCTTCTTCTTTTTTGCTTTAAGAGACATTTAGTCACGGTTTATAAAAAACCGTGACCAAAGAAACCATTTGGTGACGGTTGGTTACTTGAGACCAAAGCGAACCTTTGGTTAAGGTGGCCCATTTGATCACGGTTAATAAACCGTGACTAGAAGGATCCTTCGGTGACGGTTAGATAGCCATGACCAAAAGGAACCTTTTTTTGGTCATGGTTATATATCGTGACCAAAGCTCTTTCTTTGGTCACGGTGTTACAACTGTGATAAAAAGTTTTTGTTCATGGTTTATAACCATGACATACACTCTTGAACCTAGCTAATGGTGGGGGCTTTGGTCACAACTTTTAACCATGACCAAAAGCCTTCTTTGTTTAGTGTAATAATGTAGAAGAATTAAATGACTCTCTTGCCACATCTGTGCTTTTTTATAAACATCAATAATCTGATTCCATTAGGATTCTCTTCCCTAAATCAAGATAGGTCCAATTAGAAATCCTTGGGGATCATTTTATTGAAAAGTGTCCATCTATAGTCACAGCCTTTGCTTCTTTCCTTAAAGGTTTGCTATATAGATCGTAGCTAAATTTATTACGAGAATTAATTGTGGCTACCATTTCTTCCTCAAGCTCGATGTGCCATTCTTGAGCTTCCTTGCTTGGATTGGTGGTTGGCTCTAACTGATCTTTCTTCCTAGCTAGGTCTAATAAGAGCTTGGTTGATAATACCACAACCTGACTTAGCTCGGGTGGGGCTTCTTCTACAAGGATAACTTTGAGCAATCACCTAGTTTAAGTGGTTCCTCTTATTTAGTTGTCTGTGTTGAATTTTCGCAAGGAAAGTTCAACTGGCTTATGATAGTTAATTACCTACAAGGGAAGTTCAATTGACCTCCCTGGGTGGTAGCTATGCTTGGTGATTGTTCTTCTTTGCTCTTCTAGAGCTTAGGCATGTCTCTATGCCTCTTAGTTGATTTGAAGGGCTTTTGACCTCTTGGGTCTTGTGTCAAATGCTTGGCACGTGACTTTATTATGAGGGGATCAAATCCTCCCTTATCAATAAATTTTTCTAATAAAAGTCATATAACCGAATGAAACATATCAATGCTAACTTCATATTTCCACTAGATACGATTCCACTGAAAGACCTCACCTGCTACTGTAAAGTATAGTGAAAGATCAAGCTTTCATGCATTGACAATTTGAAAAAAACTTTCCTTGAAATCTATACCAAACGCTACTACCAAAAATAATTAACGAGTCGAACACTCAGTCATTCAGACAAAATTAGGAGAGAATATTTTTAATAATAAATATCAATTATCCAAAATAATATTAATACAAATAATGTTCATCCCCTTATCTCTTTAAACAACGATGTCTAAAATTGATTAAATAAACTATAAACTTTGAGAGTTATATATAGCATCAAAGAGAGACGTGCAAATAATCTCATATTTATTACCGATTATTAATAGTAACCTTTATTACACATCCATATCATAGCCATAGAAAAATTCCATTCATGTAAGTCATTTAGCTTTGTGTATGTTATCCTTACGGTTCTTTTAACTATCATTGATTAATTCTTGGCTCATCGGCCGGTGCAAATCATCTTCGGTTGATATATGTCCCATCATCACCCCTTGGTACCGTTTATGGAAATAAGTTCATCTTTTTCTGAGAGATTAATTTAAACGTTCATTACAAGAAAAAGAAATATAAATGTTGAGATGAACACGGTAAAACAACGTGAAATATCTATCTCAACAAAAAGAAAACTTCAAGGAAAATGTTGCTATATCTAGGCTTCTCGCCCTCTCCTTGCTCGTATCCACATTCTTTGGGTGACCTTCCTCTCAATGAGACACCTCATCCGCAGGAAGGTCTATAAAGGGGCTATGGACTTTTGGGTTGATATTTGGATTAATGATATGACTCTCAAAAGTCTTTTACCTGAGCCTATCGAGCTAGCACTTATCCTTGTCAAGGACATCATTGATCATCTCCTTGATAATCTCCAATCTGCATTCTTACCCACCAACATCAAAACTCATATTCTCGAGACTACTTTGGATAATTCTCTGAACATCCCCATTTGGTCTCCTAATTCCCCTGGTTCCTTCACTTTGGCCTCTGCATATCTATCTAATTTCTCCACGGTTGAGGAGATTGGTTACTAGAAAGAGATTTGGAAGATTGACATGCTTGTCTCTATCTCCATGTTGACGTGGAGAATCCTTCACCTTAAGCTTCCTACTGATGATAACATCACCAGGTTAGGGTTCAATCTTCCTTCTAAATATTGGTGCTACTCTTCCTTTTCTGCTCAGGAAACCCTTTTTCACCTTTTCTCTAAGAGTATGCTTGTTCATCAGATCTCTAATTGGGTCGTTTCTAAGCATCTTATTGCTCTTGTTCATCCGTCCCAATTTTTCCGTATCATGAAATCTATGGCCAATTCTTGGAGAGTTAAGATTCTTAAGGGCCTTATATATTTCATTTGTTATAATGTCCGGTGGATCAAGAACAAATATAGAAATGAGGGTTTTATCTCTAATAGGATTAACTACGTTCTCAGCCATAACTGGGATAATTTTAATATGTCCTTGTGGTTTAAAAGACAATGCCCGAAGACTTTTGCGGTGTCCTGGACTCAGCCTGCTGAGGGGGTTAAGGTTAACATAGCTACGGTTTCTGGCCTGCATTTTACTCATGTTTCTTAGGTTATGCGCACTTGTAATGAGGACTTTTTGAAGGCCACCCATGTCAAACTTGGGATCACCGACAATAATTTAGCCCTTATTAGAGCGATCAAACATTTCTTAGCTATCACCTCTCAGTGCCCTGGTATATAGCTAGAGATAGATTCCACTCTTTTGCATTTTTGGTGGAATGGGAAAATTCCTTTGCCCTGAAAGATCAGAATGGAGTTTGGAGATTTGAGCAGCTTCAAGAGCCAGGTTGCCTCTTTCTCATATATTTTCCCTTCAGCTAATGCTTTAGCTGCTAAGTTGGCGATTTTGGGCTTGGATCAATGGTCCCTCCTCTCCACTGTTAGGGACCTACCGGTGCATATTCAGCTGCCCTATATGATTTCTTGACTGAGGCGTTGGTGCTACTGCCTGCTGCTTTCTCCTATCTTTTTGTTTTTAGCCACATGTCGTGGCCTGCTTGATCTCCTATTAGTGGTGTTAGCATTGCGTGTTTGTTTCTGCTTTCTTTTTGTAATAGGCCATGAGTCGTGGTCTACATCTTTATTTTATACTGGACAGATTTTGGTTTGATCCCCCCACCTCTTTTTTTGGCCTCCAAGGGGTAGGGGATGAATAGAAATACTCTTGTTTTTGTTAAAAAAGAAATAATAAATAAATAAATAAAGTGCCACGTAGAAAACTAATGTCCCACATTAACTAGATGTTGCAAAAAAGGTCTCTTGCAATGTTTGAATGTCACAATATATTGACGATACATTAGCAAGAAACACGTTGACATCAAGAAAGGTTAGCTATTTTGACATTTAAAATTTCTATGTCAACATTGGAACGTTGAATCAATGAACTAAGGGTGACATTTAAATGTCAAGTATGGTAGCTTGTCTCAACATATAATCATTGCTATTAGCTTCCTATCTTGAAGTTTAAACTTTGAGATGACTTCCTAATTATAGTGTTTAAGCATTGCCATTTGAGCTTATCAATCTCCATGCTTGAATGTCGAGATAAGGTTCCAAGCGCAATGTTTAAAACATTGTGCTTAGGTGCTTTACTTGATGCTTCAATGTCACTTTTGGCTATCTATATCAAACATTGCAACATTGAGGCCTATATCTATGTGTAAATGTAAAGAAAGGAAACCAAAAGTGACCTTTAGACGTCAAGACATTTTCTTATAGCAATGCTTTAGGCTGTGTTTGGTTGGGGGTTTGGGTAAATCCGAGATAGAAATAGAGTGAGATAAGTTAAGGAAGGTATTTAGTTCATAGAATTATAATGATTGGTATAGTAACGTGAAGTTAGAGGGTGATATTTTACTATTATGATGTGGTGGGAGTGAGTATATTTTAATATATATTGAAGTTGATGTGATATTGTTAATATATTTTAATGGATATATTATGTTAGAGTGCATATATTTTAATATATATTAGTGTTAATGTGATATAGGAAATAGTAACAATTAGTATAGAGTGGGAAATTGTAAAACTATTTTGTGGAAGCCCTTAGCCCATCCCAAACCCCACCTCCAAGCCCCTATTCATCCCCAAGCTTGCTGCCAAACATAGCCTTAATCTTGTCATTAGGTCCCATCTCATCGTCGTTGTTGGAGGCTTAACAATACATCTAAAGTAAAAAATGGATTCTAACCTAAGCTAGGCCTTGAACTTAATCTTGAACACTTTGAGCTTGCTTGCCTCTCTTTTCTTGAACTTCCTTGCTTTCACCTTCAACTTCTTCTTTCTTTTCCTCTAGCTTGCATTTTACATCTGGAGTCTTTTGCCACATTGGCTTGAGAGCTTGATGGTTTTGTAAACTTGTCCTTCATACTACTCTATTGACCTAAATATTTGTTAGCTTATACATGAATAGCTATAGTCTTGTTTTGTTAACAATGAAACATAAGCAAAGCTTGGTTTCAAGAAGCCTTTCCTTTCCTCACCATTGCAAGTGTGGATCACTCCGTAAACACTATGCAAGGCAATGAGATACCAGTCAGGGGCCACTAAGGGGAGGTCAACAATGATGTCACATTCTTGGTGTTGACATTTGCATAAGGTTTGCACCACCAAATGGGAAGTGAAAAATGACTAACGCACTAATAATGGGTGGCATTGCTACTTCAAGACCTGGCCCCTCATTGTTTGATGGTGTTGTTCCTTACTTAGAGACCCCTAACCCTACACGTTCTCTACATGAAGCATGTGCCCTTGCTACTACCACAACGCATGCGATGCTTCCTTTAGCTAGTAATGAAGAACCAACTCGAAGGCCCTTTCCTTAAGCTCATGCTCCTGCTAACAAAGTTGCGATGCCTCCACCTACTCTAATTGATCGATCAAGCCTATGTTTAATTTATCAACTGACCTTGGATAAAGAAAATAAGGAATCAAATGAGAGAACAAGTAGGCTTATGTGATTAACCATAGTACTAGGACTAAGGGAAAGGAAACATGTCAAAATAGGAGTCATCATCTTAAAATAAGTGATGTATAGATTTGTTCAGGCCTTGCCATGATGATTATGATTAGAGGGTTATTGCCCTTAGAGTAAGGGATGGAGCCTTAGCAGCTGACTCCTTTGACATGTGAGTTTTAGAAGACACATGGAATGGTGTATGCTAAGTTGTGTACATGGATGAGCCACCTATATTACCCTAAGGATAGCATGTGTGAGTTGTGTTGAAGGCACAAGACATTCTCACGGGAACATACGAAAGCTCAATGGAACATTGGATGATCACTCTACAGGAAATGTCCATGTCCCATAATGGCAACCCAATCATGATGTCCAACAATTACTCTACAAGAGATTGCTACAGTTTGAGTGAGAGTATGGTGTTTATCCACCGAGTAGGAAACTGGTTGTAGTAGTTCTAGGTGGCTTTCGATACAAACTTAAGGAGTTTGAGGTATAGATGGTCAAGCTAGTTCTCTAAGCACATTACATCCTTAACTCGCTCCATGATTTCTCATCGCCTCAGAGGGAATTGTTTTAGCCTTATTTTAATTTATATTCATATTGGCTTTACAAGTTTGCTTTACATCCTTTACATCTTCTTCTTCTCTTATTGGGTTTTCCATTTCCTTTTGAAAAAGAAATATACAATTCTCTTTTGATGGAATCAAATAAAAAACTTATATTGAGGTTACGTTGCCCTCATTTCTTGTATTGTGGTTAGTGGAACGAATCAACAAAGATTGATAAGAAAAATCCTAAGTTAAGGGATTAAGGTGTGGTTTTTACTTAAAGGGAGCTTTTCACATAAAAGTTCTTATTTCTTATGCATATTTTGTGGTTATTCTTTCAAACTTTAATTATTTCATTCACCTGTACCATTCAATATTCTCTGCTTTAGCTAGCAATTTCATTTCATTCACCTAACATAGGTGTCGCCTTAACCTCCTCTATCTAGATTTAGTTCCCTCTTCAACACCTCCCTCTTCCTTGTAAGGACTGACACTCTTTTATAAGAACTCACACTCTTTTATAAGAACTCACCCTTGTAAGGGCTTAAGACTCCAGCACTCCTTTAGGGTCAATTTACTTGGTGTGTTAACCTTGATTTAGTTGAGGGATGAACCCACATAATCGTAACACCTATTTTAGAAGGTTAATAAATATTTTGTTAATATCAGTTCTAAGGTATATTAGCAAAATAGGTATTAACTTCGTAACTCTCCTACAGCTAAGCTTTACTCTCCAGAAACAAGTGTTAACACTAATTTAAGTAAACATCACAAAGATTAACACCATAGCTTAACATTAATTTAAGTAAATAGAAACTGATATTAATACCATCCTACAAATAAACAAAAGTAAAGATTAACATCAATTTTATATTTCTTAACATTAATTTTCTAACCCTCGAAGTAAACTAACGTTTAACGTCAATCTAATTCGTTTGACTCACATCCTATATGGCTTTTGGTTGCCTAGCTACACTTCTAGCTACTTTGTGTTTTTGTTTTTCCCATGCTGCAATGCCTCCTCAACGGCCCATAATGCGACACCATCGAGCATCTTCCATGGATGCATTAAGCTTGTAATGATCGAAACATCTTATGCCTGAATGATGCTTCGACCTACTATTCCCATTTGAAATTGGTTATCATTTGCTTCAGTAAATAAAGACCACTACGACCCCAAACCAAACAGACCGTATGACTATCATGGGGAAAGGAGGGTTAACCTAATTGGCCCATTTGGGTGCTCCCTCAAGAATGGTTGATTCCCTATGCAATATGACATGCATTCATGAATACATACATGCGGATCTTAAATCGAGTTTCACCGATTTCTTTTAGTCAAAATATAGAAAAATCTACGACGCTGTGCGTTTTGGCCACAGACGTATGAAAGTGATTTCTATTTTCTCGTTGGTATTCAATAAAAAGATATTAAAAAAGTAAATTCTGTTACGTTATAAGTTTTACTTTACTTAAAGAAATCAACATTGTTTTAAAATGAAATGCACTGATGTAAAGTAGCTGTGGAGTGATTTTATTTTAATATAAAATAATTTTGAAAATAATTTTAGTTATTTGTATCGTTGTAAAATACTTTTGTTATTAATTTAGAAGTAATTATAATTTTTTTAAATAATAATAGATCCCACCCCGTGATATTATTTTATATTGTTATTATATGAAAAAAAACTTGAGGTGTGATTATCACTTCTAAATTTATTTTTTTTACCTCTACTTTTTTATATTAGAAAATATTTCAACTTATACATTTTTCACGCTCTCACCCTTTCTTCTTTAACCTTTTTTCTTTTTTTCCCCAATTTCTCACTAGGTTAGCCTCCAGAGTCAACAAGGGATATTTCCAAGGGATCGATTGACCACCGTAAAGGTGGCCCAAAATCCCCTAAAAGAAGTTGAAAATGGGAGTTCAAAGTCTTTGGATGATCCAGTGGCTTTGCAGTTCGTTTATTCACATACTGTCGTTGCCCCTTTTTACTCCCTCCTACAATCACGTCACAAGGTGCTTAAGAAATGACTGCAGCCGTCAAATCGAGAAATAACTTACGTTGCGTTTTGGCAAAGGATGGTGATACAAGGGATAAACTACGAGTGAAATAAGTACAGAAGGATTATAAAGGTTGGTATGTTGATTTTGCAAGAGAAAGGTAAAAATTAATTGATTTTTATTTAATGAATTTTAATTAGTATATAGTATTTTTTAAATTATAAAAGTGAATATTAGTAGAATTTGATGTGATGGGAAAAGAAAATATATATAAAAAATATAAATTTTTTAAATTTTATATTATCTTTATTCCATTCCACCTCTTAACCTTTATTTCGTCACCAAATACTACCTTAATTTTCACTATATTACTTAGTGATATAATTTCCTAGTCTTTTAAATAGTTGCATCTTATTATTTTTTCAATATTTTTACATGAAATTTTTTCCTTGAGCCCAAAGTTCATAGTTATAAAATTCTTAAGTAATGAGCAATTACTTAGTTATTACTTAACTTTAAAGTATGTTGTTCTATAATTAATGTCATTGGACAATATAAAGAATTAATGTATTTAAATTTTAGATATGTATAGTTTGAAAACTAAATGTATCTTTTGTTTTTCAACTAACACATAAGTTCATATGAAAATATCTATCTTGAGTTAAATATCATCAAAATAGGAGTTATTAGCCCGGAGACCCTTTCCAACTCTTGAGGGTCTTGGCCACCTCCCACTCCCTAAAATTCAAGATCTAAGATAAATAACTACATGCAATGGGCACATATTTTTCCATAAATTGGACATAGTATTCGAGAAAAAGATTTAAAACATAAGAAGAGGTGAGAAGTACAAAGTTGAAATTCTTGGGTGAAAGAGAAACCCTTCCCCCCCTCCCGGGAGTTGATTTCAAAATAATGTTTATTTTTTATTTTTCTTTTGTAAATTAAATAATTAATTAGAGCTGAAATACTTACTTTTTGAGATTTTCGGTTAAAGCTATCTATCATTTTGATTGGCGTTAACCATAAAACAAATTTATAATTAACCACGTAATTTTTTGAAGATATATATTTAATTGCAAATTTGGAAGGATAAACCTATAATTGTTAAATATCATGAAGACATTTACATAAAGATTCCTCTCAATGGCAAATTTTAGGATGGTAGAGAACTTAATATAAGACTTGATAAGGAGATACCTGGTAGACTTCCACGAGGAATTATCTAATGAAATTACAAAGGTAACTTTGTCCAGAAAGTTGCGTGTTAAATACGAAGGAATGGCCTTAAGGAGTGACCCATCTTTGGGAGGAATAAGGCCTATCATACGATTTCAACATTACTTGAGGTGTGTGCATGCAGGATCTAATCGTCCTTCCCCACAGCGTCCTCAAAATTAGAGTAGGAGCGGGATATTTAAGTCAGGATAGGTATTTCCGTATGAACGTATGTGTCAGTTCGAAAAATAAAAGATGATGTGATTGGTTTCAACGTATACGTGTGTAAAAATTAAATAAAATAAAACATTTAATACATTAAAATCTTATATTTTCCCCAATCTACTCTAAAGTTAGATAATAACTAAACAATTACTTATTAATTTAAATTTTCACAGGAATCCACATTAGGCTTAAGGAAAAAGTTTCAAGAAAAGTAATATATAAAAGCATTGAGAAAATTACGAGATGCGTTCAGGATATGTTTGATTTAAGGAATGAAATTTTAAAAATTTATATATAAAATTAAGATTTCTTTGGATAAGTAAAAAAATAAATTTCTTTAAATATTTGAAGTTAATTTTAATCCAACATTAAAAGATTGATATTTCACATTTAACGTAAAGAGAGAGCAAGATATCATTATTCTAGGAATCCTCTGCAATAACTTTACGTTGACATAAATAGATGTATTCAGGCATAAGTTTTTTCGAATTTTCCCAGATCAAAAGGCTCTATTTTAAACAAAAAAATATAAATAATAAAATAAAAATTAAGTTATTTGTTTTATCTGTCCATTGCCGTCTTTTTCGAGCGCCACCTGTGCGACTTGAGAAGAGGGGTCATCAACCAACAGCGAGGTGGCGTTCGTCGCACCTGCCGAAAGGGAAATCGCCGTATCGCTTGGGAGGTTGGTGTTGGTGTAAGGGGGAGATCTGGACCGTACGTTGCAGGTGGGCAAGGGATGGATGGATGGGTTGAGCGTCATCAAGACAGCCTGACAGCGATGCGTTGCTTTG
This sequence comes from Thalassia testudinum, assembly GCA_037157565.1. NCBI lineage: Eukaryota > Viridiplantae > Streptophyta > Magnoliopsida > Alismatales > Hydrocharitaceae > Thalassia > Thalassia testudinum. The sequence goes on along the minus strand of JAZHRO010000051.1, from coordinate 37,968,246 downwards.
ACCTCCACTGGACAAGGGAGGGAACACTCGTGATAAGGAAGGAATAACATTGATGGAGTGAAATGGATCACGGGATCGTGGTAGTCCCGCGCGCCACCGCGCACGCCCTGTCGTCATCGCTGCCTGCACCCCTTGCGCTGTCCCCGCGCACGCGCCGCACAGTGCTGTCGGCGCCCCTGCGCACAGCCTAAGGCAATAGTAGCAGCCGATTGCTCATCATTTCCGTAACTTAGACTTAATAATCAACAGAAATTGGAATTATCGTACACCCAAGGGTGCGTGGTTAACGGATTGAGTATCGAATCTGTCATTTGATTTATCTTTTATTTATGTCAAATTAAGTAGATTTAATTTAAAATAAAATTATTTTATCTTTTTTATATAATAATTTTAATTTATTAAAATATTTAAATAGATTTATTCACTTATTTTATTATTTATTTTGTTTTTTCAATTTATTTTATAAATTTATTTTCCTTATCTAATGTGTAACTACATATGTACCTTCTCAAAGCACCCTTTTGCCTTGTTCGTACGTTGTTATAAGTTATGTGAATTAAATGGTAGAGATTTTTTTATTCTGATACGGACATCGTTTTATTTTTCTTCTCCATTTGTCCCAGTCATCGCATTTCGAAGATTTTTCGGGCTGACTCAAGAGGAATGGGAACGTACAAGGTTGTGGTTGGCAGGATAAGCTTTAACCATGATGGGAAGAATAGGTGAGATTAAGATGTTTAGTTATGCGTTGAGATAAGCAGCAGGTTGGGTATGATAATTATAATATTTTTTTTGCGATATTGGAAAATGAAACGTTGTGATAGAGGCTGTTGAATTGAAAATTGCGAAACCAGCTGTTGGGTTCTCGCTGCATTATTTGCCCCTGCTGTGGAAGATAATCTCCTATGGTTGGAGAGTCTCCTAAGGGTTGTCTTTTTATCAATATTAAGGGTTTAATTTTTTATTTGACATTCTTAATTTTAAAATTATTTATTCTAAACTTATGTGTTAAATTTTGGAAGAAACATTTTCTTTTTTCTAAACATCCAATTTAATTTCAACCGTTCGTCCAAAGAAAAAAAAAATTACCTCATTGTTCTTCTAATTCTATTTTCTTTTTATTCCTCTTACAATTCTTTTTTTATTATTTTTTTCATTCATCTACCTAAAGAACCCCTAAGAAAGTCATAGATAAATATAGAGTAAAAAGATTGCTTAAATGCCTCGGAAGACGCTTAAAGATGGACTCTACCTACAGAAAGTAATAGATCTTTCCAAAAATTGAATGGAATAATAGGGAGGAGACCTAAGGCAGAAGAATGTTGGATTTTAATTTAATATATGGGCTAATATATGCATTATGTATATGTATATAATCAATTAACATATAATGATTTTAAATGTCATGTTAATGCTCATAATTCAATGTGATCAACTAAGGTTATTGTGTTAATATAAGTATAAGTACAAAAGGATTAGTGTGGTTTGGTTTATACATATGCAGGGACTCTTTTGTAATTAACAATTCCTCGATGAATAGAAATGTAACTTGTTGACGTTAATTAGTTTGTTTAATTATTAATTTGGAGAGGTTGGGTCCCCAAGATTTTCTCACATTCATTCTCTACTTTCCCCATCGAGTTTTGAGAATAGAGAAGAGAGAAAGGGCCACAGTAGCAAGAAGAAAGGTCGTCTTATGTATAGTCTCTATCGATTCAGGAGGTGAGAACACTCTTAGAAGCATCCAATTGCAGCCCTCATTTCCCCTTTGTAAAATGAACACAGGTATGTCTCCCTAGGACTCTATATGTTTATACAAGATATGAATAGATCATTGATGCATATCTATGTGTTGTTTATATGAAATTATGTTTGCACATGTATATACTTGCCTACCATTTTGTCATAGCACCATTAGATCATGTGTAAGTTTAGAGCATATCTTTTGTATTCTCAGAATCTCAAAATTGCATTTCATAATTGTAGCTAGTACCGATACTCAAGCATTACAAATTAAGGACTGTAGTCTACATGTACCAGTACTTGTTGATCACAGTTCAAATTCTAGGTTCTCTTGATCCATAAACTGTGACTTGTGTATACTGGTACTCATTATGAGTACCAGTACACATAAGATACAGTTAAGGACCTGGGTTAGAAGCGGACAAGATCTGTAGCCCACAAGTATCGGTACTTGGCTTTAGTACCGATACTTGTTGGCTATAAACATAGTATCCAATACTCGTTGAGATCAGATGTTCCTAGAGTAATACCAGCACTCAATGAGTACCGGTAGTTATTACAAGTACCAATACACTATGAGTACTGGATAGGTACTCATCTGGACATGAGTTCTAAACTGGGACCTATGCATATCGATAGTTGGCATCAGTACCGGTACCCGTTGAAAAGACCCTTTCCAAGGGCCATTTTGATTTTTTTCCTGAACTTTAGGGGGCTTATCATAATTTCTTCGCACCAAAAGGTTCCGTATGGAATATGTTAGTCCTTAAGGGGTTTGATGCAAAAAAACCCCCACCATACCCCTCCATGTCCCATGCTTCCCACCATCCCTATACACCTCCCCTATACCTCACCCCATTCCTACGCCACCATACCTCTCCCCATCCCTCACCATCCATAAAACCCCCCTCCTCCTCCATTTTGCTCTCAACCAGAGCTGCCAAGTGAGGGAGAAGGAGAGGGAGAGTGGGGAGTAGGAGGAGATCGGAGGAGAGGATGAGGACGTGCATGCGAAAAGCTTGCGAAAGGAGACTAAGGGTACTGCAGGAGCTGGAGCAGGAGGAGATTGGAGGAGAGGACAAGGCCATGTGTGCAAAGATCTTGCGAAAGGAGACTAAGGGTGCTGCAGGAGCTACTGTAGCTCCTGAGGCGAGAAGCAAGCTCGCGCGGAGGTTCTGTGGAGTCATTTTTTTGCAGATTCAGACATCTGCAACACTTGTCAAACGTCTGGAGGGACATCTGGGATGGACCCAGGACGTTTGAAAAGCACACAAAGTGCCAAGGTGCCAGAGACGTTGGGAAGGTGCATTGGCATGGCATTCGAGGCACTTTAGGATGTCAAGGAGAATCGTCAGACGTCCGGCTGCTCTCCCAGACGACTAGGAGCAATGCCAAACGTCTGGAGACACCCTAAGATGACTGTGAAGGGTTTTAGATGTCTGAAAAAGACGCAGAAAACAAGGTGAGATCCCATGCTCGTTTAAGACGTCTGGGACTCTTCCCAGACGTCTGATTTTGGTCAGAATGTGTGTTTCTAGGTCAGTTCAAGGCCCAAACAGTCAGTTATTCGCAAACAAAGTATCTTTGGTTTTCTTTCAAAATTCCCTATGTGTTAGTATAGAGTCTATACTATTTTGGAGCTCATTTGACACATTGGTCAACAATTAGGTCTCCAGTCCGTGGTGTACACGGGAACCACGGAGACGTCGGAATCCACCGTTCAAGCCCCCATACCACCTATATACCCTAGTAAAGTGGTCCTCTCTGCTTTTGTGGTTTGAATTAGTATAGTACATGTTAAATATATGCTTGAAACCTAGGTTATGAGATGAACCCTAGGACCAAGAATGTGAATGGTTTATATTCAGTGCATGAATCTCGTATGTTATTAAATCTAAGAATACATGTTGTTAAACTTCATACTGTGATACTGAAACACTTAAATAATGAAGTGATCACTTATTATGTCGATGATAGTTTATCCTGTTAATTTATGAGTTACATGTTGTATGAATTAGAAATCAGTATGTGAAGATGCATGCCACGAAATGAAATAAGATGAGTACTATGCATGAACCCTACAGGGAACCAGGAGAGGAATCACAGTACAGTAATATGGATATTCGATGTATGATGGGACTCGTTGCCTACAGGAGTTGGTGGGTTGTTCGAACTTGGATATGGGCTTGCCCTCATATACATGGTACCAAAGAGAGCTACTGTCCCTTTAGTGTAGGGGGGAGCTAGTTGCCCCTTGGGTTGGGACCCGGGGCTAGGAATAGCCACCCTGCACTGACTCCTGTTAGGCCTACTGGGCAAATTGGGATAGTCAGGCAAGGGTACATAGACTGTTGAGGGGTGAGGCTCCAATTATGTTTTGTGCTGTACATTTGGGTGTACCCGCTAGCGAAAAGGACTGACCACGTGCCAATGCGGGGTAGCTACCCGTGCGTTTATTGCACGTGCCGTAGTCACCACTACGTCGCGACCGTGACCCCTTGGGTGATAGACCGGGTGTAGGACTACCACAAGGTGCTCTCCCAGCCAGGACAGTGTCACGTGTACATCTTGCATCGTGGATAACTGCATCAAGATTGTTCCCTTAGAGAACAAGTAGATTAAGAAAGATTGTGGACCCTTACTAGAAATCGAATAAAAAACACATATATTGATTTAAACGAAAACAGATAATAATACATAACTGAAAATTGTATGATTAGTTAGCTACTTATTTAATTACATGTAAATGACATATACACCACTCTACTCAGCGTTCGCTAACCACAGATATATGTAATTTGTTCAGGTTAGGGAGTTGAGCAGCCAGCACCACTGGCTACAGATGGTGCTGGGCCAATCGAGCCCAACAGTAGTTGCACTTGCTCCTATTCCATTTCTGAGATTTTCTGTTGTTAGTGAGTATTTTGGCTTATGTTGAAACCTGTTATTGTTACGCTTTTGTTGGTCATGATGGCTAGCTAGTGAACTATACCTTTATTTCTCGCCTGTGGCTTGTCACTTCTATTGAACTCTATTTCTGGTTCCACTGCCGACTTTTAATCAATTTGCTTAGTTACATTGCATGTGTGGTTGTGGAAATATTTATCCTTGCATTTGATTTTGTTTCTCGTTGAACGACTAGATCTTGGGGTTAGTCGAGGTGGGCTATTCTTAGTTTCCGTAGGGAGCTAGGATCGAGTCATAACAAGATAGTATCAGAGCAAGGTCATCTTGAGAAATAAACCAAATGGTCTGAAAGTAACCACTCATGTGCATGTAGCTAGGATAGCCATCACAACGTGTTGTCTTGATTTTCGCTTCCGAGTCCTATTTCTTTCTATAACCCTGTGTCATTGACAATCCCTACTCTTTTTCTTCCATCTCATTATAGGAGATGCCTCGTTGAGGAGCCCTTAAGGTAGGGCGCGGACGTGGCCGTGGTCGTAGGGGCAGACGTGCCGGACTCGAGGCAGCAGTCAATCCAACCCTCCTATCGGGCATCCAGGCCTAGGACTTTGCCCAGCTGATCCAAGATATAGTGCAGGAGGAGATTCAACAGCCTCCTCAGCCACCTCCCCCTAGGGACGTGGAGGGGGAGTCCTCTGTGAGACAGTCGAGCCGCCGTAGTGCTGGACGAGTTGGAAGGGGAGGGGGTGATCCTCCACCACCCCCACCACCCTCAGACATTACTGAGCACGAGTCCTCCCTACCAGGGGGTGCACCTATTCCTCTGTTGTGACTCCACCAAGAACTTTTCACCCAGTTCTGAAAGCTGAAGCCCCCCTCTTTCAAAGGGGAGGAGAGCCTGTCTGAGGCAAAGGATTGGCTAGAGCAAATGGAGAAGATCTTCGACACCCTCCATCCTCCTGTAGAGTGCCACGTGGCCTTTGCCACATACCAATTGGAGAGTGTAGCCCATAGATGGTGGAGGGCAGTCAGAGGCCAGGAGGAGGGAGAGCAGATGTAGGACCATTTCGTGGTGCTCTTATGCGAGCAGTACTTCCCACACACCTAGCAGGACCAGAGGAGGTGGGAGTTCCACACTCTCCACCAGGGGGCAATGACGGTTAGGGTGTACCATACGCATTTTCTGAAGCTGTCACGCTTCGCCCCAACAGCTGCATCTATAGAGGAGGAGCACCTATGGAGGTTCATTGAGGGCCTCCGGCATGCCATTCGGGGATATGTGAAGCCCCTGAAGTTACCTACCTTCTCTCGCGTGGTTGAGGCGACTATGACCTACGAGGAGACCAACCTGACCGTGCAAGACATTGACGGAGGACGGAAGAGGCCCTACCAGCTGGAGCACTCATAGGGCCGCTGGGAGAGGAGGTACACGGTGCCTGAGAGGGAGTCGTCCCACTCTGTGGGGCCACCAAGGGCCTTTGGGAGCCCCAGACAGAGGCCAGCTGACTGCACCAGTCCCCCGCCTAGTTACCAGCAGGGACAGACAGAGGGAGAAGGTCGTGTCCCTCTCTGCTACCAATGTGGTCAGCCGGGCCACATAAGGAGGGGCTGCCCATCTAGGGTCAGAGCACTAGATGCTCCTAGCACCAACTACTGGAGGCCGATCTGGCGGCCACGATTACCAGGTATGAGGGGGAGGACAACAGTCACGAGGAGGGCATCGGCCAGCTGCCGCTCGCCCGACCTAGAGCCTGGCTACCTCTTCTGCACCTAAAGTTGAGGGGCATGTCAACGCCCTAACTAACGGAGATGCTAGAGCTTCCGGTTCTGTAATGGCAAGTATGGTTATAGTTTCTGACAGATTAGTTTATGTACTTTTTGATTCTGGAGCCATTAATTCCTTTGTCTTCACGAGTTTTGCCGTTAGTTTGGGATCGAACAGTACACTGTTAAAGGATCCGTTCCTGATTAGAGGCCCAGGTGGACAATCATTCATCGCAGAGGAGGTTTTCATAGACTGTGAGGTCACTGTAGGGGGCACAGTCTCCCTGTTGATCTGATTATGATCCAAATGGAGGATTTCAGCGTGATTCTAGGGATGGACTAGTTGCCCGCCTATCATGCCCAAGTGAACTGTTTTGGGAGGAAGATCGTCTTCTCCATACCCGAGCTGCCTTCCTTTGAGTTCCACGACCAGCCAGTAGACGGAAGTTTTAAGTGCATCTCCGCGCTTCGGGCAGCAAAGCTACTGAGCCAAGGGTGTGAAAGCTTCCTAGCTTGTGTTGTAGCAGAGCCTAGTCCCGTGGCCAACTTACAGAGTATTCTGGTGGTTTGCAAGTATCCTGACACCTTCCTAGAGGAGTTATCAGGACTACTGCCTGAGCGTGAGATCGAGTTTGAGATCTCACTGATACCAAGGACCAGCCTCATCTCCACTACATCGTATAGGATGGCCCCACTTGAGTTGCGAGAGCTCAAGTGGAAAGGACTGACTGCATCTCTTCTGTTCTATGCTGTACATTTGGGCGCACCTGCTAGTGGAAAGGACTGACCGCGCGTGTTGTTCTCTCTAAAATGGGTTTTAAAATCAATGCGTGTAGTATAGGTCAAATTAGCGTGAAAAACAAATAATATTTATTACTCGAATGGAAGTCCGAGGTCGAACACATAGAGCAAATAGAAATTTACACACTAATCTCAAATAAGATGAAACTGAGCATAAGAACTTAAACCAAATAATGATATTCAATAAATACTAATCTGTCATATTAGGTATTCAATGAATTCTCATGTATCTTTGAGGCAATAAAAAAATAGAGAAGCTAAAACAATGGTGATTTAAATCACCAATTGCACCCTAAGCATATATATCAAGCATTCAATTAATTTAAATATCTCAACAGTAATTCTAAAGTATCAAGCCTCAAATCAGTTGTCGGGTCTGATGACCAAATGACTTAACCGTTGATCACACGCATTTCGTGAGTTTGAAATTAGGGTTACGAGTAACCCGTCATCGTAGTTGCAAAATGTGTGGTCAAATAAAATTTATACCAAAACTCGAAAAGTGAGTCATAGGTCAAATACAGGGAGGCGAACGTTTGGTTTTATGAAATTCACGCTTGACTTTTATTTCTTTTTGGCCGTTTTTATCTTTTCTAATTTTTTTGGTATTTTTAACAAGCAAGAGATTCGGTCGATAAAAACTTTATCTACTTACAAAAATATAAGAGAGAGAGGGAGAAGGAGAGAGAGAGAGAAACAATCATCTATTCATCAAGAACTATTTGTTACACTACGAAAGCAGGAAAACTATACTACAAAAGCGTAAAAAGATAAAAAGAGGTGAGAGAAATCCCCCTCGACGGTTGCTCGGAGAACTACTCACTCTGACGTTGCCTGGAGGAAGGTGGTCAAGAACGGGACGAAGGAGGACGGAGCTGGAAGACGGAGGATGGGGTAGCACGGTGTCACGGCGAGGATCCTCTTCCCGAAGGGCAGTGAGAGAACGGCCACGGGATGCTCCATGAATGGGGATGAGGGGAGGGAAAACTATTTGATTTTTTACTCTAGAGGGGCATCCCGAGCTTGGGACAAGCTCTCTCTAGAGCCTTGGAGGTGGTGAGAGGAAGAAAGGAAGAGATGAAGAAAAATGAGAGGGATAGGGGTCTTTTTATAGGAGGAAAGAATCAAATTCGTATACAGGACATTTAGTGACGGTCATTAATGTCGTTGAAGATCCACCGCAAACGTCACTGAAGACAGCCCACGCGCCCACCCGCTGCTACGCTTGCGCGTGCATGCACCTGCACTACTGTGCACGTGCGGTGGCGCATGCGTGCACATGGGGCGGCCTGGGTTATGCCACATGGCGCAATCTGGGCCATCCATCTTCTTTCCTTTGTAGGGGATGCTACAAAGGTCGGTTTGAGTTGATTTTCACGTCGTTGGGCTGCGATCGTCAACCCGAATCCATCAGTGCTGTCGGATTTATCGTTTGATACTCTAGATTGCATCACCTAGTCCCTCGGCCGTTGCTCTTCCTTAGATTACATATGGTGCGACGGGACTCTAATAGAGGCGATTTCGGAGGCATTAGACTCCAATCGTAGTCTTGATCAGATTCGTACGGTCGGATCATCAATCCGATGCTTCAAAATAAATATCCGTCTCTCCTGACCACAAAAAGGATGCAATTAATCTAAATTATATACAACCACTCTAAATGCAGAATAATGCATGTATGCAATATTTATAACATGAAATGCAAATCTAAGACTAGGAACATGCATGAATAGGCATTTTAACCTAAATAGATGTGTCTACATCATGCCCCCATGCCTATCTTTTGCTAGTTCCTAGCAAAATTAAGCTACATGCTAAGTATAAAATCAAAATTAGGATTAGATCGCTTAGGCCTAAGTCGTTTATTAACAATAGAAAATTCAACTAAGGTCCTAAACAACGAAAACCCAACAGTACTCGGGTGCCTGCCAAAATGCAGACCGCCTAAGTCCTCGCCTTATTTGAAAAGGGAAGATACATTTTTTTATTCTTCTTCTTTTCTAATTTTTTTGTACTTTTGGAGTTTGAGAGTTTTAGGATAACTTTTTACGGCTACTCAACCGGCCCAAGACTCGAAAAGGACTCTAAGTGCTAAGCATCTTGTGGAAATAGTGAAAGACTCATTAGGCGACCGTTAAAACAGACTTTAGATTTTTACGACTCTAGGTGACCTTGCCTAGAGGTTTATCTTTTTGAATGGTAGCTTTCTTCCTACTTTTATTTATGGGGTCAACACAAGGGCGAACCCAGTGTATATCTCCCCGGTTTATTCTACTTCCCTAAGTGTTTTGGGAATTATTGTGCATTTTTTGTGAGTTGGGTTCTGGACAACCGACCAATGGGCTGTTACCCACGGTAACTTGCTAGCCATACTCGTGCGATGAAGTGTGGTTTTGTTTATTTTTTTATTTTTTCTCCTTTTTCTATTTTTTTCTTTTTCTTTTTGTTTGCTTTTTTTTTTTAAGTAGGTGGCTTCTCTGATCTAAGATTTACCTAAACGCAGTACAATGAAAATGGTCTTGTGATTGGGCTCTGAACAACCAGTCGATGAGCTATTACCATCGACAACTTACCAGCCATACCACCCTAGATAGTTCATTAGCTACCCAATTTCCAAAGAAACCGCCGAAAAGTGAGTCAGTACAAAAAAATGGTGTAGATGCTTAGGCTTAAAGTCCTCTCAAATCAGAGGGCAGGTTAATAAGTCGCATACTTATCATTCCAATTTATTAGCCAAATTAAAAATAAATTTGAATTGGTGAGGACTCGAGACTAAGTCCACATTCAAGTGGACACCCGGGCTAATTAAGCCCAAAGACCTGAAGAATCTAAGTATTTAGGTCCTCTCGTATCATTTCCTAAAGTTAATAACTTCCAGATGCTTAAGTTTTCTTCTCCTAATTCTTCTTCTTCTTTTTATCTTTTTGAATTTTCAATTTTTTTCTTTTAAAGAAACTAAAAGAAATTCTACGGAGTTAACAAAATGATTTCAGGATTAAGTATCCATCCCCCCATGCCTAAATGATGCAATGTCCTCATTGTAAAAATAAAGACATGAAAAGGGCAGAGTAAACAGAATATCACCTAAGTGTTGTGAAAATTCGGTTATCTCCGCAGAGAATGTGAAATATAAACACATGCTAAATTTAATGCTTTCAACTAGGCATAAAATACATACAATGAAGAAATTGAGAATTTACAAATGCGAGTCAGAATCAAAATAAAAATATTGATCCTGAAACCTGCCAGTAGAAGATGTCCACAGACGTGAACTAGATTATGATGCAGACCCATGCCCCAAGGTCGAGTGGTTCTCAGGTTCTGGATAAAAACCACCTAGAACCGAAGGTTATTGTGTTTGCGGGGCCAGGCCTGCTGTTTAGTGGTGTGCAACCCAAGACCAAAGTGTCAAACAACGGGTAAAGATGGTTCAATGGTTGTGGTTGTTCACTTAACATCTAGCTTAGAAAAATAATAAGTTATTTCGAGCTTGTGTTGCATGTGAAAAATATCGTAAGAGTCTTGGGAGAAAGTAGGTGGTCTCAGGTCAATAGGTACCCTTAGATCCAAAATCAAAGTTCCCTCAGAATTAGCCTCCCAAATTTTCATTTCAACATTCCTATCCTGCAGCATCAAGTGCTTAGGTTCCAGGACCTCTAGCATACCATTCACCCCATATGATTCTCCCAAGTCCAGAAATCATGGCTGAATCAAGATTGACTTGGGCACAATGATCTCAGAAGTCAGCTCTTTGGGATGCAGATGGGGAATGGGGTCACTGATTGAATCATCAAGTAAATGAGGATTCGAATCCTCCACGTTAGCCCCAACCGAATCAAAATCATCAATGATTGGGCTATCAAATGGTTCGTCATGCTTCTCAAACCCATTTGTCTCACTAAAATCATCTTTCTTAAGCTCAAGTGAGATTCACTAAGAGATTCCTCACCCTCAGAATCAAAGAATCTATGATCCTCATTTATATATGTCTCAAAATCATGTCATTTCATGGTCCGTGGAGACATATTTTTTGTCATTCCCTGGCTCTAGGATCTCAGGTGAGAAACTCGATTCATCCTCAAAGGGTTGCTCTAGCCCAACCTGGGCATCTCCAAACTCAGAATATATATCTCCCCCGACAGGTGCATGAGCGGGTTCAGACATTGGCTCTCCTGAAGGGGGGTTCATCTCGAGAATCATCCCAAGATTTGACTAGGGCAACCACAAATTTCATCCTCAACCTCGACAATTTCCCAAGAAGAACCTCACCTAGGTCTCTATCCCTAACACTTTGGAGCAAATCCAATAAAGAACTATTAAGTTCATCAATCATTTTTATCATAGGCTCCAATGCTTTAGTGAATGATGTTGGTTGAGCTTTTAAAGATTGTATAGTGGTCCTCAAATTAGCCAACACCCTTTCCTGGATCTGGTTCACCTAAACCGGCTGATTCGATTCAAGTTTGGGTGGGTTTGGGTTAAATCTAGGGAAGTCAAGATGTTGAGGTTCTCGGGTCCCTCCCTGAAAGTAGGTCATTCTAGGTTGTTCAAGGGATGGTGGCAACCTATATTCAGTGGAATACTGGGGAGGGTAGGTGTTATAATCATTATATCCTTCCTGATTGTAGATCGGGTTGGTTTAATCATCAAAGGATGGAGATCCATAATCATTGTAGGTTTGAGAAGGATAGCAATCATAGTCTTGTTGTCCAGAGTTAGGCCCTAGACATTGAGGTCCTAATCATATCCCCAATTAAAGTTAACTCGGCTAGTGGATGGGTAATTACAAGTCAAGTCGGAATAGTAATCATCTTAGGGATAAGTGGTGGTAGGAGGATAGGATGTGAAATGTGTGTAGGATGTGGAAGGGTATATGGTGAAGTAAGGAGGGAAATCAGAAGATAGAAAGTTGCCCTACAGTACAAGCAATCAACCCTGTCCTTAGGTGGGTTAGCCTAAAGACATACAGACTCCCAGGACCCGTCTTGAGATTATAAACAATTCGGTCTACTTTTATCCAGTCAATCCAACCAGTTAAAAGGAGGGACTGGGGAGAAGGTTCTTCCTTTGGCTTATGCCTCCGGTTCCTAGTGTACCCCCCAGCCACGGTCGTTTGACACTACTCCCCTAGCTAGACATCAGATGGACCAGCAGAAGTAGATTAATAAAAAAAAATCTCAGTCTGAGCCCCGAAGAGTGAATCAATCCTTAAGGGCAACATCTACTCAGTTTTAATTAAGCTTGGGATGATTGTGCTCTTGGAATGTGATGGACCCTTTAGATGGGTTGTGCCCTTAATGATCAGTTAAAATGTGTGTGCATGCACAACCAGGGTTTGTAAACAAGGTTATTTGATGATGTGTCTTTTAGGGTTTAACCTTGTTTAGTAGCTTTTAGGGTTTAATTCTTAGGTTGGTTTAATTAAGGTTTAGTAGAACACTCCAAGTTTTGAAAACACGTGTGATGATATGTTCCTTTAAAATTAAAAAATACAGTGGAGTGCCTGGTTCAGCCCTAGGAATCAACCCTAAGTAGCAAACTACTGATGAATCGCTTTTAATTTGAGTGGTGCGGCCCAAACAAATCAATCACTTGGCCTATTCGCACCACAGATTAAGGCACACAATGTCTTAGTCTAATCAGATTTCTACTCACTTACGTGTTTTGAGTTGAAGTGTACCGGGTCCACAGGTTAGATCCCGGTTAAGTGGTAGAATCAAAGTGGAGTGGTGCACCTTAAGTCGAGAGTTGTGAGTGTTAAGGTGTGTCTCTTTCAGAAAATCCCACAATCAGATAACACTTTTTTATTTTTTTTATTTATGTGGATGGCGAGGTGAGTGGAGGTGGCAAACAAACAAACAAATCTATCCTAGAGTTTATAAAAAGCACCTAAGTTGATTTAGGTTTGAGTTATTAGGTTATGGAATGAAAACTAGGGTGGGGGTGGTGTGGGGGACACTTAAAAAATACTCTAACCGCACTTTACTCCGGTCTACCGCACTTGGATCTCCATGCTAGGGTACCTTCATGACAATAGATCAAAGATAAAGTGAGATAAAAGTTAGGTAAGGTGGAAAAAATGCGAGAAAACTAAAGAGCGTTGCTTCCCCGGCAACGGCACCAAAATGATCGCACATGTTTTGCGAGTTTGAAATCGGGGTTACGAGTAACCCGTCGTCGTAGTTGCAAAATGCGTGGTCAAATAAAATTTATACCGAAACTCGAAAAGTGTGTCCCGGGTCGAACACGGGGAGGTGAACGTTTGATTTTATGAAATCCACGCTTCACTTTTATTTCTTTTTGGTCGTTTTTATCTGTTCTAATTTTTTTGGTATTTTTAACAAGCAAGAGATTCGATCGATGAAAACTTTATCTACTTGCAAAAATATAAGAGAGAGAGAGAGAAATAATCATCTATTCATCAAGAACTGTTTGTTACACTACGAAAGCAGGAAAACTACACTACAAAAGCGTAAAAAGATAGAAAGAGGTGAGAGAAATCCTCCTCGACGGTTGCTCGGAGGACGACTCACTTTGACGTCGCTTGGGGGAAGGTGGTGAGGAGCAAGACAAAGGAGGACAAAGTCGGAGGACAAAGGATGGGGCAGGACGACGTCGCCGCTAGGATCTTCTTCTTGAAGGGAGGTGAAAGGACGACGATGGGATGCTCCACAAATGGGGATGAGGGGAGGGAAAACTATTTGATTTTCCACTCTAAAGGAGCATCCCGGGCTTGGGACAAGCTCTCTCTAGAGCCTTGGAGGTGGTGAGAGGAAGAAAGGAAGAGATGAAGAAAAATGAGAGGAGTAGGGGTCCTTTTATAGTGGAGGAAAGAATCAAATTCGTATACAAGATATTTAGTGACGGTCATAAATGTTGTTGAAGATCTACCACAAACGTCACTGAAGATAGCCCACTTGCCTACCCGCCGCTGCACTAGCGTGCGCGTGCTACGCTGCTGCGCGTGCCTGCCTCCACACGCGCGCATGCACTCGCGCTGTTGTGCGCGTGCGGTGGCGTGTGCGTGCACATGGGCGGCCTAGGTTGCACCACGTGGCGCAATCTGGGTCGTCCATCTTCTTTCCTTTGTAAGGGATGCTATAGAGGTCGGATTGAGTCGATTTTCATGCCATTGGGCTACGATCCTCGACCCAAATCTATCCGTGCAGTCAGATTTGTCGTTTGACGCTCCAGATTGCGTCACTTAGTCCCTCGGCCATTGATCTTTCTTGGATTGATATGGTACAACGGGACTCTGATTGAGGTGATTTCGGAGGCGTTGGACTTCGATCGTCATCTTGATCAGATTCGTACGGTCGGATTGTCAATCCGAGGCTCCGAAATAAATATCTTTCTCTCCTGACCACAAAAAGGACACAATTAACCTAAATTATATACAACTACTCTAAATGCAGAATGATGCATGCTATGCAATATTTATAACATGAAATGCAAATCTAAGCCTAGGAACATGCATGAATAGGCATTTTAACCTAAATAGATGTGTCTACATCAACCGACAAGTGCTACAGTGCTTCCCTAGCACTGTTCTTCTTCCTCTTCTCTTCTTTCTTCTTCTACAGGCCTTCTTCTTTTCCTTCAAATCTTCTTCATCCTCTTCTTGCCTGTCTTCAGCCTCTTCTCCTCTTCTTCTTTCTTCATGCACAGAGGGTGGCCATCTCAGATTTGGCTAAGTGTCGCACAGGGCAAAACCCTCCCCTGCCCCCACACACACACTCTCTCTCCTTCTCTCTTTAGGATCCACCCTCCCAGGGCCATAGTCAAGGTATTTGGGTAAACGGGCACACGCGCACCCGGGACCAGGGTTACCGACCGTGAGTGGAAGCCGAGGTGTGTATAGGGCTTAGGCGGGTAAACGGGTCGGAGCCAGGCCCGCGTGCATAGTGTCATGGGCAAGGCGTGTGAGGGGCGTGCGGGGACCTCACACCCTGTGTGTCGAGGTAGACAACAGGATGCAGAAATTCAGTTTATTTGGCTGCATCTGTTCTTCCCTATCCGTGGTGGGACTGAACGTCCCACCGTCTTCGCGTATGCAGTTGCGGCTGACGTTCTTCACCAATTGGAGCACTATTGCAGCTTGGGGTCTTTAATCCAAGACCTGGAGCAGATCCTGGGACATAGCCACGTTGAGTGAGAGTGGCACTAGGTCGTCTCAACATCGGAGGAGCTCGGTCGTGGTCGAGAATGGAGGCGGCAGCGGCGGCGGACCGGCGAAGACATGGAACACAAATATGGGCTTGAAGGCCCCAGTTAAATGGCTCCTTAACTTCACCATAGCATGACGAAGGTGATGGTGACAGTCTTGTGGAGGATAGCGGCGTGTAGAGGGTGGTCTGTGACCTAGAAGACGGCGTGAAGGTGCGTTGTTTGGTGGTGGTTGTGAGTGGGCGAAAGGTGGAATAAATATGGGGGTTTGGTGCGAGAAGGCGAGGAGGAGGTCGTAGGCTTGTCGGCGAAGTGTTTGGAGCAGTGGAGTGAGCGGATGACTTCGCCAGAGTAATCGCTGGAGATTGAGACGAAGGTGGCTTGCGACTGTGTCAAGGGGTTGAACCGAGGATAAGAAGAGGGGAATCTAACCTAAAAGTGGAGAGAAACTAATCTAACCTAAGATAATCAAACGAAAGGGGAGGATTCTCCTTACCGAGGGTACGCCAGCTTTGGAGAAGATGAAGGCTCCGGTGAGGTAGAAGCGGCGACGACGATAGGAAGGAGGCTTCTTCTGGTATGGCCAAGAGAGGACGAGAGAGAGGAAGGGAATCCAGCCACTGGTATTGTGGACAGGCGATGAAGGAGGTCAGGAGGAATCGCCAGAGCTTGCGGAGCTTCGCAGCTGGAGCGGAGAGAGGAAAGGGGAGTTTCACGGCCAGAATCAAGCTTAGGAAGTTCAACCTAATCTGGGCGTGCTTATATAGGGCTTAGGAGGTCGATTTGAGCTTGGAAGCCAAGCTTCCAAGCTAGGAATGTTCACCAGAATAGGAGACCCATCTCTTTGAAGGATTCGCATGAAAGATTGGGCGAGATCTAGAGCTTGGTAATTGGCACAAAAGGAAGGGAATTCCTTAACGATATTCCCTTTCAAATTTGAGAGGGATTCGTCAAGGAATCAAGGAGAACATGCCATTTTAAGGTTGTCGGAGTTTGTAGGATTAGGATTCATGGTGGGAGGGACCTTTTTGTGAAGATGATGATAAAGTTAGGAGGCCATTTGCAAGGAATTCAAAAAGCTAAGGATCTAAATGAGATTAAAAAAGTTTGACTGGACCAAAATGCAAACTTGGTTAAGATGATCTCAGATTGGCCCTAAATTTTGGTAAAAACCTAATTTGGATCCAAGGGATCTAATGGTGAAGTTAGATTTAGGTTTTGACCTCATTTGACTAGGTAATTTATGTAAAAACCTAAATTAGGGCAAATGTCTATTTAGGACTCTATTTTGGGTTAAGATGAGTTCTGATGGTCAAATTGAAGGTACCAAGTCCTAAAGAATATTTTTATCTGAATTTTAGAGGATTTAGGTGAATTTTATCTTGACCAAAACCTCAATTAATCAAGCGAGTCTGTTTTTAGAGTTTCAGAAGTCATTTAATTCTCAAAATACGCGAAAATCCTTTTTTATCTGTATTAACCCACTTATTGGACATTTAAGGCCATTTGACCATTAATTAACCCCTGAGAAAATCCACAATTATTCTGCATTCAAGATATGATGGTAAAATTACAGTTTTAGCCATATTTTCTTGTATTTACCTCAGAAGGATTATACAATGAATAAGGGCTCTCTGACGGTTATGCAGGAGTATTTAATGACTTAATCAGATCAAATTGAGCTAGTTATGGCTCATGATGGTGTTCCCATCAGTATGCTAGTGCAGGGCAGCTACCCGACGGCTGTAGAGGGTGGTGGGCCCAATCGAGCCTAGCAGTAGTTGTACTTGCTCTTGTTCCATTTCCGAGATTTTTTGTTGTTAGTAAGTATTTTAGCTTATGTTGAAACCTGTTATTGTTATGCTTTTGTTGGTTGTGATGGCTAGTCAGTGAATTGTACCTTTATTTCTCGCTTGTTGCATGTTGCTTCTGTTGAACTTTATTCCTATTTTCGTTGCCGACTTTTAATCAATTTGTTTAGTTATATTACATGTGTGGTTGTGAAAATGTTTATCCTTGCATTTGATTTGTTTCTCATTGGACAACTGGATCTTGAGGTTAGTCAAGGCGGGCCGTTCTCGATTTCCGTAGGGAGCCGGGATCAGGTCGTAACACTCGTTGGAATATAGAACCCATACCTGTAACACAAGGATACCGGTACTGGTCGACCAGTACCGGTACTCAGTATATGTGATACCGATATTGGTCTACCAATATCGATATCCAATCAGTATTAAGTCTAAATGAAATGAGTTGTTCAGGTCCATCCTAAGTTAGAGGTGAGTTACTTTCAGTTAAATCCCTTAAAGTTTCTCTAGCAAGGAATAGATAGGAGAAGCAACTATTGCTCAATCACCTGATCCACGGGTGGTTGGAATTGCAAGTTTTTCATGGCAGAAGAAGGTTCAATTCAAGACCCTCTTTGTCAAGTCACCTAGTTTGTGTGCAAGCTATATTCTATGATAGGAAACTAGCAATTTATAACGTGAACTAGCATATTTTGTTCCTTTATAAGGTGTATTTATCCAATGTACTATAGTTGCTTTCTTACCTCATCTAACAAGTTTGATTTGTTTGTTCAGACCCATTTACCTTAGAGGTTGTTCCCTTCTTTCAGGTGATAATCCCACATATCTTAGGTGCTATCTAAACACCACTTAAGAATTAACATCAGAAACAAAAATTATCCTTTTTTTCAACTTTGTAAACCCTAGTTGGCAATTATCGTTTAGGGCTACTGAGTTCCCCTCTTTGAGGGCACAATGTTTCCTCTTTCTCTGTTGCCTTGACAAGAGCCATATCCTAATGCAATTCGCTTCTTCCCCATTAATAAAAGTTATCTTACTAAAACAATCACATAATTCAAAATACCCAAGGCATGGAATATATATTGCACAGAATTTTCAAAATAAACCTTCAAACCAATGAATTCAAAGGTAAAATTATCTAACCCTCTTCTCCCAAACAATAACATCACACAACACAAGACAATCCATCAACTTATTCATTTGTATATCAAATAGTCACAAATTAACTCAGATACCCTTTTTACATTCCAAACGAAAATGTAAGATAACCCCATCTGTAAAAATAATTATCCACATTATCTACACCTGTAACCAAATCAATAATATATATTAAGGGGCGTGTGAGATTGGATCCGTATGGTATTATAGTTCTAACTGTTGTAGCTGTTGCCGATGGCAGTGATGTAATTATTAAGAAGATTGAACTTGATGTTGTTCCCCATCTGATGCTCCTATTCGTCACATGAAGCGTGAGCGTCATCCCCGTCTCCACTCTCCGCTCCCCTCCTCTCCCTCTACCCTCGCTTCTCTCCTCTTTCATGCCCTCCCCCTCAATGCCAACATGCCCTCCATGCCCAACCCTTCCTCCCTCTTGTCGACCCCCCACCACCGGCAACAGTGACAACTCCGACCCCAACACCCACACCTGCAACTCCCCTCACCCCATCTATGCCATGGCCTTCTCCCCTCCACCCTCCTCGCCATCGACTTGTCCCCCGACCCCTCCCTCTCCTTCGACCACCCCTCCCTCCCTTGACCAAGCTTTGCTTCACCCCCTCCCCTACCCATTCTCTCCTCACCAACAGCAGCGACCACAACCGACCACCAATCTTTACGATCGTGAGCATGTCCTTGGACTCCTCGAGCGACCCCACAGTGACCTGATCGAAGCACGCCAACTGTTCGAGGAAATGCCCCAAACGAGATCCTCATGACGATGCAGTCGACCTCGGCGACCCACGCCCTGGCGAGCACCGTTCCTTTGTTTCTTGCAGTGGCATTCCGTTTTGACTGCCGCCCCCTCCCCTACCCATTCTCTCCTCACCAACAATAGTGCGAACAAGACATGACCACAACCGACCATCAGTCTCCGCAATCGCGAGCGCGTCCTTAGACTCCTCGAGTGCCCCACCCCCCCCCGATGACCTGATGGAAGCACGCCAACTGTTCGAAGAAATGCTCCAAATGAGATCCTCACGATGACGTGGTCAACCCCGACAACCCACGCCCTGGCGAGCACCATTCCTTTGTTTCTTGCAGTAGTATTCCATTTTGATTGCATCTTCATGCCCAATTTCTTGGATCTTGCTTTTTTACCCCTTAGAAGCTCTCATGGTCTAAGAAGCTGCTGAGGAAATGGTTGAGCATCAAGAGCAAGCCTACGGGGGCAGGTGGGCTTTTCCCTTGGTAGATGATGCCTTGCTTGTTAGGCCTTAACGTCCACTACACTCGAAAATCATTTGGGTGGAAAATTCGTGTTATCGATTAGCAAAAGTACCAAACCTTCACCGCCAAAAATGTGGAACAGAAAATTTTACTTTTCTCGGAAGTGGTATTTGGATCCCCGATCAACAAAAATGAAGCCACTGTGTTAAAAATTAATGAAAAATTAAATAAATGTACTTTAAAATATATTTTGGGATTTGAAAATTAATTTTCACCGATAAAAAATTAATTCACTTGAAAAATCACTTAAATATGTAAAAAATTACATTTCAAATGAAAATTTATTTTTCACCATTAAAAAGATAAAGTATATAGATGTATTTTCATTTTGATACATTTTAATTTTTTGTGGTTAAAAATAATTTACAATTGATGTATTTTGATTTATTTAATTTTCTATCAATTGATTTTTATTTTTAATTTTTTTTTTAATCAATTAATTCTTAATCGCACAATGTAAAATAAGTTAAAACATATATTTCTATATTGATGTTCTAAAAAATATACATGAATAAACGTAAATGTCCTTTTTAACCTGGTTAATTTCTTACCTCCCAAACTTTTTTTTCTCTTCTTGAAAAAAAAATTTTTCACTAAAGAAATAAAAATAATACAAAAATGCAATCCCCACGAGACAAACTACCTTGTGTAGCATGCATGTGAAAAAATGAGCTCACGAACCAAATTAAGACCTTTAGAAACTTCTAACCAATATAAATATCAAATTAGAGTTTAGGTAAGTTCCAATGTAAATGTAGCAATCATTTAATTAGGTAGAATTCCAACTTCTACTTATATTACAAACTGCTTTGGAAAAACTAATCTACTTATCTTGAACTTTCAAGAGCTTAAGCACTTGTATTCAATGTTTTAAAATTCATATTGGTTATTTGAGATTTAGGTATCACAAGATCAGCATGTGAAAAAGTTTAAGAAAAATTAAATAGTAAAAATTTTAGTTTAGCTTATATTAGTTCAATTGGATCTAGTTGAGTTAGACCAATATTTAATAAAAAAAATTAATAACGATATGTAGTAGAAAAAATTATCTTACAACTTTAATTATACCAAAATTATCATGCTAAACCAAAAAAAGGGATATAATTAAAATTGAGAATAACCTTAAAAATACATAAATTTTTGAATATTTATTTTCAAATTTTAAAGCCACGTATATTTTCTTTTTTATTTCCTATTTTTTTTAACTCTCATCGTAATGATAAAATTGGATGATCGATTTAACCCAATCAATCGATCTAACTAGATTTTGATTTTTATTATCCAAACCAACCAATCTAATCAGGAAGACATCGATATCGATTAATCTAATGATTAATCTAAAGATAGGAGACTGAATTCTTTCAACCCACAACATACCACAACAAATTCCTCCATCCTCTCTCTCCTCTGAAAGTGGTGGGGAACTAAATCCCCACTTTAAAACAACAATAGCGTCGTACAAAAAGAACAAGAAAAAGAGGACCACTCTTTTTGAAGGAGAAAAAAGAGGCAAGAAAGCTAAAAGACACATGATGGGGAGAGACCACTCTCCTCTAGCAAGTGAGCACTTCATCTGCCATCACCCCCCTCCCTCCCTCCCTCCCTGCACCTTTTGCACACGCGCACTATTCTTGGAAATCTCCTTATAAAGCAACAAAAAAAGAGATTACTCCCACTCCGAACACTGTTGCTTCCATATAATCCCCACTTTACTCTTCATTGTCTCATCAAAACCTCTCACCCCAACTTAAGGACAGTGGTTTTTACTTTGAATCATTTGCCACCCATTTGCTCCAATTGGCATACACAATTCCAAGATCCAATCCCTAAGGCACCTATCTTCAGAGCTAAGAAAAATTCCAACTGCTACTACTGTTGATATATAGCACTATGAGCGGAGAATATACCCTCCCATCAGCCTCTGCTGCTACTGCAAAGACCCAGAAACTTTGGCTTTCAGCTTGAGGGACCTCAGGTACTGGATGGCCTTGTCAAGAACCATGGCAGCATCCTTCCCTTTGCCACACGGTATTATCCTCCTTATCACGCCCACCGTCTTAAGTATCTGCTTCCTCTTTTTGCGGATCTCACAGTTGCTGAATCTCGGAACACCTCCTTCACTTGCGACATCTCTACTAGATCCCTTCACATAGCTCGATTCCTCACTGACATCGACGCAATTGTAACATGGCTGCGGTATTCTATGAGCCCCGACGAGCATGTTGGTGCCCTCATTCAGCCTCCTCCTCTTCGTGGGCATGACCGAACTAGCCACTTCCTCCTTGCTTTCAAGACAACAATTCGAGAATTCGATATCATGTTCCAAATCCGAGTGGAGCGGCACGTCGATTTCGTCGGAATCCTTGGGCATTTCCTTGCTTCCGTTAGACACCTTGGTCTGCTCCGATTGGTTGGTTGTGTTGCACTCGCGATGCCCATCAGGATGACAGGCACAGTTGCTTAGATCTTTCCGAATTGGCTGGTGCAAGGAACTGAGTACCAATCTCGTGCAGTCACCCGATTGATCGAATATGAGGATTCTCTTCTGGGTGGATTCACCTGCTTGCTTGTTGACGGGGAAATGGAAAGGCATGCCAAAGGCATGATTCAAGCCAGAGTAATTGTAGAATCCAAACAAAGATGGTACAATCGTTGCGATGGCCTTTGTGCGATGATTTACATGGGAAGGTAATGGGAACAGGCTAACAAAATGTTGCTTAGTGGTTGGAAAATCACCAGCAGCTGTGGCAGCCAACTTGAAGACATGTCCCTTGCACTTTCGAGTGCCAGTCTGCAGATCTGAATCGCTGTTTGCCATCGATGCCGAAACGTAGATAGCCTGAAATGCAAAGAGAATGACCAGGGTTGGCCAAAGGTAAGATCATTAACAAAAACTATACAGATGGGCAAATTCCATCTTGCTAGACATACCACGAACCGCCAACGATGCGAGGGAATTAGCTTATAGCCCTGGGCTATCTTATTGAACTTGAAAGCTGGGAGCAGCTTAATGTGACCGGCTTGAGAAGCTGTCGAAAGTACTCCACCTTGAGTTGCACAAGAACATATTATCAGGATCAAACCAAAGCAATTATATAAGCACTTCAAAAAGAGAGCGCAATTGTAAAGCTATCAACGTGTTAAGATAACTATTTTGAAAACAGAAACGCTTCATGCTCACCTGACAATCTTTTAATAGCTTGAAGCATGTTATGATCCTAACGATGATAGTGGCATTTCCCATGATAATGTTCTCATGCTTCAATGCTTGAAATCTTGTTTTTCCTGCCGATTGGCAAAACATTCCTTCTCTTCTTTCCCTTAAAAAAAAATAGTTTAAGTTGTCCACAAGGGTGTGCAGAATAAGCTCCAAAATTAACAAAATTTCAGAAGGGTAGAGTTTATGGATAAGCCCAATAAGCTCCTGATATATGGGAAATGATACAACTAAACTTGGAAACAAAAAGGATAATATAGATTTGGGGAGTAGGAGGCGAGAGAACCTCAGGCCTTAGTTAAAAAGTAACGAACTTATTCGACACAAATCTTGTTAAAAAACACCAGACTGAAAGGCAAAGAGGGAACATCTAAGACCTCGGATGGGAAGAGAGGAAGGGATATGGTGGTTAGAGGATGACCCTACAATGCAAGTTCAAGGGGACCCCTTCGCGGATCACATCAAGGGAAAGCCTCAGCCACCGCATACTGCTCTGCCCTCCTCTCCTTTCTCACATAGAATCCACACTCCCTGAAAGAAAGAAAAGCCTTTGATGTACCCACTTAAAAACAAGCCAATGCTAGATTGAAAAAGCATAAAAAAAATGGGGGAGGAGAAAGACATCACTCACAAAAGTCCATCCATATGGATGCTATCAGATGCAATTAAGGAAAGATTACCCATTTGAAATTACAGGGCCCACACCCCTCACCCCACAGATCACCCACCAAATACCCTTCCCCAATTCAGAGCAACAGGAAAGCTTTCTGATTCACAGTAGGGAACAGGAGCGAAACAGACAACAAGAAAACCAAAAGCCACAATCTCAGGATACCCACATTTGAGTGTCCCTAAATATCACACAGAAGACCAGAAAATTTTATGATGCACAGCACAACGAGGGGTGGAAACTGGGCCATGCATTACATAGCCCTGTGTTTCTGCATCACAGGTAACCCTCAGTGATCAAATGACCACCCTAACAGGGCGGTAACCACACATTCGTTCTTCAAACAATCATAAGAACTAACCCAAAAGCTTCTCATCTCTCTTTTCAGCAAAATTACATCTTTCACGTAAGACAGCTTACAGCTGAAGCCATCTCGTCACGAACTACAAGCCAAATCATTAGGAAAGCTCTCACCTTTACAAGGAAAAGAGCAAAACTAAGCAAAACCCAAGATCGAAATGAGTCAGGTAAGGCCTCCAAACGATCAAAACAACCGGAACGAACCCTTACATGCATGGTATAGGAGACAGTAAGTTTACCAATTGAGACGAAGAAGTGGGAGATCAAGGCGCAGCCCAAAGCAGAGATGAGGGGAACCCTTTAGTGGAATTTATCACGAGAGGTAAAACCCTAATCGGAGATCGAGGAGATGGAGCAGCAGAAGTGATTGGGACCGGAGTTATGACGAGGACAAAGCAAACCAGAGCAGAGAGGGAGGCGGATGCCTCAAGGTGGACAGCCATAGTGGGGGAAAAGGTGCCGGTGATTTTATGGGGTCGGTGCGACGGAAATGCCCTCCAGAAGGGGATCATATTTGCGAAAAGCAATGGCATGGGAAGAAAATTGCCCCACACTGTCTCCATACACACTTTCTCTCTCTCTCTAATTAAATAAGCTCTTGCCCCTCCTTCCTTGTTCTCTCTCTTCCCCCCCCCCCACCCCCACCCCCCCCCCCATCCGTCCGATTACAAGTCTCTCTCTCTCTCTGTCTCATTTCAAGTTTTGGATAGGTGGATCCTCTCCCCTGGTGACATCATTTGCAGGGTATAGCCATTTCAATAGTTTCCTCAAAAAATAATAATAACGTACTAAAAGAATATAAGGCAAAAGCTTTTTTATTTTTTTTCTAAGAAAACATCCATTAACGAACTCCATCCAATTATTTGATTATCATCCACTCTAGTGATTATCATATAAAGGAAGGAAGGAAGGAACCTTAAGATGTATTTGCACATTATTTAAGTAATCTGTTATACAGAGACTATACATACACAAAAGGCAAGTATGTTGCGAGCTAACTTAATTTACATGGTAAACACGCACGCACGCACGCACCAATGTTTCCCCCATTCCTTGCTTCTCTCTCTCTCTCGGCATTATTTGTTACTTTTTTTTTTTACTATAGTTAGATAATTTTTTTTATACATGTTAGATGATTTAATAAATTATATTATATATATTTTACTTTTTTCATCGATAATAATGTTATTCCTATCGTGAAACAAAGGACTTTATCTAAATAATTTCCAATTAGAAATATTTTTTTAATTTTTCTCATACATATTATATAGATAGTATATTATTATCTTATTATTTATTTTTCAAAATTTATCCTATTATTTAAGATAGATTACTACTTAATTATTAAAATAAAAATAATTATGTATAAATTAGATGATTTAATAAATTATATATATTTTTTTATATTTTTCTCACTAATAATATTATTTTCTGTCACCAAGTGCGGTTTCATTTTCCTAGTTAATATAATTAAAAGAGGATGCTAATCCCTGCAACGTGACAAGTGTCCACGTACACACACTTCCATGTGCAAATCACTCCCAACCTCATTCCGGATCTCCCT
The DNA here is from genome assembly GCA_037157565.1 of Thalassia testudinum. NCBI lineage: Eukaryota > Viridiplantae > Streptophyta > Magnoliopsida > Alismatales > Hydrocharitaceae > Thalassia > Thalassia testudinum. The sequence goes on along the minus strand of JAZHRO010000051.1, from coordinate 37,942,801 downwards.
TTGGTTGTGGAAGAGCTGCCTAAAGTGAAAGATGAATTAGAAAATTTAACATTCTTATGAGAAAGAATTATATGTTTATGATACGATTCCCCATGTGTATATATATATATATATATGTATTTTATTAACAACTGGTTTAAATGCCTACCCTTAGAAGGAGATTTCTGATAAGGGTATCATTTTTTCAAATAACATGTATAATCTATTTGATTTGTCCTATTTATATCTTTTGGGCTTGCTTTTGATGAAGTTATACAATTAATTTGATATGTTTTCCGAACTGTCAAAATTTTCCTTCTGCAAAGTGCAAGTTTATTATATATATATATAACTCTCAACTATTCTTATAATCCCATTCCACTTGTTATATTTTTTTTACATTTGTACTCTCACTCTCATTTTTCTTTCGGACAATATATCTTTTTCCCATTTTTGTTTGAGTGAGATTTCTTTTATTACTATATTCCTCCTTCCTTTCATCAAAGACTAAATGATTTGCAAAATCTTACATTCCTAGGTTATTGTAGAGTTTTCTTTTCTTTAAATTACAAACATCAAGCTATATGATTTACAAGGACACGTATCTATAAGAACTTACTTATTTATCTCATATTTAAAAAAATTGAAGAACTTTTGATTTTGTCCCTTCTCCCACAAGCAAAAGCAAGTATATATATTTTAGATTATAAATTTCATGACCATATATCTCACGATGTAACTCAAATTGGAAAAGAAACAATTGATTCACTAGACAAATAAATTTTAATCTTGAAATTTATTTAATCTTCTCAATAAGAATATGTATAATATTTATATTTAAAAATGAAAATCTCTAAAGATGAGTTCTTCCACCTAAGTGTTCAATACACTTTTTTTTATGCTATTTTTATCCAAGGCAATGTCCTTTGAGAATATGTTTGATCATTTCTATTATTCCCTTGTGATCCACTAGATATAACCACAACCAATGATCTCTCCCCTCCTACCCATCACTTACACTTATGCACCACCAACTGCTTATGCATTCCCATTTCCACTGACAATCTATATACACTTCTACCCTCCTCCTTTATATCATATTCTTCTAACTAAAATTAAGTAGGATAGCATAGGAAGTTTTATCCAAAATAAGTTTACCATGTAGTAAAACTTAAATTGTATCAATATAGCTAATACATTAACCACAACGATCATAAGTATAAAAATGAGTATTCAAATAATTTTTCTACTAGAATATTGATGGCTTTACCAAATTAACAAAGAAAATTATTTTTTCACTTTAAGTCATTCTTAGTTATTTTTAAACATCAAAGCAAAGACAAATGTATATAATTTGACAAGAGATATTTCTCTCAAATAAATTGCTTTTTCAGATATAAGTAAATATTTTTACGTAAATATGGAAAATCAAAAGGTAATCATTTATAATTCTATTAAAATACTAAATTATTTGAAACATCTTCCTCAATGAGAATAAATTATACTAATTATATTATATTTAAAAAATGAAAAAATTATAGTACATTCTGCAACATTGTGAGAGTTGAATCAACTAGTTATAAAAATAGGGGAGCGTCCCTATTTTTCTAGGCAAATTCTCCATTAAATGGAGATGAAGCTGATAGCATCAAGCAAAATGCTGCAACGAGTAAGAGAGGGAAGGAATATCATGCCCCTACGAGCACCGTTCGAAGAGGGCACAAAAAACACTTAAACCCAATATTAGAAAAGAAACCAAAAAAACAAGAAGTGCAAATGAAGCATCCAATACAGAGAGTTTCCTAGTCGCACTCCATGCTTGGATAATGATTTGCACCATCAAAAATTGGAGCCAGCGATTTGTACAAGCGATTTGTACAAGATGGGGAATCAGGAACCAATAACTAGGATTGGTGTAAAGTCTAATCATGTTGAGATTGGTTTTTAATGTGGCCCTAATATCGGCATGAAGATGGCCATGGTTGTGGGAGATGGAACCTAAGTATAGCTAAAAAGCCCTCCTTGCACTCATCAACACATGCTCATCTGGATCTCTATAGTAAATGCTAGGGAGTTGAAATTCACAATAGGACTCACCCTATATGAATCTAAACTCGTTGCTTAGGCAAACTTCCTTGCCTTGCCAAGAAGGGTAGATCCAAGCACTGCTCATCTATGTAACTTTTGAAGCTCGATGGTGGACAAGAAGCATTAACACCAAACTGGTGACACATATAAGAAGAGTTGGAGTTGATCGACAAATCTTTCGATTATCAATCCAAAGGAGGGGTTCTATCTGCTTAGGGCTCAGTTGATCCCCACTAGCAGCCAATTACCTTGTGCGATTCACCAAATAGGAGAAGTGTTGAAACTTATACTTTAGGACAACCAAAAATGAAGGATAGCCGACTAAGTATAGATCTAGGTGGAGAGTCAAAGGAGGACATATCACCACCTAAGGGGTGGCCTAGCCAAGCCAAATAATCTCCACCTATGGGTGGCATGTGCCTCGTGGTCAAACACAAAGAGATCAACCAAAAATCTTAAGAATGGGGGCCCATCCATCAAACTAGGAATGATTAATTGGTGTGATGGTGATATAAAACCTGCTTTAGAGCTCTTCAAAGCCCAACATTAAGGTGGAGGTTGAGGTGGAGCTTGCATCCATGTTCAAGGAATGAAAATTGGATGCATGTATTCAAGAGAGGTGGTAGATCCAAAAAGGAGTTCGGGGGGAGGAAGGAGATGGGAACCCGATCAACTAGTCTGTGATGGTTGGCTAGGGCATAAATTTGGCACAACTTAGGGTAGTGGCAAGGAGATATTAGGTTTTCTAGCGGGGTAGGGTATGCATTTTTAGAAAGGATCCCTAAATTACGTCCTAGCATATTTGTTTATGGTACATGGAGAAGTTGTTTGCACGCCCACAATTTTATCTAAAACCAATGTCAAAGACATCTTCTTATCTATTTCCCTAAATAGAAAATTGTATTATCAACATATTAATTCCCTCCCTAAAAAGGAAGGGATTCGCATACAAGGTGTAATATTTGGAAATTTTAATAAGACCCAAAAAGAAAAGGGGGCAAGTTTATATGAATTTGATAGAAACTAGATTGTCTAAAAAGGGTTGAAATAGCCTAAATAAGTTCACATGCTTTATAGGTATTGTATAATAGATACCTAATGCTATGATCCGGTTCTTGGATCCCTATAGGATCCGAGACCAGCTCGCCTCGACTAATCCCAAGACCCAGTCGTCCAACAAAAAATAACCAAAAAGTAAAAAAGTAAACCACATTCACATATGCAATATAACTAAGCAGTAAAAATGTACAAGCAGTAAAGGAAAATAAAGTTGTTGTTCCATTACATACCACCACAACAACAGAACAACGGAAACGAAAGTAAACAGTAGATACAACAGTAACTAAAAGTCTGATACTTACTACAACAGTAAGGGTACAATAAGAAAGTGTAGAAAACTATGGCTGGGCTTGACTGGGCCCAGCACCCTCTATAGCCGGAAGCTTGAGCTGCTCAACTCTTGGTCCTGAATATTGCTGTGAAAAAGATAGAGTCAGTGAATGCTGAGTAGAGTGGTATCTATACTATCTAAAATAGTAAACGCAACATGTTTAATTCTCCTTTCTATTTATTGTGTTTTATGTGTATTTCCTTTTTACCCATTTTTCTCAAACATCCAGATATTCTTGATCTTACATGTTTTTCGTGGGAACGATCTTGATTGCAGTCTTTTTCAAAGAGTAGAAAGTACACGTGGTGCTCTGCTGACCGGGAGAGTCCCCTGTGGTAGTCCTAGACCTAGTCAACCACCCTGAGATCACTGTCAAGATGTAGCGGTGACTACGGCACGCGTAATAAGCGCACTGGTAGCTACCCCACACTGACGCGCGGTCAGTCGTTTCCGCTAGCGGGTATGCCCAAAGTACAGCACGGAACAGATAGGGCCTTACCCTCTCAGAACAGGAGTCTCGTCCCTCCATAGTCCGTGCACCCTCGTCTAACTACCTCGGTTTTCCCAGAGGACCTAACAAGTCGGTGTAGGGTGGCTAGCTGAACCTCAGGCCCCGTGGGGTGGCTAGCTCTCTTCCTAAACTAGTAGCTCGCCTCGGTACTGTGTACATGAGGGCCAACAGGAATTGGTGTAGAGTGGCCAATCCAAACCCCGGGTCTCAACCCAAGGGCTGCTAGCTCCGCTCTACACGAAAAGGGGACAGTCGCTCTCCTTGGTACCACGTACTTAAGGGCCAACACACTTCCCATCTACATTCTAGGTTTCCAACTAACCACAGGAGTTCTACTCCTAATTCCCCATAGGGTTCATACTCATATTCACCACATTTATTCCGATCCAGATTCCACCATTCACAACTCATTTCTTATTTATATGTAGGCAGCTCGTGTTTACATAATTCCATACATACCACTGGTGATTTCACAGGCAATTGGTTACACATGCAACTCATATTTTTGAAAGTTCCCTACTTGGAGGGGTGAGATCAGCGTGACAAAAAAATGCGGAATTGAAAATATAAACAATCTCACAAAAATAAGCAATCACAAAATGTACACAGGAAGTTTTTAGGTGGAAACCCAAACCGGGTAAAAATCACCACCTAACCCTCTCGAGTTAGGATTTTCCGATCAACCTAGTTGATCAAATCCACTAAACCGAATCACTTAAAACGAGGGTGATTCAACCTCAATACAACCACGCTACAAGTACGAGGGTAGCGTTCCTCAACCCCTTCTCTCCACAAGAAGGATTTTGTCCCACGAAGGAGACGGGAATTCGCAAAGCGAATACCCAACCAAAAGACAAAGGTAAAATAAACAACAAACCTATAGAGCCAACAAAGTAATAAACCTAAGCTTCTATAGGATTTAGGAAACTCCCCTTTGCAAGGAGTGCGTCGACGATGACGCGGTGCGTGAGCCACGCGACGGCGCAACTTCGCTCTCGTGAACTACGGCGGGAGAGCGGGTGCGCAACAGCTTGATGCTCTCAAGAGAATGATGCTTGAGCTTGGAGAGCAAGAGCTAGCTAGGACACAAGAGAGTGGAAAGTGTAATACAAATTGTTTCTTGTGTATCTTGGTCTCTCTAGGTGTATATCTTGTGTGTTTTGCGTGTCTCTTAGTGTATGTAGGTGTGTAAAGGCTCCCCTCTATTTATAGAGGCCTTAGGAAGGCTTTGGAAGGCTTAAAAAAGCTTCCATAGCCGTTGGGTGCAAAGCCCAAGAGAATCAGGCTGAAATCAGGACAATGATTACATTTGACAGGGTTATCAGACGTCTAACTCTGGCATCAGACGTCTAGAAGGCCACTATAAGACGTCTGATTCAAAGGTCAGACGTCTGATTCTATGCAGGTTTCTCCCTGACTTGAATCAGATCTAAACAGGGTTTTTGCGCAAGTCCATCAGACGACATACTGGACGTCTGGCACTATGTCTGGACGTCTGGAAACCTACTTTTACTGTGGGAATTGATTTCCAAACGTTGCAACGGCTAGAAAATCTCTGAGAAGAGATTTTGGGTTAGCCGAGGCAAAACGGTCATTTATCAGACGTCTGGAAAGTCCTATGGACGTCTGATAAGGCTCTAACGGTCATATTCTTGAGTGTCTGCTAAGCCAGCCAACGGTCCACTAACTGGACATCTGGCAAAGTCATCAGACGTCTCCTAAGACGTCTGGTCTAAGGTCTGGACGTCTGATTTCATCAGACAGAACTAACTATGTCCAGCCTAACAGTTATCAGACGTCTGAAACAACAGTCAGATGTCTTAAAATACATTATCAGACGTCTGATTTGGGAATTAGACGTCTGGAAGTGCTGTTTGAACCCTATATTGGTTTTCTAAGTATTCTACAGAAAACCTAAGTATCCTAAGGTTGTGCCGGTGTTCCTAGGACTACTGTTAGGGTTCTTTGAGGCTCTTTAACATAATTTCTAAGGAAAATAAAGAGCAAGAAAAATAAAGATAAAAGTACATGAAAGGATTAAAAAGAATCTATCCTATTCTTCTTGTCTTCTATCTTCAATCTGTCGCTTCACGCGAACCTCCTCTGTTTTCCGTCAAGCTCCTCCAATCCGTCCTGGATGCGAGCTCAAATTCCGTCTAAACACGTCCACATTTGCAATTGACCTGAAATCTAGGACTTAAATTGCAAATGTTAAATAACACGTGTTTTTTTATCATCAAAACAAATGATCGTGATGCTTTAGCACCAACAATTTTAACAGGAAATCCACAATTATTTTACGTGCAATTGCTAGTAATTTATCTCAATTTTTGCATACAAGTACCTTATACCATACAAACGGTGCATTCATTTCTTTACCCTAGGGTTCATGCCACATCCTAGGGTTCCAGTCAGTTAATTCTATAACACATGCTTATTTGAATATTATTAAAGGCATTAAACCACTCTACCAGACAATTCGAGAGTACTGGGAGCTCGAACCGTAGACCTAGGCATCTCTGCAAGCCCCAAACACGCAGTAGGCTGAAACCCTATATCAAGGAATACATCACAAAAGGAAGGTTCATAACAATGTACAAATGTCTCTAGTACGTAGAGAAACTCGCAAGGAAATTACAGGTAATTCATTTGCGAAAATCGGATCTCAATCAGACCCCAAACGGGTCAAAAACGTGTCTTCTGTCCAAAATCAAACGTCTGGGAATAAGTCCAGACATCTTAAAAGATACAAGAACCTTGCCTCAAGTCTCTACGGTGTCCTCAGACGTCCAGGCTTTCTCTGCGATCGTCTGAAGGTAGTTCCAGACGTCAGACCACTCCTCTGGTCGTCTGGAAGCACCTCCGGACGTCTGGTGATCTGATCAAACGTCCGAAAGTGCATGGGAGAGTGTTCAACGTTCCTTCCCAAGGCTGCACCTACGTACGACAGTTGCAGCCCACACATTAGGCCCGACAACCACTTTTACGGTGAGGCCTGCATGGCCGTAACCGCGAAAAGAACATACCTTCAGGATAAATGAGCTTTCAGACGTTTGGTCTTAACTCTAGATGTCCAGATGCTCCGCCAGCTGTCTGGACTCCGCTCCAGACGTCTGATATTGGAAAACTTCAAGTACCAGAACCCGCTCCTAACGCTCTCTGCCATGCTCCCCCTCACTCCATCGCAGCTCCAGCCGCTGCAGATGGTCGAGGTCGCCTCTCCGGAATCTCTCCTCCTCCCTCACGCACCCGCGATGGCCGTGCGAGCTCCACCGAGCTTCCATCTAAGCGCTCCGACCTCAACCTCCTCCTGCACTCTCCTCCTTCTCGCCCTTTCGCTCTCCCTCGCTCTCCTCCTCTCGCCACTCCCGCAGCTCTGAAGGTGGAGGTGATGGTGTGTGGAGTGGAGAGGAGAGGAGGGGAGGGGGATTTTATAGGTGGATGGGGTTTAGTGTTCGGGCAAGAAGGGAGGAAAGGAAAGGAGAGAGAGAAAGAAGACATTCTGCGCGCCACCCCCATGCAGAGCACAGAACGCATACGAAAATTTCATTTTTAGACGTCTAGGAAAGGGTCTAGATGTCTAGACAGACGTCTGACTGAGACTCCAGACGTCTTAAAAGGCTAAAAGTGGGACGGGTCTTTATATCATAACAAACTTAAAGGAAGTTTTGTTCCCGAAACTTGAACTAGCTACGGTGCAAAAAAAGGAACAAAAAACGCATAACAAACTTAAAGAGGACCGAAGTAGGTCCAAAAAGACGTACCCTCAAAAAGCTCTGGGTACCTCTCTCGCATCGCCGCCTTAGGCTCCTAGGTAGCCTCCTCGTACCGCTGGCTTCTCCATAGGACCTTCACCAGTGGTACTTGCTTCCGTCTCAAATTCCGAACGGCTCTGTCTAGTATTTGCACTGGTCTCTCGGGGTAGGTCAGGTTGTCACCCACCTCGACGCTCTCATGGCTCAGAACATGACTGGAATCGACGACGTACTTCCTGAGGTTGGACACGTGGAACACATCGTGCACTCCAGAAAGCTGGGGAGGAAGGGCAAGCCAGTAAGCAATGGGTCCTACCCGTTCCAAAACCTCAGAGGGCCCCACAAACCTCGGCGCAAGCTTTCCTTTCACCCTAAAACGCTGCAAGCCCTTCATGGGTGAAACACGGAGAAAGATGTGATCCCCAACCTCGAACTGCACCTCTTTGCATTTTCGGTTAGCATAACTCTTCTGCTTGCTCCTAACAATGCGGAGTCATCTGTGAATTTGCTCTATCACCTCCTGACTCTACCGGATCAGCCTGGGGCCAACCTCTCACTTGGTCCCCACCTCAACCCAATCAAGGGTGCAGCACACCTCCGTCCGTACAGAGCCTCGTAAGGTGCCATGCTGATGCTCAAGTGGTAACTGTTATTATATGCAAACTCTGCCAGGGGTAAATGCTCCTCCCAGGAGCCTTTCCAGTCTAGTACATAGGCACGTAAAAGGTCCTCAAGTGTCTGTATGATGCACTCTGACTGTCCGTCCATCTAGGGGTGGTACGCGATGCTGAACCTCAACCGTGTCCCCAAGGCCTGCTGAAACTCAACCCAGAACTGGGAAGTAAATCGAATATCCCTGTCAAATATAATCTTGTGCGGAACTCCGTGCAGGTATACCACATTGCGAATGTACCTCTCAGCCAACTATGCTGGTCCTAAGGTGACTCAGATCGGTAGGAAACACGCCGTCTTCGTCAACCTATCCACTATCACTCAGACTGCGTCGTGTCCTCGCTGGGTAACAGGTAAACCCACCACTAAGTCCATGGTGATGCTCTCCCACTTCCAGTCTGGTACAGGAAGTGGCTGCAATGGCCCAGCAGGCCTCTAGTGCTCGGCCTTCACCTGCTGGCATACTAAACACTGCTGCACAAACTCACCAACATCCCACTTCATCCCTCTCCACCAAAAGTTGCGTCTTATATCATGATACATCTTTGTGTTCCCGGGATGTATGGTGAACCTGGACCCATGCGCCTCAGCCAGAAGCTCTCTCAACAACTCCTCATCCCTGGGAACGCACAACCGTCCCCCCATTAGTAGCACCTCATCTGTAAAGGAAAAGTCTCCTGGGTCTCCTGATAGCACTTTGTCTCGCAGCGTCTGTAAGTACGGATATGTCATCTGCCCTGCGATGATGCGGTCTATAAACTCTAGTTGCGTCTGCCTCATCACTGTCACTGTCCCACAATACCCCTGTGACTCCCAGGATCTCCAACTGCCCAACTCCTCCATAAGTCTCCAACTCTGCTCCTGTAGACTGGCCAAGTGGGCGGGCGCCTTCCATCTCAAGGCGTCAGCCACCACATTAGCCTTCCTTGGATGGTAGGAGATGCTGAAATCATAGTCCTTCAGGAGCTCTAACCAACATCTCTGTCTCATGTTAAACTCCTTCTGGTCAAACAAGTACCTAAGGCTCTTATGATATGTGAAAATCTCAAAAGTCTCACCGTAAAGGTAGTGCCTCCATGTCTTCAACACGAAGACAACAGCTGCCAGCTCTAAGTCATGGGTAGGGTAGCTATGCTCATGGGGCTTCAGTTGCCGCGAAGCATAAGCGACAATGTGATCCCACTGCATGAGCACACCCCCTAATCCCTGCAACAAAGCGTTTGTGTATACCACAAAACCGTCACTGCTGTCTGGGATGGTAAGCACAAGAGCTGAAGTTAGTCTCTCCTTCAACTCCTAAAAATATGCCTCACACGCATCTTTCCAGGCAAAGAGCACATCCTTCAGAGTCAACTGGGTCATAGGACGCGCAATCTGCGAGAATCCTCTGATAAACCGCCGATAGTAACCTGCCAGTCCTAAAAAGTTACGTATCTCTGTCACTGTACGTGGCCTCTCCCACCTGAGTACGGCCTCAACCTTGGCTGGGTCCACAGCCAAACCATCCCCTAAGAACACGTGGCTCAAGAAAGTCACCTGCCCCAACCAAAACTCGCACTTGCTGTATTTGGCATATAGCCTGCGTCGCCTCAAAGTGTCCAGAACCATCCGTAGATGCTGTCCGTGCTGCGCCTGATCCCGCGAGTAAACGTGTACGTCTTCGATGAATGCCACCACAAACTGGTCCAAGAACAGCTTGAAAACCCAGTTCATTAAATCCATAAAAGCAGTGGGGGCGTTGGTTAACCCAAACAGCATGACCAAGAACTCGTAGTGCCCGTACCGGGTACAGAAAGCTGTCTTGGAGACATCGGTCTCCCTGATCCTCAACTGGTGGTAGCCTAATGAAATCGCTTGGTTCGGGACAACTGGGTTTTATTGTTATAACGTTGTAGTATAGCCAGTTATTACCAACATTTCAAGTATATAAATTTTTTACTCGGAAAATAAAAGAGTTCCCGAGGTCGAACTCAGGGAGCAAGTTGTATTCTAGAGATATACATGTTTCTTTTACAAAATAAAGAAAGAGAGAGGGAAAGAATTTGTTGTTCTCTTTGTTTTCTCCTCGTGATGTTCTTCTTTCTTTCTTTCTTCAGATCTCCTTCTTCTTCTTCCTTGGTTTCTGTCTTGGCCTCTCTTCTTCTTTTTCTGCAGTCTCTTCTGTGAAGGTTTCTTCTTCCTTGGCTCTGCTGTACTTCTTCTCTGCAGCCTTTCCTCTTCTTCTGCCTTGCTCAGCCTCTTCTTTAGAGTTTCTTCTTGCTTCTCCTCCCTGCGGCTAAGTGTCAGCTTCTTCTTTTCTTTTTCAGCCAGGGACGTCACCCCTCCTTTCTTCTTTTCCCTTCAGGCCGTCGTCTGATTTCCAAATCAGACGACTTAACTACCTGTTGCTACAGTCAGCTTCCTTCTTCTTCCGCGGGTCTTCTTCTTCGCCTGTGCCTGCACACTTCAGAGTTTTTCGTCAGAGGCAAAACCTACTCTACCCCCCCCCCCCCCCCCCCCGCGTCTCTCTCTCTCTCTGAAACCACTCTTGGGAAAGCTCTCCCAGAGCTACCGGGTAACCGGGTTCGGGTCAGGCCCGGGTCCAGGCCCACCGGCGTGCGTGGTGGGCGAGGAGTGCAGGTCAGTCTTGAGTCGGGTCGGGTCGGTTCGGGTCAGGTCCGCGGGGCGTGAGCGCGGACGAGACCGGGTAACCGGGCGGGTGAAGGGGACCTCACCCCGTGTGCTGAGGCAGTAAGCCTTCAGCACTTTTGCATCTTATGTCGCTGCGACTCTTCAGGCGTTTCCTCAATTGCGCGCCCGCAGCGGGGAATTCAGCAGGAGATGGCGGCGTCACGCGAAGCTTTCTTCCTTAGCTGCGAACCTGGTGTTTTGCCAAAACTCCTCGCAAGGCCTGGGAGTTGAATCTGGGCTTGGCGCTGAGCGTGGCGCGCCTGTAGCTGCAGGCGGAAGCAGTTCCTCCTGCGCGTCAATGGCGGCGGAGGTCGGGTGGCCTGTTCACAAGAAAACGGCCTCTCGGCCTAATCAGAAAGTGCCAGGAGCTTCGCCAGGGTGCGGCGAAGCTCGTGTGGGTGGTGGCGAGGCGCGGGGCGGCGTGCGAGTGCTGCCCTAGGTCGGACTGTGGGTCGGAGGATGGGTCTGTTCGGTGGGGTTGCAGAGGGTGATGTGGGGGGAGTGGCAGGGCGGAGGTTGATCAGGGTGAGGAGGCGGAGGTCCTGCGGTGGTCGGCGAGCCGTGTGGGTCGCTGAGGTGATGGGAGCGGCTCGCCGGAGGGTGGTCGGAGGCGAAGGGGGTGAAGGCGGTCAGGGTCGGTCGAGGGCTTAATTGAATAAATTGAAAGCGGGGAAAGAAAGAGGAGAAGAAGGGGAGTAGCTCTAGCTTACTTGCAGGGACGAAGGGGGAGGAACAGGGCGACAGTCGTATCGACTGTCGCCGGAGAAGACGATGCTCAGGGAAAGGGGCGGCGGCGAGCAGAGAGCCGGAGAGGCGCCAGCTGGGTGCGGCGTGGCGCGGGAAGAGCAGGGGAGGAAGTCTCTGCTGCTGGTATTGCGGCAGAGCGAAGAGGTGGAGGGGGAGGAAACCGCCGGAGCTGGTGAGCGTCTGCCGGAGGAAGAAGAGAAGAAAGTTGGGGATTTTCTCCGTCAGATCCAGGCTGCCCCGGTCGGTGGAGCAACGGGGGGTATTTATAGGGATCAAACAGGGAGGAAGGCGGAGGTCCTGCGGTGGTCGGCAACAAGAACCCATACCGTTCGTGCGTTCGCACGGCCGGTATGGTGGGTTACAACGACCAGGGGGGTGTCCCTGCGACGGCTGACGACGCAGGGCACCCCCGGTTTACTTGCCAGGTCCCCCACCTCACCCTGCGCGGCGCCATGCTCCGCGCAAGGTCGCCGGAGCATGGTGCTGGCAGGTTTTGCAGGAGGGACCTGATTGCAAAGAACGAAGGAGAGTTAGGGGCCAAAATGCGAGGGTTCAAAAGTTGAGGGCCAAAGAGTAAATATATGAGGACCAAAGTGTAAAGTCGGTCAAGGAGGTTTCTTCTTAGGCTCAAGTTTTTATACATGACTAATTAGGACCTAAGGAATCTGATGGTGAATTTCATTTCCATATTAAACCTTGTTTGTCCGGTCAATTTGCGCAAAAACCCAAATTAAGTTATTAATTGGGCATGGTTCTCAATGTAGGTCAAAAAGGGTTCTGAAGGCCAAATTGAAGGTTCTAAACCCTGGAGATTATTTTTCTATGAATTTTAGAGGGTTTATTCTATTTTTACTTTGCCTCGAACCTTGTGAATTGAAGTGGGTTGTTTTAGGGTTACAGATTATCATTTAGTTTCTTGGAATCGCTGTAGCCCTTGCTAGATCATTTCATTCCACTCTTATTCTTATTAAGCTGCTTTGACCTATGTTTGGGCCCTGAATTACCCTGTATGCAGATTATACTGGTAAAATTGCATTTTTACCCCTTATGACTTGTTTTCTTCTCAAACTCAGGATTCTCTGAGTTAAGCCTTTCCTTGAGATATGTAGGAGCTTTTATCCTTTGTATTAGGTCAAAATGAGCTAGTTATGGCTCATGATGAGGTTCTCATCATACTCCCATGCCTAGCTTTTGCTAGTCCCTTAGCAAAAACTTAAGGTTTCAACCCTTGTTCTAGACCATGAAGTTTTTAATAGTTTTAGATAAGTGCCTTTTTTATTTGAGCATAGATTAGGTTAGAATGCTGACCATAGGCCTAAAAGGTACTCCAGTACTAATCAAGATCCAAATCTGTCTAGCCTTAGCCTCAGTCTTTTAGCAAAGGTTTTTAAGGCCCACAAGAACTAACCTAAGGTTTATTGGACTTCGTGGTTAAAGCACCCGTGCCTGAAATGATTTTAGCCCTGGCTCAGTTCGCAGTGCGTTTTGTAAGAGAGAGATAGAAAGTTTTTCTGTTTGGAGAGTTTTCTCTCTCTTTTTCTTTTTAGTTCTAGCCTAGGATTGGCTTTTCAACACGGTCTGTATCAGATTCCTTGCTCCCATCATCAATCCTCAAGGGTTCCTGGCGATCGATGCTTCGAGATAGCACCGCCCATGGCAACCCCCGGAACCCTGGCTATTGAGATTTCGAGATAATCCCATCCATGGTATTCCGTGGCCGAATCCAGACCCTGGCAATTGACACTTCGAGATAATGCCATCCATGGAATCTGAACCAGCAGAGTGCTTACATGCCCCCAGTAGGATATGTAAATATCCTAAGAGACAAGCACCGAGGAGATGATATTTTGTTACGCATCTTCGAGGGGATTTCCCGCCTCTCCGCGCTGGGAACTCGTCCAAATCAACTTGTGTTGATCGGCCGCTCCTATTCTAGGTGTTCTTTTCAGATTTTTGCGACGCTTCTGCGTGATTCTGATTTTTACGCTTACTGAACCAGGCTGTGTGTGAGGTTAGGGTGCTTAGGTTACTGAGTCCCGTAAACCAAAAATTAGTTAACGAGGCCGAATACTCCCTAAGCCTTAGACCTAATACTTCAGCTTTTCATTTTCCTCAATCTCTTGAGGAGTGTCCAGATCTTAATGGGTACTAAGAGTCTATTCAAGAATGCCTAAGGTTTGCATTCTTACTAATCTCATTGTGCACTTTTCAGTTATTTTCTTGAATGAGGTCTAGAACTTAGGTTAATTCCTTAGTTCCTTACTAATGACTATCACCTTTTCTTATAATTTTGTGCTCCTTTTTCATTTTGTTTTTCTTCTCCTTCACAAAATTTCCTTCTCCTCTTTTCCTCTTATTCTTTTTCGAAATTTTTTTTTTTTTTTTTTTATGGTGTTTTTGGCATGTGTGAATTTTTTTGTTTGAAACCTTTTCTTACAAGTTTTTGTACTTTCCTACCCCCCCATGCCTAAGATTTACAATGTCCTCATTGTAACCTATGGGTTTTTATTCAACTAAGTTCATACATTAGGATAGCTGTTTTGATGAGTCTCAGATGCAAGCACCTGAGGTGGAGTTGGCTGCCCAAAAGTGTGAACTTCAAGTGCAAAAAAAAAAAAAAAAAAAAAAAAAACTGTCAGAACAAGTTTCAGGTTTTCAAAGAGAATGACGGGCTGCCTCCCGTTAAGCACTGAGTTTTACGCCATCGGCTGGGCGCAATAAGCTCAAGGGGAAAGGAGGGTATAAGATGCCTCAGCCAAATTAGTAGAAGTTACATCAATGAACGGCTTGAGTCTCTGACCGTTCACGATGAAAGATTCAGAATCGTGGCTGAGTGGACTGATTTCGATTGCTCCATTTCCAAAAACCTGTCGGACCAAATATGGTCCGACCCACTTAGATCTCAGTTTTCCTGGGAAGAGTTTGAGTCGGGCATCAAAGAGTAGGACCTTTTGACCAGGATGAAAGATCTTTCTCGAGATGTGTTTGTCGTGGAAGGCTTTAACCCGCTCCTTGTAGATTTGCGAGTTCTCGTACGTGTCTATGCGTAATTCATCGATCTCGCTGATTTGGAGTTTTCTGTGGGTCCCAGCCTTGGAAAGATCTAGATTACAGTTCCGTACTGCCCAATAGGCTTTATGCTCCAGTTCGACGGGAAGGTGGCATGCCTTTCCGTACACCAGTCTAAAGGGAGACATGCCTAATTGGGTCTTGTGGGCGGTCCTATAGGCCCACAATGCTTCCGGAAGTCGGGACGACCAGTCCTTCCTGTCAGGTCGAACAGTGACTTGCAGGATTTTCTTGATCTCCCGATTAGACAGCTCAGCTAGACCATTAGTTTGGGGGTGGTAAGGAGTAGAGATTCGGTGAGACACCCCGTATTTGGTCATCAGTGACCTAAACTGAGCATTTGTGAAATGGGTCCCCCCATCAGAGATTATTGCACGAGGAATCCCGAACCTTGAGAAAATGTGTTGATGAATGAATTTGAGAACGATTTTGTGATCACAGGTTCGGGTCGGTATGGCTTCAATCCATTTGGACACGTAGTCCACAGCCAACAGAATGTATTCGAAACCATCCAAAACAGGAAAGGAGCCCATAAAATCAATCCCCCAAACATCAAAGATTTCGCATACTAGAATCGGTTGCATAGGCATCATGTCACGATGGCTCATGTTGCCCAAAGTCTGGCAACGACTGCATGCCTTGCAATGACTGTATGCGTCTTTGAACAGTGTGGGCCAGTAAAAGCCGCACTGGAGGACTTTTGATGCGGTTTTATGCCCGGCAAAATGGCCACCGCATGCCTGGTCATGGTAGAAAGAGAGGATATTGTTGACTTCCTCTTCCGGGACACATCTCCGGATGATCTGATCGGCACCTATGCGGAAGAGGTACGGGTCTTCCCAAATGTAATACTTGGCATCGGAGCGTAATTTGTCTTTCTTGGCCTTCGGCCAATCAGACGGGGTCTGATGAGATGCCAAGTAATTTACAATATTAGCAAACCATGGAAGGCTAGTACCAATAGTCAGCAGGTGCTCATCGGGAAAATGCTCAGTGATGGGTCCGGAAGGGTCAATTATTTCAGAAGGAAGACGGGACAAGTGATCAGCTACCACGTTTTGTTTTCCCGCTTTGTCACGAATCTCAAGGTCAAATTCTTGCAACAGCAAGATCCATCAGATCAATCTAGGTTTCGCGTCCTTCTTTGCAAGGAGATGCCTCACAGCCGTGTGATCCGAGTATATGATGACATGGGAACCCAGAAGGTACGATCTGAACTTCTCTAGGGCAAATACTACAGCTAGCAGCTCTTTCTCAGTAACCGTATAGTTACGCTGAGCCTCATCGAGTGTTTTGCTGGCGTAGTAAATGACCACAGGTTTCTTGTCATCTTTCTGCCCCAAAACCGCTCCTACAGCGAAGTCGGATGCATCACACATGATCTCAAAGGGTTGAGACCAATCAGGGGACTGTAGGATCGGGGCTTGGGTGACTCGGTCACGCAGGATTTCAAATGCTTGAGTGCATTCCTTGGAGATTTCGAAGGGAACATCCTTGGAGAGAAGAGTGGTCAGGGGGCGTGCGATTTTTGAAAAATCAGGGATAAATCGTCGATAAAAACCGACATGCCCTAAAAGGATCGGATGTCCCTGATCGAGCTAGGCATAGGAAGGTGAGAAATCAGATTAACCTTAGCTCGATCCACTTGGATACCTTTCTCCGAAATTGAGTGTCCCAGGACAATTCCCTCAGGCACCATGAAATGGCTCTTTTCCCAGGAAAGAACCAAATTCACATCGATGCACCGCCTGAGTATCTGGACCAAGTGTTGGAGGCAATCGTCGAATGATGCTCCAAAAACTGAAAAGTCATCCATGAAGACTTCCAGATAATCACCTACCATATCTGAGAATATGGCAAGCATGCATCGCTGAAAAGTAGCGGGTGCATTGCAAAGACCGAAAGGCATCCTTCGGAAAGCGTATGTTCCGAAGGGGCAGGTGAACGTGGTCTTTTCTTGGTCCTCAGGATGGATTGCCACCTGGTTATAACCGGAGTACCCGTCAAGAAAGCAGAAGAACCTATTTCCCGCTAGTTTTTCGAGAATTTGATCAATGAAGGGTAGTGGGAAATGATCCTTCTTCGTGGAGGAATTGAGTCGACGGTAATCTATACAGACTCTCCACGAGTTGGCTAATCGGGTAGGAATGATTTCTCCGATCTCAGTCGTTATAGTGGTGAGTCCTGCCTTCTTGGGCACGACCTGAATTGGGCTCACCCAACGACTATCGGAGATCGGGTAGATGATTCCGGCATCTAACCATTTGATGATCTCCTTTTTCACGACCTCCTGCAGATTGGGGTTTAAGCGTCTCTGCATCTCACGAGAAGGTCGTGTGCCCTCTTCTGAATAGATATGATGAGTACAATAAGAGGGACTTATTCCAGTCAAATCATCGAGAGTCCATCCGATGGCTCTGCGATGTTGCTGGAGGACAACAATCAGACGGGCTTCCTGTTCAGGACTGAGGTTGGAATTGATGATCACAGGAAGGGTCTGATTAGAACCCAAAAAGATGTATTTTAAGTGAGCAGGAAGGGGTTTCAGTTCGAGGATGGGGTTTTCAGCAGCAGCGGGTGGTTCAGTATAGATGTGAGGTTCAAGGGTGGGAGTTACTGGGTTGTTCACATCTGGATTTGACTCCTCTGTTTGCGGGTCAAGATCCTTCCGTGGTTGATGAGGCATACTCAAGTCATTCTGGAGGTGTGATTCATCAACCAAAGTCTTGATGTCACAAATTTGCTCGATGACGCCGCAATTAATTCCTTGTTGGGCCTTAAATATATCAATTTTCAGTGTTTGATCTCCAAACTTAAGCTCTATTTGGCCCTTCTCACAGCTGATGTTGGCTCTAGCAGTAGCCAAGAAAGGTCTCCCTAGAATGATTGGTGTATCCCTAGGGTTCTCAGGTGCATCCATGTCTAAGACTATAAAGTCCACTGGAAAATAGAAATCCCGCACTCTCACGATAACATCCTCGAGAATCCCTTTTGGTGACTTTATAGATCGATCTGCTAATTGTAATGTCACCTCGGTTGGTTTCAGCTCAGATTCTTCTAGATGGTCAAGTAAGGATGTGGGTATCAGATTTATAGATGCACCCAAGTCTAACAATGCTCTATCAAATTGGGTACTACCTATCTTACAGGAGATCAGGGGAGTTCCAGGATCTTTTGCCTTGGGTGGGAGTCTACTAAGGATTACAGAGCTGGCTTGCTCTGACAGAACAATTGGGCTCCCTCCCTTGGTTCGCGGCTTACGCTGGGGTGTACATAAATTCTTTAGAAATCGTGCGTAAGCTGGTACGTGGCGGATTGCATCCATCAAGGGGATGTTTATGTGGACCTGCTCAAAGAGCTTGACCAGGTCCTCCTCAGGGGCCACGGGTTTGGTGGTCTTCTTTCCCTTGGTCAGGGCCTCGGGAAATGGGATCTTGGTTGGTTCTTCTAGGATAGGTTCAGGTTGTGGATCTGGAACAGCGGTACCTTGGATAACTATCCTAGGGTCATGGTTATCAGGCTGGGAGTGGTTTGGATAATGCGGGTCTTGAGTTGTCTTACCACTACGTGTTGTTACAGAATTTAATCCGGCCTGATTTTGGTTTGGGTTTGGTAGGAGGGGTGGCTGCTGCTGAAATCCTGCATAAGAAGTTGAGGCTTCCATCTCGTCTGGAGATGGAGCAGTAGGAGCCTGATAAATCCATTGGGCGTGGCCTAAATTTGGATTCATAACGCGCTTCTGGGTTGGCACGTTATTTGGGTTAGGAAGAGGTTGGGAAGGGAGTGTGCCTGGTTGGCGAGAATTTGCCAACTGGGCCAGTTGAGTTTTAACTTCTGTAAGCTCGTCCTTGTGCTGTTTTTGAATAGCCGCATTCGTTTTTTGAATGTCAGCCAGAGTCTGAAGGATTAAGGACATTTGATCTTGATTTGGCCCTGATGGATAAGTAGGGTTGGGCCGAGGCTGAGGCGGCTGGTAGTGACGAGAGGGCTGTGGGCGGGACTGAAAAGGTGGTCTTTGGGTTTGGGAATTTCCCGCCCACTGAAAATTGGGATGGTTTCGCCATCCAGGGTTGTAAGTGTTGGAGAATGGGTCGTTCTGGATGGCGTTGAGGTCCTCGCAGGTCTGAGGAACCTCCTGAGAATCAGGGAAAGGAGGAATGGAGTTCCCCCGGCTGGTGTAGAAAGGATCGGATGATCTTCCAGTCCAAGAATCAGATGGGGATGGATATGGATCCATCCCAGGGGAGGATCGGTGGAGGATGTTTTGCACAGTCTCCTGTGTGGAAGGAGGTTGTGCAAAGGAGTTACGCGCAGAGGTGGCTCGCTGCAAGTGCTGAGTCAGCTCATCCACCTTCTTTTCAATGATTGAGACCTTGTCCAATCGACTGGCCATTAATTCCAGGTCGACTGATGCGGACAGGCCCTGCGTCTCATGTGCTCCCTTAAGATTCGTCGCTGCGCGGGTATTCGTCCGGTCGAATAATCCCATGGAGTCATTGTTGATGGAGTTCTCGCACATGTTTTCGAGAATCTCCCATATGGTGTCTTCATGTTGACCCATGATGTTTCCTCCGCAAGTTGCATTGACGAAAAGGCGGATGTCCTCACGGAGTCCCTGGTAAAAAGATTGGACTTGTTCCCATTTAGGAACTCCGTGATGGGGGCACTTTCTCATGAGATCCTGAAAACGATCCCATGCCTCATGGAGAGGTTCTCCTGATTGTTGAGTGAAGTGTGTAATCTGATGGCGCAAGGCGTTGGTCCGACCAACGGGAAAAAACTTTTTCAAAAATTCGGATTGAAGTTCTTCCCAAGTGTTGATCGGCCGGGTCTGAGTTTGATACCAATGGGCGGCCTTGTCCATAAGAGAAAAGGAGAACATCTTCATGAGAAGAATATCCCGATTTTGCGCATCTGATCCAAAAGTGTGGGCCAGATGCTTTAGCTGTTTGATGTGCTGGAAGGGATCTTCAGAATTAAGCCCATGGAATTTAGGTATAGCATGAATCATGTTGGGCTTTAGTTCGGAATCAGGTCCTCCAGTCGGGATTCTGACTCGAGGCTCAATGGCCACCGCAGCAGGATTGTAGTGGTCCCGCATCATAGGACGCTGTGGTGGGTGCACGAAGTTTTGGAAGAGGTCATTGAGTCGCTGGAGCTGGTGTTCCAGATTATTTTCTTCCTCAACTGGCTGAGCCATGATGGGGGAAGAAGAAGAACTTGGTTCTGAATTAGAAGAAGAGAGAATAATGTGAGGGTGTTGCTGCACACACACGGGCGTCGAGGCTTGGCCTTGACGAGAGTGAATTTCTAATGGAGGTCTTAAGGGTGGTCCTAGGGACCTCCTTCCGTACATGCACAGTTGGGAGAGGTAAGTTAGAAGGTGCTGGACCCAATCAAGACACCCAAAAATGTGTTGGGTGACTATAGAGGTGCGGGGCAGATGGACCCCTTGATCAGAAAGATCGTCCACCTGAGAATTACCTGGGCAGCCAGAGAGGGAGAGTCCCGCGAAGACCCCTACACGGTAGAGCGTCCCCACGGGTTACAGGGTTTCCCCCACCCGACCTCTCTTGTCACTGCGGTTCCAGGTAGACCAGAATGGGGATCTTGACCTCTTAAGTCTACCAATTTTAAGATCAGGGTGCTTAAGGTTTCACTTGAACTTTAGTCTTTTTAAGTGCAAAGAGTGACCTAATTTAAGGTTGGTTAACCCAAAGGGGTCAACTTTACCTCTTGTTTTCTTTGAGAGCTTTTTGGGTCCTTTCTTTTAGGGTCCAAGTGTTTAAAGAGAGAGCCAATTGTTTAGGATTTTTCTTGTTAATTATTTTCAATCAATGGCTTGGGCACACCTCTTTTGGATTTCCTCAATTCTTGATTAAGGGGTGTGTCTCTACTGAAATCCTAATGTTTGACCTTATGTTGGCTCTACTTGGTCCATTTAACTCTTTGTTGGGCAATTAGGGCTCAAGCAAGAATGTGTTAGCCCTTAAATACCCTTAATAGTGTGCAGGAGTGATGAGTTGAAAACATGCAACTCTTTATGGTTACTAAGTATGGAAGACAGGTTAGCCCTATATTGCTTGTTCTTTTCTTTTCTTCCTCTTTAGAGTTTAGGGGTTAATAGTGAGAGGAAAAATTTACCTGTCTTCGGAGTGGTTGTCGTGTGGTTGCTTGTCTTCTTGAGTTCCTGTAGCTGCACAAAAGAGAGGAGATTATCAGAAATTAAAAGAAACAGGAATGTTTACCTCTAGAATAGCCGTTGCTCCCCGGCAACGGCGCCAAAATGAAATCGCTTGGTTCGGGACAACTGGGTTTTATTGTTATAACGTTGTAGTATAGCCAGTTATTACCAACATTTCAAGTATATAAATTTTTTACTCGGAAAATAAAAGAGTTCCCGAGGTCGAACTCAGGGAGCAAGTTGTATTCTAGAGATATACATGTTTCTTTTACAAAATAAAGAAAGAGAGAGGGAAAGAATTTGTTGTTCTCTTTGTTTTCTCCTCGTGATGTTCTTCTTTCTTTCTTTCTTCAGATCTCCTTCTTCTTCTTCCTTGGTTTCTGTCTTGGCCTCTCTTCTTCTTTTTCTGCAGTCTCTTCTGTGAAGGTTTCTTCTTCCTTGGCTCTGCTGTACTTCTTCTCTGCAGCCTTTCCTCTTCTTCTGCCTTGCTCAGCCTCTTCTTTAGAGTTTCTTCTTGCTTCTCCTCCCTACGGCTAAGTGTCAGCTTCTTCTTTTCTTTTTCAGCCAGGGACGTCACCCCTCCTTTCTTCTTTTCCCTTCAGGCCGTCGTCTGATTTCCAAATCAGACGACTTAACTACCTGTTGCTACAGTCAGCTTCCTTCTTCTTCCGCGGGTCTTCTTCTTCGCCTGTGCCTGCACACTTCAGAGTTTTTCGTCAGAGGCAAAACCTACTCTACCCCCCCCCCCCCCCCCCGCGTCTCTCTCTCTCTCTGAAACCACTCTTGGGAAAGCTCTCCCAGAGCTACCGGGTAACCGGGTTCGGGTCAGGCCCGGGTCCAGGCCCACCGGCGTGCGTGGTGGGCGAGGAGTGCAGGTCAGTCTTGAGTCGGGTCGGGTCGGTTCGGGTCAGGTCCGCGGGGCGTGAGCGCGGACGAGACCGGGTAACCGGGCGGGTGAAGGGGACCTCACCCCGTGTGCTGAGGCAGTAAGCCTTCAGTACTTTTGCATCTTATGTCGCTGCGACTCTTCAGGCGTTTCCGAGGTGGGACTAAATGGCCCACCTCAATTGCGCGCCCGCAGCGGGGAATTCAGCAGGAGATGGCGGCGTCACGCAAAGCTTTCTTCCTTAGCTGCGAACCTGGTGTTTTGCCAAAACTCCTCGCAAGGCCTGGGAGTTGAATCTGGGCTTGGCGCTGAGCGTGGCGCGCCTGTAGCTGCAGGCGGAAGCAGTTCCTCCTGCGCGTCAATGGCGGCGGAGGTCGGGTGGCCTGTTCACAAGAAAACGGCCTCTCGGCCTAATCAGAAAGTGCCAGGAGCTTCGCCAGGGTGCGGCGAAGCTCGTGTGGGTGGTGGCGAGGCGCGGGGCGGCGTGCGAGGGCTGCCCTAGGTCGGACTGTGGGTTGGAGGATGGGTCTGTTCGGTGGGGTTGCAGAGGGTGATGTGGGGGGAGTGGCAGGGCGGAGGTTGATCAGGGTGAGGAGGCGGAGGTCCTGCGGTGGTCGGCGAGCCGTGTGGGTCGCTGAGGTGATGGGAGCGGCTCGCCGGAGGGTGGTCGGAGGCGAAGGGGGTGAAGGCGGTCAGGGTCGGTCGAGGGCTTAATTGAATAAATTGAAAGCGGGGAAAGAAAGAGGAGAAGAAGGGGAGTAGCTCTAGCTTACTTGCAGGGACGAAGGGGGAGGAACAGGGCGACAGTCGTATCGACTGTCGCCGGAGAAGACGATGCTCAGGGAAAGGGGCGGCGGCGAGCAGAGAGCCGGAGAGGCGCCAGCTGGGTGCGGCGTGGCGCGGGAAGAGCAGGGGAGGAAGTCTCTGCTGCTGGTATTGCGGCAGAGCGAAGAGGTGGAGGGGGAGGAAACCGCCGGAGCTGGTGAGCGTCTGCCGGAGGAAGAAGAGAAGAAAGTTGGGGATTTTCTCCGTCAGATCCAGGCTGCCCCGGTCGGTGGAGCAACGGGGGGTATTTATAGGGATCAAACAGGGAGGAAGGCGGAGGTCCTGCGGTGGTCGGCAACAAGAACCCATACCGTTCGTGCGTTCGCACGGCCGGTATGGTGGGTTACAACGACCAGGGGGGTGTCCCTGCGACGGCTGACGACGCAGGGCACCCCCGGTTTACTTGCCAGGTCCCCCACCTCACCCTGCGCGGCGCCATGCTCCGCGCAAGGTCGCCGGAGCATGGTGCTGGCAGGTTTTGCAGGAGGGACCTGATTGCAAAGAACGAAGGAGAGTTAGGGGCCAAAATGCGAGGGTTCAAAAGTTGAGGGCCAAAGAGTAAATATATGAGGACCAAAGTGTAAAGTCGGTCAAGGAGGTTTCTTCTTAGGCTCAAGTTTTTATACATGACTAATTAGGACCTAAGGAATCTGATGGTGAATTTCATTTCCATATTAAACCTTGTTTGTCCGGTCAATTTACGCAAAAACCCAAATTAAGTTATTAATTGGGCATGGTTCTCAATGTAGGTCAAAAAGGGTTCTGAAGGCCAAATTGAAGGTTCTAAACCCTGGAGATTATTTTTCTATGAATTTTAGAGGGTTTATTCTATTTTTACTTTGCCTCGAACCTTGTGAATTGAAGTGGGTTGTTTTAGGGTTACAGATTATCATTTAGTTTCTTGGAATCGCTGTAGCCCTTGCTAGATCATTTCATTCCACTCTTATTCTTATTAAGCTGCTTTGACCTATGTTTGGGCCCTGAATTACCCTGTATGCAGATTATACTGGTAAAATTGCATTTTTACCCCTTATGACTTGTTTTCTTCTCAAACTCAGGATTCTCTGAGTTAAGCCTTTCCTTGAGATATGTAGGAGCTTTTATCCTTTGTATTAGGTCAAAATGAGCTAGTTATGGCTCATGATGAGGTTCTCATCACCTAACCTCAGATCTATCTTGGAGAACACTGTGGCATCTCGCAACTGGTCAAAAAGGTCGTTAGTCCTCGGCAGCGGATACTTGTTCTTGATGGTGACCCTATTCAGCTGTCGATAGTCAACACAAAGTTGCAGGGTACCATCCTTCTTCTTCACAAACAACACAGGGGCTCCCCACGGGGACGCATTGAACCTCACAAAGCTTTTCTCCAACAGGTCCTGTAGCTGTGACTTGAGCTCTCACAGCTAAAGTGGTGCCATCCAGCATGGTGTAGTAGAAATGGAGCTGGTTCTCGGTACCAGTGAGATCTCAAACTCGATCTCATGCTCAGGTGGTAGTCCTGGCAGCTCCTCTGGAAACACGTCGGGGTACTCGCAAACCACCAAAATACTCTGAAAGGCAGCCATGGGGCTAGGCTCTACTACTACACAGGCTAAAAAGCCCTCACACCCCTGGCTAAAAAGCCTCGCTGCCCGAAGTGTAGATATGCATCTAAAACCTCCGTCCATTGATTGTCCGTGAAACTCAAAGGGAGGCAACTCCGGTATGGAGAAGAGGATCTTCCTTCCGAAACAGTCCACCAGGGCGTAATAGGCGGACAGCCAGTCCATCCCTAAAATCATGCCAAAATCCTCCATCGGTATCACAATCAGGCCAGCAAGGAGGCTGTGTCCCCCCTATACTGACCTCGTAGTCTGTGTAGACCTCCTCAGCTACAAACAACTGGCCACTTGGGCCTCTAATCACAAACGGATTCTCTAACAGTACACTACCCTGCCCCAAACTAACAGCAAACTCGCAGCAACAAGAGTGTGTGGCGCTAGAATCAAAAAGTACGTACACTAATCTGCCAGAAATGGTAACCATACCTGCCACCACTGAATCGGAAGCCTGGAGTCTCTGTGTCTCAGGGCGTTGATACGCCCCTCAGTCCTCGGTGTAGATGAAGCTACACTCTAGGTCGGGCAAGCAGCCGCTGGTCAGTACCCTCCTCGTGACTGTTGCCCTCCCCCATGCTCCTGGGGACCACGACCATCAGCTCGACCTCCAGCGCTCAGTGCAGGGAGCATCTACTGTGCTCCGACCCTAGATGGGCAGTCCCTCCTGATGTGGCCCGGCTGGCCACACTGGTAGCAGAGGGGAACACAACCTCCTCCCTCGGTAGGTCCCTGCTGACGGTTGGGTGGGGGTTCAATGCTGGCAGTTGGCCCCTATCTGGGGCCCTCAAAGGCCACTGATGGCCCTGTAAAATGAGACGACTCTCCTATGGGTGCTGCATGCCTCCTCTCTAGATGGCCCTGAGAGTACTCTAGTTGGTAGGGCCTCTTCTATCTGCTGTCGGTGTCTCGTGCGGCCGGGTTGGTCTCCTCATAGGTCATGGCTGCCTCAACCACTCATGAGAAGGTGGACAGCTTCAGGGGTTTGACATACCCCCAAATAGCAGGTCGGAGCCCCTCAGTGAACCTCCACAGGCGCTCCTCCTCTGTAGCCACAGCTGTCGAGGCAAAATGTGATAGCTCCAGGAAGCGCGTTCGATACACACTAACAGCCATCATCCCTTGGCGGAGAGTGTGGAACTCCTGCCTCCTCTGGTCTTGCCAGGTCTGCAGAAAGTACTGCTCGCAGAAGAGGGTCACGAACTAGTCCCACGTCGGCTCTCCCCTCTCCTGGCCTCTGACTGCCCTCCACCACTTGTGTGCCGCGCTCTCTAGCTGATACGTGGCAAAGGCCACATGGCACTCCGCGGGAGGGTGAAGGGTGTCGAACACCTTCTCTATCTACTCCAGCCAGTCCTCTGCCTTAGACGGGTCCTCATCCCCCTTGAAGGAGGGGGCTTCAGCTTCCAGAACTGTCCGAAAAACTCATGGTGTAGCTGCAGTAGGGGAACGGGCACACCTCCAAGCAAGGAGGGCTCGTGCTCGAAAGTGTTAGAGTGCGGTGGGGGCGGTGGAGGACCACCCCCTCCCCCTCTTGCTTGTCCAATGCTGCGGCAATCTCTCTATCCCACTGAGGACTCCCCCTACACGTCCTCAAGGAGAGGTGCCCATGGAGGCTAGTGGAGCTCCTCTTGCATAATATCTCTGATCAACTAGGCCAGATCCTGGGCCTGAACGCCTGGGAGAAGAGGTGGGTCAACTGGCACCTCAGGCCCGGCACGTCCACCCCTCCGACCTCATCCACGGTCACGACCATGGCCCACCTTGAGAACTCCCCGACGAGGCATCTCCTGCAAGGAGGCGCGAAAGATAGACAAAGGGATCAATGATACCAATTTTTTTCGAAAAAAGGACTCAGAATGGATATCAAAGTGATACGTTGTGGTGGCTACCCTAGTTACATGCACATGAACGGTTATTCTCAAGCCAATTGGATCATTTCTCGAGACGATCTTGCTCTGATACCATCTTGTTATGACCAGGTTCCTGAATCCCTACAGGACTCAAGACCAGCTCGCCTCGACTAATCCCAAGACCCAGTCGTCCAACAAGAAATAACCAAAAAGTAGGAAAGTAAACCACATTCACATATGCAACATAACTAAGCAGTAAAAATATACAAGCAGTAAAGGAAAATAAAGTTGTTGTTCCATTGCATACCACCACAACAATAGAACAACGGAAACGAAAGTAAACAGTAGATACAACAGTAACTAAAAGTCTGATACTTACTACAACAGTAAGGGTACAATAAGAAAGTGCAAAAAACTATGGCTGGGCTTGATTGGGCCTAGCACCCTCTACAGCCGGAAGCTTGGGCTGCTCAACTCCTGGTCCTGAATAGTGTTGTGAAAAAGATAGAGACAGCGAATGCTGAGTAGAGTGGTATCTATACTATCTAAAACAGTAAAAGCAACATGTTTAATTCTCCTTTCTATTTATTGTGTTTTATGTGTATTTCCTTTTTACCCATTTTTCTCAAACAGCCAGATATTCTTGATCTTACATGTTCCTCGTGGGAAAGATCTTGATTGCAGTCTTTTCTGAAGAGTAGAAGGTACACGTGGTGCTCTCCTGGCCGGGAAAGTCCCCCGTGGTAGTCCTATACCCAGTCAACCACCCCGAGGTCACTGTCAAGACGTAGCGTTGACTACGGCATGCGTGATAAGCGCACGAGTAGCTACCTTGCATTGACACGCGGTCAGTCGTTTCAGCTAGCGGGTACGCCCAAAGTACAACATGGAATAGTATAGAGCCTGGCCCTCTCAAAACAAGGGTCTCACTCCTTAGAACCAAACAAGGGTCTCTCCCCTCTACAGTCCGCGCACCCTCGTCTGACTACCCCAGTTTGCCCAGAGGGCCTAACAAGTTGGTGTAGGGTGGCTAGCTGAACCCCGAGCCCGTGGGGTGGCTAGCTCTCTCCCTACACTAGTAGCTCACCTTGGTACTGTGTACATGAGGGCCAACAGGAATTGGTGTAGAGTGGCCAATCCAAATCCCGGGTCTCAACCCAAGGGCGGCTAGCTCCGCTCTACACGAAAAGGGGACAGTCGCTCTCCTTGGTACCACGTACTTAAGGGCCAACACACTTCCCGTCTACATTCTAGGTTTCCAACTAACCACAGGAGTTCTACTTCTAATTCCCCGTAGGGTTCATGCTCATATTCACCACATTTATTCCGATCCAGATTCCACCATTCACAACTCAGTTCTCATTTATATGTAGGCATCTCATGTTTCCATAATTCCATACATACCACTGGTGATTTCATAGGCAATTGGTTATACATGCAACTCGTATTTTAATAGCCAATCCACAATTATATTACAGGCAATTGCTAAAAATTTATCTCCATTTTTTCATACAAGTACCTTATACCATACAAATGGTGCATTCATTTCTCTACCCTAGGGTTCATGCCACATCCTAGGGTTCCAATCCGTTAATTCTACAACACATGCTTATTTGAATATTATTAAAGGCATTAAACCACTCTACCAGACAATTCGGGAGTACTGGGAGCTCGAACCGTAGACCCAGGTGTCTCTACGAGCCCCAAACATGCAGTAGGCTGAAACCCTATACCAGGGAATACATCACAAAAGGAAGGTTCAGAATAATGTACAAAGTTCTCTAGTAGGTAGAGAAACTCGCAAGGAAACTACAGGTACTTCGTTTGCATAAATTAGATCTCGATCGAACCCCAAATGGGTCAAAAATGTGTCTACTGTCCAAAATCAGACGTCTGGGAATAAGTCCAGACGTCTTAAAAGATACAAGAACCTTACCTCAAGTCCCTGCGGTGTCCTTAGACGTCTAGTCTTCCTCTGCGATCATTTGAAGGCAGTTCCAGATGTCAGACCACTCCTCCAGTCGTTTGGAAGTACCTTCGGACGTCTGGTGATCTGATCAAACGTCCGAAAGTGCGTGGGAGTGTGTTCCGTGCTCCTTCCCAAGGTTGCACCTGCGTACGACAATTGCAGCCCGCACATCAAGCCCGACAACCACGTTTGTGGTGAGGCCTGCATGGCCGTAACCGCGAAAAGAACGTACCTTCACGATAAATGAGCTTTCAGACGTCCGGTCTTAACTCCAGATGTCCAGATGCTCCGCCAGCCGTCTGGACTCTACTCTAGACGTCTGATACTAGAAAACTTCCAATACCAGAACCCGCTCCCAGCGCTCTCCGCTGAGCTCCACCTTGCTCTGTCGCAACTCCAGCCACTGCAAATGGTCGATGCCGCCTCTCCGGAATCTCTCCTCCCGCACGCGCTCGCGGTGGCCGTGCAAGCTCCGCCGAGCTTCCATCGAAGCTCTCCAACCTCGGCCTCCTCCTCCTCCTCCCGCACTCTCCTTCTCACCCTCTCACTCTCCCTCGCTCTCCTCTCGCCACTCCCGCAGCTCTGAAGGTCGAGGTGGTGGTGTGTGGAGTGGAGATGTTACGAACGCGGCCTCAAGACAGTTTTTAAGACGTCTGGGAAGTGGCCCAGACGTCTGGAACCCTTTCCAGATGTCTGGTATTTAATTTTTGTGGCGTACGGGGTTGCGTCTGCGCGCATGCGCGCGCAGACCTGCACCTGCCGCTCTCTTCCCTCTTTTTCCCTCTCTCCTCCTGTAGGGCACAGCGCTTCTCTCTCTCTCCCCCCGTGCGGCCTTAAAAGGCCCCTCTCCCTCTCCCTCACCCTCATCTCCTCTGTGTCCCTCTTCTTCTTCTCCCAGTCGGTGCGAGAGCGCGAGCGAGCGGCGGCAGCAGCGGCCGCAGCAAGTGTGCGGGAGGAGGTGTTGCGCGGGGAGGAGACGCTCGACCGTGAGGGCTCGAGCTTGCCAGGGCATCTAGAGCCGGTCAGCGGGGGAGCAGCGGGCGTGGAGTGTCGCAGAGGGGCTGCTGCAGCTCGAGCAGTAGGCGGACGGGGCGTGACGCGGCTGTGCGTCACGGGCGGAGAACGAGTCGAGCTCTGATTCTGGAAGTTTTTCCAGAATTAGACGTCTGGGCTTCCAACCAGACGACGGTGAAGACGTCTGGAGGACTGTCCATACGTCTGTTAGGTAAGATATTTCGGTCTTCTTCCTTTTCACGCGTACGGCCATGCAGCCATCCGCCGTACCTTCGTCTGCGACCCGTCGTACTGAGAGAAGGTATGGGTGCATGTAGGTTCTGCTCGGGAGGGCGCGAGGGCTCGCCATCCCATGTGAATCGGACGTCTGGCCACAGTGCCAGACGACGGGAAGGACTTCCAGACGTTCAGGGTGACCATCGGACGTCTGGGAACTAAGCTAGACGCCCCTGCAGGCTTCTGGATGTCTGAGGGACTACACAGAACGAAGGTACGCTCTGACCCACATTTTAAGACGTCTAGAAGAGGTTCCAGACGTCTGATTTTGGGCAGTTTCGTCATTTTCGACCCATTTAGGGCCCATTCGGAGTCCGTTTTCCACGTTTCGAGTTGCGTTCTTTCCAGAATAAAATCCTCTACCAGTTTACAGTAATTATATACCATTCTGGGAAACTCCTTGTGTTTGATCCTTGAGTTAGGACCCCGTTCCATTGCAATCTTGGGGGTTGCGGAGGCGCGCGGGATTTCCGACCACGCCCCCAGTACTCCCGTTGTAGCTGGTAGAGTGGCTTTTACATTATTTAGCATAATTTGTTACAATTGTAGAATAATTAATAGAGTATAGGGTATTGCATGAACCCTAGGACTGAGAAACTAGATTGAATGATAGATCCTAGGGTATTGCATGAATCCTAGGATTGGAAAACTAGATTGAATGATAGATCTTAGGGTACGGCATAAATCCAAGG
Source organism: Thalassia testudinum (assembly GCA_037157565.1). Classification (NCBI taxonomy): domain Eukaryota; kingdom Viridiplantae; phylum Streptophyta; class Magnoliopsida; order Alismatales; family Hydrocharitaceae; genus Thalassia; species Thalassia testudinum. Next base: position 37,912,626 of record JAZHRO010000051.1, on the reverse strand, counting down.
ATTGTAAAACTAGTGGAATATATATATATATTGCAGTCTTAGAAAAGTAGAAAGGAATTAATAGCTGCCTATAAATTGATAGCTGCTTGTTGTGAATAAATAAATATGATTAAGAATATGGGTTGTATGAACGTAAGACTGGAACAGTGAAACCTACAATGGCCAAACAAAAAGAATACGAACCATACGGGGAATTAGGAGTAGAACTCCTAGAAAGAGAATAGAATGGAACTGAGAAAGTGAAACGTGGAAGTGTGTTGTCTCTCGGGTACGCGGTACCAAAGAGAGCACACATTACCTTTTAGTGTAGAGGGGAGCTTGCCGCCCTCAGGTTGAGACTAGGGTGGGTTTGGCCACTGTACACTGACTTGTTGGCCCTCGTGTACGCAATACTGAGGAGAGCTACTAGTGTAGGGAGAGCACTAGCTACCCCACGGGCCCCGGGGTTCTGCTAGCCTCCTACACCGACTTGTTAGGCCCACTGGGCAAACCATGGTAGTCAGGCGAGGGTGCGCGGATTGTGGAGGGGTTGGACCCCTGTTACTGAGAGGGCTCTGCCCTATACTGGTTCCAAGCTATGTTTTGAGCGCACTCGTTAACGGAAACGACTGACCTCATGCCAGTGCGGGGTAGCTACCCATGCACTTATCGTGCGTGCTGTAGTCACCGTTACGTCTGTCAGCAACCTTGGGGTGGTTGACTGAGGGTAGGACCACCACGGGGGACTCTCCCGGCCAGGAGAGCACCACGTGTTACTTCTACTTTTCGGAAAAGACTGCAATCAAGATCGTTTCCACGAGGAACATTCGAGATCAAGTGAAGAATCTGAGAAATAAATAAATTGTGAAATAAATAAATCGTGAAATAATAGAAGGACATAAATAAAGAAAGTAAAATACAACAGCTACTGTACACTCTACTGCTTCCTTAGTTTTTAGCTACCACTCTACTCAACGTTTCACTGACGTGTTACACTCGTTACTTTTCAGGACCAGGGGTTGAGCAGCCAGGGTCAGCGGCTGCAGAGGACGCTGGGCCGAGTAGGGTCCAATAGAGTTACCGCAGTTCTTTTTGTACCCCTTTTGTTTCACTGTAGTGAGTAGTTCTTGTTACTCTCTGTACTTCTTTACTTGTAGCTTCATGTTATGTTATAATTGTTGTTCTACTGTTGTGGTGGTATATACTGTAGTAGTTCCTTTTCTTACTGCTGTATTTTGTTACTGCTAGTTATATTCATGTTGAATGTGGTTTATTTTACTGCTCTTTTGGTTACTTCCTCGTTGGATGACTAGGTCTTGGGATTAGTCGAGTCGGTCCGGTTCTCGTATCTCGTAGGGACTCGGGAATCGGGTCGTTACAAGATGGTATCAGAGCAAGGTCGTCCCGAGAAGTGAATCAACTGACTGGAAAATAACCAATTCACATGTCTATAACTAGAGTAGCCACCACAACATATCTTTTGACATGAGCTCTTAGACGTTTTCGTTAGATCTCGTTCCATATTGATGTGTTTCTGTTTAGTTTCGCGTCTCCTTGCAGGAGATGCCTCGTCGCGGGACTGGCGAGGAGGGCCACGGGCGCTGCCGAGGACGAGGCCAGCGAGGTGGGCGTGCCGTTGTCGACGCCTCCGTGGACCAGCCACTGCTCCCAGGCGTCCAGGCCCAGGACCTCGCCCAGCTGATACGGGACATTGTGCGAGAGGAGCTCCACCCACTGCCCTGAGCACCTCACCCTGGGGCTGCGGAGGGGGAGTCCTCTGTGGGACCACACGACGGACGCGGCGCTGGACTCGGGGGAGGGGATGGGCCGCCACCGCCCCCACCTTCCTCCGACACTTTTGTGCATGAGGCACCTTTGCCTGGAGGTGCACCAGCATCTCCACTGCAGCGCCACTTCGAGCTCTTCGGGCAGTTCCGGAAGCTGAAGCCCCCCTCCTTCAAGGGGGATGAGGACCCGACCGAGGCAGAGGATTGGCTCGAGCAGCTCGAGAAGATTTTTGACACCCTTCGCCCCCCGGTGGAGTGCCGTGTGGCCTTCGCCACGTACCAGTTGGAGAGTGCGGCACACAGGTGGTGGAGAGCGGTCAGGGGACAGGAGAGGGACGAGTCGACCTGGGACGGTTTGTCACCCTCTTCTGCGAGCAGTACTTTCCCCAGACGTGGCAGGACCAGAGGAGGCGGGAGTTCCACACCCTCCGCAAGGGGACGATGTCCGTGAGCGCGTACCCCCCGCGTTTTCTGGAGCTATCCCGCTTTGCAGCGACAGCGGTAGCCACGAGGAGGAGTGCCTTTGGAGGTTCACCGAGGGGCTCCGGCCTGCGATTCAGGGGTATGTCAAACCCCTGAAGCTGCCTACATTTTCGAGGGTGGTGGAGGCAGCTATGACCTACGAGGAGACCAACCCATCCGTGTGAGACACTGACGGAGGGCGGAAGAGGCCCTTGTAATTCCCTACTCGGAGGGGGTGAGATCAGCGTGACGTAAAAAATGTGGAATTGAAATATAAACAATCTCACAAAATACAATCACACAAAGTACACAAAGATTTTTAGGTGGAAACCCAAACCGGGTGAAGACCACCACCTAACCCTCTCGAGTTAGGATTTTCTGATCAACCAAGTTGATCAAAATCCACTAAACGAATCACTTTAAATGAGGGTGATTCAACCTCAATTACAACCACGCTACAAGTGCGAGGGTAGCGTTCCTCAACCCCTTCTCTCCACGAGAAGGATTTTGTCCCACGAAGGAGACGGGAATTCGCAAAGCGAATACCCAACCAAATAGCAAAGATTAAAATAAACAACAATCCTATAGAGCCAACAAAGTAATTTTAAATGTAAGCTTCTATAGGAATTAAGAAACTCCCTTTTGCAAGGAGTGCGTCGAGTCGATGACGCGGGTGCGTGAGCCACGCGATGGCGCAATGTTGCTCTCGTGAACTATGGCGGGAGAGCGGGTGCGCAAAGCTTGATGCTCTCAAGATGAAGAATTAGAGCTTGGAGAGCAAGAGAGACACAAAATGGTTTGAAAGTGTATTGCAAGGTGTGTCTTGTGTTTCTTGGTGTGTGTTGGTGTGCAAGAGGTTCCCCTCTATTTATAGAGGCCTTAGGAAGGCTTAGGAAAGGCTCCATAGCCGTTGGGTGCAAAGCCCAAGTGAATCAACCCGAAATCAGGAACAATCATTGCACTGACAGGGTTATCAGACGTCTGATTCTGGCATCAGACGTCTGGAAGACCACTTTTAAGATGTCTGAAAATAAGGTCAGACATCTGATTTTGGACGGGTCTCTTCCTGACTTGAATCAGATCTAAACAGGGTTCTAGCGCAAGTCCATCAGAAGACATACAGGACGTTTGACACTATGTCTGGACGTATGGAAACCTACTTTTTCGTGGGAATGGATTTGCAACGGCTAGAAAATCTCTGAGAAGAGATTTTCGGGTCAGTCGAGGCTAAACGGTCAATTATCAGATGTCTGGAAAGGCCTATGGACGTCTGATAAGGCTCTAACGGTCATATTCTGCAGTGTTCGTTAAGCCAGCCAACGGTCCACTAATTGGACGTCTGGCAAATTCATCAGACATCTCCTAAGACATCTGGTCTAAGGTCTGGACGTCTGATTTCATCAGACAGAATTACCAGGTCCAGCCTAAATGTTTATCAGACGTCTGAATCAACAGTCAGACGTCTTAAAACACATTATCAGACGTATGATCTTGTAATTAGACGTCTGGAAATGCTGTTTGAACCCTATATTGGCTTTCTAAGTTCTCTACAGAAAACCTAAGTATCCTAGGGTTGTACCGGTGTTCCTAGGACTACTGTTAGGGTACTTTGAGGCTCTTTAACATAATGTTTTAAGGAAATAAAGAGCAAGAAAATAAAGACAAAAGTACATGAAAGGAATAAAATGGAATTCTATCCTATTCTTCTTGTCTTTCCATCTTCAATCTATCGCTCCTCGCGAATCCCCTCTGTTCTCCATCAAGCTCCTCCAATCCATCCTGGATGCGAGCTCGAATTCCATCTAATCACGTCTACATTTGCAATTGACCTAAAATCTAAGACTCCAAGTGCAAATGTTAAATAACATGTGTTTTGTTATCATCAAAACAAATGATCATGGTGCTCTAGCACCAACAATCTCCCCCTTTTTGATGATGACAAAATCATAAATAATAATGCAAAAAATCCTCCCCCTTTTGACATTATCAAAAAGGTTTGATTGATTTTAAATTTTCTATAACTCCCCCTTAAAACATGCTCTTCTATAAATTTCTTTTAACAGAGGTAATGTCCTCCCCCTTTTTTTTTTATAACAACAAGATAGCTATTATTTTTCTCCCCCTTTCTAAAGGAAATTTAGCTACCATATATCTCCCCCTTAAAAATTGACAATTAGCTTATAATTTTCCCCCTATCTAAATGCTTATGATAAAAGGATAGGGTAAAGGGTTTTACCTCACCTACCATGGCCAATAAAATTGCCCGAATGGTGGTGGTGGATGCCACATCGGATGGGGCTCCCATCCATAGCTTGGAGGCCTGGGCATCGACGCCGGTCTCTAGTCTGGCGGTCGACGTGCGGCGGAACCATCGTTTGTTCGTTGTCTCGTCGGTCTTCTTGTTCTCCTCCTTGGCCTACTCCTTGGTTCTCCCAACTCGAGTTGACCAGCCTTGAGCTTGTAGGTCCAGTCCTTCGTGTTGTAGTTATCTCTGAATCCTACAAAACAAGATTCCAAATTTTTCTTCAGTATCCAAGTGAGCTTGGATCTGGATCTGTTAGCGGATCTCCTTGATGGAGATCCTTTCTCAATCTTAGGGCTATATAAATCATCTACTTTGTTGATTAATTTGTTAGAGTTTTCCCTAAGACATACAATTTCTTTTTCTATAGTATGCATCTTAATTCTTAAATCACAGATTTCTAACTTTAAACTATCATTTTCCTCAATCAATTTATTATTTTCATTGATGAGGTTATGATTTTCTAATAATAGGTTATCAATTCTAGGACTAGCTTCTAGATCCTTAAGTTTTATTTCTAACCTATCATTTTCAGATTTAAGAAAACTAAGATTCTTTTTCATGCTTTTGTTTTCTATGTTTAGTGATTTACTAAGCTCATACAACTCATTAAAAGCATCTTGTAAATCCGAGTTTACCTTATTGTCGCTGTCGTTGCTGTCGTTGTCACTTTCTCCGATTGCCATGAAACCAAGGCACGCGGTTTCCTTCTCCCCGAGATCTTCCAAGCTCGTCTCCTCATGAGTGCCTTCCAACCTCCTCCATATCTCGTGGGTGGTGGTGCACTCTTGGATTTGTTCGAATTCCTTCGGACTCAACGTGCAATACAAGGCATTCATTACCTTTGCGTTAAGTGAAAGCTCTCGAATCTGCAGTTGCGAGTAGCCTCCTTGGGGTCGCTTCGGGATCTCGTATGGGGTTTCGCAACATCCCCATATCTCGAACTCAGTGGCTTGGAGCCACGTCTTCATCCTCAACTTCCAATATCCGAAGTCCCTCCCGTTGAAATAGGGTGGTCGGACGGTGGACTACCTTTCGGAGATTCTGATTGCGGCTATGCTTCCCTCCATGATCTTCTTGCCGGGTGTTACTCCGATCTTGCAAGAACCTGCTCTGATACCAATTGTAATTCCCTAATCGGAGGGGGTGAGATCAGTGTGACGTAAAAAATGTGGAATTGAAATATAAACAATCTCACAAAATACAATCACACAAAGTACACAAAGATTTTTAGGTGGAAACCCAAATTGGGTGAAAACCACCACCTAACCCTCTCGAGTTAAGATTTTCCGATCAACCAAGTTGATCAAAATCCACTAAACGAATCACTTTAAATGAGGGTGATTCAACCTCAATTACAACCACGCTACAAGTGCGAGGGTAGCGTTCCTCAACCCCTTCTCTCCACGAGAAGGATTTTGTCCCACGAAGGAGATGGGAATTCGCAAAGCGAATACCCAACCAAATAACAAAGATTAAAATAAACAACAATCCTATAGAGCCAACAAAGTAATTTTAAACCTAAGCTTCTATAGGAATTAAGAAACTCCCCTTTGCAAGGAGTGCGTCGAGTCAATGACGCGGGTGCGTGAGCCACGCGATGGCGCAACGTTGCTCTCGTGAACTATGGCGAGAGAGCGAGTGCGCAAAGCTTGATGCTCTCAAGATGAAGAATTAGAGCTTGGAGAGCAAGAGAGACACAAAATGGTTTGAAAGTGTATTGCAAGGTGTGTCTTGTGTTTCTTGGTGTGTGTTGGTGTGCAAGAGGTTCCCCTCTATTTATAGAGGCCTTAGGAAGGCTTAGGAAAGGCTCCATAGCCGTTGGGTGCAAAGCCCAAGTGAATCAACCCGAAATCAGGAACAATCATTGCATTGACAGGGTTATCAGACGTCTGATTCTGGCATCAGACGTCTGGAAGACCACTTTAAGATGTCTGAAAATAAGGTCAGACATCTGATTTTGGGCGGGTCTCTTCCTGACTTGAATCAGATCTAAACAGAGTTCTAGCGCAAGTCCATCAGACGACATACAGGACGTCTGACACTATATCTGGACGTATGGAAACCTACTTTTTCGTGGGAATGGATTTGCAACGGCTATAAAATCTCTGAGAAGAGATTTTCGGGTCAGTCGAGGCTAAACGGTCAATTATCAGATGTCTGGAAAGGCCTATGGATGTCTGATAAGGCTCTAACGGTCATATTTTGCAGTGTTCGTTAAGCCAGCCAACGGTCCACTAATTGGACGTCTGGCAAATTCATCAGACGTCTCCTAAGACGTCTGGTCTAAGGTCTGGACGTCTGATTTCATCAGACAGAACTACCAGGTCCAGCCTAAATGTTTATCAGACGTCTGAATCAACAGTCAGACGTCTTAAAACACATTATCAGACGTCTGATCTTGTAATTAGACGTCTGGAAATGCTGGTTGAACCCTATATTGGCTTTCTAAGTTCTCTACAGAAAACCTAAGTATCCTAGGGTTGTACCGGTGTTCCTAGGACTACTGTTAGGGTACTTTGAGGCTCTTTAACATAATGTTCTAAGGAAATAAAGAGCAAGAAAATAAAGACAAAAGTACATGAAAGGAATAAAATGGAATTCTATCCTATTCTTCTTGTCCCTCCATCTTCAATCTATCGCTCATCGCGAATCCCCTCTGTTCTCCATCAAGCTCCTCCAATCCGTTCTGGATGCGAGCTCGAATTCCGTCTAATCACGTCTACATTTGCAATTGACCTGAAATCTAAGACTCCAAGTGCAAATGTTAAATAACTCATGTTTTGTTATTATCAAAACAAATGATCGTGGTGCTCTAGCACCAACAGCCCTTCCAGCCAGACTTTTCACAGGGTCGGCGAGAGAGGAGGCACGTGGCGTCCGCGGGAGAGCCGTCACGTTTTCAGGGCTATCAGTGGCCTTTGGGGGCCCTCGACAGGGGCCAGTCGCCAACACCGGACCCCTGCCCAGCCGACAGCAGGGACTCACGGAGGGCGGGAGTCGGGTTCCCCTCTGCTACTAGTGTGGTCAGCCGAGCCACATCAGGAGGGACTGCCCGTCTAGGGAAGGAGGTCAGCAGATACTTCCCGCGCAGAGCACTGGAGGGCGCGCAGGAGGCCGCGGTTCCCAGGCGTGAGGAGAAGGACAGAAGTCACGAGGAGGGTACCGGCCAGCACCTACCCGTCCGACACAGAGTGTGGCTGCTTCGTCCGCACCTAAAGCTGAAGGGCGTATCAACGCCCTGACACACAGGGATGCCAGAGCTTCGGGATCGGTGGTGGCAGGTATGGTTTCAGTCTCCGGCAGACTCGTTTACACGCTTTTCGATTCCGGCGCTACGCACTCGTTTGTCGCAGCCAGTTTCGCAGTTAGTTTGGGCCAGGACTATACGTTGTTAGAGAATCCGTTCGTAATCAGAGGTCCAAGTGGTCAGCTGTTTGTGGCTGAGGAGGTATACACGGGTTGCGAGGTCAGGGTCGGGGGACATAGTCTGCCAGCTGACCTGATTATGATACAGATGGAGGACTTCGGCATAATTCTGGAGATGGACTGGCTGACCGCTTACCACGCTTTGGTGGACTGTTTTGAGAGGAAGATCGTCTTCTCCATATCGGAGTTGCCTTCTTTCGAGTTTCACAGACAGCTAGTGGATGGAGGCTTCAGGTGCATTTCGGCACTTCGGGCGGTGAGACTTTTGAGCCAGGGGTGTGAGGGCTTCCTAGCTTGTGTGGTGGCAGAGCCCAGCCCTGTGGCAGACTTCCAGAGCATCCTGGTGGTCGGAGAGTACCCTGACGTGTTCCCAGACGAGTTACCAGGACTACCGCCCGAGCGTGAGATCGAGTTTGAGATCTCACTGGTACCAGGGACCAGCCCCATCTCCATTGCACCATACAGGATGGCACCGCTTAAGCTATGAGAGCTCAAGTCTCAGTTGCAGGATCTTTTGGATAAGGGCTTCATGAGGCCCAGTGCGTCTCCCTGGGGAGCCCCGGTACTGTTTGTGAAGAAGAAGGATGGTACCCTACGCCTTTGTGTGGATTACCGACAGCTGAATAGGGTCACCATCAAGAACAGATATCCGCTGCCGAGGATCGATGACTTGTTTGACCAATTGCAAGGTGCCACGGTGTTCTCCAAGATCGACTTGAGGTCTGGATACCACCAGTTGAGGATCAGGGAGGCAGACATCTCCAAGACAGCTTTCCGCACCTGGTGCAGACACTACGAGTTTTTGGTCATGCCGTTTAGGCTGACCAGTGCCCCTGCTACTTTCATGGACCTAATGAACCGGGTGTTTAGACCGTACTTGGACCAGTTCGTGGTGGTATTTATTGATGACGTACTCATCTATTCTCGAGATCAGACGCAGCACGGACAGCACTTGCGGATGGTTCTGGACACACTGAGACGACGTAGGCTGTACGCCAAATACAGCAAGTGCGAGTTCTGGTTGAGGGAGGTGACCTTCTTAGGTCATGTGATCTCTGGGGACGGCCTGGCAGTGGACCCAGCCAAGGTCGAGGCAGTGCTCAGGTGGGAGCAACCGCGTTCAGTCACTGAGATTCGCAGTTTCCTGGGACTGGCAGGCTACTATAGACAGTTTATCAGGGGTTTTTCATAGATTGTGCGTCCTATGACACAGTTGACCCAGAAGGACGTGCCCTTCACTTGGACAGACGCCTGTGAGGCGTGTTTTCAGGAGCTGAAGGAGAGGTTGACTTCGGCTCCCGTGCTCACCATCCCTGACAGTAGTGGCGGGTTCGTTGTGTACACGGACGCCTCCTTGTAGGGGTTAAGAGGTGTGCTCATGCAGAGGGTTCACGTTGTCGCTTACGCTTCGCTGCAACTGAAGCCCCATGAGCATACCTACCCTACCTACAACCTGGAGCTGGCAGCTGTCGTCTTCGCGCTGAAGACCTGGAGGCACTACTTGTATGGTGAGACCTTCGAGATCTTCAGGGATCACAAGAGCCTCAGATACCTTTTTGATCAGAAAGAGCTTAACATGAGACAGAGACGTTGGTTGGAGCTCCTGAAGGACTATGACTACAGCATTTCCTACCACCCGGGAAAGGCCAACGTGGTGGCTGACGCCTTGAGCCGGAAGGCGCCCGCACACTTGGCCAGTTTACAGTTATAGAGTTGGAACCTTTTGGAGGAGGTGGGCCATTGGCGACCCCTAGAGTTACGGGGGCACTGTGGGGCAGTGACTGTGACATGACAGACTAGGCCAGAGCTGATAGACCGCATCATCACAGGACAGATGGCCGATCCGTACTTACAGTCCCTACGTGACAGAGTACTGTCAGGAGACCCAGGGGACTTCTCTTTCACAGACCAGGTACTGCACCTGAGGGGACGGTTGTGCGTTCCCAGAGACGAGGAGTTGTTGAGAGAGCTCCTGACTAAGGCACACAGTTCCAGATTCACCATACATCCCGGAAACACGAAGACGTACCAAGACTTGAGATGCGAGTTTTGGTGGAGGGGGAGGAAGTGGGATGTGGGTGAATTCGTGTAGCAGTGCTTAGTGTGTCAGCAGGTGAAAGCCGAGCATCGGAGGCCTACAGGGCCGCTACAGCCGCTTCCAGTGCCAGAGTGGAAGTGGGAGAGCATCACCATGGACTTGGTGGTGGGCTTACCTGTTACTCAGCAAGGACACGACGCAGTCTGGGTAATTGTGGATAGACTTACGAAAACGGCACGATTCTTGTCGATTCGAGTCACTTTGGGACCATCACAGTTGGCAGAGAGGTATATCCGCAACGTGGTACGACTACATGGAGTTCCGCAGGAGATAGTATCCGATCGGGATACCCACTTTACGTCCCAGTTTTGGGTTGAGTTTCAGCAGGCCCTAGGGACGCGGTTGAGATTCAGTACAGCCTACCACCCCCAGACGGACGGATAGTCGGAGCACACGATACAAATACTTGAGGACCTTTTGCGTGCCTGTGTACTAGACTGGAGGGGCTCTTGGGAGGAGCACCTGCCTCTGGCGAAGTTTGCATACAACAACAGCTATCACTCGAGCATCGGCATGGCTCCCTACGAGGCTCTGTACGGACGGAGGTGTACGGCACCCTTAAGTTGGGTTGAGGTGGGGATCAAGTGGGAGGTTGGCCCCAGGTTGATTCGGCAGAGTCAGGAGGTAGTCGAACAGATCCATAGGCGACTCCGTACTGTCAGGAGCAGGCAGAAGAGCTACGTGGATCGGAGACGCAGAGAGGTGCTGTTTGAGGTTCGGGACCACGTCTTCCTTCGTGTTTCGCTCATGAAGGGTCTGCAGCGGTTTGGGGTGAGAGGGAAGCTCGCGCCGAGGTTCGTGGGGCTCTTTGAGGTCCTGGAGCGGTACCCGTGTATACCTCCTCGCGCCTATACCATAATCAGGTCAGCGGGAAGGCTGTGTCCCGCAACACTGACCTCGCAACCCGTGTATACCTCCTCAGCTACAAACAGCTGACCACTCGGGACTCTGATCATGAATCCTCTAATAGCATACATGCCTGCCCCAAACTAACCGTGAAACTGGCAGCGATAAACGAGTGCGTAGCGTCGGAATCGAAAAGCGTGAAAACGAGTCTGCCGGAAACTGAAACCATACTTGCCACCACTGATCCTGGAGCTCTGGCATCCCTGTGTGTCAGGGCGTTGATACGTCCCTCAGCCCTAAGTGCGGACGAAGCAGCCACACTCTGCATCAGACGGGTAGCTGTTGGCCAGTACCCTCCCCGTAACTGCTGTCCGCCTCCTCGCACCTGGAAACCGTGGCCTCCTGCTCGCCCTCCAGTGCTCGACGTGGGAAGCATCGGCTGACCTCTTACCCTAGACAGGCAGTCCCTCCTGATGTGGCTCGGCTGGCCACACTGGTAGCAAAGGGGAACTCGACTCCCGCCCTCAGTGGGTGCCTGCTGTCAGCTAGGCGGGGGTTCAGTGCTAGTAGTTGGCCCCTGTCGAGGGCCCCCAAAGGCCACTGATGGCCCTGCAAAACGTGACGGCTCTCCTGTGGGCGTCACGTGTCTCCACTCTCGTCAGCCCTGTGAGAATCTGGCGGATAGGGCCTCTTCTGCCTGCTGTCAGTATCTCGTGTGGACCGATTGGTCTCTTCGTATGTCATAGCTGCCTCCACCACCCACGAGAACGTAGGCAGCCTCAGGGGTTTGACATACCCCCGAATCGCAAGTCGAAGCCCCTCAGTGAACCTTCAAAGGTGCTCCTCCTCAGTGGCCACTGCTGTCGCTGCGAAGTGAGACAGCTTTAGAAAACGCGTACGGTACGCGCTCACGGTCATCGTCCCCTGGCGGAGAGTGTGGAACTCCCGCCTCCTCTGGTCCTACCATGTCTGGGGAAAGTACTGCTCGCAGAAGAGGGTGACGAATCGGTCTCAAGTCGGCTCGTCCCTCTCCTGTCCCCTGACCACCCTCCACCACCTGTGTGCCGTGCTCTCCAGCTGGTACGTGGCAAAGGCCATGCGGCACTCCACCGGGGGGCAAAGGGTGTCAAAAACCTTCTCAATCTGCTCGAGCCAGTCCTCCGCCTCGGTCAGGTCCTCATCCCCCTTGAAGGAAGGGGGCTTCAGCTTCTGGAACTGTCTGAAAAACTCGAAGTGGCGCTGAAGTGGAGATGCTGGTGCACCTCCAGGTAAGGAAGCCTCGTGCTCGGAAGTGCCGGAGGAAGGTGGGGGCGGTGGTGGCCCATCCCCTCCCCCGCGTCCAGCGCCAAGTTCGTCGCGTGGTCCCACAGAGGACTCCCCCTCTGCAGCCTGATGATGGTGGCTGGTGTAATGTGTGTAATGTGTGAATGACAATGATAACAATGATACCGATGATCTACAATGTGTATATAACACAATGGTTGTATGATGATGAATGATTATTGTTATGATCATGTCGTTGTAGTATAGGGTGTATAATATAACATTAAGGATGTCGTATAGTGGTGAGTATGGGTGAGTACCAGTCATTACAACCATTATTATCATTTGCTTATTTATCTAATTTTTACTGGTTCTGTTCCAGGTCGTTCTCTGGAAGGTAATTTATTGAATTTAATTCGGTCACTCTTTGATTATCTCCAAAATTGTCTTCTTATTCAAAAAGAAACTTTACACTTAAAGAATGAATGAATGTTTTATTTACCTAGTTACTAAGTGCTTGCAAAAATACTAACTATGAACAAGCATCAAACACTCTATTATTATATTCTAAACTATGTATTACAAGTTATCCTATTAGTACTAACATAATAGTATATAATACATTAGAATGCAATGGTGTAGAAACTTAACTTATTAGTCTATTATGTATAGTAACATATACATCAGTTTTAGTGATAGATATAAGCGTCGCTAAATCTCAGAAAACACTATATACAACCTAAAAGGCAAAACTGAGGTCTTTAGCAACGTTTATAGTGTCACTTTATTCTGTTAGTAATTATATAGATTTACTTATACGTATGTACATTACTTATTCTACTACTATATGTACAGTAAGTCTTTCTCTTCTTGTTATCTCTTGTGTTATCGTTGTGTTTACTTAACTTGTCTGCTCTTTTCTTCTGTCTTAAGATACTTCAGAGGCTGCGGTGGGGAGGGGATTAGGCTAATGTCATTAGTTTAAAACGTGCTTACTTAGCAGGCGCGCTTTTCGAGGGATACGCGACACCTTTATGGTGGGACCAGACCTCTACTAAGCGCGCTCTAATCTCAGATTAGGTGGCTTACGTACGTTCTCCTATCAGCGCAAGGCCTCAGCCCAACGCCTTCAAGCTCGCACACGCTCGAGCCTCCGGCCCCCATACACACATATCAGAGTACAGCACACATCGGGTAATCAGATCAAGTCGGCCGAGTTTCGGGCGCCCTGCGCCCGTGACGACTGCTTAACCCATAGCATAAATTATATTTATATGGCTGCGTTTGGTTTGCAGCACACGATGTGGCGCTATTCCAGCGCCACATCGTGCGCTGGAAATCAGACGCAGCTGCATCTGTGCGCGTTTTTGGCCCTCGATTTGGGGGCCATAAATTATTAAAAAAAATAAAATAAAATATGGTAAATAAAATATTTACGTAATACTACATAATTGATTAATTAATTTTGAATTTTAAATGTTTTTACTATACAAATAAATTCGCTAAACTAGGCTGATTATACAGGTTGATTTAGGTGATTAAATAGTTAATTACTTATAAAATAATTAGTAAATGGTCTAATTGACCTTAAACAGTTTTAATTTACATACTTAAGTATTTAATACATATTTTTATTATATTTTTACGAATTTATTTATGTTTTATTTAGGCTAAAATAGCAATTCTGTGTAGTTAAATTAAAACTAAGCTAATCGGTAAGCTATACTAGGTATAAATACACTTTAATTAGCTTAAATTACTTACTATAAATATTATCCTAAGTTTATAGATTTATTTAATTTAATTATAGCTCTAAATTATTAATTTAGCTAAGTTAATCTATAATCTAGCTACTAAATATGTAAATAGAAATCTGTATCTATATATACACATAATTAAGTAGATACATACATAATAGTTTAGTATATATACATATATTTACATAGATTACATATGTATATGGATTTATGTACAGGTTTTATACATATTTACAGTATAACTATGTATCTTACTTACATAATTAGGCTATATGTTATAGTTATAATACTATGGATAGGTATATTTACAGTTTTAAAATATGTATAATTAGGTTTTAGTAGGAAGTTAGGAAATGAGGGAAGAAGGGAGTTTACAGAAGAGGGGAATGTAGCTGCTAGATGCAGCATGCTGCTGTATAACTGGGAATAAGATTAAATTCAAAACAAACTAAACATTGAAGAGATGAAATCCAAATCTGAAAGGGGTTTAAATCTCACGAAAATCTCATGTAAATTCAGCTCAAATACTCATTGGGAAAAACCTTATCAGAAGCATCCTTTCAGATCAAAACAACAAATGGCATTGAGTTAGCTCTTCCTAATGCTATAGACAGCATGAAGGAAGACTTAACTCAATCAATTAAAACCAACAACATACAATCCCAGTTTCTTGCAACCTTAAGGAGTATGGAAAACTCCTTAGGTTAGAGAATCACCATACAGAAATGATCATCAACACAAATAGTGTATGGCAGTTCTGAAATAGCAAAAAGAGACTAAGAATGCATTAAGGAAATTTAATGGAAGCTGGCGAATGCATTCAAAACAAAGTATAAATAGAATCATGAAAGGCTCTTCTGATTGGTTCTCTGTCACCAGAGAACTTCTTAGAGTCCTTGCCCACAATGAAAACCAAAAATCCCTTCAATTTGTCAGATCTGTCAAAACATTTCAGAGAGTAAAAATCCTTTAAAATCCAAATCAAAAGTGCTCTGACAAACTGAGGCAATCCATTTAAAACAGAGGGGCTGTTGTGAAACAAATGGAGTGAGTGAGAGGCCCTAAATGGTGCTTGTGACGCCACTTTCAGATCTGAGGCAGTGCGCCATCAGATCTGAAATTGGGTCAGGATGTGTGGGTGATTGATGAAAAATTCGTCGTTAAAAGGAAAAACAAGAATCAGAATTTGGATGATGGAAAAACAAAACATGAAGAGGGAGATAAATTGAATAATGAACAGATGATTCTTCCCCTCTGATCTGGATTGATCAGAGGAGGTGAGGGAGGGGATCTAATACTAATTCTACTCCTAAGACTAATCTAACTACAGCTAACATTAAACACTAACAATTAAAACTAAATCTATTCTAAACTACTGCAAACTAAATCTAACACTACTTGTGCAGAATTAAAAACCTAAACTAAAAGGAAGAATGGGACCTATGGGTCCTTAGTCGGCGGCTAAGGAGGAAGAAAGGAGGAGGGTGACTCCAGCGGAGGGAAGAGTCTGCTAGTGAGACTCCAGGGTCGTCCTCAGGTGCTACGAGGTCCTTAGCGACGAGGAGGGTCGAGAGCAGGCGATGATTCCACAGCCGGTGGCTGTGAAATCAGGGTCTAGATGAGGAGGAGAGACTGGAGTGGATGAACTGATCGCTAAGAGATGTAGGAGGGAGCGATCCTTTGCGCGCGACACCACTGAGGTGCTTAAGTAGCAGCTCAGTGATTGGAATCACCGCAAGGGTGAGGTTAATCAAAATTAAGCCGGCGGTGAGGATGAAATGGGTAGAGCGCGCGGCGAGTCAAGAGAGAGATCTGACCATCAGATGAGATCTGGGAAGAGAGGTGAACGCACGCACCGAATCGCGCGAAGGTTCCAATTGATTCCAGTCGCAGATAGAGATCAAAAGTGCGATGGACGGTCGAGAATGGCTGTGTTCTTCGCGTGCTACAGTGCACGTGAAGAACACAGGCTTCTCTCTGAAATGAGGGAAAACTTGCAGGAAGACCCTTGAACGAAGGGGTAGAAGAATAGCGTGCAGGTCCAAAAGTGAAAAGAACTATAACTGGAAGGGCCTTGCAGTCATACAGAAGGGTACCTGCGGCTTGCAAAAAGGTCCAAGAAGCAGTTTTGAAGGGTAGAAATGTAATGCATGAAGGACCTAATTGTAATCTATTTATTTCTAAGCCTAAATGATGTCCAATTGCTTTCAAATTTTTACATGTGCTTAATTGAACATTTAAGACATTGATTTTACTTCTGATTTATCTTTTCAAACTTGTTTATGTGTTCAATTGATGCATGGATCATCATTTGTTCTTTAGTTTTCAGAATATCTCATTTTTGTGACCTAATTAGGAGGTTTTAACACACATTAAAAGTTTTAGGTCTTTTCTTTAATTCCCACACTTAACCCTTTTTATATGTTAATTTGATATTGTTTTGCTTAGTGTCTAGCTTAATTTCGACCTTTTAGCTATGATGAGTAGCCACTCATCACAGCCCTAGGGAGAGGTGCTCATGGCGGCGGGTGGAGCTCCTCTCGCACGATGTCCCGTATCAGCTGGGCGAGGTCCTGGGCCTGAATGCTCGGAAGCAGTGGCTGGTCTACTGAGGCGTCGACCTCAACGCGCCCACCCCTCCGACCTCGTCCTCGGCCGCACCCGCGACCCGCCTCGCTACCTCCTCGTCGAGGCATCTCCTGCAAGGAGACGCGAACACGGAACAGAAAAAGACCTCAATACGAATCGATATCAAGCGGAGAAGTCTAAGAATAGATGTCAAAAGATACGTTGTGGTGGCTACTCCTGTTACAGACACGTGAATTGGTTATTTTCCAATCAGTTGGTTCACTTCTCGGGACGACCTTGCTCTGATACCATCTTGTTACGACCCGATTCCCGAATCCCTATAAGACACAAGAATCGGACCGACTCAACTGATCCCAAGACCCAGTCGTCCAACGAGAAAGTAACCAAAAGAGCAATAAAATAAACCACATTCACCATGCATATAACTAGCAGTAACAAAATACAGCAGTAAAGAAAAGAACTACTACAGTGCACACCACCACAATAGTAGAGAAATAAGCAGGTACATAAACATGATGCTTACAATAAAAGAGTACAGCGGTAACAGAAAAATACTCACTACACAAAGAAACAGTACAGTGGGTACTACACAAGTACAACTACTGGACTTTACTAGGCCTAGCACCCTCTGCACCCGCCGGCTCTAGTTGCTCAACACCTGGTCCTAAAAAGGTGACAAAGGTGACACGTCAGCGAAACGCTGAGTAGAGTGGCAACCAAAAGCTAAGAAAAACAGTAAGGTGGATAGTAGCTGTTATATTTTTAATCTCTTTCTTTATTTTTCCATTTACTCATTATTGAATTATTCCTTAGATCTTTCTCTTGATCTCGAATGTTCCTCGTGGGAATGATCTTGATTGTAGTCTTTTCCGAAAAGTAGAAGGAACATGTGGTGCCCTCCTGGTCGGGAGAGTCCCTCGTGGTGGTCCTACCCTCAGTCAACCACCCCCAGGTCGCTGACAGACGTAACGGTGACTACGGCATGCGCGATAAACGCACGGGTAGCTACCCCGCACTGGCACGCGGTCAGTCGTTTCCGTTAACGGGTGCACCCCAAAGCATAGCACGGAACCAGTATAGGGCAGAGCCCTCTCAGTAACAGGGGTCCAGCCCCTCCACAGTAACCAAACAGGGGTCTTGCCCCTTCACAGTCCACGCACCCTCGCTTGACTACCCTGGTTTTCCTAGTGGGCCTAACAAGTCGGTGTAGGAGAGCTAGCAGAACCCTGGGGCCCGTGGGGTGGCTAGTGCTCTCCCTACACTAGTAGCTCTCCTCGGTACTATGTACGCGAGGGCCAAAAGTCGATACAAAGTGGCCAGACCTAATCCCGGGTCCCTGGGGCAGCTAGCTTCGCTCTGCACTAAACAGGGGGACAGTCGCTCTCCTTGGTACTCCGTACTCAAGGGCCAGCTCACTTCCCCAATTCTATTCCATTCACCTCTCAAGAGTTCTACTCCTAATTCCCCGTAGGGTTCATGCTCATATTTCTTTCACTAAGCCAATTTAGGTTTCATCATTTCAGCTTTATTCTCATATAGCCCATGTTCTCAACAGTTAATATCCATTCATAAACAAGCAACTATTATCCAATTACAGGCAATTATCATTTTTCTTTCTACTTTTCCAAGACTGCAATTCATATATTCACGACATTCGTTTCGGTGTTTTCTGTTCCTAGGATTCATGCCACACCCTAGGATCTATCATTCAATCTAGTTTTCCAGTCCTAGGATTCATGCCATACCCTAGGATCTATCATTCAATCTAGTTTTCCAATCCTAGGGTTCATGCCAAACCTTAGAATCTATTAATTATCTCATGAGTGCATAAATGTTGGTAGATATTTAAAGGGAGCCACTCTACCCGCAAAATCGGGAGTACTGGGGGCGTGATCGGCAAGTCTGCGCGCCTCCGCAACCCCCAGAGCGGCAACGGAACGGGATCCTAATACAAGGATCAATTACAAGGAGCTACTCAGAACATGATGCAAATACTGTAAATAGGTAGAGGAGCTAAATCTGAGAAGAATGAAACTTGAAACGTGGAAAACGGATTTCGAACGGGCCCTAAACGGGTTAAAAACGATAAGTCTACCCAAAATCAGACGTCTGGAACATCTCCCAGATGTCTTAAACGATGGCTCAGGTCATACCTTGATCCTACGCGATCCTTCAGACATCCAGAATCCCGCTGAATCGTCTGGACTTAGTTTCCAGACGTCCGACTGTCGCTCCGGACGTCTGGAGACCCTCTCCGTCATTTGGTGCTTTGCCTAGACGTCCGATTTGTGTGGGAGGGCATGCCATTGCACCTTCCCGAACGAGACCTGCACACATACGCGACCGTCCTCAACACGAAATGAGGCAGAATCCCTCGGCGGAATGGCTGCATGACCGTACACGTGAAAGAAGAAGGGAAGGAAAATATCGTACCTTTTAGACGTCCGAACCTTCCTCTAGACGTCTCTCGCATCGTCTGGACGTAGGTCCAGACGTCTGATTCTGGGAAATTTTCCCAGAATCAAGACCTCCTCGCCCTCCACCTGTTGCACACGGCCATGCCGCACCGCGCTTGCCTGTTGCCTGAGCTGCAGCAGCTCCTCCCCAGCGCCACGCTCCTGCTGCGCACCCGCCGACCGGCCCTGGCTACTCCGACGAGCTCGCACCCTCGCGCTGTAACCCTTCTCCCTCTTGCTGCAACTCCTCCTCCTCGTGCACCCACAGCAGCAGCTGCTGCCCTCGCCCTCTCACTCTCACGCTAACAAGAAGAAGGAGAAGAAGATGGGGGAGTGATGGTGTGGGAGAGGAGAGGGGGTGTATTTGAAGGAGCCGAGGGGAGAGAGAGAGAGAAGGAAAGCTACGCCTGCAGGATGGGAAGGAAAGAGAAAGAAGAAAGGAGGGCGACGGTTCAGTCTGCGCACGCATGCGCGCAGATGCGAAACCGTAAGCCGAAAAATTTAAATTCCAAACGTCTGACCAGACATCTGGACCAACTCCAAGACGTCTTAAATGACGTTTGATGCTGGGGTCATAACAACTTTCTTCTCCTGATGCTGTTAGAACAACGTTTGGAATAAGAACTTAATCATGTTTAATGTTTTTCTTACGAACAAGATCTGGTTCTTCAAATGTAATGTGACGACTATCACCCCCCAAACCAACATCCTCAAAAAAGTGGGCATTCCTAGTCTTAAAGAATGAGTGAGCCATTGGGTCATAAAACTTATAACCCTTCAATCTCTCAGAGTATCCTACAAAATAGCAGGTAACCGTCTTAGAGTCCAGTTTCCTTTCAGTAGGCCTGTATGGCCTATCCTCAGCTGAACACCCTCAGATATGAAAATGTTTCAGACTAGGTATCTTATTAGTCCACATTTCATATGGGGTTTTAGGCACTACTTTAGTTGGTACTCAATTGAGAAGATACACAGCTGTCTTGAGCGCTTCTCTCCATAAAGACTCAAGTAAAGAGGTATGATTAATCATAATCCATACCATATTCTTAAGAGTCATGTTGCGGCATTCAGCAACATCATTCATACTTGGTGTCCTAGGCATGGTGTATTAAGGTACTATGTTGCACTCATCTAGAAAAGAAGCAAATGGTCTTGGGCGCTGTTCTCCTGATCCATCATATCTGTCGTAGTATTCACCACCACAGTTAGATCTGACAGTCTTAATCCTTTTCTCGAGTTGGTTTTCCACATCGACCTTATAGGACTTGAACGCATCCAAAGACTATTACCTTTCATGAAGGAGAAATAGATACCCGTATCTAGAGTAGTCGTTTATGAACGTAATAAAGTACTGTTACCCATTTCAGGAAGCCGTAGGGAATGGACCACGTATATTCGTATGTATTAGTTTTACGACATTTGTAATTCTAGTGGCACCTATACCTTTTTTATTTGTTCTTTTCCTTTTTAAACAGTCTACACAAACATCCAAATCTGTGTAAGCAAGGGAATCAAGAATTCCATTCAAAATAAGCCTATCCCTTCTCTATTTAGAGATATGGCCTAAGCGCTTATGCTACAATAAAGCGGAATTCTCCTGAGTTATTTTATACTTTGTACCACTCAAAGTTGCATTGAAGGTTTCTAAATTGAAGGAAAACGTATGCAGCATATATAATTTATCACTAACATACAAAGAACTAGAACTAAGTTTGAATTAAGATACAATTGAAATTATTTATCTCCAAATAAACAAAAATAACCAAATTTGTCTAATAGATAAACAGAAACTAAATTCCGTCTAAACGATGGTACAATAAATGTTTCTTTTAAATCTAATTGGTGACTGGTAGTCAGTGATAGCCTGAAATCTGCAATAGCTTCTACCTTCACCTTCTTACCGTCGCCCACATAGATGTATCTTTCACCAGCACTTGGCATTCAGCAGCTTAGGCAACCCTGCATAAACACACAAATGTGAATAGTAGTTCCCGAATTTATCTACCAAATGTCTAAGGGTACAGAAGCATAATTAACTTCTGAAAAAACCAAAGAGAGTTATGCACCTTTCTTTTCACGCCAAGCGTGATATTTGGTACAATCCTTCTTCACGTGTCCTTCTCCCTTACAGAAGAAGCAAGATGGCTTAGGCTTCTTCTGTCTCCTTTTAAAGGAGGATTAATTGGCAACAGCTGTATCCTTAGTCTACTTCCTTTTTGGCTCAGAAACCAGATGAGCACTCTCTGGTTTGTTCTGTTTCAGCCTTGCTTCCTCTTGCACACAATGAGAAATGAGCTCATTAAGAGTCCACTTCTCCCTTTGGCAGTTATAGCTGACCTTAAATTGCCCATATTGTGCAGGAGGGAGATCAAACTAAATGCACGAGGAGATCATCTAACAACTACAACTTAAGTCCCTTTAGTTTCGAGGCTAAATGGGATATTTCCATAATGTGCACACTAATGTTTCTAGTGCCCCTCTACTTAAGTGAGACAAGCTTGCTAAGGAGATTGCTTGTCTTAGCTTTCTCATTCTTAGCAAATCTTTTCTCAATTTCATCAAGGAATTTCTTAGCATTCCATTCCTCTGAGATAGCACCCCTAAAGTTTTCTAGGATATCACGCTTTTTGATCATCAGATACATGCGATTTGATCGCTCCCACCTCTCAGAGTTCTTTATTTCATCAGAAGAACTCTTATCCATAAGAAGGGAGGGAGGATCAACTCGAAGTCCATAGTCCAGATATATGCATCCCAGAACAATAAGGACACTTTCTTTCCAGAACTTAAAATTAGATCCATTTAGTTCTGGAATAGAGTTTAGGTTGACAGTTATGGCAAATGCATAGGAGTTAACTGAAAAATAAAGGAAATAAACCAAATACATGCTCAGAATAAAGTAAACTAAACTATACAATCATTAATATTTAGTCTTTGGACACTAAACACTAATATTGTAAAGGACAGTCTTAAGAATGATAAATAATTATTGAAAACAATCATGTAAGTAATCAAGCCATCTTTGAATTAACTTAAGTACCCACATGAAACCTAATAATTCAATAGAAAATTTATCATTAAATGTGTACATATGTATTTAGTCATGAGGCGATTCACCTTTAGGTTAAGCGTCCCATACAGGAATACAACATACACAGTCGCTTTAATGTTTTAAATAAATTGGCACAAGAAGCAACCTGCTTTGGCAAGAATTACTAATGTGATAGAGTACTCAATACATTAAAACCAATTACTAATGTTTGTACCAAAATAATCATGATCACAAAATTATATCCCAATCAACACGCCAATACCAGTACTCATAATGAGTACTGGTACCAACAGCAATGACCAAGTACCAATACTGGTCTTGTTGTATCGGTACCTTAGTGATGTGTATCGATACTGATCTTATGTACTGGTACTACATCAGTACTGGACTGATCTTGGAACCATTACCCGTATCCAACTTGTATCGGTACTCATGATGAGTACCGGTACTCCATCAATACTGGACCGATCTTGGGATGTGACCAGTATCTCACATGTACCTGTACTTGATCGTTGACGATCGGTTCACACTAAAAAGGGATTTTAAAATGTCGTTGTTGTAGTATATATCGCAAATACAAACCGATGTCTCGTCACTTTTATTTATATTCTTAATTTTTACTGGTTTATTCCAGGTTGTTCACTATGAGGTAGTTATTGATATACATCACTCTCTAAGTCCAAAAATATTCTTTTATTCCAAAAATGTTGATTTTATTTACAAGAATAAATGAAAGAATCAATAAATAAAAGAATTTGGTTGATTATGTATAAAAGAATGAATTAAAATACATTACAATACTTGAAAACAAATGTACACAAACAAGCATAAAAAATTATATACAACTACTCTACGTTAATTATTTACAACTAATATAGTTAATACCTAAGTATGGGTATAAAAATAATTAGTAATACTTACTATACTAACTCATTATAAAATACTAATATATACAGTAACATATATAAGTGTCGCTAAAACCTTAGCAAAATTATGTACATAACATAAGATAAAATACCATCTATACTAACATATAATCCTAAGTACAGTGACATAAATAAATGTTAGTGTAGCTTCAGTAACATATTTACACTTTCTAAGGCAAAAGCTACTTATACTAGCATACATATATATATACAGTGACAGATGTATTCATTACTAAAGCTCTAAATGTTATTTATATACATATAAGAGCTCAAACATTCTACTCTATTTATACTACATACGCATATTTATTTGCATTATATTATATTATTTATATACTATATACTTATATATATATATATAGACACATACATACATCACACACAACTCGTGAACAGAATACACACAACACACGCACACATACACACAAGGCATAGGGGGGGTGGTTCAACACTTACCTAATTTTCTGAAATCGCTCTCTTCTCCTCTTCTACTCTCAGTCGGTTCAAAACGTATCGGTTTAAGTACAACCCAAAAATTGGTTTAGTGGGCATGTAGCCTTTTCGAGGGATACGCAGCACCCATTTCTGGGTGGGACCAGACTTCTACTAGGGTCACCCTAGTTCATTATTAGGTGTATTTCAATCCGATTTAATTCTCATCAATGGGCCCACACAAGCCCACGCACAGTGTATAGCCCCCGACCCAATGCATCACACACCATATGCTCATATCTGATCGAGAGGAGAGGGTAATGTGTATAAGAGGGAGCCCAGTGCCTAATGACTGAAGGGCACAGATGAGAAATTCCTTTTAAGGCACTGCGGTCACTCCACCATTACCGATATGACACTAAGTGCTTTTCAGGTGTTGCCAAGCACGCAACTGCGTGTTTGATTAGCTGAATTTGGCCCTCGATTTGAGGGTTATAATTTAATATAAATTAAAATTAAATTGTAGGGTTGTAAAGCCCTTACATAGGGCTACATAATTAAATAGTTACTTTACAAAAATAAGTTAGTTTATTATATAATTAAATTAGGTAAAGTTTACGGTTTATACAAGTTAAATTCAAGTTTAATTCATTAAATAAAGTATAAATTAGTTAATTCATTATCAAATTGACTTAGCACAGTATTAACATACATAATAAATTATTTATTACATATTTTTATGATATTTTATAAGCTTTATTTTAATTTATTTACAATTAAATACATGTTTTAGGTGGGTTATCAAATAAATAAATTATAAATACTATAATACAGCATAAATGCAGTCAAAATTAGTTGAAAATACTTTATATAATATATTAGAAGTATACACTATAAATTATCTCAGTAGCAACTTAAATTACTAATTTATTTTATTTTAACTTAGTAAATTACCTAGTTAACTTAATAATCTAATTATTTATTGTAAATATATAATTAAATTAAATTACAGGTATGATGTTATTAAAAATACATATATAAATACATATGTATAGTATTAGGTATAAATATGTACATTTAAATAGGTTTGTATAATTACTTAATTATTATACAATTAAGTTATATAAATTAATATATAATAATACAATAAGATTATATATACATTAAATTACTCTAAATACTTAATTTAATACATAGAATACATATATAAGTTATTTATATACATTTTATGCAATATTTACAGATAGCTTAGGTTTAATTAATATATACAAGTATATACATAGTATACATAATATTTTTTGATATTTTTTGAGATTTTTCTGATTTTTATGGGTTTTATACATATATTATAGATAGGGGGTGAGAGAGAAAGAGTGAGATGAGAGGGAAGAGTTATTTTTGGTATTTTTGAAGTTAAGTTCTTTTATTAAGTTCTAAGATATATTGAACTGTTAGTTGGTATGTTCTACCAAACCGAGTGTTCAAAGTACCTTAAAACTTGACATACACCTAAAAATATATCTAATCTTGACCAAAACAAGTTTATTTTATTTTTTTGGAATTTTTATAATATTTTTATTTATATGCAAAGTTGACACATGTAAGGCCTTGTAGAGTGTTTCTAAAGGGAACCTAAGGCCTTAAATGGAGTTCTAGTGGCTATAAGTGAGATAAAAACATTCAAGATCATCCAACATACTAAATGAAACATGTATGACTAGTCAAGTAAATTTTCATCTCTCATTTCACTAAAATTAAGGTTTGAACAGTTAATTCAATTCAAATGGTTGACAATGAGATTCAAAAATAAATTACAAGCAATCTTAATGGAATTTTAATCAATTAAAGGTACAGGAATGCTTGTACATTATATATATAACACTACACAACAGGTCAGCTCTTTACAACTCCAAATTCACTTGAAATCCCAACTCAAACCAGCCAAGACAATGGTTACTGTCAAGTGGAAGCAACATGATAGCAACTAATTGCTGCTCAAATTTAGCAGCAACAGCTACTGCAGTTTATCCAAAATCAGATGCTTCACCAACTACCAGACGTCTTACATTTCAGATGTGGCCACTGCTGCTATTTTAGTAGCTAGAAGCTCTGATCAGAAAACTTAGATCTAATCTGAGCTCATGTTTACCTCAATGTTGAACTAATACATTAAGATTAGTCCTTTTAATTTATTGTGTTCAGATCTGATTAAATCCCTTTCTCATAAATTATTTAAAATTCTAAAAATCTGAGAATCATTCAAAAATCAAACCAGACCTCTGATCAAATCTGGAATTCATGTCATTCAAAATCAAAACCATGATGTAATTAGGGTGATGTCATTAGATATAGTTCCTATTCACCATTGGCTAGTGAATAGGGATAGTAGATGATTCATTTAACCCATTAAAACACTATTCATGCCTCAAATCAGGTTTACTAATTTTCCTTGGCTTGAACTACTAAAGTGCCAAAAATTAGAGATCACAATTCAAGTAGGGCAAGAACACATGTAGTAATAAGCATCAAATTAAAACTGCTCAAGCCCATCACATTCTAACTAGTGAAACTCATAAAAAAAAATTCAATTCACTCGATAAAAATCATTTCTCACCAAATTAACTCCCAAATTGCGAGATTGGGTGTCAAAACCAAATCTAAAAGAGTCGAATAAATCAGTTCAATTAAAATCAGATCGGGGGGGGGGGGGGGTCTTTGTGGATGGTGTGGAATGAGTGGGAGACCCCCCAAGTGGTTTTCAGGCACAAATTCAGATTTAGAAGCCAAAGTTTTAGATCTAAATTTGACCTTGATGGAGGGGTGGATGATGAATAAAATTCAAGGAAAAATCAGAAGCGAATCGTGAAGCATAGAGAAAGTTGTATGCATCAAAATAAAGGTGGAAAAATATCTCTTTGATATGAATTGACCAGAGACGGTAGAGTGGATCTAAACTAATCTACTCCTACTCTCCACTAAACCATCATCAAAGTTGATTTCTAACATCTAATCTACTCCTAAATTACTCTAACTAACACTACAATTAATCTAAAAAGCAGGAAATCCTAATCTAATAAGAGGAATGGGGTTGCTTGGATCCAAAGCCGGTGGCTATGGAGGAAGAAAGGGGGAGATCTCTAATGAGTGAATAGCCCACAAGAGGAGCTCTAGGGTCGTCCTCAGGAGTATGTCATCCCTAGCGGCAAGGAGGAATGAGAGGTGAAAAACCACACCTCTGTCACAAATGTGGCGAATGAAGAGGTTAGGAGAGCTGGAGAGGACGAAGGAATCACCCTAAGAAAGTAGGAGGGGAGGTGATCGCATGCACAGGTGGCTAATGAGGGACTTAAGTAGTCGAGTTACTAGATCAGAGCACCATAGTGGTGCGATTAGGTACCTAGGGCACCGACAGTGAGCATGAATAGAAGGAGGTGCACAAAAGTCCAAATCAAAGATCAGCTGTTGGATGGGATCTGGGATAGAGGGTGACTACACACACCAAAGCGCGCGAAGGTTCAAATTGGTTTCGACCATCAAATCAAGAGAACAAAGGGTAAACGATTGCGATCTCCTGTGTTCATCAGGTAAACAGTGCACCCGTGGGTGCAACAGGTGTATTAGTGATTTTGCTTTGAGGTCCTTATGGGCGAAGGGGTAAAAGATTTACGCAAAAGCCCATAAGTGGCGAGAAAGGGTATCAGTGTAGTCTTTAGGTGTTACAAAAAGGTCCCTGCTGGCTATCAAATCAGTCCCTGGATTTTTTCATGTGAATAAATGTTTATGACCTAAGGACCTAAGTGAGAAACCATAAATGCAAGGTCCTCATGATATCCAAATGCAACCAAGTTTTATTTAAGCTTAATTGAATATTAAGAAAGTTAATTATACTTTTGATTTGAACTTTTGGACTCAAGTATTATTCAATTTGCAAATGGATCATCATTTCACAATAATGAATAGAATATCTCATTTAATGACTTAATTTCGTGTTTTTAATACAGATTTGATGTTTTAGGCCTTTTTCACTATTTCCCACACTTAACCCTTTCCATGTGCTAATTTAGTAGTGTTTAACTTAGTTTATAGCTTAACTTGGGCATTTTAATTACGATGACCCACACCTCATCAGTACTTATGATGAGTACCGGTACACCATCGATATTGGATTGATCCTGGGTCCAACCAGTATCCCTCATGTATTGGTACTTGATAACATTTCATCTTGGAGTGATAATTCTGTTAAATGGGGTTTATCTTAAGAACAAAATGTATAGATAACACATCATAAATAGGAATGGGAGCATTGCATGCATCACACATTAAGATTGCTTATAGAACAATATTAATGGCCATTTGTATGAGCACTTGTCAAAACAGGCCTCAGATGAGCAATCGGACAGCACTGATGGATTCAGAATGATGAATGGAGTCCAACGGACTCAAAATAGGCTAAATCTAACATCCGGAGCTCCCGCAATAGGCCCAAAAAGTTCTGACCGTTGATCTAACAATCAACAGCTCACAAGTGGCACCCGATCAGTGCCCGCACGCCTTGCCCAGCCCCCTCCATCAACCGCAGAACGATCCGAAAGATCGAACGGCTGAGAACACCGCACCATCGCCTGCGCCATCACTACAATCCTCGCCCGAGCAGATCACGACCGTCGGATCTCCATCCAACGGTCGGTAGCAGCCGAGCACCGACACGCAACCGCAACCATCCACGTAGGGCAGCATAGCGGTCGAAGTGCTCACCCGCGCTCACGCGACGCGGGTTCGAATCGCGCTGCGTTGAAATGCGGAGGTGAAGGTGCACACGGGCGAAATTGGACCGCCCGATCAGCAGTGGACAGGCGCGATTGCGAGACGTGGCGCCCGCAGATGTGCCTTGACCAGACACGCGCGATGACGCAGGGACGAGGGTGCGATCCAGGCACGCGCCCCGCGCGGGAGCTCAGCCGTCTGATTTTCGATCAGACAGCTTACGACGCGCGCACACGAATCAGGCACGAAGAAGCACAGCTGCAAGCGAGCGACCGACAGGCAAGGGCCTTCACCGAAGTTTTGGGAAGGGTTTTAGCGACGTCCCAGATGTCGCTAAAACCCCTTCTTCATTTGGAAAGCCCTTCTTCCTATTTAAACCCCTTCCAACCACCCATGGAAGGCATTCACTCCACTTGCAAGTGTTCTACCCCCTCCTAGATACCTTTAAGCCCTTTTGTAATCGCCGGAGATGACGAGCCACTGACGTAGCCCTCTCCACCACCGTGGCTGCCTCGTCGTCCCCTCTCTCTCTTCTCCTTCCTTCTTTTAAGCTTTATTTTACTTCTGTTCAAGCATTTATCTAGTGTTGTAATTATGAACTAAAGTTGCATGTTAAATGAAGTTGTTTTCTATGCAATTGCTTTCTCTATTTTCTATTCAAGTTGCATGTTGCAAATGAAACAATTCTAACCCTAATCTCTCTCTCTCGCTTTTCACCCGTGCCTTTTCGCAAGCAAAACCCCACGATTTTCGTGACAATAAGTGATAAGAGAATTTGGTTTTCACGCCTCCCTGAGACCGACACTTGGACTCACATCTGTTTCTTTACTTTAAAACCGATGTCGCAAGCGCAAGCTATAACGAACTTCCAAACACACGCGCACGTCAGTTTTTGGTGCCGTTGCTAGGGAAGCAACGGATTTGTTCTGTCACTTCCATTTTATATCCATGCTCACATTGTCTAACGCCTTGTCTCCTTCTACTTGATGGTTGCAGGAATTTGACGCTTGGACTGCGAAGCAGTGCAACTCAAGATGGTAACAAGGGAGTAGGCACAACGAGGACCGGTCGTGAGTATTTCCTCACTCATGGTTGTTTGCTTGCTTAAAAAAAATCTAAAAAATTGTAAAACTAAAAAAAATTGGCGTGGTGTATGATTGCCTGACCCACATCCTTAATACATCACCCAACAAAAAAAATACACTCTAACATTCTGAATAAATTCTTGGAGTGCTCTTTTCTCTTTTTGAGTGGTGTTTGCGAAGCCACCTTGAATTGACTTGGGTCGCACCACTCAACCCTAAAAATGACTCATCTAATAGAAGCTCCATGATCATTAGGATGAGTACATTAGGGTTTTAGAGCCTTTACACAGCAAAAGGAAATCTACTTTCACCAAATTGTGTGCAAAACTTGACGTGTCCACTGAAACTTGTCTGAAAATATTAAGACACGTCAATCATAAAAGACACTAAAGTAAGGATAAAACATTAAAAGACACCACATCTAAAAAAATCCTTGCTTGAAAATCATGTTTTGATAGGAGCACATACACTGAAAGTGGAAAACTAAGAGGCACTACCATAATCAACGCCTCATCACATAACCCTAGCACAAGTACTATCCTAGCCTTTTAAAACAGAGTAGACGTGCCCTAGGTAGGACTGGGTTAAGTCTCGAGAGGCGAGGTTTTGTTTGTTGGGCACTTGGCTTTCATTCCTTTGGTAGAATCTGATGACTAGGCTGTGGGGCAGTGTCAAACGATCGTAGTTGTGGGGTCTATGGAACCGGCGGTGCAAGCTAAAGGAAGAACCTTCCCTGCAATCCCCTCGTAATCAACCTGGCCAGATTAGCTTTGGGAAGGGGAGTCTGTGCTTACGGACTTGATCACCCTTTTAGAGATTTCTAGGTCTCCTAAGGAATACACCATAAGGATTAAGCTTGTTTGCTTGGGTGAACACACAACTCTCTCTCATCTATTCTTCCCGCATCCCTCCATTTCTTCCAAACCATAGATTTCAATGCCTATCCATCTTACCTAAACTGCCCCCAACATGATGCTAACCCAAGTAGACCATATCCACAGCCTACTTGGGCTAACCAACCACCAAGTTGGGGGTACGACCTAGAATATCCCTCTTGGCCCAACTGTCTCAGTTATGACCAAACCGCACCAACCTCTTATTGGGATACGCCTAACATATCCACTCAAGGGTATGATTTAAATCGTGGGGCTCCATATCTTGATTCTCCTCACGATGCCTCATCATTTAGGTCTCACCTGCTTTCTAACCACTTTGATAGGACCTACACTCTAGGAGAACACCAAGAACCTTACCCTTATCAGGACAATAACTAAGAAAGGTCATTTGAATTTAACAACCTTTCCTACTTGACCTTTGGATTGGAAGGAATTCTAGACAAATGGAAATCAGAGAATGATCAGAAATCTAGGCAGGCCCAGGATCATCAACCTTTGATTTGATCCCCTGATGAAGAATCTGACTGGGAGGAGGACTTAGAACCTCAACTATTCTGTAGTAGGACCAAACAGAGAATGGTTCCTTTTGAAGAACTGGACCCTGAACATGATAGAATAGAGGACCCACCCAAAAACATAAACTCCAGTATGGATTCTAATCCACAACCTCAACCACACCATCTTAACCTGGATTCCAAGAAGGAAATCCAAAGGACACCAAATGACACCCTATCAATTCTTGATAACCTCCAGTTAGAGTTACACAGACAGAATCAAGCATTGGTTAAAGGGCAACAGGTCATATTGGATATGTTCCAAGAATTGGGGGAAGAAGGCCAGAGAAAGCTGTTGCACACAACGCCATTCATGGAATTCGTAAAGCAAGGACCTACCATGATCAATTAGACTACACCCAGTCACCCTAATTTGGTTCAGTCCACCATTGATACCCTCCAGGAGTTGGACAACTCAATGGATAAGGTCACTAAGGATTCCTCGAAACACAATTTGGGGAACATTGAGGACAAACATCAGGAGGAAATTGAGAATGTGAGGGGGGATGTCTTGGAATCCGAATCTATTCGGCCCGAGAGAAGTGATCCGGTGGGAACAACAGCCAACATAGGAGATGAGGAATGGAGTAACAATTTCAAAGAAATTGATTATGAATTGGTTGGGATCCCCATCACAAATTTGGAGGAGGGCCGAGAAAAAGAATATGAACTAGAGGATGAAATTGGCCCTACTTCTAATGCAACCTCATATAGTGAATCTGATACAAAGGAGGTTGAAGAAAATATTCTTGAGGTCAAGGGCTTGGAGGGAATGAGCAATGAAACCGTAGTTGCGGAAGAGATGGATTCGTCTTTGGAGAGAGACCTCATGCTTGATTGTAGGGTTTATTATGAAACTCTTGATTTTGTTACCTGCCCTACCAGAATAAAGATCCCGCAACCCGAATGCACTGGAATTCATACACCTTTGACGGATTACAATTTTATGGGGACGCAAGCTGAGTATGAAACCTACATCTTTAGTGTCTGGCATGTCATATTCGGGGTGCGCTCGTCCACATCAACTTCTTTGCATGCCCGCGGACTAAGAGAGGATCTGACACGGGCATGCTTGATACATCTGTTGCAGAATTCCCGCCCCTTAGGAACGAGACTCTACCACAACCTTATTCGCATCTGTGGACTTCTGATTCTGGGTCTAGCTGATTTTTTACATGCCTCCTTGACCCAAACCATTCCTGTTTGTGCACTATGCCCAGTCGAAGGCGTTAAACTCAGCGCTTCCTGGGAGGCAACCCAGAAGATTCAGGCTGATCAGGTATTCTACATCACTTAGGTAATATCTTTTCGAACCCCTGTTGCATCCATGTATTTGACAATGAGGACATTGTCCAACTTAAGCATGGGGGTGTGGTAAATTGCATGATCCTGAGCTCATTTAATCAGTCTGAATAGAGAAAAAAATAATAAATGAATTTAGGAAGAAAAACATAGGCATTAGAAATTTGTCAATAGTGGAAAATAATACAAAAAGAACTTGAACATTTAGACTTTTTAGGCCTTCAGGCTTAATCAACCCTGGTGTCCGTTAAAATATGGATTTAGCTTCAAATCCTTGCAACCTTAAGCTACTCTAATCCACTAACTAAATAAGGTGATAAGTATACGACTTATCAACTCACCCTCTAACTCAGAAAAACTTTGAGTCTAAGCATTTGCACACATTTTTGCACAGACTCACTCCTTGGAGATTCTGATAGAAATTGGGTAGCTAATAAACTCTCTAGGGGGTTATGTGATTGCACCACAAAAATATGCCTGCAATAGTGCCTTCTTGTGCTATTTCCTAGCATTACCTATGCATATTAGGATTCCATAGTTGCATTTTGTAAAAATACATGCATGCATGCATCTAATTGAGAGGAGAGGAGAATGAAATAAGTGGCCTTGCATTTTACTTTTTTCCTCAAGTGCATCTTTACAATATTCCCATCTCCATTTTTTATTTTCTTTTTTATTTTGACTCCATCCTGTGGCTGCATCTTCTTCTTCTCCCTGTGCCATGCTTCCCTGCAACGCCCTCTCCCTGCCAAGCCCTTCCCTGCAGCTGCCATTCCCTGCCGTGGCCATGCATGAGCCATGCACAGCATGGCCGTGCATGGCTTTCTTCTCCTATAAAAAGCCGCGGCTTCTCTTCAAAAGGAAGCCGGGTCCCATCTCCTCCAGACCACCCTCTCCTCCATTCCCCTCCATACGTCGGCCCTCCTCCTCGGAGACACCCGACGGGCAGGAGCCCTCACTGTGGTGCACACGACCACAGTGAGACCACCACCGCCCAGCTCTTCAAAGAGCCGGTGGGCGTGGTGGGTCTGTTCTCATTTTTTTTTACGTTCCCGCACCTTCCCACCATTGGAGCAGCTTCAAGGTCTGAATCTCAAAAGCTTCGCCCAATAGCAGCAGCAGCAGCCGCCCCACACCTTTCCGCGCAAGCCTGCAAGCCGCCTCCACCTTTCCTTGCGCGCCTGCAGGCGCCTCCGCCTTTGCTTCTTCGCTCTGTAGCACGCTCACTCCAGCCCGCAACCGGCCACTGCGCGCCTCTGCAGCGGCCGGCCAAGCGCTCCCCACACCCCTGCCAGCACCTGCAAGCTTCCGCGCAAGCTGAAGATGCCCTCGCCTCCCTCCCACGCGCACTGTCGCGAGCTCTCTACGCTCACAACCGACCGGTGCAGGTCTTCTCCCTAGCGCGCCAGCCCACGCGCGCCAGCCGCGAGCCGGCCTCTCTCACAGCACCGCCCACTGCCGGTTGCGTGGCGCGGACGACCACTGTAGCCACTGTTCACGCGAGTCATCGCGACACTGTGGCTACAGTGGTCTGATCGAAAAGCTTCTCACTTTCCCGGTCACCCGGCAGGTCGCAACCGGCCCTCGCCCGTGCGCGCGCCCGCCCGCGCGTCTCCGCCCACGTCGTCGCTTGCTCCCGCGCGTCTGCTAGCCCGCCCCACTCGCCCGCGTGCGCTCGCATCACCCGCTGC
Organism: Thalassia testudinum; assembly: GCA_037157565.1. Lineage (NCBI taxonomy): Eukaryota > Viridiplantae > Streptophyta > Magnoliopsida > Alismatales > Hydrocharitaceae > Thalassia > Thalassia testudinum. The sequence continues at coordinate 37,878,956 of JAZHRO010000051.1, read as the reverse complement.
CTTCACCCGCTCCAGCCTTTGCGCAGCGCTGTGCGCTATGTTTCCTCTCCGCTCCCCACTCCTGCGTGCTCCTCTCTACGCAAACTTGCCTGGGCGCGAGCTTGAAGTCTCTAGACGATGCTCGCTAGCTGCAGACGACCTAACTCAACCCTCCAGCAGTGCGGCTGCGCTCTCTCTGCCATTTCTCTCTCCCGCTCTCTCCCTCTCTCTCTCCTGCTCTCTCCCTCTCTCTCTCACTCTCTCTCACAACACTCACAACACTCTACACTGACGCACACACACACCTACACTCACACTTCCACACAAACACACACACCTATACTCTATTGTATACATATATATATATACTTATACTTATATATTGATATATATATACATATATACAAACACTACCATACATAAACATATATATATATACTTATATCTATATATATAGTAGTATTAGTATCCGTATATACATATATACATATATCTATATACTCATATATATATATATATATATACACACTTACATATATCTAGGCATATATTGGTACTTATATAAATATGTATTAGTCTATATACACACATATATATACATATATACATCTGTATACTTATATACATACATACATACATACATACATACATATATATATATATAGATAACCATATATACATATAGACATATTTACATATATACATATATATATTTTCACATTATTTACTATACGCTGTATCGCAGGAATATCTACATTAGTTGCTAATATTCCCCGATACACCCGTACAAAAAGCGTGGTCGCATACATCATCCACTATCCATCCCATACTCCACGTAGCACCTAGTCCTGTTGGTTGCGTCTCTCTAGACGACGACCGACTCGACACCATGCTACACTCCATCTCCGCCTCCACCCCCACCCCTTTATATACATAATATATACCTATATATATATATACTATATTTACTTTATTTCTGTTTCGCTTTCCTGTTAGTAAAAAGATAAAAAAAATATAAAAGAGAAAAGATAATCTTCGACTTGCAGGTACTCCGTCTTGCAAATAGCAAGACTCGTTTTGGAACTCTGTTTTGGCTCAAAGCCAAGAACCCAATTTTGAGGGTGTGCCTCAAGGACAAAGATTACCAAAAAAAATCTAAATAAGAAAGAAACACTAAAAATATAATAAACGAAAGGAAGAGACTCGTTGTAGGAAAGGCGTAGAAACTTGACTTGTACCCCACTTCCCTGAGTTCGACCCTGGGCTTAAAAGTGACAAGATAAAATTAAGTAGACCAGGTGTAATGAGCGCGTGCCCCAGACGTCTTTTAAGACGTCTGGGAGGTGGCCCAGACGTCTGTAAAGACGTCTGGGATCACATCCGGACGTCTGACCAGACGTCCGGGATAGTTTACAGACGTCTGGCGAACAGTTATGCTCGCACGGGATATTCATCTGCGCGCCTGTGCACGCAGACCTGCGATCCCGCATCTTCTCTGCGGCTGCAGGTGACTGCGACCGTCTCTCCCTCCTCTCCGTGCGACGTTAAAAGGGGGAGGGGGCGCGCCTCCCCTCCCGTCTCCACCATCTTCCTCCTTCTCTCCTGCCTGTGCGCGAGAGCGAGCGGATGCGAGGGCGCAGCGGCAGCGGCGGCCGCAGTAGGCGCGGAGGAGCTGCGGCGTGCGAGGGCGGGGCTCTGCCGTGAGGGTGAGCTCGCCGGGAGCGGCTTGGCCGGCCGGCGGAGGGCGCAGGGGGCGCAGAGCGTCGCGGAGAGGGACCAGCTGCGGGCGGAGCAGCGGACGCGCGAGGTGCGACGCGGGCGGCGTCGCGAGCGGAGGCCGAGCGAGGTTCTGATTCTGGAAAAATCTCCAGAATCAGACGTCTGGACTGATATACAGACGACAAGGTCGACGTCTGTGAGATCATACAGACGTCTGAAAGGTGAGTTCCGCTTTCTCCTTCTTTTTGTCGACTGACCGTACTGAGGGAGGAGGGTTGGCTGTGCGCAGGTGTTCGGATTCGTCATCCTTTGCGAATCAGACATCTGGAAGTTGTACCAGACGGCGGGAGTGACCTCCAGACGTCCGGAGAGACCATCGGACGTCTGGGATCTAGGAGAGACGTCCCCACAGACTTCTGGACGTCCGGGGAACCAAGCCGAACAGGTAATTCTCTGATCCACCGTTTAAGACGTCTGGAAGGAGTTCCAGACGTCTGATTTTGCACAGTATTGTCTTTCTCGACCCGTTAGGGCCCGTTTGGGCTCCGTTTTCCGCGATTCGAGTTGCGTTCGTTTCAGAATTTATTCCTCTACCCGCCTACAGTAGCTATACACTGTTTTGAGACACTCCTTGTGTTTGATCCTTGTGATAGGACCTCGTTCGGTTGCCGTCTTGAGAGTCGCGGAGGCGCGCGGGATTCCCGACCACGCCCCCATTACTCCCGTTGTACCTGGTAGAGTGGTTTTAAGTATTAAAAAAATCTGTTAAAGTATGGAATCATAACTAGAACCTAGGGCATTGCATGAATCCTAGGAATGAGAAATGTATGGAATGATAGCTCCTAGGTGTTGCATGAATCCTAGGGCCGGAAAACTAGATTGTATGATAGATCCTAGGATATGGCATGAATCCTAGGATGGAAAAACTAGTGGAATGTATATTACTGCAGTCTTGGAAAAATGGAAAGGAATATATAAGCTGCCTGTGAAATTAATTAACAGCTGCCTGTTATGAACAAAGAAACATGTTTGAGATCATGGAAATTGAGAACGTGAATCTGGAAAGTGAAACATATGATGTTCTGAGATAAAGGGCTGCAACCCTACGGGGAATTAGGAGTGGAACTCCTGGAAAGAAAAGGAATGGAACTGAGATGTAGTTTGTACTGTCTCTTGGGTACGCAGTACCAAGGGAAGTACCTGTACCTGTTTTAGTGCAGAGTGGGGCCAGCCGCCCCAGGGACCCGGGGTTAGGCTTGGCCGCTCTGTACCGACTTGTTGGCCCTCGTGTACGTAGTACCGAGGAGAGCTAGTAGTGTTAGGAGAGTACTAGCTACCCCACGGGCCCCGGGGTTCTGCTAGCCTCCTTCACCGACTTGTTAGGCCCACTAGGGCAAACCAGGGTAGTCAGGCGAGGGTGCGCGGACTGTGGAGGGGCAAGGCCCCGGTTTGGTTACTGTGGAGGGGTTGGACCCCTGTTACTGAGAGGGCTCTGCCCTGGTTCCGTGCTGTGCTTTGGGCGCACCCGTTAACGGAAACGACTGACCGCGTGCCAGTACGGGCTAGCTACCTGTGCGTTTATCGCGCGTGCCGTAGTCACCGTTACGTCTGTCAGTGACCTTGGGGTGGTTGACTGAGGGTAGGATCACCACGGGGGACTCTCCCGGCCAGGAGAGCACCACGTGCTACTTCTACTTTTGGAAAAGACTGCAATCAAGATCGTCCCACGAGGACATCCGAGATCAAGTAAAGGATCTGAGAAGTAAATGAAATAGTGAGAAAAATTGAAAGATGTAAATAAAAGGAAGTAATAGAACATAACAGCTACTGTACACTCTACTGTTGCCTTTAGTTAGTTTGCCACTCTACTCAGCGTTTTGCTGACGTGTTACACTCGTTACCTTTTTCAGGACCAGGTGTTGAGCAGCCAGGGTCGGCGGCTGCAGAGGACGCTGGGCCGAGTAGGGTCCAGTAGAGTTGCCACAGCTTTGTACCTTCTTTTGTTTCTGTTCTAGTGAGTAGTTTTGTTTCCGCTGTACCTTCTTTACCTGCAGTTTTTGTTATATGATAAATGTTGTTTTACTGTTGTGGTGGTGCCTACTGTAGTAGTTTCTTTCCTTACTGCTGTACTTTCTTACTGTTAGTTATATTCATGCTGAATGTGGTTTATTTTACTGTCTTTTGGTTACTTCCTCGTTGGACGACTTGGTCTTGGGATTAGTCGAGTCGGTCCGTTTCTCGTGTCTCGTAGGGACTCGGGAACCGGGTCGTTACAAGATGGTATCAGAGCAAGGTCGTCCCGAGAAGTGAATCAACTGACTGGAAAATAACCAATTCACATGTTTATAGCTAGAGTAGCCACCACAACATATCTCTTGACTTGAGCTCTTAGAAGTGTTGTTAGGTACCGTCTGTTTTGACGTTTCCGTTTTGTTTCGCGTCTCCTTGCAGGAGATGCCTCGTCGTGGGACTGGCGAGACTGGCCGCGGGCGCGGCCGAGGGCGAGGTCGGCGAGGTGGACGTGCTGTCGTTGATGTCTCGGTGGACTAGCCACCACTCCCTGGCATCCAGGCCCAGGACCTCGCCAGACTGATACGGGATATTGTACGAGAGGAGCTCCACCCACCGCCCCGAGCACCTCCTCCTGGGGTTGCAGAGGGGGAGTCCTCTGTGGGGCCACGCGACGGACGCGGCGCTGGACACGAGGGAGGGGATGGGCCCCTGCCGCCCCCACCTTCCTCCGATACTTCTGTACACGAGACACCTTCGCCTGGAGGTGCACCAGCACCTCCCCTACAGCACCACTTCGAGCTTTTCGGACAGTTCCGGAAGCTGAAGCTCCCCTCATTCAAGGGGGATGAGGACCCGACCGAGGCAGAGGACTGGCTTGAGCAGCTGGAGAAGATCTTCGACACCCTTCGCCCCCCGGTGGAGTGCCGCGTGGCCTTTGCCACGTACCAGCTGGAGAGTGCGGCACACCGGTGGTGGAGGGCGGTCCGGGGACAGGAGAGGGACGAGCCGACGTGGGACCAGTTCGTCACCCTCTTCTGCGAGCAGTACTTTCCCCAGACGTGGCAGGACCAGAGGAGGCGGGAGTTCCACACTCTCCGCCAAGGGACGATGACCGTGAGCGCGTACCGCACGCGTTTCTTGGAGCTGTCCCGCTTTGCAGCGACAGCGGTAGCCACTGAGGAGGAGCGCCTTTGGAGGTTCACCGAGGGGCTCCGGCCTGCGATCCGGGGGTATGTCAAACCCCTGAAGCTGCCGACGTTTTCGAGAGTGGTAGAGGCAGCCATGACTTACGAGGAGACCAACCCGTCCGCGCGAGAGACCGACGGCGGGCGGAAGAGGCCCTTTCAGCCAGACTTCTCACAGGGCCGGTGAGAACGGAGACACGTGGCGTCCGCAGGAGAGCCGTCACGTTGTGCAGGGCCATCAGTGGCCTTTAGGGGCCCTCGACAGGGGCCAGTCGCCAGCACCGGACCCCCGCATAGCCGACAGCAGGGACTCACTGAGGGCGGGAGTCGGGTTCCCCTCTGCTACCAGTGTGGCCAGCCGGGCCACGTCAGGAGGGACTGCCCATCTAGGGCAGGAGGTCAGCAGATACTTCCCGCGCAGAGCACTGGAGGGCGCGCAGGAGGCCGCGGTTTCCAGGCGCGAGGAGGAGGACCGCAGTCGCGAGGAGGGTACCGGCCAGCACCTACCCGTCCGACGCAGAGTGTGGCTGCTTCGTCCGCACCTAGAGCTGAGGGGCGTATCAACGCCCTAACACACAGGGACGCCAGAGCTTCGGGATCCGTGGTAGCAGGTATGGTTTCAGTTTCTGGCAGACTCGTTTACACGCTTTTCGATTCCGGCGCTACGCACTCGTTTGTCGCAGACAGTTTCGCAGTTAGTTTGGACCAGGATTATACATTGTTAGAGAACCCGTTCGTAATCAGAGGTCCGAGTGGTCAGCTGTTTGTAGCTGAGGAGGTGTACACGGGTTGCGGGGTCAGCATCGGGGGACACAGCCTGCCAGCTGACCTGATTATGATACAGATGGAGGACTTTGGGGTGATCCTGGGGATGGATTGGCTGTCCGCTTACCACGCATTGGTAGACTGCTTTGAGAGGAAGATTGTCTTCTCCATTCCGGAGTTGCCTTCCTTCGAGTTTCACGGGCAGCCAGTGGACGGAGGTTTCAGGTGCATTTCGGCACTTCGGGCGGCGAGACTTTTGAGCCAGGGGTGTGAGGGCTTCTTAGCTTGTGTGGTGGCAGAGCACAGCCCCGTGGCAGACTTCCAGAGCATCCCGGTGGTCAGAGAGTACCCCGACGTGTTTCCAGACGAGTTACCAGGACTACCGCCCGAGCGTGAGATCGAGTTTGAGATCTCACTAGTACCAGGGACCAGCCCCATCTCCACCGCGCCATACAGGATGGCACCGCTTGAGCTGCGAGAGCTCAAGTCTCAGTTGCAGGACCTTTTGGAGAAGGGTTTCGTGAGGCCCAGTGCGTCTCCCTGGGGAGCCCCGGTACTGTTTGTAAAGAAGAAGGATGGGACCCTACGCCTTTGTGTGGACTACCGACAGCTGAATAGGGTCACCATCAAGAACAGATATCCGCTGCCGAGGATTGACGATTTGTTTGACCAGTTGCGGGGTGCCACGGTGTTTTCCAAGATCGACTTGAGGTCTGGATACCACCAGTTGAGGATCAGGGAGACCGACGTCTCCAAGACAGCTTTCCGCACCCGGTACGGACACTACGAGTTTTTGGTCATGCCGTTTGGGCTGACCAATGCCCCCGCTGCTTTCATGGACCTGATGAACCGGGTGTTCAGACCGTACTTGGACCAGTTTGTGGTGGTTTTCATAGATGATGTACTCATCTAATCTAGAGATCGGACGCAGCACGGACAGCACTTGCGGATGGTTCTGGACACTCTGAGACGACGCAGGCTGTACGCCAAATACAGCAAGTGCGAGTTCTGGTTGAGGGAGGTGACCTTTTTGGGTCATGTGATCTCTGGAGACGGCCTGGCGGTGGATCCCGCCAAGGTCGAGGCAGTGCTCAGGTGGGAGAGACCGCGTTCAGTCACTGAGATTCGCAGTTTCCTGGGACTGGCAGGTTACTACAGACGGTTCATCAGAGGGTTTTCGCAGATTGCACGTCCTATGACACAGTTGACTCGGAAGGATGTGCCTTTCACTTGGACAGACGCCTGTGAGGCGTGTTTTCTGGAGCTGAAGGAGAGGTTGACCTCGGCTCCCGTGCTCACCATTCCTGACAGTAGTGGCGGGTTCGTTGTGTACACGGACGCTTCCTTGCAGGGGTTAGGAGGTGTGCTCATGCAGAGGGGTCACGTGGTCGCTTACGCTTCGCGGCAACTGAAGCCCCATGAGCATACCTACCCTACCCACGACCTAGAGTTGGCAGCTGTTGTCTTCGCGCTGAAGACATGGAGGCACTACTTGTACGGTGAGACCTTCGAGATTTTTACAGATCACAAGAGCCTCAGATATCTTTTTGACCAGAAGGAGCTCAACATGAGACAGAGACGTTGGTTGGAGCTCCTGAAGGACTACGACTGCAGCATCTCCTACCACCCGGGAAAGGCTAATGTGGTGGCTGACGCCTTGAGCCGTAAGGCGCCCGCACGCTTGGCCAGTCTACAGTTACAGAGTTGGAGCCTTTTGGAGGAGGTGGGCAGTTGGCGACCTCTAGAGTTACGAGGGTACTGTGGGGCAGTGACGGTGACACGGCAGACCAGACCAGAGTTGATAGACCGCATCATCACGGGACAGATGGCCGATCCGTACTTGCAGTCTTTGCGCGACAGAGTACTGTCAGGGGACCCAGGGGACTTCTCTTTCACAGACCAGGTGTTACGCTTGAGGGGACGGCTGTGCGTCCCCAGAGACGAGGAGCTGTTGAGAGAGCTCCTGACGGAGGCACACGGTTCCAGATTCACCATACATCCCGGAAACACGAAAATGTACCATGACTTGAGACGCGAGTTCTGGTGGAGAGGGATGAAGCGGGATGTGGGTGAGTTCGTGCAGCAGTGCTTAGTGTGCCAGCAGGTGAAAGCCGAGCATCAGAGGCCTGCAGGGCCGCTTCAGCCGCTTCCAGTGCCAGAGTGGAAGTGGGAGAGCATCACCATGGACTTGGTGGTGGGCTTACCTGTTACCCAGCGAGGACACGACGCGGTCTGGGTAATAGTGGATAGGTTGACGAAGACGGCACGATTCTTGCCGATCCGAGTCACTTTGGGACCAGCACAGTTGGCAGAGAGGTATATCCGTGATGTGGTGCGACTACACGGAGTTCCGTGGGAGATCGTATCCGACCGGGATACCCGCTTTACGTCCCAATTTTGGGCTGAGTTTCAGCAGGCTTTGGGGACGAGGTTGAGGTTTAGCACGGCTTACCACCCCCAGACGGACGGACAGTCGGAACGCACGATACAGACACTTGAGGATCTTTTGCGTGCCTGTGTACTAGACTGGAGGGGCTCTTGGGAGGAGCACCTGCCCCTGGCAGAGTTTGCATACAACAACAGTTATCACTCGAGCATCGGCACGGCTCCCTACGAGGCTCTGTACGGACGAAAATGCACGGCACCCTTGAGTTGGGTTGAGGTGGGGACCAAGTGGGAGGTTGGCCCCAGGTTGATCCGGCAGAGTCAGGAGGTAGTTGAACAGATCCACAGACGACTCCGCACTGTCAGGAGCAGACAGAAGAGCTACGCAGATCGCAGACGCAGAGAGGTGCAGTTCGAGGTTGGGGACCACGTCTTTCTTCGTGTTTCGCCCATGAAGGGCTTACAGCGGTTTGGGGTGAGAGGGAAGCTCGCGCCGAGGTTCGTGGGGCCCTTCGAGGTCCTGGAGCGGGTTGGACCCGTTGCTTACAGACTTGCCCTTCCCCCGCAGCTTTCTGGTGTGCACGACGTGTTCCACGTGTCCAACCTCAGGAAGTACGTAGCCGATCCCAACCACGTACTGAGTCACGAGAGCGTCGAGGTGAGCGACGACCTGACCTACCCCGAGCGGCCAGTGCAGATCCTAGACCGAGCCGTCCGCAGGTTGAGACGAAAGCAAGTACCCCTGGTAAAGGTTTTGTGGAGGAGCCAGCGGTACGAGGAGGCTACCTGGGAGCCCGAGGCGGCAATGCGGGAGCGGTACCCAGAGCTTTTCGCGGGTACGTCTTTTCGGACCGGCTTCGGTCCTCTTTGAGTTTGTTATGGTTATTTGGACATCCTTTTTCCGCACCCTAGTTGGCGCAAGTTTCGGGGACGAAACTTCCTTTGAGTTTGTTATATTGTAACGAGCGCGTGCCCCAGACGTCTTTTAAGACGTCTGGGAGGTGGCCCAGACGTCTGTAAAGACGTCTGGGATCACATCCGGACGTCTGACCAGACGTCCGGGATAGTTTACAGACGTCTGGCGAACAGTTATGCTCGCACGGGATATTCGTCTGCGCGCCTGTGCGCGCAGACCTGCGATCCCGCATCTTCTCTGCGGCTGCAGGCGACTGCGACCGTCTCTCCCTCCTCTCCGCGCGGCGTTAAAAGGGGGAGGGGGCGCGCCTCCCCTCCCGTCTCCACCATCTTCCTCCTTCTCTCCTGCCTGTGCGCGAGAGCGAGCGGACGCGAGGGCGCAGCGGCAGCGGCGGCCGCAGTAGGCGCGGAGGAGCTGCGGCGTGCGAGGGCGGGGCTCTGCCGTGAGGGCGAGCTCGCCGGGAGCGGCTTGGCCGGCCGGCGGAGGGCGCAGGGGGCGCAGAGCGTCGCGGAGAGGGACCAGCTGCGGGCGGAGCAGCGGACGCGCGAGGTGCGACGCGGGCGGCGTCGCGAGCGGAGGCCGAGCGAGGTTCTGATTCTGGAAAAATCTCCAGAATCAGACGTCTGGACTGATATACAGACGACAAGGTCGACGTCTGTGAGATCATACAGACGTCTGAAAGGTGAGTTCCGCTTTCTCCTTCTTTTTGTCGACTGACCGTACTGAGGGAGGAGGGTTGGCTGTGCGCAGGTGTTCGGATTCGTCATCCTTTGCGAATCAGACGTCTGGAAGTTGTACCAGACGGCGGGAGTGACCTCCAGACGTCCGGAGAGACCATCGGACGTCTGGGATCTAGGAGAGACGTCCCCACAGACTTCTGGACGTCCGGGGAACCAAGCCGAACAGGTAATTCTCTGATCCACCGTTTAAGACGTCTGGAAGGAGTTCCAGACGTCTGATTTTGCACAGTATTGTCTTTCTCGACCCGTTAGGGCCCGTTTGGGCTCCGTTTTCCGCGATTCGAGTTGCGTTCGTTTCAGAATTTATTCCTCTACCCGCCTACAGTAGCTATACACTGTTTTGAGACACTCCTTGTGTTTGATCCTTGTGATAGGACCTCGTTCGGTTGCCGTCTTGAGAGTCGCGGAGGCGCGCGGGATTCCCGACCACGCCCCCATTACTCCCGTTGTACCTGGTAGAGTGGTTTTAAGTATTAAAAAAATCTGTTAAAGTATGGAATCATAACTAGAACCTAGGGCATTGCATGAATCCTAGGAATGAGAAATGTATGGAATGATAGCTCCTAGGTGTTGCATGAATCCTAGGGCCGGAAAACTAGATTGTATGATAGATCCTAGGATATGGCATGAATCCTAGGATGGAAAAACTAGTGGAATGTATATTACTGCAGTCTTGGAAAAATGGAAAGGAATATATAAGCTGCCTGTGAAATTAATTAACAGCTGCCTGTTATGAACAAAGAAACATGTTTGAGATCATGGAAATTGAGAACGTGAATCTGGAAAGTGAAACATATGATGTTCTGAGATAAAGGGCTGCAACCCTACGGGGAATTAGGAGTGGAACTCCTGGAAAGAAAAGGAATGGAACTGAGATGTAGTTTGTACTGTCTCTTGGGTACGCAGTACCAAGGGAAGTACCTGTACCTGTTTTAGTGCAGAGTGGGGCCAGCCGCCCCAGGGACCCGGGGTTAGGCTTGGCCGCTCTGTACCGACTTGTTGGCCCTCGTGTACGTAGTACCGAGGAGAGCTAGTAGTGTTAGGAGAGTACTAGCTACCCCACGGGCCCCGGGGTTCTGCTAGCCTCCTTCACCGACTTGTTAGGCCCACTAGGGCAAACCAGGGTAGTCAGGCGAGGGTGCGCGGACTGTGGAGGGGCAAGGCCCCGGTTTGGTTACTGTGGAGGGGTTGGACCCCTGTTACTGAGAGGGCTCTGCCCTGGTTCCGTGCTGTGCTTTGGGCGCACCCGTTAACGGAAACGACTGACCGCGTGCCAGTACGGGCTAGCTACCTGTGCGTTTATCGCGCGTGCCGTAGTCACCGTTACGTCTGTCAGTGACCTTGGGGTGGTTGACTGAGGGTAGGATCACCACGGGGGACTCTCCCGGCCAGGAGAGCACCACGTGCTACTTCTACTTTTGGAAAAGACTGCAATCAAGATCGTCCCACGAGGACATCCGAGATCAAGTAAAGGATCTGAGAAGTAAATGAAATAGTGAGAAAAATTGAAAGATGTAAATAAAAGGAAGTAATAGAACATAACAGCTACTGTACACTCTACTGTTGCCTTTAGTTAGTTTGCCACTCTACTCAGCGTTTTGCTGACGTGTTACACTCGTTACCTTTTTCAGGACCAGGTGTTGAGCAGCCAGGGTCGGCGGCTGCAGAGGACGCTGGGCCGAGTAGGGTCCAGTAGAGTTGCCACAGCTTTGTACCTTCTTTTGTTTCTGTTCTAGTGAGTAGTTTTGTTTCCGCTGTACCTTCTTTACCTGCAGTTTTTGTTATATGATAAATGTTGTTTTACTGTTGTGGTGGTGCCTACTGTAGTAGTTTCTTTCCTTACTGCTGTACTTTCTTACTGTTAGTTATATTCATGCTGAATGTGGTTTATTTTACTGTCTTTTGGTTACTTCCTCGTTGGACGACTGGGTCTTGGGATTAGTCGGGTCGGTCCGGTTCTCGTGTCTCGTAGGGACTCGGGAACCGGGTCGTTACACCAGGTTAAAAATTTTGTAAAGAGATGGCTAGGTCCGATTTAGGTTAACCACTACACACATTTCAACGATAAAATCACCATATTAACAACCTATTCAGGCTCGACAATAGTATGGCTGGTAAGTTATCGTGGGTAACAGCCCATTGGCAGGTTGTCCAGAGCCCAGCCATGGGACCACTTCTTCTTCATTGCCTCTAAGTAAATTTGAGATCAGGGAAGCCACCTACCCAAAAAAAAAAAGGAGAAAAAAGAATACAAAATAAACCACACTTCACCGCACGAGTATGGCCGGCAAGTGATCGTGGGTAACAACTCATTGGTCGGTTGTCCAGAGTCCAGCTCAGTAATTGCACAAAAAGAACCAAAACACTTAAGGAAGAAGCGGGGAAGTAGTACAAGCCGGGGAGGTATATACTGGAAAAATCTTTGTGTTGACCCCAATTAAAACAAACGTAGGGAGAAAGCTACCGATCGAACAAATACACCTTCAGGCAAAACACTTCCTCTTCCGGTCACCTAGGGGCGTAGAAACCCGAGGTTTGACTAAATTACCGTCGAGTGAGTCTATCACGATCTTCACACCAAGATGCTTAGCACTTAGAGTTTTGTCCGAGTTTTAGGTGGGTTGGATAGCCGTAAAAAGTTACCAACCCACTCTTAATTCCAAAAAAATCTAAAAATAAGAATATATATACATTAAAGCAAGGATTCAGGCGATTCGTATTTTGGCAGACACTCGGGCGCTGCTTAGTCTTTGTGGATTAAGATCTTAGTATATTTCCTCTTATTGACAAATGACGAAATATCTAAGTAGTTTCTTCTTAAATTCTGACTGGAAATAAAGGCTAGAATAAACCTTTCTAGGGACTAGCAAGGAGTAAGCATGGGGGTATGATAACATTGCATCTTGGGGTGATAGTTCTGTTAAATGGGGTTTATCTTAAGAACAAAATGCATATATAACACATCATAAATAGGAATGGGAGCATTGCATGCATCACACATGAAGATTGCTTATAGAATAGTATTAATGGCCATTTGTATGAGCACTTATCAAAACATGCCTCAGATAAGCAATCGGACCGCATGGATGGATTCAGAGCGACGAACGGAGTCCAACGGACTCGAAATCGGCCAAATCCGACTTCCGGAGCTCCCGCAATAATCTCAAGAAGTTCTGACCGTTGATCTGACGATCAACGGCTTACAAGTGGCACCCGATCAGCACCTGCACGCCTTGCCCAGCCCCCTCCATCAACCGCAGAACGATTTGAGTCGTTCGATCTTTGATTGGACGGCTGAGAACACCGCACCATCGCCTGCGCCATCACTACAATCCTCGCCCGAGCAGATCACGACCGTCGGATCTCCATCCAACAGTCGGTAGCAGCCGAGCACCAACGCGCAATCGCAACCATCCACGCAGGGCAGCGCAGCGGTCGAGCACTCACCCACGCTCACGCGACGCAGGTTCGAATCGCGCTGCGCTGAAATGCAGAGGTGAAGGCGCGCGCGGGCGAAATTGGACCGCCCGATCAGCAACTGACGGGTGCGATTACGAGACGTGGCTCCCGCAGATGCGCCTTGACCAGACGCGCGTGATGACACGGGGGCGAGGGCACGATCCAGGCACGCGCCCCACGTGGGATCTCAACCGTCTGATTTTCGATCGGACGGCTTACGACGTGTGCACACGGATCAGGCGTGAAGAAGCACAGCCGCGGGTGAGCGACCGGCAGGCAGGGGCCTTCACCGACGTTTTGGGAAAGGTTTTAGCGACACCCCAGACGTCACTAAAATCCCTTCATTTAAAAGCCCTTCTTCCTATTTAAACCCCTTCCAACCACCCATGGAAGGCATTCACTCCACTTGCAAGTATTCTACCCCCCTCCTAGCTACCTTTAAGCCCTTTTCTAATCGCAGGAGACGACGAGTCGCCGACGGAGCCCTCTCCACCACCGTGGCTGCCTCGCCGTCCCCTTTCTCTCTCTCCTTCCTTCTTTTAAGCTTCATTTTACTTATGTTTAAGCATTTATCTAGTGTTGCATGTTAAATGAAGTTGTTTTCTATGTAATTGCTTGCTCTATTTTCTATTCAAGTTGCATGTTGCAAATGAAACAATTATAACCCTAATCTCTCTCTCTCTTGCTTTTCACCCACACCTTTTCGCAAGCAAAACCCCACGATTTTCGTGACAATAAGTGACAAGAAGAATCTGGTTTTCATGCCTCCCTGAGACCGACACTTGGACTCACATCTGTTTCTTTACTTTAAAATCGTCGTCGCAAGAGCAAGCTATAATGACACTTCCAAACACACGCGCACGCGCACGTCAGTACTCATGACGAGTACCAGTACTCCTGATGAGTATTGGTACTCCTTTGATATTAGCAGCGCTTCTGGGGCGTGGCCGGTATCAATGGAGTACTGGTACTCTATCGATACTGGTGGCGCCCCTTGGAGCATGACTAGTATCCCACATGTACAGGTACTCATAATGAGTACCGGTACTCCATCGATATTGGCGGTGCTCCGGGAAGCACCCGATAGGTACCCTTGCCTAATTAGTACCGGTACTCATGTGTACTGGACGGATGACGACCTGATTTTAGGGTGGCGATTTGAAATCAAGATTTGAGGAAAAAACCCCAAATCACGATTTCGATCGAAAAACTCAATTCTATGATCATAAATGGGATACATACAATCATGAATATCGAAATATAAACATTAGTTTCATTGATTCATGAAGATGAGATTGAATCAATCCAAAAAAAACTAATCGAAAAATAATCCCCTAAAATCTAATCATTAAAGCAATGATATAATGAATAGAAAGGTCTCTGATACCACTTGATGGAATTAAATTCACATAAAAATCAAAATCAAATGATTTTTTATAATCCCAAAAATAATCTATTCCCTATACCATCAACCAAAATGAAAATGGAAAAGAAAATGATGGAGGGATACTTGAATCCATCATAGTGGAAGTGTTGAGGAGATCATGGAGACCCTCTAGAGTCATGGGCTTGCTTCTCCAACTAGAGGCGGTGACAATGGTACTTCCAGAGGATTCAGAGAGTGAGAGCGAAAGAGAACTGAATGGGAGTATACCCTTTAGGTTCTATCATGGGTTTTATTTATAACCTTTCTGCGATGGATGCAGAAAGTCGAATGCCCACTTTGCCCTCACCCCTCCAGGGACCATAACGGCTTGATATGAAATGACAATTCCACCCATCATGAAATTGCATTTCCATTAATGTTTCTATGTATTAAATCTCATATCCTAATGAGATGTGAATGGTCAATTTACGTAATTAGATGACTTTAATGACCATAAATGTGATGTTTAAATGTATGTATATATTTAACATATAATTCCGTAATAATAATATATGTAGGTTCGCATTATGATTCTAATAGTGGCTACACTTATTTTGGTTGCTGGTGGTGTGTCTCAGTTGGATGGTAGCAGCATCCACGACTCCCCTTCGAGTTGGTCGTCTTATGATTTCTGACGCTTATGCACATGTTGATGCTAGCTGTTGGTGATCACGTTGAGCTGCTCCCGTCATCATTTCTGCATTTGACTATGGCATCCTTGGTCATTTTTGTTGTGTTTTTCTTTTTCTTTTTTTTTGTTTCCTTGTTGTTTAGTTTCTCGTTTATGGGTTATGCTAGAATTCGTGCTAAACTTGATCGGGTTCCTTACCAATTTATGTCTATTGGTTATCCCCTCTTACGCAAATCATTGATGTTGTTTTGATGACGTGAATCATTATCTAAGCATGGACCATGTCACAGAAGCAATTTGGATCGAGCACCTGTATCTCTATGTCCGTGCATTTTTGTTTTCTACCTTTTAGGATAAAGTGTTACTCTTTTCCTAGAGAGGTGCATTATGTTGCTACCCCCCTCTTTGGATGGTGAGGTATTATTATATAAGCTACTTTTTCCTACTTGTACTATTTATCTTTTAACCTTTTCCGCCGATTAAGTTGTGGACGATAAATAACAATATATATATAAAATAAGGATTTTTTAGATGAATGTCACTAAAATCTTTTGAAATTACTTAAATATCATTTAATTCATTATATTTACATATATTATTGAAAAAGTAGCGCTGTTTTCATATTTGTCAATTCGTTAGACATAACCGTTAAATTTAATGATGTTAGACTAAAATGTAATAAAAAAATATTTTTTAGTCCTCAAATTTTTTTTTCAGCAAATTTTATTTTTTTTAATTGTCACCCCCTCCCTCCTCCCCTCCCCTCACCTGTTCACCTCTCTTCCTCACCTCCGATCACCTCCTCCACCCCACTCTCCCACCTCCGACAACCTCCGACAACCTCCTTTCTCAAGTAGGGGTCGCATGGTAGACCTCTAAACATCTGAGGGTTATTTCACAACATCTACGTGTCTTTTATAGAATCTTATAGTTTCGAAGAATTTTCTAAACTTTGAAGAACCTTCCTATAGTTTTCACATATTATCCAACCTATGTAGGGATCCTCACGTATTTTCTCTTTTCTCGTAAGGGGACTAGGTGCAAGTTTCTACCCGCTTAGCTATGTTTGAGAAGAAAGAAGGTGGTTGAGAAAAGGTGACGGTTAGAGATTGTGTGGAGAAGTTGGTCGGAGGTTGGAGAGTGAGGGTAGAAGAGGTGGTAGAAGGTGAAGGGAGTGAAAATTATAAAAAAAAAATTGAGGATTAAAATTAATTTTTTAATTAAATTTTAGTATAAAATCATTATATTTAACGACATAGTATCAAATACAAAAACAATGCTATCATTTTAATGATATATATATATGTAAATATAATAAATTAAATAATATTTAAATAATTTCAAAAATTTTCAATAACGTCTCTTGTAACAATATATGCTTGATAATAATATATCATATATTGTAACGAGGAGGCACGTTGGGAAAGGACGAGGACAGTCAAGACGGTGTTGACCAACGACCCTCTATCTAAACACCACCGCGTCAAGTGTTTATTGACGTGATGGGCCACATGGGTGGGCGCGTGTGTTTCCCTCGAAAGCGAGTGGTGAGAGTTCGATTATCGTGACGGGGAGTGCGGACGAATCCGAGGTCCTCCCTGGAGTGGCTCTGTGATGAGTTTGTGAATTGATGGGCACGCCACGTTCCCTTGCTCTCTCTTTCAAGCTTCATCGTATCCTCTTCCTCTCTCTCCCTCCGTATCGTCTCCTTTACCTCTCTCTCCCTCCGTATCATATGTGTTCCTGATCTTATGTCTTGTTGTGCTTGTTTCCATTTGATGTCTCCCTCACCTCATTCAATCAATTTTGATCACCTTCACAAAAAATTTTGACCACAACTTTAGATCCGAACTCAGAATCTGACCAAGACTTGATATTAATTATACAGTATGTTGTCTCAGTTCTCTTCATCCCTGACAAGAGGTTTTATATTTTCTTTATTCTCATTCTAACGGGAGATAAATAATCTGCAAACGTGTGCCTTCAATTTAGTTGAAATTCGAATCGAAGATTCACCATTCCTAGTTAAATAATATTAGTTTACTCACCAGCTCCCACGGACTTGTGTCTTACCCATTTTATTATTATTATTATTATTTTAAGAGTTGGATTCGTTGGTGGGGGATAAAAGATTTTTTTTATTCCTATAAATTATTACTATTCTTTATATTATATTCACATCAATATATAATATATATTAAAATATATTCAATCTAATATAATATATTTATTAAAATATATTCATAATATTACATTAACAATTCACACCCATATTATAATTTTAAGAAATTATCCGTTACACCGCCGCTCCCATATCATATTAGTAATAGGATGTAAGAAGAAAATACGTGTTACAATATATTTTACAACGTGTCAGCCTTTATTCATGCCCCCGCTCAATAAAATAAGTAAAACACACTGGTTCACTCCAAAAAAGCAGCTAAAGTCTTACTCCAAAGAAGCAACTAAAGTCTCACTTTAAGAAAACAAATGTAGGATCCACACTATTCAGAAAAATCAATCCACCACATCATATGTGGAAACAATTAAAACACATCGATTGAAAATAATTTTTCCCAATTTAAAATTAAAATACATTGATTAAAAATAAAAACATACTGGTTAAAAATGAAAACACAATAATGTGTTTTTTTTACACAGGTGGAAAATAATTTTTCAATTGAAAAATAATTTTTTTATCTATGGAAAGTTGATTTTTATCTATGGAAAGTGAATTTTCACTTGAAAGTCGGTAAAAAACTAAAACACATTGATTGAAACCATCACATTCTCTCATTATGCACATTGCAAAAAGCATTGCAACGTGTGTTTTTTTACTTTTCACTTATTAGAAAATTATTCATTAACGTCACATCACCATAACAATTATTACAAATCCGCCAATCATTACAAACCTACCAAACAAATAGCTTACCCAACTTAACCCCCTCCAATTCTAACCTGGGTCTACCTAAACCCACTGCCAAATGTAGCTTCAATGTTAACAAGCCAAAATGCTGCAAAATCTATGTACCCTTTTGATCGTTGATTTTCTGCATTGCATAAAAATGTAATTTAATGGTATTGTTGTTGATTGTAGTATGGTGTAACAATGCAAACAAATGTTATGTCATTTTATTTATTTACATAATTTTTACTGGTTTATTCTAGATCGTTCACTAGAAAGCAATTATTGATATATATCACTTTTTATGTTCCAAAAATGATTTTTTATTCTTAAAATGTCAATTATATTTACAAATGAATTAAAAAATCAACTAATGAATGAATTCAGATAATTATGTATAAAATAAATCAATTAATGCTAACTACAATACCTTAAACATATTTACAATCAAACGGGTATGAAAAACTACCTAATCGATCTATTCAATGCTAGTTATATGTGTTTCAATACCCAAAGTCTAGGTACAAAAGTAATAAATGAATACTTACATATACTATATTAACATATATACAAACATACTAACTCCTATTAAACCTTAAAAATACTATATACAACCTAAGGCAAACAATGACTCTAACTATATACATTAACTATATATGTATACATATATACATTACAATATATATATATATATATATATATATATATATATATATATATATATATGTATACTATATCTATTTATTAATATATAATAATAATACTTAAATATATATATATATACTCTATATATATAGTACTTGTTATATACCACGAGGTATCATATCAATAATATATAAAACTTTAATGTAGCTAAATTACTATATAATTCTATACTAACATACTTAAATGACACTAAAGCTTTCAAAAATTGTCACTAAAGACTTGTGTACATTTAAGGTTAATACACTCATATGTTCATATACTACTTATTATACAGCGTACACATGCATATACACTACATACATATATTTTATTTATTATACATATACTTTTATATTATGTACTTATATATACATATACTATATATACACTTATACATATATACATTATACACATATTGTACACAACGACACAACACACTCACTCACAGTACACAACACTTAAGCATTTTTGAGTTAAGTCTCACACATAGCTCATAGAGGCTTCCAACTAAGTCATTTTGCTCATGTTCCCTCTCTTCTTGACATACTTATCCCTTACTTAAACAAAAATTAGGTTTTTTAGTGGGTATACTTATACATATATACATTATACATATACTATACACAATGACATGGCACACTCACTCACAGTACACAACACTTAGGCACTTTTGAGTTAAGTCTCACATAGAGCTCACAGAGGCTTCCAACACTTAGTCATTTTGCTCATGTTTCCTCTCTTAACAAACTTAGCCCTTAAACAAAAATTAGGTTTTTTAGTGGGTAGGGTCTGCTCGATTCGTAGGATACACAACACCCTTTCGGGTGGGACTAGACCGATTTATGAACCGGCCCCTAATTTCTATTAAGTGTTTTACAGTGCATTGTTTCGACCTAGACCCAGCTCAATCGAACCAGGTCGAACACTACACAAAATTAGGCTCCCAGCCCCAATATGCTCAAATAATATATGCTCAGAATGCTTACAGAAATGGTAATGGGTAAGGGGTTTTAAGTGCGTCGAACACTTGACGACTGGGCCATAAAGAAAGACAATTCCTTATATGCGGCATCGGCCACCTGCACGTAAACGATGTGGCGTTAATGTAAGGGCTGGTTTGAGCACTGCATTGCATTCGATTTGGCCAACATATTGGACCTCAATCTGAGTGCTCAAATGGCATTCATTTTCAAATTAAATTATATCACTAAAAACCCTTACATAAGGCTATATAATTGTATAACTAATATATAAGAATAAGTTATTTAATTATATATAAAAATTACTTAAATCTAGTACTTTGTACACATTAATTTAGAGCTTAAATCCTTAATTAATGTATAAATTAATGATTTGATGATGCAATTGACTTTATAAATAGTTAATTTCTATAATAAGGTATTTATTAAACATTTTTATTTTATTTTAAAAACATTTATTTTAATTTATATACATTTATATACATGTTATAAATAGATATACATATAATTTAGTTATAAATATTATTATACAATATAAATATATTATAAATAGGATGAAAATACTTAAATTAATACTATACAAGTTTACAACCTGAATTACCTCAGTAATAAATTAAATTACTAATTTATTTTATTTTAACTTAATAATTTACTTAATTAACTTAATAATCTAATTATATACAGTAAATACATAAATAAATTGGTATGCACATATAATTAGGTATATATAATCACTTAAGGATGTATATACAGTAATTGATATTATTATACAGGTTTAAATACTTATTTATAATTATTTTAATTTACATACATTTAATTTATTATAAGTTAATATATAATTATATAATAGAGTTATATATACAGTAACTCCTCCTAAATACTTATTTAAATATATATAATACAATTGTAAGCTATTTATGTACATTATTTAAATATATTACAATATATACATTTATTAAATAGTCCATATTTACAAGTATAAATACTATATACATGGTATTTTTGTATATTTTTGGGTATTTTCATATTTTTATGGTATTTATATATTTAATAGAGGTAGGAGAAGAGAGAGAAAAGGTGAGATGATAGAAGAAGAATTTCTTTTTGTGATTTATGAATATGATTCTTTTATTGAATTTTAGAATAAATCGAACTGTTGGCTGATATATTCTACTAACCTAGGGATTCGAAATACTTTAAAATTTCATAAACACTTAAACAAGTATCTAATCCTACTCAAGACATGTTTCTTTTATTTATTTACAATTTTTTAAAAGATTTTTTTACATATTCACAATCTTGCCCAAATTAATCCTTAAACGAGTTTTCAACCGAGAACCTGAGGCACTAAAATGGGTTTTAAGGCTAGAAAAGGAGTGTAAGCATCCAAGAACATCCAGCACATCACAAGAAAGGTGTTTGAATATTTAAATAAGATTTTGGCCATGAATTTCATCAAATTTCCATTTTGGACAGTTACGTTTATTAACATGTAGCTGACAATGAATTTTAAAACCATTACAAGCCATTCACATGAGTACATGAATGCTTGAAAATGAAGTTTTAGCATTACAACACATTGTCAGCTCACTAAAACACTCAAATCAACTCATCAGTTCAGACCTTGTTGCTGCTACATGCTGATTTGTTCAACTAGCAGAAGCCTAGATCAGACCTTCTTAGGTCTAAACTGGGGTAGGTGAATGTACATTCAAACCTAGAAAAGCAAGGTCTAGGTATTGTCTATCCCAGAAAATCATTGTTTCCCAAAAAATTATCCACAATTAGGGATCAAAATCCATGGAATGTAGCTGCTATGTAGCCTTTTATGTATTGAACTGGGAGATCAAAACCAACTCAACTTCAGAATCAATTCTATGCATAAAAATCATCATTGAATGCTTTTGGAAAGCATATTTCATCCCAGATCTAAGATGTACGAGTTAAATCCCATGAAAAATTGTCTCAAAATCTTTCCTAACAATTCTGAAATCCAAAGAAATTTAAATATAACTCTCATAAATCCTTAAAATCCTAATATGTTCTTCACCTTACACTATAGATAGTGTAAGATGAAAATTCATATCCAGCTTTCAAAATCATTACATATTAGTTCAGAAGTGTTTCAAACTTTGCTTGGTAGGTCTAGGACTCATTCAAAACCAGATTGAAGCTTGAAAATAAAATACACTCTAATCTAATCCCTCTCTTATGCCATGGACAGCATGAAGAGAGAAATTATATTGGACATTGAAATCCAATAGACGCAAATTCCAAACCTTCAAGTCTCTCAATCTGAATTGAAACCCAAAAGAATGCACTAAAATCCTTAAGATTGAAATCTAAATCTCACCCAAATGAGTATTTGAATCCTTGCTAGCACCTCAAATCAGTAGAACTGATTTTCCTTGGCCTTAACTATCAATGAAGAGAAAAATTCAGATTTTGGGATTGAATTTGAGCATTTTAAAACTCAACCAACACAGATCTAATTAAATGATTGTCCAGCAATCGCAATATATCTCATTCAAATCAAATTCACTTGTTGAAATCAATCAATTCCAAATTGAATACAATTGCCTTAAAAATCACTTGATCAGCCATTGAAACCAAATATGATGAAATCATCAAATCAGCTCAATTTCAAACCTTGGGAGGGTCTTTTATGATCAGGTGGAATGAGTGGAATGACCCTCATATGAGGTTTGGCACTCAAATTAAATTTGAATGCTCAAGAGCATCAGATCTGATTTGATACCTTAATACATGGGTGATTAGTGACTAAAAATGTGAAGAAAAACAAAAGGTGATGTGAGGTGAAGAGGGAGATTAGTGAATTGAAATGAAGGTGGAAAACACCTCTCTAATCTGAATTGATCAAAGAGGGCGAGATTGATACTAATCTAATCTACTCCTAAATCTAACAATCAATCCATGAGATCATTAACTAATTCTACTCCTAGAAAGATCTACACTGCACTAGCAAACACTACAACTATCCTAGAAAGCAGGAGATTCTACTCTATGTGGAGGAATGGGTTGCCTGGATCCACAGTGGGTTGCTGTGGCGACGAAGGGAGATGCGAGGATCTTCAGCTGAGGAATGAGGTCCCTCGGCTGTAGCTGGTCACTACAATGACGAATCAGAGGGGGAGACACCACCCCTGTCACCGGCTGTCGACGAAGGAGGAAGAGGAGCTAAAGACATGGATGAAAGGACCAACTCAAATGGGGAGGGAGCTGGTGAAACTCGTGCAAGCTCATGGGAGGTGTTTAAGTAGGTGAGAGAGTGAATCAGGTCACTGTAGAGTGTGATTAGTCGGGTAGGTGCTAGTCGCTCTGAATCAGATTTTAGATTGAATCAACGAGAAAAACAAATAGAATTTATATTCGAATGGAAGTCTGAGGTCGAACACAGGGAGTAATATGG
The DNA here is from genome assembly GCA_037157565.1 of Thalassia testudinum. Classification (NCBI taxonomy): domain Eukaryota; kingdom Viridiplantae; phylum Streptophyta; class Magnoliopsida; order Alismatales; family Hydrocharitaceae; genus Thalassia; species Thalassia testudinum. The sequence goes on along the minus strand of JAZHRO010000051.1, from coordinate 37,855,737 downwards.
AATTTAAAGCTCAAGATCACAATTTAAATCAAGAATAAAGATTGCAATAAAAATAATGTCAGGATTAATATGCAAAAAGAATGGAGTAAAATGGTGATTTAAATCACTAATTACTCCTCACAAGTAACACTCAAATCAAGCCTCAAGCATATGAAATCAAAGTATCAGACGTCTTAAGTAGCCTTGTGCTACAGTGCTAGAGACTCAAGGGTCTCTCTCTCATCCTGCACAGCTTTTCTTCTCCTCCTAGTTCTTTCTTTGTTTCTTCTTCTCCTCTTCTTATTGTGTGGCTCCCTCTCTTCTTCTTCTTTTGCTGTTCTTCTTCAGCTTCAACCCTTCTTCTTTTCTTTTTTCTTTCTCTGTTCAGCTACTTCACACAGAGGGGGAAGGCTTCTTGAATTTGGCTAAGTGTCAGCTAGTTCTCGCCAAGAGCAAACCCCCCTACCCACGCAATCTCTCTCTCTCTCTCTTTCTCTCTTCTTAGGTTCCGCCCTCCCAGAGCCTCTCAGTAGGTAGTCGGGTAATCGGATAGGCACGTACCCGAGTCCAGGGCTACGAGTGTGGTCGCACCCAAGGAGTGTAGGCTTAGGTGGGTCGGGTGCACCAGGTCCGCGGGTGAGGTGTCGCGGATGAGGCGCAGGTGTGCGTGTGTGAGAGGGACCTCACCCCGTGTTTAGAGGCGATAAGCCTCTATCACAAATTCAATATATGCGATAGCGCTGCTTTAGCTGTTTCCGATATGGGACTTTGCTTCGCTTTCGCACGCTGCTGCTTCCTTCCTTCGCCCAATTTGACCGTAAGGAGTGCTCAAAGGCTCTAATTGACCGCGCAAATACATTCCTGGGCCAATTCCGCTCTGTCTGGAGTCAAGGTCCTGGAGCTGCAGGTCTAATTAGAGCTTCAAGCAAGCTTGCGACGTGCTGCGTCAATGGCGAAGGAGGCTGGAACCTAACGAAGTTAAGGATTTTACTCCTGAGGTCGAGGCGGAGGTGTGGAGCATGGAAGCGGCGACGGAGGTGAACTGTGGAAGCCGCTAGGGCTTGCCGGAGGTCTGTCAGCGAGTTGGAAGATGGAGTCGTGGAGGGCGTTGGTTGGATTGAAATGAAGTGTGGAGTTGCTATTGTGATGAGGGGAGGCTGAGGAATCGTTTAAGAGAAGTAGCAGATGACGAGGAGCGGAGTTGGCACTGGTTGCGGTATAGATGGTGCCAGAGACAAAGCTTGCTCTGATAAGGGTTGGACAGCGAGGATGAAGGAGATAGGGACGCCAGCTGGTGCAGCTCGACGCAGAAGAAGGCAAGGAAGGAGAGTCTGTTGTTGGTATTGTAGTCAGACGACAAGGAGAGGCATGGAGGGTCGTTGGAGCTTGAAGAGCATTTCGGTCAAAGGAGAAGAGAAGAATTGGGGGTTACTCTAGTCGAATTCAAGCTTGGGGAGTTCAGTCGGGTCTGTGCTTTCTTTTATAGGTCATCAGAGGGCGATTAGAGCTTGGGAAGCAAGCTTCCCAAGCTTGGAAGGCTTGCTGGATTGAGAAATCCCTTGAGACCCAAATCTCTCATGCATTTGCATGCGAGATTGGATGAGTTTTAGGGCTTAGGATCAGGTTCAAAAGGAAGGGAATTTCTTGATGAACTTTCCTTTCAAATTTGAAAGGGATTCGTCAAGAAATCAAGGAGTTCCTTCCAAATTAAGGTCATCGGAGCAAGTAGGAATAGGTTTAATGGAGGTAGGGACCTTTTTGTGAGAATAACGACAAAGTTAGGGGCCTACTTGAAAATATTTTTTAAGTTAAGGGTAGAAATGTAATCAGACAGGATCAAGTTACAAACTATGTCAAGACAAGCTCATCTTGTGTCCAAATTTTGATATAAACCTAATTTGGACTTAAGGAATTCAATGGTGAAGCTGGATTTTTGTTTTGACCACGTTTGAATAGGTAATTTATGCAAAAATCTAAATTAGGGCAAATGTCTGTCTGAGATTATTCTGGGTCAAAACGGATTTTAATGGTCAAATTGAAGGTTCCAAACTCTAGAGAGTATTTTTCTATGAATTATAGAGGGTTTAGGTGAATTTTATCCTGACCAGAATCTCAGTTAATTAAGCGGGTCTATTTTTAGAATTTTAAAAGGTCATTTAATTCTCAGAACACGTGCAAACCCTTTTCTGATTGTTCTAACCCTGTTGTTATCTTTTTAAGACCATTTGATCTTCATTCAACCCCTAAGAAAATCCATGGTTATATTGCATTCATGATATGTTGGTAAAATTACTGTTTTAACTCTAGTTTCTTATTTTTCCTTTAGAATGATTATGCAGTGACTTATGACTCTTTTGCAGTTATGTAGGAGCATTTACTGACTTAATTTGGTCAAAATGAGCTAGTTATGGCTTATGATGGTGTTCCCATCATACCCCCATGCCTAGCTTTTGCTAGTCTTTTAGTAAAATTTCAAGGTATTAATTTTGATTCTAGACCATATAACTTTTAATGCTTAAAACTTTGATGTGTGCTTTCTTTTGTAGATTAGGTTAGCATGCTGATAGTAGGCCTAGAGGTATTTAAGTACCAACCAAGATCTGGACCTGACTAGCTCTAGCCTCAGTCCGCCGCAAAGGTTTCTAAGGCCCATAGGAACTAACTTAAGGTTCGTTGAACTCCACAGTTGAAGCACCCGTGCTTGTAACATGTTTTAGCCCAGGTTTAATTTGCAGTGCATTTTTGTCAGAGAGAGATAGAGGAATTTTTCTTTATTTTTGGAGAGTTTTCTCTCTCTTTTCTTTTTATTTTTAGCTTCAGATTAGCTTTACAACACGGTTTGTATCGGATTTCTAGTTCCCACCATCAATCCTCGTAAGGTCCCTAGCAATTGATGCTTCAAGATAGCACCGCCCATGGCAGCCCCTAGAACCCTAGCTTTCGAGATAATCCCATCCATGGTGTTCTATAGCTAAATCTAGACCTTAGCAATCGACATTTCGAGATAATGCCTCCCATGGCATCTGAACCAGCACAAGGTGCTTACATGCTCCTAGTAGGATATTTAGATATCTTAGGAGACAAGCACCGAGGAGACAATATGTTATTGCGCATCTTCGAGGGGAATTTCTCGCTTTTCCATGCCGGGAACTCGTCCAAATCAACTTGTGTTGATCAGTTGCTCCTAATCTAGGTAACTTTTTTTTAGAACAGGTTTAACGCATTTGCGTGATTTTGATACTTAAGCACACTGAACCAGACTGTGTGTGGATTGGGGTACTTTAGGTTACCAAGTCCCGCAAACCAGAGGTTAATTAACGAGGCCGAATAATCCCTAAGCCTTAGACCTAATACTTAAGCTTCTCATTTTCCCCAACCTCTTGAGGACTATCTACATCTTAGCGGGTACTTGAATTTTTAAGCCTAGGATTGCAGCCCAAGAGGCCTAAAATAAGTGGTTCTCTTAATCTCTTCTTTGTTTCATTAGCACTTTTTGCCTTTCATTTTCTTTCTTTTGATTTGGTTTAGAATTAAGTCAATTCCTTAATTTTTTACTAATGACTATCTCTTTTTCTTTTCAAGTTGTGCTCCTTTTTGACATTTTTATCTCCTTCCCTTTTCTCCTCAAAATCTGATATGCCATCAAAATTTCCTCCCCTCTCCAATTTTTATTCTTTTTCAAAAAAAATTTTATATATTTTTTTTGGTATTTTTGGAAAATGTGATTTTTTTTTATAAAATCCTTTCTTGTGAAGTGATTTTCACGACATTTTGCACTTCAATACCCCCTATGCCTACGATTTGCAATGTCCTCATTGTAAATTAGGTGGGTTCGAGTTCAGCCTAGATCATTCATTAGAATAGGTGTTGGGTGGGTGAATGGGTCAGGGTGACTATTGCAGACTATTTCAAGCTCGGGTACGGGTACCACAGGTGGAGTCGGTTGTTCTAATGGATGAACCCTAAAGTGCAATATGAGTTCAGTATAAGATGCGTCAAGAAGGATTTCAGGTTTTTCAAAATGATGGGTTGCCTCCCGTTAAGCGTTGAGTTTAATGCCATCAGCCAGGCGCAATGAGCTCAGGAAGAATGGAGGGTAAAAGATACCTCAGCCAAATTTGTATCGGTGAGTTCAATGAACGGTTTGAGTTTCTGACCATTCACGACAAAAGGTTCTGAATCGTGGCTGAGTTGACTGATTTCGACAACTCCATTTCCAAAGATTTGTTGGACAAGGTAGGGTTCAATCCATTTTGATCTGAGTTTTCTTGGGAACAATTTGAGTTTGGCGTCAAAGAGTAGGACTTTCTAACCAGGGAAAAGGATCTTTCTGGATATGTGCTTGTCGTGAAAGGCCTTAACCCGCTCTTTATAAATTCGTGAGTTCTCATACGCGTCATGGCGTAGTTCATCGATCTCGCTCATTTGAAGCTTTCTGTAGTTTCCTACCTTAGAAAGATCAAGGTTGTAGTTCCGTACTGCCTAATTGGCTTTGTGTGCCAATTTGACGGGGAGGTGACATGCCTTCCCATACACCAATATGAAGGGAGACATGCCTAATTGGGTTTTGTGGGCGGTCCTATAAGCCCACAAAGCTTCCAGAAGTTGGGATAACCAATCCTTCAAGTCAGGTCGAACAGTGACTTGGAGGATTTTCTTGATCTCCCGATTCGATAACTCAGCTAGACAGTTAGTTTTGGAGTGATAAGGAGTCGAAATCATATGTGACACCTCGTACTTGGTCATCGATGATCTGAACTGAGTATTCGTGAAATGGGTCCCTCCATCGAAGATTATGGCATGTGGAATCCCGAACTGAGAAAAGATATTCTGATGAATGAATCTGATAACCACCTTATGATCGTTGGTTCGGGTTGGAATGGCTTCAATCCATTTGGACACGTAGTCAACAACGAGAAGAATGTATTCGAAGCCGTTCGAATTAGGGAAGGGTCCCATAAAATCAATCCCCTAGATATCGAAGATTTCTCATAGAGAATCGACTGTAAGGGCATCATATCGCGACGACTCATGTTGCTTAAGGTCTGGCAACGGGTGCATGCCTTATAGTTATTGTATGCATCTTTGAAAATCGTGGGCCAATAGAAGCCGCACTAAAGGACTTTTGCTGCGGTTTTATGACCAGAGAAGTGTCCACTGCAGGCCTGGTGATGGCAGGATAAAATGTCCTGAATTTTCGCTTTCGGAATACATCGTCGGATGATCTGATCAGCACTAATGCGGAAGAGATACAAGTCTTCCCAAAAGTAGTACTTGGCATCGGAAAGTAATTTGTCCTTGGCTTTTGGCCAATTGGACGGGATCTGATGTGATGCTAAGTAGTTTACTAGATCAGCAAACTATGGAAGTCCCATACTGATAGTCAGGAGGTGCTCATTGGGAAAATGCTCAGTAATGGGTCCGGAAGGGTCGATAATGTCGGAAGGGAGGCGGGATAAGTGATCAGCTACCACATTCTGTTTTCCCGCCTTGTCGCGGATCTCGAGGTCAAATTCTTGCAACAGCAAGATCCAGCAAATTAGTCGAGGTTTTGCATCCTTCTTTGCAAGGAGATGCCTCACAACAATGTGATCTGAGTAAATGATAACACGGGAACCCAAAAGATATGATCTGAATTTTTCTAGAGCAAATATGACGGCTAGCAGCTCTTTCTCAGTAACTATATAGTTACTCTGAGCCTTGTCAAGTGTCTTGCTAGCGTAGTAAATGACCACGGGTTTCCCGTCTATTTTCTACCCAAGTACCATCTCCACAGCGTAATCAGATGTATTGCACATGATCTCAAAGGGTTGAGACCAATCAGGGGACTGCAAGATAGGTGCTTGGGTAACTCGATCAAGTAGGATCTCAAATGCCTGAGTGCACTCCTTGGAGATTTCAAAGGGGACATCCTTAGATAGAAGATTAGTCAGGGGGTGCATGATTTTCGAGAAATCAGAAATGAATTGATGGTAAAAATTGACATGCCCCAGGATGGATCGGATGTCTTTGACTGAGCTAGGCATAGGGAGTTTGGAAATCAAATTCACCTTGGCTCAATCAACCTGGATGCCCTTTTCAGAGATAAGATATCCCAGGACAATTCCCTCAGGTACCATGAAGTGGATCTTTTCCCAGGAAAGAACCAAGTTCACGTCGATGCATCGCTTGAGGATCTAGACTAAGTGCAGGAGGCAATCGTCAAATGATTCACCAAATATCGAGAAGTCATCCATGAAGACTTCAAGGTATTCACCTACCATATCTGAGAATATGGCAAGCATGCATCGCTGAAAAGTAGCGGGTGCATTGTAGAGACCGAATAGCATCCTTCGGAATGCGTAAGTTCTGAAGGGGCAAGTGAAGGTAGTCTTCTCTTGGTCCTCGGGATGGATTGCGACTTGATTGTAACTGGAGTACCCGTCCAAAAAGCAGAAGAATCGATTTCCCTCTAGTTTCTCGAGAATCTGATCAATGAATGGTAGTGGGAAATGATCCTTCTTCGTGGAGGAATTGAATCTTCCGTAATCAATGTAGACTCTCCATGAGTTTTCTATACGGGTTGGTATGGCTTCTCCAGTTTTAGTTGTGATGACAGTAAGCCCTACCATTTTTGGCACAACTTGGATTGGGTTCACCCACCGACTGTCGGAGATCGGGTAGATGATCCCTACATCTAACCACTTGGTAATCGCCTTTTTCACGACATCCTATAGATTTGGATTCAGGCATCTCTACATTTCATGGGATGGTCGTGAGCCCTCTTCAGTGTAGATGTGATGTGTGCAATATGAGGGGCTGATACCAGTGAGATCATTGAGAGTCCATCCAATAGCTCTTCGATGTTGCTGGAGAACAGAAATCAGGTGTGTTTCCTAATCAGGTGAGTCGGGAGCTGATAATCACAGGAAATGTCTGATTGGAACCCAAAAAGACGTACTTGAGATGATCGAGAGGAGGCTTTAATTCCAAACCTGGGTTTTCAGTAGCAGCGGGTAGTTCAGGATGGGTGTCGGGAGCAAAGGAAGGAGCTATGGGTGTGTCTAGGTTGAGTTTGGGCTCCTCTAATTGCGGGTTTTGATCCTCTTTTGGTTGATCAAAAATAATTTTTTCCTCGATAAAGTTGTCAACCATAGCTTCGATATTGCAAATATGTTCTATGACTCCGCAATTAATTCCTTGGGCCTTAAAGATGTCGATCTTTAGTGTCTTGCTTCCAAATTTTAATTCAATTTGACCCTCCTCACAATTGATATTGGCCCTAGTAGTGGCCAAAAAGGGTCTCCCTAGTATGATTGGTGTATTCTTCACATTCTCAGGAGCGTTAATGTCTGAGACGATGAAATCCACTGGAAAATAGAAATCATGCACTCTAACTATGACATCCTCGAGAATTCCTTTTGGTGACTTAAATGATCGATCGGCTAATTGTAAAGTCATTTCAGTTGGTTTAAGTTTAGATTTTTCGAAATAGTCTAGTAGGGATGTGGGTATCAAATTTATGGAGGCTCCTAAGTCTAATAAGGCTCGGTCAAATCGTATATCACCGATTTCACAGGAGATCAAAGGGGTTCCTGGGTCTTTTGCCTTAGGTGGGAGTTTGCTCAAAATGACAGAGTTGGCTTGCTCTGACAGTACAATCGGATTCCCGTCTTTGGTTCACAGCTTACGCTTAGGTGTACATACATCTTTCAAAAATCGTGCGTAGTTCGGTATGTGGCGTATCGCATCCATCAAGGGGATGTTTATATGGACTTGCTCAAAGAGCTTAACCAGGTCCTCCTCAGGTGCCACGGTTTTGGTTATCCTTTTTCCCTTGCTCAAGGCCTTAGGAAATGGAACCTTAGATGGTTTCTCTAGAATAGGTTCAAGTTCTTGATCTGGGATAGAGGTGTCCTGGATGACTATCTTAGGGTTAGGGTTTGTATTACCAGGCTGGGTTTGGCTTGGATAAGGTGGGTCCTATGTTGTTTTGCCAATGCGGGTAGTAATAGAATTCAATCCTACCTGGTTCTGGTTTGGAGTGGGTAGAAGAGGTGCTTGCTGCTGGTAACCCATCTATGATGTCGAAGCCTCCATCCCGTCGGGTGACGGAGTAAAAGGGGCCTGATAAACAAAGTGAGCTTGACCCAAATTTGGGTTCATAACGAGCCTCTGGTTCGGCATTGATGAGTCCATTGTAATGGACTATTGTTACGCCTAAGTACTTCAATTCTAACATAGTATGCTTGTTAATAATCACATTAGGTTATTAAATAAGTGCATGCATCATTACTTGAGTTTTTATCTATTTTATCACATTCTATAACTTAGTATGTAATTATTTTATGCTTTGTTGTTGTGGGAGTAATGTTGGAAAAGAACAAGGAGGGGGGGATAAATTTCCCCAACAAACGGTCGCCTCAACACCTTCCTTAACCTCCGGCCAGCCCCAACATTTCCCCAACAGCCGAAGGCCATATTTAGTAAGGGATTTTGAAAATCCTTTAACTCGCGCGGGGAGAGGAGTTAAGAGGAGTCTTGGCAAAGGAGAGGAGGGTCGGTTCTTCTTTCCCCCTGGAGGGGATATCCTTCTTCTCCACCTTCCCCATTGTGGAGAGGGCGAACAGTGTGGAACCAAGCATGCACTGTGCACACCTTCCACTGCCATCACCTCACTGCCACAACTCCCTCACCAATCCCTTGTAAGCCACAGCCGCGCCCTCCACCGCCTGTCCAACGCACGCGAGAGCCTTTGCAACCACGCCAACCTGCCCTTGCCTCATCATCCTCTCCACTGCAATCGTACGCCACCCTGCACCTACGCTATTGCCCTCACTGCACGCCTGCAACTGCTACAGCGCCCTCACCAAGCACACTCCACCGCTTGCCCTTGTGCATCCTGCAGGCATGCACCCACGCCAGCTCGCAGGTGCCCAAGCCAGCAGCCACGCCTAGCACGCACAGCAGGCACTACGGCGCACCCCCCTTCGTGTGCTGCCCTCACAACACCCTTGCAAGCACCCACGCCACAGTTGCACCCACACCCCCATCAGCCCTTGTGTCCTGTAGCGTGCAACCTCGTAGCAGCGCCTGCAACCCCCCAGCGTCCCTGATTCAGACCTCCTCGCGCCTCCCAGCAGAGCGCCCACGCATCCACATGAGGTGAACCTCCTCCAATAGGTCCAACAGGCCGGCGGCCATTCTCCTCCGCCCGATCGCCGCCGGCCACCGCGCCACCACCATTGCGTAGCCCTCGTCGAGGTGCACCACCCCGTCGACTCTTGCCGCCAACCGTGCATGGCCGTCCACGCGAGGAAGAGAGAGGAGAAATCCTTTGTTTTCTTCTCAATTAATATTTACATCTAATGCCATTGCCATTTAGATATTAATATTTTATTCAGGCCACATTGCACTGATGCACTCATAGTTTCCTGAAATTACTTCACTTGTGTTATGTGCATGATTTAACTTTGAATTTCAAATCAGATTTGCATGCAAGTTGAATTTACATGATATGCCATTACACATGCATCATATGCATATTTTTGGAGCTTAATTCCTGACGTGAAAATTGTATAAATAACCCTAAACTTTTAAGGAAATTGCAAGCTCCGTTTAAAATAACATATTCCTCGCATTAAAGTCGCGAAAGTGTCTGTGAACAGTATATTCCTCTACTCGTGAATTTATTGGTCTATTCCTCCCTGTGGATGCGACATCTTTATTGTGGTTAAATTAGATATTTAGTTTTAATTGAGAGATTTTCCACCACATAAAGCACAACAACATATCATTCTATTGCTATCATAAATAAGCGAGAATCTCTCTTTCAGGCATGTTATTCAGATTTGGAAGAGGTTGTGAAGGAAGTGCACCAGGTTGGCGAGGATTTACCATCTGGGCAAGTTGATTGAGAACTTCTATGATCTTGTCTCTGTGTTGTTTTTGCATAGCTGCATTCGTCTTCTGAATGTTAGCTAGAGTCTGAAGGATAAGAGTCATTTGATCTGTCTGAGTCGGCCCAGATTGATAAGTTGGGTTAGGTCGAGGCTGAGGCAATTGATATGGACGAGGAGCTTATGGTTGGGGCGGATATTGAGGTCACTGATTTTGATTATTGCTTGACCACGTGAAATTAGGATGATTATGCCATCCAGGGTTGTAGGTGTTTGAGAATGGATCATTCTGAATGGCGTTGAGGTCCTCGTAAGTCTGAGGAACCTCAGGAAAATCAGAATATGAGGGTTCAGAGTTCCCCCTACTAGAATAGGTGGATCCAGAGTTTCCTTCGTAACCAGAATCAGATGGGGGTGGATATGGATCCATCCCCTGAGAATGTCGATGATAGATGTTGTGCACGGCCTCCCTGCTAGAGGGTGGTTGTGTGAACGGGTTTTGCGTAGAGGTGCTCGCTGCAAATGTCGAGTTAGCTCATCCACCTTCTTCTCAATAATAGTGACCTTGTCCAGATGACTGGCCATCAGTTCCAAGTCAATGGAAGAGGACAGGCCCTGTGTCTCATGTGCTCCCTTTGGATTCGTCAATGCACAGGCATTCGTCCGGTCGAACATGCCCATGGATTCATTATTGATGGAGTTCTCGCACATATTCTTAAGAATCTCCCACATGGTGTCTTCGTGTTGACCCATGATGTTTCCTCCACAGGTCTCCTTGATGAATAATCGAATATCCTCATGGAGTCCTTGGTAAAAAGACTGGACTTGTTCCCATTTAGGAACTCCGTGATGGGGGCACTTTCGCATGAGATCCAGAAAATGATCCCATGCTTCGTGAAGTGGTTCTCCTGCTTGTTATGTGAAATGTGTGATCCGGTGTTGTAAAGCAATTGTTTGACCAACAAGGAAGAACTTTCTTAGAAACTCGGATTGAAGTTCCACCCAGATGTTGATTGGATGCGTTTGGGTTTGGTACCAGTGAGCAGCTTTATCCATGAGAGAGAAGGAGAACATTTTCATGAGTAGAACATCCCGATTTTGAGCTTCTGACTCGAAGGTCTGAGCCAGATGCTTGAGTTATTTGATATGCTGGAAAGGAACTTTGGAATTATGTCCATAGAATTTGGGAATAGCATAAATCATTTTGGGCTTGAGTTCAGTGTCAGGATCTCCAGTGGGGATTTGTACTCGGGGTTCGATTGCCACCGCAGCGAGATTGTAGTGATCTCGCATCATTGGCCGCTGCGGTGGGTTCACAAAGGCTTGGAATAGATCATTTAGGCTCTAAAGTTGATTTTCAAGATTATTTTCTTCTGTGGGTTGTGCCATGATGATGGATGAAGGAGAATCAAGTTCAGATGAATCGGAAGAGATATCAATAGGATTGGGTTGTTGCACAAACAAGGAGGTCGAGGCTTGGCCTCGACGTGAATGAGTCACTAAAGGAGGCCTCAAGGATGGTCTTAAAGACCTCCTCCCAAACATGCATCGATGGAGTAGATGAGAGGTAGAATGTGATGGACCCAATCAAGACACTCAAAAATTTTGAATGACTATAGAGGTTCGGGGCGGATGATACCCCTTAGTCAGAAAGCTGTCCACTTGAGAATTACCTAGGCAGCTAGAGAGGAAGAGTCCCACAAAGACCCCTACACGGTAGAGTGCCCCCACGAGTTACAGGTTTCCCCCACCCGACCTCTCTTGTCACTGATGTTCCAGGTAGACCAGAATGGGGACTTGACCTCTTAAGTCTATCAGTTTTAATTAAGAGCAAGGGTGTTTAGGATTTCACTTGAACTTTAAGATGTGTTGAGTGCAAAAAGTGACCTAATTTGAAGATTGGTTGACCCAACAAGGTGGGTCAACTTCACTTGTATTGTCCTCTTGAGAATTTAGGTCCCTCTTTTAGTGTTCAAATGAATTTAAGAGCCCGATTTAGGGTTTTGCTTGAATAGATCAGTTCAATCAAGGTTTAGGCACACATTGTTTGGAAAGATCAATTCTTGATTAAGCAAGTGTGTCTCTAAAAATCCTAAACTGAAATTCTTAATTGGCTCTAATTTGGTCCAATTTAATTTATCAAAATGTGGTAGTCAGGGCTCAAGCAAGAATGTGATATCCCTAGATACCTTAAGCTTCAAGTGGGTGCATAGATCAGGATTTGTTGTCTAAATAAAATGTGTCAAATTAGGCAACTTGATGAATTATCTAAGGATAGAATGCAAGTAGCCCTAATTGATTTTTTTCCTTTTAAACTTTTCAGAATTAGGGGCTTAAGAGAGAGAGTAGTTAGAACTTACTTGCCCCTGATGTGTTTAATATGCAGCTGATTTTCTCTGAATGTATCCCTCATAAAATAAACCACAGCAAAAGAGATAAAGTAAGTTAGAATCCAAATCAGGAATTGCAATCAAGAGTTTTAAATTGCCCGTTGCTTCCTGGTAAAGGCGTCAAAATGCTAGTCGCTCTGAATCAGATTTTAAAATCGATGCATTGTAGTATAGATTGAATCAGCGTGAAAAACAAATAGAATTTATACTCAAATGGAAGTCCGAGGTTGAACACAAGGAGCAATATGGAATTTAAAGCTCAAGATCACAATTTAAATCAAGAATCAAGATTGCAATAAAAATAATGTCAGGATCAATATGCAAAAAGAATGGAGTAAAATGGTGATTTAAATCACCAATTACTCCTTGCAAGTAACACTCAAATCAAGCCTCAAGCATATGAGATCAAAGTATCAGACATCTTAAGTAGCCCTGTGCTACAGTGCTAGAGACTCAAGGGTCTCTGATGAGAATCTCATCATGAGCCCTAACTAGCTCATTTTGACCTAAGGAAGGGAATAAGAGCTCCTACATAACCTAGAGAAGGGCCTAATTCAAGGAATTAATGTTATGAGAAGAAAACATGAAACAAAGGTTAAAACTGTAAATTTACCATTGCAGTACATAAATAGTATTTCTCAGAGGCAAAACATAGGTCAAATGGTCTGAATAAGATAAAAAGTGGGTTGGTTCAGTCAGAAATGGGTTCATGTGCAATCTCGGAATTAAATGACATCTTGTAACCCTAAAACAGACCTGCTTAATTCGACAAGGTTATGGTTAGGATAAAAATCAAATAAACCCTCTAAAATTCATGAGAAAATATGCCCTAGGGTTTAGAACCTTTAAATTGGCCTTTGGAACCTATTTTGACCTAGATTGGGGTCCTGGCTCATTATTTAACCTAATTTGGGTTTTTGTGTAAAATGTCCAGTCAAACATGGTCAAACCTAAAATATAACTTCACCATTGGATTTATTAGGTCCAAATTAGGTTTGTACCAAAATTTAGACCTAAGGGGAGGTCATCTTGACCTACTTTGCAAAATAGTCCACCCAATTACATTCTGGCCCTAACTTTTGAAAATCATTGCACAGACCCCCCTAACTTCCTCGCCACTCTTACAATTAGGTCCCTCCACCATTAAAGTGGAGGAATCCTACTCCGGCGAGGAATGGAGGGGGATTACTCCTTGATTCCTCATAGATCTCCCAAATTTGGAAGGGAGATTCTTTAAGGAATTCCCTTCCATCTGAGCATGATTGCAAGGTCTGATTTACACCCAATCTTTCGTGCGAACGTATGAGAAATGTGGGTATCTTCCACATTCCATCTCCGATGAGGACTCGTGCGCTTGGAAGCTTGTCTTCCAAGCATAAGAGTCCTTGCCAGCAACTATAAAAGCACAACCACCTCCGGCCACATCTCTTAAGCTTGACTTGGCAGGAGAACCACCCCAATCTCGTCTCCTCTCCTCCGGCCAGGTGTCCAGTGAGCTCCGGTGAGTCCTCCTTCTCTTTCTCGTCGCTCTGCCACAATACCAGTGGCAAAGCCGCCTTCACCACCTTCCTCTGCGTCGCGCAATACCTATGCACATGCTTCGGCCCCTTCGTCATCGCCGTTCTCCCTCCTCTGGACATCTTCTTCTCTTGTGGCGGCAGGTACGGTTGGCTGCCTCCTCTCCCCCTTCGTCCACTTAGCTAGGTTAGAATTATTCCCCTCTCTCCCCTCTTCATTTCCCCTCTCTTAATTTCTACTATCATGCACCGACAATCACAGACCACCTCCATCGTCTCCACCTCTGGCCGACCACCGGTGAGGCGCATCCACCGCTCTGCACTTCCACACGCCTCACCAGACCCCTCATCAGCTCCTCCATCACCCACTGATCATCATCCACCCATCCACTAACCACCATCACCTCTCTAAACGTCCACCAAACACACCCATAAACACGGCCACAGAGCGACCTAGGCACACACTCCTAGGCTGCCCCGCGGCCAGCTACTCACCGTCTCATCTTTGCCTTGACACGGCGAAGCTCCTCATATGTTTTAATGGGGCCGCAAGGCCGTATTCGTGTATCTCAGATTTGAGCACCTGCCACCATTGAAGCACGCAGCAAGAAGGTCGCAAGCAACGCTCCAGGCCGCATCCACCCAGGTGTTGTGCTCCAGGAGGTGCGGGTTGGACTTGCGTATACACCCAGCCAAGCAATTAGCCTTGAGAGGGTGCACAACAGTAGCAATTGAAGGTCTCCTGTGGGTGTGCACGAAGAAGCGGGTGGGACTTTTAGTCCCACCTCATGAACGCAAGAGCGCGGTGTGTAGGATAAATTGGATTTGTGTTTCTAGCTCTTTGCCTCCAGTACATGGGGTGAGGTCCCTCGCCCACACACACGCCTTGTTTGCGACCCCTGCCCCCGCGGACCTGGCGTGACCGACCTGATTATCCTTCGCACTCCTCGTGCACCACACCCATGCCGGTGCACCTGGATTTTGGCACACGAAACCCGACCCGATTACCCGGCTCTGGGAGAGCGAACCAAAAAGAGAAATGGAGAGAGAGTGATGTGGGGGAGGGTAGGGGATAGGTTTTGCTCTTCAGTGTGTGCAGGGAAGAAGAAGGAAGAGGAAGGCGCAGCTGAAGCTAAGGACAAGCAGGGAAGGAAGGACTTAGTCACAGCAAAGGAAGAAGAAGGAAGGAAGAAAGGAAAGAAGCAGAAGAAAGAGAAAGCAAAGAGGGTGCGGCAAAGAAGAGAAGTCAGAAGGGAAGGAAAGACAAGGCAGAAGAAGAAGACAAGGAAAGAAGAAGAAGCACTGTAGCAAAGGTGCGGCTAAAGAAAAGAAAGGCAATGGTTGAAGATCCAAAGAAGAAAGAAGGAAGAAAGAAATCAAGGGCCGAGAAAGCTAAGTCAGAGAGGGAAGAAAGAGAAGAACCAAAGAGTAGAAGAAGAAAGAAAGAAGAAAGGAAGGTAGGAGAAACAAGGCTAAAAGGGAAGAAAGAGAGTCAAAGAAGAGAGATCTTTTTAAGAAGTCTGATTATAGAATCAGACATCTAATTCTTCTATTTTTGCTACAATTTTAACTCATAAACTCTTGCATTTATACTCTAAATTAGGTTTTGAGTAACTTTAAGTGTTCAATTACATTGATTGAGATTAGTGAATAAATTCTATTTGCTCCATGTGTTCGACCTCGGATACTTAGGTTTTCGAGTAATAAAAATTCTTACTTGTTTTCAAGGTGATTTCATCTATACTACAATGCAACATCTTTTAAAACCACGATCTCGCCTCGTTAAAAGTCTCTCTCTCTTCCTGCGTAGCTTTTCTTCTCCTCCTGGTTCTTTCTTTGTTTCTTCTTCTCCTCTTCGTCTTGTGTGGCTCCCTCTCTTCTTCTTCTTCTCTTCTTCTTCAGCTTCAACCCTTCTTTTCTTCTTCCTTTCTCTATTTAGCTACTTCACACAGAGGGGGAAGGATTCTTGAATTTGGCTAAGTGTCAGCCAGTTCTCGCCAAGAGAAAAACCCCCCTACTCGTGCAATCTCTCTCTCTTTCTCTCTTCTTAGGCTCCGCCCTCCCAGGGCCCCTTAGTAGGTAGTCGAGTAATCGGGTAGGCGCGTACCCGGGTCCAGGGCTATGGGTGTGGTCGCAGCCAAGGAGTGTAGGATTAGGTGGGTCAGGCGCACCAGGTCCGCGAGTGAGGTGTTGCGAATGAGGCGTAGGTGTGCGTGGGTGAGAGGGACCTCACCCTGTGTTTAGAGGCGATAAGCCTCTATCACAAATTCAATATATGTGATAGCGCTGCTTCAGTTGTTTCCGATATGGGACTAAGCGTCCTTGCTTTGCTTGCGCATGCTGCTACTTCCTTCCTTTGCCCAATTCGACTGTAAGGAGTGGTCAGAGGCTCCAATTGACCGCGTGAATACGTTCCTGGGCCAATTCCTCTCTGTCTGGAGTCGAGGTCCTAGAGCTGCAGGTCTGATTAGAGCTTCAAGCAAGCTCGTGGCGTGCTACGTCAATGGTGGAGGAGGCTGGAACCTAACGAAGATAGGGCTTTTGCTCCTGAGGTCGAGGTAGAGGTGTGGAGTGTGGAAGCGGTGGCGGAGGTGAACTGTGGAAGCCGCTAGGGCTCGCAGGAGGTCTATCGGCGAGTTGGAAGATGGAGTCGCGGAGGGCATTGGCGGGGTTGAAACGAAGTGTGGAGTTGCTGTTGTGATGAGGGGAGGCTGAGGAGTCATTTAATAGAAGTAGCAGACGACGGGAAGTGGAGTTGGCGCCGGTTGAGATATGGCCGGCGCCGGAGACGAAGCTTGCTCTGATAAGGGTTGGACGGCGAGGATGAAGGAGATAGGGACACCGGCTGGTGCTGCTCAATGCGGAAGAAGGCAAGGAAGGAGAGTCTGCCGCTGGTATTGTGGCAGACGATGAGGAGAGGCAAGGAGGGTCGCCAGAGCTTGAAGAGCATTTCGGCTGGAGGAGAGAAGAATTGGGAGTTACTCTGGTCGAATTCAAGCTTGGGGAGTTCGGCCTGGTCTGGGCTTTTTTTTATAGGTCATCAGAGGGCGATTAGAGCTTGGGAATCGGATTGGGAAATCCCTTGAGACCCAAATCTCTCATGCATTTGCATGAGAGATTGGGTGAGTTTTAGGGCTTAGGATCGGGTTCAAAAAGAAGGGAATTTCTTGATGAACTTCCCTTTCAAATTTGAAAGGGATTCGTCAAGAAATCAGGGAGTTCTTTCCAAATTAAGGTTGCTGGAGCAAGTAGAAATAGGTTTAATGGCGGTAGGGACCTTTGTGTGAGAACGACAACAAAGTTAGGGGTCTATTTGAAAAGATTTTGAAAGTTAAGGGTAAAAATGTAATCAGACAGGACCAAGTTGCAAACTAGGTCAAGACAAGCTCATCTTGAGTCCAAATTTTGGTAAAAATTTAATTTGGACCTAAGGAATCCAATGGTGAAGTTGGATTTTGGTTTTGACTACGTTTGACTGAGTAATTTATGCAAAAACTTAAATAAGGGCAAATGTTTATCTGAGACTTTGTTATGGGTCAAAACAGGTTCTGATGGTTAAATTGAAGGTTCCAAACCCTAAAGAGTATTTTTCTATGAATTTTAGAGGATTTAGGTGAATTTTATCATAACCAGAACCTCAGTTAATTAAGCGGATCTATTTTTAGGGTTTCAAAAAGTCATTTAATTCTCAGAATACTTGCAAACTCTTTTCTGATTGTTCTAACCCTTTTGTTATCTTTTTAAGATCATTTGACCTTCATTCAACCCTTGAGAAAATCCGTGGTTGTACTGCATTCATGATATGCTGGTAAAATTATAGTTTTAACCCTAGTTTCTTATTTTTCCCTCAGAATGATTATGCAGTGACTTATGACTCTCTGGCACTTATGTAGGAGCATTTACTGACTTAATTGAGTCAAAATGAGCTGGTTGTGGCTTATGATGGTGTTCCCATCAGTAGGGTACCAATGGTGGATGAGAGATAGATGCACGTGCGGGAAGATTTAGAACGAAAAACCATCTTTAGATCAGATCCAGAGGGGGTGATGATGTTCGTGCGCAAGGGATCGATGAGAGAAGATGGATTCATTGTTGGATCAATGGTCTGGAGATTGAATGGAGGCTGCTATCTTATGTTCAAGCTCGCATGAACAACAGGTCTTTTGGTGCATTTGCACCAAACACCTTGTGTTGAAGCGATAGAAATATTACGTCAGAAACCCATAAGTGATAAAAATAATTACCAATTGGCCCTTGATGGCTTGCAAGTGAGTCCTTGGAAACTTAAATGCTTAAGAAATGTTATAAAATGAGGACCTAAATGTGAAACTCTAAATACAAGGTCCTATTGACGTCCAAATGCAGTGAGATTTTTATTGGAACTTAATTGAATATATTAGAAGTTAATTTTTCCCTTAATTTAAACTTTTGCGCTCAGAAATGTATTCAATTGGCAATTGAATCATCAATTTGTATTTGTGAATAAAATATCTGATTAATTTGAACTGATTATGCATTTTTAACCCGAATTTGATATTTTATGTTATTTTCCTTAAATCTCACACTTAACCCATTTATTGTGTTAATTAGATAGTGTTTAACCTAGCTTCTAGCTTAACTTGGGTATTTTAGTTATGATGAGCTACACCTCATCACCTTTCCCCCTTCTGAGCGAACCCTAAACCATCTCTTCATCGGGCAGGGCTTCGACTGTCCATCATGCTAGCTGGGGACCCACCTGCTCTTGTCCTCTAATCTCACCTTCCTCCCTCCCCTTCGGTTGCAGATCTCATTGCATCAGTTGGCTCCTTCGTTGGTGGCTCCCTCCTTTTGGAGTGTTTAATGGCAACGATCTTGCTCAGTGTGGTGTCGTTGTCGTGTGGACAACAGCCTCGTCATTGTTTGGGGCATCATTGTCAATCGAATAGTCCCCAACCGATTGTCATCGCTTTCGATCAGGGCATACTCAGCTCGATGTCATCGGCATTGGCTGTTTGGGGTATCTCTAGCTGTCATTGATTTCGGTTGAGTGATTAGGGCTTGTCTTCGATCACGGTGCTGTCGTCAATTGGGGCGTCTTTGGTTGGCTGGCTCCGTGTGTCGTCGTTTGCTGACTGTTGGTGTTCCATCGGCCCTGCCACTCCTGCCTTCACCTCACCTCTATTTTTAGCATCATCAGTCTCTTGTAGTTATGCTTTTCTTTTTTTTTTTTTGTTGTTGTGGTGTTTCTATGGGACCACATTTGATGACAGGTTTCATCACGAAAGATTTTATTGGTGGCTTCTTTGTTTGTTATATCTTATTTGTGCAGATTGTATCGATAACCAATGATTTGATGGCACAATCATTTCTAATGACGTGGAGTAAGCTCTGGAGTTTGCTACGGAATTGTTACATGGATGTTTTTTTTTTTTTTTACTTTATTTTTTATTTTGTTGTGTCCTCTTGTTTTGTGTTTCCCCTTCTTTGAGCGTGTATCTTTGTTCCCCCTTTACGAGGGACATCGAAGTTGTTTGCTTTCTTTTTTTTTTGTCCTGCGAGGTTACATCCTATCATATTTTTTTTATTTTTTTAATAGAGTATCTTACTTTCAAAATAATAATAATAATAACATCACAATAATAAACAATCACTTAACTCGGCAAAAAACACCTTGATTAAAGAGCACATATTTCATCCCAAAAGACAAGGAATCCAGCGTGAGATTGTGTTCTTGGGAGGGCTTGGTAGCCCCGGCCCGTACTACATTTCTCAACTTCCAAACTCACTGAATTGTGACCCCCAAAGCCTGTCCAGCTAATTAAAGGGTCGATGAAAGATTTACGTGGAAGGACTTCACTTGATCATCAAGGGCATCCTCGAGTGTGTGCGCACTATTACGAGGGGTGAGACCAAGTTTGAGGCAGCATCTTAATTTCCCAAACGAAAGATGTGAAAGAAGGGCACTCGAAAACGCAAGTTGGCTCTTGAATCGTCGTCTGTACTGTAGAGAGTGCTACGTGACACACCCGAGATCTCATCCGGATGCACACCCTATGTGCCCCTCACCTTGGGATGGGAACCCATGACATCATGAGATTCGTGTCAATTCATTTGAGGGTGGAGGTGCATGCAAGGTAAGCATTCCGATGAAACACCAGATGTGTCACATATGGCATCTTCTTCACTTATCACGGATTAATTTACTTGGAAGTTTAAGAAAATGATGTTAAAAAATAAAAAATTAATATTAAATTTATTTATAAGATGAAATTAATATTAATTTATATTTATTTAAATTTATATTAAGTTACGATATTAATTCTTGTGATGTTTATTTGATAGAGATGTTAAGTATGTAAAATATGAAGGATATTAGAGATGTAAGTGGTGTATAATTTTAACATGAATTTGATTAATATCAATTGAAACTGATGTTAGAGAAGCTCATGTTAAAATAGGTAAATCCAAGTTAGCAAATTAAAAGTTAAGTAATCAAGTAAATGGAGGTTAACCTTCCTTTAAAGGAATTAACTCTCCAAGTAAACTAAATTTAAAAAAAATTACATGGCATTTCATGTGATGAAGAGGATGTCATATTTGATGTATAAAATTATATCTTGTTATCAATTCCTTACGCATTATATGAACTTTTTTGCATGTTGCAGGTGAACCAAACTTCACCCACCGGAAAACACAGGATGCACCATCATATAAAAGCACCTAAATGGATGACAAGTGGTGGGTTTCCCATTCCAAAGCCAACCCTGTGTGCGAAATTCCCCTCTTAATGACTTCAAGAAAATGGGGAAGTAAATGTTTCCAAATTCTCGAATTAGAATGTTTGGCATCAGTTTCCTAAAAATTGATCACCCATGGTGTAATGTCCATGCATGAAATCCGTCCAACGGGAGCTGGGGACGGTGCATCCATTAATTTGATTACGAGAGGTTGTTTCAACTCCTTCAAGTTGGGTGGACCTCCTTGAGCAATTGCAAGTGCCCCCACAAGAAGACGAACCCTTGGCGTTCCATCCACATAATAGATCACGAAAATGGTTAATAAGTGGAGATCATCTGCATACATAATATGGCAAGGGGCCACATGCCTTGGATCTTCATAGCTAGATAAGACTTCCACGATGAGAGTCAAGAGGTAGGGGTCAAAGGTCTCTATAAAGAACCCTTTTGTTGAGGTTAATTCATAATTGATCCACTTATAATTTAGGATGGATCTGAACCATAGTTGAGATTAACTATAGTTTATACTGAATATACCGATACCTCATACATCGAGTATTGGTACTGATGAGTCAGTATAGGTGTCCATGGCTTACACATTTGGTTCCCATATTCACTTAGGTACCGGTACTGATGCCAAATATCGGCACTTGTAATTTACTATTTGGGATACATGTTAGCTATACACTTTTCCAGTATTGATGGAGTACCGATAGTTGTGATAAGTATCGGAACTTCTAGCATACTGTTACAACTCCAGAATCACTTTTTCTTAATAAGAACCAGTACCTATGAGTACCAGTACTTATTGAGTACAAGCGTTTCAACCTATAGCCAATATGTACCAGTACTGAAGACCAATACCGGTACTAGTGATTTACAGATTTTGGTCACCACAGAGCCAGAGCCTAATTTGAGGCTCACATATACCAATACTCCTTATGAGTACCGGTACTAGTGAGCTACAGTCCATAGGTTTAAAATTCTGGAACCAAAATTGTGGCACACATATACTGGCACTCGTGATGATTACCAGTACTTGTGTCATTTATGAGAATTTGATTTGGGGTTTTTAGGAAGATGAAACATCTATCCTGAACCTAGTTCATGCAAAATCCTATTATTTGCTAATAAATCTATTTAAACAAGATGATAGGATATCAATAAGAAAAGATGTAAGGTATGTAAACAAACAGTGTTGCTTTGTGCACATGTATTAACACAAGTATGTCTGTATGTTGGCTCCTATTTGCTGGAAATAGAAAATACCTGTGTTCATCTTGATGATAAGGAATGGGGCTGCGATGATGGTACTTCCAAGAGATCCCACCTCTACCTTTGCATTGCAGGTGATGGTAGGAAGATTAGGATCTTCTCTTTCCAACTGTCCTCCTCAGTTGCTATTGCCTTCTCTCTAGTCACGATGGGGTTTGACAAGAGAATAGGGATGGTTCTCTTGGGGACCAAAACCCTCTCAATAATTAGCAATTCTTCACATTAATTGCCTAGGTTTTTTGCATGTCTGCCCATCAAGAAAATGCAACTCACCAATAGGTTTTTGCATATTAGCCTTAAACACCACACTTTCCTTTTGCATTTCATACTGATATATACTTAATATTATTAGTTGATCACTTTATGCTATGGGCATTTATATTGACAATCCATAATACCTATGTTGCATGATTATATCTATAGTTAAATACACGTACTAGTCCATATATTGGATTACAATCCAACACCATTCACAAGGATGGAGAAGGACATATAGGTGTGATGCATTGCTTAATCCAATGGAGCCAATAATCTCCAAAGCCCTAAAACTATAGGACTCGTAGTAGGAAATGATGGTAATGAGATGTGGCTCATCATAGCTAAAATGCCCAAGTTAAGCTAGAAGCTAGGTTATGAAATTTTCCTGGTAGGAGGGGGTGACATAATAAAGTGCGGAATAAAATATAACAATTTCACAAGATAAACAATCACACAATGTACACAATGATTTTTAGGCGGAAACCCAACCCGGGTGAAAACCACCACGTAACCCTCTCGAGTTAGGATTTTCCGATCAACCAAGTTGATCAAATCCGCTAACGTACTACTTAAACGAGGGTAGTACAACCTTAAATACAACCACGTTACTTTATACGAGGGTAGCGTACCTCAAACCCCTTCTCTTCACGAAAAGGATTTTGTCTCACGAAGGAGACGGGAATTTGCAAAGCGAATACCCAACCAAATAACAAAGTAAATTACAAATAGTCCTACAGAGCCAACAAAGATAATCTTAACCTAAGTTTCTATAGGAGTAAGGATGCTTCCCTTTGATGGAAGTACGCCGACGACACGGATGCGTGAACCACGCAGTAGCAGTTCGTCGCTCTCGTAAACTACGGTGGGAGAGCGGGTGCGCAAATGATTGATGCTCTCTAGATGTAGAACTTGAGCTTAGAGAGCAAGAGCTTTTCTTGGACACAAAAGAGTAGAAAGTATGTTGCTATGTGTGTCTTGGTGTTCTAGGTTTGTGTTTGAGTGGCAAAGGTTCCCCTCTATTTATAGAGGCCTTAAGAAGGCTTTGGAAGGCCTTGGAAGGCTTCCATAGCCGTTGGGTGTAAGCTCCAAGAAAATCTGGCCGAAATCAAGATTAATCATTACATTGGCAGGGTTATCAGACGTTTGATCCTGGCATCGGACATCTGGAAAACCAGTTTAAGACATCTGGGAACAAAGTCAGACGTCTGATTTTAGGCGGGTTTCCTTACTGACTTGAATCAGATCTAAATAGGGTTCTAGTGCATTGTCATCAGACGACATACAGGACGTCTGGAACTAAGTCTGGATGTCTGGAAACCTACTTTTCTACGGGAATGGATTTCCAAGAGAGTGCAACGGCTAGAAAATCTATGAGAAGAGATTTTGGGTCAGCCGAGGCAAAACGGTCATGTATCAGACGTCTAGGGTCCTCTACGGACGACTAATACCGGCTAACAGTCATATCCTTCAGTGTTTACTAAGCCAGCCAACGGTCCACTAATTGGATGTCTGGCGAAGTCATCAGACGTCTTCTAAGACGTCTGGTCTAAGGTCTGGACGTTTGATTTCATCAGACAGAACTAATTAAGTCCAGCCTAAACATAATCGGACGTTTGAGTCAACATTCAGATGTCTTAAAAGTATTTATCAGACGTCTCATTTTCAGATTAGACGTCTGAAAAAGCTGTTTGAACCCTATTTTGGTTTTCTAAGTTCTCTATAGAAAACCTAAGTATCCTAGGGTTGTGCAGGTGTTCCTAGGACTACTGTTAGGGTTTTTCGAGGCTCTTTAACATGAATCTAAGAAACAAAAGTACAACGATTACAAGGAAAGGAAATCTATCATATTCTTCATCTCCTTCCTTCTTCAAGCCATCGCTCCTCGCGAAGATCCTCTGTTCTCCATCAAGCTCCTCCAATCCGCCATGGATGCGAGCTCGAACTCCATCTAACCACGTCACCATTTGCAATTAACCTGAAATCTAAGACTTCAAGTGCAAATGTTAAATGACACGTGTTTTGTTATTATCAAAATAAACGATCGTGGTGCTCTAGCACCAATAGGTTAAACACTACTGAATTAACACATGAAATGGGTTAAGTGTGGGAAATAGTGAAAAAGACCTAAAGCATCAAATCTGTGTTAAAAACGTAAAATTAGGTCATTAAATGAGATATTCTATTCATTAATATAAATTGATGATCCATTTGCAAATTTAACAAACATTTGAGTTCAAAACTTAAAATCAATAGTGAAATTAACTTCCTTAATGTTCAATTAATCTTCAATAAAAACTTAGTTGCATTTGGACATCACTAGGACCTGGCATTTATTAGATTACATATAGGTCCTCAGGTCATATACATTTTCTGCATTTAAAAACCTCCAGGGATCATTTTGTAAGGTGTAGGGACCTCTTTGCAAATCCTAGGGATTGCTTTGCAGAAATTTTTAGCCACTTATGGGCCTTTCCACAAAACCTCTACCCCTTTGCCCATAAGGGCTTCTCCACAATTCTTCAAACACACCTGCTGCGGCACTTCGATTGTAGCTGTGAAGAACACAGCCAATCGCAGCTGTTCGTTCCTTGATCCCATGATCTTGTGGCCATCACCAATTCAAAGCTTCGTGTGCTTCGACGTGTGTAGTCACCACCTTGCCCAGATCTCATCCAATGACCAACTTTTGATATTGACTTCGTGCACCCTCGCTAGCCCATCCCCACTACCCATGCCTTAAGTGCCTAATCACACCATTGTGGTGCTCTGATTCACTGTCTCGGCTACTTAAAGAGCTCCCTGAGCTCGTGCGCATGCCTATCGACCTCCTCTCCTACTTTCTTGAGGCGATCCCTTCGTTCTCTCCAGCTCTCCTAACCTCTTCATTCGCCACATCTATGACAGAGGTGTGGTCTTTCACCTCCATTTCCTCCTCGCCGCTAGGGATGACATACGCTTGAGGATGACCCTGGAGCTCCTCTTGTGGGCTCTTCATTCGTTGGCGATCTCCCCCATTCTTCCTCCTTAGCCATTGGCTTTGGATCTAGGCAACCCCATTTCTCTTGTTAAATTAGGATTTCCTGCTTTCTAGATTAGTATAGTATCTGTATATTTTAGAGTAGCTTAGGAGTAGATCAAATAGTGAATTCAATGGTTTGATTGTTAAAGTTAGGAGTAGATTAGGTTAGGTAGTATTCCACTCACCCACCTCCTCTGATCAATTCCGATCAGAGGAGATGAATTCATCTATTCATCATGTTCATTTAATCTCCCTCTCCATATCACTATCACATTCATTGATTTTCCTCGACAATTTATTTCATGATTCACTCCATTCATGATAATCACTATGGATCTAAAGCTCAATAGCTTCTAGATCTACAGTGCGTTCAATTCCATCTAAGGGTGAATTCATTCATTCCATTAGTCACAAGCATCCTCAATATGGTTTGATTTGTGCTTATTTGGTCATTTGGAATTGATCTGAATTCTTGGGTTGAATGAGGATGTTCTGAAGTAATCATGTGTTGATCGGATTTAAATGATCAAATTGAACTTTCTTATGTTTGATTGAATTGATTGCAATGGGCTTAAGCTGTTTTAACGTGATGTTGATCATTATATGTGCTTATGCCCAATTTTAAATTTAATCCCTGATGTTTGGCTTTGTTTGGTAGCTCAAGCCCATGAGAATCAGATGTCCTAATTTGAGGCTTGAGCAATGATTCAATTGGTTTTAAAGGATCACCTAGAACACATGCACATTGATTAATGGTGTGCAAATGTTTCAAATGATCAAATCATTTTGGTAGAGACATAGCAATAGCCCATTTGGGTTGACATGGTTTCAAATTCTAAAATTAGTTTTGATCTATGATTTTAGAGGAGTATAATGATGGGAACACTCATCTTATCAGAGTTTTAACTACAATAAAAGCTGCAGTTAAGACGTATGAACAGATGAATATTTCATCTATTCTGGAGTGGTAATGCAGCAGATGATATCTGACTTGAATTTGGACAGCAACTACAGCAGCAGCAGTTGCAACAACTGCTGAATTAGAGAAGTTGAGTAGCTGAATCAACTGCTAAATTTCAACAGCTGCTGCTGCTATGTTTATTGCAACAGTCAGCCACTGATGGCATCGGCATCATCCTCTATAACTAACTTAATTTGGCTAAGTTCTAAGGTTAAATTCACACAATTAACACATTAAAAGGGTATAACTCAGTTAGGGCTAAAAAGAAAGGAGTTAATAGAAAAAGGGATTAATTCTATAATTTTTACGAACAATTATAAATGCAGAATAGCTGGGGGATTAACTTATGGTTAATTAAATGTAAATTGACCTTAATTATCCTAAAAGTGTGTTGATACTGAGTAATTTATAATTTTCATTCAAATTAAATGTTAATACTTAATTAAATCGGCTAGTTTCAACCCCGTTTCAATTAAAATAGTTTCGATGAAAATAAATGTAATATAAATAATTTAAAAATTAATTAAAAATATTTCATAAGATTTGACATAGTTTATTTGACAATCGAAACTTGTTTCAACCTACAATAATAAAGTAGGTGGTTATGTGGTACATTTTTAGGTCAAAATGTAAATTTATCATGCAAACATCATCAAAATCCAAAATTGAAGTCACCATTGGATTCCTTAGACCTAAATTAGGCTACCATAAAAACTTTGGTTCATGTGGACTTCATCTACCCTTAGTTTGCAATTTGGCCCTTAATTCTCAAGTTTTCTTGCAAACGACCACCTAACTTCATCATCTTCTTCACATTTTCGTCCCTGCTAGGATCATGCCATGAATGACCTCCTTGTCGAGCTTCGAGCTCAATTTCCGACCAATCCAGACCTCTGTTGGCCACAACCTCTAAAGAGGAATTGGTCCTTGGTCAGTCCCGCATCGAACGGAGGTGAGATCGTCGCGATTGATCGCTTGTGGAGAGCGCAACCCGTGGTCAAAGGACCCATTGTTTCACGAGCTTTGCGGCATTCGTTGTCACTCTTTTGTGCGTTTCTTCGTGCAACCCTCCCTCTATTTAAGTTCACTATCTCCTAAGGGTACATTTCGTGCTCAATTAACGTGGTTCCCACCTCTTCTTCCTTCTTCCGAACCACCATTGTTGAATCACCTCAGAGCTTCTTCGCCACCTTCATCCGCCACCTTATTGAAGAAATTGATAAAGGGCTTTGCTTCCCCTTCACTCCACGAATCTTCAAGTGAAGCTTCGGCCTCCGATGTCCTCTCCTTTGCTCCAACCGACCCCACGCCCGTCATCTTCCTCCTCGAGTTCGGTAGACGCCGAAGTTACCACCGGAACCCATCACCTTCTCCATCTTCGACGTACTCGTTCATCAACATCATCACTACGGATTGCCGATCAAACTCCCCCATCACCTCGGCCAGCAATAGGGCTCTTCCCCAAGCCCTTCACCAACCCCATCCCCCACGTGGATTCCATCTCCACGACCAACGCTGGAGAAGAAGAAGAAGAAGAGAGGAGGTTTACTGATAGGGACCTAAACGAAAGGAAAAAATCCACAGGGACCATTTCGTAAGGCTGCAGGGACATTTTTGCGATAATATAAGGGTAACTTTGCGAATCTTCTTAGATTTGGTTCAAAACTTGTTTTTAAGTGGTTTTTAATGCTATATTTTGCCAAACATTTTTGTTGATGCTCATTTGTGCCTAAATAGAGAAATACGTGATGATTATTTATTTAATAATTTTTATTGAGCATTGATCATAATATTTGTCACATTTGATTTCATAAAAATTACATAATAGAATGCGACTATGAACTTATTTTATTTTTAAGGTTGAAGTCTGTATTACAAATTCACGTAAGTAATCTGCACTTAATCAAATAGTGGTATTTGCACATTAGCTTACACCTAGCGAACGATCTCGGAGTACTTTTATTTCGAGTTATATAAATTGTAAATGTTAATCTTGCTTTGATCAGTTATATTACGACGCGTGTTTTTGAAAAACGATCGAAGTGAGATAACATTTTGGCACTGTTGCCAGGGAACAACGTGCATTTATCACTATTATTCGTGATTTCTGACATATCTACCTTGATTGGTTGTTTTGCATGAACTGAACTAGAGCGCCTAACTTCTAGAACCTGAGGACAACCACTCCGCGACAGGTAACTCTCTCCTATCTTCTTAATCCCCTCTTTCCTAATTTCAATTAAACAAAAAGGGGTAAAAGAAATATAGGACTTAACCTTGCCATATTTTCTTAGAAGTTTCATTTGTGGCAAGCAATTATAAATTCTGAGCTAGGATCGACCTAGAAAGCAGAACCCAGCAATTTCTGAGCCTAAAGGGACTAGTTAGTTGAACCCGTGGACTAGAAAATTCTTGATTAAGTCCAACGGGATCATTAAATTTCAAATTGGACTCCACTTTAGAGCCAAATTAGGGTTAACATTTTAGGGGCTATTTAGTACACACTTACAATTATAAAGAAAAATATCATCCGCATTGTGTGCTACCTAAGCCTTGGTTGAACCGATTTACAACTTAACCCTAAAATATAGGCTCTAAGATCACTTGAACTCTAAAAGAAGTGACTTAATAACCTGTTTGTCGAACCAAAACAAGGTGATTTGGGTGAGTTAACCTGGATTGCATCCACAACATTAGGACAGGTTAGGTGGAATTGGTTCACTTGGTGACCCAATCAACCAAAAAATTAGGTCACAATAGGAATAAACTCTTAATCAAGTGATAATTTGAGGCACAAATAGGATTAAAATTTGATAGACCTAGGACCTCAATTCACACGTATCCGCTCTACTTGGAACCGCAGTGACAAGAGAGGTCAGGTAGGGGAAACCCTGTAACCCATAGGGAAGCTCTACTGTGTAGGGGTCTTCGCAGGACTCTCCCTCTCTGGTTGCCTAAGTAATTCTTGGGCAGGTAGATTTGTGATCTAGAGGCCATTTGTCTCTAAGCCAAAGCCATCCAAACATATTTTTGGGTGTCTTGATTGGGTCTGATTGAAATCTAGTCCCTCATATTTTCTACAGTGCATGCACGGTAGGAGGTCCTTAAGACCAGTCTTAAGGCCTCCTTTAGTAGTTCATTCACATCGGGGCCAGCACCCGACTAATTTGTTTGGGTTCTCTTCTTCAGATCTGAGCCCTATCTCCTCTGACCCATCTACATCCAACCCAAGTTCTCCGTTTTTTGATTCTGACTCGATGGAGAACCCTGGTCCAAAAGGAGGAGACGACATCCAGCACCTGCAAAACTAGCTTCAGGCTCTCACAG
Source organism: Thalassia testudinum (assembly GCA_037157565.1). Taxonomy (NCBI): domain Eukaryota; kingdom Viridiplantae; phylum Streptophyta; class Magnoliopsida; order Alismatales; family Hydrocharitaceae; genus Thalassia; species Thalassia testudinum. The sequence continues at coordinate 37,826,414 of JAZHRO010000051.1, read as the reverse complement.
ATCTTATCAATGGGTTGGCAAACCCTAGAGCAGGTCCACAAATGCGGGATCATTATAATCCTACAGAAGTAGCTATCGAGCCCAGCGTGTGTATTCTGGTTGGGGGACCTCAGATCGAGCTCAAGCCGAATATAATTAGCTTGATCCCCCATTTCCATGGGTTGGGTTCTGAAAACCCATTCCAACACATACAAGAGTTGAAACATTTGGCCTGAACTCTCAGACCAACTGTTCAAAATCGGAACACTCTGCTCATGAAGATGTTCCCTTTCTTGCTTAAAGAGAAAGCTACCCACTGGTATCGGTCTCTGAATCGACTGATCAATACATGGGAGGCATTGCAAGTCGAATTTTTGAGAAAATACTTCCCAGTAGGGTGTACTAACACCTTGAGGCATCGGATCACGCATTTTCAACAAAATGCGAGGGAACCACTTCATGAGGCATGGGATCGCTTTCTCAATCTCATGCGAAAATGTCCGCAACACGGAGTTCCTAAATGGGAATAGGTCCAATCTTTTTGCTGGGGACTCCGTGAAGATATTCGACTTTTCGTTGATGCAGATCATGGAGGCAATTTCATGGACAAGCATGAGAATGCTGTTTGGGAAATTCTCGAAAATATGGATGAGAATTCAATAAACAATGCATCCATAGGTATGTTCGACAGGACGACTACCCGTGCATCGACGAACACACGTGGAACACACGAAGCACAAGACTTATCCTCTTCCGTCGACATGGAGTTTGTGGCCAGTTGATTGGATAAAGTCTCAATAATAGAGAAGAAGGTTGACGAGTTGACTTGCCAACTACAAAAGGTCACTTCTCAGCAAAACACGTACGCACGACCACCCACAGGGAGGGAGGCCATGCATAATATTCACCACACTGGGACGGATATGAATCCATTCCCTTCTGACTCTAGGTTTAGGGAAAACTCTGAACCTATTTATCCTAGTTGGGGGTCCTCTGAACTTCATTATTCTAATTGTTCCAGAGCTCCTCAACCCTGTGAGGAACTCCACGCCATCCAGAACAACCCCTATTGCAATTCCTGTAGTCCTGGATGGCGTAATCATCCTAACTTGTTAAGACCCAAGGCATCAAAACACTTTAAGACGTCTGGGAGTTGGTCCAGACGTCTGGTCAGACGTCTGGACGCCTTCCCAGATGTCTGGAAATTATTTTTTGCATGTGTACGATCGTGAATCTGCGTGCGTGCCGCGCGTAGACTGAAACCCGCCGCCCTCTTCTTTTTCTCTCCCCTCACAGACCTGCAGAAACCTTCTCCCAATGCCTACAAATACCCTCCTTCTCTCCCTCACACCACCCACATCCACCTGTCTTCTCCTTCCTCCAGCGTGAGAGCGAGACGCCGCTGCTACTGGGTGCAGTGGTGGAGAGGAGAGGTGCAGCGAGAGGGAAGAGGAGAGAGCGTGCGTGTCATGAGAGAGAGAGAGAGCTCGCCGAAGTAGTTCGAGGCTGGCCGACGTGCGTGCGGAGGAGTGTTGTGCTGGGGAGGGTTCCCCCGATGCTGCTACAGCTCGGGCAGCGGGTGGACGAGCGCAGCGCAGCCGCGTGCATCGGGAAGAAGACGAGGAGGTTCTGATTTTGGGAATTTTTCCCAAAATCAGACGTCAGGACCTACATCCAGACGACGCGGGCGACATCTGGAGGAAGCTCCAGACGACTGAGAGGTATGTATTTTCCTCCTTTGCTTACTTTTGCGGATACGGCCATGTAGGCCGTTCCGCCGAAGCTCTGTCGCATGCCTTGTTGAGGGATTTTTGCGTACGCGTGCAGGTTTCGCTTTGGGAGGGCGCGGGACAAGCCCTCCCACGCGATTCAGATGTTTGGGCGAGCCACCAGACGGCGAAGAGTGTCTCCAGATGTCCGGAGAGGTGGTCGGACGTCTGGAACTGGGTCCAGACGGTTCAGTAGGACCTCTGGACGTCTGAGGAGCAGCGCAGAGTGAGGTATGACCTGGACCCCTTTTAAGACGTCTGGAAGATGTTCCAGACGTCTGATTTGAGTCAGAGTTGTCATTTTTGACCCGTTTAAGGTCCGTTCGAGGTCCAATTTCCGCGTTTAAGATTCCGTTCTTCTCAAAATAAGTTCCTCTACTTGTTTGAAATACTTTTATCCTGTTCTGAGTGATTCCTTGTAATTGATCCTTGCGTTAGGACCTCATTCTGTTGCAGCTTTGGGGGTTGCGGAGGCACGTGGACCTGCCGATCACTTCCCCATTACTCCCGATTTTGCGGGTAGAGTGGCTTCTCTTAGTTAATTACAAACATAAATGCATATCTGAAATAAATGATTGATCATAGGGTATGGCATGAATCCTAGGACCTGAAAACTAGATTGAATGATATATCCTAGGGTATGGCATGAATCCTAAGACCCGAAAACTAGATTGAATGATAGATCCTAGGGTGTGGCATGAATCCTAGGAACAGAAACACTGAAACGAATGTCTTGAATGCTTGAATTGCAGTCTTGGATAAGTAGATAGAATAATGATAATTGCCTATAATTGGATAACAGCTGCCTGTGAGATGTAGAGCACTGTTGCTAATAACTGCTACATGTAATTCCTGTTGTTTGGAAACTAAATTCGAGCTGCTTGTATATAAATTGGAAAAGAAAGAGTAAATGTTGGAAACACGTGCTATATGCAAATAAAACTGAAATGATGAAACCTAGTATGGCTTGGCCTGAGAAATATGAGCACGAACCCTATGGGGAATTAGGAGTAGAGCTCTTGGAAAATAAATAGAATGGAACTGGAAAAGTAAACGGGAAGTGAGCTGGCCCTTGAGTACGGAGTACCAAGGAGAGCAACTGTCCCCCTGTTTAGTGCAGAGCGAAGCTAGCCGCCTTAGGGTTGGGACCCGGGGTTGGGACTGGCCACTTTGTACCAACTCTGTGGCCCTCGCGTACACAATACCGGGGAGAGCTACTAGTGTAGGGAGGGAGCTAGCCACCCCACGGGGCCCGGGGTTCAGCTAGCCATCCTACACTGACTTGTTAGGCCCACTAGGTAAACCAGGGTAGTCAGGCGAGGGTGTGCGGACTGTGGAGGGGCTAGACCCTTGTTACTGAGAGGGCTCTGCCCAATACTGGTTCCGTGCTGTGCTTTGGGCGCACTTGTTAACGGAAACGACTGACCGCGTGCCAGTGCGTGGTAGCTACTCGTGCGTTTATCGCGCGTGCCGTAGTCACTGTTACATCTGTCAGCGACCTTGGGGTGGTTGACTGAGGGTAGGACCACCACAGGGGACTCTCTCGGCTAGGAGAGCACCACGTGCTACTTCTACTTTTCGGAAAAGACTGCAATCAAGATTGTTCCCACGAGGAACATTCGAGATCAAGAGAAAGACCTGAGAAATAAACCAAGAAAGAGTAAATAGATAAATAAAGCAAGAAATTAAAAACAACAGCTACTTGTCCACCTTTACTGTCTTTCTTAGTTAGTTGGTTGCCACTCTACTCAGTGTTTCGCTGACATGTCGTACTTACCACCTTTTTCAGGACCAGGTGTTGAGCAGCTAGAGCCTACGGCTGTGGAAGGTGCTGGGCCTAGTAGAGCCCAGTAGTTGTACTTATGTTGTACCCGTTCCTGTTGTAGTGAGTATTTTGTTACACTTTTGTACTCTTTTATTGTAAACTCCATATTTCTGTACCTGTTTTTAATTCTCTACTGTTGTGGTGGTGTGTACTATAGTAGTTCTTTCTTTACTACTGTACTTTTGTTATTGTTAGTTACTTGCATGGTGAATGTGGTTTATTTTACTGCTTTTTGGTTACTTTCTCGTTGGACGACTGGGTCTTGGGATCAGTCGAGTCGGTCCGATTCTCGTGTCCTGTAGGGATTCAGGAACCAGGTCGTAACATAACTTCTCCTGGTCGGGGAATTCCTATCTGCAAAATCCTAGACCTCAATATCCACCCTGACCCCAAAATCCACACTGATATCAGCCTACTCAACCTAGGCCCAATCTGAATTTTCAACATGGGTCTAGTAAAGATGATCAAATGAGCATGATTCTTCAGACCCTGGCTGATATGTAGAAGACTAATGCTGCTATGCAGAGGCAACATACAGTGGATATGGTAGATATACGCAACCAAATTACGCAAATGGCTGGGACTCGCCAGCCATGCACACTACCCTCGCAACCTCTGCCAAACACTAACAATGTGCCGAATCAGAGATACGTTGCGAACCCAAAACAGGGCCAAATTCATTATATCCAACCCGGCCCTTCTGTAGTTATATATCAAGGCGGGTCAGAAGCATCAACTTCTATACTGGATTCATCTCAGCAGCAGCAGCCACCTATCCTACCCACTCCTCCATATCTTGCGGGATTACATTCTATCATAACCCGTAGTGGTAAGTGTACTAAGGATCCTGAGCTTAAGAGATACATTAAACCTAAACCTAGTACATCTCAATCCAAAGTGATTATTAAGGATAACTCAAGTACTACAGAACCCACTCCAGAGGAGCCTAAGACCACACCTTTTCCTGAGGCCTTGACCAAAGGAAATAAGGGTAGGAAGCCACCTCAAGTTGACGAGGACTTGATCAAGCTCTTTGAGCAAGTCTAGATTAGCATTCCATTGATGGATGCTATACATCATGTACTGGCTTACACGTGATTTTTAAAGAACATATGCACTCCTAAGCGAAAGCCGAAGAATTCTGACAGGAGTCCTATTTTGCTATCGAAGTAGGTTAGCTCCATTATCTTGAGCAAGCTTCCGCAAAAATTAAAAGACCTAGGCACCCCTCTGATCTCCTACAAGATTGGGAATTTAGAATTTAACCGAGCTCTTTTAGATTTAGGTGCATCCATTAATCTTATTCCCACAACCCTCCTAAAATATTTTGAGGATTTTGAACTTAAACCCATGGAAGTGACATTGCAGTTAGCCGATCGATCCATTAAGTCACCTCGTGGAATTTTGGAGGATGTAGTTGTAAGAGTTCAGGATTTCTATTTCCTGGTTGATTTTATTGTACTAGACATGGAGACACCAGAAAACCTAAAAGATACACCTATAATCTTAGGGAGACCATTCCTAGCAACAGCTAGGGCAAACATTAATTACAAGGAGGGCCAAATGGAGATAAAATTCGGGGATAAGATAATGAAAATTGATATTTTTGAGGCCCATAGAGGAATCAATTGTGGTGTAATTTAGGAAATAAATAATATCGATTCACTTCTTGAGGATCCTATCGCTGAATTGGGTATAAATATTCCTGAGCAAGAACCCTTAGAAGTCCAATCCAGATTACACCTTAAGGAACCTAATCCACCTTTAGTTCCCCCTTAGGCTAGCCCTGACCTTCCTACTGTTGCTGAGAATCAGGTACTTGAACTAAAACTACTTCCTGACAATCTTAAATACGTCTTTTTGGGTTCAAACAACACGTTTCCTGTGATTATCAACTCCTATCTTTCCATAGATCAGGAAACGCGTTTGATTTCCGTCCTTAGGGAGCATTGCAAGGCCATTGGTTGGACCTTAGATGATCTCACTGGCGTAAGTCCTTCTTACTATACACATCGCATTTTTACAGAAGAAGGCTCACGACCTAAGCGCAAAGGACAGTGCCAACTTAATCTGAATCTTTAAGAGGTCGTGAAGAAAGAGATAATTAAATGGCTTAATGCGGATATTATCTATCCCATCTCTGGTAGCCATTGGGTTAGCCTAATTCATGTGGTGCCTAAGAAGGTCAGGCTAACCATTATCAAATCTGAGTCTGGAGAATCCATCCCCACCAGAATTGTAAATTCGTGGAGAGTCTGCATAGACTACAAAAAATTGAACACCTCCACAAAGAAGGATCATTTCCTGCTACCTTTTATTGATCAGATTCTCAAAAAATTAGTGAGAAATTAGTATTTCTGTTTCTTGGATGGATACTTAGGCTATAATCAAGTGGCCATTCATCCTAAAGACCACATTCACCTGTCCCTACGGTACATTTGCGTTCTATAAAATGCCTTTCAGACTCTGCAATGCACCTGCTACCTTCCAGCGATGCATGTTGGCAATATTCTCTGACACGGAGGGTAAGTACTTAGAGGTCTTCATGGATGATTTTTCTGTCTTTGGAAAATCTTTCAATGAGTGTCTAGGCCATTTGACTAAGATCCTCCAACGATGCATTGATGTAAATCTGGTCTTGAGCTGGGAAAAGAGCCATTTCATGGTTCCCCAGGGTATCGTTCTTGGACACCTTGTGTCTGAGCAAGGTATCCAAGTTGACCAAGCGAAGATCAATTTGATATCCAAACTCCCTCCCCCTTCCTCGATCAAAGAAATCAGATCCTTCTTGGGGCACGTCAGATTCTATCGACGTTTTATTTCTAACTTCTTAAAAATCACCAGGCCCCTGACTAACATTTTATTGAAGGATATTCCCTTCAATTTCTCTGATGAATTTGCCGAAGCCTTCAAAATTCTTAAGGATCAAATCACCAAGGCACCAATATTACAACCCCCTGACTGGTCTCTTCCATTTGAGATCATGTGTGATGCATCCGATTTTTCTGTGGGGGCAGTCCGTAGTCAAAAAGTTGACGGGAAACCCGTAGTGATCTATTACGCAAGTAAAATGTTGGACGACGCCCAAGGGAATTATACGATCATTGAGAATGAACTTCTGGCTGTTGTCTTCTCCTTGGAGAAATTACGATCGTACCTTCTCCGGTCCCACATAATTATATACTTGGACCACACGGCGATACGACACTTGATCGCCAAAAGGGATGCGAAGCCTCGTCTGATTCGTTGGATCTTGCTTCTACAAGAATTTGACTTAGAGATTCGTGACAAAGTAGGAAAACAGAATGTAGCTGCAGATCATCTGTCTTGCCTTCCCTCATCTATCACTGATCAATCACTACCTATTACTGAGCATTTTCCGGATGAGCATCTTATGGGCATAGATGCTGGGCTTCCCTGGTATGCAGATATTGTTAATTACTTGACGTCAAACCAGATTTCGTCTGATTGACCCAAAGCCAAAAAGGACAAATTCATTTCAGACGCCAAGTACTACTTCTGGGAAGATCCATATCTGTTTCGCATCGGAGCGGACCAAATCATCCGGAGATGTATTCTTGACATAGAGATCAATGATATTATCTCATTTTGTCATCACCAAGCCTGCGATGGCCATTTTTCTTGACATAAAACCGCTGCTAAAATCCTCCAAAGCGGCTTCTATTGGCTGACTTTATTTAAAGATGCACACAAATACTGTAGGGCATGTGCTCGTTGCCAGACCTTAGGCAACATGGGCCATCACGATATGATGGCCTTAAATCCAATCATCGTGTGCGAAATTTTTGATATTTGGTGAATTGATTTTATGGGCCCATTTCCAAATTTGAATGGCTTCAAGTACATTCTTCTTGCTGTAGACTGTGTCAAAATGGATTGAAGCCATTCCTACCCGAACCAATGATCATAAGGTTGTCATCCGATTCATTCACGATAACATCTTCTCTTGGTTTGAAGTTCCTAAAGCAATTATCTTTGATGGAGAGACCCATTCCGTGATTGTGCATTTCCAATCCGTACTTAGAAAATACGAGGTGTCTCACTGCATTTCTACCCCGTATCATCTGCAAACAAACGGACTTGCCGGGCAGTCAAATTGGGAAATCAAAAAGATTCTGCAGGTCATTGTTCGACCTGATAGAAAAGATTGGTCAACTTGGCTTCCGGAAGCACTATGGGCTTATAGGACAACCCATAAGACCCAATTAAGAATGTCTCCATTTAAAACTATTTTTGGGAAGGCATGTCACCTTCCTGTAGAAATGGAGCATGTAACGACCTGATTCCCGAGTCCCTACGAGACACGAGAACCGGACCGACTCGACTAATCCCAAGACCTAGTCGTCCAACGAGAAAGTAACCAAAAGAGCAGTAAAATAAACCACATTCAACATGAAATATATCTAGCAGTAACAAAATACAGCAGTAAGAACAGGAACTACTACAGCATGTACCACCACAATAGTAGAACAACATTTATAACATAACATGAACTACAAGTAAAGAAAAGTACAGAGAGTAACAAGAACTACTCACTACAGTGGAACAAAAAGGGCACAAAAGAACAGTGATAACTCTACTAGACCCTACTCGGCCCAGCGCCCTCTGCAGCCGCTGACCCTGGCTGCTCAACACCTGGTCCTGAAAAGTAACGAGTGTAACACGTCAGCGAAACGCTGAGTAGAGTGGCAGCTAAAACTAAAGAAGCAGTAAAGTGTACAGTAGCTGTTTTATTTTCTTTCTTCCTTTATTTACGTCTTTCTATTGTTTCACAATTTATCTATTTCTCAGATCCTTCACTTGATCTCGAATGTTCCTCGTGGGAACGATCTTGATTGCAGTCTTTTCTGAAGAGTAGAAGTAACACGTGGTGCTCTCCTAGCCGGGAGAGTCCCCCGTGGTGATCCTACTCTCAGTCAACCACCCCAAGGTCATTGACAGACGTAACGGTGACTACGGCACGCGTGGTAAACGCACGGGTAGCTACCCCGCACTGGCACGCGGTCAGTCGTTTCCGTTAACGGGTGTGCCCAAAGCACAACACAGAACCAGTATAGGGCAGAGCCCTCTCAGTAACAGGGGTCCAACCCCTCCACAGTAACCAAACAGGGGCCTTGCCCCACCACAGTCCGCGCACCCTCGCCTGACTATCCTGGTTTGCCCAGTGGGCCTAACAAGTCGGTGTAGGTGAGCTAGTAGAACCTCGGGACCCGTGGGGTAGCTAGTACTCACGGGTAGCTCTCCTCGGTACTGTGTACACGAGGGCTAAAAAGTTGGTACAAAGTGGCCAGACCTAACCCCGGGTCCCTAGGGCGGCTGGCTCCACTCTGCACTAAGCAGGTAACAGGTGCTTCCCCTAGCACTACGTACCCAAGAGACAACACACCTCCACATCTTTCCTTCTCAGTTCCATTTCATTCGCTTTCCAGGAGTTCTACTCCTAACTCCCCATAGGGTTCCAGCTCTTTTAACTTAGCACATTTAGGTTTCACCCTTTCAGTTTCACGTTCATACAACCCATATTCTCAATCATGTTTATTTATTCATAACAGGCAGCTGTTAAATCAATTTACAGGAAGCTATTATTTCCTTTCCACAGTTTCCAAGACTGCAATATCTATATTCATTTCACTAGTTTCCTAGTCCTAGGATTCATGCCGCACCCTAGGATCTATCATTCAATCTAGTTTTCCAGCCCTAGGATTCATGCAATACCCTAGGATCTATCATTCAATCTGGTTTCTCATTCCTAGGATTCATGCGATGCCCTAGGTTCTAATAATTGTTCCATAATTGTAACAAATTATGTTAATAATTTCTAAAGCCACTCTACCAGCTACAACGGGAGTACTGGGGGTGTGGTCGGAAATCCCGCGCACCTCCGCAACCCCCGAGACTGCAATGGAACGGGGTCCTATCACAAGGATCAAACACAAGGAGTTTCTCAGAACAGTATATAATTACTGTAGACGGGTAGAGGATTTTATTCAGAAAAGAAAGCAACTCGAAAAGCGGAAAACGGACTCCGAATGGGCCCTAAACGGGTAGAAAATGATGAAACAGTCCAATATCAGACGTCTGGAACCTCTTCCAGACGTCTTAAAATGTGGGTCAGATGGTACCTTTGTTCTGCGTAGTCTTTCAGATGTCCAGAAGCCTGCGGGGGCGTCTAGCCTAGTTCCCAGACGTCCGATGGTCACCCCGGACGTCTGGAAGTCCTTCCCGTCATCTAGCACTGCGGCCAGACGTCTGATTCGCATTGGATGGCGAATCTCAAAACCTGCACGTACCCACTCCTCGCTCTCAGTACGAACGGTCGCAGAAAAGGAAGAAGGATGAAAATAACTTACTTGCCAGACATCTTGACAGTCCTCCAGACGTCTTCACCGTCGTCTGGTTGGAATCCTAGACGTCTGATTCTAGAAAAATTTCCAGAATCAGAGCTTGGCTCGCTCTCCGCCCGCGACGCACGGCCGCGCCGCGCCCCGTCCGCCTGCTGCTCGAGCTGCAGCAGCCCTCCAGCGACGCTCCACGCCTGCGGCTCCCCCGCCGCCCGGCTCTAGCTGCCTCGGCAAGCTCGAGCCCTCACGGTCGGGCATCTCCTCCCTCGCGCAACACCTCCTCCTGCAACTTGCCGCGGTTGCCGCTGCGGTCGCTCGGTCGTGCTCGCACTCTCGCATCGGCTGGAAGAAGAAGAAGGAAGCGGAGGAGATGAGAGTGAGGGAGAGGGCGAGGGCCTTATAAGGCCGTGTGGGGAGAGAGAGAGAGAGAGCGCAGTCTGCGCCTGTAGGAGGAGAAAGGGAAAAAGAGGGCGTTCGCAGGTCTGCGGCGTAGGCGCGCAGACGCAATGTTGCGTGCTGCAGAAATTAAATCCCAGACGTGTGGAAGGGGTTCCAGATGTCTGGTCAGATGTCTGGGCCACCTCCCAGACGTCTTAAAAAGGTGTCTTGAAAGCGCGTTCGTAACAATATAACAAACTCAAAGGAAGTTTCGTCCCCGAAACTTACGCTAACTAGGGTGCGAGAAAAACATCATATAAAAACATAACAAACTCAAAGAGGACTGAAACCGGTCCGAAAGACGTACCTGCGAAGAGCTCTGGGTACCGCTCTCGCATTGCCGCCTCAGGCTCCCATGTAGCCTCCTCGTACCGCTGGCTCCTCCACAGAACCTTCACCAGGGGTACTTGCTTTCGTCTTAAACTGTGGACGGCTCGGTCAAGAATCTGCACTGGCCGCTCGGGGTAGGTCAGGTCGTTGCCCACCTCGACGCTCTCGTCACTCAGTACGTGACTGGGATCGGCTACGTACTTCCTGAGGTTGGACACGTGGAACACGTCGTGTACACCAGAAAGCTGTGGAGGGAGGGCAAGTCTGTAAGCAACGGGTCCAACCCGCTCCAGGACCTCAAAGGGCCCCACGGACCTCAGCGTGAGCTTCCCTCTCACCCCAAACAGCTGCAGGCCCTTCATGGGTGAAACGCAAAGGAAGACGTGATCCCCAACCTCAAACTGCACCTCTCTGCGTTTTCGATCCACGTAGCTCTTCTGTCTGCTCCTGACAGTGCGGAGTCGCCTGTGGATCTGCTCGACTACCTCCTGACTCTTCCGGATCAACCTGGGGCCAACCTCCCACTTGGTCCCCACTTCAACCCAACTTAAGGGTGCCGTACACCTCCGTCCGTACAGAGCCTCGTAGGGGGCCATGCTGATGCTCGAGTGATAGTTGTTGTTGTATGCAAACTCCGCCAGGGACAGGTGCTCCTCCCAAGAGCCCCTCCAGTCCAGTACACAGGCACGCAAAAGGTCCTCAAGTGTCTGTATCGTGCACTCAGACTGCCCGTCCGTCTGGCGGTGGTAAGCTGTACTAAACCTCAACCGCGTCCCCAGGGCCTGCTGAAACTCAGCCCAAAACTGTGACGTAAAGCAGGTATCCCGGTCGGATATGATTTCCCGCGGAACTCCGTGTAGTCGTACTACATCGCGGATATACCTCTCTGCCAACTGTGATGGTCCCAAAGTGACTCGGATCGGCAAGAATCGTGCCGTCTTCGTCAGTCTATCCACAATTACCCAGACTGCGTCATGTCCTCGCTGGGTAACAGGTAAACCCACAACCAAGTCCATGGTGATGCTCTCCCACTTCCACTCTGGCACTGGAAGCGGCTGTAGCGGCCCTGCAGGCCTCTAATGCTCGGCTTTCACCTGCTGACACACTAAGCACTGCTACACGAATTCATCCACATCCCGCTTCAGCCCCCTCCACCAAAACTCGCGTCTCAAGTCGTGGTACATCTTCGTGTTTCCGGGATTGATGAGTGGCTACTCATCATGGCTAAAAGGCCGAAATTAAGCTAGACACTAAGCAAAACAATATCAAATTAACACATAAAAAGGGTTAAGTGTGGGAATTAAAGAAAAGACTTAAAACTTTTAATGTGTGTTAAAACCTCCTAATTAGGTCACAAAAATGAGATATTCTGAAAACTAAAGAACAAATGATGATCCATGCATCAATTGAACACATAAACAAGTTTGAAAAGATAAATCAGAAGTAAAATCAATGTCTTAAATGTTCAATTAAGCACATGTAAAAATTTGAAAGCAATTGGACATCATTTAGGCTTAGAAATAAATAGATTACAATTAGGTCCTTCATGCATTACATTTCTACCCTTCAAAACTCCTTCTTGGACCTTTTTGCAAGCCGCAGGGACCCTTCTGTATGACTGCAAGGCCCTTCCAGTTATAGTTCTTTTCACTTTTGGACCTGCACGCTATTCTTCTACCCCTTCGTTCAAGGGTCTTCCTGCAAGTTTTCCCTCATTTCAGAGAGAAGCCTGTGTTCTTCACGCGCACTGTAGCACGCGAAGAACACAGCCATTCTCGACCGTCCATCGCACTTTTGATCTCGATCTGCGGCTGGATTCTATTGGAACCTTCGCGCGATTCGGTGCGTGCGTTCACCTCTCTTCCCAGATCACATCTGACGGTCAGATTTCCCTCTCGACTCGCCCCGCGCTCTACTCATCTCATCCTCACCGCCGGCCTAATTTTGATTAACCTCACCCTTGCGGTGATTCCAGTCACTGAGCTGCTATTTAAGCACCTCAGTGGTGTCGTGCGCAAAGGATCGCTCCCTCCTACATCTCTTAGCGATCAGTTCGTCCACTCCAGTCTCTCCTCCTCATCTAGACCCTGATTTCACAGCCACCGGCTGTGGAATCATCGCCTGCTCTCGACCCTCCTCGTCGCTAAGGACCTCGTAGCACCTGAGGATGACCCTGGAGTCTCACTAGCAGACTCTTCCCTCCGCTGGAGTCACCCTCCTCCTTTCTTCCTCCTTAGCCGCCGGCTAAGGACCCATAGGTCCCATTCTTCCTTTTAGTTAGGTTTTTAATTCTGCACAAGTAGTGTTAGATTTAGTTTGCAGTAGTTTAGAATAGATTTAGTTTTAATTGTTAGTGTTTAATGTTAGCTGTAGTTAGATTAGTCTTAGGAGTAGAATTAGTATTAGATCCCCTCCCTCACCTCCTCTGATCAGTCCAGATCAGAGGGGAAGAATCATCTGTTCATTGTTCAATTTATCTCCCTCTTCATGTTTTGTTTTTCCATCATCCAAATTCTGATTCTTGTTTTTTCCTTTTTAACGACGAATTTTTCATCAATCACCCACACATCCTGACCCAATTTTAGATCTGATGGCGCACTGCCTCAGATCTGAAAGTGGCGTCACAAGCACCATTTGGGGCTTCTCACTCACTCCATTTGTTTCACAAAAGCCCCTCTGTTTTAAATGGATTGCCTCAGTTTGTCAGAGCACTTTTGATTTGGATTTTAAAGGATTTTTACTCTCTGAAATGTTTTGACAGATCTGACAAATTGAAGGGATTTTTTATTTTCATTGTAGGTAAGGATTCTGAGAAGTTCTCTGGTGACAGAGAACCAATCAGAAGAGCCTTTCATGATTCTGTTTATACTTTGTTTTGAATGCATTTGCCAGCTTCCATTAAATTTCCTTAATGCATTCTTAGTCTCTTTTTGCTATTTCAGAACTGCCATACACTATTTGTGTTGATGATCATTTCTGTATGGTGATTCTCTAACCTAAGGAGTTTTCCATACTCCTTAAGGTTGCAAGAAACTGGGATTGTGTTTCTTTGGTTTTAATTGATCGAGCTAAGTCTTCCTTCATGCTGTCTATGGCATTAGGAAGAACTAACTCAATGCCATTTGTTGTTTTGATCTGAAAGGATGCTTCTGATAAGGTTTTTCCTAATGAGTATTTGAGCTGAATTTACATGAGATTTTCGTGAGATTTAAACCCCTTTCAGATTTGGATTTCATCTCTTCAATGTTTAGTTTGTTTTGAATTTAATCTTGTTCCCAGTTATACAGCAACATGCTGCAACTTGCAGCTACATTTCCCTCCATCTCCAAATTCTCTTCTCCTCCAAATTCCCCTTTCATCTGTGAATTTTTTGTTCCCCTTTCTCCAAGTGGACTAACTGCAACAGCAGTTAGCCATTTGACAGTGGCTTAAGCCACTGCTGCTGCTACAAAAACTCACCCTGAACAGCAACTAAAACCAACACTAAAACAGCACATTCTTCTCTTCTCCATCTCCTCTGACAGTAGCTGCGGCTGCTGTCTAAACTCAAATAAAAACTCAATCAACTCTAATTCCCTAACTTTATACAAAAGCCTAATGGCATAGACTTATTTTAAAACTGTAAATATACCTATTCATAGTATTATAACTATAGCATATCCGTTAGATACATAGTTATACTGTAAATATGTATAAAACCTGTACAGAAATTCATATACATATGTAATCTATGTAAAAATATGTATATATACTAATCTATTATGCATGTATTTACTGATTTATGTATATATGTATGTACAGATTTATATTTACTTATTTAGTAGCTAAGTTAATAAGTTAGAGCAATAATCAAGTAAATAAATCTATAAACTTGGGAATATATATATATATTAAGTAATTTAAGTTAGTCAAAGTATAATTATACCTAGTATAACTTACTGTAACTTAGTTTTAATTTTAAACACCCAGAACTGCTATTTTAGCCTAAATAAAACATAAATAAATTCATAAAAATACAATAAAAATATGTATTAAATACTTAAGTATGTAAGTTTAAAACTGTTTAAGGTCAATTAGACCATTTATTAATTATTTTATAAGTAATTAACCATTTAATCACTTAAATAAACCTGTATAATCAGCCTAGTTTAGCGAATTTATTTGTATAGTAAAAATATTTAAAATTCAAAATTAATTAATCAATTATGTAGTATTACGTAAATATTTTATTTACCATATTTTATTTTATTTTTTTAATAATTTATGGCCCCCAAATCGAGGGCCAAAAACGCGCACAGACGCAGCTGCGTCTGATTTCCAGCGCACGATGTGGCGCTGGAATAGCGCCACATCGTGTGCTGCAAACCAAACGCAGCCATATAAATATAATTTATGTTATAACGTAAGCAGTCGTCACGGCGCCGGGCGCTGGAAACGCGATTCCTTATCCGATTACACGATTTGTGCTGAACTCTGATATGTGATGATATTGAATATGTAATGTATGTGTGGGGCTGGGGGCCCGAGCGTGCGAGTATGTCTGGCGTTGGGCTGAGGCCCTGCGCTGATACGAAAACGTAATTAAGGCACCTAATCTGAGATTAGGGCGCGCTTATTAGAGGTCTGGTCCCACCCGAAGGGTGCTGTGTATCCCTCGAAAAGCGCGCCCGCTAATTAAGCACATTCTACACTAAGGACGTTAGCCTAACCCCGTCTCCACCGCAGCCTCTGAAATACCACACAGAAGAAATTGAAAGGACAGACGACTTAAGAGAAGGAACACACAAGATAACAAGAACAGAAAAGACTTACTGTACATACAGCAGTAGAATAAGTAATATATACATACGTATAAGTAAACCCACATAATTACTAACAGAATAAAATGACACTATAAATGTCGCTAAAGACCTCAGTTTGCTTCTTTAGGTTGTATATAGTGTTTTCTGAGATTTAGCGACGTTTATATCTGTCACTAAAACTGATATATATGTCACTATAAATAAATGACTAGTAAGTTAAGTTTTTACACTATGGTATCCTAATGTAGTATGAACTAACATATTAGTGTTAATAGTATAACTTGTAAATACATAGTTAGAGTATAATAATAGATTGTTTGATACTTGTTCATAGTTAGTATTTTTTGCAAGCACTTCTTAGTAACTAGGTAAATAAAACATTCATTCATTCTTTAAATGTAGAGTTTCTTTTTGAATAAGAAGACAATTTTGGAGATAATCAAAGAGTGACCGAATTAAGTTCAATAAATTGCCTCCCAGAGAACGACCTGGAACAAAACCAGTAAAAATTAGATAAATAAGCAAATGATAATAATGGTTGTAATGACTGGTACTCACCCATACTCACCACTATACGACATCCTTAAGGTTATATTATACACCCTATACTACAACGACATGATCATAACAATAATTATTCACCATCATCAACCAACCATCATCATCAGGGATGTATGGTGAATCTGGAACTGTGTGCCTCAGTCAGGAGCTCTCTCAATAGCTCCTCGTCCCTGGGAACGCACAACCGTCCCCTCAGGCGCAGCACCTGGTCTGTGAAAGAGAAGTCCCCTGGGTCTCCTGACAGTACTCTATCGCGCAAGGACTGCAAGTACGGATCGGCCATCTGTCTTGTGATGATGCGGTCTATCAGCTCTGGCCTAGTCTGTCGTGTCACAGTCACTGCCCCACAGTGCCCCCGTAACTCTAGGGGTCGCCAACTGCCCATCTCCTCCAAAAGGCTCAACTCTGTAACTGTAAGCTGGCCAAGTGTGCGGGCGCCTTCCGGCTCAAGGCGTCAACCACCACATTGGCCTTGCCCGGGTGATAGGAAATGCTGCAGTCGTAGTCCTTCAGGAGCTCCAACCAACGTCTCTGTCTCATGTTGAGCTCCTTCTGATCAAAAAGGTATCTGAGGCTCTTGTGATCTGTGAAAATCTCGAAGGTCTCACCGTACAAGTAGTGCCTCCAGGTCTTCAGCGCGAAGACGACAGCTGCCAACTCCAGGTCATGGGTAGGGTAGGTATGCTCATGGGGCTTCAGTTGCCGCGAAGCATAAGCGACAATGTGACCTCTCTGCATGAGCACACCTCCTAACCCCTGCAAGGAGGCGTATGTGTACACAACGAACCCGCCACTACTGTCGGGGATGGTGAGCACGGGAGCCGAAGTCAACCTCCTCTTCAGCTCCTGAAAACACGCCTCACAGGCGTCTGTCCAAGTGAAGGGCATGTCCTTCCGGGTCAACTGTGTCATAGGACGCGCAATCTGTGAAAAACCTCTGATGAATCGTCTGTAGTAGCCTGCTAGTCCCAGGAAACTACGAATCTCAGTGACTGAACGCGGTCTCTCCCACCTGAGCACTGCCTCGACCTTGGTTGGGTCCACCGCCAAGCCGTCTCCAGAGATCACATAACCTAAGAAGGTCACCTCCCTCAACCAGAACTCGCACTTGCTGTATTTGGCATACAGCCTATGTCATCTCAGAGTGTCCAGAACCATCCGCAAGTGCTGTCCGTGCTGCGTCCGATCTCGAAAATAGATGAGTACGTCATCAATGAATACCACCACGAACTGGTCCAAGTACGGTCTAAACACCCAGTTCATCAGGTCCATGAAAGTAGAGAGGGCATTGGTCAGCCCAAACGGCATGACCAAAAACTCATAGTGTCCGTACCGGGTGCGGAAAGCTATCTTGGAGACGTCTGCCTCCCTGATCCTCAACTGGTGGTATCCAGACCTCAAGTTGATCTTGGAGAACACCGTGGCACCCCATAACTGGTCAAACAAGTCATCGATCCTCGGCAGCAGATATCTGTTCTTGATGGTGACCCTATTCAGCTGTCGGTAGTCCACACAAAGGCGTAGGGTACCATCCTTCTTCTTCACAAACAGTACCGGGGCTCCCCAGGGAGACGCACTGGGCCTCACGAAACCCTTCTCCAAAAGGTCCTGCAATTGAGACTTGAGCTCTCATAGCTCAAGATGTGCCATCCTGTATGGCGCGGTGGAGATGGGGCTGGTCCCTGGTACTAGTGAGATCCCAAACTCGATCTCACGCTCGGGCGGTAGTCCCGGTAACTCGTCTGGAAACACGTCAGGGTACTCTCTGACCACCGGGATGCTCTGGAAGTCTGCCACAGGATTGGGCTCTACCA
This sequence comes from Thalassia testudinum, assembly GCA_037157565.1. NCBI lineage: Eukaryota > Viridiplantae > Streptophyta > Magnoliopsida > Alismatales > Hydrocharitaceae > Thalassia > Thalassia testudinum. The sequence goes on along the minus strand of JAZHRO010000051.1, from coordinate 37,808,534 downwards.
CCACACAAGCTAGGAAGCCCTCACACCCCTGGCTCAAAAGTCTCGCCGCCCGAAGTGCCGAAATGCACCTGAAGCCTCCGTCCACTGGCTATCCATGAAACTCGAAAGAAGGCAACTCCGGCATGGAGAAGACAATCTTCCTCTCAAAATAGTCCACCAAGGCGTGGTAAGCGGACAGCCAGTCCATCCCCAGAATTACGCCAAAGTCCTCCATTTGTATCATAATCAGGTCAGCTGGAAGGCTATGTCCCCCGACGCTGACCTCACAATCCATGTACACCTCCTCAGCTACAAACAGCTGACCACTCGGACTTCTGATTACTAACGGATTCTCTAACAGCATATAACCCTGGCCCAAACTAACTGCGAAACTGGCTGCGACAAACGAGTGCATAGCGCCGGAATCGAAAAGTGTGTAAACGAGTCTGTCGGAAACTAAAACCATACCTGCCACCACCGATCTCGAAGCTCTGGCATCCTTGTGTGTCGGGGCGTTGATACGCCCCTCAGCTCTAGGTGCGGACGAAGCAGCCACACTCTGCGTCGGATGGGCAGGTGTTGGCTGGTACCCTCCTTGTGACTACTGTCCTCCTCGCGCCTGGGAACTGCGGCCTCCTGCGCGCCCTCCAGTGCTCTAAGCGGGAAGTATCTGCTGACCTCCTGCCCTAGACGGGCAGTCCCTCCTGATGTGGCCCGGCTGGCCACATTGGTAACAGAGGGGAACCCGACTCCCGCCCTCAGTGGGTCCCTGCTGTCGGCTGGGCGGGGGTCCGGTGCTGGCGACTGCCTTTGTCGAGGGCCCCCAAAGGCCACGGATGGCCCTGCAAAACATGACGGCTCTCCTGCGGACGCCACGTGTCTCCTCTCTCGCCGGCCCTATGAAAAGTCTGGCTGAAAGGGCCTCTTCCGCCCGCCGTCAGTGTCTCGCGCGGACGGGTTGGTCTCCTCGTAAGTCATGGCTGCCTCCACCACCCTCGAAAACGTAGGCAGCTTCAGGGGTTTGACATACCCCCGAATCGCAGGCCGGAGCCCCTCGGTGAACCTCCAAAGGTGCTCCTCCTCAGTGGCTACCGCTGCTGCTGCAAAGCGGGACAGCTCCAGGAAACGCGTGTGGTACGCGCTCACGGTCATCTTCCCTTGGCGGAGAGTGTGGAACTCCCTCCTCCTCTGGTCTTGCCACGTCTGGGGAAAGTACTGCTCGCAGAAGAGGACGACGAACCGATCCCAGGTCGGCTCGTCCCTCTCCTGTACCCGGACCGCCCTCCACCACCTGTGTGCCGCACTCTCCAGCTGGTACGTGGCAAAGGCCACGCGGCACTCCACCGGGGGGCGAAGGGTGTCGAAAATCTTCTCCAGCTGCTCGAGCCAGTCCTCTGCCTCGGTCGGGTCCTCATCACCCTTGAAGGAGGGGGGCTTCAGCTTCCGGAACTGTCCGAAGAGCTCAGAGTGGCGCTGCAGTGGGGATGCCGGTGCCCCTCCAGGCAAAGGTGCATCGTGCACAGAAGTGTCGGAGGAAGATGGGGGTGGCGGCGGCCCATCCCCTCCCCCGTGTCCAATGCCGCGTCTATCGTGTGGTCCCACAGAGGACTCCCCCTCCGCAGCCCTAGGGGGAGGCGCTCGAGGCGGTGGGTGGAGCTCCTCTCGCACAATATCCCGTATCAGCTGGGCGAGGTCCTGGGCCTGGATGCTCGGGAGTAGTGGCTAGTCCACTGAGGCGTCGGCAATGGCACGCCCACCTCGCCGACCTCGTCCTCGGCCGCGCCCGCGGCCCGCCTCACCAGTCCCGCGACGAGGCATCTCCTACAAGGAGACGCGAAACAAAATGAAACATGTCAATATGGAACGATACCTAACGGAAACATCTAAGAGCTCATGTCAAAAGATATGTTGTGGTGGCTACTCTAGTTATAGACATGTGAATTGATTATTTTCCAGTCAGTTGATTCACTTCTCGGGACGACCTTGCTCCGATACCATCTTGTAACGACCCGATTCCCGAGTCCCTACGAGACACGAGAACTGGACCGACTCCACTAATCCCAAGACCTAGTCGTCCAACGAGGAAGTAACCAAAAGAGCAGTAAAATAAACCACATTCAACATGAATATAACTAGCAGTAACAAAAATACAGCAGTAAGAAAAGGAACTACTACAGCATGTACCACCACAATAGTAGAACAACATTTATAACATAACAAGAACTACGAGTAAAGAAAAGTACAGAGAGTAACAAGAACTACTCACTACAGTGGAACAAAAAGGGCACAAAAGAACAGTGGTAACTCTATTGGACCCTACTCGACCCAGCGTCCTCTGCAGCCACTGACCCTGGCTGCTCAACACCTGGTCCTGAAAAGTAACGACTGTAACACGTCAGCGAAACGCTGAGTAGAGTGGCAGCTAAAACTAAAGAAGCAGTAAAGTGTACAGTAGCTGTTTTATTTTCTTTCTTCCTTTATTTACGTCATTCTATTATTTCACAATTTATCTATTTCTCAGATCCTTCACTTGATCTCGAATGTTCCTCGTGGGAACGATCTTGATTGCAGTCTTTTCCGAAGAGTAGAAGTAACACGTGGTGCTCTCCTGGCCGGGAGAGTCCCCCGTGGTGATCCTACTCTCAGTCAACCACCCCAAGGTCACTGACAGACGTAACGGTGACTACGGCACGCGCGGTAAATGCACGGGTAGCTACCCCACACTGGCACGCGGTCAGTCGTTTTCGTTAACGGGTGCGCCCCAAAGCACAGCACGGAACCAGTATAGGGCAGAGCCCTCTCAGTAACAGGGGTCCAACCCCTCCACAGTAACCAAACAGGGGCCTTGCCCCTCCACAGTCGACGCACCCTCGCCTGACTACCCTGGTTTGCCCAGTGGGCCTAACAAGTCGGTGTAGGTGAGCTAGCAGAACCCGGGACCCGTGGGGTAGCTAGTACTCGCTCTACACTAGTAGCTCTCCTCGGTACTGTATACACGAGGGCCAAAAAGTCGGTACAAAGTGGCTAGACCTAACCCCGGGTCCCTGGGGCGGCTGGCTCTGCTCTGCACTAAGCAAGTAACAGGTGCTTCCCCTGGCACTACGTACCCAAGAGACAACACACCTCCACATCTTTCCTTCTCAGTTCCATTTCATTCGCTTTCCAGGAGTTCTACTCCTAACTCCCCGTAGGGTTCCAGCTCTTTTAACTCAGCACATTCAGTTTTCACCCTTTCAGTTTCACATTCATACAACCCATATTCTCAATCATGTTCATTTATTCATAACAGGCAGCTGTTAAATCAATTTACAGGCAGCTATTATTTCCTTTCCACAGTTTCCAAGACTGCAATATCTATATTCATTTCACTAGTTTCCCAGTCCTAGGATTCATGCCGCACCCTAGGATCTATCATTCAATCTAGTTTTCCAGCCCTAGGATTCATGCAATACCCTAGGATCTATCATTGAATCTGGTTTCTCATTCCTAGGATTCATGTGATGCCCTAGGTTCTAATAATTGTTCCATAATTGTAACAAATTATGTTAATAATTTCTAAAGCCACTCTACCAGCTACAACGGGAGTACTAGGGGCGTGGTCGAAAATCCCGCACTCCTCCGCAACCCCCGAGACTGCAATGGAACGGGGTCCTATCACAAGGATCAAACACAAGGAGTTTCTAAGAACAGTATATAATTACCGTAGACGGGTAGAGGATTTTATTCAGAAAAGAACGCAACTCGAAACGCGGAAAACGGACTCCGAACGGGCCCTAAACGGATCGAAAACGACGAAATAGTCCAATATCAGACGACTGGAACCTCTTCCAGACGTCTTAAAATGTGGGTCAGATGGTACCTTTGTTCTGCGTAGTCTCTCAGACGTCCAGATGCCTGCGGGGGCGTCTGGCCTAGTTCCCAGACGTCCGATGGTCACCCCGAACGTCTGGAAGTCCTTCCAGTCGTTTGGCACTGCGGCCAGACGTCTAATTCACGTTGGATGGTGAATCTCAGAACCTGCACGTACCCACTCCTCGCTCTCAGTACGAACGGTCGCAGAAAAGGAAGAAGGATGAAAATAACTTACTTGCCAGACATATTGACAGTCCTCCAGACGTCTTCACCGTCGTCTGGTTGGAATCCCAGACGTTTGATTCTGGAAAAATTTCCAGAATCAGAGCTCGGCTCGCTCTCCGCCCGCGACGCACGGCCGCGCCGCGCCCCGTCTGCCTGCTGCTCGAGCTGCAGCAGCCCTCCAGCGACGCTCCACACCCGCGGCTCCCCCGCCGGCCGGCTCTAGCTGCCCCGGCAAGCTCGAGCCCTCACGGTCGGGCGTCTCCTCCCTCGCGCAACACCTCCTCCCGCAACTCACCGCGGCTGCTGCTGCCGCCACTCGGTCGCGCTCGCACTCTCGCTTCGTCTGGAAGAGGAAGGAAGCGGAGGAGTTGAGAGTGAGGGAGAGGGTGAGGGCCTTATAAGGCCGTGCGAGGAGAGAGAGAGAGAGCGCAGTCTGCACCTGCAGGAGGAGAGAGGGAAAAAGAGGGCGTTCGCAGGTCTGCACGCACAGGTGCGCAGACGCAATGTTGCGTGCTGCAGAAATTAAATCCCAGACGTTTGGAAGGGGTTCCAGACATCTGGTCAGACGTCTGGGCCACCTCCCAGACGTCTTAAAAAGGCGTCTTGAAAGCGCGTTCATAACAGAGCATAAAGCCTATTGGGCAGTACTGAAGTGTAATTTGGACCCTGAAAAGGCTAGTATTCACCGTCGCTTGCAAATAAGTGAGCTCGATGAGTTATGCAATGATGCATACGAGAACTCGCAAATTTACAAGGATCGAATTAAGGCCTTACATGATAAGCACATTTTACGAAAATCATTCCGTCCTGGTCAGAAGGTACTTCTATTTGATGCCCATCTTAAGCTGTTCCCGGGCAAGCTCAGATCTAAATGGACTGGACCATTTCTGATTAGGAGGATTTTTGGTAATGAAGCTGTGGAAATCTCACCTCCTGATTGTGACTCTATACTATTTATCATTAATGGCCAACGTCTTAAACCTTTTCTCGAACTTCATTATTTAAGTCAGATCGAGGAATCTCTTGACCTCCATTCCACTTGAGCCGCATTGTAACCAGCTAATGGCTGTAAATTTAGCGCTTAACGGGAGGCAACCTGTCTTTCAAAAAACCCGAAACCTTTCTTATTTTTTAAGAAAATAATGCTTACTGCACTTTAGAGTTCCTAATTTAAGAATAGTCGACTCCACCTCCAATGTTCACATTGGAGCTAGAAATCGCTCGTAACAACCATTTCCGACCGTCCACTCACCTTTAAACCTATTCTAAAATTATGAACTAAGCTGAATGTGAACTCATCCTGTTTGCAATGAGGGCATTGCAAAGCATAGGCATGAGGGGATTAAAGTAAAATCATCTGAAAACTATTCCTGAAAGGTTCTAAAGAAAAAAAATAGGGGGGAGGGGAGGAAGGAGAAAAGAGAAAAATAGAGAGAGGAATAGAAGAAAAATCAATAAATTTTCTTCCATAAGATCCACCAAATAATTGTGAGGTGAGAGAAGAGTATTTATTGGTGCTCCAAGTCTAGTATGAAGACTCTTAAATTATGGATAATTAGATATGAAATTCGGAGTTAGGCACAGTTTTCGTTCTCAACTCCTTTGTGCGAATATTTTGTTTGAATCCCTGAGAGCCACCAGATAAGACAAATACGTAGAGAGCGGGTTCTAATAAAACTATGACTAAGGTGGATGGTTACGACGATTTTTTACGGAATCCTTGACTGAAAGAGGGTGCTAATAACAAAAGTTAGAAATACACTTCCTATCAATTCTTTTCCAATGCCGAGAGTAGACACTTCCATCAAATAAGCCACATAATATCCTTTTGAACACACCCATTTCTTAATAATGCCTCATTAAGGAATGTTGTGTTGTGTGAGTTATATTTTCACGAAAAAAAAAGAAAAAAAAAAGAGAAGATATCTTCGAAAAAAGGAAAAAAATATATATACATAGATCCTTTTGACTAAAAAAAAAAAAAAGAGTTTGAGTTCATAGTTATGCTTATGTGTTAATTTGTTATGAAAATAAATTTCATTGAGGTAGCATTACCTACTACTAATCCACCAAATACAGCCTTAACCTACCTTTTTGTATTTCTAACCGCCCGAATACTGGTTGAGGAATTCTGACTTAGTTATAGGGTTATCAGAACTTAATCAAAGTGTAATGCCATGAGAGACCACCAAACATGTTAACAAATCTGATGAGATTGTAAGCTCTTATAAAAAAAAAAAGAAAAGAAGAGACAAGAAAAGAAAAAAAAAAAAAGAGAGTGAGCACAAAGGAACTAAAAGAGAGCACAGTTTTAAACCATTTCTTCGAGTTGATTTGTTTAATATTCTAGTAATTTAGAGCCCGAAATACTAGATTATATGTAGCACCAAATAAGTATGAACCACCAAAAATAAAACCCTTCAACTCAGGCATCTTCTACCTAGACCTAAAAGCCGGGGTTAAACTACAAATCACTTGCTATCCCCGAGGGAAGAAGTTTTGCCTATCTTGATAAATTTGTACTAAGGGGTAAAAGAAAACTTTAAATTAATATTGAGAAATGACAAGGAGGAGGAGGAGAATAAATTCTTTGGAGCCAAATGATAGAAATACCCTTACGCTGGACATTTAAACTAAACACTAGAATTTGCTAAGGGACTAGCAAAAGGTAGGCATGGAGGTATGATGGCATCGCCATCATCCTCTGTAACTAAGTTAATTTGGCTAAGTTCTAAGGTTAAATTCACATAATTAACACATTAAAAGGGTATAACTCAGTTAGGGCTAAAAAGAAAGGAGTTAATAGAAAAAGAGATTAATTCTATAATTTTTACGAACAATTATAAATGCAGAATAGTTGGGGGATGAACTTATGGTTAATTAAAGGGAAATTGAGCTTAATTATCCTAAAAGTGGGTTGTTACTGAGTATTTTATAATTTTCATTCAAATTGAATGTTAATGCTTAATTAAATTAGTTAATTTCAACCCCACTTCAATTAATACAGTTTTGATGAAAATAAATGTAATATAAACCTTTTAAAAATTAATTTAAAATATTTTATAAGATTTGACACAGTCGATTTGACAATCGGAACTTGTTTCAACCTAAAACAAAAACATAAGTGGGTATGTGGTACATTTTTAAGTCAAAATGTAAATTGACCATGCAAACATCATCAAAATCCAAAATTGAAGTCACCATTGGATTCTTTAGACCTAAATTAGGCTACTATAAAAACTTGGGTTCATTTAGACTTCATCTTCCCTTAGTTAGCAATTTGACCCTTAATTCTCAAGTTTTCTTGCAAATGATCCCCTAACTTCATCATCTTCACATTTTCGTCTCTGCCAGCAGCAAGCCATGAATGACCTCCTCGTAGAGTTTCGAGCTCAATTTCCAACCAGTCCATACCTCGGTTGGCCACGACTTCTAAAGAGGAATTGGTCCTTGGTCAATCCTGTATCTAACGGAGGCAAGATCATCATGATTGACCGCTTGTGGAGCGTGCAATCCGTGGTCAAAGGACCCACGATTTCACGAGTTTTGTGGCGTTCAGTGCCACTCTTCCGCTCATTTCTTCGTGCAACCCTCTGAAAACGGTCGCGACAACTAGCTTTTGTTAAGTCGTTGTAGTATAGCTAGTTATTGCCATCATTTATATATATTTTTTTACTCGAAAAATAAAAGAGTTCCCGAGGTCGAACTCAGGGAGCAAGTCGTATTCTAGAGATATACATGTTCTATTACAAAAATAAAGAGAGAGAGAGAGAGATGAAAATTTGGCTTCTTCTTCTTTCTTTCTCTGTCTTCTCCTCTTTGGCTCTTGAATCTTTTGTTCTTCCTGTGTTCTTCTTCTTCTTTGTTTCTTCTTCTTCTTTTCTTCGGATCTTCTTCTCGTGCTCTTCTTCTTCTTTCTTCTTCTTCTTCTGATCTCTGCAGAGTCTTCACTTGGCCTCTCTGTGTTCCTCTCTTTCCTCTGCCTTGCCTTCCTTCTTCTTCTTTGCTTTCAGGACGTCGTCTGATTGGAAAATCAGATGACTTAAACCGCTTGTTGCTACAGTGTCTCCCTTAGCTTCCTTCTTCTTCACCTGTGCCTGCACGCTCAAGAGTTCAGAGTCAGAGGGCAAAACCTACTCTACCCCCCCCCCCACGCGTCTCTTTCTCACTCAGAATTCGCTCTTAGGACTGCTCTCCCAGAGCAACCGGGTAGTCGGGTACGCGGGTTGCGCTCGGGTCCAGGCCCACCGGCGTGCGTGGTGGGCGAGGAGTGCAGGTCAAGTCGGGTCGGGGCGGCCGGATCCGCGTGATGAGCTCCGGGATGGGCTGGGTGAAGCGGTGTGAGAGGGACCTCACCCCGTGTGCTGAGGCGATAAGCCTACAGCACGTTTTCAGTTTATATCGGTGCGCCGCTTCAGAGCCTTCCGAGGTGGGACTAAATGTCCCACCCCAATTTGGCTGCCTACGTGGAGGAAGCAGCGAGCAGTCGAGGGCCACTGCGAGGGCTTCGCCTCAGCTGCAGCCTGGCACTTCGCGGAGACACCCCACCCAGCCTGGGAGTCGGACCTGGGCGAAGCGCACCTGGAGCTGCAGGTTGAGGGTGCTTCTTCAGCGCAGCAATGGCGACGGCGGTCGAGATACCTGTCCACAGAGGAATGGCCTCTCGGCCTAATCAGATACGTGGAGAACCTTCGCCGTGGCACGGCGAAGGTGGTGGGGGGTCTAGCAGGCGGCGGGGCAGAGCATGAGGGTCGCCCTAGGTCAAACTGCGGGCGGAGAAGTGGGTGTGTTCGGTGGATCTGCAGAGGTCGGGTGGCGGGAATTGGAAGGGCGGAAATGGATCAGGGTGAGGAGGCGGAGGTTATATGCAGGTCAGCGAGCCGTGTGGGGTGTTGGAGTGATGGGAGTGGTTCGTCGGAGTTTGGCCGGAGGTGGAGAAGGTGAGGGTGATTGGTGGGAAATCGGGGCCGACAGTAAGGGTTTTCAGTTTGGAAAAGAAAGAGGGGAGGAAGAGGAGAAGTTCTACCTACTAAGATGGACGAGGAGGGGTTGGCACAGGCGACAGTCGTATCGACTATCGCCAGAGAAGAAATTGCCCAGAGGAAGGGGTGGCGGCGAGGAGAGGGCCGGAGAGGCGCCCGCTGGGTGCGGCGTGACGCGGAAAGATCGAGGGAAGGTAACCCTGCTGCTGGTAGTGCGGCAGGGCAACGAGGGGGAGGAGGAGAGGCCGCCGGAGCAAGGGGGCATCTGTCGGAGTGGGAAGGGAGGAATTGAGGGGGTGTCTCCGTCAGATCTGAGCTGGGAAGAACGGCGGAGCGACGGGGGTATTTATAGGGGCAAAACCAGAGAGGAGGGCGGAGGGAGACGACGTGTCTCCCTCGCCGGAGGAAGGATACCCATACCGTCCGTGCGTTCGCACGGCCGGTATGGGTGGGTGCAGCGCTCAGGGGGGTGTCCTTGCGGTGGCTGTCGACGTAGAGTACCCCCCATTGACTTGCTAGGGCCCCTCCCTCACCCTGCGCGGCGCCATGCTCCGCGCAAGGTCGCCGGAGCATGGCGCTGCTCAGGTTTTGCAGGAGGGACCTAAATGCAAAGAACGAAGGAGAGTTAGGGGCCAAAATGTGAGGGTTCAAAAGTTGAGGGCCAGAAAGTAAATATATGAGGACCAAAGTGTAAAGTTGGTCAAGAAGGTTTCTTCTTAGGCCCAAGTTTTTATACATGACTAATTAGGACCTAAGGATTCTGATGGTGAATTTTATTTCTAGATTAAACCTTGTTTGATCGGTCAATTTATGCAAAAACCCAAATGAAGTTATTAATTGGGCATGGTTCTCAATGTAGGTCAAAATGGGTTCCTAAGGCCAAATTGAAAGTCCTAAACCCTAGAGATTATTTTTCTATGAATTTTAGAGGGTTTAGTTGATTTTTACCTTACCTCGAACCACGTGAATTGAAGTGGGTTTGTTTTTAGGGTTACAGGATGTCATTTAATTCCTTGGAGTTGCTGTAACCCTTATTGAGTCATCTCATCCCACTTTTCTTCTTATTAGGTTGTTTTGACCTATGTTTGGACCCTGAGTTACCCTATTTTCAGATCGGATTGGTAAAATTTCATTTTTACCCCTTAGTTTCTATTTTCTTTGCAAACTCAGAATCTCTCTGAGCCAAGCCTTTCTAGAGTTATGTAGGAGCTTTTTCTTGCATATCAGGGTTAAATGGTGCTAGTTTAGGGTTTGTGACGAGGTTCTCATCACCCTCCATCTATTTAAGTTCAGTACCTTCTAAGGGTACATTTCGTGCTCAATTAACGTGGTTCCCACCTCTTCTTCCTTCTTCTGAACCACCATTGTTGAAGGACCTCGGAGATTCTTCGCCACCTTCATCCGCTACCTTATCAAAGAAATTGATGAAGGGCTTTGCTTCCCCTTCACTCCACGAAGCTTCATCCTCCGACGTCCTCTCCTCCGCTCCGACCGATCCCCCCCATCATCTTCTTCCTCCTCGAGTTCGGTAGAAGCCAGAGTTCCCGTCGGAACCCATCACCTTCTCCATCTCCGGCGTCCTCGTTCGTTGACGTCATCACTGCGGATCGCCGATCAAAATCTCCCATCACCTCGGCTAGCAATAGGGCTCTTCCCCAAGCCCTTCACCAACCCCATCCACTGCGCGGATTCGATCTCTGGCAACCATCGCTAAAGAAGAAGAAGAAGAGAGGAGGTCTGCTGGCAGGGACATAAATGAAAGAAAAAAAATGTAGGGACCATTTCGTAAGGCTGCAGGGACCTTTTTGCGATAATACAGGGGCAGCTTTGCGAATCTTCTTAGATTTGATTCAAAACTTGTTTTTAAATGGTTTTTAATGCTATATTTTGTCAAACATTTTTGTTGATGCTCATTTGTGCCTAAATAGAGAAATACGTGAAGATTATTTATTTAATAATTTTTATTGAGCATTGATCATAATATTTGTTGCATTTGATTTCATATAAATTATATAATAGAATGCAACTATGAACTTATTTTATTTTTAAGGTTGAAGTCTGTATTACAAATTTACGTAAGTAATCTACACTTAATCAAATAGTGGTATTTGAGCATTAGCTTGCTTCTAGCGAATGACCTCGGAATACTTTTATTTCGAGTTATATAAACTGTAAATGTTAATCTCACTTTAATCAACTATACTACGATGCGTGTTTTTGAAAAATGATTGAAGTGAGATAACAACCACTGTTTTGGCTGAGTTGGAGGTCTGAACAGAGTGGTTTTGGCTGGGTTTTGGAGTTGAAAGTGAGCTGACTTGAGTTGTAATGTTTTGGATATCATTAACAAGCATTCATGTACTTTAGATTAATTGAATTTCAACTTGAATTACTTGTAACCTCATTTTTAAATTCCTTTGTCAGTTACTTTTCTTGTAAATCTGTCCAAACTTAAAATATGAATGTAATCTAAAGTGAAAATTTGTTTAAGAGTTCAAACATGTTTCAGTTAGTGTTTTGAATGTTTTGATGTGTTTAAACTGCATTTCCACCCACTCAAACCTCTTTTAGTGCCTTAGGTCCCCTTTGAAAACCCTTTGAAGGCCTAAAATGTATCAACTTTGTAAATAAATAAAAATCTTAAAAAAATTCAAAAGCATAAAATAAACCTGTCTTGGTCAAGATTAGATATATTTTTAGGTGTGTGCCAAGTTTTAGAGCATTCTAAAACCCCAGCTTGATAAAACATATCTATCGACGGTTCAGTATACCTTGGAACTTAATAAAAGAACTTAACATCAAAAACAACAAAAACAACTCTCTCTCTCTCTCACCTCCTTCTTTCTCTCTCATCCCCTATCTCTACTATATATATAAAACCCATAAAATTTAGAAAATATCCAAAAAACTCCCAAAAATACTATTTATTTTTTTATATTAATTTATATAACTTAAATGTAAAATAACTAAGTCAGTATACAAACCTATTTACATGTACATATCTATACCTAATACTGTACATACGTATTTATATATGTATTATGAATAATATTATACCTGTAAATTAATTTAATTATATATATACAGTAAATAATTAGGTTATTAAGTTAATTAGGTAATTTGCTAAGATCAAATAAAATAAATTAGTAATTTAAGTTAATACTGAGATAACTTATAGTGTATACTTGTAATATATTATACTAAGTATTTTAAACTTATTTATATCATATTTATATTGTATTATAGTATTTATAGTTTATTTATATGTATAACTTGCTAAAACATGTATTTAAATCTATATAAATTAAAATAAAGCCTCTAAAATATAATAAAAATCTGTAATAAATAATTTATTATGTATATTAACTTTGTATAAAGTCAATTTGGTGATTACTTAACTAATTTATCCTTTAATTAATGAATGAAACTCTAATTTAATGTGTATAAACTGTATACTTTAGCTAATTTAATTATATAATAAACTGGCTTATTTTTGTAAAGTAATTACATAATTATATAGCCCTATGTAAGGGCTTTACAATCCCATAATTTATTTTTAATTTAAAATAAATTCTAGCCCTCAAATCAAGGGCCAAAGATTGCAAATCAAACACGCACCAATGAGCGGCTACAACTCAATTGAGCGCTAACAATAGCGCCACATTGGTGGCGTTAGCGCTTCCAAAGCACCATATTAGTATTTTGTGTTTATGGTCCTTTAGTCGACATGCGCCGGGCACAAAACATTATCATCTTTCCTCTCTATCTCAATATTGATATGGCATATACGATACGTCTAGGTACGGTGCATTGGGCCGGGGGTCATGCATTGTGTGTGGACCTTTGTGGGCCCAATAATGAGCATTGAATTGGATAAAAATACACCTAATAATGAACTAGGGTGGCCCTAGTAGAGGACTGGTCTCACTTAAAAATGGGTGTTGTGTATCCCTCGAAAAAGTCGCCTGCCCCCTAAACCAATTTTTGAACAAGTTAAGAAGAGAGAAGAACTGGTCTGAATTGGTCGAGAGAGGAGAAGAGAAAAATTGGCTAAGTGTTGGAGATCACCCCTTGTGCCTTGTGTGAGTTGAGTGTGTGAGTTGTGTGTTGTGCCTGCATGTGCATAAATGTGTATGTATATATATATATATATATATATATGTAAAGTATATAGTATATAATATATATGTATATAAATATGTAAATAAATAAATTACGTATACTATAATGTATAAATATATAAGTGTATATAGAGTAGGTTATTTGAGCTCTTATATGTAAATATATAACACTAGAGCTTTAGTGACAGACTCATCCATCACTATACTTAGGATTATATGTTAGTATAGATAGTGTTTTGCCTTATGTTATGTACATGATTTTACTAATGTTTTAGCGACACTTATATATGCTACTATATATATTATATATGTTACTATAGATATTAGTATGTTATAATGACTTAGTATAGTAAATATCATTAACTATTTTTGTACCTATACTTAGGTATTAACTATATTAGTTGTAATTAATCAACATAGAGTAGTTGTACATAGTTTTTTATGCTTGTTTAATTACATTTGTTTTCAAGCATTGTAATGTGTTTTAATTTATTCTTTTGTACATAATTAACCGAATTCTTTTATTTATTGGCTCTTTCATTCATTTTTGTAAGTAAAATAATCATTTTTGGAATAAAAGAATGTTTTTGGATTTAGAGAGTGATGTATATCAATAACTATCTCTCAGTGAACGACTTGGAAATAAACTAGTAAAAATTAAGTATATAAATAAAATTGACGCGACATCGGTTTGTATTTGTGACATATACTAAAACAGCGACTTTTTAAAACCCTTTTTAGTGCTAACCATTCGTCAATGATTATATTTTTGGCACCGTTGTCGGGGATAAAAATCCGTCAATAGCGCTTTATTGTGATTGTTTGATGAATGTCACAGAAAGTCGATTAGATGGCTAATAAATCAGTCCAATACCTTCTTAAGATCAACCTTGTCGCAAGCATCAGAGGAGTCACACCTATGAAGAAAGTTGCATCATAGTTCTTCTGCAAGGAGAGTACATTTCGAGATAACCTACCTTGATATGAAAGGCGCAGCTTGATGATGATCAATCAATTTGGGTAGCACGTGCTTTCATCCACTCCATAAGCATCTTTGAAAAGATCTTATAGATGATGGTGCAATAAGAAATGAAGGAGAAATCCCCAAGGCTAGCCTTAGGATTCCACCATCAAGATGAGTATGACGAAAGTATGATTTTCTTGCCTCACCATACTAACACCCTTTGAATGAAAGTGGACGGTCTCGAAGACATTGTCCTTAACCATGCCCTAATGTAAATGAAAGAACTTGGAAGTAAAGTTCTGTAGTCATGAGGCTTTGGTGTTATTATTGTGCTTGGCAGCCACTCAACCTCTTACATGGAGATTGACTTGTCACACTAAAAGAAACGACACATTTTGCAATGCTTTTTATGTGGTGATTTCTAAATCATCGCTAAATGTCACATAAGACAACGATTGTAAGTACAATCGTTGCTATTTGTGAAATTGGGACCAGGCGGGATCATGGATCTGCACAGAAAAGTTCTGATAATTAGCGACGATTAATCTAATCGTTGCCGAGTATTTATCGTGATCGTTTCAAATGTGACTGTTGCAGGAATGTTTTTTAATTAGTTTTTACGACAATTAAGATTAACATCATTGCCAATTTCAATTGGGAAGGCGGTACACAGTGTGCGAAGGGGAAATTTTCAAGGAGTGGAGACAATAGAATAACCTTCATCGAAGACATCTAGGAACAGCTTTGTCTCTACCGTCGCCAATTCCAATTAAGAAGGCTATAATTCCGTACGGGAGGGGGTGAGATATGCGTGACGTAAAAATGCGGAATTAAAATAAATCATAACCTCACAAAAGCAATCACACAAAGTTACAAGTGATTTTTAGGTGGAAACCCAAATCAGGTAAAAACCACCACTCAACCCTTTCGAGTTAGGATTTCCTGATCGACAAAGTCTATCAAATCCACTAAACGAACTACTTAAAATGAAGGTAGTTCAACCTCAGTAAAACCACGCTACTTGATACCCGAGGGTAACGTACCTCAAAACCACCCCTCTTCACGAGGAGTATTTTATCCCTTGATGGAGATGGGAATTCGCAAAGCGAATACCCAACACAAGCAAAGATAAAATACAATACAGCCTATAGAGCTATAAAGTATATGGTTAAATCTAGCTACTATAGGTAAGGGAACTTCCCTTTGGGAGTGCGTCGACTTGATGTGGATGCGTGAACCACGTGGCGACGCTTCGTCGCTCTCGTAATCACGGAGAGAGAGTGGGTGTGCAACTGGATTGAAGCTCTCTAGATGTAGAGCAAAAGCTTGGAGAGATAGATCTTCTTAAGATCAAAAGGACACAATATGGTATGAAAGTGTGTTGGTTAGTGTGTTTTTACAAGGCAAGGGTCCTCCTCTATTTATAGAGGGCCTAGGAAGGTTTTGGAAGGCCTTAGAAGGCTTCCATAGCATTGGGGTTGAACCCAAGGCAAAACAGGTCGCAATCAGAATCATTTATGATTCTAACAGGGTCATCAGATGTCTGGTCCAGGTATCAGATGTTTGGAAAACTTGTTTAACACATTTGGGAACTAAGTCAGATGCCTGATTCTAGACGAGTTCCCTTCCTGACTTGGTTCACACTTAAACAAGGTTCTAGTGTAAGGCCATCAGATGACGTACAAGACGTATGACACTAGGTCTGGATGTCTAGAAACCTATTGTACTGCAGGAATGCATTTCCCAAGGTTCAAATGGCTAGATAATCTAACAAAGGTGATTTTGGCTCACAACGAGGCTCAACGATTACATATCAGACGTCTAGGGTCCTCTACGGACGTCTGATAGAAGCCTAACAATTATTTTCCTCAACGTTTACTTTGTTAGCCAACGTTCCACTATTTAGACATTTGGCACATCCATCAGACGTCTTCTAAGACGTCTGAACTAAGGTCTGGACGTCTGATTTCATCAGACAGAACCTACTAAGTCCAGCCTAAGTTATTGGATGTCTGAGTCAACAGTTAGATGTCTTAAAAGTCACTATCAGACGTCTGATTTCCATATTAGACGTCTGATTAGGCTGTCAGAATCCTATTTTGATTTTCTAAGTTCTCTACTGAAAACCTAAGTATCCTAGGGTTA
Source organism: Thalassia testudinum (assembly GCA_037157565.1). Taxonomy (NCBI): domain Eukaryota; kingdom Viridiplantae; phylum Streptophyta; class Magnoliopsida; order Alismatales; family Hydrocharitaceae; genus Thalassia; species Thalassia testudinum. The sequence goes on along the minus strand of JAZHRO010000051.1, from coordinate 37,792,266 downwards.
TGCAAGTGTTCCTAAGACTACTTTAAGGGTTCTTTGAGGCTCTTTAACAAGTAATCTAAGAAAGATAAAGAGTAACAAAAGAAATAAAGACAAATTACAATGAATAAGAAGGAAAATCTATCCTATTCTTCATCTCCTTCCTTCTTCAAGCTTTCCCTCATCGTGAAGCTCCTCCTCCGTCAAGCTCCTCCAATCCGCCATGGATGCGAGCTCGAACTCTATCTAAACACGTCTCCATTTGAAATTAGCCTGAAATCTAAGGCTTCAAATGCAAATGTTAAATAACACGTGTTTTGTTATCATCAAAATAAACGATCGTGGTGCTCTTGCACCAATAATCTCCCCCTTTTTGATGATGAAAAAATCATAAATAATACATAAAGTTCTCCCCCTTTTTGACATTATCAAAAAGGTGTTATAATTTTTAATTATCCTAAACTCCCGCTTAAAACATGCTCTACTAACTTCATAAAAACAAGATAGTTATGTTATTACCTCCCCCTTTCTAAAGGCAAAATAGCTATGTTATTTTTAAAACTCCCCTTTAAAGATAGACAATTAACTTCAACAATTTTAGACTCCCCCTATCTAGATGCTATAAATTAAAAGATAGGGTAAAGAATTTACCTCACCTACCATGGCCAATAGAATGGCCCAAATGGAGGTAGATGCCAAACTGGATGGGGTTCCCATCCGTAGCTTGGAGGTCTGGGCATTGGCGTTGGTCTCCAATCGGGCGGTCGACGTGCGGCGATTCGATCATTTGTTCGCCATCTCATCGGTCTTCATATAGATCTTCTGGTCTTCCTCCTTGGTCTTGCTGTTGGTCCACCTATCTCGAGTTTACTGTTTTTCATCGTTGTTAAGACCCGTGCTGTTAGAGCCCTTTAAGACGTCTGGAACTTGGGTCAGACGTCTAGTCAGACGTCTGGACACCTTCCCAGACGTCTGGAAATCAAATTTTTCGTGTACGTCCTCCCGTCTGCACGTGTGCTGCGCACAGAAAATACGCGACCTCGTTTTCTTCTCTCCTTCTCTCTCCTCTCGCCGATGCAAAACCCTAACCCAGAGCCCTATTTAGACCCCCCTCCTCTCCCTCGTTCACCTCACCTCCAGCTACTTTCTTCTTCCACCAGTGAGAGCGGTGAGAGGCGAGTAGCGGGTAGCGAGCGTGAGCGGCGTGGGAGGAGAGGAGCAGCGAGGAAAAGAGAGGAGAGAAAGCGCGAGCTCGTGAGGGAGTTTGCCGGAGAGATCGCGGCCGGTCGGCACGCGCGTGAGGCGGAGAGGTGCGTCGGGGAGGTCCTCCCCGACACTGCTGCAGCTGGAGCAGCAGGCGAGTGGGCACGGCACGGCCACAGGCGGCGCGAGAAGGCGAAGGCAGGTCTTGGTTCTGGGATTTTCCCAGAATCAGACGTCTGGACCGACGTCCAGACGACGTAGACGACGTCTGGAGGACATTCCAGACGACTGAGAGGTAAGTTTCGCGACGTACACCTTCTTTGCGGATTTGACCTTGTAAGCCATTCCGCCGAGACACTGTTTCATGCCTGATGTAAACACATTTACACTACTTAAAATGTCTATTTATGCATGTTCTTAAGCATAGGATTGCATTTCATGATATAAATATTGCATTACATGCATCATCTTGCATTTAGAGTAGTTTGAATAAAATGGAGGTTAATTGTCTCCTTTTATGTGCTTGGACAGGGCAAATATTTTATCGGGGCCTCGAATCAAAGATCCAACCGTATGGATATGATCAGGGCGACAATTGGAGTTCAACGACTCCAAGATCGCCCTAATCAGGCATCCGTAGCATCAGATAGAGACCGGGGAACCCTAGAAGATCAAGGGCCAGGATGGTGTAAATCCGCACTTCAGATGGAAAATCCGACCACACGGATGAATTCGGATCGACGATCGCAGCCGAACGACACAAAAATCAAGTCAATCCGACATCCGTGGCACCATCTACAACTTCCAGAATATGGACGGCCAAGATAGCGCCACGTGGCGCCATCCCAGCCGCCCAATCGGCCGCAGGAGTCCTGTGAAGACCACGCAACGTCTCCTCTCCGCCGTTGGATCTCGATCCAACGGCTGCGGTCGCGCGCGTTTAAAAACGTCCGCGCGACCATTTCACCGCGTAGCGCAGCGGCTACGCAGCTGCGGGCGAAGCGGAGGTCGCGGGTTCGAGCCGCGGGGAGGGGGGCGAAGGCGCGGGCGAGCAGGCGCGCACGAGCGTCGGATGAAGATCCAACGGCCGCGCGCGCCCGATAGCGCCGACGCGCAATTGGACGCCCTGGTGGGCGCGCGATCGCACGCGGGCGGCGCGCTACGCAGCGGGCGCGGGCGCGATCTAAGCCGTCCGATCTCGCGATCGGACGGCTGAGACGACGCGGACGTGCGTCTGCGTTACGCGCGCAGGCCAGCCGAGCGGGCGCGCGTGGCGCGGCGGCGACGGCGACGGCGGGGCTTTAGCGACGGTTTTATCCGTCACTAAAGACCCCTTATTTATTATTTTGAAGATGTAATGTCCATTTTGCCCCCACTCCTTGCAACTATAAAAGGAGACCCCCTCCATACGAAATTTTCATCCCTTCCTTCTCCTCTCTACCTCTCCAAAGCTCAAGAGAAGCTTGTCCCACACCCGGGATGCTTCTCGCGAGATAAAGTCCAAATTTTCGTCCCCCTTCGGAAGTGGATCCCGCGACGACGACGGCGTGCTGCTTCGTTCCCGTTCTTCTGCTTCGTCCTCCTTCGTCCCGCTTCGTTCTCCTTCGTCCAGGCGTCGTCCCGTCCGGCTCGTCCTCCAAGCGACCGTCGAGGAGGATTTCTCTCTCCCTATTCTTTTTACTGCTTTCTAGTATAGATTTACTGCTTTCTAGAGTAGTCTATTCGTCCTCCGAGCGATCGTCGAGGAGGACATTTCTCTCTCCATTCTTTTAATGCTTTCTAGAGTAATTGTTTTATGTTTTCTAGTTGTAATGAAAGAACTCTTTTATGATAAATTCCTTGTCTATTCTACATCTCATTTTGATTTCCATGTATAGTATTCCTTCGCTCTCTCTTACTCCCTCTCTCTCTTTTATTTGTTGTAGATACTTAGATAGTTTAAATTGAATTTCTTCGTGACAAAATAAAAAAAGAAACGCGGAGTTTTTAAATCAAACGTTCGCCTCCCTGTGTTCGACCCGGAATTCTTATTTCGGTATAAATTTTATTTGTTGAACACGAATCCTTCGCTTTCGAACTACAACGACGGGTTTTCCAAAAAAACCAAACACGTTAGCGTAGATTCCTCGCGCTCAACATTTTGGCGCCGTTGCCGGGGAGGCAACGCTCTTTGATTTCTCTTCGTGTTTTGTAACTTACAAATCATTTACCTCACTTTTCTCCTTTCTTATTGTAATTGCAGGTACTCTTTCGAGACAGGCAAAAGCCGTAGATCGGAGTAAAGTGCTGTGGAAGGTTTTGTAAGTTACCCCCCACCTCCCACCCATTAGATTTCATTTCATCACATAATAATTCAAACATCAATCAACCTAGGTGTTCTTATAAACTCTAAGGTTAGATTGTTTGTTGTTTGACAACCATACTCACTCCAACCCCCACATTAAAAAAAAAAGAAAAAAATAAAAAAAAAAATCTCACAGAGGTACACAACCTCATCTGATTTTCTAACTCAACCGGTAAACCAATCTTAGGAGCCGGTACACACATCCAAACACATAATTGAGTAAGAAATCAGATTAGGTAATCATTTGTGTGCCTAATTAGGTGGTGCATCAGGCCAGTTGTTTGAGTTGTTTGGGCCGCACCACTTCAAATAAAATCAACTCATCTAGTAGCTGCCAATTAGGTTCAACTCTTAGGGATCTACCAGGCACTCCACATTCTTTTTAAACTTTAAAGGAAAATATCTTCACCTGTGCTTGCAAAACCTGGTGTGCCAATGAAACTTGATTGAAAACACCTAAAGTTGAATCCTAAAAGCTACTAAGCAAGATTTGAACCTTAAAATTCACCACATCAAAAATAATCTTGCTTGAAAACCACTGGTTGTGCACGCACACACAAAGCAATCAATCATTAAGGGCACAACCCATTTAAAGGGCCCATCACATTCCAAAGCACATTCAAACCTAGCCCTAAATAAAACAGAGTAGACGTTGGCCTTAAGGATTGGACTCGCTTTTCAGAACTCAGAACGAGATTATTTTCGATTAGTCTGTTTCTATTGTTCAATCTGATGTCTAGCTAGGGGAGCAGAGTCAAACGATCGCGGCTGGGGGGTACACTAGGAACCGGAGGCGCAAGCCGAAGGAAGAACCTTCTCCCCAGTCCCTCCTTCTAACTGGTTGGATTGAACAGACAGAAGTAGATCAAATCGTTCCTTTATCTCAAGACGGGTTTTGAGAGTCTGTAGGTCTGTAGGCTAACCCATTTAAGGACAGGTTTGATTGTTTGTATTGCAGGGCACCTTTCTTCCTCCCGTATCTCATGAATCCTTCCACATATTTCACGCATTCCCGCTCTTTCCCTCCTGTTGTAAATTATCCTCAACATGACGATTATCCCAACTCGTATTGTAATCGACCATCAGTTAGTTGGGATAATTTGGATTGGGGATACAATTCCGGACCCCCGTGTTTAGGGTCTAACCCTGAACACTTTGATTCTCAATTCTATCCTTCTCAGAGTTGCATCGATTATAGATCGTCCTCCTTTCATGAACAACCTAATGCGATCTACAATAAAGAAGGATACACTGATCCTTACCCATCCTCTGATTTCACTGCCTTTAGGTCATCTCCATCTTTTGAACAATCTGAAATGACCTATTATCAGGATGGGTATAACGAATCTCAATTCGTTAATTCCTCTACATTGATGTCAAACCCGCCCAACCCTGAACCAACTCATTTGGTTCAGGTTAATCAGGTTCAAGATAAGGTTCTGGCTAACTTGAGGAATATCATTCAATCTTTAGAAGTTCAGCCAATACCTTGCATTGAGAGATTGGAGCCCCTGATTGAAATGATTGATGATTTAAACAAGTCTTTGTTGGATTGGCTCCAGGATGTTAAGGATAAGAACCCGGGTGAGTTTCTACTTGGGAAATTAGCGAAATTGAGGATGAGATTCGTGGTTGCTTTGATTCAATCTTGGAATAATTCCCAGGATGAACTCTCTTCAGGAAAGCCAATGACAGAACCCGCTCAGGCACCTGTTGGGGGGGACACGTGTTATGAAGCTGACCAGATTGAATTAAAACAACCAATTAAGGATGATTTGATTTCTTCACCTGAAATCCCTGAGCCGGGTTACGAGGAAACGTATGTCTCCTTGGAATGCAAAGTGACAAATGATTTTGGGACATACATTGATAGGGATTCTGATGGTGAAGATTCAAGTTGCGAAGTCTCACACGAGTTTTCAGATCACGATTTTTGTGAGACGATTGGGCCTGAGGAATCTGATAGATCATTTGATAGCCCAATAACTGAGGAAACTGATCTTATTAGGGCACACGATACAGATCCAGAATCGCATTTTCTGGAGGAATTAATTCAATGCCCTGATTATCAGTTACACCCTGTTGAGCTTATTGATGATTCTAATTCTGAGATAATTAGACCCAAGTCAATTTTGATTTTGCCACATCATCTAGACTTGGAGATTTCAGACGGGGTGATGAATATACAAGAGGTCATGGAATTTGATATGCCGAATGAGGAGGATAGGAGCTGGGAAATTCTGATTTGGGAAGTCAATTTTGGAGGAAATGGAAGATTGAGTCGAAGGGTTCCTTTTAAACTGAAACCATCAAATCAGAACCCTTACGACATTTGTTTCGAGGATGTCAAACTCAAGCACACATTTAACGATTATCCTTTTGAGCTTCAATTCTCTGTAACCCGACATTTTGGCCTTGGGTTGCATCCTCACAAATCGCAGGCCCGACCCCGCTTGCATTCTGATTTTAGGTTTTGGGTAATTTTTATCCAGAACCTAAGATATTCTCGATTATGGGGTGTGGGTCTGCACCACAATCTGGTCCACATCTGTGGACCTCTGCTGACAGGTCAGAGGATTCTTCTGTTTATTCTAATTCTGACCTGCACATGTGAATTCTTCATTTCTTTTCTTTGTATAGTGTGCCTAGCTGAAGGCACTAAACTCAGCACATATACAGTTCTTTTTCATTTTCATCTCGGAGCGGACCCGATATCCACGCAATTCAGGTGCTTTCTACGCTTTTCCACTCTATTTTATGTCTTTTTAATACAATGAGGACATTGCATTAGATAGGCATGGGGGGGTGGATATTTATCTTTGAATTCATTCGTCAGCTCCGTAGATTTGTTTTATTATTAAAAAAAAAAAAAAAAAAAAAAATCAAAATTAGGAAAGAGAATTTGGGTTTCAGAAAATTTTCGATCTTAAGAAATACTATATTATGTTCTGAACACAAAGACCCTTCAGGTCTTTGGACTTAATCAGCCTATGTATCCACTAAAATGTGGATTTGTTTTTCGAGTTCTCGCCAACTTGAATTTTATTTTAATTGGAGTAAATAAGTTTGGGTGATAAGTACACGACTTATCAACCCGCCCTCTGATGTGAGGGAATTTTGAGTCTTAAGCATCTACACACTTTCTTTGCACTGACTCGTTGTTTGGCGATTTTAACGGAAATTGGGTAGCTAATGAACCTTCTTGGGTGATATGGCTGGCAAGTTATCGTGGGTAACAGCCCATAGGTAGGTTGTCCAGAGCCCAGTCACTGGACCTTTCTCTTTTTGCTGCCTTTAGGTAAATCTTAGACCAGGGAAGCCACCTACTTAAAAAAAAAAAAAAAAAAAAAAAAAAAAAAAAATCAAAAAGGAGAAAAGAACAAAAAGAAATAAGCCACACTTCGCCGCACGAGTATGGCTGGCAAGTTGTCGGTGGTAACAGCTCATCGACCGGTTGTCCAGAACCCAGCTCAGAAAATGCACTAAAAATTCCCAAAACACTTAGAAAGAAGCGGAGAAGTAGAATAAATCGGGGAGATATACACTGGATTCACCCTTGTGTTGACCCCGTTAAAAAAAGTAGGGAGAAAGCTACCGGTTGTAAAGATACACCTTTAGGCAGAATTCTTTTTGAGGTCACCTAGAGGCGTAGAAATCCGAAGTCCGTTTTAATTGCCGGTCAACGAGTCTATCACATCACAATAAGATGCTTAAAACTTAGGGTTCTCATCAAATCTTGGGTGAGTTGAATGGCCGTAGAAAGCCACTCTTAAACCCTAAAATTTGAAAATCTAAAAAAAGAGAGTAAAAACAGAAAAAGGAATTTTTCTTTGAATAAGGCGAGGCTTGAGGCGGTCTGCATTTTGGCTGATACCCGGGCACTGTTGTGTCTTTGAAAGTTCAGTTCTTAAGTAGACAATTTCTTAATGATTGAAAATAACTCAGGTCCAAATAATCTAACCTAATTCTTTTATAAATAGCATATAGTTTTTGCTAGGGACTAGCAAAAGATAGGCATGGGGGTATGATGTAAACACATTTACACTACTTAAAATGTCTATTTATGCATGTTCTTAAGCATAGGATTGCATTTCATGATATAAATATTGCATTACATGCATCATCTTGCATTTAGAGTAGTTTGAATAAAATGGAGGTTAATTGTCTCCTTTTATGTGCTTGGACAGGGCAAATATTTTATCGGGGCCTCGAATCAAAGATCCAACCGTATGGATATGATCAGGGCGACAATTGGAGTTCAACGACTCCAAGATCGCCCTAATCAGGCATCCGTAGCATCAGATAGAGACCGGGGAACCCTAGAAGATCAAGGGCCAGGATGGTGTAAATCCGCACTTCAGATGGAAAATCCGACCACACGGATGAATTCGGATCGACGATCGCAGCCGAACGACACAAAAATCAAGTCAATCCGACATCCGTGGCACCATCTACAACTTCCAGAATATGGACGGCCAAGATAGCGCCACGTGGCGCCATCCCAGCCGCCCAATCGGCCGCAGGAGTCCTGTGAAGACCACGCAACGTCTCCTCTCCGCCGTTGGATCTCGATCCAACGGCTGCGGTCGCGCGCGTTTAAAAACGTCCGCGCGACCATTTCGCCGCGTAGCGCAGCGGCTACGCAGCTGCGGGCGAAGCGGAGGTCGCGGGTTCGAGCCGCGGGGAGGGGGGCGAAGGCGCGGGCGAGCAGGCGCGCACGAGCGTCGGATGAAGATCCAACGGCCGCGCGCGCCCGATAGCGCCGACGCGCAATTGGACGCCCTGGTGGGCGCGCGATCGCACGCGGGCGGCGCGCTACGCAGCGGGCGCGGGCGCGATCTAAGCCGTCCGATCTCGCGATCGGACGGCTGAGACGACGCGGACGTGCGTCTGCGTTACGCGCGCAGGCCAGCCGAGCGGGCGCGCGTGGCGCGGCGGCGACGGCGACGGCGGGGCTTTAGCGACGGTTTTATCCGTCACTAAAGACCCCTTATTTATTATTTTGAAGATGTAATGTCCATTTTGCCCCCACTCCTTGCAACTATAAAAGGAGACCCCCTCCATACGAAATTTTCATCCCTTCCTTCTCCTCTCTACCTCTCCAAAGCTCAAGAGAAGCTTGTCCCACACCCGGGATGCTTCTCGCGAGATAAAGTCCAAATTTTCGTCCCCCTTCGGAAGTGGATCCCGCGACGACGACGGCGTGCTGCTTCGTTCCCGTTCTTCTGCTTCGTCCTCCTTCGTCCCGCTTCGTTCTCCTTCGTCCAGGCGTCGTCCCGTCCGGCTTGTCCTCCAAGCGACCGTCGAGGAGGATTTCTCTCTCCCTATTCTTTTTACTGCTTTCTAGTATAGATTTACTGCTTTCTAGAGTAGTCTATTCGTCCTCCGAGCGATCGTCGAGGAGGACATTTCTCCCTCCATTCTTTTAATGCTTTCTAGAGTAATTGTTTTATGTTTTCTAGTTGTAATGAAAGAACTCTTTTATGATAAATTCCTTGTCTATTCTACATCTCATTTTGATTTCCATGTATAGTATTCCTTCGCTCTCTCTTACTCCCTCTCTCTCTTTTATTTGTTGTAGATACTTAGATAGTTTAAATTGAATTTCTTCGTGACAAAATAAAAAAAGAAACGCGGAGTTTTTAAATCAAACGTTCGCCTCCCTGTGTTCGACCCGGAATTCTTATTTCGGTATAAATTTTATTTGTTGAACACGAATCCTTCGCTTTCGAACTACAACGACGGGTTTTTCAAAAAAACCGAACACGTTAGCGTAGATTCGTCGCGTTCAACAATGCCATGTTGAGAAGATTTTGTCGACGCGTGTAGGATTCATTTCGGGAAGGCACGGGACACGTCCTCCCACGCAGTTCAGACGTCTGGGCGAGTTACCAGACTGCGGGAAGCATTTCCAGACGTCCAGAGAGGTGGTCGGACGTCTGGAACTGGGTCCAGACGGTCCAGCGGAGTTCCTGGACATCTGAGGAGTGGCGCAGGAGTTGAGGTGTGGTTTTGGACTCTTTTAAGACATCTGGAAGGTGTTCCAGACGTCTGATATGAATCAGAATTTCTATTTTTGACCCATTTAGGGTTCGTTTGAGGCCCGATTTCCGCAATTAACATACCGTTGTTTCCCATATAAATTCCTCTACTTGTTGGAATACTTTTTATCCTGTTCTGAGTAGTCTCTTGTGAATGATCCTTGTGTTATGACCTCGTTCCGTTACGGGTTTGGGCTTTGCTGAGGCACGTGGACCTACCGATCAAGCCCCCACTACTCCTGGGTTTACTGGTAGAGTGGCTTCCCCTAGCTTAATTACAAACCTGAATGCATATGTGGAATGAATGTTAGATCCTAGGATATGGCATGAATCCTAGGACTAGAGACACTGAAATAATTGTATGGAATGTATGGATTGCAGTCTTGGATGAGTAGATAGAATAATAACAATTGCCTGTAACAAATGACAGCTGCCTGTGAAATGTAAAGTACTTGTGTTAGCAAACTGTTGCATGTAAATTCCTGTTGTTTACGTTAATTGTCATAATATGAGCTGCATGTATATGAACTGGAAATGGAAGATTGAATGTTGGAAACATGAGCTACTTGTGAATAAACCTGGAATGTGAACAATAAAGTTACATGTTACATGTGTAGAACCTAAGAAATGGAAATAAAAATGATGAAACTTGGTATTGCTTGGCCTGAGAAATATGAGCATGAACCCCACGGGGAATTAGGAGATGAGCTCCTGGAAATAAATGAAATGGATCTAGGAATGTGCTGGGAAGCGTGCTGGCCCTTGAGTACGTGGTACCAAGGAGCACATGTTACCACTTAGTGTAGAGGGGAGCTTGCCGCCTTCGAGTCGAGACCCGGGGTGGGTTTGGCCACTTTGCACCGACTCTGTGGCCCTCGTGTACACTGTACCGGGGAGAGCTGCTAGTGTAGGGAGAGAGCTAGCCACCCCACGGGGCTCGGGGTTCAGCTAGCCACCCTACACCGACTTGTTAGGCCCACTGGGCAAACCAGGGTAGTCAGGCGAGGGTGCTCGGACTGTGGAGGGGAGAGACCCCTGTTTGGTTCTTAGGGGCTAGACCCCTGTTACTGAGAGGGCTATGCCCTATACTGGTTCCGTGCTGTGCTTTGGGCACACCCGTTAACGAAAATGACTGATCGCGTGCCAGTGCATGGTAGCTAACCGTGCGTTTATCGCACGTGCCGTAGTCACCGTTACATCTATCAGTGACCTTGGGGTGGTTGACTGAGTGTAGGACCACCACGGGGTACTCTCCAGACTAGGAGAGCACCATGTGCTACTTCTACTCTTTGAAAAAGACTACAATCAAGATCATTCTCATTAGGAACATTCAAGATCAAGAAAGAGACCTGATAATTAAACCAAGTAATGAAAGAAAGAAATAAATTGAAAAGCAACAGCTACCTGTCCACATTTACTGTTTTAGTTAGCTGGTTGCCACTCTACTTAGCGTTCGCTGATTTCGTGTATTCATAACCTTTTTCAAGTCCAGGTATTGAGCAGCCAGAGCCTACGGCTGCAGAGGGTGCTGGGCCCAGTAGAGGCCAGTAGTTGTAGCTTCCTTTTGTACTCGTTTGTAGTAGTGAGTAACTTCTTGTACTCTTATATTCTGTACTCTCTCGTTCTGCACTTTATATTCCTGTAACTGTTTAATTTTCTACTATTGTGGTGGTGTGTACTGTAGTAGTTTACTTCTTTGCTGCTGTACTTTTGTTACTGTTAGTTGCTTGCTTGGTGAATGTGGTTTATTTTACTGCTTTTTGGTTACTCTCTCGTTGGACGACTGGGTCTTGGGATCAGTCGAGTCGGTCCGATCTCGTGTCCTGTAGGGATTCGAGAACCGGGTCGTAATAATCGTGTAGGTCCAATCTTTGATGTTGTAGTCTCCCTTGAAACCTACAAAATAAGATTATATTTGTCTCTTCGGTGTCCAAGTCAATTTGGATCCGGATCTGTTACTAGGTCTCCTTGAAGGAGATCCTTTCACAACCTTAGGGCTAGGCAGATTATCTACTTTATTTAACAATTTGTTAGAATTTTCCCTAAGGCATGCAATTTCTTTTTCTATAATATACATCTTAGTTTTTAAACTAGAAAGTTCTAATTTTAAGTTAGTGTTCTCCTCAATCAATTTGCTATTTTCAATGATTAGGTTGTGAGTTTATAATGACAAATCATCATCTTTAGGACTAGAACTACTTTCTAGGTCCTTAAGTTTTATTCCTAACCTATCATTTTTAGATTTTAAAAAGATAAGTTTCTTTTTCATGCTTTTGTTTTCTACTTTAAGTGACTTACTGATTTCAAATAACTAATCGAATGCATCTTATAGTTCAGATTTTGCCTCATTGTCGGAGTCACTTTCGCTATCTCTTGCCATGGCCATGAAACCCATGCAAGTGGTTTCATTCTTCTTCTCAGGATTTTCTTCTTCTTCTTCCTCCGAGTTCAAGTCACCCCAAGTTGCTTGGAACGCCTTCTTATACGTCTTCTCCTTCTCCTTCTTCTCCTTCTTGAGAAGAGGCCACTCAAGTAGAAGATGACCCTTTTCGTCTCGAGCTATCTTTTTCCTTCATCTCCTTCTTTTCTTTCTTTGATTCCCTACAAAACTTAGAAAACTTTTTAAGTAAAAATTTAAAATCTTCATCATTAGAACTTACCTCGCTATCTGACACGGCTCTGAAGGGGAGGGTCTTCTTCAACTTTGGCTCTGGTCTATCTGTTGAATGTATCGAATTGCTACGCTAATATGTTTGGTTTTGGAAAACCTGTCGTTGTAGTTTGAAAGCGAAGAACTCGTGTTCAACAAATAAAATTTATACCGAAATGAAAGTCCAGGTCGAACACAGGGAGGCGAACGTTTGATTTAAAAACTACACGCTTCTTTTTATTTGTCACGAAGTAATTCAATTTAAAACTATCTAATTATTTACAATAAATAGAAGAGAGAGAGAGTGTGTAAGAGAGAGAGAGAATATTACACATAGAAATAAAAAATGAGATGTAGAATAAACAGAGAATTTATCATTAAAGAGATTGTTCATTACAACTAGAAAGCATAACAAAATTGTACTAGAAAGTGATAAATTTACTCTAGAAAGCATTAAAAGAATGGAGGGAGAAATGTCCTCCTCGACGAATGCTTGGAGGACGAACAGAACTACACTAGAAAGCAGTAAATCTATACTAGAAAGTAGTAAAAAGAATAGGGAGAGAGAAATCCTCCTCGACGGTCGCTTGGAGGACGAGCCGGACGGGACGACGTCTGGATGAAGGAGGACGAAGTAGAACGAAGGAGGACGAAGCAGAAGAACGGGAACGGAGCAGCACGCCGTCATCGTTGCGGGATCCACTTCCGAAGGGAGACGAAAATTTGGACTTTATCTCGTGAGAAGCATCCTGGGTATGGGACAAGCTTCTCTTGAGCTTTGGAGAGGTGGAGAAGAGAAGGAAGGGATGAGAATTTCGTATGGAGGGGGTCTCCTTTTATAGTTGCAAGGAGTGAAGGCAAAATGGTCATTACATCTTTAAAATAATAAATGAGGGGTCTTTAGTGATGGATAAAATCGTCACTAAAGCCCCAATGTGGGCGTAGCTCGCGCGCCTCCTCAGCTGCGCTCTTTCTCAACGTCCGCGCACGTTCTTTAATTCTCAGCCATTCGATCGCGAGATCGGACGGCTTAAGATGCGTGATCGCTCGCTGCTGTGCACCCGCCCAGCGCGTACGATCGCACGTCCTTGCCGCGCATGCAATAGCGCATGATCTCTATTGAGCGCAGATGGCCATCCGATGACGATCCAATGCCCGCCCACGCTCGCTCACCCGTGCCTTCCTCCCCTTTGCTGCGGCTCGAATCCGCGGCTGCAGCTTGCGCAAGCGCTCTCAACCGCTGCGCTACGAGGCGCGGATGGTCGAGTGGGCGTTTTTAAGCGCAGCTGTCCACAGCCGTTGGATCGAGATCCATCGGCGGAGAGGGAGCGGGAGTGGGGTCTTCAGAGAATGTATGCGGCCGTTTGGGCGGTCGAGATGGCACCACGTGGTGCCATCTTGGCCGTCCATCTTCTGGATGTTGTAGATGGTGCCACGGATGTCGGATTGACTCGATTTTTACGTCGTTGGGCTGCGATCGTCGATCCAAATTCATCCGTGTGGTCGGATTTGTCATTAGAAGTGCGGATTTACACCATCCTGGCCCTTAATCTTCTAGGGTTCCCCGATCACTATCTGATGCTACAGATGCCTGATTAGGGCGATCTTGGAGTCGTTGAACTCCAATCGTCGCCCTGATCACATCCATACGGTTGGATCTTCGATCCGAGGTCCTGTTAAAATGTTTGTCCTATCCAAGCACATAAAAGGAGACAATTAATCTCCATTTTATTCAAACTATTCTAAATGCAAGATGATGCATGTTATGTAATATTTATATCATGAAATGCAATCCTATGCTTAAGAACATGCATAAATAGACATCTTAAGTAGTGTAAATGTATTTACATCATACTCCCATGCCTATCTTTTGCTAGTCCCTAGCAAAAGCTATATGCTATTTATAAAAGAATTAGGTTGGATTATTTGAACCTGAGTTATTTTCAATCATTAAGAAATTGTCTACTTAGGAACTGAACTTTCAAAGACACAATAGCGCCCGAATATCAGCCAAAATGCAAACCGCCTCAAGCCCTCGCCTTATTCAAAGAAAATTTTCTTTTTTTCTCTTTTTCTTTTTTTCTAATTTTTTTGGATTTTCAAATTTTAGGGTTTAAGAGTGGCTTTCTACGGCCATTCAACTCACCCAAGATTTGAGGAGAACCCTAAGCTTTGAGCATCTTATTGTGATTGTGATAGACTCGTTGATCGGCAATTAAAACGGATTTCGGATTTCTACGCCTCTAGGAGACCTCAAAAAGAATTCTGTCTAAAGGTGTATCTTTACAACCGGTAGCTTTCTCCCTACTTTTATTTTTTACGGGGTCAACAAAAGAGTGAATCTAGTGTATATCTCCCCAGTTATTCTACTTCTCTGCTTCTTCCTAAGTGTTTTGGAAATTTTTAGTGCATTTATTGAGGTGGGTTTTGGACAACTGGTCGATGAGCTGTTACCACCGACAACTTGCTAGCCATACTCGTGCGGCGAAGTGTGGCTTATTTCTTTATTTCTTTTCTCCTTTTCTTTTTGATTTTTTTTTTTTAGGTAGGTGGCTTTCCTGGTCTAAGATTTACCTAAGGGCAGGAAAAAGAGAAAGGTCCAGTGACTGGGCTCTGGACAACCTACCTATGGGTTGTTACCCATGATAACTTGCCAGCCATATCACCCTAGAAGGTTCATTAGCTACCCAATTTCCGTTAGAATCGCCAAACAACAAGTCAGTGCAAAGAAAGTGTGTAGATGCTTAAAACTCAAAATTTTCTCAAATCAGAGGGTGGGTTGATAAGCCGTGTACTTATCACCCAAACTTATTTACTCCAATTAAAATAAAATTTAGGTTGGCGAGGACTCGAAAAAAAGATCCACATTTTAGTGGATACACTGGCTGATTAAGTCCAAAGACCTGAAGGGTCATTGTGTTCGAATCATAATGTAGTATTTCCTAAGATTGAAAATTTTCTTAAACCCAAATTCTCTTTCCTAATTTCAAATTTTTTTTTATATAAAGAAAATAAAACAAATCTACGGAGCTGATGAATGAATTCAAAGATGAAAATCCACCCCTCCATGCCTATCTAATGCAATGTCCTCATTGTATTAAAAAGACAAAATAGAGTGGAAAAGCATAGAAAGCACTTGACTTGCGTGAATGTCAGGTCCGCTCCGAGATGAAAACTAAAAAGAACTGTATATGTGTTGAGTTTAGTGTCTTCAGCTAGGCACACTATACAAAGAAAAGAAATGAAGAATTCACAAGTGCAGGTCAGAATCAAAATAAACAGAAGAATACTCTGACCTATCAACAGAGGTCCATAGATGTGGACCAGATTGTGGTGCAGACCCATCCCCCATAATCGAGAATATCTTAGGTTCTGGATAAAAATTACCCAAAACCTAAAATCAAAATGCAAATGGAGTCAGGCCTGCGATTTATGAGGATGCAACCCAAGACCAAAAAGTCGGGTTATAGAGAATTGAAGCTCAAAAGGATAATCATTGAATGTGTGCTTGGGTTTGACATCCTCAAAACAAATGTCGTAAGGGTTCTGATTTGATCGTTTCAACTTAAAAGGAACCCTTCGACTCAATCTTCCATTTCCTCCAAAATTAACTTCCCAAATCAGAACTTCCCAGCTCCTATCCTCCTCATTCAGCATGTCGAATTCCAAGACCTCTTGTATATTAATCACCCCATCTGAAATCTCCAAGTCTAAATGATGTGGCAGAATCAAAATTGACTGTGTCTAATTATCTCAGAATTAGAATCATCAATAAGCTCAACGGGGTGTAACTGACAATCAGGGCATTGAATTGAATCCTTCAGAAAATGTAATTCTGGATCCGTAATGTGTGCCCTAAGATCAGTTTCCTCAATTATTGGGCTATCAAATGATCTATTAGATTCCTCAGGCCCAATCATATCACAAAAATCATGTTCTGAAAACTCGTGTGAGACTTCGCAACTTGAATCTTCACCATCAAAGAAATCAAGATCCGTATCAATGTATGTCCCAAAATCATTTCACTTTCTGTTCCAAGGAGACATACGTTTCCTCATAACCCGGCTCAGGGATCTTAGGTGAAGAAATCAGATCATCCTTAATTAGTTGCTTTAATTCAATCTGGTCAGCCTCGTAACACGTGTCCCCCCAACAGGTGCCTGAACGGGTTCTGTCATTGGCTTTCCTGAAGAAGGTTCATCCTGGGAATCATCAAAAGATTGAATCAAAGCAACAACGAATCTCATCCTCAATTTCGCTAATTTCCCAAGTAGAAACTCGCCCAGGTTCTTATCCTTAACATCCTCGAGCCAATCCAACAAAGACTTATTCAAATCATCGATGCAAGGTATTGACTGAACTTCTAAAGATTGTATGATATTCCTCAAGTTAGCCAGAACCTTATCTTGAACCTGGTTAACCTGAACCAAATGAGTTGGTTCAGGGCTGTGTGGGTTTGGGCTCAATGCGGAGGAATTAACGAATTGAATTTCGTTATACCCTTCCTGATAATAGGCCATTTCAGATTGTTTAAAAGATAGTGATGACCTAAAGGCAGTGAAATCAGAGGATGGGTAAGGATCGGTGTATCCTTCTTGATTGTAGATCGTATTAGGTTGTTCATGAAAGGAAGACGATCTATAATCGATGTAGCTCTGAGAAGGATAAAAATCACAATCAAAGTGTAACGACCCGGTTCCCGAGTCCCTACGAGACACGAGAACCGGACCGACTCGACTAATCCCAAGACCCAGTCGTCCAACGAGGAAGTAACCAAAAGACAGTAAAATAAACCACATTCAGCATGAATATAACTAACAGTAAAAAGTACAGCAGTAAGGAAAGAAACTACTACAGTAGGCACCACCACAACAGTAAAACAACATTTATCATATAACAAAAACTGCAGGTAAAGAAGGTACAGCGGAAACAAAACCACTCACTAGAACAGAAACAAAAGAAGGTACAAAGCTGTGGCAACTCTACTGGACCCTACTCGGCCCAGTGTCCTCTGCAGCCGCCGACCCTGGCTGCTCAACACCTGGTCCTGAAAAAGGTAACGAGTGTAACACGTCAGCAAAACGCTGAGTAGAGTGGCAAACTAACTATAGGCAACAGTAGAGTGTACAGTAGCTGTTATGTTCTATTACTTCCTTTATTTACATCTTTCAATTTTTCTCACTATTTCATTTACTTCTCAGATCCTTTACTTGATCTCGAATGTCCTCGTGGGACGATCTTGATTGCAGTCTTTTCCAACAGTAGAAGTAGCACGTGGTGCTCTCCTGGCCGGGAGAGTCCCCCGTGGTGATCCTACCCTCAGTCAACCACCCCAAGGTCACTGACAGACGTAACGGTGACTACGGCACGCGCGATAAACGCACAGGTAGCTAGCCCGTACTGGCACGCGGTCAGTCGTTTCCGTTAACGGGTGCGCCCAAAGCACAGCACGGAACCAGGGCAGAGCCCTCTCAGTAACAGGGGTCCAACCCCTCCACAGTAACCAAACCGGGGCCTTGCCCCTCCACAGTCCGCGCACCCTCGCCTGACTACCCTGGTTTGCCCTAGTGGGCCTAACAAGTCGGTGAAGGAGGCTAGCAGAACCCCGGGGCCCGTGGGGTAGCTAGTACTCTCCTAACACTACTAGCTCTCCTCGGTACTACGTACACGAGGGCCAACAAGTCGGTACAGAGCGGCCAAACCTAACCCCGGGTCCCTGGGGCGGCTGGCCCCACTCTGCACTAAAACAGGTACAGGTACTTCCCTTGGTACTGCGTACCCAAGAGACAGTACAACTACATCCCAGTTCCATTCCTTTTCTTTCCAGGAGTTCCACTCCTAATTCCCCGTAGGGTTCCAGCTCTTTATCTCAGAACATCATATGTTTCACTTTCCAGATTCACGTTCTCACATTCCATGATCTCAACATGTTTCCTTGTTCATAACAGGCAGCTGTTAATTAATTTCACAGGCAGCTTATATATTCCTTTCCATTTTTCCAAGACTGCAGTAATATACATTCCACTAGTTTTTCCATCCTAGGATTCATGCCATATCCTAGGATCTATCATACAATCTAGTTTTCCGGCCCTAGGATTCATGCAACACCTAGGAGCTATCATTCCATACATTTCTCATTCCTAGGGTTCATGCAATGCCCTAGGTTCTAGTTATGGTTCCATACTTTAACAGATTTTATTAATGCTTAAAACCACTCTACCAGGTACAACGGAAGTAATGGGGGCGTGGTCGGGAATCCCGCGCGCCTCCGCGACTCTCAAGACGGCAACCGAACGAGGTCCTATCACAAGGATCAAACACAAGGAGTGTCTCAAAACAGTGTATAGCTACTGTAGGCGGGTAGAGGAATAAATTCTGAATCGAACGCAACTCGAATCGCGGAAAACGGAGCCCAAACGGGCCCTAAACGGGTCGAGAAAGACAATACTGTGCAAAATCAGACGTCTGGAACTCCTTCCAGACGTCTTAAACGGTGGATCAGAGAATTACCTGTTCGGCTTGGCTCCCCGGACGTCCAGAAGTCTGTGGCGACGTCTCTCCTAGATCCCAGACGTCCGATGGTCTCTCCGGACGTCTGGAGGTCACTCCCGCCGTCTGGTACAACTTCCAGACGTCGGATTCGCAAAGGATGACGAATCCGAACACCTGCGCACAGCCAACCCTCCTCCCTCAGTACGGTCAGTCGACAACAAAAGAAGGAGAAAGCGGAACTCACCTTTCAGACGTCTGTATGATCACACAGACGTCGACCTTGCCGTCTGGATATCAGTCCAGACGTCTGATTCTGGAGATTTTTCCAGAATCAGAACCTCGCTCGGCCTCCGCTCGCGACGCCGCCCGCGTCGCACCTCGCGCGTCCGCTGCTCCGCCCGCAGCAGGTCCCTCTTCGCGACGCTCTGCGCCCCCTGCGCCCTCCGCCGGCCGGCCAAGCCGCTCCCGGCGAGCTCGCCCTCACGGCAGAGCCCTGCCCTCGCACGCCGCAGCTCCTCCGCGCCTTCTGCTGCGCCGCTGCCGCTGCGCCCTCGCGTCCGCTCGCTCCGCCCGTAGCAGGAGAGGAGGAAGATGGTGGAGACGGGAGGGGAGGCGCGCCCCCTCCCCCTTTTAACGCCGCGCGGAGAGGAGGAGAGAGAGACGGCCGCAGTCGCCTGCAGCCGCAGAGAAGATGCGGATCGCAGGTCTGCGCGCACAGGCGCGCAGACGAATATCCCGTGCGAGTATAACTGTTCGTCAGACGTCTGTAAACTATCCCGGACGTCTGGTCAGACGTCTGGATGTGATCCCAGACGTCTTTACAGACGTCTGGGCCACCTCCCAGACGACTTAAAAGACGTCTGGGGCACGCGCTCGTTACACAAAGTGTTCAGGGTTAGACCCTAAACACGGGGGTCCGGAACTGTATCCCCAATCTGAGTTATCCCAACTAACTGATGGTTGATTACAGTACGAGTTGGGATAATCATCATGTTGAGGATAATTCACAATGGGAGGGAAAGAATGGGAATGCGTGAAATATGTGGAAGGATTCATGAGACACAGGAGGAAGAAAGGCACCCTGCAATACAAACAATCAAACCTATCCTTAATTAGGTTAACCTATAGACCTACAAACTCCCAAAACCCATCTTGAGATAAAGAGACGATTTGATCTACTTTCGTCTGTTCAATCCAACCAGTTAGAAGGAGGGACTGGGGAGAAGGTTCTTCCTTTGGCTTGTACCTCTGATTCCTAGTGTACCCTCTGATGAGAACCTCATCATGAGCCATAACTAGCTCATTTTGACCTAATACAAAGGATAAAAGCTCCTATATAACTCAAGGAAAGGCTTAACTCAGAGAATTCTGAGTTTAAGGAGAAAACAAGTCATAAGGGGTAAAAATGCAATTTTACCAGTATAATCTGCATACAGGGTAATTCAGGATCCAAACAGAGGTCAAAGCAACCTAATAAGAATAAAAGTGGGATGAGATGATCTGGCAAGGGCTACAGCAATTCCAAGGAACTAAATGATAATCTGTAACCCTAAAACGAACCCACTTCAATTCACGAGGTTCAAGGCAAAGCAAAAATGGAATAAACCCTCTAAAATTCATAGAAAAATAATCTCTAGGGTTTAGAACCTTCAATTTGACCTTAGGAACCCATCTTGACCTACATTGAGAACCATACCCAATTAATAACTTAATTTGGGTTTTTACGTAAATTGACCAGTCAAACAAGGTTTAATCTAGAAATAAAATTCACCATCAGATTCCTTAGGTCCTAATTAGTCATGTATAAAAACTTGAGCCTAAGAAGAAACCTTCTTGACCAACTTTACACTTTGGTCCTCATATATTTACTTTTTGGCCCTCAACTTTTGAACCCTCGCATTTTGGCCCCTAACTCTCCTTCGTTCTTTGCGTTCAGGTCCTCCCTGCAAAACCTGCCAGCACCATGCTCCAGCGACCTTGCGCGGAGCATGGCGCCGCGAAGGGTGAGGGGGAGGGACTGGCAAGTAAACCAGGGGTGCCCTGCGTCGTCAGCCGTCGCAGGGACACCCCCGTGGTCGCTGTAACCCACCATACCTGCCGTGCGAACGCACGGACGGTATGGGTTTCCATCTCCGGCGTCCTCCGGCGAGGGAGACACGTCGTCTCCCTCCGCCTTCCTCTCTGATTCGGTCCCTACAAATACCACCGTCGCTCCACCGTTCTAGGGAGCTCGGTCCTGACGGAGAAAGACCCCCACTTCCTCTCTTCCCACTCCGACAGGAAGCCCTCCAGCTCCGGCGGCCTCCCCTCTTCCTCCTCGTAGCTCTGCCGCACTACCAGCTGCAGGGTTGCTCTCCCTCGCTCTTCCCGCGCCACGCCGCACCCAGCTAGCGCCTCTCCAGCCCTCTCCTCGCCGCCGCCCCTTCCCCTGGGCATCTTCTTCTCCGGCGACAGTCGATACGACTGTCGCCCTGCTGCTCCCCCTTCGTCCCTGCAAGTAAGTTAGAACTACTTCCCTTCCTCTCCTCTTTCTTTCCCCGGTTTCAATTTGTTCAATTAAGCCCTCGACCGACCCTGACCATCGTCACCCCCTTCGTCTCCGGCCACCCTCCGGCGAGATGCCCCCATCGCTCCACAGCCTCACACGCCTCGCCGACCCTCACCGAACCTCCGCCTCATCACACTGAGCACCCCCCACCCCTCCACTGCCACTCCACACCTCCGTAACGCTCCCACAAACAAACCCATTTCTCCGGTTGCAGTCCGACCTAGGGCTGCCGCCAAACACCGCCTTGCGGCTTGCCGCACAGCTCAACACCTTCGCCGTGTGATGAGAACCTCATCATGAGCCATAACTAGCTCATTTTGACCCAATACAAAGGATAAAAGCTCCTACATATCTCAAGGAAAGGCTTAACTCAGAGAATTCTGAGTTTGAGAAGAAAACCAGTCATAAGGGGTAAAAGTGCAATTTTACCAGTATAATCTGCATACAGGGTAATTCAGGGCCCAAACACAGGTCAAAACAGCTTAATAAGAATAAAAGTGGGATGAGATGATCTAGCAAGGGCTACAGCACTTCCAAGGAACCAAATGATAATCTGTAACCCTAAAACAACCCACTTCAATTCACAAGGTTCGAGGCAAAGTAAAAATAGAATAAACCCTCTAAAATTCATAGAAAAATAATCTCTAGGGTTTAGAACCTTCAATTTGGCCTTTAGAACCCATTTTGACCTACATTGAGAACCATGCCCAATTAATAACTTAATTTGGGTCTTTACGCAAATTGACCGGTCAAACAAGGTTTAATATGAAAATGAAATTTACCATCAGATTCCTTAGGTTCTAATTAGTCATGTATAAAAACTTGAGCCTAAGAAGAAACCTCCTTGACCGACTTTACACTTTGGTCCTCATATATTTACTCTTTGGCCCTCAGCTTTTGAACCCTCGCATTTTGGCCCCTAACTCTCCTTCGTTCTTTGCAAACAGGTCCCTCCTGCAAAACCCTGCCAGCACCATGCTCCGGCGACCTTGCGCGGAGCATGGCGCCGCGCAGGGTAAGGTGGAGGACCTGGCATGTGTACCGGGGGTGCCCTGCGTCGTCAGCCGTGGCAGGAGCACCCCCATGATCAGTGCAGCCCCCCATACCGGCCGTGCGAACGCACGGACGGTATGGGTTCGTACTCCGACCATGCTCCGGCGAGGGAGACACGTCGTCTCCCTCCGCCTTCCTCCCTGCTTCATCCCTATAAATACCCCCCGCCGCTCCACCGACGACGGCAGCCTGGATCTGACGGAGAAAACCCCCAGCTTTCGTCTCTTCTTTCTCCGGCAGACGCTCACCAGCTCCGGCGACTTCCTCTCCCTCCACCTCTTCGCTCTGCCGCACTACCAGCAGCAGAGACCTCCTCCCCTGCTCTTCCCGCGCCACGCCGCACCCAGCTGGCGCCTCTCCAGCCCTCTGCTCGCCGCCGCCCCTCTCTCTGAGCAACATCTTCTCCGGTGACAGTCGATACGACTGTCGCCCTGTTCCTCCCCCTTCGTCCCTGCAGTTAAGTTAGACTTACTCCCCTTCTCCTCCTCTTTCTTTCCCCGCTTTCGATTTAGTCAATTAAGCCCTCTACCGACCCTGTTCACCCTCATCCTCTCCGCCTCCGACCACCCTCCGGCGAGCCGCTCCCATCACCTCAGCGACCCACACGGCTCGCCGACCACCGCAGAACCTCCGCCTCCTCACCCTGATCCTCTTCCGCCCCTCCACTTCCCACCGAACACCCTCTGCAGACCCACCGAACACACCCACTCCCTCGCTCACAGTTTGACCTAGGACGACCTGACAGCTCCATCTCGCCCCCTGCAGACCCCCTGACCACCTTCGCCGTGCCACGGCGAAGGTCCCCCGCCTGTCTGATTTGGCCGAGAGGCAGTTCTATTGATTTCAGGTTCCAGGCCTTGACCGCCATTGGCGAGGAAGCTCGAAGCTTGCTCGAGGTTGCTCCAAGCCTAGATATCCCAGGTTGAAGAGCCACGGCCAGCGCAAAAGAGTCTTGCGCACACACCCTGGCCCTCAATTGGAGTTGCGCGCCTCAACAGCTGTGGCAATTGGAAGCACCATCCCTGCTGCAGGCGTGAGAGAAGCGGGGTGCGCGGATAGTCCCACCTCGGGAGTTTCTGGAGCCACACACTCACATAAATTGCAAAACTGCCACCATCTGTTTGCCTCAGTTACCACGGGGTGAGGTCCCTCTCACCCGACCCGACCCGACTCGGCCTCGTCCGTGACCACGCTCCGCGGACCTGGCCCGACCCGATTAGACTGACCTGCACTCCTCGCCCACCACGCACGCCGGTGGGCCTGGACCCGGGCCTGACCCGAACCCGATTACCCGGTAGCGCTCTGGGAGAGCTTCCGAAGAGTGATTTCAGAGAGAGAGATACGCGGGGGAGGGGGGTAGAGTAGGTTTTTGCCTCTTGACGAATAAACTCTGAAGTGTGCAGGCCAAAGAAGAAGAAGCAGACCCGCTGAAGAAGAAGGAGCTCCTGCACTGTAGCGAAGGCATTGTTAAGTCGTCTCAGCACCGGGGCAGACGACGGAAGGTCAGCAGCCAAAGAAGAAGAAGACCCGCTGAAGAAGAAGGAAGAGCAACGGCCATCGCGAAAGAAGAAAAAGAGAGGTCAAGGCAGGTGAAGACAAAGAAGAAGAAGGAATGAAGAGAAGCAAGAAGCAAGAAAAGAAGAAGACGATCTGACGAAAAAAGAAAGAAAGGAAACAAGGAAGAACAGAAGAAGAAGAGCACGAGGGGAAGATCTGAAGAAAGCAGAAGAAGAAGAAGAAGAAGAAGAAGAACAGGAAGAACCAAAGACAAAGAGGAAGAAAGAAGAAAAGAAGAAGAAGCCAAATTTTCATCTCTCTCTCTCTCTCTCTCTTTATTTTTGTAACAGAACTTGTATATCTCTAGAATACAACTTGCTCCCTGAGTTCGACCTCGGGAACTCTTTTATTTTTCCGAGTAAAAAATTTTATATGAAACGTTGGTAACAACCGGCTTTACTACAACGATATAATAACTGAAACCGACGTCTCATCATTTTGGCGCCGTTGCCGGGGAGCAACGGCTATTCTAGAGGTAAACATTCCTGTATCTTTTAATTTCTGATAATCTCCTCTCTTTTGTGCAGCTACAGGAACTCAAGAAGACAAGCAACCACACGACAACCACTCCGAAGACAGGTAAATCTTTTCTCTCACTATTAACCCCTACACTCTAAAGAGAAAGAAAAGAAAAGAACAAAGCAATATAGGGCTAACCTGTCTTCCATACTTAGTAACCATAAAAAGTTGCATGTTTTCAACTCATCACTCCTGCACACTAAGGGTATTTAAGGGCTAACACATTCTTGCTTGAGCCCTAATTGCCCAACAAAGAGTTAAATGGACCAAGTAGAGCCAACATAAGGTCAAACATTAGGATTTCAGTAGTGACACACCCCTTAATCAAGAATTGAGGAAATCCTAAAGAGGTGTGCCCAAGCCATTGATTGAAAATAATTAACAAGAAAAATCCTAAACAATTGGCTCTCTCTAAACACTTGAACCCTAAAAGACAGGACCTAAAAGCTCTTAAAGAAAACAATAGGTAAAGTTGACCCCTTGGGTTAACCAACCTTAAATTAGGTCACTCTTTGCACTTAAAAAGACTAAAGTTCAAGTGAAACCTTAAGCACCCTGATCTTAAAATTGGTAGACTTAAGAGGTCAAGATCCCCATTCTGGTCTACCTGGAACCGCAGTGACAAGAGAGGTCGGGTGGGGGAAACCCTGTAACCCGTGGGGACGCTCTACCGTGTAGGGGTCTTCGCGGGACTCTCCCTCTCTGGCTGCCCAGGTAATTCTCAGGTGGACGATCTTTCTGATCAAGGGGTCCATCTGCCCCGCACCTCTATAGTCACCCAACACATTTTTGGGTGTCTTGATTGGGTCCATCACCTTCTAAACTTACCTCTCCCAACTGTGCATGTACGGAAGGAGGTCTCTAAGACCACCCTTAAGACCTCCTTTAGAAATTCACTCTCGTCAAGGCCAAGCCTCGACGCCCGTGTTTGTGCAGCAACACCCTCACATTATTCTCTCTTCTGATTCAGAACCAAGTTCTTCTTCTTCCCCCATCATGGCTCAGCCAGTTGAGGAAGAAAATAATCTGGAACACCAGCTCCAGCGACTCAATGACCTCTTCCAAAACTTCGTGCACCCACCGCAGCGTCCTATGATGCGGGACCACTACAATCCTGCTGCGGTGGCCATTGAGCCTCGAGTTAGAATCCCGATTGGAGGACCTGATTCCGAACTAAAGCCCAACATGATTCACGCTATACCTAAATTCCATGGGCTTAATTCTGAAGATCCTTTCCAGCACATCAAACAGCTAAAGCATCTGGCCCACACTTTTGGATCAGATGCGCAAAATCGGGATATTCTTCTCATGAAGATGTTCTCCTTTTCTCTTATGGACAAGGCCGCCCATTGGTATCAAACTCAGACCCGGCCGATCAACACTTGGGAAGAACTTCAATCCGAGTTTTTGAAAAAGTTCTTTCCCGTTGGTCGGACCAACGCCTTGCGCCATCAGATTACACACTTCACTCAACAATCAGGAGAACCTCTCCATGAGGCATGGGATCGTTTTCAGGATCTCATGAGGAAGTGCCCCCATCACGGAGTTCCTAAATGGGAACAAGTCCAATCTTTTTACCAGGGACTCCGTGAGGACATCCGCCTTTTCGTCAATGCAACCTGCGGAGGAAACATCATGGGTCAACATGAAGACACCGTATGGGAGATTCTCGAAAACATGTGCGAGAACTCCATCAACAATGACTCCATGGGATTATTCGACAGGACGAATACCCGCGCAGCGACGAATCTTAAGGGAGCACATGAGACGCAGGGCCTGTCCGCATCAGTCGACCTGGAATTAATGGCCAGTCGATTGGACAAGGTCTCAATTATTGAAAAGAAGGTGGATGAGCTGACTCAGCACTTGCAGCGAGCCACCTCTGCGCGTAACTCCTTTGCACAACCTCTTTCCACACAGGAGACTGTGCAAAACATCCTACACCGATCCTCCCCTGGGATGGATCCATATCCATCCCCATCTGATTCTTGGACTGGAAGATCATCCGATCCTTTCTTCACCAGCCGGGGGAACTCCATTCCCCCTTTCCCTGATTCTCAGGAGGTTCCTCAGACCTGCGAGGACCTCAACGCCATCCAGAACGACCCATTCTCCAACACTTACAGCCCTGGATGGCGAAACCATCCAAATTTTCAGTGGGCGGGAAATTCTCAAACCCAAAGACCACCTTTTCAGTCCCGCCCACAGCCCTCTCATCACTACCAGCCGCCTCAGCCTCAGCCCAACCCTACTTATCCATCAGGGCCAAATCAAGATCAAATGTCCTTAATCCTTCAGACTCTGGCTGACATTCAAAAATCGAATGCGGCCATTCAAAAACAGCACAAGGACGAGCTTACTGAAGTTAAAACTCAGCTGGCCCAGTTGGCAAATTCTCGCCAGCCAGGCACACTCCCTTCCCAACCCCTTCCTAACCCAAATAGCGTGCCAACCCAGAAGCGCGTTATGAATCCAAATTTAGGCCACGCTCAATGGATTTATCAGGCCCCTACTGCCCCATCTCCAGACGAGATGGAAGCCTCTACTTCTCGTACGGGATTTCAGCAGCAGCCACCCCTCCTACCAAATCCAAACCAAAATCAGGCCGGATTAAATGCTGTAACAACACGTAGTGGTAAGACAACTCAGGACCCGCGTTATCCAAACCACTCCCAGCCTGATAATCATGACCCTAGGATAGTTATCCAAGGTACCGCTGTTCCAGACCCACAACCAGGACCTATCCTAGAGGAACCAACCAAGATCCCGTTTCCCGAGGCCCTGACCAAGGGAAAGAAGACCACCAAACCCGTGGCCCCTGAGGAGGACCTGGTCAAGCTCTTTGAGCAGGTCCACATAAACATCCCCTTGATGGATGCAATCCACCACGTACCAGCTTACGCACGATTTCTAAAGAATATATGTACACCCCAGCGTAAGCCGCGAACCAAGGGAGGGAGCCCAATTGTTCTGTCAGAGCAAGCCAGCTCTGTAATCCTTAGTAGACTCCCACCCAAGGCAAAAGATCCTGGAACTCCCCTGATCTCCTGTAAGATAGGTGGTACCCAATTTGACAGAGCATTGTTAGACTTAGGTGCATCTATAAATCTGATACCCACATCCTTACTTGACCATCTGGAAGAATCTGAGCTGAA
Source organism: Thalassia testudinum (assembly GCA_037157565.1). Lineage (NCBI taxonomy): Eukaryota > Viridiplantae > Streptophyta > Magnoliopsida > Alismatales > Hydrocharitaceae > Thalassia > Thalassia testudinum. The sequence continues at coordinate 37,764,728 of JAZHRO010000051.1, read as the reverse complement.
ACCAACTGAGGTGACATTACAATTAGCAGATCGATCTATAAAGTCACCAAAAGGGATTCTCGAGGATGTTATCGTGAGAGTGCGGGATTTCTATTTTCCAGTGGACTTTATAGTCTTAGACATGGATGCACCTGAGAACCCTAGGGATACACCAATCATTCTAGGGAGACCTTTCTTGGCTACTGCTAGAGCCAACATCAGCTGTGAGGAGGGCCAAATAGAGCTTAAGTTTGGAGATCAAACACTGAAAATTGATATATTTAAGGCCCAACAAGGAATTAATTGCGGCGTCATCGAACAAATTTGTGACATCAAGACTTTGGTTGATGAATCATACCTCCAGAATGACTTGAGTATTCCTCATCAACCACAGAAGGATCTTGACCCGCAAATAGAGGAGTCAAATCCAGATGTGAACAACCCAGTAACTCCCACCCTTGAACCTCACATCTATACTGAACCACCCGCTACTGCTGAAAACCCCATCCTCGAACTGAAACCCCTTCCTGCTCATTTGAAATACATCTTTTTGGGTTCTAATCAGACCCTTCCTGTGATCATCAATTCCAACCTTAATCCTGAACAGGAATCCCGTCTGATTGTTGTCCTCCAGCAACATCGCAGAGCCATCGGATGGACCCTCGATGATTTGACTGGAATAAGTCCCTCTTATTGTACTCATCATATCTATTCAGAAGAGGGCACACGACCTTCTCGTGAAATGCAGAGACGCTTAAACCCCAATCTGCAGGAGGTCGTGAAAAAGGAGATCATCAAGTGGTTAGATGCCGGGATCATCTACCCGATCTCCGATAGTCGTTGGGTGAGCCCGATTCAGGTCGTGCCTAAGAAGGCAGGACTCACCACTATAACGACTGAGACCGGAGAAGTCATTCCTACCCGATTAGCCAACTCGTGGAGAGTCTGTATAGATTACCGTCGACTCAATTCCTCCACGAAGAAGGATCATTTCCCACTACCCTTCATTGATCAAATTCTCGAAAAATTAGCGGGAAATAGGTTCTTCTGCTTCCTTGACGGGTACTCCGGTTATAACCAGGTGGCAATCCATCCTGAGGACCAAGAAAAGACCACGTTCACCTGCCCCTTCGGAACATACGCTTTCCGAAGGATGCCTTTCGGTCTTTGCAATGCACCCGCTACTTTTCAGCGATGCATGCTTGCCATATTCTCAGATATGGTAGGTGATTATCTGGAAGTCTTCATGGATGACTTTTCAGTTTTCGGAGCATCATTCGACGATTGCCTCCAACACTTGGTCCAGATACTCAGGCGGTGCATCGACGTGAATTTGGTTCTTTCCTGGGAAAAGAGCCATTTCATGGTGCCTGAGGGAATTGTCCTGGGACACTCAATTTCGGAGAAAGGTATCCAAGTGGATCGAGCTAAGGTTAATCTGATTTCTCACCTTCCTATGCCTAGCTCGATCAGGGACATCCGATCCTTTTTAGGGCATGTCGGTTTTTATCGACGATTTATCCCTGATTTTTCAAAAATCGCACGCCCCCTGACCACTCTTCTCTCCAAGGATGTTCCCTTCGAAATCTCCAAGGAATGCACTCAAGCATTTGAAATCCTGCGTGACCGAGTCACCCAAGCCCCGATCCTACAGTCCCCTGATTGGTCTCAACCCTTTGAGATCATGTGTGATGCATCCGACTTCGCTGTAGGAGCGGTTTTGGGGCAGAAAAATGACAAGAAACCTGTGGTCATTTACTACGCCAGCAAAACACTCGATGAGGCTCAGCGTAACTATACAGTTACTGAGAAAGAGCTGCTAGCTGTAGTATTTGCCCTAGAGAAATTCAGATCATACCTTCTGGGTTCCCATGTCATCATATACTCGGATCACACGGCTGTGAGGCATCTCCTTGCAAAGAAGGACGCGAAACCTCGATTGATCCGATGGATCTTGCTGTTGCAAGAATTTGACCTCGAGATTCGCGATAAAGCGGGAAAACAAAACGTGGTAGCTGATCACTTGTCCCGTCTTCCTTCTGAAATGATAGACCCTTCCGGACCCATCACTGAGCATTTTCCCGATGAGCACCTGCTGACTACTGGTACTAGCCTTCCATGGTTTGCTAATATTGTAAATTACTTGGCATCTCATCAGACCCCGTCCGATTGGCCGAAGGCCAAGAAAGACAAATTACGCTCCGATGCCAAGTATTACATTTGGGAAGACCCGTACCTCTTCCGCATAGGTGCCGATCAGATCATCCGGAGATGTATCCCGGAAGGGGAAGTCAACAATATCCTCTCTTTCTGCCATGACCAGGCATGCGGTGGCCATTTTGCCGGGCATAAAACCGCATCAAAAGTCCTCCAGTGCGGCTTCTACTGGCCCACACTGTTCAAAGACGCATACAGTCATTGCAAGGCATGCAGTCGTTGCCAGACTTTGGGCAACATGAGCCATCGCGACATGATGCCTATGCAACCGATTCTAGTATGCGAAATCTTTGATGTTTGGGGGATTGATTTTATGGGCCCCTTTCCTGTTTCGGATGGTTTCGAATACATTCTGTTGGCTGTGGACTACGTGTCCAAATGGATCGAAGCCATACCGACCCGAACCTGTGATCACAAAATCGTTCTCAAATTCATTCATCAACACATTTTCTCAAGGTTCGGGATTCCTCGTGCAATAATCTCTGATGGGGGGACCCATTTCACAAATGCTCAGTTTAGGTCACTGATGACCAAATACGGGGTGTCTCACCGAATCTCTACTCCTTACCACCCCCAAACTAATGGTCTAGCTGAGCTGTCGAATCGGGAGATCAAGAAAATCCTACAGGTCACTGTTCGACCTGACAGGAAGGACTGGTCGTCCCGACTTCCGGAAGCATTGTGGGCCTATAGGACCGCCCACAAGACCCAATTGGGCATGTCTCCCTTTAGATTGGTGTACGGAAAGGCATGCCACCTTCCCGTCGAACTGGAGCATAAAGCCTATTGGGCAGTACGGAACTGTAATCTAGATCTTTCCAAGGCTGGGACCCACAGAAAACTCCAAATCAGCGAGATCGATGAATTGCGCATAGACGCGTACGAGAACTCGCAAATCTACAAGGAGCGGGTTAAAGCCTTCCACGACAAACACATCTCAAGAAAGATCTTCCATCCTGGTCAAAAGGTCCTACTCTTTGATGCCCGACTCAAACTCTTCCCAGGAAAACTGAGATCTAAGTGGGTCGGACCATATTTGGTCCGACAGGTTTTTGGAAATGGAGCAATCGAAATCAGTCCACTCAGCCACGATTCTGAATCTTTCATCGTGAATGGTCAAAGACTCAAGCTGTTCATTGATGTAACTTCTACTGATTTGGCTGAGGCATCTTATATCCTCCTTTCCCCTTGAGCTTATTGCGCCCAGCCGATGGCGTAAAACTCAGCGCTTAACGGGAGGCAGCCCGTCATTCTCTTTGAAAACCTGAAACTTGTTCTGACACCTTTCAGCACTCGAAGTTCACCCTGAACTAAGACCCCCTAGGTTACAATGAGGACATTGCAAATCTTAGGCATGGGGGGGTATGAAAGTGCAAAACTCGTAAGAAAAGGTTTCAAACAAAAAATTCACATATGCCAAAAATACCATAAAAATTAAAAAAAAAAAAAGAAAAAAAAAAAAAAGAAAAAAAAAAAAAAATTCGAAAAAGAATAAGAGGAAAAGAGGAGAAGGAAAATTTTGTGAAGGAGAGAAGAAACAAAATGAAAAAGGAGCACAAAATTATAAGAAAAGAGTGATAGTCATTAGTAAGAAACTAAGGAATTAACCTAAGTTCTAGACCTCATTCAAGAAAATAACTGAAAAGTGCACAATGAGATTAGTAAGAATGCAAACCTTAGGCATTCTTGAATAGACTCTTAGTACCCATTAAGATCTGGACACTCCTCAAGAGGTTGAGGAAAATGAAAAGCTGAAGTATTAGGTCTAAGGCTTAGGGAGTATTCGGCCTCGTTAACTAATTTTTGGTTTACGGGACTCAGTAACCTAAGCACCCTAATCTCACACACAGCCTGGTTCAGTAAGCGTAAAAATCAGAATCACGCAGAAGCATCGCAAAAATCTGAAAAGAACACCTAGAATAGGAATGGCCGATCAACACAAGTTGATTTGGACGAGTTCCCAGCGCGGAGAGGCGGGAAATCCCCTCGAAGATGCGTAACAAAATATCATCTCCTCGGTGCTTGTCTCTTAGGATATTTACATATCCTACGGGGGGCATGTAAGCACTCTGCTGGTTCAGATTCCATGGATGGCATTATCTCGAAGTGTCAATTGCCAGGGTCTGGATTCGGCCACGGAATACCATGGATGGGATTATCTCGAAATCTCAATAGCCAGGGTTCCGGGGGTTGCCATGGGCGGTGCTATCTCGAAGCATCGATCGCCAGGAACCTTTGAGGATTGATGATGGGAGCAAGGAATCTGATACAGACCGTGTTGAAAAGCCAATCCTAGGCTAGAACTAAAAAGAAAAAGAGAGAGAAAACTCTCCAAACAGAAAAAAACTTTCTATCTCTCTCTTACAAAACGCACTGCGAATTGGGCCAGGGCTAAAATCATTTCAAGCACGGGTGCTTTAACCACGAAGTCCAATAAACCTTAGGTTAGTTCTTGCGGGCCTTAAAAACCTTTGCTGAAAGACTGAGGCTAAGGCTAGACAGATTTGGATCTTGATTGATACTAGAGTACCTTTTAGGCCTATGGTCAGCATTCTAACCTAATCTATGCTCAAATAAAAAAGGCACTTATCTAAAACCATTGAAAACTTCATGGTCTAGAACAAGGGTTGAAACCTTAAGTTTTTTTTGCTAAGGGACTAGCAAAAGCTAGGCATGGGGGTATGATGAGAACCTCATCATGAGCCATAACTAGCTCATTTTGACCCAATACAAAGGATAAAAGCTCCTACATATCTCAAGGAAAGGCTTAACTCAGAGAATTCTGAGTTTGAGAAGAAAACCAGTCATAAGGGGTAAAAGTGCAATTTTACCAGTATAATCTGCATACAGGGTAATTCAGGGCCCAAACACAGGTCAAAACAGCTTAATAAGAATAAAAGTGGGATGAGATGATCTAGCAAGGGCTACAGCACTTCTAAGGAACCAAATGATAATCTGTAACCCTAAAACAACCCACTTCAATTCACAAGGTTCGAGGCAAAGTAAAAATAGAATAAACCCTCTAAAATTCATAGAAAAATAATCTCTAGGGTTTAGAACCTTCAATTTGGCCTTTAGAACCCATTTTGACCTACATTGAGAACCATGCCCAATTAATAACTTAATTTGGGTCTTTACGCAAATTGACCGGTCAAACAAGGTTTAATATGAAAATGAAATTTACCATCAGATTCCTTAGGTTCTAATTAGTCATGTATAAAAACTTGAGCCTAAGAAGAAACCTCCTTGACCGACTTTACACTTTGGTCCTCATATATTTACTCTTTGGCCCTCAGCTTTTGAACCCTCGCATTTTGGCCCCTAACTCTCCTTCGTTCTTTGCAAACAGGTCCCTCCTGCAAAACCCTGCCAGCACCATGCTCCGGCGACCTTGCGCGGAGCATGGCGCCGCGCAGGGTAAGGTGGAGGACCTGGCATGTGTACCGGGGGTGCCCTGCGTCGTCAGCCGTGGCAGGAGCACCCCCATGATCAGTGCAGCCCCCCATACCGGCCGTGCGAACGCACGGACGGTATGGGTTCGTACTCCGACCATGCTCCGGCGAGGGAGACACGTCGTCTCCCTCCGCCTTCCTCCCTGCTTCATCCCTATAAATACCCCCCGCCGCTCCACCGACGACGGCAGCCTGGATCTGACGGAGAAAACCCCCAGCTTTCGTCTCTTCTTTCTCCGGCAGATGCTCACCAGCTCCGGCGACTTCCTCTCCCTCCACCTCTTCGCTCTGCCGCACTACCAGCAGCAGAGACCTCCTCCCCTGCTCTTCCCGCGCCACGCCGCACCCAGCTGGCGCCTCTCCAGCCCTCTGCTCGCCGCCGCCCCTCTCTCTGAGCAACATCTTCTCCGGCGACAGTCGATACGACTGTCGCCCTGTTCCTCCCCCTTCGTCCCTGCAGTTAAGTTAGACTTACTCCCCTTCTCCTCCTCTTTCTTTCCCCGCTTTCGATTTAGTCAATTAAGCCCTCTACCGACCCTGTTCACCCTCATCCTCTCCGCCTCCGACCACCCTCCGGCGAGCCGCTCCCATCACCTCAGCGACCCACACGGCTCGCCGACCACCGCAGAACCTCCGCCTCCTCACCCTGATCCTCTTCCGCCCCTCCACTTCCCACCGAACACCCTCTGCAGACCCACCGAACACACCCACTCCCTCGCTCACAGTTTGACCTAGGACGACCTGACAGCTCCATCTCGCCCCCTGCAGACCCCCTGACCACCTTCGCCGTGCCACGGCGAAGGTCCCCCGCCTGTCTGATTTGGCCGAGAGGCAGTTCTATTGATTTCAGGTTCCAGGCCTTGACCGCCATTGGCGAGGAAGCTCGAAGCTTGCTCGAGGTTGCTCCAAGCCTAGATATCCCAGGTTGAAGAGCCACGGCCAGCGCAAAAGAGTCTTGCGCACACACCCTGGCCCTCAATTGGAGTTGCGCGCCTCAACAGCTGTGGCAATTGGAAGCACCATCCCTGCTGCAGGCGTGAGAGAAGCGGGGTGCGCGGATAGTCCCACCTCGGGAGTTTCTGGAGCCACACACTCACATAAATTGCAAAACTGCCACCATCTGTTTGCCTCAGTTACCACGGGGTGAGGTCCCTCTCACCCGACCCGACCCGACTCGGCCTCGTCCGTGACCACGCTCCGCGGACCTGGCCCGACCCGATTAGACTGACCTGCACTCCTCGCCCACCACGCACGCCGGTGGGCCTGGACCCGGGCCTGACCCGAACCCGATTACCCGGTAGCGCTCTGGGAGAGCTTCCGAAGAGTGATTTCAGAGAGAGAGATACGCGGGGGAGGGGGGTAGAGTAGGTTTTTGCCTCTTGACGAATAAACTCTGAAGTGTGCAGGCCAAAGAAGAAGAAGCAGACCCGCTGAAGAAGAAGGAGCTCCTGCACTGTAGCGAAGGCATTGTTAAGTCGTCTCAGCACCGGGGCAGACGACGGAAGGTCAGCAGCCAAAGAAGAAGAAGACCCGCTGAAGAAGAAGGAAGAGCAACGGCCATCGCGAAAGAAGAAAAAGAGAGGTCAAGGCAGGTGAAGACAAAGAAGAAGAAGGAATGAAGAGAAGCAAGAAGCAAGAAAAGAAGAAGACGATCTGACGAAAAAAGAAAGAAAGGAAACAAGGAAGAACAGAAGAAGAAGAGCACGAGGGGAAGATCTGAAGAAAGCAGAAGAAGAAGAAGAAGAAGAAGAAGAAGAACAGGAAGAACCAAAGACAAAGAGGAAGAAAGAAGAAAAGAAGAAGAAGCCAAATTTTCATCTCTCTCTCTCTCTCTCTCTTTATTTTTGTAACAGAACTTGTATATCTCTAGAATACAACTTGCTCCCTGAGTTCGACCTCGGGAACTCTTTTATTTTTCCGAGTAAAAAATTTTATATGAAACGTTGGTAACAACCGGCTTTACTACAACGATATAATAACTGAAACCGACGTCTCATCACCGTGCCACGACGAAGGTTCCCCAGTAGTTTGATCAGGCCGAGAGGCCATATTCGTGTCCGACAGGTTTTGAGGCTCGACCGCCATTAACGCCACATTGAAGCAGCTTCTCCCGCGCTCCAGGCTTGAGGACTCCAGGTTTCCAGCTGCTGCGGATTACGGAGACTCCTGCGAAGGCAGCCAGCCAGCAACCGACGAAAATCGAAGCTGCAGCTGCAGAAGCAAGGCCGCGGTCTTCCAGCAGGCGCACGCGAGGAGAGGCCTCAGTTTAGTCCCACATTGGCACAGGTAAACAAAGAAGAAGAACCATGGAAGAAGAGAAGAAGAAGAAGGCCGACGAAGACTGAAAGAAGGTGGAGCACTGTAGCAGCGGCGATTTAAGTCGTCTGATTGGAAAATCAGACGACGCCCTACAGTAAAAGGATTGCAGAGAAAGAAGGAGAACGAAGACGCCGTGCCACTGAGCAAGGGATCGCAAGAAGAAAAGCTTTACAACTGAGGCAGAAAGAAGAAAGGAGAAGCTGAAGAAAGGCAGAACTGAAAGAAAAAAAGATGAGGAGCTCTGAAGAAGAGAAGAAATAAGAAGAACAGAAGGCAGAAGAAGAAGACCACCAGGAGATAAATAAAGAAGAAAAACCAAAAGCCAAAGAGAAGAGAAAACAAAGAGGAAGAAAGAAGAAGCCAAATTTTTATCTCTCCCTCTCTCTCTCTCTCTTTATTTTTGTAATATTTTTGTAATAAGAATTTGTACCTCTAGAATACAGTTTGCTCCCTGAGTTCGACCTCGGGAACTCTTTTATTTCCGAGTAACAAATTGTATTAAACTGGTAATCACTTCTCTATACTATACTACGACGAAATAATAGAACTATAGAGGAAGGAATCCCCACCAGTTTTTGGCGCCGTTGCCGGGGAGCAATGGCTATTCTAGAGGTAAACATTCCTGTTTCTTTTTAATTTCTGATAATCTCCTCGCTTTTGTGCAGCTACAGGAAATCAAGAAGACAAGCAACCGCACGACAACCACTCTAAGGACAGGTATTTGTTTTTTTTTCCTCTCGTTATTAACCCCTAAACTCTAAAGAGGAAGAAAAGAAAAAAACAAGCAATATAGGGCTAAGCTGTCTTCCATACTTAGTAACCATAAAAAGTTGCATGTTTTCAACTCATTACTCCTGCACACTATTAAGGGTATTTAAGGGCTAACACATTCTTGGTTGAGCCCTAATTACCCAACAAAGAGCTAACTGGACCAAGTAAAGCCAACCTAGGATCCAACACTAGGGATTTAGAGACACACTCCTTAAGCAAGAATTGAGAAAACCAAATGAAGTGTGCCCAAGCCCTTGTCTGAAAATACCTATCCAAAGAGAACCTAAAACAATTGGCTCTCTAAAACACTTGAACCCTAAAAGACAAGACCTAAAAGCTCTCAAAGGAAACAAGAGGTAAAGTTGACCCCTTGGGTCAACCAACCTTAAATTAGGTCACTCTTTGCACTTAAAAGACTAAGGTTCAAGTGAAACCTTAAGCACCCTGATCTTAAAATAAAAATTGGTAGACTTAAGAGGTCAAGATCCCCATTCTGGTCTACCTGGAACCGCAGTGACAAGAGAGGTCGGGTGGGGGAAACCCTGTAACCCGTGGGGACGCTCTACCGTGTAGGGGTCTTCGCGGGACTCTCCCTCTCTGGCTGCCCAGGTAATTCTCAGGTGGACGATCTTTCTGATCAAGGGGTCCATCTGCCCCGCACCTCTATAGTCACCCAACACATTTGTGGGTGTCTTGATTGGGTCCAGCACCTTCTAAACTTACCTCTTCCAACAGTGCATGTACGAAAGGAGGTCCTTAAGACCACCCTTAAGACCTCCTTTAGAAATTCTCTCTCGTCAAGGCCAAGCCTCGACGCCCGTGTTTGTGCAGCAACACCCTCACATTATTCTCTCTTCTGATTCAGAACCAAGTTCTTCTTCTTCCCCCATCATGGCTCAGCCAGTTGAGGAAGAAAATAATCTGGAGCACCAGCTCCAGCGACTCAATGACCACTTCCAAAACTTCGTGCACCCACCACAGCATCCTATGATGCGAGACCACTACAATCCTGCTGCGGTGGCCATTGAGCCTCGAGTCAGAATCCCGACTAGAGGACCTGATTCCGAATTAAAGCCCAACATGATTCATGCTATACCTAAATTCCATGGGCTTAATTCTGAAGATCCCTTCCAGCACATCAAACAGCTAAAGCATCTGGCCCACACTTTTGGATCAGATGCGCAAAATCGGGATATTCTTCTCATGAAGATGTTCTCCTTTTCTCTTATGGACAAGGCCGCCCATTGGTATCAAACTCAGACCCGGCCGATCAACACTTGGGAAGAACTTCAATCCGAGTTTTTGAAAAAGTTTTTTCCCGTTGGTCGGACCAACGCCTTGCGCCATCAGATTACACACTTCACTCAACAATTAGGAGAACCTCTCCATGAGGCATGGGATCGTTTTCAGGATCTCATGAGAAAGTGCCCCCATCACGGAGTTCCTAAATGGGAACAAGTCCAATCTTTTTACCAGGGACTCCGTGAGGACATCCGCCTTTTCGTCAATGCAACTTGCAGAGGAAACATCATGGGTCAACATGAAGACACCGTATGGGAGATTCTCGAAAACATGTGCGAGAACTCCATCAACAATGACTCCATGGGATTATTCGACAGGACGAATACCCGCGCAGCGACGAATCTTAAGGGAGCACATGAGGTGCAGGGCCTGTCCGCATCAGTCGACCTGGAATTAATGGCCAGTCGATTGGACAAGGTCTCAATCATTGAGAAGAAGGTGGATGAGCTGACTCAGCACTTGCAGCGAGCCACCTCCATGAGTAACTCCTTTGCACAACCTCCTTCCACACAGGAGACTGTGCAAAACATCCTTCACCGATCTTCTCCTAGGATGGATCCATATCCATCCCCATCTGATTCTCGGATCGGAGGATCATCCGATCCTTTCTACACCAGCCCGGGGAACTCCATTCCCCCTTTCCCTGATTCTCAAGAGGTTCCTCAGACCTGCGAGGACCTCAACGCCATCCAGAACGACCCATTCTCCAACACTTACAACCCTGGATGGCGAAACCATCCCAATTTTCAGTGGGCGGGAAATTCCCAAACCCAAAGACCACCTTTTCAGTCCCGCCCATAGCCCTCTCGTCATTACCAGCCGCCTCAGCCTCGGCCCAACCCTACTTATCCATCAGGGCCAAATCAGGATCAAATGTCCCTAATCCTTCAGACTCTGGCTGACATTCAAAGAACGAATGCGGCTATTCAAAAACAGCACAAGGACGAACTTACAGAGGTTAAAACTCAACTGGCCCAGTTGGCAAATTCTCGCCAGCCAGGCACGCTCCCTTCCCAACCTCTTCCTAACCCGAATAACGTGCCAACCCAGAAGCGCGTTATGAATCCAAATTTAGGCCACGCACAATGGATTTATCAGGCCCCTACTGCTCCATCTCCAGACGAGATGGAAGCTTCAACTTCTTATGCGGGATTTCAGCAGCAGCCACCCCTCTTACCAAACCCAAACCAAAATCAGGCCGGATTAAATTCTGTAACAACACGTAGTGGTAAAACAACTCAAGACCCGCATTATCCAAACCACTCCAAGCCTGATAACCATGACCCTAGGATAGTTATCCAAGATACCACTGTCCCGGATCCACAACCTGGACCTATCCTAGAAGAACTAACCAAGATCCCGTTTCCTGAGGCCTTGACCAAGGGAAAGAAGACCACCAAACCCGTGGCCCCTGAGGAGGACCTGGTCAAGCTCTTTGAGCAGGTCCACATAAACATCCCCTTGATGGATGCAATCCGCCACGTACCAGCTTACGCACGATTTCTAAAGAATATATGTACACCCCAGCATAAGCCGCGAACCAAGGGAGGGAGCCCAATTGTTCTGTCAGAGCAAGCCAGCTCTGTAATCCTCAGTAGACTCCCACCCAAGGCAAAAGATCCTGGTACTCCCCTGATTTCCTGCAAGATAGGTGGTACCCAATTTGATAGAGCATTGTTAGACTTGGGTGCATCCATAAACCTGATACCCACATCCTTACTTGACCATCTAGAAGAATCTGAGCTAAAACCAACCGAGGTGACATTACAATTAGCAGATCGATCTATAAAGTCACCAAAAGGGATTCTTGAGGATGTTATCGTAAGAGTGCGGGATTTCTATTTTCCAGTGGACTTTATAGTCCTAGATATGGACGCACCTGAGAACCCTAGGGATACACCAATCATTCTAGGGAGACCTTTCTTGGCTACTGCTAGAGCCAACATCAGCTGTGAGGAGGGCCAAATAGAGCTTAAGTTTGGAGATCAAACACTGAAAATTGATATATTTAAGGCCCAACAAGGAATTAATTGCGACGTCATCGAACAAATTTGTGACATCAGGACTTTGGTTGATGAATCACACTTCCAGAATGACTCGATTATGCCTCATCAACCACAGAAGGATCTTGACCCGCAAACAGAGGAGTCGAATCCAGATATGAATAACCCAGTAACTCCCACCCTTGAACCTCACATCTATACTGAACCACCCGCTGCTGCTGATAACCCCATCCTCGAACTGAAACCCCTTCCTGCTCACTTGAAATACATCTTTTTGGGTTCTAATCAGACCCTTCCTGTGATTATCAATTCCAACCTCAGTCCTGAACAGGAATCCCGTCTGATTGTTGTCCTCCAGCAACATCGCAGAGCCATCGGGTGGACTCTCGATGATTTGACTGGAATAAGTCCCTCTTATTGTACTCATCATATCTATTCAGAAGAGGGCACACGACCTTCTCGTGAAATGCAGAGACGCTTAAACCCCAATCTGCAGGAGGTCGTGAAAAAGGAGATCATCAAGTGGTTAGATGCCGGAATCATCTACCCGATCTCCGATAGTCGCTGGGTGAGCCCAATTCAGGTCGTGCCCAAGAAGGCAGGACTCACCACTATAACGACTGAGACCGGAGAAATCATTCCTACCCGATTAGCCAACTCGTGGAGAGTCTGTATAGATTACCGTCGACTCAATTCCTCCACAAAGAAGGATCATTTCCCACTACCCTTCATTGATCAAATTCTCGAAAAACTTGCGGGAAATAGGTTCTTCTGCTTTCTTGACGGGTACTCCGGTTATAACCAGGTGGCAATCCATCCTGAGGACCAAGAAAAGACCACGTTCACCTGCCCTTTCGGAACATACGCTTTCCGAAGGATGCCTTTCGGTCTTTGTAATGCACCCGCTACTTTTCAGCGATGCATGCTTGCCATATTCTCAGATATGGTAGGTGATTATCTGGAAGTCTTCATGGATGACTTTTCAGTTTTCGGAGCATCATTCGACGATTGCCTCCAACACTTGGTCCAGATACTCAGGCGGTGCATCGATGTGAATTTGGTTCTCTCCTGGGAAAAGAGCCATTTCATGGTGCCTGAGGGAATTGTCCTGGGACACTCAATTTCGGAAAAAGGTATCCATGTGGATCGAGCTAAGATCAATCTGATTTCTCACCTTCCTATGCCTAGCTCGATCAGGGACATCCATTCCTTTTTAGGGCATGTCGGTTTTTATCGACGATTTATCCCTGATTTTTCAAAAATCGCGTGCCCCCTGACCACTCTTCTCTCCAAGGATGTTCCTTTCGAAATTTCCAAGGAATGCACTCAAGCATTTGAAATCCTGCGTGACCGAGTCACCCAAGCCCCGATCCTACAGTCCCCTGATTGGTCTCAACCCTTTGAGATCATGTGCGATGCATCCGACTTCGCTGTAGGAGCGGTTTTGGGGCAGAAAATTGACGGGAAACCTGTGGTCATTTACTATGCCAGCAAAACACTCGATGAGGCTCAGCGTAACTACACGGTTACTGAGAAAGAGCTGCTTGCTGTAGTATTTGCCCTAGAAAAATTCAGATCGTACCTTCTGGGTTCCCGTGTCAGCATATACTCGGATCACACAGCTGTGAGGCATCTCCTTGCAAAGAAGGACGCGAAACCTCGATTAATCCGATGGATCTTGCTGTTGCAAGAATTTGACCTTGAGATTCGCGACAAAGCGGGAAAGCAAAATGTGGTAGCTGATCACTTGTCCCGTCTTCCTTCTGAAATAATTGACCCTTCCGGACCCATCACTGAACATTTTCCCGATGAGCACCTGCTGACTATTGGTACTAGCCTTCCATGGTTTGCTAATGTAGTAAATTACTTGGCATCTCATCAGATCCCGTCCGATTGGCCGAAGGCCAAGAAGGACAAATTACGCTCCGATGCCAAGTATTACATTTGGGAAGACCCGTACCTCTTCCGCATAGGTGCCGATCAGATCATCCGGAGATGTGTCCCGGAAGAGGAATTCAACAATATCGTCTCTTTCTGCCATGACCAGGCATGCGGTGGCCATTTCGCCGGGCATAAAACCGCATCAAAAGTCCTCCAGTGCGGCTTTTACTGGCCCACACTGTTCAAAGACGCATACAATCACTGCAAGGCATGCAGTCGTTGCCAGACTTTGGGCAACATGAGCCATCGCGACATGATGCCTATGCAACCGATTCTAGTATGCGAAATCTTTGATGTTTGGGGGATTGATTTTATGGGCCCCTTTCCTGTTTCGGATGGTTTCGAATACATTCTGTTGGCTGTGGACTACGTGTCCAAATGGATCGAAGCCATACCGACCCGAACCTGTGATCACAAAATCGTTCTCAAATTCATTCATCAAAACATTTTCTCAAGGTTCGGGATTCCTCGTGCAATAATCTCTGATGGGGGGACCCATTTCACAAATGCTCAGTTTAGGTCACTGATGACCAAATACGGGGTGTCTCACCGAATCTCTACTCCTTACCACCCCCGAACTAATGGTCTAGCTGAGCTGTCTAATCGGGAGATCAAGAAAATCCTGCAAGTCACTGTTCGACCTGACAGGAAGGACTGGTCGTCCCGACTTCCGGAAGCATTGTGGGCCTATAGGACCGCCCACAAGACCCAATTGGGCATGTCTCCCTTTAGACTGGTGTACGGAAAGGCATGCCACCTTCCCATAGAACTGGAGCATAAAGCCTATTGGGTAGTACGGAACTGTAATCTAGATCTTTCCAAGGCTGGGACCCACAGAAAACTCCAAATCAGCGAGATCGATGAATTACGCCTAGACGCGTACGAGAACTCGCAAATCTACAAGGAGCGGGTTAAAGCCTTCCACGACAAACACATCTCGAGAAAGATCTTTCATCCTGGTCAGAAGGTCCTACTCTTTGATGCCCGACTAAAACTCTTCCCAGGAAAACTGAGATCCAAGTGGGTCGGACCATATTTGGTCCGACAGGTTTTTGGAAATGGAGCAATCGAAATCAGTCCACTCAGCCACGATTCTGAACCTTTCATCGTGAACGGTCAGAGACTCAAGCCGTTCATTGATGTAACTTCTACTGATTTGGCTGAAGCATCTTATATCCTCCATTCCCCTTGAGCTTATTGCGCCCAGCCGATGGCGTAAACCTCAGCGCTTAACGGGAGGCAACCCGTCATTTTCCTAAAAATCCAAAACTTTTTCTGACACCTTTTTGCACTTAAGGTTCACCCTTGTAGACAGCCGACCCCACCTCAGGTGCTTGCATCTGGGATTAGAAATCATCCGCAAAAATTCAACCTGACCCATTCACGCATCCAAATTTCTGTTTTAAGGAATGAACTAAGCTAAATAAAAACCCCCTAGGTTACAATGAGGACATTGCAAATCTTAGGCATGGGGGGGTATGTAAGTGCAAAACTTGTAAGAAAAGGTTTCAAACAAAAAATTCACATATGCCAAAAACACCATAAAAATTAAAAAAAAATTTCGACCTAGAAAAAAAAAAAAAAAAAAAGGAGCACAAAATTATGAGAAAAAAGTGATAGTCATTAGTAAGGAACTAAGGAATTAACCTAAGTTCTAGACCTCATTCAAGAAAATAACTAAAAGGCATAATGAGATTAGTAAGAACGCAAACCTTAGGCATTCTTGGATAGACTCCTAGTACCCATTAAGATCTGGACACTCCTCAAGAGGTTGAGGAAAATGAAAAGCTGAAGTATTAGGTCTAAGGCTTAGGGAGTATTTGGCCTCGTTAACTAATTTTTGGTTTACGGGACTCAGTAACCTAAGCACCCTAACCTCACACACAGCCTGGTTCAGTAAGCGTAAAAATCAGAATCACGTAGAAGCGTCGCAAAATTCTGAAAAGAACACCTAGAATAGGAGCGGCCGATCAACACAAGTTGATTTGGACGAGTTCCCAGCGCGGAGAGACGGGAAATCCCCTCGAAGATGCGTAACAAAATATCATCTCCTCGATGCTTGTCTCTTAGGATATTTATATATCCTACTGGGGGCATGTAAGCACTCTGCTGGTTCAGATTCCATGGATGGCATTATCTCGAAGTGTTAATTACCAGGGTCTGAATTCAGCCACGGAACACCATGGATGGGATTATCTCGAAATCTCAATAGCCAGGGTTCCGGGGGTTGCCATGGGCGGTGCTATCTAAAAGCATCGATCGCCAGGAACCCTTGAGGATTGATGATGGGAGCAAGGAATCTGATACAGACCGTGTTGAAAAGCCAATCCTAGGCTAGAACTAAAAAAAAAAAGAGAGAGAGAAAACTCTCCAAACAAAATAACTTTCTATCTCTCTCTTACAAAATGCACTGCGAACTGAGCCAGGGCTAAAATCATTTCAAGCACGGGTGCTTTAACCACAAAGTCCAATAAACCTTAGGTTAGTTCTTGTGGGCCTTAAAAACCTTTGCTAAGGACTGAGGCTAAGGCTAGACAGATTTCGATCTTGATTGGTACTAGAGTACCTTTTAGGCCTATGGTCAGCATTCTAACCTAATCTGAGCTCAAATGAAAAAGCACTTATCTAAAGCTATTAAGAACTTCTGGTCTAGAACAAGGGTTGAAACCTTAAGTTTTTGCTAAGGGACTAGCAAAAGCTAGGCATGGGGGTATGATGAGAACCTCATCATGAGCCATAACTAGCTCATTTTGACCTAATACAAAGGATAAAAGCTCCTATATAACTCAAGGAAAGGCTTAACTCAGAGAATTTTGAGTTTAAGGAGAAAACAAGTCATAAGGGGTAAAAATGCAATTTTACCAGTATAATCTGCATACAGGGTAATTCAGGGTCCAAACATAGGTCAAAGCAACCTAATAAGAATAAAAGTGGGATCAGATGATCTGGCAAGGGCTACAGCAATTCCAAGGAACTAAATGATAATCTGTAACCCTAAAAAAAACCCACTTCAATTCACGAGGTTCAAGGCAAAGCAAAAATGGAATAAACCCTCTAAAATTCATAGAAAAATAATCTCTAGGGTTTAGAACCTTCAATTTGACCTTAGGAACCCATCTTGACCTACATTGAGAACCATACCCAATTAATAACTTAATTTGGGTTTTTGCGTAAATTGACCAGTCAAACAAGGTTTAATCTAGAAATAAAATTCACCATAAGATTCCTTAGGTCCTAATTAGTCATGTATAAAAACTTGAGCCTAAGAAGAAACCTTCTTGACCAACTTTACACTTTGGTCCTCATATATTTACTTTTTGGCCCTCAACTTTTGAACCCTCGCATTTTGGCCCCTAACTCTCCTTCGTTCTTTGCGTTCAGGTCCTCCCTGCAAAACCTGCCAGCACCATGCTCCGGCGACCTTGCGCGGAGTATGGCGCCGCGCAGGGTGAGGGGGAGGGACTGGCAAGTAAACCAGGGGTGCCCTGCGTCGTCAGCCATCGCAGGGACACCCCCCTGGTCGCTGTAACCCACCATACCTGCCGTGCGAACGCAATGACGGTATGGGTTTCCATCTCCGGCGTCCTCCGGCGAGGGAGACACGTCGTCTCCCTCCGCCTTCCTCTCTGATTCGGTCCCTATAAATACCCCCGTCGCTCCACCGTTCTAGGGAGCTCGGTCCTGACGGAGAAAGACCCCCACTTCCTCTCTTCCCACTCCGACAGGAACCCTCCAGCTCCGGCGGCCTCCCCTCTTCCTCCTCGTCGCTCTGCCGCACTACCAGCTGCAGGGTTGCTCTCCCTCGCTCTTCCCGTGCCACGCCGCACCCAGTTGGCGCCTCTCCAGCCCTCTCCTCGCCGCCGCCCCTTCCCCTGGGCATCTTCTTCTCCGGCGACAGTCGATACGACTGTCGCCCTGCTGCTCCCCCTTCGTCCCTGCAAGTAAGTTAGAACTACTTCCCTTCCTCTCCTCTTTCTTTCCCCGGTTTCAATTTGTTTAATTAAGCCCTCGACCGACCCTGACCATCGTCACCCCCTTCGTCTCCGGCCACCCTCCGGCGAGATGCCCCCATCTCTCCACATCCTCACACGCCTCGCCAACCCTCACCGAACCTCCGCCTCATCACACTGAGCACCCCCCACCCCTCCACTGCCACTCCACACCTCCGTAACGCTCCCCCAAAAAAACCCATTTCTCCGGTTGCAGTCCGACCTAGGGCTGCCGCCAGACACCGCCTTGCGGGTTGCCGCACAGCTCAACACCTTCGCCGTGCGACGACGAAGGTTCCCCAGTAGTTTGATCAGGCCGAGAGGCCATATTCGTGTCCGACAGGTTCTGAGGCTCGACCGCCATTAACGCCACATTGAAGCAGCTTCTCCCGCGCTCCAGGCTTGAGGACTCCAGGTTTCCAGCTGCTGCGGATTACGGAGACTCCTGCGAAGGCAGCCAGCCAGCAACCGATGAAAATCGAAGCTGCAGCTGCAGAAGCAAGGCCGCGGTCTTCCAGCAGGGGCACGCGAGGAGAGGCCTCAGTTTAGTCCCACATCGGCACAGGTAAACAAAGAAGAAGAACCATGGAAGAAGAGAAGAAGAAGAAGGCCGACGAAGACTGAAAGAAGGTGGAGCACTGTAGCAGCGGCGATTTAAGTCGTCTGATTGGAAAATCAGACGACGCCCTGCAGTAAAAGGACTGCAGAGAAAGAAGGAGAACGAAGACGCCGTGCCACTGAGCAAGGGATCGCAAGAAGAAAAGCTTTACAGCTGAGGCAGAAAGAAGAAAGGAGAAGCTGAAGAAAGGCAGAACTGAAAGAAAAAAAGATGAGGAGCTCTGAAGAAGAGAAGAAATAAGAAGAACAGAAGGTAGAAGAAGAAGACCACCAGGAGATAAACAAAGAAGAAAAACCAAAAGCCAAAGAGAAGAGAAAACAAAGAGGAAGAAAGAAGAAACCAAATTTTTATCTCTCCCTCTCTCTCTCTCTCTTTATTTTTGTAATATTTTTGTAATAAGAATTTGTACCTCTAGAATACAGTTTGCTCCCTGAGTTCGACCTCGGGAACTCTTTTATTTCCGAGTAACAAATTGTATTAAACTGGTAATCACTTCTCTATACTATACTACGACGAAATAGTAGAACTATAGAGGAAGGAATCCCCACCACCCTCCAGCCGTGATCGTTTGATTTTGCTCCCCTAGCTAGACATCAAATTGAACAGTAGAAACAGACTAATCGAAAATAATCTCGTTCTAGGTTCTGAAGAGCGAGTCCAATCCTTAAGGCCAACGTCTACTCTGTTTTATTTAGGGCTAGGTTTGAATGTGCTTTGGAATGTGATGGACCCTTTAAATGGGTTGTGCCCTTAATGATTGATTGATTTGTGTGTGCGTGCACAACCAGTGGTTTTCAAGCAAGATTGTTTTTGATGTGGTGAATTTTAAGGTTCAAATCTTGCTTAGTAGCTTTTAGAATTCAACTTTAGGTGTTTTCAAACAAGTTTCATTGGCACACCAGGTTTTGAAAGCATGAGTGAAAATGTTTTCCTTTGAAGCTTAAAAAAGAATGTGGAGTGCCTGGTAAATCCCTAAGAGTTGAACCTCATTGGTAGCTACTTGATGAGTTTATTTTATTTGAAGTGGTGCAGCCCAATTAACTCAAACAATTGGCCTGATGCACCACTTAATTAGTCACACAAATGATTACCTAATCTGATTTCTACTCAATTATGTATTTGAATGTGTGTACTGGTTCCTAAGATCGGTTTACCAGTTGAGTTTGAAAATCAGATGAGGTTGTATACCTCTAAGATTTTTTTTATTTTTCTTTTCTAATGTGGGGGTTGGGGTGAGTATGGGTGTCAAACAACAAACAATCTAACCTTAGAGTTTATAAAAACACCTCGGTTGATTGATGTTTGAATTATTATGTTGTGGAATGAAATCTAATGGGTGGGAGGTGGGGGATAACTTACAGAACCTTCCACAGCAATTACTCCAATCTATACCTTTTGCCTGTCTCGAAAGAGTACCTGCAATCACAATAAGAAAGGAGAAAAGTGAGGTAAATGATTTGTAAGTTAGAAAACGCGAAGAGAAACCAAAGAGCGTCGCTTTCCTGGGAACGGTGCCAAAATGTTGAACGTATCGAATTGCTATGCTAACGTGTTTGGTTTTGGAAAACCTGTTGTTGTAGTTTGAAAGCAAAGAACTTGTGTTCAACAAATAAAATTTATACCGAAATGAAAATTCCAGGTCGAACACAGGGAGGCGGACGTTTGATTTAAAAACTACGCATTTCTTTTTATTTGTCACGAGTAATTCAATTTAAAACTATCTAATTATTTATAATAAATAGAAGAGAGAGAGTGTGTGTAAGAGAGAGAGAGAGAATATTAAACATAGAAATAAAAAATGAGATGTAGAATAAACAGAGAATTTATCATTAAAGAGATTGTTCATTACAACTAGAAAGCGATAAATTTACTCTAGAAAGCATTAAAAGAATGGAGGGAGAAATGTCCTCGACGAATGCTTGGAGGACAAATAGAACTACACTAGAAAACAGTAAATCTATACTAGAAAGCAGTAAAAAGAATAGGGAGAGAGAAATCCTCCTCAACGGTCGCTTGGAGGACGAGCCGGATGGGACGACGCCTAGACGAAGGAGGACGAAGCAGAAGAACGGGAATGGTGCAGCACGTCGTCATCGTTGCGGGATCCACTTCCGAAGGGGGACGAAAATTTGGACCTTATCTCGCGAGAAGCATCCCGGGTGTGGGACAAGCTTCTCTTGAGCTTTGGAGAAGTAGAGAAGAGAAGGAAGGGATGAGAATTTCATATGGAGGGGGTCTCCTTTTATAGTTGCAAGGAGTGGGAGCAAAATGGTCATTACATCTTTAAAATAATAAATGAGGGGTCTTTAGTGACGGATAAAATCGTCACTAAAGCCCCAACATGGGCGTAGCTCGCATGCCTCCTCAGCTGCGCTCTTTCTCAACGTCCGTGCACATTCTTTAATTCTCAGCCGTCCAATCGCGAGATCGGACGGCTTAAGATGCGTGATCGCCCGCTGCTGCGTGCCCGCCCAGCGTGTATGATCACGCGTCCTTGCCGCGCGTGCAATAGCGCGTGATCTCTATTGAGCGTAGACGGCCGTCCGATGACGATCCAACGCCCGCCAGCGCCTTCCTCCCCTTCGCTGCGGCTCGAACCCGCGGCTGTAGCTCGCGCAAGCGCTCTCGACCGCTGCGCTACGAGGCGCGGATGGTCGAGCAGGTGTTTTTAGGCGTGGCTGTCCACAGCCGTTGGATCGAGATCCAACGGCGGAGAGGGAGCAGGTGCGAGGTCTTCAGAGAATGTATGAGGCCGTTTGGGCATCCGAGATGGCTCCACGTGATGCCATCTTGGCCGTCCATCTTCTGGATGTTGTAGATGGTGCCACGGATGTCGGATTGACTCGATTTTTACGTCGTTGGGCTGCGATCGTCGATTCGAATTCATCCGTGTGGTCAGATTTGTCATTAGAAGTGCGGATTTACACCATCCTAGTCCTTGATCTTCTAGGGTTCCCCGGTCACTATCTGATGCTACAGATGCCTGATTAGGGCGATCTTAGAGTAGTTGAACTCCAATCGTCGCCCTGATTACATCCATACGGTTGGATCTTCGATCCGAGGCCCCGTTAAAATGTTTGCCCTATCCAAGCACATAAAAGGAGACAATTAACCTCCATTTTATTCAAACTATTCTAAATACAAGATGATGCATGTTATGCAATATTTATATCATGAAATGCAATCCTATGTTTAAGAACATGCATAAATAGACATCTTAAGTAGTGTAAATGTGTTTACATCAGTATCCTTCTTCTTCTTCTTTAGCTTTGTCTCGTAGGCCATCAAGTTGCCTAGGAGATCCTCCATGTTGAGCTCCTCCACCTTGTTTGCCTCCTCGATGGCTGTAACCTTTTGCTCCCATTCCAGTCCAAGGGAAAGAAGAAGCTTCCCTTGAAGCTCCCCGTTGATGAAGGTCTTCCCTAAAGCTTTCAAATTATTTACTATGAGAGTGAACCTAGTGTTCATCTCACTCAAAGTTTCATTAGTCTTCATAGAAAAGGATTCAAATTCTTGAGAAAGTAAGTTGAGTTTAGAAGACTTTACCTTTGAGGTACCCTCATGAGTTACCTCAAGTGTGTGCCAAATCTTGTATGCGGTGGCGTATTGCGAGATTCTATTGAACTCCTCCGGGCTGAGCACGCAGTAGAGGGCGTTCATGGTCTTCGAGTTCAAAGACAACTCCTGAATCTGTTGCTGTGAGTATCCCACGGTGAGTCTCTCCGGGATGTTGAAGGAGGTCTCGCATTGGGCCCAGATTGTGAAGTCGTTGGCTTGAAGCCACGTCTTAATCCGTAGATTCCAGTACGAGTAGTTGTTCTCGTCAAAGAATGGCGGTCTAATGGTAAACTGCCCCTCCAGAATCTTCATCGTGGAATTGCCCTCCATTGGATCTTCCACGGATATTACTCCTAAAAGGTGAAAATCGACTCTGATACCAAATTTAATTTCCTACTGGAGGAGGTGAGATATGCGTGACGTAAAAAATGCGATATTAAAATAAATAACAATCTCACAAAAGCAATCACACAAAGACACAAGTGATTTCTAGGTGGAAACTCAAATCGGGCAAAAATCACCACCTAACCCTTTCGAGTTAGGATTTCCCGATCGACAAAGTCGATCAAATCCACTAAATGAATTACTTAAAACGAAGGTAGTTCAACCTCAGTACAGCCATGCTACTTAATACCCAAGGGTAGCATACCTTAAAACTACCCCTCTTCACGAGGAGTATTTTGTCCCTCGATGGAAACGGGAATTCACAAAGCAAATACCCAACACAAGCAAAGATAAAATACAATACAACATATAGAGCCACAAAGTATATGGCTAAATCTAGCTACTATAGGTAAGGGAACTTCCCTTTGGTGGGAGTGTGTCGACTTGACGCGGATGCGTGAACCACGCGTCGGTGCTTCGTCGCTCTCGTAATTGCGGAGAGAGAGCGGTTGTGCAACTGGATTGAAGTTCTCTAGACGTAGAACAAAGGCTTGGAGAGCTAGATCTTCTTAAGATCAAAAGGACACAATATGGTATGAAAGTGTGTTGCTTGGTGTGTTTTCGCAAGGTAAGGGTCCTCCTCTATTTATAGAGGGCCTAAGAAGGCTTTGGAAGGCCTTAGAAGGCGTCCATAGCCATTGGGGTTGAACCCAAGGCAAAATAGGCCGTAATTAGAATCATTTATGATTCTAACAGGGTCATTAGATGTCTGGTCCAGGTATCAGATGTCTGGAAAAGTTGTTTAAGACCTCTGGGAACTAAGTCAGACGTCTGATTCTAGATAGACTCCCTTCCTAACTTGGTTCAGACCTAAACAGGATTCTAGTGTAAGGCTATCAAATGACATACAAGAAGTCTGGCACTAGGTCTGGACGTCTGGAAACCTATTGTACTGCAAGAATGGATTTCCCAAGGTTCAAATGGCTAGATAATCTGACAAAGGTGATTTTGGCTCACAACGAGTCTCAACAGTCACATATCAGATGTCTGGGGTCCTCTACGGACGTCTGATAGAAGCCTAACAGTTATTTTCCTCAATGTTTACTTTGTTAGCCAACGTTCCACTAATTGGACGTTTGACACAACCATCAGACGTCTTCTAAGACATCTGGACTAAAGTCTGGACGTCTGATTTCATCAGACTGAACCTATTAAGTCCATCCTAAGTTATTGGACGTCTGAGTCAACAGTTAGACATCTTAAAAGTCACTATCAAATGTCTGATTTCCATATTAGACATCTGATTAGGCTGTCAAAACCTTATTTTGGTTTTCTAAGTTCTCTATTGAAAACCTAAGTATCCTAGGGTTGTGTAGGTGTTCCTAGAACTACTTTAAGGGTTCTTTGAGGCTCTTTAACAAGTAATCTAAGAAAAATAAAGAGTAACAAAAGAAATAAAGACAAATTACAATGAACAAGAAGGGAAATCTATCATATTCTTCATCTCCTTCCTTCTTCAAGTTTTCCCTCCTTGCGACGCTCCTCCTCCGTCAAGCTCCTCCAATCTGCCATGGATGCAATCTCAAACTCTGTCTAAACACGTATCCATTTACAATTAGCCTGAAATCTAAGACTTCAAATGCAAATGTTAAATAACACGTGTTTTATTATCATCAAAATAAACAATTGTGATGCTATAGCACCAACAAAGGCGACACACAATGTGTGAAGGAGAAATTTGCAAGGAATGGCAATGGTAAAATAACTATCGTTGAAGACATATTGGAAATTAGCATGCAGAAATTGTTATTTTAATTATATTGGTGACAATTTTGTAATAACTGTCGTCGAGAGTGGACTATTAGGCCTACATTTCGCCCGATAACCGTTCGTCTCCCCCAAACGCTTCCTTGTCGCATCTTCTCCTTCTCAATGACGTGTTGTCTCTTCGATGCACCTTCTCCTCAAGGACCCTTGCTGTCATGTTACTATGCCCTCTCCTCGCCAATCGTCCACACCCTTGTCAGTATCTCCTCCTCCTCCTTCACTGTCGAATGATGAGGTGTGGCTCATCATAGCTAAAATGTCCAAGTTAAGCTAGAAACTAGGTTAAACACTATTGAATTAACACATGAAATGTGTTAAGTGTAGGAAATAACTGAAATGACCTAAAACATTAAAATAATGTTAAAAATGTGAAATTCGATAATAAAATGAGATATTCTATTCATTATTGTAAATTGATGATCCATTTGCAAATTGAACACATTTTTGGGTTAAAAACTTCAAATCAAAAGGAAAATCATCTTCTTAAATGTTCAATTGGGCACTAATAAAAACTTGGTAGTATTTAGACATCACTAGGATCCTATATTTAGAGTTTCACATATAGGTCCTTAGGTCATAACATTCTATTTGTATTTAACTTCTCAAGGACCTATTTAAAAGATGCCAAGGTCTTTGTAAACCACAGGGATGGCTCTGCATCAATTCTTCACCACTTTTGGGTCTCTATACAATGTTTCCACTGTTTTGCCATAACAGCTTTAGCGCAAAATCACCAAAACCCCTGTAGCTGCTCTCTTCTCCTTAGGCACTGTAGCTCGTGATGAACTCGCACTATAGCTACTGTTGATCTATTGACCTTACGATCCAAGGGTCGATCCTAATCAAAGCTTCGCACACCTTTGTGTGTGCAATCACCCCTTGCTCCAAATTTGATCCATCAGCTATGATTTCAGTTGAGCTTCCTACATGTTCCTTAATTTCATCTCCACCACCCATACCCTAAGAGCTTAAACCCACCTCTACGGTTCTCTAATTCACTGCCTAAGCCTACTTAAGCAACTACATAGCTCCTCGTGCACACCATCGACTCCCTCTATCTTGAGCTAATCATTTCATCTGCTCTCTAGTTCTTTTGCCTCCATCAGAACTGCCGGTGACAGAGGCAATTCTTCCCTCCAACTTTTGTCCCCACAGCAACCCATTGTGGATCCAGGGACCTCATTCCTCGCTGGAGACTTCCTCATCACCCTTCATCGCTGCAGTGACCAGCTGCAGCCCAGGCATCCCATTCCTCCTTTAGATTAGGATTTTTCTACTTTCTAGATTAGTTTTATTGTAGTTAGTGTAGTTTAGATTAGCTTAAGAGTAGATTAGATGATGGAATTCATGGATATTGTAGTTTAGCTTAGGAGTAGATTAGGATAATTCCTCACCTCCTCTGATCAATTCAGATTAGAGGAGACGAATCCATTGCCATCGGCATGATCACTGATCTCCCTCATCACTGCACGATTCCATGTTCTCTTTTTTCCTCATGTTTTGATCCACAATCCATTCTATTCACCAAAGCCACCATGGATCTAAAGCTCCATAGCTTCTAGATTCATAGTGCGCTAAAATCTCACATGAGGGTGATCTCATTCATGTCATTAGACCACAATCACCCTCCCTTAAGCTGAATTGGACTCAATTTAATCGTTTGAATCTGATTGGATTTCATGAGCTGATTTGTGAATTTAATGAGAACTTTGAATTCTATCAGTTTTAATTTATTTTATTGAGTTTGGATTTACTTGATTGGAGTAATGGCGATGGGCATGGACTATTTTAATTGGATGTATTACTGAGGATAGTGTGTTTATGCCCAATTTATATCTCAACTTCTGAGTTTTGCTATTTAATGATAGCTAAAGCCAAGGAAAATCAGTTGCATTGATTTGAGGCTCTAGTAATGATTCAATTGCTTTTTAAGGATCACTCAACCTTCTTGAACACCAATTAATGGTGTGCAGGAGGTATAGGTGATCATATCACCTTAGTGATTCAAGATCAAAAGCCTAATATGGCAACATTGTTCTTTGAGTTTAATGGATTTTCAATTACTGACTGATGGTTGATTGATGCTTGAGTTGATATAAATGAAGGTTTGAAAGCTACTTTGAATAAGTTTAGATGCTCCTTTTGATTTCCCTCTACAAAACTATCTATGGGTTTGTAGAAGAGTCAATTAGGTCTTTTGAGATGGATTTCAGACCTTCTGATCATTGTTTGTGACGATTTCAACATGAAGAGTTTTGGTTTCAAAGGATTTTGGGTAGATTTGATCTGCTAGGAGTGCTTTTGGGAATTTTGTGCCTTTGATCAGACCTTCTCGGGTCTGATCTGGGTTGTTTTTAGTCGGCTACAGCAACAACAGTTGCTGGGTTTTCAAGGGCAGCAACCACACAAGCTATCACATTTTTTTGGCAGTAAGAACAGTAGCATAGGCTACTAATCATAGCAGCAACAGCAGCAGCAGCTACTACTATAGTAGTTCAGCCATTGTTTTGGTTGGAAAAGGATCTAATTCATGTGGATTTTGGGATGAATTTGGTAATCTAATGTAGCTGACATATTGTATAGTGTTAGATTTTCATAGACAAGAATTCATGTATCTTTAATTAATTGAAATCCAATTAGAAAGGCTTGTTATTTTGTTTTAATCTTCTTTGTCAACTACATGTAATACATAAACTGTCCAAATTGTGTTTTGACTTGAGATTTAAGAGAAAATCATGTTTATTGGCTCAAAGTCCTTGTATGTAGTTTGCTGGAAGTCTTTGAGTGTTTGAACTTCAATTCCAGCACTTAAGACTCATTTTAGAGCCTTAGGTTCCACTTTGAAAACTCATTCAAGGCTTAAAATTGGGTTGACTTATATATAAATAAAAATCTTTAAAAAACCACAAAAAATAAAATAAAGGTGTCTTCAATATGATTAAGTATTTTTCTAGGTGTGTGTCAAGTTTCAAGATAATCTAAATCCTCGGCTTGGTAGAACATACTAGCCAACTGTTTAGTCTACCTTGGAACTTAATAAAGGAACTAAACATGAAAACACCAAAAATAATTATCTCTCTCTCATCTCACTTTTTCTCTCCCATCCCCTACCTCTACTAAACCTCTAAATATCATAAAAATCAGAAAAACCCTAAAAATACCCAAAAATACCCTATATATTATGTATATACTTGTATATATTAATTAAACCTAAGCTGAATATGTAAATTATATAATATGTATAAAATATCTATATATAAATTATATATGTATCCTATGTATTAAAATAAGTATTGAGAATAATTTATTGTATATATAATACTATTGTACTATTATCTATTAATTTATATTAACTTAAATGTATAATAAACTAAGTAATTATATAAACCTACCTATATGTACATAATTGTAGCTAATATTGTACATATGTATATATATATAATATGAATATTATAATATCTGTAATCTAATTTAATTATATATTTACAATGAATAATTAAGTTATTAAGTTAATTAGGTAATTTATTAACTTAAAATAAAATAAATTAGTAATTTAAGTTAATACCGAAGTAAATTATATTGTATATTTGTATTATATTATATTAAGTATTTTCAAATTATTATATCATATTTATTCTGTATTATAGTATTTATAGATTATTTATATGTAAAACTATCTAAAACATATATTTTATTGTATATAAATTATAATAAAGTTTCTAAAATATAATAAAAATATGTAACAAATAATTTATTATATATATTAACTCTATACAAAGTCAATTGTATCATTAATTAACTAATTTATACTTTAATTAACAAATTAATTGATAAATTGACATGGATAAACTGTAAACTTCAATTAATTTTATTATATATGTAAATAACTTATTTACGTAAACTAATTACATAATTATGTAGCCCTATATAATGGCTTTACAATGGCATAATTTAAATTTAATTTACATTAATTTATGATCCTCAAATCGAGGGCCAAAGATGTGAAATCAGGACGTAGGCGCGCGCACAACGCCAATTTGGTGCTCATGATAAGTGCCACATCATATGTGTATAACCGCGTGCGGTGGTATAAATTGTTTTTGTGCTGGCAACCATCTTAGTCGTCAACGCAGGATGCACATGAAACTCACATGAACATTGCATATTGGTTCTCAGGATGCGTGCCGCGTGTGCTTGCAGGCGTGCATATGTGCGTGTGTGTGCGCATGAGCGCATAGGTGTGTGGGCCTGTCTAGGCCTAAGCATGAGCCTAAACTAGATAAAATACACCTAATTAAACACTAGGACTGACTCATTAGTAGTGGTCTGGTCTTATCTTTCGAGGTGTTGTGTATCCCACGAAAATAAGCTGGCTCGCCCATTAAAAACCCAATTTTTGGTAGGATGAACAGTGCGTGAGTGTTGTGAAAGCATGCACCCTAGAAAACGACTAAGTGTTGAAAAGAAAAGAGAGTGAGAAGAAAGAGAGAAAAGAAGCACCAAAGTGTTGAAAACTTTAGTGCTTGTGTGCCTATGTGTTTGTATATGTGTAATACATGTATAGTACAGTTATATAATGTATATGTATATAAATAATGTAATTAAATATAAATAAATAAGTATACGTATGTATAGTATATATATATAATAAGTATATATGTGTAATATAAGTAGAGTATAATATGTTTGAGCTCTTATATGTATATAAATAATTAGAGCTTTAGTATGATAGATATGTCTATCACTGTATATATAATTATACGTTAGTATAGATAGTTATTTTGCCTTATGTTTTGTATATATTTTATTAATGCTTTAGCAACACTTATATATGTTACTGTATTATTATAAATGTTACTGTAGATATTAGTATGTTATAATGACTTAGTATAGTAGATATTATTAGCCTTTTTTGTACCTATACTTAAGTATTACTTATAGTAGTTGTATATAACTAACATAGAGTAATTATATATAGTTTTTGATGTTTGTTTGTGTACATATCTTTTCAGGTATTGTAACACTAATTAATTGATTCTTCTATAAATAATTAACCCATTCATTAATTATTTGATTGGTTCATTTATTTTGTAAATAAAATCAACATTTTTGGAATAAAAGAATATTTTTGGACTTAGAGAGACGTATATCAATAACTACCTCCCAGTGAACGACCTGGAAATAAACCAGCAAAAATTGTAAATAAATAAAATTGACACATCGGTTTGCATTTTGTGACATATACTATAACAACATTATTAAACATCATTTGTATTGCGAATCGCAGGTCGATGATCATATTTTTGGCACCGATGCCGGGGACAAAAACCCATAAGCAACGATTTATTGTAATTGTTTGACAATTGTTGCACAAAGTTCGATTAATGATCCCCCTACCTCTCCTCCTCCCTTAATAGCACCCCCTCCCCTTCCTCCATGCCTCCTCCCCCTCTTCCCTCCTCCCCACTGTGCCTCCCCTCCTACTCCCTCCCCTATGATGGCATTGCTATCATCTTCTATATTTAGTTCAATTTGTCTAAGTTCTAAGGTTAAACTCACCTAATTAATCATTAAAAAGGTATAGTTGAAGAATATCAAGAATTGAAGGGCATGAATTAAAATGAGTTAATTCTACTATTTTAACAAATAAATTTAAATACAGATTAATTAAAGAGTAAACCTATGATTAATTAAAGGTAAAATAAGTTCAAAATTATAAGAAATGGATTGATATTGAGTAATTTATCATTTCCATTTAAATTGAATGTTAATTCTTAATTAAAAATATTAATTTCAGCCCCACTTCAATTAAAAGGGGTTATGATAAAAATAAATGTAATGTAAACCTTCCAAAAATTATTTAAAAATATTCTATAAGGTTTATAATAATTAATTTGACAAAAGGAACCTATTTTGACCTTAAATAAAGACCTAGGCAAGTATTTGATACATTTTAGGTTAAAATGTAAATTGACTAATCAAACTTCGTCAAAACCCAAAATTGAAGTCACCATTAAATTTCATAGGTCTAAATTAGGTTACCATAAAAATTTGTGCTCATTTGAACTTTATCTTGACCAAGTTTGCAATTTGGTCCTTAAATTCCTGATTTCCTTTCAAAGACCCTCCTAACTTTTAATTTCCATGCAAAGAGGCCCCCGTGACCTTCTTCTCCACCTCCAGAACCTCTTCTTCAACCATGGCTGATGACTATGCCATTGACCGTGGAAGCCTCACAATGATAGCCATTAGATATTTCCAAGCCTAGATGAGTTGATCAACACGCAATCCTGCACACATTGGCGACCTCACGTGCGTTGACCTCCAACTGCACCTCTGGTCTTCCTCGCCATCGACCACAAAATCTGATGGTCAAATCCCGCAACCTCCAGCCTTATCTAAGCACCGCGAGGAGCTATAAAGCTCCGTCAAGCTCCCATAAGAAGATTTGTCAAGTCTCGGTGCGTCCCTACCCTCTCCTTCTCCGATGTTGCCAATGACGAGACCTTGGAGCTCTTCTTCCACCTTCGTTGACCACTCTTCCGTTGAAATTGGAAGAGGCTTTCTCCTCTTCATCGTGCGAAGCTTTTCCCTCCAACGACCCCTCGTCTGCTCCAAGCGCTCTACTGTCCCCTTCTTCCTCACGACCGGCCACCTTCTCGGCCTCCTTGTCATCTCCTAGGTAGATCTCTTTCTTCATCTCTCCCTCTAGAATAGTCTTGTCCCTTTAGAAGTAGGATTTGACCTCAAACTTTGTCATCTTCCTTGCATCCAACCACACGATTGACATCAACTCCGACGTCCTCGCAATCACATGCCCACACCGCCTCGCTCACCACCGACCACCTCCGAAGCTCCGCCACACTTGAAGAAGGAAAATCCCTTGAGTAATTTGGGATTTCGCTACCTCAAAGCCTCCACCGGACACACACCATTGTCGTCGACTTCCTCAAGCTCAACCGACCTCCTCTAACCTCCCAGTGACAAATCGCCATCGTCATCACCCTTAGTAAGCTCGAGCAGAGCTTCTCTACTATTTTCTTGAGGTTGAGGAGCCACCACACATGGACCCAACACCTTCAATTGTCACCATCATCCATGACTCTAACGTGCCACCTTCGACAACCTCGAGCTTTCAAGCTTCACGTAAAGTTCCGCAATCACACAAGGATTGTTTTGCAACCTTGAGCATGTTGTTTCGTGCCTCAACGAGCTTCCAAACCTTTGTTGTGGTCTAATGCTTCCTCCGCTGTCATCCGCCACCCTTGCCCATCCAATCGACCAAACAACGTCATCATTAGGTCGACAGTGCACCAGTGAAGCCCATCCACCACTCGTCGATGACATTCCACATTCGGAGCTCAATTCTAGCATTGCACCACCACTCCTTCCGCAAGCCTTGCTGGGCACGAAGAAAAGAAGAGGAAGAAGGGTAAGGACCAACTTGCAAAATCATAGGGACCTGAATGTAATATTTTAAGGATTGATTTGTTGCTGATTTAATTTTGAATGAACAGCTATTGAAAAATCTTATTCAATTATTATTGATTACTTGACGCCTAACCTTATTGACATTAAATTAATAATAAGATAGGTAGTTGAAATATATTTTTTATTAAATCATATGATTGCGTGATTAATTTTTTTTAGTTAAATTTCATAAAAATTTAAATTAATATAATCTAGATCTGAACTTGAAATTCTCCACAGTGATATTAGTATTTTTTATTTGTTTGCAGATACGATCCTCGGATATTTTTTCTCTCGAATACATAACTTTTAAATGCTGATCCCTGAATTTTTAAAACTCATCTGTAGCGAGTAAACACCCCACCTCGTAAGTTGCTCCCTACCCCCACACCGTTCCACCCTTCGCCGCCCCTTGCCCCAACACCGCCTGCGACCCTCGTCCCAGCCTCGGCCACTCCCCCAACCCCCTCTATTTTTTTGACAAATTTTTGTTAATTTCTATAATTAGTCTTGTAACTGAATAGTAACGTGACTTTTTTTACATTTTTTTGCTAATTTTCTAAAATTTATTTGGGTAATTAAATTGTTTGATAATTATTCAATTAAATGTAAATTATGACCGTGAATTATTACATGTTTGAATGATTATGATGTGAATTGATAATTATTACATGTTTGCTTGATAATTTAATAATTACATGTTAAATTAATTTGATAGTTGTGATGTGAATTTGGAATTGAATTTGATGTTTCGTTTGTTTGATAATTGTGAATAATCACATATTAAATATTTTCTGTGAATTGACACGTATTAAATTTTTCATGTAAATTGTGATGTTAAATATTTAATGCAATTAAATGTAAATTTGTTGAAATGCAAAATTACTTTCATTAATATAGGTGTCATTTTCTATGATCGTGAATGACATGTTATGTTCATTTGTTCATTTTTAAATACTATTCATCCACTTAAATATATATATATATATTACGGGGAATATAAAGATTTTAAGCCACTAAAATCAATTTGTAGTTCCCCAAATAAGCCAATAAATATTCCTCGTATAGTTGATTTTTTCTGTAAATCGCTCATCAATTAGTTATTTATTACTACACGAGTTGATAGGTCCAGGCGGGATACATGGGGAGTTCGAAAAATGGCCCATCAAAGGCCTCTTCGCAGTGGACTTTAACTTGGGCCATTATCAAGGTCCTGTGTATTGACTTTGTCCAACGGTGTAGTTGATGTTGTTATTATTTTGATTGCTTATGCCTCAAATTGTGACGATTCATTTCGTATAATATCATTGGAAAGTAGTCTTGTACATTTAACATGAATTCTTAAAAATAATTTAGCTAATCATCCTTTATAAAGAACAGAAAATGTTTTATAGTCCCTAATAGAGCTGTTCAAAATATTTAGATTCGATTGTTTGGCTCAAGTTTAGTTCGATAAAAAGCTCAATTTAGACTCCCCCAAAAGATGAAAAGTGGATCTAACGTTTCACTGCTGCCGTATCTTTCGTTAACTTTTTGGATGATTATTGAAGAGGAAAAGTAAATAAATTTATTTTAAAATATGTTTTGTAATTTATGGTTGAGGGTATGATTTTAATTGGTATATTTTAATTTTTTTATCAGTAGAAATTATTTGTTATATGTAAAAATTTATTTTTTAAGTAAAAAATTATTATTTATAGGTGAAAAGTTAAAATACAATGATATATTTTTAATTTTTAATATATTTTAATTTTCAATCGATATATTTTAATTTTTAACTGATTAAAAATTATTTACAATCGATGCATTTTAATATACTTAATTTCAACCAATTAATTTTAACTTTTAATTAATAAATTTTTGATAATACATTACAAAACATGTTGAAATGTAAATTTCTATACTCACATCTACTTTTTAATGATTTATCAAAATCAAAAGCTCCCAACATATCCTCAAACATTTTACACTCCTTTTCCTTTTTATTTAGGCTTTGTGTATATACGGTGTACTATCTTTTTCGTTTTTTTTTCTAGTGTGTGTCGATAATATCGAAGAATCGCTAGCTGGCCTTAGAAGTAACCATCCACCATGTCTTGGAAGAAAGCTCAAATTTAATAGAATTTCAATCACGGAAGATAAAGTTTGAGTTCACGGTCTATGTACATGCTTGTAATTTGATTATATATATAGAAGAAAAAAGAGAGTGCGTAGTTAATCTGCACGTAAGTTACATGTATGTATAGTAATATCTTGTATTATGAGTAATATTTTGAATTAAAAATTTGATGATTGAGATTATTTCATATGAGCATGTTATGCACTAAATTTAAAATTAATCTGATACTCATAGCATATACATCCAACATGATCAAATCTCGTGATACTTATATCATAAAAAATGAGCTTCTTTGATGTATGTGTTAGGAATATTGAATTAACTTCAAATTTAATCCATAATATGTTTATATAAAATGATCTAAATCCTCAAAATTTCAACTTAAAATACTACTTGTGGTGATCATATATATATATATATATATCTTCTTTCAGCTGCATTGTTCTTTCTACCCATGATTTTTTTCCTTAAGGGAGATTTTTATGCAAATCATTGTCAGTGTATATGCCAATATACATTAATTATACCTTCAGTAGAATTATTTTAATAATGAAAGAACACATATTATATGAAATATTCTATACTCTCTTTATGCTTCAGGACCAACAAGTTTTCAGGATTCAAGAAGACCTTGTACATTCAATGATCAAAAGCTAGAAGCTTTCTATGCATTTCAAATCAAATGATGATGAATAAAAAAGGAATCATTTTCAGGTGAACATTTTATGTAATTTTCTTTTATTTGTGGAATGTAAAAGGATCCTTAAATTCTTCATGTTGTCTCTTAGATCCCTGTACATACACATCCTAAATGAACCCCTCAAAATTCTATCTGAGATTCTCTATACTTCATATTCATACTAGATTAGACATCTATTATCAAGATGGTTACTTATCTTACCATCTCTTGACTTACCTAGAAACCAAGCATCCAACACACACCTTTGTCAATCTTCAAAAACTTAGACAAATTCAAGTTAATCTTGTTTTACTAGACATCTCCTTAATCTCCTAGATGTTTACCCTTATGAAATTTTTGAAAATTTTGAAAATCAATATGTTTGATGAGTTTAACCTTCTAATGATTGCTTCAAGGCATCTCTTATGCAAGCTTAATGGTTACCTGGCAGTTATAACTGTCTATTAAGTTTCCTATATGTTTGAAGATCCAAAACCAGATGTCTCCATATTTTTTAGTCAACCTTGCAATATAATGCTTCATTAATAGTAACTTCACTTTTTCTTGGAAGTGTCCATTTGAACATCTTAAATTGAGTCCTGATGTCTAATCCATGACTTCCAAATTCAATAGAAGTTAATTCATGAATACTTGGCTCCAATAACTTGGCATGAATTTCCTACCTTTCTAGATGTCTCATTATTTCATCAAATGTCTGTTGTTGTGAATTCGACATTTGTTTCTTATCTTCAGATGGCATTGTTGGTGCATGAGTCATTATGTACTTAATTAAGTAGTTTTGATGATAACAAACATAAGGTCAAAACGAAACTAAAATCAAAAGATTGATTGGTTAATAAGACAACTTCTTATCCATTTGCCTGTATCTTTGTACATATGTGTGTTGTTGAGATTAACATGTAGATAAACCTTAAAAATACTTAAGTAGCCATCCGAGGAAAGATCACTTGCTACAAAAAGGTCAAGTAAGAAGAAGGATGCAAGATACATGGCAAAAAGCCCTTGAAGTGGAGTCAAAGTTGTCGTTGTCTAGGTTTAATGTAATTTAGGACCTACTTGTTGTATTATTTATTTATTTATTTATCATACAATTGTATAGATAACCACCTTTACTTGACTTACTTAGACTTAAACTAGGATTCCTAAGCATTTAATGTCATTTAATCACATAGCTTAATCACCTATTAATTAGGTCATTAATTTGCAATTAGTGGTTAATCATGCTCTATTGACCTAAAAAGACCTTCCTTAGGTATTAATTATACTTAGGGATCATCACCTAGCATTAAACCTTCAAAATCCCATAAACTTCACAAAAACTAACTTTAGGTATTAAAAAACTAATGTTCGGTAGTGATTTTGGGCTAGATTCAGCATTTTATAAATGGGCCACCTAACGTTACGTAAAAGCCATCCAATGTTCGATAGCCTGCAAAAGTGAAAGTTAATTTGCCAGTTGGAGGGGCACGTAGGAGATGGATTTGAATGTTGGAAATCGAGCCCTTGGTCTTATTTTGAGCCTTAACACCCTCTCTCTCTGTATAAGGGCACTCTTTCCAAGACCCTAGAGCTCTTATATACTTATTAGAATAATCCTTGGCCACTTAAACCTCTCTTGAAAGTAGAAGCTACCACTAACCACTCTCTTGCTCTCTAACGTGCATCTTCTGCTTCACACCTGTATGGCACACTCTTGGGAGCATTCCAACTCTCTCTCCCTTCGGTTTTACATCCATCCATTAGGGAGTACAAGGGAGTACGTTGTTTTTAAGTCCTAGCTAGAGCATTTAGTTGATTGCATTCATTTGCATTGGGGGCTTCTCCGTTGGATTAAAATTGTGATACTTTTTTACTTACTCAATTCTATTCTTATACATATTTTGTTATAATTGAGAACCCGAGTCGTAGGTCCCTTTCTCTCTAAGAAGGATCTTTTATATTCTGGGTTAAGCTAACCCTTAAGTAGCTTGGGAATAGTGATTTTGATTTTGAATCGAGGCAAAATTCTAGGTTAGGAGATTTAGGTAGTAGTCTTTTCCTTTGGAGGATTTTACTATAAATTTAGTCTCGTGGATTGTTAAATTGATCTCTTTATATCTTTTTACATTCATTTTATTGAGAATCACATTTATCACCTTAATTTGGTTATAAATTTCCATTAGCGCTAATCACCATAGCATTATTCACCCCCTAGTGCTTTTAGGCCTTACTTATTTTAATGTTAACCAAGGATCTCTTCATATGCTAAGACATGAAATGATCCTTTTCAAACAATTAATTTGACCCTTTGGGGGTCAATGTGTAATTTTCCAGATGTTAATGTGTTTTATGTAAATTTTGCACACTTACTAGTGCACCCACGAGCCATTCTACAAATTTACAAACTTTGGGGGGTTTTCATAAATTTTTCACACTAATTGGTGCCTCTTGGGACCTTGGAACAACTTTCCAAACCTTAGGGGTCTTTCTGCAATTTCTATGTGCTAATTTGTGTACTTCAGGACCCTTGGAACAAATTTTAAAACTTTAGGGTCCTTTCTACAATTTTTCTCATTTGAGAGTACACCCAAGGGCTTCACAAACATTTTTCCCTACCTTGAAGGATTCTGTGCAATTTCCACACCCAAACTTAGTTGGTTTATGTTTTGAATCAAAGAACCAAAAACCCACGATGAAATTTACAAATTAGTTGGTTTATAAAATTAGTTGGTTTATATTTCGAATCCTACCCAAAAATCCTAACCCTAAGTCTATAAATACATTTACCTTGAATATTGCATGCACAACTCTCTCCCCTTCCTCGTCTCCTCTTTTTAGACAGTGCTTGTTGGCGGCGCGCAAGGGTAGGTAGTGCATGCGAGTGATGAGAGCGAGTGAGTGCAAGTAGGCGTGTAAGGTGTTGGTGCAAGGGCACCACAATTGGTAATTTTGATGATAACAAAATAATTGTATTTAACATTTGCATTTGAAGTCTAAGATTTCAGGTTATTTGCAAATAGATACAAGTTTCAAGGTGAAGTGTGAAGAGCTTGCGTCTATGGTGGATTAGAGGAGCTCATTGGAGGAGAAGGAGCTTCGCTTGGAGCGAGAGCTTAAAGATTGACCAGAAGAGTATGCTAGATGTCTTTTCTATCTTCTACTTTGTATCTTTTATCTTTATTTTCTTTGCTCTTTTATTTCCTTAGAGCATATGTTAAAGAGCTTCAAAGTAGCCTACCTTAAGTTTTAGGATCGCCTACTAAGCCCTAGGACACTTAGACATTTCGTAGAGAACTTAGAAAATCAAAGTAGGCATCAAACAACCTGATCAGACATCCAATCTGGACTTCAGACATTTGATCTTGATTTTTAATACGTCTGATTATTTTTTTAGACGTCCAAAAATACTTAAGCGGAGAACCACTTACTGTCTGCCAGATTTAGACGTCCAGCCCTTAGTCCAGATGTCTTATCAGACATCTAATGGCATTTCCAGACATCCAATTAGTGAAATGTTGACTTAAAAATATAATCGTTGAGATATGACCTTTACTCTTCTATCAGACGTCCATAAACAGCCTCAAACGTCTGATAAGTGAACGTTAGCCTCCATCAAAGCCAAAATCACTTCTCATCTGTAATATAGCCATTTATGCCTCGGAAAATCCATTCCCACAGTAATCTAGGTTTCTAAACGTCCAGACCTAGTGCCAGACGTCCAACCTATCGTCTGACCTACTTACACTAGAACCCTATTTAGGTCTGACTAAATCAATGAGAGAACCCATCTAGTATTAGACATTTAATTTGATAATTAGACGTCTTATACTTGTTTTTCAGACATCTGATATTAGATCCAGATGTTTGATAACCCTGTTAGAATAATTAATGACCCTGATTCAGGCTCAATCTACCTTGGGTTTGTTCCCAATGGCTATAGAAGCCTTCTAAGGCCTTCCAAAGCCTTCCTAAGTCATCTATAAATAGGAGAGGCCTCTTCCTTTATTAGATACACCAAGTATTAGCCTCGATCTAGAGCTTAAAGATTGACTAGAAGAATAGGATAGATGTCTTTTCTATCTTGTACTTTGTATCTTTTGTCTTTATTTTCTTTGCTCTTTTATTTCCTTAGATCACATGTTAAAGAGCTTCGAAGTAGCCTACCTTAAGTCCTAGGATCGCCTACTAAACCCTAGGACACTTAGACATTTCGTAGAGAACCTAGAAACCAAAGTAAGCATCAAACATACTAATCAGACGACCAATCTAGACTTCAGATGTCTGATCTTGACTTTTAAGACGTCTAACTGTTTATCAGATGTCCAAAAACACTTAGGCTGAGAACCACTTACTGTCTGCCAGATTTAGATGTCCAACCTTTAGTCCAGACATCTAATGACATTGGCAAATGTCCAATTAGTGGAAAGTTGACTTAGAAATATAATCGTTGAGAAATGACCTTTATTCTTTTATCTGACGTCCACAGATGGCCTCAGACGTCTGATAAGAGAACGTTAGCCTCGATCAAAGCCAAAATCACTTCTCATCTGTAATATAGCCGTTTGTGCCTCTGAAAATCCATTCTTGCAGTAATTTAGGTTTCTAGATGTCCAAACCTAATGCCAGATGTCCAACCTATCATCTGACCCACTTACACTAGAATCCTATTTAGGTCTGACTAAATCAGTAAGGGAACCCATATAGTATTAGACGTCTAATTTGATTATCAAGTGTCTTATACTTGTTTTCCAAACGTCTGATATTAGATCCAGAAGTCTGATAACCCTGTCAGAATAATTAATGACCCTGATTCTGGCCCAATCTACCTTGGGTTTATTCCCAACAACTATAGAAGCCTTCCTAAACCATCTATAAATAGGAGAGGCCCCTTCCTTTGTTAGATACACCAAGCTTTAGCATTTCCATATCTTTTGTGTCCAAGAAAACCAAGGAATCACCTAGAAGTGTTGTTGCTTTCCAAACTCTTATCTACACTCTTGAGAGCTTCATCTTCACTGCACACCCACTCTCTCATTGATGATTACGAGAGCGCCATTGTTATGACCTGATTCCCAAATCCTTACGAGACACGAGAATCGGACCGACTCGATTGATCCCAAGACCTAGTCGTCCAACGAGAAAGTAACCAAAAGAGCAGTAAAATAAACCACATTCACCATGCATATAACTAGTAGTAACAAAAAACAACAGTAAAGGAAAGAACTACTATAGTATACACTACCACAACAGTAAGAAAATAAACATGTACATAAACATGATGCTTACAATAAAAGAGTACAAGGTAACAGAAACCACTCACTACAACAGAAGGAAAAGTACAGTGGGTACTACACAAGTAACACTACTGGGCTCTACTAGGCCCAGTACCCTCTACAGCCACCGACTTTGGCTGCTCAACACCTGGTCCTGAAAGATAACAAAGGTGACACGTCAGCGAAACGCTGAGTAGAGTGGCAACCAAAAGCTAAGAAAAATAGTAAGGTGGGTAGTAGCTGTTATATTTTTAATTTCTTTCTTTAATTTTTCCATTTATTCACTATTGAATTATTCCTCAGATCTTTCTCTTGATCTTGAATGTTCCTCGTGAGAACAATCTTGATTGCAGTCTTTTCCGAAAAGTAGAAGTAACACGTGGTGCTCTCCTGGCCGGGAGAGTCCCCCGTGGTGGTCCTACCTTCAATCAACCACCCCAAGGTCACTGACAGACGGAACGGTGACTACGGCACGCGCGATAAACGCATGGGTAGCTACCCCTCACTGGCACACGGTCAGTCGTTTCCGTTAACGGGTGCGCCCAAAGCACAGCACGGAACCAGTATAGGGCAGAGCCCTCTCAGTAGCAGGGGTCCAGCCCCTCCAGAGTAACCAAACAGGGGTCTTGCCCCTTCACAGTTTGCGCACCCTCGCCTGACTACCCTGGTTTGCCCAGTGGGCCTAACAAGTCGGTATAGGAGGGCTAGCAAAACCCTGGGGCCCGTGGGGTAGCTAGTGCTCTCCATACACTAGTAGCTCTCCTCGGTACTGTGTCCACGAGGGCCAAAAGTCGGTACAAAGTGGCCAGACCTAACCCCGGGTCCTTGGGGCGGCTAGCTCCGCTTTGCACTAAACAGGGGGGACAGTCGCTCTCCTTGGTACTTCGTACTCAAGGCGCAGCTCACTTCCCCAATTCTATTCCATTCACCTTCCAGGAGTTCTACTCCTAATTCCCCGTAGGGTTCGTGCTCTTTCAACTCAGCCAATTTAGGTTTCATCATTTCAGCTTTATATTTATATAGCCCATGTTCGCAACCATATTTATTCATTCATAATCAGGCAGCTGTTAACCAATTACAAGCAGTTATCATTTCCTTTCTACTTTTCCAAGACTACAATGTATATGTATTCAAGCTAGTTTTCCAGTCCTAGGATTCATGCCATACCCTAGAATCTATCATTCAATCTAGTTTTCCAATCCTATGATTCATGCAATACCCTAGGATCTATCATTCAATCTAGTTTTTCAATCCTAGGGTTCATGCAATACCCTAAACTCTATTAATTATTTTACAAGTGCATAATTTTTTGATAAATAATTGAAAGGGCCACTCTACACACAAAATCAGGAGTACTGGGGGCGTAATCGGTAAGCCTGCGCGCCTCCGCAACCCCCAGAGCCGTAACGGAACGTGGTCCTAACATAAGGATCAAATACAAGGAGCTACTCAGAATAGTATGCAATTACTGTAAACAGGTAGAGAAACTAAATCTGAGAAGAACGAGACTTGAAACGTAGAAAACGGACTCCGAACGGACCCTAAACGAGTCAAAAACGACAAGTCTGCCTAAAATCAGACGTCTGGAACTTCTTCCAGACATCTTAAATGATAGCTCAAGTCATACCTTGATCTATGCAGTCCTTCAAACGTCCAGAAGCCTGCTGAACAGTCTGGACTTAGTTTCCAGACGTCCGACTGTCACTCCGGACGTCTGGAGACCCTCCTCGTCATCTGGTGCTGTGCCCAGACGTCCGATCTGTGTGGGTTGGCATGCCCTTGCGCCTTCCCGAACAAGTCTTGCATATATACGCAGTCGTCCTCAACACGAAGCGATGCAGAAACCTTCGGCAGAGCGGCTGCATGGCCGTACACGCAAAAGAAGAAGAAAGGTAAAATATTGTACCTTTCAGACATCTGGACCTTCCTCCAGACGTCTCTTGCGTCGTCTAGACGTATGTCCAGATGCCTGATTCTAGGAAATTTTCCCAGAATCAGGACCTCCTCGCCCTCCGCCCGTAGTGCACGGCCGTGCCGCGCCATGCTCACCTACTGCCTGAGCTGCAGCAGCTCCTCCCCAGCACCACACGTTTGCTGCGCACCCGTCGGTCGGCTCTGGCTGCTTCGGCGAGCTCGCACCCTCGCGATCGAGCTCTCTCTCCCTCTCGCAGTAGCCCCTCCTCCCACGCACTCACAGCAGCTGCTGCGGCTGCCCTCGCCGCCTCACGCTCTCGTTGATAGGAAGAAGAAGAAGAAGGCGGTGGAGTGAGGGTGAGGGAGAGGAGAGGGGTATTTGAAGGCTGCCGAGGGGAGAGAGAGAAAAAAGCTGCGTCTGCAGGGAGGAAGGAAAGAGGAGGGCGGCGGGTTCAGTCTGCACGCGCATGCACGCAGACGCGAACCCGTACGCCGAAAAAATTTAATTCCAGACGTCTGGGAAGGCTTCCAGACGTCTGACTAGACGTCTGGACCACTTCCCAGATGTCTTAAACGACGTTTGATGCCCTGGTTATAACAGCCATTGTGCCGTCGCGTGGTTCACGCACTTGCATCGCTTGCTGATGCACTTCCACCAAAGGGAAGATCCTTTACCTATAGTAGCTAGTTTCATTTACATACGTCATGGATCTATAGGATTATTGTTGTTTTATTTATCTTTGGTTGGGTATTCGCTTTGCGAATTCTCATCTCCTTCGCGAGACTAAATACTCCTCGTGAAGAGGAGGGGTTTGAGGTATACTACCTTCTTATAAAGTAGTGTGGTTGTAAGAGGTTGAATTACCCCCATTTGAAGTAGTTCATTAGTGGATTTTGATCGACTTGGTCGATCGGGAAATCCTAAGTCGAGAGACTTAGGTGGTGATTTTTACCCAGATTTGGGTTTCCACCTAAAAATTTTTGTGTACTTGTGTTGATTGCAATTTGTGAGATTTTCTATTTATTTTCCACATTATATTTTGTATCACGCAAATCTCACCTCCTCCCCTAGTTGGGAATCTACATAAGGTGCAGGCGAGGGCAAGTGCAAGCGCGAGGTACGTGTCGGATGCACGTGAGGCATGCCGGCGAGCAACACATGATGCCCAGGGGGTGGTCGGTTCAACTGAACCGGCAGTTTAGGATTGGTTCATGGCTGATCCAGGAGACTGCCTTGGGGTTTTGGGATAGGCGCAAGGTCTATTGAAAGTGCTAATGACCTCAGATTTATGCAAATAAGGTATTGTTAGATTCCTTATTTGATTTTTCACAATTTAGACTCATTAAATTGCATTTTTGGATATTGCTAGCATACTAAAAAATTTATGGAACCCTAAATGAGAGTGTTTAACAGGATTTCTTGCCTCTGTTGACCTAAGGATCGCGTCTGGAGGTGGCACGACGCATGGGGTGGTGATCTGCCAACATCATGTTGCATAA
Organism: Thalassia testudinum; assembly: GCA_037157565.1. Classification (NCBI taxonomy): domain Eukaryota; kingdom Viridiplantae; phylum Streptophyta; class Magnoliopsida; order Alismatales; family Hydrocharitaceae; genus Thalassia; species Thalassia testudinum. The sequence goes on along the minus strand of JAZHRO010000051.1, from coordinate 37,721,412 downwards.
AAATGATGACTTAATTGTGTCGTTATCATAGTATAGTTGTCACAATGCAAACATATGTCGTATCTGATGGGAACACCATTATGGGTCCTAACAAGCGACAGTCAGATTTGACTGATTAAAGCTCCTATATAACCATCTGGAGGTCATAATTCCATAATATTTTGATTTGAAAAGAGAACAGAAAATCAGGGTTAATTCTATAATTTTAATGGTACATCAGGAACACATATTAACCACAAGGTCACTCAGGGGTTAAATAAAGGTCAAATGAGCTTAAAAGTCCAAAATGTGGGTCAACATTGATAGAAACAGGGTTTTATGCTTTTCGAGAAGCACAACACATAAAAACCTAATTTCAGACCCCCTTAAATTAAAGAGGTTATGGTCAGGATAAAATTCATCTAAACCTCCTAAAATCATAGAAAAATATTCTAAGAGATTTGGTACCCTTGGTTTGACTATCTGAACCCATTTTGACCTAGAACAGAGTTTCAGACGTAATTTCGCCCTAATTTAGGCTTACGTGCAAATTACGCAGTAAAACGTGGTTAAAACTAAGATTTGACTTTACCATTACATTCCTTGGGTTCAAATTAGGTTGGTACCAAAATTTGGGCCCAATCAGAGTATATCTTGACCTAGTTTGCAATTTAGTCCTTTAAAACTCTATTTCCTACATTTAGCTCCTCAAGTTTTGAATTATTTGCAAATAGCCCTCTAACTTCTCATTTCTTTCTTCAATTAGGTCCCTACACCATTAGAGGTAGGAGCGCACCTCAGTCGAGATTCGCGGAGAGATTTCTCTCTCCAATCAAGACCAAATCCCTCCAAATTTGGAGGGATTGATCTTGAGGAGATCCCTGATCCGTTGAGCCCTCTCAAGAGCCCTAAATCAAATCTCAGAGCTCAGGTGAGTTTGAGGATTTTGGGAAATATTTTCCCCAAAACTTTGAATCAATCAAGCTCCTTTCCTCATTCAGAGTTCATCCTAGAGCTCTATATAAGCTTCCCTATGCATGGCCATTCTCCTTAGCTTGGTTTTGAGGCCTCAAACCCTCGTCTCCCTCCTCTTCGGCAAACATTGACCACAGCTTTGGTGGCCTCCTATCCTCCTCTCTTCCAGACCTCCAACAGACAAATTGGAGGCCCCAAACTCCTCTTGTCGTCGCGACCAGATCCAGTCAAGGACTGGGAGCTCTCCACCTCTATCTCTTCGTCGTCGCCTCGCCGTCAACTCTACCTTCTTCAGCATCGACCCATCACAACTGGATGCCCCCTCCTCCATATCACTCTCTAAGTCCCTTTAAACTCCTCTCCTACACCTCTACTTCATTTCTCTTCACTCAAATCTTGCTGTCAATCGCCGCTTCACCCTCAAAACCCCTATCTTCCTCATGTCTGACACAAGCTCTAGTGAGCTTGCGCCAGTGCTACACTGCACCAAAGGTCTCGCTACCCTCACTAAAACCTCTATCGAGTCTCAGTAAGCAAAATGCCTAAAGAAATTTGGGGCTTCGCTTCTCTTTTCCTCTGTCGAACATACGCACTCATATACACGTTCACCAGCTTCGACAGAGCTCTAGCAGATTCGCCATGCCCTAAAAACATCGTCGTTGCATTTACCTTCGCATGATGAATCTTCTGAGCGCTTTTGATAGGGTCGAAAGGTCATTTTTGTGTTTCAAGGATTTCATCGGAGCTTTGCTACCGCCTTCGTCTTCTCCGACTTCGTCCACAGTGCTCCAGCCATCTCCAACTAAATTTCGAAGCCCAAGGCATTCTGGAAGCCTTCTAGGTCTTCAATTGAGTGCATCCACAACAGCTGCTACTCCAATTGCCACAGGGTTCTTCGGCTGCAAGCGCACGAAGTTGTGTGAAGAACAGATGTGGGGATAGTCCCACATCATGCATCTCAAGACTGACTTTAGCGTATTAGTGGAATTTCTGCTGGTAGTTGTTCACCACAGCACACACCAAGGGTGAGGTCCCCATACGCATGCCCCACTGCACACGCTTGTCCACGTGTCCTCGCCTGCACTCTCGTCTCGCGAGTCTAGGCTGTGGATCCGTTTACCTGGTTATCCGGGTCTGACTTGGTTCAAAGGAAGGAAACACTGAGAGGGAGGAGGGGGTTTTTACTGCCTTGGGATTCGTGCCCTTCTTTCTCAGCACTTAGCCTACGAGACCCTTGTGTCTCTTTTGTGGTGCTGCTGTGCCTTAGCTCCTCTGAGGTTCAAGGCATGGCCCTCGTGCCTTGTATGGTTTTGCTGGAATTTGGTTAAGGCATCTGTGCCTTAGTTTTGTTGACTGATTCTGATATTGCTGAGATAATTGATAGGAAGTACTGTTCATTTATTTGAGTTACTTAGAGCTTAACTTGTAGGGTTAATTTGGTGATTCAAATCACCATTTTAACCCCATCTTTTTGTACTTTAACTCCTAGTCTTATTGCCATATTATTCTAATTTATCTTGAGCAATAATTTGATTATATTTGCATACCTTTATTAATAATTATGATTAGTGATTGAAATTTGTCATTTTCCTCCCTACGAACGACCTCAAACTCATTTCCTATTTTCGAGTTTTATAAATTTAAGTGTTTGCGTGAATTTCATCTTATACTACGACGCGTATTTCTTAAAATGACGATTCTTGTGTTAAACAATATCATTTTATTTATTTACATAATTTTTACTAGTTTATTCTAGGTTGTTCACTGGGAGGTAGTTATTGACATACATTACTCTCTATGTTCCGAAAATGTTCTTTTATTCCAAAAATGTCAATTACATGTACAAAATGAATTAATGAATCAAAGAATGGCCAAATGAGTTAATTATGTACAGAAGATTCAATTAATTTTAATTACAATGCTTTAAACATATTTACAACTAAATAGGCATTAGAAATTATATATGATTACTTTATGTTATGTACAACTATCCTAAATAATACCTAAGTACAGGTGCAAAAATAACTATTAATATATACTAATAACTCTAATGATATATACTATATATACATAACATATATAAGTGTTACTATAACTTTAGTAAAAATATGTACAAAACATAAAGCAAAAGAACTATATTTACTAATATATATATACATACAGTGACCGATACATATGTCACTAAAGCCTCAAAAAACAAATATATACATAAGGTTCAAACATACAAATACAATTCTACTTATACTCTATTTATATATATAGACATATATACATACATCCGTATACATTATATATACAATTTATTTTATATATATATATACATAGAACGTACAAACTCAACACTTAACAGAAACACTTAGCCGCTCAGGCTTCACTTCAACACTTCCAACACTTAGAATTTCTTTTAGGATTCACCTCCCCTAGCTCTCCCCTTTGTACTGCTCACTTAAACAAAAAATGGATTTTTTTATTGGCGAACTGGGTTTTTCGTGGTACACATAGCACCCGTAGGCGGTGGGACCAGACCATTAATAGACTAGGTTCTAGTTTCATTAGTGTGTATTTTTTCCATTTTCTCAGGCCCACAGTAGGCCCACTAGGCCTAATACTGTACACAAGCTCCCAACCTATATCCATTCAATGCTCAGTATGCTCAGAGAGGAGAGGAGTATATGGGTAAGGTGTGCCCGGGTTATGTCGATTGAAGCACTATCAAACAAGATTACTTTTATACTGGTGCGGGGCATTTTCATCCCACAATGTGGGACTAATCGCAGCACAATTTGAGCGCTCGCAGTGTAACCACAGACTAACTTTTGCCCTCGAATTGAGAGCTTGAATTAAATCTATTTTCTAATTAAATTACATGTATGGAAAGCCCTTATATAGGGCTACTTAATTGTATAGTTAATTTATAAAAATAATTTATTTAATTATATATAAAAATTAGTTAAAGTTAGTGATCTATATACGTTAATTTAGGATTTAAATTCATAATTAATGTACAAATTGATAAGTTAACCATGCAATTGACTTTATAATTAGTTAATTAACATATTAAGGTATTTATTACACATTTTTAATTTATTTTAGAACATTTATTTTAATTTATATATATTGATTTATACGTTATAAATAGATATACACATAATTTAGTTATAGATATTATTATATAGTATAAATATATTATAATTAGGTTGAAAATATTTAAAATTAATATATGTACATGTACAGTATAAATTACTTCAGTAATAACTTAATTTACTAATTTATTTTATTTTAAGTTAATAATTTACCTAATTGACTTAATAACTTAATTACCTACAATAACTACATAAATAAATAAATATACAGGTATCATACAGTATATAATAATTAATTAAATGCATATTTACAGTATCAAACACTATTGTACAAGTATTCTTAGTTATTTATAATTACTCTAGTATAAATTCATTTACTCTACTATAAATTAATATATATCTATATAATAAAGTTATATATACATTAAATCATCCTAAATACTTATTTAAATATATATAATACAATTATAGGTTATATATGTACATTATTTGATTATATTACGATATTTACATATAGCTTAATTTTAAGTTATATTTATAAGTATAAATACAATATACATGATATTTTTAGGTATTTTTGAGTTTTTTCTATTTTTTATGGTATTTTTGTGTTTTATAGAAGTAAGGGAAGAGAGAGAAAAGGTGAGATGAGAGAGAGAGAGAGAAATTCTTTTTGGTATTTTTCAACTTGGTTCTTTTATTAAGTTTCAAAATATACCGAACTGCCAATTGGTATGTTTTACCAAGCCGAGGATTCAGAATACTTTATAACTTTGCAACTGCCTAAAGAAATACCTAATTTTACTTAAGACAAGTTTATTTTAAATTTTTCATGATTTTTTATGATTTTTATTTATTTCCAAATCTAACACAAAAGAGACCTAAAATGACTTAAGTGGTTGGAAAAGTAATGAAAACACTTAGATACCTACAGCAAGCCATATGTAATAGGATTAATCATTAAAACATGGGTTTCCATTGAATTTCATCAAATTTACAACCATGGACAAATTTTGTAATGACATACTGCTGACAATGAATTAATTACCAAAAATTACAAGCTATTTTAAATAAGATTAATGCTCAAACTTGTACATGAATGCTTACAAATGAAGTTCCACCATTACAACACAATGTCAGTGATTGACAAGACATCAAGAATCATAAGAAAACACTATTGTCGGGTTTTTGTCCCCGGCAACGGTGCTAAAAATATGATCGTTGACGACCGATTCGCATAAAAAATAGTATTTAATGTGTCACTGTTGTAGTATAGATGTTACAAAATGCAAATCGATGTCGCGTCAATTTTATTTATATACAATTTTTACTGGTTTGTTTACAAGTCATTCAATAGGAGACAGTTATTGATATACATCACTCTCTAAGTTTAAAAATATCCTTTTATTTCAGAAATGTTGATTTTACTTACAACATAAATAAATGAATTATTCAATGAATGAATTGAATAACTGTAACGACCTGATTCCCGAGTCCCTACGAGACACGAGAACCGGACCGACTTGACTAATCCCAAGACCAGGTCGTCCAACGAGGAAGTAACCAAAAGAGCAGTAAAATAAACCACATTCAGCATGAATATAACTAACAGTAAGAAAATACAGCAGTAAGGAAAGAAATCACTACAGTATATACCACCACAACAGTAGAACAACATTCATAACATAATATGAAACTGCAGGTAAAGAAAAGTACAGCGGTAACAAGAACTACTCACTACAGTGGAACCAAAACGAGGTACAAGAGAACAGTGGTAACTCTACTGGACCATACTCGGCCCAGCGTCCTCTGCAGTCGCTGACCCTGGCTGTTCAACACCTGGTCCTGAAAGGTAACGAGTGTAACACGTCAGCAAAACGCTGAGTAGAGTGGCAACTAAAACAAAAGAAACAGTAGAGTGTACAGTAGCTGTTATGTTCTGTTACTTTCTTTAATTACGTCTTTCTATTGTCTCACAATTTATCTATTTCTCAGATCCTTCACTTGATCTCGAATGTTCCTCGTGGGAACGATCTTGATTGCAGTCTTTTCCGAACAGTAGAAGTAGCACGTGGTGCTCTCCTGGCTGGGAGAGTCCCCCGTGGTGATCCTACTCTCAGTCAACCACCCTAGGGTCACGGACAGACGTAACGGTGACTACGGCACGCGCGATAAATGCACAGGTAGCTAACCCGCACTGGCACGCGGTCAGTCGTTTCCGTTAACGGGTGCGCCTAAAGAACAGCACGGAACCAGTACAGGGCAGAGCCCTCTCAGTAACAGGGGTCCAACCCCTCCACAGTAACCAAACAGGGGCCTTGCCCCTCCACAGTCCGCGCACCCTCGCCTGACTACCCTGGTTTCCCCAGTGGGCCTAACAAGTCGGTGTAGGAGGCTAGCAGAACCCCGGGGCCCGTGGGGTAGCTAGTACCTCCCTACACTAGTAGCTCTCCTCAGTACTACGTACACGAGGGCCAGCAAGTCGGTACAAAGTGGCCAGTCCTAACCCTGGGTCCCTGGGGCGGCTGGCTCCGCTCTACACTAAACAGGTACAGGTACTTCCCTTGGTACTACGTACTCAAGAGACAGCACACTACCACGTCTTTCTTTCTCAGTTCCATTCCTTTCTCTTTCCAGGAGTTCCACTCCTAATTCCCCGTAGGGTTCAAGTTCTTTTAACTTAGCACATTCAGGTTTCACCTTCCCAGTTTCACATTCATACATCCCATATTCCCAGACATGCTCATTTATTCATAACAGGAAGCTGTTAAACCAATTTACAGGTAGCTATTATTTCCTTTCCACATTTTCCAAGACTGCAGTATTCATATATTCCACTAGTTCTTCCCATCCTAGGATTCATGCCATACCCTAGGATCTATCATACAATCTAGTTTTCCAGCCCTAGGATTCATGCAACACCCTAGGATCTACCATTCATTTTAGTTTCTCATTCCTAGGATTCATGCAATGTCCTAGGTTCTATTTATGGTTCCATAATTAACAGATTATACTAATAAACTTAAAAGCCACTCTACCGGTTACAACAGGAGTACTGGGGGCGTGGTTGGGAATCCCGCGTGCCTCCGCAACCCCTCAGACTGCAACGGAATGGGGTCCTATCACAAGGATCAAACACAAGGGGTTACTCAAAATAGTATACAACTACTGTAGACGGGTAGAGGATGTAATTTCGAAAAACACGCAACTCGAAACGCGGAAAATGGACTCCGAACGGGCCCTAAACGGGTCGAAAACGACGAAACAGTGCAAAATCAGACGTCTGGAACCTCTTCCAGACGTCTTAAAAAGTGGATCAAAGGTTACCTTTGCTCTGCATGGTCTCTCAGACGTCCAGAAGCCTGCGAGGGCATCTGGCCTAGTTCCCGACGTCCGATGGTCACCCCGGACGTCTGGAAGTCGTTCCCGTCGTCTGGCACTGCAGCCAGACGTCTGATTCGCATTGGATGCAAATCTCAGAACCTGCGCGTACCCATTTCCTCTCTCTCTCTCTTAGTACGGTCAGTCGAAGAAGAGGAAGAAAGATGGAATAACTCACCTTTCAGATGTCTGGACAGTCCTCCAGACGTCCTCCCCGCCGTCTGGTTGTAGGCCCAGACGTTTGATTCTGGAGAAAATTCCAGAATCAGGGCGCGACTCACCCTCCGCTCGCGACGTTCGGCCGCGCCGCGACTCGTCCACCTGCTGCTCGAGCCACAGCAGGCCTCCCGCGTCCCCCGTGTTCGCTGCGCCCCCGCCGGCTCCCGCTGCCTCGGTAGGCTCGAGCCCTCACCGCCGACGTCTCCTCCCTCGCGCAGCACCTCCTCCCGCACCCATCGCGGCGGTCGCCGCCGTCGCTCACTCACGCTCGCTCTCGCGCATCGGCTGGAAGGAGAAGAGGAAGGGGGCGGAGGTGATGAGAGTGAGGGAGGGGGCGTGGCGTTTTAAAGCCGCGCGGGGAGGAGAGAGAGCGGACAGAGGGTGTAGCCTGCGGCCACAGGAGAGAGGGAAACAGAGAGAGAGAGATGCGCTCACAGGAAACCGTTCGTGTTGAAAAAATCAAATCCCAGACGTCTGGAAGGTGTTCCAGACGTCTGGTTCAACGTCTGGGCCACCTCCCAGACGTCTTAAAAGACGTCTGAAGCCACGCGTTCGTAACAATATAACAAACTCAAAGGAAGTTTCGTCCTCGAAACTTTCACTAACTAGGGTGCAAGAAAAACGTCGTAATAACCATAAAAAACTCAAAGAGGACCGAAGCCGGTCCGAAAAGACGTACCCGCGAAGAGTTCCGGGTACCGCTCCCGCATTGCCGCCTCAGGCTCCCAGGTAGCCTCCTCGTACCGCTGGCTCCTCCACAAAACCTTTACCAGGGGCACTTGCTTTCGTCTCAAACTGCGGACGGCTCGGTCTAGAATTTGCATTGGCCGCTCGGGGTAGGTCAGGTTGTCGTCCACCTCGACGCTCTCGTGACTCAGTACGTGACTGGGATCGGCTACGTACTTCCTGAGGTTGGACACGTGGAACACGTCGTGCACACCAGAAAGCTGCGGGGGGAGGGCAAGCCTGTAAGCAACGGGTCCAACCTGCTCCAGGACCTCAAAGGGCCCCACAAACCTTGGCGCGAGCTTCCCTCTCACCCCAAACCGCTGCAGGCCCTTCATGGGCGAAACACGAAGAAAGACATGATCCCCAACCTCGAACTGCACCTCTCTGCGTCTCCGATCCGCGTAGCTCTTCTGTCTGCTCCTGACAGTGCGGAGTCGCCTATGGACCTGCTCGACTACCTCTTGACTCTGCCGAATCAACCTGGGGCCAACCTCCCACTTGGTCCCCACCTCAACCCAACTCAAGGGTGCTGTACACCCCGTCCGTACAGAGCCTCGTAGGGAGCCAGCCGATGCACGAGTGATAACTGTTGTTGTATGCAAACTCCGCCAGGGGCAGGTGTTCCTCCCAAGAGCCCCTCCAGTCCAGTACACAGGCACGCAAAAGGTCCTCAAGTGTCTGTATCGTGCGCTCGGACTGTCCGTCCGTCTGGGGGTAGTAAGCTGTACTAAACCTCAACCGCGTCCCCAGGGCTTGCTAAAACTCAGCCCAAAACTGGGACGTAAAGCAGGTATCCCGGTCGGATACGATCTCCCGCAGAACTCCGTGTAGTCGTACCACGTCGCGGATATACCTCTCTGCCAACTGTGCTGGTTCCAAAGACTCGGATCGGCAGGAATTGTGCCGTCTTCGTCAGTGTATCCACAATTACCCAGACAGCGTCGTGCCCTCGCTTGGTAACAGGTAAGCCCACCACCAAGTCCATGGTGATGCTCTCCCACTTCCACTCTGGCACTGGAAGCTGCTGTAGCGGCCCTGCAGGCCTCTCATGCTCGGCTTTCACCTGTTGGCACACTAAGCACTGCTGCACGAATTCACCCACATCCCGCTTCATCCCCCTCCACCAAAACTCCACAAAGATGTCTCAAGTCGTGGTACATCTTTGTGTTTCCGGGATGTATGGTGAATCTGGAACTGTGTGCCTCAGTTAGGAGCTCTCTCAACAGCTCCTCGTATCTGGGAACGCACAACCGTCCCCTTAGGCGCAGCACCTGGTCTGTGAAAGAGAAGTCCCCTGGGTCTCCTGACAGTACTCTGTCATGCAAGGACTGCAAGTACGGATCGGCCATCTGTCCTGTGATGATGCGGTCTATCAGCTCTGGTCTAGTCTGTCGTGTCACCGTCACTGCCCCACAGTGCCCCCGTAACTCCCCGGGTCGCCAACTGCCCACCTCCTCCAAAAGGCTCCAACTCTGTAACTGTAAACTGGCCAAGTGTGCGGGCGCCTTACGGCTCAAGGCGTCAGCCACCACATTGGCCTTTCCTGGGTGGTAGGAGATGCTACAGTCGTAGTCCTTCAGGAGCTCTAACCAACGTCTCTGTCTCATGTTGAGCTCCTTCTAATCAAAAAGGTATCTGAGGCTCTTGTGATCTGTGAAAATCTCGAAGGTCTCACCGTACAAGTAGTGCCTCCAGGTCTTCAGCGCGAAGACAACCGCTGCCAACTCTAGGTCGTGGGTAGGGTAGGTATGCTCATGGGGCTTCAGTTGCCGCGAAGCGTAAGCGACAACGTGACCCCTGCAAGGAGGCATCTGTGTACACAATGAACCCGCCACTACTGTCAGGGATGGTGAGCACAGGAGCCGAGGTCAACCTCTCCTTCAGCTCCAGAAAACATGCCTCACAGGCGTCTGTCCAAGCGAAGGGCACGTCCTTCCGGGTCAACTGTGTCATAGGACACGCAATCTGTGAAAAACCTCTGATGAATCATCTGTAGTAGCCTGCCAGTCCCAGGAAACTGCGAATCTCAGTGACTGAACACGGTCTCTCCCACCTGAGAACTACCTCGACCTTGGCTGGGTCCACCGCCAAGCCGTCTCCAGAGATCACATGACCTAAGAAGGTCACCTCCCTCAACTAGAACTCGCACTTGCTGTATTTGGTGTACAGCCTACGTCGTCTCAGAGTGTCCAGAACCATTCGCAAGTGCTGTCCGTGCTGCGTCTGATCTCTAGAATAGATGAGTACATCATCTATGAAAACCACCACGAACTGGTCCAAGTACGGTCTAAACACCCGGTTCATCAGATCCATGAAAGCAGCGGGGGCATTGGTCAGCCCAAACGGCATCACCAAAAACTCGTAGTGTCCGTGTCGGGTGCGGAAAGCTGTCTTGGAGATGTTGGTCTCCCTGATCCTCAATTGGTGGTATCCTGACCTCAAGTCGATCTTGGAGAACACCGTGGCACCTCGCAATTGGTCAAACAAGTCGTCGATCCTCGGCAGTGGATATCTGTTCTTGATGGTGACCCTATTCAGCTGTCGATAGTCCACACAAAGGCGTAGGGTACCATCCTTCTTCTTCACAAATAGTATCGGGGCTCCCCAGGGAGACGCACTGGGCCTCACGAAACCTTTCTCCAAAAGGTCCTGCAACTGAGACTTGAGATCTCGTAGCTCAAGTGGTGCCATCTTGTATGGCGCGGTGGAGATGGGGCTGGTCCCTGGTACTAGTGAGATCTCAAACTCGATCTCACGCTCCGGCGGTAGTCCTGGTAACTCGTCTGGAAACACGTCAGGGTACTCTCTGACCACCGGGATACTCTGGAAGTCTGCCACAGGGCTGGGCTTTGACACCACACAAGCTAGGAAGCCCTGACACCCTTGGCTCAAAAGTCTTGCCGCCCGAAGTGCCGAAATGCACCTGAAGCCTCCGTCCGCTGGCTGTCCGTGAAACTCGAAAGAAGGCAACTCCGACATGGAGAAGACAATCTTCCTCTCAAAATAGTCTACTAAGGCGTGGTAAGCGGACAACCAGTCCATCCCCAGAATCACTCCAAAGTCCTCCATCTGTATCATAATCAGGTCAGCTGGCAGGCTATGTCCCCTGACGCTGACCTCGCAATCCGTGTACACCACCTCAGCTAGAAACAGCTGACCACTCGGACCTCTAATTACGAACGGATTCTCTAACAGCGTATAATCCTGGCCCAAACTAACTGCGAAACTGGCTGCGACAAACAAGTGCGTAGCGTCGGAATCGAAAATTGTGTAAACGAGTCTGCCGGAAACTGAAACCATACCTGCCACTACCGAGCCCGAAGCTCTGGCATCCCTGTGTGTCAAGGCGTTGATGCGCCCCGCAGCTCTAGGTGCGGATGAAGCAGCCACACTCTGCATCGGACGGGCAGGTGCTGGCCGGTACCTTCCTCGTGACTGCTGTCCTCCTCCTCGCGCTTGGGAACCGCGGCCTCCTACGCGCCCTTCAGTGCTCTGCGCGGGGAGTATTTGCTGACCTCCTGCCCTAGACGGGCAGTCCCTCCTGATGTGGCCTGGCTGGCCACACTGGTAACAGAGGGGAACCCGACTCCCGCCCTCAGTGGGTCCCTGCTGTTGGCTGGGCGGGGGTCCGGTGCTGGCGACTGGCCCCTGTCGAGGGCCCCCAAAGGCCACTGATGGCCTTGCAAAACGTGACGGCTCTCCTGCGGACGCCACGTGTCTCCTCTCTCGCCGGCCCTGTGAAAAGTCTGGCTGAAAGGGCCTCTTCCGCCCGCCGTCAGTGTCTCGCGCGGACGGGTTGGTCTCCTCATAAGTCATAGCTGCCTCTACCACCCTCGAAAACGTAGGCAGCTTTAGGGGTTTGACATACCCCCGATCGCAGGCCGAAGCCCCTCGGTGAACCTCCAAAGGCGCTCCTCCTCTGTGGCTACTGCTGTCGCTGCAAAGCGGGATAGCTCCAAGAAACGCGTGCGGTACGCACTCACAGTCATCGTTCCTTGGCGGAGAGTGTGGAACTCCCGCCTCCTCTCGTCCTGCCACGTCTGGGGAAAGTACTGCTCGCAAAAGAGGGTGACGAACTGGTCCCAGGTCGGCTCGTCCCTCTCCTGTCCCCGGACCGCCCTCCACCACCTGTGTGTCGCACTCTCCAGCTGGTACGTGGCAAAGGCCACGTGGTACTCCACCGGGGGGCGAAGTGTGTCGAAGATCTTCTCCAGCTGCTCAAGCCAGTCCTCTGCCTCGGTTGGGTCCTCATCCCCCTTGAAGGAGGGGGGCTTTAGCTTCCGGAACTGTCCGAAAAGCTCGAAGTGGCGCTGCAGTGGAGGAGCTGGTGCACCTCCAGGCGAAGGTGCCTCGTGCACAGAAGTGTCAGAGGAAGGTGGGGGTGGCAGCGGCCCATCCCCTCCCCCGTGTCCAGCGCCGTGTCCGTCGTGTGGTCCCACAGATAACTCCCCCTCTGCAGCCCCAGGAAAAGGCGCTCGGGGCAGTGGGTGGAGCTCCTCTCGTACAATGTCCCGTATCAGCCGGGCGAGGTCTTGGGCCTGAATGCCCGGGTGTGGTGGCTGGTCCACCGAGACGTCGACAACGGCACGCACACCTCGCCGACCTCGTCCTCGGCCGCACCCGCGGCCAGTCTCGTCAGTCCCGCGACGAGGCATCTCCTACAAGGAGACGCAAAACAAACGAAATACGTCAGTACGGAACATTACCTAACGAAAACGTCTAAGAGTTCATGCCAAAAGATATGTTGTGGTGGCTACTCTAGTTATAGACATGTGAATTGGTTATTTTCCAGTCAGTTGATTCACTTCTCGGGACGACCTTGCTCTGATACCATCTTGTAACGACCCGATTCCCGAGTCCCTACGAGACACGAGAACCGGACCGACTCGACTAATCCCAAGACCTGGTCATCCAACGAGGAAGTAAACAAAAGAGCAGTAAAATAAACCACATTCAGCATGAATATAACTAACAGTAAGAAAATACAACAGTAAGGAAAGAAACCACTACAGTATATACCACCACAATAGTAGAACAACATTCATAACATAATATGAAACTGCAGGTAAAGAAAAGTACAGCGGTAACAAGAACTACTCACTACAGTGGAACCAAAAAGAGGTACAAGAGAACAGTGGTAACTCTATTGGACCCTACTCGGCCCAGCATCCTCTGCAGCCACTGACCCTGGATGCTCAACACCTGGTCCTGAAAGGTAACGAGTGTAACACGTCAGCAAAACGTTGAGTACAGTGGCAACTAAAACAAAAGAAACAGTAGAGTGTACAGTAGCTGTTATGTTCTGTTACTTTCTTTAATTACGTCTTTCTATTGTCTCACAATTTATCTATTTCTCAGATCCTTCACTTGATCTCGAATGTTCCTCGTGGGAACAATCTTGATTGCAGTCTTTTCCGAACAGTAGAAGTAGCACGTGGTGCTCTCCTGGTCGGGAGAGTCCCCCGTGGTGATCCTACTCTCAGTCAACCACCCCAGGGTCACGGATAGATGTAACGGTGACTACGGCACGTGCGATAAACGCACAGGTAGCTAACCCGTACTGGCACGCGGTCAGTCGTTTCCGTTAACGGGTGCGCCCAAAGAACAGCACGGAACCAGTACAGGGCAGAGCCCTCTCAGTAACAGGGGTCCAACCCCTCCACAGTAACCAAACAGGGGCCTTGCCCCTCCATAATTCGCGCACCCTCGCCTGACTACCCTGGTTTGCCCAGTGGGCCTAACAAGTCGGTGTAGGAGGCTAGCAGAACCCCGGGGCCCGTGTGGTATCTAGTACCTCTCTACACTAGTAGCTCTCCTCGGTACTACGTACATGAGGGCCAGCAAGTCGGTACAAAGTGGCCAGTCCTAACCCCGGGTCCCTGGGGCGGCTGGCTCCGCTCTGCACTAAACAGGTACAGGTACTTCCCTTGGTACTACGTACCCAAGAGACAGCACACTACCACGTCTTTCTTTCTCAGTTCCATTCCTTTCTCTTTCCAGGAGTTCCATTCCTTTCTCTTTCCAGGAGTTCCACTCCTAATTCCCCGTAGGGTTCCAGTTCTTTTAACTCAGCACATTCAGGTTTCACCTTCCCAGTTTCACATTCATACATCCCATATTCCCAGACATGCTCATTTATTCATAACAGGCAACTGTTAAACCAATTTACAGGTAGCTATTATTTCCTTTCCACATTTTCCAAGACTGCAGTATTCATATATTCCACTAGTTCTTCCCATCCTAAGATTCATGCCATACCCTAGGATCTATCATACAATCTAGTTTTCCAGCCCTAGGATTCATGCAACACCCTAGGATTTACCATTCATTCTAGTTTCTCATTCCTAGGATTCATGTAATGTCCTAGGTTCTATTTATGGTTCCATAATTAACAGATTATACTAATAAACTTAAAAGCCACTCTACCGGTTACAACAGGAGTACTGGGGGCGTGGTCGGGAATCCTGCGTGCGTCCGCAACCCCCGAGACTGCAACGGAACGGGGTCCTATCACAAGGATCAAACACAAGGAGTTTCTCAAAATAGTATACAACTACTATAGATGGGTAGAGGATGTAATTCCGAAAAGCACGCAACTCGAAATGCGAAAAACGGACTCCGAACGGGCCCTAAATGGGTCGAAAACGACGAAACAGTGCAAAATTAGACGTCTGGAACCTCTTCCAGACGTCTTAAAAAGTGGATCAGAGGTTACCTTTGCTCTGCGTGGTCTCTCAAACATCCAGAAGCCTGCGGGGGCATCTGGCTTAGTTCCCAGACGTTCGATGGTCACCCCGGACGTCTGGAAGTCGTTCCTGTCGTCTGGCACTGCAGCCAGACGTCTGATTCGCATTGGATGCGAATCTCAGAACCTGCGCGTACCCATTTCCTCTCTCTCTCTTAGTACGGTTAGTCGAAGAAGAGGAAGAAAGATGGAATAACTCACCTTCAGACGTCTGGACAGTCCTCCAGACGTCCTCCCCGCCATCTGGTTGTAAGCCCAGACGTCTGATTCTGGAGAAAATTCCAGAATCAGGGCGCGACTCGCCCTCCGCTCGTGACGCTCGACCGCGCCGCGACTCGTCCGCCTGCTGCTCGAGCCGCAGCAGGCCTCTCGCGTCACCCCGCGTCCGCTGCGCCCCCGCCGGCCGGCTCCCACTACCCCGGCAGGCTCGAGCCCTCACGGCCGACGCCTCCTCTCTCGAGCAGCACCTCCTCCCGCACCCGCCGCGGCGGTCGCCGCCGCCGCTCACTCGCGCTCGCTCTCGCGCACCGGCTGGAAGGAGAAGAGGAAGGGGGCGGAGGTGATGAGAGTGAGGGAGGGGGCGTGGCATTTTAAAGCTGCGCGGGGAGGAGAGAGAGCGGACAGAGGGTGCAGCCTGCGACCGCAGGAGAGAGGGAAAAAGAGAGAGAGAGAGATGCGCTCGCAGGTCTGCGCGCTCAGGCGCGCAGGCGAAACCGTTCGTGTTGAAAAAACCGAATCCCAGACGTCTGGAAGGTGTTCCAGACGTCTGGTCTGACGTCTGGGCCACCTCCCAGACGTCTTAAAAGACGTCTGAAGCCGCGCGTTCGTAACAATAACTATTTACAAAAGAATCAATTAAATTGTATCACAATTCTTAAAACATATATACAATAAACAAGCATAGAAAACTATATATAATTACTCTATGTTAGTTATATACAACTACTATAACTAATACCTAAGTACATGTACAAAAATAACTACTAATATCGACTATATTAAGTTAACTTAATATACTAACATTTATAATAACATATATAAGTGTTGCTAAACCTTAGTAAAATTATCTATATAACATAAGGCAAAATAGTTACTACTTATACTAACATATTTAGCTAAGTATAGTGACATATCTAACTGTCACTAAAGGTCTAATGACATATATATATATATATATATATATGAGACCTCAAACAAATACCTATTCTACTGATACTATTATATACATATATATTATAGTAGGTATACATTATTTAATTACATACTTATACTTATTTATTTACATATTCTATTATACTACATATATATATATACACACACGCACACAAGCAAACACTTAGCCATTTTCAGTAGTCTACTCTTCTCCTCTCTTCTCAACACTTGGTCATTTTAGGGCCTCTCACACACAACTGGTTCGATTCACTTAACAAAAATTAGATTTTTTAGTTGGCGAACCAGCCTTTCGTGGGATACATAGCACCTAAGAAGGTAGGACCAGACCATTACTAAATCCAATTCTTGTTCATTAATTGTGCATTTTATCTGATTTCAGGCCCAGTATTGGGCCACACAGGCCCAGCTACAGTGCGTGGCCCCTGGCCCACCACTATACACAAATCATGCTCATATACCATATGCTCAGATCAGAGAGAGGGATGAGGGTATGGGATTGGTGAGTTGTGTGCTATCGACTGAATAGCCGACAGCACGAGTTTCATTTATACCATGGAAACGCTTCCATGATCCACGATGTGGCACCTTTAGTGAGCGCCAACTTGGCGCTGCTTTGTGCGCAGCTGCGTACGAATTTCATGATTTTGAACTTCGATTTGAGGGCCATAATTAATGTAAATTAAAATTAAATTATATCATTGTAAAGCCCTTATACAGGGCTACATAATTATGTAATTATTTTACATAAATAATTTATTTATATATATATAATAAAATTAGTTAAAAGTGGCTATTTATATATGTTAAATTTGTTAATTAAAGTACAAATTAGTTAATTAATAATAAAATTGACCTTTTACAGTATTAAAATACATAATAAATTATTTATTACACATTTTTATTATATTTTATAAACTTTATTTTAATTTATATATAATTAAATACATGTTTTAGTTAGTTTTACATTTAAATAATTTATAAATACTATAATACATTTTAAATATAGTATAAATAGGATGAAAATATTTAATATAATATAGTACAAATGTACATCATAAAATACTTCAGTATTAGATTAAATTAATAATTTATTTTATTTTAAGTAAATTACTTAATTAACCTAATAACTTAATTATTTATTGTAAATGCATAATTAAATTAAATTACAGGTACTGTATAGTACATAATATATATATAAATACATGTGTACAGTGTTAAGTACAATTATAAACATATAGATAGGTTTATGTAATTACTTAGCTTATTATACATTTAAGTTATATAAATTAATAGATAATTATACAATAAGATTATATATACAATAAATCATTCTAAATATTTAATTTAATATATAGAATACATATATAAGTTAATTATATACATTATATACATATTATACAATTTATACATATAGCTTAGGTTTAATTTATATATACAAGTATATACATAATATACATGGTATTTTTAAGTGTTTTTGAGGTTTTTTTTTATTTTTATGGTTTTTATAGATTTAGAGATGGTATGGCATGATAGAGAAAGAATGAGAAGAGAGAGATAGAATTATTTTAGTGATTTTTGAGTTTTGATTTTTTATTAAGTTCTAAAGTAGGTTGAATCGTCGACTGGTATGTTCTACCATTCTGAGGGTTCAGATTGCCTTGAAAGTTGGCATACACCTAAAAATATACCTGATCCTACTCAAGACATCTTTATTTTATTTTTTTATGATTTTTTAATGATTTTTATTTGTATACAAAGTTCACACAAGTTAGGCCTTGAAGAGTTTTAACCTTAGAACCTAAGGCCTAAAAGTGAATTCTATGTGCTGGAAATGCAACTTAAACACTCATAAATGACCAAAACACAATATGAAAAGTATCAAAACAATTAAACATGATTTTCACTTTTGATTCATTTCAAAATAAAATTTGGACAGTTGATGACATTGAAATATAGCTGGCAACAAAATCAAACATGGATTACAAGCTATTCTTTTTTAGTTTAAATATAAATTCTAGCACATGAATGCTTATTCCAAATTCTAATAGTACACAACATATCAGCTACATCATTTCTCAAAATCCTAGCTCAAATCCTCTCATTCAGATCAACTACTATCACAACTCAATAGCCAAGAGCTGCTGCTTTCAACAACTTATTTAGCTGCATTTTCTGCTAGGACCAACAGGCAAGAACTTCCAATAGCTACTGCTGCTCTGTTGCTGCAAAATACGTCCAACAGCTGCTGCTGCTGTGTGGCTTGGTTAAAAATCAGACCTAATAGGTCTTGATTGAACAACAACCATTCAGGTCCAACATTGAAAATCCATTTCATTCATAAATCTATCAAAATCAGAGAAAATTCAAATCACGCCAAAGTAGCTACTGCTACTTTTAAATCTCACTCAAATCTAATTCCACATCAAAAATCCATATTGCAGCTGTTGAAAATAGTCCCAAGAAGATTTGGAAATCAATTTATTCTTAATTGAAAATCACAAACTCTAGAACCCTAATTTGATTTTCACTTCACACTATAGACAATGTGAACATGAAAATCAAATTAGGACTTCAAATCCTTATGAAACCAATTCCAAATCATCATTAGAATCTTTTAAATCTCAGTCAAGCCTCCATTATCATATTGGAATCATTTTTGCATTGAGAAACAATGTCACCCAGATTGGGCTTTCACTTTGGATCCACCTAGGTGATCTGATTACCTAGAGTTTCTAAACACTAACAATCAGTGTTTAGTACCTCAGGGCGAATCTAGATAACCAAATAGGTCATTGCTAAGGCCTCATCTCAGTGAATCTGAGATTCCTTGGCCATGGCTACCTAAAACAATGCTCTCATTGGGCATATGCTCCTTTGAGAAAAAATCTCTATTAGAACATATTCAAATTCATCGCAATATACCCAATTGAGCAAATCTGAAATCAATCACTCAATTAAATTCATTTAAAACCAATTTGACTCTGAATCGCGAGATCGTGCATGAAAAGCAAATCTGAAATAATCGAGCAAATCAAGACAATCAAATCATATCGAGTGAATGGGAGACCCCCCAAGTGGATTTTAGGTGCAAATTTAGATCTAGAAGCCAAGACTTCAGATCTGAATTCGACCTCAGTGGATGGGTGGATTGCGAATTAAATTGTTGAGAAAATCAAAAAATGCGAATGATGAGATGATTAGGGAGATTAATGGATCAAAATGGTTGTGGAAAAACACCTCTCTGATCTGAATTGATCAGAGAGGGTGAGATCAGATCTAGGCTACTCTACTCCTAGCTTACACTAAACCATCATTGAATTTGATTTCTAATCTACTCCTAGCTAATCTATTGTACTCTAATTACTAATATAATCTAATCTAGAAAGCTGGAAATCCTAATCTAATGAAGGAACGGGACCTTTGAATCCAAAGCTGGTGGTTGAGGAGAAAGGGTGGGAGGTCTCCAGAGAGTGAAGAGCCCACAAGAGGAGCTCCAGGGTCGTCTCCTGGTGTTACGAGATCCAACTTGACGAGGAGGAATTGAAGGTGATGAACCACACCCTTGTCACAGGCGTGGTGATTGAAGGGATTAGAAGTTGCTGGAGAGGATGAAGGGATCACCTCAAGAAAGTAAGAGGGGAGGTCAATCGTGCGCACAGGTGGATGGGTAGTTGCTTAAGTAGACTCTGTAGTGAGTATGATCACCGTGGAGGTGCGATTAAGCTCCTAGGGCTTGGATGCTGGATGCCTAATTCAGAGGAGGGCGCAGGCATTCAAAATGAATCTCAGCTGCTAGATCAGATCTGAGGAGGATGGTGAACCTTTGCGCAATCGCGCGGGAAGATTGATCGAGGATTTGACCTTAGATGATGGGTACATGCAATGGATGGTTGTGATCGGTAACGTTCTTGCGAGCCACAGTGCAAGCGTGCCCGCAAGTTTAATGGTGATTTTGCATGGGAGTCCAAATGGGCAAAGGGGTAGAGAATTTAGGAAGAAATCCATAAGTGATGAGTACTGAGTGCAGCGCGGTCCTTGGAATTTTCAGATAGGTCCCTAGCAGCTATCAAATAGGTCCTTGAAAGTTTTAAACGTGAAGAAATGTGAATGACCTAAAGACTTAAGTAAAAAACTACTAATGCAAAGCCCTAATGATGTCCAAATGCTACCAAATTTTTATTAAAGCCTAATTGAACATTTATGAAGTTAATTTCTCTTTCAATTTGATCTTTTGAACCCCAATATGTGTTTAATTTGCAAATGGATCATCAATTTGTATTATTGAATAGAATATCTCATTTTATGACCTAATGTTGCTTTTTTAGCATAAATTTGTTGTTTTAGGTCACTTCTGTTATTTCCTACACTTAACCCATTTTATGTGTTAATTGTATAGTGTTTAACCAAGTTTCTAGCTTAACTTGGGCATTTTAGCTATGATGAGCCACTCCTCATCAATCAGCCCATTAGACCTTCAAATCTACCCCAAAACTTAGCCATTTAGCTCATTGCTGTTGCTATTTCAGCAGCCAAGAGTTGTTGTTGTTACTTATCAAACCAGCAGCTACTGCTGCTATAATTCAGTAGCCATTGCTGTTGAAATCAGAAAATCCGAGCAACTGATGTTGCTGCAGTGGTTTCTTCTATTTAAACCAGCAACTGCAAATACCATTCTATTTACTAAAATCATCCTAGATCAGACCTGAGAAGGTTTGATCTAAGGCACAAGGATGCCCGAAACCAAATCAAACTCATTCAAGTTACATTGGAAATCAATTTGAAGATCTGAAAATCATAGGATCAATTCTCATTCTTTAAAATTCTCAAAAGACCCTAATATGATCTTCCCTTTATATTATAGGCAATCTAGAGAAGATCACATTAGGTGTTAAAATCATCTCAACACAACTCCAAATCTCCATTAAAACTAGAAAACATAATTTGATCCTTTGAAAACCAAAGCAAAATCAAAGTGGGAAAGGAATCCATGTAGCCCTATTTGGGCTTTCAATTTTAGGATTTACTTAGGTGATTTGATCACTAGAATATCCTAAACACTAGAGATCAATGTTTAGGGATTCAAGCAATCCTATAGAAGCCAAATAAGTCATGGTTAAGCCTCGTCTCAGTGAATCTAAGATTCCTCGGCAAAACTACTCAAAATAAGGCTCAACTTAGGTATTTGCTCATTTGAAAATAAAACTTCAATCAAATCATCTCAAACTCATTGCAATATACCCAATTGAGCAAATCTAAACTCAAATTACTCGATTAAATTCATTTAAAACCAAATTGACTTCAAATCACGAGATTGGGAGTGAAAACCAAATCTGAAATAATTTAGCGAATCGGTTCAATTAAAACCAGATCAGGGGTCTTTGTGAATATATGGAGTGAATGAGAGACCCCGCAAGTAAATTTTAGGCATGAATTCAGATATGGAAGTTGAAACTTCATATCTAAATTTGTCCTTGATGAAGAGGTGAATGATCATTAAAATGAGAGGAAACCATTCAGAAACAAGATATGGAGTGTAGAGGGAGAATAATGGATCGGTATGAGGGTGAAAAACCACCTCTCTGATTTGAACTGATTAGAGAGGGTGAAATGGATCTAAATTTATCTAATCCTAATATAAACCATTGAATTTGATATCTAATCTACTCCTAACTGATCTACACTACACTAACACTATAACTATCATAGAAAGCATTAAAACCTAATCTAATCAGAGGAATGGGATCGTGAAGAAGATCTGCAGCTGGAGCGACGAATGGGGGAGGAGCTCCGATGGAAGGAAAACTCTCTAGTGGAGTTCAAAGTCACCTTCAGGTGTTACGTGATTCTTAGTGATGAGAAGAGGTCAGAGAAGTGGAACTCCACCACCTAGGCGATGGAGCATAGGTCTGATGAGGAGAGGAAACTGGAGGGAGGAAAGGATCAACTCAAGAGATATAGGAGAGGAGCTGATGGGCGCACGCGAGCTCAAGGATGCTTCCTATATAGTTGCACAAGTGATTTGAGCACAGATTGGGTGAGATTAGTCTCGTAGAGTTTCAACGGTGGATGAGAGATTGAGAGGAGCGTGGGAAGTAATAGGAATGAATCCCACGATTAGATGGAATCTAGGTGAGGCAACGGAGCTTTGCGCAAAGGCGCACGCTCAAAGGTGAAGCATTGACCGTAGGATCAGATGCACAAAGGATCAATGGTGCTTATGCACCGTGTTCATCGCGAATGAACAGTACACGTGAGCATCAGGTGTATTGGATAATTTGTACGCATGCCCCCTTAAAGAGTGAACCGGAAGAACAATTGTAAAGGAGGCCAATTAGTGATAAAAATTACTACAGAACAGTCCTTAAAGGCTTACAAATAAGCCCCTACGGGTTTTTATGCTTAATAAAATGTTATGGATGAAAGACCTAAGTGTAAACTAATGAATGCAAGGTCTCATTGATGTCTAAATGTTATGAGATTTATATTGGAACTTAATTGAACATATTAGAACATACCTTTAGTCTTGATTTGAACTTTTGAACCCGAAAATGTGTTCAATTGGTAATTGGATCATCATTTTGTATTTATGAATAAAATATCTCATCAATTGACCTAATTATGCATTTTAAACCCAAATTTGATGTTGTAGATCTTTTTCCTTAATTTCCACACTTAACCCTTTTATCATGTTAATAATGTAGTGTTTAACCTAGTTTCTAGCTTAACTTGTGCATTTTAGCTATGATGAGCCACACCTCGTTAGGAGGTGCACACAATACCTATGGAACCATCTTGGAATTAACCCTATGTATGATTGCGCAACAATTATAGACTTAATTAACATAAATTGTGTTAGAAACCTACTTTAACTTGTAAATAATGCATCCATAATCAGCATAACATGCTTTGCATCCTTTTGTTTAACTGTACATAGAATAATTCTATTTTACTGAGCTATTTGAAGTCTTATTCTTATTTTGAAGGCAATAGGAAGCTCAGGAGATGATCTTGACCCGAATAAGTAATAAAGCTAGATGGGAAGCAGGATAGAAGCTGAAGTAGTATGTTGGAGCTGGAAAATAAAGACAGAATAAAGAAGACTGAAGAAGAGAGGAAGAGAGAGATGCTTGCATAAATTAATAATAAAATAGGAAACCCTAAGATAGTCTGCCTAAACCTAGAGCCACACATACTCTTAGGTTACCCTAAACCTAGGATATATATCCTTATCCCTATCCCTAAAACCCTAGGATAACCCTGTCCCATTTCCAGAACCCTAAACCACCTCTACACTAGGATATCCTAACCTTAGATCTTAAAACATGGATAACACTATCCATTTTCCTATCCCCTATCCATACTCCTAACCCACCTATCCATAACCCAATTCCCACATTAGAATCCTAATTAGGCTAAGGACACCCTCAATTGACTTGTCAATTGGGTCGACCACATTCCAATTAGATCCATTTGAACCTGATTGGGTTGAGCCATGTCTGATTAGGCTTACTTAAGCCTAATTAGGCTCAACCCAACCTAACTAGGTTAGAACCCACAACCTATTAGGCTAACCTAACCTAATTAAGTCCACACACATCCAGTTAGGCTCACCCCTACCTAATTAGACTATGACCTAAACCTACCTAAGCTAACTAACCTAATTGAATCTAAACCATAACATTACTCTACAAAACCCAACACAACCCCCTCCTACATGGTCCATGCAACCTAGTCCTCTTCCTACATAGTTGGCGACACCCAACAACTCCCCTCCCACCAAAGACTTGCGACACCTTATCCCCCCCTCCACATAAAAACCCAATGCAACCCTAACCCTCTTAATTCTATCCCTTTCTCCTCCTTCCTTCTTCCTCCCTCTAAGACGTCACCTGATGAGGTGTGGCTCATCATAGCTAAAATGCCTAAGTTAAGCTAGAAACTAGGTTAAATACTAAATTATTAACATGATAAAAGGGTTAAGTGTGGAAATTAAGGAAAAAGACCTAAAACATCAAGTTTGGGTTAAAAATGCATAATTAGGTCAATTAATGAAATATACTATTCATAAATGTAAAATGATGATCCAATTGCCAATTGGACACATTTTTTGTTTCAAAAGTTCAAATCAACAGTGTAATCATGTTCTAAAATGTTCAATTAATTTATCATAAAACTTGGTTGCATTTGGACATCAATAAGACCTTGAAACCATCACATTACATTTAGGTCCTCATTCATATACATTTTTTTAAGTTTAAAACTTTTAGGGACTTATTTGAAAAGCTGCAAGGGCCTTTCTACAAGCAACTAGGGATTGCTCTAACTTCTTTTCAGCCATTTATGGGCTCCTTCACAAAATGCCTTTTGTTTCTCTTTAGGGGCTTACCTGCAAAATACCCAAATGACCTGTTCTTCTTCATGAGGCACTATACAGGCAAAGAACATGTGCAGCAGCCACCGTTGATCCTTTGTTCCACTCATCCTACGGTGGGTTCTCTTCCAAACTTCCCGCACCTTTACGCGAAGCTCTATCACCACCTCTAGATCTGATTTAATGATGCACTTTTGATGTAGACCTTCCCGTACACCTATCCTCCCCATCTCCACCATTAAACCTAATTGAGCTTAAGCTCACCTCACGGTGATTTGATCCACTCACACGTCTACATAAGCACCTCCCTTGGCCTCGCGGGCGAGCCATCAACCCCCTTCTACACCTCTTGAGTCGATCATTCATCCCTCTCCAGTTTCCTCTCCTCACAATACCCTAGTTCCATTACCATGGTAGTGGAACTCCACCTCTCCAACTCTCCTCGTTGCTACGAATCATAAAACACCTGGGGGCAACATCGAGCTCCACTAGAGGGCTTTTAGACTGTGGGAGATCCTCTCTCCTTCTGCGCTACAGCCACTAGCAGCAACTCTTCTTCAAGGTCCCATTCTTTCGTTTAGACTAGAATTTAATACTTTCTAAGTTAGTTATTAGTGTAGTATAAATCAAGTAGATTAGAATTAGCTAGCTTAACTATAGAATTGGTAGTTAATTAGATGTAGTTTAGTGTAGTTCTCTCATGCCTCCTCTGATCAATTCAAATCAGAGGAGATGCTTACGTCCCTCCATATTGTTCTTGTATCTCCCTCATCATACCATTGTCACATTCACTTCCTTCCCTTGACGTTTTAATCGCAATTCACCTCTCTCACTTTAGCACCAAGTAGAGCTAAATCCCTATGGTTCTCAGAACTATTTGGGTGTTGATTCCACATGAGGGTTACACCAGTCACTTCATCTGATCATAATAACCCCCCTCGTGCTATGAATTGAACCGATTTGAACATTTATTTTAGATTTGTTTAGATATGATGATTTAAGAATTTTTGATTAAATTCGAGGTAGGTCTAATTTGAATGATCAAATTGAGTTTTATTATGTTCAATTAGGTTGATTGTGATGGGCTTAAGCTATTTTGATTTGATTTTAATCACTTAATGTGCTTATGCCCAATTTCAACTTGAATTACTATTTTTATACAATTGAGGTAGTCGAAGCCTAGGATTTTTAGTGCACTGAAATGAGGCTTTGGTGATGACCTAATGTATTTTAATGCATCGCCTACAGCTCCTGTACACCAATCAATGGTGTGCAGGAACTATAGATGATCAATTCATCTTGGTGATCGCACATTAAAGGCTAATCTAGGTGACATCCTAAATTGATTCCAGAGAGTTTGATCCATGTTCCTGGGTGTTGATTGAGATTTGAAATGGTTTAATGAAGGTCTGGAAGCAATTTTGGGTGGCTTTAAAATGTTCCTATTGATTTTCTTGTTCTAAGCTGTCTATGACCTTGTAGAAGAATCAATTAGGTTTTCTAATTTTTTTTTATTTGTGATCTGGCTTTGAGATTGATTTCAGACTTTTTGACAAATTTTTATGATGAATGAAATGTGAGTTTTTAATGATTCAAACAAAACTCAAATGATTTGGTTGCTAACATTCCAGCAGCTTCTCTCTATCTGTTTGGAAGGATTTTCAAAAGAATTTTTGATGAACTGATTTTCTGAGTTTGAATGTTCCTTAGATATGGGAAACCTGATTTGAGAATGATGTTTTAGAGCCTTAAACAAACTGGCTTGATCTTGTAGCAACAAATCAACTGCTGAATTCAGATAGCAACTGTTGATGCGAACCAAGTAGGAGTTTTTAAAGTCATTTCGTTGTAGCAAAGCCTCCTAAATAGCTCAATCAACAGATAAAATTTATAACTCGAAATCAAGAAATGAAGTTCGAGGTCGAACACAGGGAGAAAATATGGAATTCATGCACTAATCTTTAATTTGAAGTAAATGAGCACAATAAATGGAGCAAGACACAAGATATTCAATGAATAACAATCTACTCAAATGATATTCAATAATAAGCAAAAGTAGTTCAAGAGTTCACTATAATAAAAAGAGATCAAGATAAAATAATAGTGATTTGAATCACCAATTATTAATCTTAATCAGACATGCATATCAGATATCTCAACTAAACCAAATAACCCAATAGTAGCTTGAATGCTACAGTGATCAGATGTCGGGCATTTATCATCAGATGACTTAAATGATTAGGCTTCTTAATTCTTTTGTCTTCTCTCTTCTGCTTCACTTTCTTCTTCTTCTTTAGACCTTCTGCACGAGCCTTCTCTTCTTCAAAACCACAACCCTTCTTCTCTTCTTCAGAGTCTTCCTTCACAGCACAAGGGAGTCAAGTTTCTCAGTGACTAAGTGTTAGCCGCATACACGGAGGAGCAAAACCCTCCCTCGCTCTCTTACAAATTCCTCTTTCTTCTCTCCCAAACCCCAAGCATAGTCGGATTCATTATTAGGTATACGGATTTTGTACAGTGTCTAGGCCTGTGTGTGTGGGTCGTAGGCGAGGAGTGAAGTAGGTGGGTATTTAGGTATGTGCGAGGGTGTGAGGGACCTGACCCCTCAAGTGTCTTGGGCGAAGAGGTTACTTCACAAAAATAATATATGTGCACTCATGTGCTCTTCCGCGCCTGATGTGGGACTAATCCCACTCTTCCTTTCTTCACGTGTAGCTGTCGAATGAAGCCTCGTGCAATTAATGCAATAGCTGAGGTTGCAGCTTTCAATTGAGGACCTAGAGAGGGTCCTAGGACTTAGCCGTGCGACCTAGGAGTTGCATCAGGTTGTCTCAATGCCAAAGAAGCTTGGTCGTGGTCGGAGATGAAGGCAGTGATGGATGGCAGCTGGCATGACCTGAAAACATTAATATGGGCTCGAAGGCCCCAATTAAGTAGCACTTGAGCTTCGTCGTAGCACGGCGAAGGTGACTGGGGTGTTGGTGTGGCGTGGAGGTGAGTGAGGTAGTCTGCGGAGGTCGGCGAAGACCATGCAAAGGTGGGTTGGTCGAGGGTGTGTTTGGGTGATTGGAATGGAAAATAAAGATTGGGGTTTGGTTCGTGGAGGTGAGGCGATGCTTGTGAGGGTGTTGGCGAGGCGTGTGGTGTGGTGGAGCGATGGGGAGACCTTGCCAAAGGACGGCCAGAGATGAGGAAGATGGAGGGCGAACGGTGGCAGCATGGGTTGAATCTAGGGTTTAGATAGAGTAAAAGAGAGTAGATGGAAGAAGGAACCTAACTACGCTAACCTAACTAGACGAAAGGGAGGATGGTCCTTGTAGGTGGTACGCCGAACTCGAAGAAGATGAAATCTCCATTGAGGGAGAACAGCAAGGATGACGGTAGAAGGCAGCGCCTGTTGGTATTCCAGGACACGAAGGAAGGTGGGGAAGAAGAATTGATCGCCTATTGTATGTGGCGGCCGGCGAAGGATGTAGACGGAGAAGCTCGTCGGAGCTTACGGAGGAGTTGGCTGGAGAGAGGAGAAGAAGGGGGTATTTCGGTCCAAACTAAGCTAAGGAGCACGGAAATACATCAGGGAACTCTTTATAGGCATTAGGAGGGCCTTCCAAGCTTCGAAACCAAGCTTGAAAGCTTGGGACTTATGCACAAAAGGGAAACCCTTGGTTTCAAATTATTTGCATGAGATTTTGGGAGCGAAGTAAGATCCATGGATGGCCTCATTTGGAAGGGAATTCCTCAAGGAATCTCCCTTTCAATTTTGGGATTGGATCAACTTAGCATCAGAACCATAAGCGAGGGTACGGGAGGAGGTGAGTGTGCAAGAGTGAGGGGAGGTGCGAACGTAGGGGGGCGAGCGAGTGTGTGTGAGGGGGAGGAAGGGTGGTCAGTGAGCCAGGGATGGATGCTAGTCAGAAGGTGGTCGAGGTGGGGGAGGGTGGCGTCAGAGGTGATATGTTTCAAGTGTAGGGGGTAGGGGTATCTGGTGCGGTTAGAGACCCCGTGCGGTGTCTTCGATGTGGGAAGCTGGGCCATCAGAGGGTGTCTTGTGCGGAGGAGTTGAGGAAGAGTGCGATCGCGAGCACGCGGGATGCAAGGCTCCCACCCCCACCGGAGGGGGTGCCTTTGGTCGAAGTCGAAGCCTCGTGTTGGGAGGACTCTGGGAGGTTCAAGAAGGCCCTCATGTTGGCTCTGGTTGCCCTGGTGATGGAGGGTCAGGTGGGGGTTCGGGAGCTGGAGGCGGAGGTCTCCAAAGTCATCGGAGGCAAGCCTCTGAGGCTGTAGACAGTGGGAGAGGAAAAGCTCCTGCTGATAGGAGCTTCAGCGGTGGTGACGGAGAAGCTTCTCTTCAGCGAGACCTGTTGTGCGGGAGGAGTGATTCGCTGGCGATGGGTAGTGAGATCGGATGGCATGAGAAGGGAACGTTCGCCGCGGAAGGTAAAGCTTTCGTTGGGCTTGGTGGGGATCCCACTTTTCCTCCGGACCCGACAGGTCATCAAAGCGATCGTAGCTCCTTTTGCGCGAATGCGGAGGTGCAGGGGGCTTGGCCTCGGCAGTGAGAACCCTGGTGCAGTGTGGGCCAAGGTGGAGATGTGCCAGGCGAGGAGCTGAAGGAGAAGGTGACGCTGTGGTTGGGGAGTGCATCTTCGGTGATCCTCGTCCAGCCAAAGGAGGGAGGACAGAGGTCTTACGCGGATGCATTGGCTTACTTGGCCGGTGGTGATGCGACGAAGAGAAGGGTTTCGGCGAGCAGGGTCATGTGGAGGCTGAGGGGCACTGGGAAGGGAGTCACCTCGTGGGCCGAGTCGGTCGTGGCAAAGGGTGTGCCTTTCAAGGTACATTTCTCAAGGACCACAATGATGCAGGATGAACTTGGTCTCGAGGAGTAGGCGGGGGAGCGCAAAGCGTCGGGTAAAGATTCCAAGGCGTAGCGGCGGGAGGAGGAGGCTGCATCAGTCATTGGAAGTGCATTAAGGCCCTGAGTTTCCCAGGGGAGGAAGTGCGGAACGAGAGCGGCGCATTGAAGACTCTGAGGGATGCAGGGGAGGGCCAAAGGCGGTGTAGGGGATCTTTTGAGGCGGGTGCGAAGTCGGATCCGGGTTCAAATCCGCACCTAGACCCGATATTGGTTCGTGGCTCTTTCTTAAATGGCTTGCAAAGGGTCCTGTTGAAGATTGGGCGTAGCACTTTGAGCCCTGGGGAGCAATGGAAGCTGGAGAGTGATCGGGCGAAGGAGTTAGTCCTCGGCGGGAGCAAGGGCACGGGTGGTTTTTCCAAGCAGCTCCACCGAAGGATCGAGAGGCTGTGGGTGGCGGCTAGGGGACCCCCTTAGGCACGGGGACTGGAGGAGGCACCTGTGACAAAGAAGGATCCGCTTCTATGCAGAGGCGAGGCAGGAGGTCGATTCTCGACTCTCCATTACAGGTTTATTCCTCTCCAAAGAGTAGAGGTGGGTCGGGCATGGGGACCCTCGCCGGAGCGGTGAGAACAGCGAAGCACCTGGGTGCCCGAGTGGGGCTCACCCAATGATGTTGGACCCTCTGTCTGGTGGAGGGGGGTAGGGGGCTATGAAGCACGAGCCCGACGGTGGCGGCGATGCTTCTGACATGGGAGGTCCTCGACAAGTCCTGGAGGAGGGGTAGGACCCACCTGGGTCGAGGGGGCGCGGCAGGGAGGCTGTTGTGGTAAGGGCTGAAGGAGGGCATTTGTCGGTGTTGGGGGAGTGACGAGAGTAGAAATCGTGCATTTTAAAATCGTCAGAAATCATAGTATAGGTGCGAAATCCCCTTGACAAAAATATTTATAATAATGAAGCTCGCATAGATTTCTTTTCTGTTTGGAACTTGAGTCTCGGTCGTTCGTCTTCGAGAGGCGTGAAAACGAGTTGAGATTTGGATTGACTTTTCTGACCTATATCTAATCTAACCTAATATTTTTAGTCTTTTTGTATTTTTCTCTTTTTTTGAGTTTTTTTTATTTTTATTTTGAAAGCGAAATGAAACCTAGATCTAGATGAGCTAATGAAACCCTAAGTGACTGCGTGGATCTAAGTGGGACCATGGTGGTCGTGCATAGTGTGACAAACCTAAATGGGGTGCTCCTAAGTACACTAATAGGCACGCATCAAAGTTGTAAGCTGTGAAGATAATAGCATGCACATAAAACCATTAGATAAGAGTATCATGCATAAAAAATTAAGTCACTATAAAATCCGGATACATGGAAATAAAGCTAAACTAAAGAAAGGGATCAACCAAGGGAGGCTAAGGAGAAGCCTTCTTGGTCGTCCACTAAAGAGAGGAGGATGGGTGTGTGCACCCAAGTCGAGAGAGGAGGGTGTTGCACCCTTTCTTTGCCAATACCCATCCTTGAGAAGACCTTGAGGAGGGTCTTCTCTATGGCCGTCTAAGAAGAAAAGAAAATGGGGGCGTGGACCCTCTATGGAGGAAGAAGAAGCATGCCCACGAGAAGAAGAGAGGAGGAGGATGTTGATGGATCCTTCTTCTTCTTGCCGCCCTTGAAGAACCTTGGAGGAGAGCTTCTTCCTAGCCGTCCATGGAGGGAGCCTTGGAGGAGGAGGATGGCCTTGAGAGGGAGAGGAGGAGGTGTTGCCGCAAGTTGAGAGAGGAAGAGAGTGGAAAATGGGAATTGAATTGCATGCTCTCTTTCTTTTGGCTTTTATGGGAAGTCCTCTCCAATTCAAAGGGGTCGCCACTTTTGGTGGATCCCAAAATAACAAGTGCCACCAATGTAGGATCTAGGTTGGTGACCAACTAATGAGGGCTAGAATGGGAAAGTGGGATTTAGGAAAGTGTGTGTATGTGTGGGTATAATTTACGTAGAATTGGGTTGTGGGTTTGATGAATCTAGGTTGGGTTAACCTACATTAAGTGGGTGTGGACCTAATTAGGCTTAGGTGAGTCTAATTGGAAATGAGTGAGCTTAATTGGGTCTAGGTCAAGTCTAATTGGATGTGTGTGTGTGTGTGTGTTTAGGCTTAGGTAAACCTAATAAGAATGAGTTAATTAGATCCTAGGTGGATCTAATTGGGTTCAAGTGCACCCAATCAACTGTAGATGCACCCAATTAGGTATGAGATGGTTCAATTGGGTTAGGGATAGGATAAGTGGGACTATGGATAGTGGACTAGGCTTAGGAGGTCTCTAATTAGGTTTCCTAGGGTGTATGGTGGGGTTTCTATGTCAAAATAGGTAAGATCAAGCTTCTAGCACCAAAATCAGGAACCAGAGAATAGTATCAGACATCCAAAAGAGTGGTCAAACATCTTATACTCCAGAATTAGACGTCTGGACAGTAAATTGGAAGTCCAATTCTGTGTCAGTATGAGTTTTGGCTTCCTGGATTGATATTTTGCAGAAATCAGATGTCCAGCCAAATGTCTGGATGTCCTAAAAGGTGCTGAGAGTGAGTTTTAGGTTTTCTAAGGTGGTTTTTGGTTCCCAAGTGTTTGGGAGAGGGATAGGGTGGATAAGAACATGGATAGTGCTATCCATGTTTGGGTTTTGAGGCTAAGGTGTCCTAATGGAGGTAGTTTTGGGTTTGTAAAGGTTGTCCTAGGGTTTCTAAGGGTAGGGATAAGGCTATCCTCTTCACTCCTCTTGTCTGAATCAGTCTTGTTCTTCCTTTATTGCCTTATTCCACTATCTCCCGCATCCTGGATCACTTTATTACCTGCAAATAGCAATAAAAACAATTAAATAGAGGATATCTCATCTTATTCTAGATAAACTGATGCAATGCATGATATGCAAGATATGAGTGCAATATCCACAAATTAAGCTAGGTTCAGACATTATTTAGGTTGATTAAGACCCATGATTGCTATGCAATCATACCTCCATGCCTAAACTTTGCTAGTCCCTAGCAAATGCATGACTAAGTTACTTATAAGTTCGGTCCCTAAAGAATTGCTTATTCTCTTTATCAAAGAGTTTAACTAAAGATTTCTCTCCTTTTGTTTCATCTAGAAATCTAGAAATCTAGATACATGAAAGTGCAACTATGTAGCTTTTGCAATGAACTTGAGTGAAAAACCTGATTTACCTGTAAAGCCTGTACTTAACCCCTAGTAAAATTCTAGCAGGATAGGAAAACTTTTTTCCCTCAGGGTATCCAAGATATTCTGTGAGTTCCACCTCGGCTTTAAGCTCAAGTAGAGAATGTCTGAGGAAAATGGGTGTTTATTTGGTGACTCACTCTCAGTTGATGCTACATGAAGATTAGTACTACAGAATCTAGATTCCCAGATTATTACGTAACTCAACTTACAGAAAGACGAGAAAAACTATGCTCTCTTTTGGTTCTTTTGTATTCATCCTCTCTCTCTTTTCTTTTCTTTTTTTCTTTTTCTTTTTCTTTGAGCTCACAATCTCACTAGATTCACACATACAATCTGTATTTGGTGGCCTCACATGGCATTAACACTTTAATCGAGTTTCAATGACCCTAACACTAAGTCAAAATTCCTCAGCCAGTATTTAGGCGGTCAGAAATATAGATAAAGTGGGTTAAGGCCATATTTGGATTTCAATTTTATTTGGTGGTATTGCCTTAATGTAAATAAAATAAACACTAGACACTTATGACTCCTTTCCTGCTTTTTATTTTTCTATATATATATATATATTTCTTTCTTTCTCTCTTTTTTTTTTCATATATAATTTTTTTTCTAACACAACACAATCTAGCAACACATTCAGGAATTTTATTGACATTATTAGGGATTGGTGGCACTCAAGAGACATTAGGTGGCTTATTTGATGGAAGTACCTACTCTCGGCATCGGGAAAGACGGATAGGATGTTGTATTCCTGACCTTGACATCAATACCCTTCTTCAACCGAGGATTCCGTAAAGAATGGTCGTAACCATCCACCTTAGCCCTAGTTTTATGAAAACTCGCTCTCTACATATTTGCCTTGATTGGTGGCTCTCAAAATTTCACACAAAATGTATACGCAAGATTTGAGAGCGAAAACTATGCCTAATCTCTGAGTATCATTACCTAATTATCTAGGATTTCAGATTCCTTGCACTAATCATAGAGCACAAGTACACTCTATTCTCATCTCACACTATTTGGTGGATTTTTAGAAGAAAATCTGCCTGACTCCCAAAATACTGTTCAGGGGTTCAGGAAAAGAAGCACTACTTCTTATCGACAGACTAAAGATGTTTATCAGTCTTCACCGTGAACCCATTGCAAATTCTACGTGTGAGTGTGAAAAATGTACTGGATTCCAGATTATAGGAATCAACTAGAGGATAAAATCCCTAATGCATTCTCTTGATAAAAATCTTATTCATGAATGTAATATATATATATATATGCTATTTGTAAACTTTCAAAGTTGCACGTCAAAAAATTCCCTAATTCGGGTTACATTCAGCTTGGCCCTAAAGTTAGAACAAAAAGGTGAGCGAACAAGTCGGAAGTGGCTATTGCGGACGATTTCTAGCTCCAATGTGTACATTGGAGGTGGATTCAGTTATTCTTAATTTAAGAACCCTAAAGTGTAATTAGCATGATGTACAAAAGGTTTTTCCTAGGTATTGGCAGAAAAATTTTCAGTTTACAAGTACTACCCCCCCATGCCTACTTTCTTGCATGTCCTCATGCATGAATATAATGAAAAATAAAATAAGACAGGGAGTAAATGGGTAAAAATCACCTAGAATAGCTCCTGAATTTTTTCGTTCTACTTATTCCAATACCTAAGAAGTAAAATAAATATGCAGGAAAATATGCTAAATAAAATATGCTATATATAAGTGCTGAGATTAATGCCTCCAGCTGGGCGTACACTCAAAAAGGATATGTCAATACAGTATTGAGAATGGCAAGTAAAATGATAAGAATTTTAGTTTCATTCACCAATAGCGAGCCACAAATGCGGATCAGCTATCCATGAATTCGGAGTCCAAATAATTAATAAAATATGTAGATGAGAATTGGGAAAATCTACAGCCAGATGCTACAAAAGGACAGATAATTACGGGTGCCTAGAAGAAATGAATATGAAGGCATCCCAAAGAGGTGATGGAGAATGTGGGTGGTAGGGGTATGGGTGGAGTCGTGTGGGGTAAAGTCATATGGGTCTTGATAATGGTGATGAATGGGAGGCATGACCCAAGTGGTGTGGTTAGATCTGGAAATCAGGATCTAGTGATCAGTTTCTACCTCTACCAGAGATGTTTGGATATCATCTTCTTTCATCTCTTCCAAATTTTTCAATGTCAATTCCCAATTATCACATGATTCGGCAAAATTTTTAGCTTCCTCCAATAACTCATCATATGAAATCCCCAATAGTCTTTCAATCTCTCGAATATCCTTTTCACAAGGGGATATTTCCTTCTTCTCACTTAGATGAAATTGGTCGTTAGATTCGGTAGTGAGTCCCTCCATGAAAGTGGAATGGGTTGAATCATTGATTGAGGAATCGTTAAAGTCTTTTTGATTTTGTTGTTTAATGTTTGTGATTATCTGAATCAGTTCATCATTGTATACATGGGTATCCTCAAATACAACAAAATCGTATTCAGATCCCTTAATGCTACGTTCCTCAAAATGAAATAATTGGTATTCAGGCCCTAAATCAAGATCGAGATTCTCGAATAAATCTCCTTCCTTTACTTCTATAGGAACTTCAATATCATCCACCTTGGGTGTTTGATCAATAGAATTCTGCATGACCACCTCAAAATCACAATTTTGTTGTGGCACACCTGACCCAAATTCAAACATTTCTTATTTTTGGTGCTCATCCTAGATTCTATGAAGCTCCTTTCTTATATCATCATATTCTCTTGCACTAGCGTCTTTTATTTCATGAATCATTTTGATCAATTGAGTAATCTAGGATTCATTGCAGGGGGTAGGGGTTTGAATTATCACTGATTTGATCTGGTATTAAGGGTGACTTGTGTGATCTAGTGGATTGTTGATTCGGGTCATGTGGTTCTACCCAGGTGTCAATTGCCATGGTTTCTTCCGAATTACCCTCCAAATCACTTTTCGTATGATCCAAAAAATACCCTGACTTCACTTTCTTAGCGGCTGCATAAATATCAAAGTGAACTTTCTCATTGTCGTTACTCATTTACATACATCCTGAGTAACAATCAATCTGTGCATTGTCCGTAGCCAAGGAAGGGCGACCCAGAATGATGGGTGAATCACTTAGCTTTTCTGGTATATCCATGTCCAAAACAATAAAATCAACTGGAAAGCTAAGACCTTACACTTTAACGATCACATCCTAAACTACCCCCTTAGGTGCTTTGATGGAGCCATCTGCCATTCTAATGGTGACAGGTGTGTGGTGTGGATCTCCAAGTCTAGTGCAGTCAAAAAGGGCAGTAGGAATCAAGCTGATGGAAGGCCCTAGATCCACAAGGTCTCTATTAAAGGTGAATCCCTTGATGGCACAAGATATGAAAGGTTTTCTAGGGTCAGTCTTTTTGGGTGGTAGAGTGCTAGAAACAAATGCACTTATGTTGGCGGATAAAACCACCTCTTTAGGTGTGTAGGTCTTTTTCTTTTCTTATGACTCTTTCTTTAAGGCCCCAGGAAAGGGTAAATAAGTCAAATCAGCTTCAAGAGCATTTTTCTTCTTTTTGTCCCTAGAGTCTGAGTCAGAGCTGGATGTGGGTTTGGTCTTATGATTTTTGGTTGAGCCCGAATCAGATCGTTTGGGTGGGCGCTTATCTTTCCTCTTCCTTTTAAAGGCCAAAGAGTTGGCCCTTGCACACTAGCACATATGATAGATTGGTGGAGGGGTCAGAAGAATAGGTGGAGAATAGGAATGAAGAGGAGTGTGCATTCAGGGATAAAGTGATTCTTGAAGTCTCTTGATTTGATCCCCTTGAGGTTTCACTTGATTTTCCAACTTAGTTAGCCTTTCTTCATTTTTCTTGTCAAAGTCCAACAAAAGGTTCATGATATCCTCAAGGGTGGTTGTGGGTTAGGTTGGACTAGATGGTTGCCCTAAAGTGGATTGAGTGGAGTATTGGGTTGGCCTAGATTGATCTTGAGTCTGAGTCGTTCTCTATGGTGTCCATGAAAGATCAGGATTGTCTCTCCACTCAAGGTTATTCGAATCTGGATATGAATTAAAAGGTGTATCACCCTGAGTGGGGCTGACAATAGAGGGAGTTGGTTGAGAACCTAATGTGTGGTCCTGTACTTGTCATCCATTATTCCAATTCTTTAGTGATATATTATCAGGTACAGGTGTATCGAAAATGGTGCATTCCTCAAATGATCTACCTAAATCATGGATTAGGTCCAAAGGTGCCTTCTGGGTTGGCTGAGTCCAGGGTGCCTCCCCAGTGTAGCAAGAGTCAGTAGAGTAGCTAGTGGATCCAAAATATGGGTCACTAGACCCACTAGGCTGGTTATTCCAGGTCTCTTGTTCCTGGGAGGAGTGATAAGATTGAGATTGTGCCTGGGATTGTCTAATTTGCTCTAGGAGCTTGATACATTGATCTGTATAATCCTTATTATATTCCTGAAATTCAGCAAATATGGCTTTCAATCGGTTCTGATCTAGAAAAGGGTTGGATCCATGAAGTTCAGGTTCTAAATCAACTGGGGATAAGGATAATCATATCCCAGCTGCTGAGGATGAGTCTCCCAACCAAGAGGAGTTGAAATCATGGTTGGTTTAGGAGGTGGAGAATCCTGAGGGTCAAAAGAATGATTTGGGTTGATGGCTATTTGAGAAAAGAAGCAAATAGAGGTAAGAGATAGTCTTCCCCAGGAAGACTCAACCAGCTACAAGGGGCTGGTGGAAATAAGGAAAAGGCCTAGGAAGAAAGATGAGAGAGAGCCCCAAATCAAGCCAACAAGCTACCCCTAAATTGTATACCCTAATTGGACCTAAACCTGGTATCCTGAAATGGAACTAGGTTAAACCAACCCTTGAATTACTTGGCTGGCCAGAAGGGTGGGACTCCTTGGGACACCCCACACTGCGAGACACCACTAGAGGTTAACGCGGTTACCGCACTGACCTTTCTTGTCACTAGTTGGTCCAAATAGACAAGGCCTTGATTTTCACCCAATCAAATTTCGATTACCAAGTAAATTAGTCCTGCCTAGGGCACGTCTACTTAGTTTTAGGCTTGGGCTTAGAGTGCTTTTGGAATATGATTAGGCATTTTAGGGGTGTTGCCCTTAAAATTGGATTTAGAGTGTGAAGTACACAGACAAAAGCTTTGCAATACAAGCTTTAATTGGTGTAGTGGCTTTTATGATTCAAGTGCTTGTATTAGTTTCTTTTAGGGTTTCCTTATTTAAGTCAATTCAAATAAGGTTGTAGTGGAGCACGCAACAGGTTTTGTAGGTCCCAATTGTTATATGAATTTCCTTTAAGTATGGCATGCAAATGTGCTCTACCCTAATGTGAAGACCCTAATATCAAATAGGTCTATATGATGCTTTTAAGTCCAATAAGGTAGAAGTAGTGCGACCCAATCAGAGAAAATAATGGTCCTAATGCACCACTATTAAGTGAAATAGACCTAACTAGTTTCCTAAGTTGAAATGTAGATCAATTTCAATTCAAGTAGGTGAGGGGGTGGACAACCAATCACAGCAAATCCCCTCTCATGCAATCACACCAAAATCAGGCTCAAACAGGTTTGTTTTGGGTCTCGAAATTCAAATCCTAATGTGAATCACCTAGAGTTTGTGCTTCTTCGAAAATCTGTAGTCAGACCTTAGTCTGACTTGAAATCACTCCCCAAATCAGTAATTGAAGCAAAATAATATGAAATTTGATAGAGATCTTCCTTTTTCAACAGGACTTTCAAAAAAAGCTTTTATAATATTTTTACTATTTCATATAATTTTCCAAGAATTCTTTTGTGTCAAGGGATCAAATAGGCTAGATGGATCCCTTGCAAGTAATTTAGTTTGAAACGGTATCAAAGGAAATCCAAAAATTCTTGAAAATTTATAGAAACAAATAGGTTTTAGTGGATTTCCAACCCCACAAAGCTCAAAGCAATCTGATTTATGTAGAGGTCATAATTAATGTCTAAAGTTATATAAAATCAGAGTGGAGACTGTTCTAACCTTCTTCCACTATGAGAATTTTTAAAATTCGTATAGTACAAAATTTTCCAAATAAAAGATGTCGTTTGAAAGCTAGTTTGAAACCTTAAGATCATACTGAATCCAAAGATTTTTGGATTCCTATTTTGACGGAAATAAATTTTTGAAAATCGTTAATATTTGCTAGCCGAATTTCCAAATCTGACTTTTGGTGTGTTTAAATAGTTTCCAAGTTAAAGCAAACACCAAGGAAAGAATTTTTTTTATATATAAATTCAAATATGAAAATTTGAACTTGAATTTTTCTTTTTAACCTAAGAAAGCAAAAAAATGGAGGATGAAGAACAATACCTGTGGTCTTCAACACGGGTCGATGTGTGCGTAAATCCTCTTCGTTCTAGACCTAAAATCAAAACAAACCAAAGTTAAGCAAATCCAAATCCAAACTCGCACGTTGCCTCCCCGAAAACGGTGCCATTTGACAAGCGTGGAAATTGTGCATTTTGAAATCGTCAGAAATCATAGTATAGGTGGGAAATCCCCTTGACAAAAATATTTATAATAACGAAACTCACATATATTTCTTTTCCTTTTAGAACTTGAGTCCTAAACGTTCGTCTTTGGGAGGCGTGAAAACGAGTCGAGATTTGGATCATCTTTTCTAACCTAAATCTAATCTAACATAATATTTTTGGACTTTTTGTATTTTGCGCTTTTTTCGTGTTTTTTTTATTTTTATTTTGAAAGCGAAATGAAACCTAGATCTAGATAGGCTAGCGAAAACCTAAGTGACTGCGTGGATCTAAGTGGGGCCATGGTGGCCGTGCATAGTGTGACAAACCTAAATGGGATGCTCCTAAGTACACTAATAGGCATGCATCAAAGTTATAAGTCATGAAGATAATAGCATGCACATAAAACCTTTAAACAAGAGTATCATGCATCAAAAATTAAGTCACTATAAAATCCGGATACATGGAAATAAAGCTAAACTAAAGAAAGGGATCAACAAAGAGAGGCTAAGGAGAATCTTGCTTGATCTTCCCCTAAAGAGACGAGGAAGGGTATGTGCACCCAAGTGGAGAGAGGAGGGTGTTGCACCCTTTCTCTGCTAATGGCAGTCCTTGAGAAGACCTTGAGGAGGGTCTTCTCTATGGCCATCTAAGAAGAAAAGAAAATGGGGGCATGGACCCTCTATGGAGGAAGAAGAAGCACGCCCATGAGAAGAAGAGAGGAGGAGGATGTTGATGGATCCTTCTTCTTCTTGCCGCCCTTGAAGAAGCTTGGAGGAGAGCTTCTTCCTAGCTGTCCATGGAGGGAGCCTTGGAGGAGGAGAACGGCCTTGAGAGGGAGAGGAGGAGGTGTGGTCACAAGTTGAGAGAGGAAGAGAGTGGAAAATGGGAATTGAATTGTGTGCTCTCTCTCTTTCTGTTGGCTTTTATGGGAAGGCCTCTCTGATTCAAATGGGTCGCCACTTTTGGTGGCTCCCAAAATAGCAAGTGCCACCAATGTAGGATCTAGGTTGGTGACCAACTAATGAGGGCTAGAATGGGAAAGTGGGATTTAGGAAAGTGTGTGTATGTGTGGGTATAATTTTCATAGAGTAGGGTTGTGGGTTTGGTGAATCTAGGTTGGGTTAACCTACATTAAGTGGGTGTGGGCCTAATTAGGCTTAGGTGAGTCTAATTGGAAAGGAGTGAACCTAATTGGGTCTAGGTCAAGTCTAATTGGATATGTGTGTGTGTTTAGGCTTAGGTAAACCTAATAGGTATGAGTTAATTAGATCCTAGGTGGATCTAATTGGGTCAGGTGCACCCAATCAACTGTAGATGCACCCAATTAGGTATGAGATGGTTCAATTGGGTTAGGGATAGGATAAGTGGGACTATGGATAGTGGACTAGGCTTAGGAGGTCTCTAATTAGGTTTCCTAGGGTGTCTGGTGGGGTTTCTAGGTCAAAATAGGCAAGATCAAGCTTCTAGCACCAAACTCAGGAACCAAAGAACAGTATCAGACGCCTTGAAGAGTGGTCAGAATTCTTATACTCAAGAATAAGATGTCTTGACAGTAAATTTGACGTCCAATTCTGTGTCAGTATGAGTTTTGGCTTCCTGGATTGATATTCTACAGAAATCAGATGTCCAGCCAGATGTCTGGATGTCCTAAAAGGTGCTGAGAGTGAGTTTTAGGTTTTCTAAGGTGGGTTTTGGTTCCTAAGTGTTTGGGAGAGAGATAGGGTGGATAAGAACATGGACAGTGGCTCGCCGCTCCTCTATAGTTCTAATATTTCGTCGTAGTATAGTATAGAGAAATGGTTACCAGTTTAATACAATTTGTTACTGGGAAATAAAAGTTTTCCCGAGGTCGAACTCAGGGAGCAAACTATATTCTAGAAGTACAATGTTTCTATTACAAAAATGAGAGAGAGAGGGATAGAGATTTGTCTTGTTGGCTTTTTCTTCTTCTCTTCTTTCTCTTGTCTTTGTCTTCTTCTTCTCTTCTCTTCTCTTCAGTTGTTCCTGTTCTTTTGCTTCCAAGCTTTTCTTCTCTCTTCGTGTTCTGCTTCTCTCTTCTTTCAGCTCTGTCTTCTTCCTTCTGTTCTTTTTCTTTCTTTCTTCTTTTTGTTTCTTTCTTCTTTGCGGTGCCTGCTCTTCTTTCCTTCTTCTCTGCAGAGCGTCGTCTGATTTTTCAATCAGACGACTTAAGTAGCCTCTGCTACAGTGCGTCCTCCTTTCTTCTTTCTTTCTTCTTCTTCTCGCAGTCCTTCTTCTTCTGCTTTTCTTCAAGCAGCCACGGCGTTGGCTGCTTCTTCCTTCTGCTCTCTTCTTCTTCTTCTCTGCCTCGGCCTGCACACTCACAGCTTGGTCAGAGGGCAAAACCTAATCCTACCCTCCCCCGCGACTCTCTCTCTCAGATTTCACTCGTAGGATTGCTCTCTTAGAGCCGCCGGGTATTCGGGTACGAGTTGTGCCCGGGTCCAGGCCCACCGACGTGCGGTGGTGGGCGAGGAGTGCAGGTCGGGTATACGGGTCGGGCCAGGTCCGCGGGGGGTGGTCGCGGACGAGGTCGGGTAAGCGGGTGAGAGGGACCTCACCCCGTGTAACTGAGGCAATAAGCCTACAGCACTTTTCTAATTTATGCGGGTGCACAGCCTTCAAAACTACCGAGGTGGGACTAAATGTCCCACCCCAATTTGGCGCCTGCAGCTGAGAAAGCTGCAGGCAATTGCAACTGTTGCGAGCTTTCACCCCAGCTGCGTGGGGGCGAATCGCACGTCCTGGAGAGTCAAGCCTGGGCGAGGCGAACCTGCAGCTGCAGGCGGAAGAAGCTCCACCTGTTCAGCAATGGCGGCGGAGGACGGGTGACCTGTTCATAGAAATATGGCCTCTCGGCCAAGTCAGAAGGTGCAGGGAGCTTCACCAGAGTGCGGCGAAGTTCGTGCTGGTGGTGGCGAGGCGTAGGGTGGAGTGCAGGGGCTGCCCTAGGTCGGACTGTGGCCGGGGGAATGGGTTTGTTCGGGGGGTCTTTAGGTAGCGAATGGCAGGAAATGAAGGGGCGGAAGTGGTTCAATGTGAATAGGCGGAGGTTTTGGGTCGGTCGGTGAGTCGTGTGGAGTGGTGGAATGATGGGGGCGATTCACCGGAGGTTGGCCGGAGATGGAGGAGGCGAATCGCCCCCATCATTCCACCACTCCACACGACTCACCGACCGACCCAAAACCTCCGCCTATTCACGTTGAACCACTTCCGCCCCTTCATTTCCTGCCATTCGCTACCTAAAGACCCCCTGAACAAACCCATTCCCCCGGCCACAGTCCGACCTAGGGCAGCCCCTACACTCCACCCCACGCCTCGCCACCACCAGCACGAACTTCGCCGCACTCTGGTGAAGCTCCCTGCACCTTCTGACTAGGCCGAGAGGCCGTATTTCTGTGAACAGGTCACCCGTCCTCCGCTGGCCGGAGAGAGCGGGAGAGCGTACGCTGGGTACGACGCGACGTGGGAAGAGCGGGTGAAGGCAACTCTACTGCTGGTATTGTGGCAGAGCGACGAGGAGGAGGAGGAAGAACCGCCGGAGCTGGAGGGCTTCTGCCGGAGTGGGAAGAGAGGAAAGCTGTGGGTGATTCTCCGTCAGGACCGAGCTACTGAGTGCGGCAGACAGAGGCAGCTTTTATAGAGGTGAAATCAGAGAGGAGGGCGGAGGGAGGCGACGTGCCTCCCTCGCCGGAGGATGGTTGGAGATGGAGACCCATACCTTCCGTGCGTTCGCACGGGAGGTATGGGCATCCGTAGAGACCATGGAGGTGTCCCTGCGACAGCAGACGTCGCAGGGAACCCCCGGTTGTCTTGGTAGAGGGTCTCCCTCACCCTGCGCGGCGCCATGCTCCGCGCAAAGTCGCCGGAGCATGGCGCTACTCAGGGTTTTGCAGGGAGGACCCAAATGCAAAGAACGAAGAAGACTTAGGGGCCAAAATGCAAGGGTTTCAAAAGTTGAGGGTCAAAAAAGTAATAGATGAGGACCAAAATGTAAAGTCGGTCAAGAAGGTCTTTCCTTAGGCTCAAGTTTTTATACATGACTAATTAGGACCTAAGGATTCTAATGGTGAATTTTATTTCTAGATTAGACCTTGTTTGCCTGGTCAATTTGCATAAAAACCCAAATTAAGTCATTAATTGGGCATGGTTCTCAATGTAGGTCAAAATGGGTTCCTAAGGCCAAATTGAAGGTTCTAAACCCTAGAGATTATTTTTTTGTGAATTTTAGAGGGTTTAGTAAATTTTTTATTTTCCTCGAACCTCGTGAATTGAAGTGGGTTTGTTTTTAGGGTTATAGGATGTCATTTAATTCCTTGGAATTGCTGTAGCCCTTATTGGATCAACTCATCCCACTTTTCTTCTTATTAGGTTAGTTTGACCTATGTTTGGATCCTAAGTTACCCTATTTTCAGATTGAGTTGGTGAAATTGCATTTTTACCCCTTAGTTCCTGTTTTCTTCACAAACTCAAAATTTCTCTGAGTCAAGCCTTTCTATGTTTATGTAGGAGCTTTTTCTTGCAAATCTAGGTTAGATGGTGCTAGTTTAGGGTTTATGACGAGGTTCTCATCATACCCCCATGCCTAGCTTTTGCTAGTCCCTTAGCAAAAACCTAAGGTTTTAACCTTTGTTCTAGACCACGATATTTTTAACAACTTAAGATAAGTGCTTTTTCATTTGAACTTAGATTAGGTCAGAATGCTGACCATAGGCTTAAAAGGTACTCTAGTACCAACCAAGATCCAGATCTGTCTAGCCTTAGCCTCAGTCTTTGGCAAAGGTTTTTAAGGCCCACAAGAACAAACCTAAGGTCTATTGGACTTCGTGGTTAAAGCACCCCGTGCTTGAAATGATTTTAGCCCAGGTTCAGTTCGCAGTGCGTTTTGTAAGAGAGAGAGGTAGAAAGTTTTTCTTTTTGGAGAGTTTTATCTCTCTTTTTCTTTTTAGTTCTAGCCTAGGATTGACT
Organism: Thalassia testudinum; assembly: GCA_037157565.1. Lineage (NCBI taxonomy): Eukaryota > Viridiplantae > Streptophyta > Magnoliopsida > Alismatales > Hydrocharitaceae > Thalassia > Thalassia testudinum. Next base: position 37,677,173 of record JAZHRO010000051.1, on the reverse strand, counting down.
TTTCAACACGGTCTGTATCAGATTCCTTGCTCCCATCATCAATCCTCAAGGGTTCCTGGCAATCGATGCTTCGAGATAGCACCACCCATGGCAACTGTAACGACCCGATTCCCGAGTCCCTACGAGACACGAGAACCGGACCGACTCGACTAACCCCAAGACCCAGTCGTCCAACGAGGAAGTAACCAAAAGACAGTGAAATAAACCACATTCAGCATGAATATAACTAACAGTAAGAAAGTACAGCAGTAAGGAAAGAAACTACTACAGTAGGCACCACCACAACAGTAAAACAACATTTATCATATAACAAAAACTGCAGGTAAAGAAGGTACAGCGGAAACAAAACTACTCACTAGAACAGAAACAAAAGAAGGTACAAAGCTGTGGTAACTCTACTGGACCCTACTTGGCCCAGCGTCCTCTGCAGCCGCCGACCCTGGCTGCTCAACACCTGGTCCTGAAAAAGGTAACGAGTGTAACACGTCAGCAAAACGCTGAGTAGAGTGGCAAACTAACTAAAGGCAACAGTAGAGTGTACAGTAGCTGTTATGTTCTATTACTTCCTTTTATTTACATCTTTCAATTTTTCTCACTATTTCATTTACTTCTCAGATCCTTTACTTGATCTCGGATGTCCTCGTGGGACGATCTTGATTGTAGTCTTTTCCAAAAGTAGAAGTAGCACGTGGTGCTCTCCTGGCCGGGAGAGTCCCCCGTGGTGATCCTACCCTCAGTCAACCACCCCAAGGTCACTGACAGACGTAACGGTGACTACGGCACGCGCGATAAACGCACAGGTAGCTAGCCCGTACTGGCACGCGGTCAGTCGTTTCCGTTAACGGGTGCGCCCAAAGCACAGCACGGAACCAGGGCAGAGCCCTCTCAGTAACAGGGGTCCAACCCCTCCACAGTAACCAAACCGGGGCCTTGCCCCTCCACAGTCCGCGCACCCTCGCCTGACTACCCTGGTTTGCCCTAGTGGGCCTAACAAGTCGGTGAAGGAGGCTAGCAGAACCCCGGGGCCCGTGGGGTAGCTAGTACTCTCCTAACACTACTAGCTCTCCTCGGTACTACGTACACGAGGGCCAACAAGTCGGTACAGAGCGGCCAAGCCTAACCCCGGGTCCCTGGGGCGGCTGGCCCCACTCTGCACTAAAACAGGTACAGGTACTTCCCTTGGTACTGCGTACCCAAGAGACAGTACAAACTACATCTCAGTTCCATTCCTTTTCTTTCCAGGAGTTCCACTCCTAATTCCCCGTAGGGTTCCAGCCCTTTATCTCAGAACATCATATGTTTCACTTTCCAGATTCACGTTCTCAATTTCCATGATCTCAAACATGTTTCTTTGTTCATAACAGGCAGCTGTTAATTAATTTCACAGGCAGCTTATATATTCCTTTCCATTTTTCCAAGACTGCAGTAATATACATTCCACTAGTTTTTCCATCCTAGGATTCATGCCATATCCTAGGATCTATCATACAATCTAGTTTTCCGGCCCTAGGATTCATGCAACACCTAGGAGTTATCATTCCATGCATTTCTCATTCCTAGGATTCATGCAATGCCCTAGGTTCTAGTTATGGTTCCATACTTTAACAGATTTTATTAATACTTAAAACCACTCTACCAGGTACAACGGAAGTAATGGGGGCGTGGTCGGGAATCCCGCGCGCCTCCGCGACTCTCAAGACTGCAACCGAACGAGGTCCTATCACAAGGATCAAACACAAGGAGAGTCTCAAAACAGTGTATAGCTACTGTAGGCGGGTAGAGGAATAAATTCTGAAACGAACGCAACTCGAATCGCGGAAAACGGAGCCCAAACGGGCCCTAAACGGGTCGAGAAAGACAATACTGTGCAAAATCAGACGTCTGGAACTCCTTCCAGACGTCTTAAACGGTGGATCAGAGAATTACCTGTTCGGCTTGGTTCCCCGGACGTCCAGAAGTCTGTGGGGACGTCTCTCCTAGATCCCAGACGTCCGATGGTCTCTCCGGACGTCTGGAGGTCACTCCCGCCGTCTGGTACAACTTCCAGACGTCTGATTCGCAAAGGATGACGAATCCGAACACCTGCGCACAGCCAACCCTCCTCCCTCAGTACGGTCAGTCGACAAAAAGAAGGAGAAAGCGGAACTCACCTTTCAGACGTCTGTGTGATCTCACAGACGTCGACCTTGCCGTCTGGATATCAATCCAGACGCCTGATTCTGGAAATTTTTCCAGAACCAGAACCTTGCTCGGCCTCCGCTCGCGACACCGCCCGCGTCGCACCTCGCGCGTCCGCTGCTCCGCCCGCAGCAGGTCCCTCTCCGCGACGCTCTGCGCCCCCTGCGCCCTCCGCCGGCCGGCCAAGCCGCTCCCGGCGAGCTCGCCCTCACGGCAGAGCCCCGCCCTCGCACGCCGCAGCTCCTCCGCGCCTACTGCGGCCGCCGCTGCCGCTGCGCCCTCGCGTCCGCTCGCTCTCGCGCACAGGTAGGAGAGAAGGAGGAGGATGGTGGAGACGGGAGGGGAGGCGCGCGCCCCCCTTTTAACGCCGCGCGGAGAGGAGAGAGAGACGGTCGCAGTCGCCTGCAGCCGCAGAGAAGATGCAGGATCGCAGGTCTGCGCGCACAGGCGCGCAGACGAATATCCCGTGCGAGCATAACTGTTCGCCAGACGTCTGGTCAGACGTCCGGATGTGATCCCAGACGTCTTTACAGACGTCTGGGCCACCTCCCAGACGTCTTAAAAGACGTCTGGGGCACGCGCTCGTTACAATATAACAAACTCAAAGGAAGTTTCGTCCCCGAAACTTGCGCCAACTAGGGTGCGGAAAAAGGATGTCCAAATAACCATAACAAACTCAAAGAGGACCGAAGCCGGTCCGAAAAGACGTACCCGCGAAAAGCTCTGGGTACCGCTCCCGCATTGCCGCCTCAGGCTCCCAGGTAGCCTCCTCGTACCGCTGGCTCCTCCACAAAACCTTTACCAGGGGTACTTGCTTTCGTCTCAACCTGCGGACGGCTCGGTCTAGGATCTGCACTGGCCGCTCGGGGTAGGTCAGGTCGTCGCTCACCTCGACGCTCTCGTGACTCAGTACGTGGCTGGGATCGGCTACGTACTTCCTGAGGTTGGACACGTGGAACACGTCGTGCACACCAGAAAGCTGCGGGGGAAGGGCAAGTCTGTAAGCAACGGGTCCAACCCGCTCCAGGACCTCGAAGGGCCCCACGAACCTCGGCGCGAGCTTCCCTCTCACCCCAAACCGCTGTAAGCCCTTCATGGGCGAAACACGAAGAAAGACGTGGTCCCCAACCTCGAACTGCACCTCTCTGCGTCTGCGATCTGCGTAGCTCTTCTGTCTGCTCCTGACAGTGCGGAGTCGTCTGTGGATCTGCTCAACTACCTCCTGACTCTGCCGGATCAACCTGGGGCCAACCTCCCACTTAGTCCCCACCTCAACCCAACTCAAGGGTGCCGTGCATTTCCGTCCGTACAGAGCCTCGTAGGGAGCCATGCCGATGCTCGAGTGATAACTGTTGTTGTATGCAAACTCTGCCAGGGGCAGGTGCTCCTCCCAAGAGCCCCTCCAGTCTAGTACACAGGCACGCAAAAGATCCTCAAGTGTCTGTATCGTGCGTTCCGACTGTCCGTCCGTCTGGGGGTGGTAAGCCGTGCTAAACCTCAACCTCGTCCCCAAAGCCTGCTGAAACTCAGCCCAAAACTGGGACGTAAAGCGGGTATCCCGGTCGGATACGATCTCCCGCGGAACTCCGTGTAGTCGCACCACATCACGGATATACCTCTCTGCCAACTGTGCTGGTCCCAAAGTGACTCGGATCGGCAAGAATCGTGCCGTCTTCGTCAACCTATCCACTATTACCCAGACCGCGTCGTGTCCTCGCTGGGTAACAGGTAAGCCCACCACCAAGTCCATGGTGATGCTCTCCCACTTCCACTCTGGCACTGGAAGCGGCTGAAGCGGCCCTGCAGGCCTCTGATGCTCGGCTTTCACCTGCTGGCACACTAAGCACTGCTGCACGAACTCACCCACATCCCGCTTCATCCCTCTCCACCAGAACTCGCGTCTCAAGTCATGGTACATTTTCGTGTTTCCGGGATGTATGGTGAATCTGGAACCGTGTGCCTCAGTCAGGAGATCTCTCAACAGCTCCTCGCCTCTGGGGACGCACAGCCGTCCCCTCAAGCGTAACACCTGGTCTGTGAAAGAGAAGTCCCCTGGGTCCCCTGACAGTACTCTGTCGCGCAAAGACTGCAAGTACGGATCGGCCATCTGTCCCGTGATGATGCGGTCTATCAACTCTGGTCTGGTCTGCCGTGTCACCGTCACTGCCCCACAGTACCCTCGTAACTCTAGAGGTCGCCAACTGCCCACCTCCTCCAAAAGGCTCCAACTCTGTAACTGTAGACTGGCCAAGCGTGCGGGCGCCTTACGGCTCAAGGTGTCAGCCACCACATTGGCCTTTCCCGGGTGGTAGGAGATGCTGCAGTCGTAGTCTTTCAGGAGCTCCAACCAACGTCTCTGTCTCATGTTGAGCTCCTTTTGGTCAAAAAGATATCTGAGGCTCTTGTGATCTGTAAAAATCTCGAAGGTCTCACCGTACAAGTAGTGCCTCCATGTCTTCAGCGCGAAGACAACAGCTGCCAACTCTAGGTCGTGGGTAGGGTAGGTATGCTCATGGGGCTTCAGTTGCCGCGAAGCGTAAGCGACCACGTGACCCCTCTGCATGAGCACACCTCCTAACCCCTGCAAGGAAGCGTCCGTGTACACAACGAACCCGCCACTACTGTCAGGAATGGTGAGCACGGGAGCCGAGGTCAACCTCTCCTTCAGCTCCAGAAAACACGCCTCACAGGCGTCTGTCCAAGTGAAAGGCACATCCTTCTGAGTCAACTGTGTCATAGGACGTGCAATCTGCGAAAATCCTCTGATGAACCGTCTGTAGTAACCTGCCAGTCCCAGGAAACTACGAATCTCAGTGACTGAACGCGGTCTCTCCCACCTGAGCACTGCCTCGACCTTGGCGGGATCCACTGCCAGGCCATCTCCAGAGATCACATGACCCAAAAAGGTCACCTCCCTCAACCAGAACTCGTACTTGCTGTATTTGGCGTACAGCCTGCGTCGTCTCAGAGTGTCCAGAACCATCCGCAAGTGCTGTCCGTGCTGCATCCGATCTCTAGAATAGATGAGTACATCATCTATGAAAACCACCACAAACTGGTCCAAGTACGGTCTGAACACCCGGTTCATCAGGTCCATGAAAGCAGCGGGGGCATTGGTCAGCCCAAACGGCATGACCAAAAACTCGTAGTGTCCGTACCGGGTGCGGAAAGCTGTCTTGGAGACGTCGGTCTCCCTGATCCTCAACTGGTGGTATCCAGACCTCAAGTCGATCTTGGAAAACACCGTGGCACCCCGCAACTGGTCAAACAAATCGTCAATCCTCGGCAGCGGATATCTGTTCTTGATGGTGACCCTATTCAGCTGTCGGTAGTCCACACAAAGGCGTAGGGTCCCATCCTTCTTCTTCACAAACAGTACCGGGGCTCCCCAGGGAGACGCACTGGGCCTCACGAAACCCTTCTCCAAAAGGTCCTGCAACTGAGACTTGAGCTCTCGCAGCTCAAGCGGTGCCATCCTGTATGGCGCGGTGGAGATGGGGCTGGTCCCTGGTACTAGTGAGATCTCAAACTCGATCTCACGCTCGGGCGGTAGTCCTGGTAACTCGTCTGGAAACACGTCGGGGTACTCTCTGACCACCGGGATGCTCTGGAAGTCTGCCACGGGGCTGTGCTCTGCCACCACACAAGCTATGAAGCCCTCACACCCCTGGCTCAAAAGTCTCGCCGCCCGAAGTGCCGAAATGCACCTGAAACCTCCGTCCACTGGCTGCCCGTGAAACTCGAAGGAAGGCAACTCCGGAATGGAGAAGACAATCTTCCTCTCAAAGCAGTCTACCAAGGCGTGGTAAGCGGACAGCCAATCCATCCCCAGAATCACTCCAAAGTCCTCCATCTGTATCATAATCAGGTCAGCTGGCAGGCTGTGTCCCCCGATGCTGACCCTGCAACCCGTGTACACCTCCTCAGCTACAAACAGCTGACCACTCGGACCTCTGATTACGAACGGGTTCTCTAACAATGTATAATCCTGGTCCAAACTAACTGCGAAACTGTCTGCGACAAACGAGTGCGTAGCGCCGGAATCGAAAAGCGTGTAAACGAGTCTGCCAGAAACTGAAACCATACCTGCTACCACGGATCCCGAAGCTCTGGCGTCCCTGTGTGTTAGGGCGTTGATACGCCCCTCAGCTCTAGGTGCGGACGAAGCAGCCACACTCTGCGTCGGACGGGTAGGTGCTGGCCGGTACCCTCCTCGCGACTGCGGTCCTCCTCCTCGCGCCTGGAAACCGCGGCCTCCTGCGCGCCCTCCAGTGCTCTGCGCGGGAAGTATCTGCTGACCTCCTGCCCTAGATGGGCAGTCCCTCCTGACGTGGCCCGGCTGGCCACACTGGTAGCAGAGGGGAACCCGACTCCCGCCCTCAGTGAGTCCCTGCTGTCGGCTAGGCGGGGGTCCGGTGCTGGCGACTGGCCCCTGTCGAGGGCCCCCAAAGGCCACTGATGGCCCTGCACAACGTGACGGCTCTCCTGCGGACGCCACGTGTCTCCGCTCTCGCCGGCCCTGTGAGAAGTCTGGCTGAAAGGGCCTCTTCCGCCCGCCGTCGGTCTCTCGCGCGGACGGGTTGGTCTCCTCGTAAGTCATGGCTGCCTCTACCACCCTCGAAAACGTCGGCAGCTTCAGGGGTTTGACATACCCCCGGATCGCAGGCCGGAGCCCCTCGGTGAACCTCCAAAGGCGCTCCTCCTCAGTGGCTACCGCTGTCGCTGCAAAGCGGGACAGCTCCAAGAAACGCGTGCGGTACGCGCTCACGGTCATCGTCCCTTGGCGGAGAGTGTGGAACTCCCGCCTCCTCTGGTCCTGCCACGTCTGGGGAAAGTACTGCTCGCAGAAGAGGGTGACGAACTGGTCCCACGTCGGCTCGTCCCTCTCCTGTCCCCGGACCGCCCTCCACCACCGGTGTGCCGCACTCTCCAGCTGGTACGTGGCAAAGGCCACGCGGCACTCCACCGGGGGGCGAAGGGTGTCGAAGATCTTCTCCAGCTGCTCAAGCCAGTCCTCTGCCTCGGTCGGGTCCTCATCCCCCTTGAAGGAGGGGGGCTTCAGCTTCCGGAACTGTCCGAAAAGCTCGAAGTGGTGCTGTAGGGGAGGTGCTGGTGCGCCTCCAGGCGAAGGTGTCTCGTGTACAGAAGTGTCGGAGGAAGGTGGGGGCGGCAGGGGCCCATCCCCTCCCTCGTGTCCAGCGCCGTGTCCGTCGCGTGGCCCCACAGAGGACTCCCCCTCTGCAACCCCGGGAGGAGGTGCTCGGGGCGGTGGGTGGAGCTCCTCTCGTACAATATCCCGTATCAGTCTGGCGAGGTCCTGGGCCTGGATGCCAGGGAGTGGTGGCTGGTCCACCGAGACGTCAACGACAGCACGTCCACCTCGCCGACCTCGCCCACGGCCGCGCCCGCGGCCAGTCTCGCCAGTCCCACGACGAGGCATCTCCTGCAAGGAGACGCGAAACAAAACGGAAACGTCAAAACAGACGGTACCTAACAACACTTCTAAGAGCTCAAGTCAAGAGATATGTTGTGGTGGCTACTCTAGCTATAAACATGTGAATTGGTTATTTTCCAGTCAGTTGATTCACTTCTCGGGACGACCTTGCTCTGATACCATCTTGTAACGACCCGATTCCCGAGTCCCTACGAGACACGAGAACCGGACCGACTCGACTAACCCCAAGACCCAGTCGTCCAACGAGGAAGTAACCAAAAGACAGTAAAATAAACCACATTCAGCATGAATATAACTAACAGTAAGAAAGTACAGCAGTAAGGAAAGAAACTACTACAGTAGGCACCACCACAACAGTAAAACAACATTTATCATGTAACAAAAACTGCAGGTAAAGAAGGTACAGCGGAAACAAAACTACTCACTAGAACAGAAACAAAAGAAGGTACAAAGCTATGGTAACTCTACTGGACCCTACTTGGCCCAGCGTCCTCTGCAGCCGCCGACCCTGGCTGCTCAACACCTGGTCCTGAAAAAGGTAACGAGTGTAACACGTCAGCAAAACGCTGAGTAGAGTGGCAAACTAACTAAAGGCAACAGTAGAGTGTACAGTAGCTGTTATGTTCTATTACTTCCTTTTATTTACATCTTTCAATTTTTCTCACTATTTCATTTACTTCTCAGATCCTTTACTTGATCTCGGATGTCCTCGTGGGACGATCTTGATTGTAGTCTTTTCCAAAAGTAGAAGTAGCACGTGGTGCTCTCCTGGCCGGGAGAGTCCCCCGTGGTGATCCTACCCTCAGTCAACCACCCCAAGGTCACTGACAGACGTAACGGTGACTACGGCACGCGCGATAAACGCACAGGTAGCTAGCCCGTACTGGCACGCGGTCAGTCGTTTCCGTTAACGGGTGCGCCCAAAGCACAGCACGGAACCAGGGCAGAGCCCTCTCAGTAACAGGGGTCCAACCCCTCCACAGTAACCAAACCGGGGCCTTGCCCCTCCACAGTCCGCGCACCCTCGCCTGACTACCCTGGTTTGCCCTAGTGGGCCTAACAAGTCGGTGAAGGAGGCTAGCAGAACCCCGGGGCCCGTGGGGTAGCTAGTACTCTCCTAACACTACTAGCTCTCCTCGGTACTACGTACACGAGGGCCAACAAGTCGGTACAGAGCGGCCAAGCCTAACCCCGGGTCCCTGGGGCGGCTGGCCCCACTCTGCACTAAAACAGGTACAGGTACTTCCCTTGGTACTGCGTACCCAAGAGACAGTACAAACTACATCTCAGTTCCATTCCTTTTCTTTCCAGGAGTTCCACTCCTAATTCCCCGTAGGGTTCCAGCCCTTTATCTCAGAACATCATATGTTTCACTTTCCAGATTCACGTTCTCAATTTCCATGATCTCAAACATGTTTCTTTGTTCATAACAGGCAGCTGTTAATTAATTTCACAGGCAGCTTATATATTCCTTTCCATTTTTCCAAGACTGCAGTAATATACATTCCACTAGTTTTTCCATCCTAGGATTCATGCCATATCCTAGGATCTATCATACAATCTAGTTTTCCGGCCCTAGGATTCATGCAACACCTAGGAGTTATCATTCCATGCATTTCTCATTCCTAGGATTCATGCAATGCCCTAGGTTCTAGTTATGGTTCCATACTTTAACAGATTTTATTAATACTTAAAACCACTCTACCAGGTACAACGGAAGTAATGGGGGCGTGGTCGGGAATCCCGCGCGCCTCCGCGACTCTCAAGACTGCAACCGAACGAGGTCCTATCACAAGGATCAAACACAAGGAGAGTCTCAAAACAGTGTATAGATACTGTAGGCGGGTAGAGGAATAAATTCTGAAACGAACGCAACTCGAATCGCGGAAAACGGAGCCCAAACGGGCCCTAAACGGGTCGAGAAAGACAATACTGTGCAAAATCAGACGTCTGGAACTCCTTCCAGACGTCTTAAACGGTGGATCAGAGAATTACCTGTTCGGCTTGGTTCCCCGGACGTCCAGAAGTCTGTGGGGACGTCTCTCCTAGATCCCAGACGTCCGATGGTCTCTCCGGACGTCTGGAGGTCACTCCCGCCGTCTGGTACAACTTCCAGACGTCTGATTCGCAAAGGATGACGAATCCGAACACCTGCGCACAGCCAACCCTCCTCCCTCAGTACGGTCAGTCGACAGAAAGAAGGAGAAAGCGGAACTCACCTTTCAGACGTCTGTATGATCTCACAGACGTCGACCTTGCCGTCTGGATATCAATCCAGACGTCTGATTCTGGAAATTTTTCCAGAACCAGAACCTTGCTCGGCCTCCGCTCGCGACGCCGCTCGCGTCGCACCTCGCGCGTCCGCTGCTCCGCCCGCAGCAGGTCCCTCTCCGCGACGCTCTGCGCCCCCTGCGCCCTCCGCCGGCCGGCCAAGCCGCTCCCGGCGAGCTCGCCCTCACGGCAGAGCCCCGCCCTCGCACACCGCAGCTCCTCCGCGCCTACTGCGGCCGCCGCTGCCGCTGCGCCCTCGCGTCCGCTCGCTCTCGCGCACAGGTAGGAGAGAAGGAGGAGGATGGTGGAGACGGGAGGGGAGGCGCACCCCCCCCCACTTTTAACGCCGCGCGGAGAGGAGAGAGAGACGGTCGCAGTCGCCTGCAGCCGCAGAGAAGATGCAGGATCGCAGGTCTGCGCGCACAGGCGCGCAGACGAATATCCCGTGCGAGCATAACTGTTCGCCAGACGTCTGTAAACTATCCCGGACGTCTGGTCAGACGTCCGGATGTGATCCCAGACGTCTTTACAGACGTCTGGGCCACCTCCCAGACGTCTTAAAAGACGTCTGGGGCACGCGCTCGTTACAGCAACCCCCGGAATCCTGGCTGTTGAAATTTCGAGATAATCCCATCCATGGTATTCCGTGGCCGAATTCAGACCCTGGCAATTGACACTTCGTGATAATGCCATCCATGGAATCTGAACCAGCAGAGTACTTACATGCCCCTAGTAGGATATGTAAATATCCTAAGAGACAAGCACCGGGGAGATGATATTTTGTTACGCATCTTCGAGGGGATTTCCCGCCTCTCTACGCTGGGAACTCGTCCAAATCAACTTGTGTTGATCGGCCGCTCCTATTCTAGGTGTATTTTTCAGAATTTTGTGACACTTTTGCGTGATTTTGATTTTTACGCTTACTGAACCAGGCTGTGTGTGGGGTTGGGGTGCTTAGGTTACTGAGTCCCGTAAATCAGAAGTTAGTTAATGAGGTCAAATATTCCTTAAGCCTTGGACCTAATACTTAAGCTTTTCATTTTCCTCAACCTCTTGAGGACTGTCTAGATCTTAATGGGTACTAAGAGTCTATCCAAGAATGCCTAAAGTTTGTGTTTTTACTAATCTCACCATGCACTTTTCATTTCTTTTCTTGAATAAGGTCTAGAACTTAGGTCAATTCCTTAGTTTCTTACTAATGACTATCACTTCTTTCTTTCATTTTTTTGTGCTCCTTTTCATTTTGTTTCTTTTCCCTTCTCCCACAAAATTTCCTTTCTCCTCTTATTATTTTTTGAAAATTTTTTAATTTTTATGGTGTTTTTGGCATATATGAATTTTTTTGTTTTAAAACCCCTTTTTTACAAGTTTTGCACTTTTATACCCCCCATGCCTAAAGTTTGCAATGTCCTCATTGTGACTTAGGGGTTTTTATTTACTTAGTTCATTCCTTAAGACAGATGTTTTAATGAGTGAATGGGTCGGGATGAATTCTGCGGACGATTTCTAATCTCAGATGCACGCATCTGAGGTGGAGTCGGCTGTCTATAAGGGTGAACTTTAAGTGCACAAAAGTGTGAAAAGGGTTTTAGATTTTCAGAAAATGACGGGCTGCCTCCCTTTAAGCACTGAGTTTTACGCCATCGGCTGGGTGCAATAAGCTCAAGGGGAATGGAGGATAAGAGATGATTCAGCCAAATCAGTAGAAGTCACATCAATGAACGGCTTGAGTCTCTGACCGTTCACGATGAAAGGTTCGGAATCGTGGCTGAGCGGACTGATTTCGATAGCTCCATTACCAAAAACCTGTCGGACTAAATATGGTTCGACCCACTTGGATCACAGCTTTCCCGAGAAAAGTTTGAGTCGGGCATCAAAGAGTAGGACCTTCTGACCAGGATGAAAGATCTTTCTCGAGATATGCTTGTCATGGAAGGCTTTAACCCGTTCCTTGTAGATTCGCGAGTTCTCATATGCCTCTAGGTGTAATTCATCGATCTCGCTGATTTGGAGTTTTCTGTGGGTGCCAGCCTTCGAAAGATCTAGATTACAGTTCCGTACTGCCCAATAGGCTTTATGTTCCAGTTCTACGGGAAGGTGACACGCCTTTCCGTACACCAGTCTAAAGGGAGACATGCCTAATTGGGTTTTGTGGGTGGTCCTATAGGCCCACAATGCTTCCGGAAGTCGGGACGACCAGTCCTTCCTATCAGGCCGAACAGTGACCTACAGGATCTTCTTGATCTCCCAATTTGATAGCTCAGCTAGACCATTAGTCTGGGGGTGGTAAGGAGTAGAGATTCGGTGAGACACCCCGTATTTGGTCATCAGTGACCTAAACTGAGCGTTTGTAAAATGGGTCCCCCCATCAGAGATTATAGCACGGGGAATCCCGAACCTTGAGAAAATGTTTTGATGAATGAATTTGAGAACAATTTTGTGATCATAGGTTCGGGTCGGTATGGCTTCAATCCATTTGGACACGTAGTCCACAGCAAGCAGAATGTACTCGAAACCATCAGAAACAGGAAAGGGGCCCATAAAATCAATCCCCCAAACATCAAAGATTTCGCATACGAGAATCGGCTGCAAAGGCATCATGTCGCGACGGCTCATGTTGCCCAAGGTCTGGCAACGACTGCATGCCTTGCAGTGACTGTATGCGTCTTTGAATAGTGTAGGCCAGTAAAAGCCACACTGGAGGACTTTTGATGCGGTTTTATGCCCAGAGAAATGGCCACAGCATGCCTGGTCATGGCAGAAAGAGAGGATATTGTTGAATTCCTCTTCCGGGACACATCTCCGGATGATTTGATCAGCACCTATGCGGAAAAGGTACGGATCTTCCCAGATGTAATACTTGGTATCAGAACGCAATTTGTCTTTCTTGGCCTTCGGCCAATTAGACGGGGTCTGATGAGATGCCAAGTAGTTTACTATATCAGCAAACCATGGAAGCCTAGTACCAACAGTAAGCAGGTGCTCATCAGGAAAGTGTTCCGTGATGGGTCCGGAAGGGTTGATAATCTCAGAAGGAAGACTGGACAGATGGTCGGCTACTACATTCTGTCTTCCCGCTTTGTCACGAATCTCAAGATCTAATTCTTGCAACAGCAAGATCCAACGGATTAGTTGGGGCTTCGCGTCCTTCTTGGCAAGGAGATGCCTTACAGCCGTGTGATCCGAGTAAATGATGACATGGGAACCCAGAAGATACGATCGAAACTTTTCAAGGGAAAAAACTACGGCTAGCAGCTCTTTCTCCGTAACCGTATAGTTACGCTTAGCCTCGCCAAGTGTCTTGCTAGCGTAGTGGATGACCACGGGTTTCCCATCAGCTTTCTGCCCCAGGACCGTTCCTACAGCGAAATTAGATGCATCGCACATGATCTCAAAGGGTTGAGACCAGTCAGGGGATTGTAGGATAGGTGCCTGGGTGACTCGATCACGTAGGTTTTCAAAGGCTAGTGTGCATTCCTTGGAGATTTCAAAGGGTACATCCTTAGAGAGAAGAGAAGTCAAGGGACGCACGATTTTCGAGAAATCCGGAATGAAACGACGGTAAAAACCGACGTGCCCCAGAAAAGAATGGATGTCCCTGATCAAGCTAGGCATAGGAAGGCGAGAGATCAGATCAACCTTAGCTCGATCCACTTGGATGCCTTTTTTTGAAATTAAGTGTCCTAGGACAATTCCCTCAGGCACCATGAAATGGCTCTTTTCCCAGGAAAGAACCAAATTTACCTCGATGCACCGCCTGAGTATTTGGACCAAGTGTTGGAGGCAATCGTCAAAAGATTCTCCAAAAATTGAAAAGTCATCCATGAAGACTTCCAGAAAATCACCTACCATATCTGAGAATATGGCAAGCATGCACCGCTAAAAGGTAGCGGGTGCATTGCAAAGACCGAAAGGCATCCTTCGGAAGGCATATGTTCCGAAGGGGCAGGTGAACGTGGTCTTTTCTTGGTCCTCAGGATGGATTGCCACCTGGTTGTAACCGGAGTACCCATCAAGAAAGCAGAAAAACCTATTTCCCGCTAGTTTCTCGAGAATTTGATCAATGAAAGGTAGTGGGAAATGATCCTTCTTCGTGGAGGAATTGAGTCGGCGGTAATCTATACAGACTCTCCACGCATTGGCTAATCGGGTAGGAATGATTTCTCCGGTCTCAGTCGTTATGGTGGTGAGTCTTGCCTTCTTAGGCACAACCTGAATTGGGCTCACCCAACGACTATCGGAGATCGGGTAGATGATTCCAGCATCTAACCACTTGATGATCTCCTTCTTCATGACCCCCTGTAGATTAGGGTTCAAACATTTCTGCATTTCACGAGAAGGCCGTGCGCCCTCTTCTGAATAGATATGTGAGTACAATAAGAGGGACTTATTCCAGTCAAATCATCGAGAGTCCATCCGATGGCTCTGCGATGTTGCTGGAGGACAGTAATTAGATGGGATTCCTGTTCGGGATTGAGGTTGGAATTGATAATCATAGGGAGGGTCTGATTAGAACCCAGAAAGATGTATTTTAAGTGAGCAAGAAGAGGCTTCAACTCGAGGATAGGGTTATCAGCAGCGGCGGGTGGTTTAGTATAGACGTGAGGTTCAAGGCTAGGAGTTACTGGGTTGTTTATATCTGGATTCGACTCCTCTGTTTGCGGGTCAAGATCTTTCTGTGGTTGATGAGGTATAATTAGGTCATCCTGGAAGTGTGTTTCATCAACCAAAGCCCTAATGTCACAAATCTGTTCGATGACACCGCAATTGATTCCTTGTTGGGCCTTAAATATATCAATTTTCAAGATTTGATCTCCAAATTTGAGCTCTATTTTGCCCTCCTCACAGCTAATGTTGGCTCGAGCAGTAGCCAAGAAAGGTCTCCCTAAAATGATTGGTGTATCCCTAGGGTTCTCAGGTGCGTCCATATCTAAGACTATGAAGTCCACGGGGAAATGGAAATCCCGTACTCTTACGATAACATCCTCGAGAATCCCTTTTGGTGACTTTATAGATCGATCTGCTAATTGTAATGTCACCTCGGTTGGTTTTAGCTCAGATTCTTCTAGATGGTCAAGTAAGGATGTGGGTATCAGATTTATGGATGCACCCAAGTCTAGCAAAGCTCTATCAAATTGGGTATCACCTATCTTGCAGGAAATCAGGGGAGTACCAGGATCTTTAGCCTTGAGTGGGTGTCTACTGAGGATTACAGAGCTGGCTTGCTCTGACAGAACAATTGGACTCTCACCCTTGGTTCGCGGCTTACGCTGGGGTGTACACACATTCTTTAAAAATCGTGCATAAGCCGGTACATGGCGGATTGCATCCATCAAGGGGATGTTTATGTGGACCTGCTCAAAGAGCTTGACCAGGTCCTCCTCAGGTGCCACGGGTTTGGTGGTCTTCTTTCCCTTGGTCAAGGCCTCGGGAAACGGGATCTTGGTTGGTTCCTCTAGGATAGGTCCAGGTCTTGGATCTAGGATAGGGGTAGGAACGTCCTAGATTACTGTCCTAGGCTTGGGATCACTACCAGGCTTGGAGTGGTTTGGATGAGGTGGGTCTTGGGTTTCCTTACCACTATGGGTTGTTACGGAATTAAGTCCTGCCTGGTTTTGGTTGGGATTGGGTAAGATAGGTTGCTGCTGGTAACCTGCAAAAGAAGTGGAAGCCTCTATCCCGTCGGATGAAGGAACAGAGGGGGCCTGATAAATCATATGGGCTTGGCTCGGGTTTGGGTTCATAACGCGCCACTGGGTTGGCACGTTATTTGGATTAGGAAGAGGTTGGGAAGGAAGAGTGCCTGGCTGGCGAGAGTTTGCCAACTGGGCCAATTGGTTTCGGACCTCTATAAGTTCGTCCTTGTGTTGCTTTTGAATAGCCGCATTCGTTCTTTGAATGTCATCCAAAGTCTGAAGGATAAGGGACATTTGATCCTGATTTGGCCCTGATGGATAAGTAGGATTGGGCCGAGGCTGAGGCGGCTGGTAAGGACGAGGGGGTTGTGGGCGGGGCTGAAAGGGTGGTCTTTGGGTTTGGGAATTTCCCGTCCACTGAAAATTGGGATGGTTTCGCCATCCAGGGTTATAGGTGTTTGAGAACGGGTCATTTTGGATGGCGTTGAGGTCCTCGCAGGTCTGACGAACCTCCAGAGAGTCAGAGAAAGAGGGAATGGAATTCCCCGGACTGGTATAGAGAGGATCAGATGGACCTCTGGTTAGAGAATTAGATGGTGGATATGGATCCATCCTAGGAGAAGATCGATGGAGAATGTTTTGCACAGTTTCCCTTGTGGAAGGGGGCTGTGCAAAGGGGTTATGCGCAGAGGTGGCTCGCTACAGGTGCTGAGTCAGCTCATCCACCTTCTTTTCAATAATCGAGACCTTGTCCAATCGACTGACCATTAATTCCAGGTCGACTGATGCGGACAGGCCCTGCATCTCATGTGCTCCCCCAAGATTTGTTGATGCGTGGGTATTCGTCCTGTCGAATAATTCCATGGAGTCATTGTTGATGTAGTTCTCGCACATGTTTTCGAGAATCTCCCACACGGTGTCCTCATGTTGACCCATGATATTTCCTCCGCAGGTTGCATTGACGAAAAGATGGATGTCCTCACGGAGTCCCTGGTAAAAAGATTGGACCTGTTCCCATTTAGGAACTCCGTGATGGGGGCACTTTCTCATGAGATCTTGAAAACGATCCCATGCCTCATGGAGAGGTTCCCCTGTTTGTTGAGTGAAGTGTGTAATCTGATGGCGTAAGGCGTTGGTCCGACCAACGGGGAAGAACTTTTTCAAAAACTCGGACTGAAGTTCTTCCGAAGTGTTGATCGGCTGGGTCTGAGTTTGATACCAATGAACGGCCTTGTCCATAAGAGAAAAGGAGAACATCTTCATGAGAAGAATATCCCGATTTTGCGCATCTGACCCAAAAGTTTGGGCCAGATGCTTTAGCTGCTTGATGTGCTGGAAGGGATCTTCGGAATTAAGCCCATGGAATTTAGGTATAGCATCAATCATGTTGGGCTTCAATTCGGAATCAGGTCCTCCAGTCGGGATTCTGACTCGAGGCTCGATGGCCACCGCAGTAGGATTATAATGGTCCCGCATCATAGGATGCTGCAGTGGGTGCACAAAGTTTTGGAAGAGGTCATTGAGTCGCTGGAGCTGGTGCTCCAGATTGTTTTCTTCCTCAACTGGCTGAGCCATGATGGGGGAAGAAGAAGAGCTTGATTCAGAATCAGATGAGAGAATGATGGGGTAGGGTTGCTGTTCAAACACAGGCGTCGAGGCTTGGCCTTGACGAGAGTGAATTCCTAAAGGAGATCTTAAGGGTGATCTTAAGGATCTCCTACCGTTCATGCACTGTTGGAATAGAAGAGTTTAGAAGGCGCTGGACCCAATCAAGACACCCAAAAAATGTGTTGGGTGACTATAGAGGTGCGGGGCAGATGGACCCCTTGATCAGAAAGATCGTCCACCTGAGAATTACCTGGGCAGCCAGAGAGGGTGAGTCCCGCGAAGACCCCTACACGGTAGAGCATCCCCACGGGTTACAGGGTTTCCCCCACCCGACCTCTCTTGTCACTGCGGTTCCAGGTAGACCAGAATGGGGATCTTGACCTCTTAAGTCTACCTTTTTTATTTTAAGATCAAGGTGCTTAAGGTTTCACTTGAACTCTTAGGTGTTTTTGTGAACAAGGTGGCCTAATTTGAAGGTTGGTTGACCCTAGGGGTCAACTTTACCTAGTGGTTCCCTTGAGAATTTAGGCCTTATTTTTTTAGGGTTCAAGTGTTTAGAGAGAGCCAATTGTTTAGGATTTTTCTTATTAATTATTTTCAATCAATGGCTTGGGTACACTCTTTTGGATTTCCTCAATTCTTGATTAAGGGGTGTGTCTCTGAAATCCTAATGTTTGACCTTATGTTGGCTCTACTTGGTCCAGTTAATTCTTTGCTGGGTAATTAGGGCTCAGGCAAGAAAGTCTTAGCCCTTAATTACCTTTAATACTGTGTGCCGGAATAATAGTTTCTGAGAATATGCAGCTATTACTATGTATAAAAGACAGGTTATGCCTATTTCTTTTCTTTTTTTTTCCTCTTTAAAATTTTAGGGTTTACTAGGAAGTTACCTGTCCTTGGAGTGGCTGTCGTGCGGCTGCGTCTTTTTCTTCCTGTACCTGCACCAAAGAGAGGAGAGATTATTAGAAACTTACAAATAGAAATTTTATTACTTCTAGAATAGCCGTTGCTCCCCGGAAATGGCGCCAAAAACTGGCTTGCCGCTCCTCTATAGTTCTAATATTTCATCGTAGTATAGTATAGAGAAACGGTTACCAGTTTAATACAATTTGTTACTCGGAAATAAAAGTTTTCCCGAGGTTGAACTCAGGGAGCAAACTATATTCTAGAAGTACAATATTTCTATTACAAAAATGAGAGAGAGAGGGATAGAGATTTGTCTTGTTGGCTTTTTCTTCTTCTCTTCTTTCTCTTGTCTCTGTCTTCTTCTTCTCTTCTCTTCAGTTGT
Organism: Thalassia testudinum; assembly: GCA_037157565.1. Taxonomy (NCBI): domain Eukaryota; kingdom Viridiplantae; phylum Streptophyta; class Magnoliopsida; order Alismatales; family Hydrocharitaceae; genus Thalassia; species Thalassia testudinum. The sequence continues at coordinate 37,658,737 of JAZHRO010000051.1, read as the reverse complement.
TCCTATTCTTTTGCTTCCAAGCTTTTCTTCTCTCTTCGTGTTCTGCTTCTCTCTTCTTTCAGCTCTGTCTTCTTCCTTCTGTTCTTTTTCTTTCTTTCTTCTTTTTGTTTCTTTCTTCTTTGCGATGCCTGCTCTTCTTTCCTTCTTCTCTGCAGAGCATCGTCTGATTTTTCAATCAGACGACTTAAGTAGCCTCTGTTATAATGCGTCCTCCTTTCTTCTTTCTTTCTTCTTCTTCTTCTTCTTCTTCTTCTTCTTCTCGCAGTCCTTCTTCTTCTGCTTTGCTTCAAGCAGCCACGGCGTTGGCTGCTTCTTCCTTCTGCTCTCTTCTTCTTCTTCTCTGCCTCGGCCTACACACTCACAGCTTGGTCAGAGGGCAAAACCTAATCCTACCCTCCCCCACGTCTCTCTCTCTCAGATTTCACTCGTAGGATCGCTCTCCTAGAGCCGCCAGGTATTCGAGTACGGGTTGTGCTCGGGTCCAGGCCCACCGACGTGCGGTGGTGGGCGAGGAGTGCAGGTGGGGTATACGGGTCGGGCCAGGTCCGCGGGGGGTGGTCGCGGACGAGGCCGGGTAAGCGGGTGAGAGGGACCTCACTCCGTGTAACTGAGGCAATAAGCCTACAGCACTTTTCTAATTTATGCGGGTGCGCGGCCTTCAAAACTACCGAGGTGGGACTAAATGTCCCACCCCAATTTGGCGCCTGCAGCTGAGAAAGCTGCAGGCAATTGCGGCTGTTGCGAGGCTTTCACCCCAGCTGCGTGGGGGCGAACCGCGCGTCCTGGAGAGTCAAGCCTGGGCGAGGCGAACCTGCAGCTGCAGGCGGAAGAAGCTCCACCTGTTCACAGAAATACGGCCTCTCGGCCTAGTTAGAAGGTGCAGGGAGCTTCACCGGAGTGCGGTGAAGTTCGTGCTGGTGGTGGCGAGGCGTGGGGTGGAGTGCAGGGGCTGCCCTAGGTTGGACTGTGGCCGGGGGAATGGGTTTGTTCGGGGGGTCTTTAGGTAGCGAATGGCAGGAAATGAAGGTGCGGAAGTGGTTCAACGTGAATAGGCGGAGGTTTTGGGTTGGTCGGCGAGTCGTGTGGAGTGGTGGAATGATGAGGGCGATTCGCCGGAGGTTGGCCGGAGATGGAGGAGGCGACAATGGTCAGGAGCGGTCGAGAGCTTAATTGAATGTAAAATAGTGAGGAAAAGAAAGAGGGGGAAGTGGGGAGAAGTTCTGACCTAGTTGTAGAGTCGAAGGGGGCCAGAGTAGGGCGACAGTCTTATCGACTGTCGCCGGAGAAGAAGGTGCCCAGAGAGAGGGAGCGGCGGCGAGGAGAGAGAGGGAGAGCGCGCGCTGGGTACGGCGCGACGCGGGAAGAGCGGGTGAAGGCAGCTCTGCTGCTGGTATTGCGGCAGAGCGACGAGGAGGAGGAGGAAGAACCGCCGGAGCTGGAGGGCTTCTGCCGAAGTGGGAAGAGAAGAAAGCTGTGGGTGATTCTCCGTCAGGACCGAGCTACTAAGTGCGGCAGACGGAGGCGGCTTTTATAGAGGTGAAATCAGTGAGGAGGGCGGAGGAGGCGACGTGCCTCCCTCGCCAAAGGACGATCGGAGATGGAGACCCATACCTTCTATGCGTTCGCACGGGAGGTATGGGCATCCGCAGAGACCATGGAGGTGTCCCTGCGACAGCAGATGTCGCAGGGAACCCCCGGTTGTCTTGGTAGGGGGTCTCCCTCACCCTGCGCGGCGCCATGCTCCGCGCAAAGTCGCCGGAGCATGGCGCTGCTCAGGGTTTTGCAGGGAGGACCCAAATGCAAAGAACGAAGAAGACTTAGGGGCCAAAATGCAAGGGTTTCAAAAGTTGAGGGTCAAAAAAGTAATAGATGAGGACCAAAATGTAAAGTCAGTCAAGAAGGTCTTTCTTTAGGCTCAAGTTTTTATACATGACTAACTAGGACCTAAGGATTCTAATGGTGAATTTTATTTCTAGATCAGACCTTGTTTTCCTGGTCAATTTGCATAAAAACCCAAATTAAGTCATTAATTGGGCATGGTCCTCAATGTAGGTCAAAATGGGTTCGTAAGGCCAAATTGAAGGTTCTGAACCATAGAAATTATTTTTCTATGAATTTTAGAGGGTTTATTCAATTTTTTATTTGCCTCGAACCTCGTGAATTGAAGTGCATTTATTTTTAGGGTTACAGGATGTCATTTAATTCCTTGGAGTTGCTGTAGCCCTTATTGGATCAACTCATCCCACTTTTCTTCTTATTAGGTTAGTTTGACCTATGTTTGGATCCTAAGTTACCCTATTTTCAGATTGAGTTGGTGAAATTGCATTTTTATCCCTTAGTTCCTGTTTTCTTCACAAACTCAGAATTTCTCTGAGTCAAGCCTTTCTATGGTTATGTAGGAGCTTTTTCTTGCAAATCTAGGTTAGATGGTGCTAGTTTAGGGTTTATGACGAGGTTCTCATCAGACAGTGCTATCCATGTATGGGTTTTGACGTTAAGGTGTCTTAATGGAGGTAGTTTTGGGTTTCGGAAGGCTGTCCTAGGATTTCTAAGGGTAGGGATAAGGTTATCCTCCTCACTCCTCTTGTTTGAATCAGTCTTCTTCTTCCTTTATTGCTTTATTCCACTATCTCCTACATCCTGGATCACTTTATTACCAACAAATAGCAATAAAGACCATTAAATAGCAGGATATCTCATCTTATTTTAGATAAACTGATGCAATGCATGATATGCAAGATATGACTATAATATCCACAAATTAAGCTAGGTTCAGACATTATTTAGGTTGATTAGGACCCATGATTGCTATGCAATCAGGGAGGAGGCTGGGGACTATGCGGACGAGGAGGGCGGTGGTGTGGGTAAGGGGGGCGTGGGAGATGGGGCGGGGAATTGGAGTGGGAAGTTTAAGGTTCTGGAGGGAGGGTGGGTTGATGCCTTTGAAGAAGGGGAGCTGGAACGAGTAGTGGAGGGGGCTGGTTTTGGTCGTGTGAGAGGGGGTGGTGTAGTTGGGACCCAATGTGAAGGTCCTCACATGGAACGTGAGGGGCCTCTGCGACCCCACCCGCAGGGGGACGTTGAGGTCATACCTATCTAGATGGAACCCAGATGTGGCTTTTCTTCTGGAGACGAATCTGCAGGAGTGCGACCAGAGAAGGTGGGGAGAGATTGGGGGAAACATGATGTGGGGTTTCTTGGCTCTTGATGCAGTAGGGAGATCTGGTGGGGTGATTGTTTGCTAGAAGGAGGATCTGTTCTCGGTAGTGGGCTCAAAGGTGGGGATGGGTATGGTCACGGTGGAGCTGAGGAGGAGGAGCGACGGGTTCATGTTGATGTTCTTCTTGGTTTATGGGCCTACGAATGAGGCGAGGAGGAGCTAATTGTGGGAAAGTCTTCGCCAGGCGGTGAGAAGCTTTCAGGGGAGTCTGTGGCTTATTGGTGGGAACTTCAATGTCAAACTATAGGCAAAAGACAGGCTGGGGGGTCGGGGGGGCAGGGACCGGGGCTTGGAAGAGCTCGCTGGCCTCATTGCAGAGTATGGGTGGCAGGACATACCCCCTACCTCTTGTGCTTTCATGTAGAGAGATTTAGGGGGCCGAATGTCGAGGCTAAACCGCTTCTTTTGCTCGGTGGAGTTGGCTGAGGTATTTCCAATGGTCGGGGCCTGTGCTATGGAGAGGTTTTTCTCGAATCACACCCCACTGATGTGGGAGTCTGGCAAAGGAACCCGGTGTGGCACATACTTCAAATTTGAGAGGGCATGGCTGTTGGAAGAGGGTTTTAGGAGCCTGGTGGAGAACAAATGAAAGGGCATGCATCCGAACGGGTTGGCGGCCGCGAAGCTAGAGGCAAAGCTCCTGGAACTGAAGTGATTTTTGAAGGAGTACAGGAAATAGCTAAAAGAGGAATGGATCAGGTTGCGGGACGTGGCGCTTGCGGAGATTCAGAGATTAAATGGAGTGGAAGACCTGGGATGGATGACGGGCTCGGAGAGGCAGGACAAGGCAGACTACATGAAAGTCATCTAGGAGGAGGACAGGAAAGCCGAAGTGGATTAAAGAACCAGATCTAGGGAGAAGTGGGTCAAAGAGGGAGACTCAAACACCAGGTTTTTCCATTTGACAGCTTCAACCAGGAGTTAGAGGAACTGGATTGAGAAATTGCAGGTGGGCGAGATGGAGTTCTCGGGCAGGGAGTCAGTGGGGAGAGCAGTGGTGGGTTACTTTAGGGGCTTTACGTGGCGGAGGAGAGGAGGGAGATGGAGATGGAGGGGGCTGGGGGCTCCAACTATAGGAGCTGAGGAAGTAGAGTGATTGATAGTACCCTTCACGAAAGACAAAGCCTGGGATGCGGTTTGGGGGTTGAATGCTGAGGAGTGTCTGGGGCTGGACGATTTCCCGGTACTCTTCTTCAAAGAATTCTGGTCACTGTTGAAGGAAGAACTCCTGTAGGTTTGGCAGAATTCAGGGAAGGCAACAGAGGATTTGAAAGATTGAACAGGTTCTACATGTTCCTCCTACCTTAGAGAGAGGGGGCGGAATGGTTGAGGACTATAGATTGACAACGTTGTCAAATGTGGCATACCTGATCATAGCGAAGATTCTACCGAACAGACTCAGGAAGGTGATTGGTAGGGTAGTATCGGAGGTGCAGACCACTTTCATCCCAGGGAGGTACATTTTGGATGGCTATGTGGTGGCAACGGAGATCCTAGCACGTTGGAGGAGAAGTGGAAGAAAGGCTTTTCTGTGGAAGGTGGACTTCATGAAAGCCTATGACTCTGTGGAGTGGTCCTTCCTGTTGGCAGCCATGGCTAAGAGGGGCTTTCCACAGATCAGGGTTAGATGGAGGAAACAATGCATCACCATAGCATCTTTCTCAGTTCTCATTAACGGGAACCTTGCAGGAGGTCGGATTCAGCCAAGGAGAGGCGTGAGGCAAGGTTGTCCCCTGGCGTCTTTTCTCTTTGTGCTGGCAGTAGATGCCATGGCCAGGGCGATCGACAGAGCACGCGTAGAGGGGATGCTACAGGGTTTCCCCTTGGAGGAAGGGGACAGTATCTCGATTATGCAATACGTAGATGATACCCTCTTCTTTGTTGAGGGGTTGGTGACAGAGGTGAGATGGTACTACATCATTCTAGAGTTGTTCTGTGAAGAATCAGGTATGAGAATAAACTATTCTAAGTCCTCTTTCGTTCGCTTCAACATGGAGGTTTGGGAGGCAGGGATATGCTCAAAAGCACTGGGACAGGAGAAGGGACCCTTCCGCTCCGATATCTGGGGTTGCCCCTAACTAATAGGAGAATATCGATGCAGGACTGGACCCCGATGATGGAGAGGATTGAGGGTCGACTTTTGGGATGGGCATCCAAGATGTTATCTATAGGAGGGCAGCTGGTCCTTCTCAAGGCAATCCTCTCAACGATACCAGCTTACTTCTCCTCACTGATCAAAGTGCCTCGGAAGGTTGAGGATAGGATTACTAGCTATATAAGGAATTTTTTCTGGACAAACTATGGGGCGGGGGGGAAGGGGGCGAGATTGGTGGCTTGGAACGAGGTTTGTCTGTCGTTCAGGGAGGGGGGGTTGGGAGTTATGGAAGTGGGCAGGATGAATGATAGCCTTTTGACGAAGTGGATTGACAAGTTGCTGGGGGGGTTCTCTCTGGTAGGAAGGATTCTGCGTTCTTGCTATGGCAGGCTAGTGAGTTGGGAGCTCCTCACCTCGCCTCCGAGAGGAGCATCTCATTTCCTGAGGAGTTTGTCACTGGTAGTGCCGAAGGTCCGATCTTTTTTCACCCTGTTGCTAGGTTCAGGAAAGGATTTTACATTTTGGACAGATAACTGGATGGATACTGGGGTGCTGGCGGAGCGTTTCCCTAGGCTTGTAGCACTGGCAGCTGACAGAGGAGCCCCAGTGGCGAATGTGTGGAATGGCGCATGGTGCCCATCTTTTGTGGGCAATCTGTCAGATCAGAGATATAGTGAGATGCAGGTGCTCTTGCAGGATCTCTAGGGTTGGCATCCTGAAGATGGAATGGACAGATTCGGGTGGGAGGAGGGAGATTTCTGGGTGCGGGATGCATATAGAAGACTTGGCAGCTTGGCCACGATTGGGAACATCGACTTAGTTAGAGATTGCAGGCAACTCTTGACCCATTGAAGGTCAGAATCTTCACTTGGCTCCTCAGGAGAGGACGACTGGTGACCAAGACATGGAGAGCCCGCTGGATGCCGGGCGCAGACAGGTCATGCCCACTTTGTAGCCAAGCGGAGGAGGATATTGACAATCTTTTCTTCGCCTGCCCATTGGCGATGTGGACATGGGAGCAAATGGGGGACCGGTGGTGGGCTCTTGGTTCCCATGCGGAGTTTTGGCAGTCGTTCAGATGTGGTGGGGTCAACGGGGAGCGTCAGGTGTTCTGGTTGAGGAGAGAATGGGCCAGGCCATTGGCGGTTCTTTGGGCGCTTTGGCTAGGGAGGAATGCAGTGGTTTTTAGGGGACAACACCCGTATGTAGATAATTTTGTTGGGGCTGAAAAGGCTTTTGTGTTGAGTTGGAGTGCCGCTCAATGATGTAAATTTTAGCATTCTCTCTATGAATTTCTGGGTGGGATCTAAAGGATCACCACCCTTTTTCCTTTAAAAAAAAAAATTGGGATTGATTGATTGAGAATCGAACGAGAAAATCTTGCTCGAATATCGATGGTGAGTTGCAGCTCACTCCCAATGGCAGCAGGGGCCTGAATGCAAAGAATGAAGGAAAACCTAGGTGCCTATTCGCAAAGAATTCAAAACTTAGGGGCATATGTGAGATAGAAAGAATCAGACTGGACTAAAATGCAAACTAGGTCAAGATGATCTCTGATTGAGCCCAAATTTTAGTACAAACCTAGTTTAGACCCAAGGAATCTGATGGTGAAGTCATATTTGTTTTAGACCAAGTTTGATTGGGTAATTTATGCAGAAACCCAAATTAAGGCAACTTTCTGTCTGAGACTCTGTTTTAGGTCAAAATAGGTTCCAATGGTCAAATCAAGGATACCAAACCTTATATAATAATTTTATATGAATTTTAAAAGGTTTAGGTGAATTTTATCCTGAACAGAATCTCAGTTAATTAAGCAGGTTTGAAATTAAGGTTTTGGGTGTCCGTTAATTTTCAAAATGCATGAAAAATCTATTTTTGTCTGCATGAACCCTCTTATTAAACATTTATGACCATTTTACCTTGAATTAACCCCTGGGAAAATTCCATGATTGTTCTGCATTTAAGATCTTCTGTTAAAACAGTAAATTTAACCCTGATTTAATGCATTCTTCTCAGAAAGAATATGCAATGAATTATGACTCTCCGGCGGTTATGTAGGAGAATTTGTCTCTTGATTGTGACTAATTAAAGCTAGTTATGGCTGATGATGATATTATCATCAGCAGTAGATTTGGAGGAGAGGGGTTTGAAATGGATTTTGGGTTAATCTGTGAATTTAAGTGAGCTGACATGTTTTGTATTCTTAGCACCAGAGAACAAGTATTCATGTACAAGTTGGACTTCATGTTTAGTAAACTTTAACTTGTAATCCATGTGGTTAAATTCATTGTCAGCTACTTTTGTATGTTTTTAACTATCCAATCTATCCATTATGTAAAATAAAGGAAGTTCAAAATATAAATTGTGTTTAAATGCTTCAATATCTTTCATGTGCTGTGATGAATGCCTATAAGTGTTTAAACTTGCTATTCCGCCATTGAAACAAACTTAGAGGCCTTAGGTTCTTTATCACAAAATTATTTAGGTCTCTTTTGTGTGAGATTTGTAAATAAATAAAAAACATAAAAAAATTCCAAAAAAATAAAATAAAGTTGTCTTGAGAAGGATTAAATATATTTTTAAGTGTGTGCAAAGTTGTAGAGTATTCCGAACTCCCGTTTTGGTAGAACATACGAGTCGACAGTTCGGTCTATTTTAAAACTTAATAAAAGAACCAAGTTCAAAAATTACAAAAAGAAATTCTTCTACTCTCATCTCACCTTCTCTCTCTCATCTCTTGTCTCTATTATACACAAAAACACCATAAAAATCCAAAAATACTCTAAAATACCTAAAAATACTATGTATATAGTATTTGTACTTGTAAATATAATTAAACACTATGCTATATGTAAATAATGTAGTATATGTAAATATTGTATATAAATAAATTATAATTGTATTATATATATATTAAAATAAGTATTTAGTATGACTTACTGTACATATAACTTTATTATATAATTGTATATTAATTTATATTAGAGTAAATGTATTTATACTAAGGAAATTATAAATAAATAAGAATGCTTGTATAATCATACCTGACACTATACATATGTATTTAAGTACTTGTTATAGAACTAATTATACCTATACATTTATTTATTTATGTATTTATTGTAGGTAATTAAGTTATTAAGTTAAATAGGAAAAGTATTAACTTAAAATAAAATAAATTAGTAATTTGAGTTATTATTGAAGCAATTCAGATTGTAAACTTTTATATTATTAATTTAATTATTTTCATCCTATTTGTAACATATTTATATTGTATTATAGTATTTATAACTTAATTATGTATTTACCTCTTAAAAAGGTGTATATAAATGTACATAAATTAAAATATATGTTCTAAAATAAATTTGAAATGTATAATAAATACCTTAATATGCTAATTAAATATTTATAAAGTCAACTGAATGATTAACTTATCAATTTGTACATTAATTAACAATTTAAACCCAAAATTAACTTGTATAAATCTCTAACTTTAATTTATTTTTATATATAATCAAATAACTTATTTTTGTAAATTAATTATACAATTATGTAGCCCTATGTAAGGGCTTTCATATCTATGTAATTTATTTTCAAATGGGATGCCTTTAAGGCTCTTAAATCAAGGTCCAAAGTCTCGATTTTAGTACATTGCGAAGTGCTGTATAGTGCTCAATTTGGTGCTATGTTAGTGCCACATCGTGGACACACGAGTAGCAGTAGCGATATAAAATGATTTTTGTGCGTTGATAGCTCAGACGTCACAGCGTCGGGTACTTATAACACCATTACCCTCTCCCCTCTCTCGAGCATGAAATGAGCACGTGAGTTGGGAGCCTGTATGCACAGTATTGCTCCTAATGTGGGCCTAATTTGGGCTGAATTGAAATTAGACAAAAATGCATAATAATGAAACTAGAATTGGGTTTAGTAGTGGTCTGGTTTCACCTCTAGGGGTGCTGTGTATCCCACGAAAAATTCGGTTCACCCATAAAAGAAACCAAAATTTTTGTTAGGTGAACAGTGAGGAGAGGGCTATGTGCAAGAGAGAACCTTTGAAACGGCTAAGTGTTTGAGACTAAGTGAGAGTTGTGACCTAAAAAATTCTAAGTGTTGTGTGTTAAGTGTGTGGTGTGTGTGTATTGTATATATGTGTATACTATGTACATGTATACATATATATATTAGTATATAGTATATGTATGTATATATATATATATATGTATATGTATAATAAATAAATAATTGTATATATAATGTATACAAGTGTGTGTGTGTGTGTGTATACATATATAGGTAGAGTATAGGATAGTAGAGTAGTATAAAGCTTATTATGTAGTTATATTTTTGTAAGGTTGTTTCAGTGACATATATATCTATCACTGTAGGTGAATATATATATTAGTAAATATAGTTTTTTTGCTTTATGCTTTGTACATACTTTTACTGAGGCTATAGCAACACTTCTATATGTTAATGTATATATAGTATATGTTATTAAAGTTATTAGTATATGTTAGTATATTTAGTCTAGTATACATTATTAGTTATTTTTGTACATATACTTAATTAGGTATTATTTAGGATAGTTGTATATAACTAACATAGAATAGTTTTTCATGCATGTTTAGTTGTAAATATGTTTAAGACATTGTAGTTATAATTAATTAATTCTTTTGTACATAATTAACTAATTCATTCATTCTTTGGTTCATTTATTCATTTTGTAAATATAATTGACATTTTTGGAATAAAAGAATATTTTTGGAACATAAAGAGTTGTGTACATCAATAATTGCCTCCCAATAAACAACCTGGAATAAATTAGTAAAAATTATGTAAATAAATATAATGACACTACATCTGTTTGCATTGTGACATTATACTATAATAACGACACCATTAAATCATTATTTTTATGCAGTATGGTTTGTTCGTGATCACCACCCACCTCCTCCCACCTTCATCTCTAAGGGCCATCCACCACCTCTTAGTGGCCAACCACCCTCCACTACCTCTCCAACCATTCACGGCCACCATTGCCTTCCCCAAGGAAGCACCAAGGGTGCCCTCCTCTCCATTCTCCTCTAGGCTTCTTTATTTTTTTCGCAACCAACTTTCTTCTCTCTTGAGCACGCCTAGGCCTCTGCTTGCTTGGGCGTGCTCCTTTATATTGGTGGCTTGTAGATGGTCATCGCAATCAGGTCTAGCCACTTCTATCCTCCATTTACCGGCTGCTCTCTCGAGCAATATCGGTAGGATAGTCTCTCAACCTTTCATTTATGTTTATTGTGCTACAATGTTGTTTGATTATTCTTGTGATGTAATCTAGTATGTGATTTTGAATTGTATGTTCTTTGTGATTGGTTATTGTTACGACCCGATCCCAGATCCCTACAGGACCCGAGACTAGCCCGCCTCGACTAATCCCAATACCTAGTCGTCCAACGAGAAATAACCAAAAGTAGGAAATAAATCACAACCACACATGCAATGTAACTAAGGAGAAATAAATCAAAAGACAGTAAAAGAAACAAAGCGAAAATAGTCTATCAAAGTTACAGGCCATCACAACTACGACAGAGAAAAGTACAGCAGAAAGTACTGAAACAGTATTACATGGAACAAAAATACTCACTACTACAACAGGAGCTAAGGAAAAATAGTAAGAATGCAGCTAAGGCTGGGCTCGACTGGGCCCAACTCCCTCTACAGTTGGTGGTGCTAGCTGCTCAACTCCCTGACCTGAACAAGGTTATAAAATTTCTGGAGTCAGCGAACGCTGAGTAGAGTGGTAATTTAGCCATTTACATGTAATTAAGGCAAGCAATTAATTTATGCAATTAAACAACTATCCATTTTCATTTAGTTCAACCAAGTGCTTCTAATTTGTTATTCCTTTATTCACTTAGATCATTTCTTTATCTAGCCTGTTCCTCGCGGGAACGATCTTGATTGTAGTCTTTTCCATGATGTAGGAGGTACACATGGGGCTCTCCTAGCCGAGAGAGTCCCCCGTGGTAGTCCTACACCCAGTCAACTACCCCAAGGTCACGGTCGTGATGTAGCGGTGACTACGACACGCATGATAAGCGTGCAGGTAGCTATCCTGCACTGGCATGCGGTCAGTCATTTCTGTTAACGGGTATGTCTAAAGGTACAACACGGAACAGTACAGGTTCTTGCCCTCTCAGAACAGAACAGGGGTCTCGCCCCTTCGCTGTCACGTACCCTCATCCGACTATCCCGGTTTGCCCAGTGGGCCTAACAAGAGTCGGTGTAGGGCGGCTAGTCCTAACCCCAGGCCCCCTGGGGCGGCTACCTCCTTCCCTACACTAAGTAGCCACCTCGGTACTACGTACATGAGGGCCAAACAGAGTTAGTGTAGAGTGTCTAGGCCTAACCCGGGGCTCAACCCAACGGGCGGCTAGTACTCCTCTACACAAAAGGGACAGTGGCTCTCCTTGGTACCACTTACACAAGGGCCAACTCACTTCCCATCTACAGGAGCTCTCTTCCTAATTTCCCGTAGGGTTCATGCTGATATTCCTTTCATTTCATATTCCAGTCTTTTAGATTTCTCTATTTACATTACCAGTTCCATTCTTAAAACAGGCAGCTCGTAATTTTCTACTGACAAGACATCATATTAAGTAACCAGTACATTTGCTAGCATTTAAAGTTTTACAGGCATCTCAAGTAAACAATGTAGCTCAACCATACTCATTTTTTCCTACCCTAGGGTTCATTCTAATCCTAGGGTTCTACATGTTTCTCAAGGATACAGTATAGCTCAAACCATACTCATCTGCTTCTGCCCTAGGGTTCATTCTCATCCTAAGGTTCATTCAAGTTATTCTAAGCATGCAATTCATTTATTTAAATCATAATATTAAAGTAAACCACTCTACCGGTAAATACGGGAGGAATGGGGGCTCGGATCGCAGATCCTGTTGTCTCTGTGACTCACGCGTACTCGACTGGCTAGAGACCTATTGTTACGAACGTGGCATCAGACGATTTTTTAAGACATCTGGGAAGTTGCTCAGACGTCTGTCCAGACATCTGGTAATAAATTTTTTCGGCGTACGAGGTTGTCTGCGTGCGTGCGTGCGCAGATTGCACCCGCCGCTTTCGTTCCTCTTTTCCTCTCTCTCTTCCTGCAGGCACTCCGCTCTCTTCTCTCTCTCCCCGCGCGGCCTTATAAGACACCCTCGGCCTCTCCCTCACCCTCATCTCTCCGCCTTCCTCCTCTCCTTCTCCCTGCCAGTGCGAGAGCGCGAGCGAGCGAGTGAACGGCGACAGCAACGACCGCGGCGAGCGTGCGGGAAGGAGGGTTGCGAGCGGAAGGAAGAAGCTCGACCGTGAGGGTTCGAGCTTGCCGGGGCAGTTAGAGCCAGCCGGCGAGGGAGCGGCGGGCATGGGGTGTCGCGGAGGGGCTGCTGCAGCTCGAGCAGCAGGTGGACGGGGCGCGGCGCGGCCGTGCGTCACGTGCGGAGAGTGAATCGGGCTCTGGTTCTGGAAAATTTTCCAGAATCAAACGTCTGGACTTACGACCAGACGATGCTGAAGACGTCTGGAGGACAGTCCAGACGTCTGATAGGTAAGATATTTCTATCTTCTCCCTTTTTAGCGTGTACGGCCATGCAGCGTTCCGCTGCGACTTCGTCTGCATTTCGTCATGCTGAGAGCAGGTGTGTGTGTGTGCAAGTTCTGCTCGGGAGGGCGTGAGGGCTTTCCATCCCACGTAAATCAGACTCCTGGCCGCAGTGCCAGACGACGGAGATAACCTCCAGACGTCCGGGGAGACAATCAGACGTCTGGAAACCAAGCCAGACGTCCCAGCAGGCTTCTGGACATCTGAAGGACTACGCAGAACTAAGGTACGACCTGACCCACCTTTTAAGACATCTAGAAGAGGTTCCAGACGTCTGATTTTGGACAGTTCGTCGTTTTTGACCCGTTTAGGGCCTGTTCGGAGTCTGTTTTCCACATTTCAAGTTGCGTTCTTTCCAGAACAAATTCCTCTACCCGTTTACAATAATTGTATACCGTTCTGAGAAACTCCTTGTGATTGATCCTTGTGTTAGGACCCCATTCCGTTGCAGTCTTGGGGGTTGCAGAGGCACGCGGGATTGCCGACCACGCCCCCAGTACTCCCGTTTTCGCTGGTAGAGTAGCTTTTTAATTTACTTAACAAAATTTGTTACAATTGTGGAACAATTAATAGAGTCTAGGGCATTGCATGAACCCTAGGACTGAGAAACTAGATTGAATGATAGATCCTAGGGTATTGCATGAATCCTAGGACTGGAAAACTAGATTGAATGATAGATCCTAGGGTACGGCATGAATCCTAAGACTGGAAAACTAGTGGAACATATAAATATTGCAGTCTTGGAAAAGTGGAAAGGAAATAATAACTGCCTGTAAATTGATTTAACAGCTGCCTATTATGAATGAAGAAATATGATGGAGAACATGGGTTGTGTGAACGTAAAAACTGGAACGGTGAAACCTAAAATGGCCAAACCAAAAAGAACATGAACCCTACGGGGAATTAGGAGTAGAACTCCTGGAAAGAGAACAGAATGGAACTGAGAAAGTGAAACATGGAAGTGTGTTATCTCTTGGGTACGTGGTACCAAAGAGATGCACACATTCCTCTTAGTGTAGAGGGGAGCTTGCCGCCCTCAAGTTGAGACCGGGGTGGGTTTGGCTACTGTACACTGACTTGTTAGCCCTCGCGTACGTAGTACCAAGGAGAGCTACTAGTGTAGGGAGAGCACTAGCTGCCCCACGGGCGCCGGGGTTCTGCTAGCCCTCCTACACCGACTTGTTAGGCCCACTGGGCAAACCAAGGTAGTCAGGCGAGGGTGCACGGACTGTGGAGGGGTGGGACCCCTGTTACTGAGAGGGCTCTGCCCTATACTGGTTCCGTGCTGTGCTTTGGGCGCACCCGTTAACGGAAACGACTGACCGCGTGCCAGTGCGGGTTAGCTACCCGTGCGCTTATCACGCGTGACGTAGTCACCGTTACGTCTATCAGTGACCTTGAGGTGGTTTACTGAGGGTAGGACCACCACGGGGGACTCTCTCGGCCAGGGGAGCACCACGTGTTACTTCTACTTTTCGGAAAAGACTGCAATCAAGATCGTTCCCACGAGGAACATTCGAGATCAAGAGAAGGATCTGAGAAATAAATCAATAGCGAATTAATAGAAAGACACAAATAACGAAAGTAAAAATATAACAGCTACTGTACACTCTTCTGTTTCCCTAGCTTTTAGTTGCCACTCTACTCAGCATTTCGCTGATGTGTTACACTTGTTACTTTTCAGGACCAGGTGTTGAGCAGCCAGGGTCAACGGCTGTAGAGGATGCTGGGCCTAGTAGGGTCCAGTAGAGTTACCTGTAGTACTTTTTGTACTTTTCTTCCACTGTAGTGAGTAGTTTTCTTTGTTACTCCCTGTACTTTCTTTGTCGAAACTTTATGTTATGTACATGTTTATTTCCCTTCTGTTGTGGTGCTGTATACTGTAGTATTTCCTTTTCTTACTGCTGTATTTTGTTACTGCTAGTTATATTCATGCTGAATGTGGTTTATTTTACTGCTCTTTTGGTTACTCCCTCGTTGGACGACTAGGTCTTGAGATTAGTCGAGTCAGTCTGATTCTCGTGTCTCGTAGGGATTCGGGAATCGGGTCGTTACACCTATACAATTGACCAACCACATCAAATGAGTCCAAAACCGTATGCAAGTGACACTAACTCGTAGAGAAACTCAAGCAAAAAAAAAATGATACTTCGTTTACAGAAATTTGATCCCGTTTGGGCCCTAAACAATCCAAAAACACTCACACTGTCCAAAATCAGACGTCTGGGTCTAATTCCAGATGTCTTGAAAAACGTCAACACTTACCCTAGGTTCCCTGTAGCTACCTCAGACGTCTGGACCCCTCCGCGATCGTTTGAGGTGAGTTCCAGACGTCGGACTCTTCTTCCGGTCGTTTGGAGGTACGGTCAAACATCTGGCAATGTGTCCAGATGTCCAAAGGCACATCGAAGGGCACACCCCGCACCTTTCCAACGGCCTGCCCCCTGCGTACGTATGCACAGACCTCAAAAAAGGTCAGACAGGATCCCTGCGGTGAGGCCTGCATGGCCGTAACCGCACAAAAGCACGTACCTTAGCACAAAGCGTGCTTTCAGATGTTCGGCTCCAGCTCCAGACATCTAGGATGTGCTCCAGGTGTCTGATACTAGAAAAATCCAGTACATAGAACCTCCACGAGCCTTCTTCTCCTTGCAGAAGTCCTCCGTGTCACTCGCAACTGCAATGCCAGCAGATTCAGGAGGCTGCAAGCCCACCTCCGCGAGCTCCTCCTCTCGAGTATGAGCTCCTCCCACACTCTCGCGGCACCCTTGCGAGCTCTCCTCTCCTCCACGTCCCGTCTCTCTCTCTCAGCTTCCTCTCCTCTCGTCGCGTTGGAAGGAAGGGAGGATAGAGGTGGTGGCTAGTGAAGATGGATGGAGTGGCATGGGAGAGGGGGGTTTAAATAGATAGAGGGTTGGGGTTTGGGGTAAGGAGAGGGGGTGAGTGCATGTACAGTGCACGCGCAGAAAAAGAACAGCAGGTGCAGTTCTTCTACTTTCAAACGTCTGACCTTCCATACAGACGTATGGACAAACATCTGACGGCTCATCCAGACGTCTTAAACAACCCAAAAGGGCCACGGGTCATTTCAGTTATTGATCTCATTATCGCCATCACAGATTTCTTTTTTGCCTCCATCCTAATGACGGAAAGCCATTTTCGCGCATTTGAAAGTCGTCGAAAGTCCTAGTATAGTCGCGCAAAAACATTCGTCAAATATATTGTTTTGAAAATAACGAGACTTTGAGTCCCAGTCGTTCGTCTCTGGGAGGCGTGTTTCTATTTTTGAAATCGATCTTAAAGCCGCTCTACTTTATTTAAACGACATGCTTGTGCGTAATATATAGGCAATTAAAGAGCAGGCACTTAAATCACTCAAATATGATAATCATTCAGCTCAAGTTGATTTCAAACACATAAGAGATATATATATATAAAATGAAATTTCATTCATCATGGGAGAGTTGTTGCACAAGGAAATCTAGAGGAAAGCTTATACATGAATGCTTAAAATTAAATCTAACTACCAGAAAATAATTGCATACAAGAATCAACGGGGGGATTTTGCATGCATCATTGGGGGAGAAGTAAGACTACTCTACTAGGCAGTAAATGAAAGCAGCAAAAATTATGAAGAGCATGATCTAGAGCTAGAAGAATAGAGGGCATTCAAGGGTGGTCCCCGATGGCCTTGGAGTGGTCGAGAGGAGAATGAGGGGCGGCCAATGTAGCTTAGGCCGACCCTTGGAGAAAAGTAGGGTTGATCCAGCATCCCGGCATGGTGTCCTCCATGGTGGTGGTAGTGAGCTCGTGGAGGTGGAGTGAGTGGCTAAGTGGAGGTGGCGTGAATGGCACCAATGGAGAGCAATTGCCAAGGGAGTGAATGGGTGCCAATGGCCACCCATGGGGTCTTTTTATAGACCCAATGGAAGCTCTCTAGAGAATTATGGAATTCTCTAGAGAGGCCTATGGTGGGACCTCGTGGGAGAGTGAGAGAGAGAGGGTGGATGGTGGTTTTTAGATCCACCAAATGTGGATCTAAAAATTGAATGGCTCTTGGTTGCTATTTTTGGCAACCAAGGCAACCACACATGGTAAAGAGTTCTAGAGAACTCTAGGCTAGATATTTTCGTGTGGATGGTGTGTGTGGGTGTGTGTGGGTCGAAACTTAGGTGACTAGGTTGATTAGGTTGGGTTCTAGTGGGTTTAGGTCATGGTAGGTCTCAAATTAGGGTTATAAACCCTAATTCACTAAGGTAAAGTGCAATTAAACTTAATGAAAGTTTAATTGGGTGTGTGGAAACTTAATTGAGAGTAAAACAACTCAATTAAGTCAGATCTAGGTCAATTGGACTCTCACTGAGTCCAGTTGGATACTGTGTGCTGAGATCAGGGCTCAATTGGACTCAATGAGTCCAATTGAATAGGCTGATGGAATTGACTAAGATCCAAGTCAATTAGGTTTAGTGAGGACCTAATTAAGTCCTTAGGGAGGTCCAGAGGTGGTGTACTAGGGTTAGGGCACCTTAATTTAGGTTCCTATGGGGTTGGAATTGGGTTTAGGGACCTAGAGATCCAAGATCAAGGCTTAAATCTCAAAACAGGAATTGGAGAGCAGTATCTGACATCTAATTATAGAATCAGACATCTTATACTCAAAAATCAGAAGTCCAGACTTGTTGTTTGGACGTCCAATCAGAGTCAGGAAGGATTTCGGGTTCTATTTTGGGTATTCTGCAGAAATTGGATGTCTGACAAAGTGTCTGGACGTCCAATAACACTGCAGAAGTGGGTTTGAAGTGTGCGAGAGTTGGCTAAGGGTCCTGGACGTCTTAAAACTTATCTGGATGTCCAGAGAAGGGTTGGAACTAGGGTTTTAGGGCTTCCTAGAGTGTTGTGACCTAATCTAAGGGTGGCTAAGGCTTAGGGAAGTCTCTAGGCTATCCTAGGGCTAGGATGGACCTAAGCTCTTCACATTTTACTGCTTTATTTCTACTTAATAGAATAGAAAACCTTTAACCCCCTTACATTATTATTCCTACATCTAAACTAGGCCTTCTGCTCCAACTCTGCCACAACTCCCGTTATTTCAGATCCAGCTTCAGATCTTGCTCCAGATCCAGCTCCAGATCTGCTTATTGCCTGCAATCGACATAATACACTTAATCAGCACATTATAACATTATTTTATGCATAGCTAAAGGAAAACAGTAAAGATGCAGATAATGCGTATGCGTGCATGAATAACCCTAACTTATGCTAAGTCTTAGCTTAATTTAGGTCAATTAAGACCTATGATTGCTGCGCAATCACCTAATCACCACCACATGCCAACCCTACCATCAATGTAGGTTGGCCATCCACCCCCTACCACCATATCAACACCACACACCCACCAATTAGAATTTAGGTTCGCTTGACTAGATTTAGGGTCGTGCATTTGTTTCCTTAAAATAAAATAAAAAAATTACAAAGAAGAAAATAGCCAAAAAGATGATAATCCTCTTTTTTATTAGTACACCACCCATTCCCTCATCTCACTCATCTTATGATTCAACCAACCCACCAATCAAGAAAATTAGGCGCGATTGAATCAAACAATGAAAAACCAAACAAAGAAGCTCAATACAATTGCATCTGATTCAATTAGATGTCTATAACATTAATTCCATCAATTAGATTGCATTACAACTCGATTGCTCTTGAAATCTACTAATCCAGTGCAAAACTCAAATCCAAATCAATTGACAAAATTTGTTCAATTCAAATTGCCAGGAGGGTCCTTGTGAATTACGGAATGAAATGAGAGGACCCTCTGATGAATTTAAGCACAACTTAGATTTAGAAGCTAGAGAGCTTCAGATCAAAGTTTGCTCTGATGGATGGGATGACCAATGGATTAAAGCGGTGAAGAAAACGTTGAGAACTGATCATGAAGCATAGAGGAAGATCGATGAACTAAAATGGATGGATGAATTCTATCTCTCTGATATGAAATGATCAGAGAGACTGATCAAGGACAACTAATGTTAACTTTGATCTACTCCTAAGCTAAGCAATCAATCGATGAATTTGTGATCTAAACATCTAAACTACACTGGGAAAGCAATAAAACTAATCTAGAAAGTTGTAGATTTAGCTAGGAAAGCGACTAAAATCTTATCTACTCAGATGGAGTCCAAGGTCCACCCGCCGTTGGCAAGTGGTGATGAAAGGAAAGGACCTCCAACGGACGATGGTGGTTCCCTGGGATCCACTGGCCGATCGGCCAATGGCAAAGAATCGAGGAAGGAAGCCAGAGTTGTCACCAATGGCCAAACAAGGGGTAATTGGAGCTAAAGGGGTGGAAGAAAGGATCGGCTCAGGGGGGAGGGAGTCGATGGCTTGTCAAGGTCATAGGGGAGGTGTTTATATAGGCGTAAGGAGCTTGTGTGATCTGGGATCAAGGATTGAAGGACGTTAAGGATCTATGGCGAGTAGTGGAGCTAATACGCGTAGGAAGGATTGGGATGAAAATGGTCTGTTGGATGTGATCTGGAGACCAGCATGATCAGGTGTGTACCGGCTCCAGCAGGTAGATGATGGATCCACCATTGATCTGGTGAGGAAATGAATGGATGGTCAGTGCTTGTTGAGTTCTTCATAGAAGAAGAGCTGAGAAGAGAGCTGCGTCCCAGGTCTGTTGGTGCTTTTGCACCCAGACCCTCATGGTGAAACGATGTGATATTTGTAAGGGAGCCCATTAGTGGTGGAAATCAAGTGTAGAGCAATCCCTAAAGGATGTCAAGAAGGTCCCTGGAAGATTTTGTGTAAAGAATATGTGAAGAGAATTTTAACTATGAAGGACCTAAATGAAAATCCTTAATTACAAGGTCCAAATGATAAAATTCCAAGAACTTTTTATTGTATGTTAATTGAACATATTATAAATTAATCCCATAATTGATTTGTGAATTTGTGCTCATTTGGTATTCAATTGCCATTTAATACATCAATTTACATATTTAGTATAAAATCTCTCAAATATGACCTAAGTGTGCATTTTTAACACATTTTTTTATGTTTTAGGTTATTTTCCTTAATTCTCACACTTAATCCATTTTTTGTGTTAATTTGATAGTATTTAACCTAGTTTGTAGCTTAACTTGGGCATTCCACCCAATTCATCCAATAAGGATATTGCATCATTAAGCTTGGTGGATGTAAATGGTAAAATCATTTACTTGAATGCAATTATAGACACACCCTTAGTGTATATAGATAGTATTATTGAAAAATCCAAAAAAATTAAAAAATTGGAAAAAAAATTATAAAACAAAAATACCAAAAAAAAGAAAAAATTTCAAAATATATAATAAGGGGCCTATATTAACTATTGAGGGGGAAACTCCAAAAAATTCTGAGAGGGAGAATTGAATAAAAAGTTTTATAAGTGTTTAATTATGATCTTAAAGCCACACCAAAAATAGAATAAGTGTTTATGAACATCCAACCTTTGCTGGTTAGACTTTCCAGGCCATAGAAGCTTGATTCACTCAGGCTTAGGCTTAATACACTTAAGCTTTGACAAGATAGACCAAGATCTCTCCTAACCTATGACATATTCTTGTACCTGAGTCACCAATAGGATTCATTGGTTTACCTTTGTTTAAGAGTCTAAGTAACTTTGGTTTACACTACATAGATTCGAGAATGACCACATGAACTTAAGTCTCAACCCTAGTGTTCATTAGAAAAGGTGGAGTCCTTACCTATGCATACAGGTAAACTCTTTGTCTCAATTTTAATCTTGTGTCTAGGAGAAGCTCTTTCCACTAAAGTACTCACTCATCAAATAAGTGTGCTCTACCAAATAAAGTTGAAGAAGACATATTGACTTTTGCTTTCAGAAAAAGAAGAAAAATAAAGAAAAAAATAGAAAAATTCAAAAAGAATAGAAAAAAGATATTCTTTTGAATAAGTCAAGATGTTCTCCAATTCCTATTGTAAATAATTCCACTAAAATGATTTTTCAAGGTGCATTACAAATAACTCTGAGTCTTCACAAAAAATTCTTTGACCTGTAACACAATAAGAGTTGAGTTTGAGTCTTCAATTATTTTGAGAGTCGATTCGAAAACATGAGCTGAAGTTAAGTTCAACCTGCACTTAAAAGGAAGTGAAACCCTAGACTTAAGTCTTAGTATTCATCTGGTTAGTCTTGATTATACATTGAGCACAATCATAACTTAGCTTTTGAGCTTGGTAAAACCCTCTGAGTCTAGGAAATCGCACTTAAGGTTTAAATATCAAGAGTCCTTGTTGGTCGAGAGATGGTCTAGATTATGTAAGTCTTGAGTTTTGGTAGTATTCCTAAGTAGCCAGTTCTTACAAAGTCCACTACAAAAACATGATTGATTTGCTACAGAAAATATTCAACTTCAAGATCATCTCTAAACACTTAACATTCAAATTGGTTAAATAGAAATCTCATCACACTTACCTAGCTGGTATTACATTGCTTTTCACTTTAATGAGTTGTTTGCTAAGGGACTAGCAAAACTTAAGCATGGGGGTATGATGAAGTGTAGCTTATCATAGCTAAAATACCCAAGTTAAGCTAAAATGTAGGTTAAACACTATCAAATTAACTTAATAAATAGACTAAGTGTGAAAATGAATGAAAATGACCTAAAACACTCAATTTGTGATAAAAATGCATAATTAGGTTAATTTTGAGAGATTCTATACTTAAATATATAAATGGCTATATTAAATGACAATTGAACATAATTTAAGCCTGAAAGTACATATCAATTGTGGGATTAACTTATAAAATGTTCAATTAACATACCATAAAAAGTTCATGGCATTTTTAATGCATTAGGACCATGGGATTGATGATTTGCATTTAGGTCCTCATAAGTATAAAATAACCTTCATATTTCAAGCACAAAAAGTCATAGGGACCATTTAGCAAGCATCCAAGGACTGTTTGGTTTCTACTTTACCCACTTATGGGCTTGGCCACAAATTTTATATCGGTTCGACACTTGGGCTTTTTTGCAAAAGACCCAATAGACCTGATGCAACGCTACCCTCTTCACTATTCACCATGAATAACTCGTGGCACCAGAGCCGTTTGTTCTCTTTACTGTTGATCCAACGGTTGATCCTCCACCATCCTCTGATCGTCGTTGCATGGTGGAGGATCCACTGTTGATCACGTGGATCAAACAATGGACGGTTAAGAGCTTATGAGTTCTTCGTGAGTGAACAATGGAGAGGAATACGTTCCTAAGTGTTTTAGTGCCTTTGCACTGAGGCCCAAGTGATGAAGCGGTGTAAATTTTGCACAACAATCCATAAGTGACATATTTTCATAACCAAAGGGTCCCTGAAAGCTTGCAAACAAGTCCCTGTGACTTTTAGGCATAAGGAAATGTGAAGGCTAGAGGACCTAAGTGTAAATCAATAGAAATAAGGTCCAAATGATGTTCAAATGCAATGAGATTTTTATGAAAACTTAATTGAACATATTAGAACATACTGCAACCTTTGATTTATATTTGTAAGCTCATTTTGGTGTTCAATTAACATTTGGATCATTCATTTACATTATAGATATAGAACATCTCAAAATTGTCTTAATTATGCATTTGTAACACAGAATTGATGTTTTAAGCCATTTTTCCTTAATTCCCACACTTACCTATTTCTTGAGTTAGTTTGTGCTTAACTTAGATTCTAGCTTAACTTGGGCATTTTAGTGATGATGAGCCATTCCTCATCATTGGGGATGCCCAATATCAGTACTAACACATAGTACTGATATTAGCCATCAACCTAGGTCCAAATGGAAAATGGGCTAGAGACTGGAGGTACTCAATACCGGTACTTAGAGTTAGTACTGATACTAGCCCCTTCTGGTGGCTAATGGGCTGCAGCACCCAGGATTGGTACTAAATACTACTATCAGTACTGGTGCCTTGGAAATTATGGTGTGATAATTGAGCCTTGCTGATGTAAACACATTTACACTACTTAAGATGTCTATTTATGCATGTTCTTAAGCATAGGATTGCATTTCATGATATAAATATTGCATAACATGCATCATCTTGCATTTAGAGTAGTTTGAATAAAATGGAGGTTAATTGTCTCCTTTTATGTGCTTGGATAGGGCAAACATTTTATCAGGGCCTCGAATCAAAGATCCAACCGTATGGATGTGATCAGTGCGACGATTGGAGTTCAATGACTCCAAGATCGCCCTAATCAGCTATCTGTAGCATCAGATAGTGACCGGGGAACCCTAGAAGATCAAGGGACAGGATGGTGTAAATCTGCACTTCAAATGACAAATCCGATCACACGGATGAATTTGGATCGACGATCGCAGCCCAACAACGCAAAAATCGAGTCAATCCGACATCCGTGGCACCATCTACAACATCCAGAAGATGGACGGTAAAGATGGCGCCACGTGGCACCATCTCGACCTCCCAAAAGGCCGCATGCATCTAGTGAAGCTTCCGCACCCACTTCCTCTCCGCCGTTGGATCTCGATCCAACGGTTGTGGACAGTCGCACCTAAAAGCGTCATCTCGACCATCCGCACCTCGTAGCGCAGCGGTCGAAGGCGTTATCGCGAGCTACAGTGGTGGGTTCGAGCCTCAGCGAAGGGGAGAAAGGCGCGGGTGAGCGAGCGCTGGCGGGCATTGGATCGTCATCGGGCGGCTCAGATCCTCCGATAGTGTTCACGCGCTATTGCACGCGCGGCGAGGAAGCACCATCGTATGCGTTGAGGCGGCGCACAACAGCAGGCGAAGGAGCATCCTAAGCCGTCCGATCGAGATTTGATGAACGTGGGCAAGCGTTGTACGTGGGCAGCTGAGGAGGCACGCATGGGGAGCACCCACTACAACCACGTTGGGGCTTTAGCGACGGTTTTATCCATCACTAAAGATCCCTTATTTATTGTTTTAAAGATGTAATGACCAATTTGCCCCCACTCCTTACAACTATAAAAGGAGACTCCCTCCACATGAAATTCTCATCCCTTCCTTCTCTTCTCTACCTCTCCAAAGCTCAAGAAAAGCTTGTCCCACACCCGGGATGCTTCTCGCGAGATAAAGTCCAAATTTTCGTCCATCTTCGGAAGTGGATCCCACGACGACGACGGCTTGCTACTCCGTTCCCGTTCTTCTGCTTCATCCTCCTTCGTCCTGCTCCGTCCTCCTTCATCTAGGCGTCGTCCCATCCGTCTTGTCCTCCAAGCAATCATCGAGGAGGATAACTTCTCTCTCCCATTCTTCTTTACAGCTTTTCTAGTGTAGAATTTTCCTGCTTTCTAGTATAGCTGATTTCCCGCTTTCTAGTGTAACTTTTATTTGGTTTGATTGTATAAACATTTTGAGATATTGAATGCATGTTCTCTTTCTCTCTCTCTCTTTCTCTCTCTCTCTCCCTTTTTAGTCTAATAGCTTCATTGTAATTATATCGTCTCGCTTTTCAAAAAAAATTCTAAAAAAAAATATAATTGCGAATCTAGATCAACGTAGCCTCCCTATGTTCGACTCGGAATTCAAATTTCGGTATAAATTTTATTTGTTGAACATGAATTCTTCGCTTTCAAGCTACAACGACAGGTTTTCCAAAACCAAACACGTTAGCGTAGCAATTCGAGAGTTCAACATTTTGGCGCCGTTGCCGGGGAGGCAACGATTCCTGATCTTCTTTTCGCATTTCTTGCACTTTATTGTTTTCTAACTAGCTTTCTCTTGTGTCTATTGTTTTGCAGAGATCTCTATCAAGGAATCAACAAGCGGTAAACTGAAGTAAAGTACAGTTGAAGGCAACTGTAAGTGCTCCCCATTCTTCCCCCCTCCATAGATTTTATTCTCCACATTAAATCCAAATTCCAATTAACCTAGGTGTTTACATAAATCCTAGGAATAGTTTGGTTGTTTGGATTTACACCCACATTCATTCTACCCTCATTCATAAAAAAATAACCAAAAGATAATCTTGTGGGGTAATTTTCAACAAACACACAACACACACACACATTCAAGGCACTTAATCAACTTGATTTGTTTCTACTCAACCGGGTTCTGATCTGTGGAACCAGTACACACAAAGCAACACATAACAAAGTAGAAATCATTCTAGGTTAACCATCTTTGAGTGCCTAGCTTAGTGGTGCAATTGTGGCCAATTGTTTGAGTTGTTTGGGCTGCACCACTCTATTTAAAACCAACTCATCAAGTAGCTCCTCCTTAGGGTTTTCAATCTAGGTATATTCCAGGCACTCCACTTTCTTTCTGATTTTAAAGGAAAATAATTTTTACCCGTGTTTTACAACTTGGTTTGCCTAGAAACTTGATTGCAATCCACCTAATTTGAAACCCTAAAAGCTACTTAAGCAAGATTTGAACATTAAAATTCACACATTATAAATAATCTTGCTTGAAAACCCTGGTTGTGCACGCACTTACACAAATCTCAATCAATCATTAAGGGCACAACCCATTTTAAGGGCCCATCACATTCCATAAGCACCACAATCCCAGGCCTTAATAAAATTGAGTAGACGTTGACCTTAAGGTTTGATTTGCTCTTCAGGGCCTAGTCTGAGATTGTTTTTTATTAACGTACTTGTACTGATTAATCTGATGTCTAGCTAGGGGAGTAGCGTCAAACGACCGCAGCTGAGGGGTACACTAGGAACCGGAGGCGAAAGCCGAAGGAAGAACCTTCTCCCCAGTCCCTCCTTCTAACTGGTTGGATTAAACAGAAGTAAGTAGAGTAAATCATTTACAGTCTTTAAGGCGGGTTTTGGGAGTCAGTAGATCCTTAGGCTACCCTACTTAAGGACAGCCTTGTTTTGTTGTGCTGCAAGGTCCCTATCCCCAGTCCTTCCGACCTTCTCCTAGTTTATGGTGGGAAGACGGTCATTGAATCCCCAATTGGAAGGACCATTAGAACATTCTAGGAGGCGCAAGTTGGATTTTGGTCAATTTGATCCCATGGCCGAACAACAACCTCCTCTGCTTGGAAATCCACAGGAAGAATTTCGAAGGTAGCTGGAACAAATGTAGAGAATGCAAGAATGGTTCCAGAGAATGCAGGGCGCTTAGCCCTTGAAGGATTTTTATGATCCTTCAAATTACGGGGAATGTCCCGATGTCCAGATTCCAGCCGGTGACGTAGAAATCAAGCCCCAGGTGTTAAGCCTGATTAAACATTATCATGGGCTTAGCTCCGAAGATCCGTTCAGCACTTAGAGGACTTGACCACTTTGGTCCAGACCACCAAGGCTCGAAACGTAAACGAGGAGTAAATGATCATGAGGCTCTTCCCCCACTCTCTTAGGGATAAGGCCGCGCATTGGTATAGGACAATAGGAAGACCAATTACAACTTGGAATGAGTTGAAATCGGACTTTCTGAAGAAATTCTTCCCAGTCGGTCGTACCAATGCTTTGAGATGGGCAATCACTACCTTTACCCAGCAACTGGGGGAGCAGTTTCATGTGGCCTGGGAGCGATTCCATGACTTATTGCAGAGGTGTCCACACCACAAGGTGCCAAAATGGCAACTCGTGCAGATCTTCTATCATGGGTTGACTGAGCAACTTAGAAATCATGTGGATGCTTCTTGCGGAGGCAATTTCCTCATTAAAGATGCAGATAGTGCACATGATTTATTTGAGGAAATGAGTGAGAATTCAATTAATCATGCCTCCATGGATACTTTTAACCGGTCCCAGCAACCCAGATCAAATGTCAATGAAGTCCATGACTCTCATGCATTTGATATGAAATTGATTTGTAACAAACTTGATAAGGTGGACTTGGTTGCTAAAAGAATGGACGAGTGGATGGCTGGCAATTCTATAAACAACTCTTGATCCACTCAATCCCAAAAATCAAGATTCCATTCCTCACGAGCTCCTTCTGGAAGGGAGTTCATGAATCAACTCGATGTGGCTCAACCTATGAGTCAGCATTTTTTGGAACCCCACAAGTTCCCAACTGGGGCCTTTGATCCCAATTTTTCTGATCCTTCCCTTTCTTTCTCTCCATCCTCACCTTATGAGGATGTCTGCGCTGTACAAGAGAATGTTAGATCCAACCCCTACTCGAATGCCTATAATCCACCTTGGAGAAACCACCCTAACTTCTCTTGGAAAAATCTGGGGCAACAGACCCAATTTCGACCCAACAATTATGCTCTGCAACGACCAATGGATCAGGGTCAAGTATATACTCAGTTGCCTCCAAATCAGGTCAATCAGCCAACTTGGAATGCCCGTCAACCCGCAGGGCAGGCTGATTTGAACCGTCAAATGGTAGAGATGCAAGGATCTATGCTCCAGCTCATGCAGCAAATGAAAAACTCGCTGGACAACTTGCAATCTGGGCTCATTGCTAACTCTCGTCAACCTGGATCTCTACCATCCCAACCCGTACCCAACCCGCGAAATATTATGAATTCGGGCAATCAAGCCCAAGGGTACGGAAATCAGAGGGACCCACACGCACATGCTCAGTTGGTTGAGTAGGGTTCCTCATCTTCTTCTTCTTCTGCAAATCAACAATTCATGGTCAAATCAAGCCCCTCCAATCTTTCCTAACCCTCCCCAAGACCCAAATTCTTATGCTTCTGCAAATTCTGTAACTTTGAGGAGTGGTAAGAAGACTCAGGACCCACAACCACACTATTCCGATCTTTTCAATCCTAAAGAACCTGAGGAGAGAGAGGAGAATTCTAGAGGAGAAATCAAGGCTCAGGAACCTAATTCGAAAGATCTGACTCATGTTTGTTACGAACGCGCGCTTCAGACGTCTTTTAGGACGTTTGGGAAGTGACCCAGACGTTTGACCAGATGTTTGGAACCACTTCCAAACGTCTGGAAATCGGTTATTTTTGGCACCAACGGTTTCGTCTACGCGCCTGAGCGCGTAGACCTGCGAATGCTCTCTCTCTCTTTTTCCCTCTCTCCTGCGGCCGCAGGCTGTCTGTCCACTCTCTCTCTCCTCCCCGCGCGGCTTTAAAAGGGCACGCCCCCTCCCTCACTCTCATCACCTCCGCCCCCTTCCTCTTCTCCTTCCAGCCGGTGAGGTGAGCAAGCACGAGTGAGCGGCGGCGGCGACAGCCGTGGCGGGTGCGGGAGGAGGTGCTGCGCGGGGGAGGAGGCGTCGGCCGTGAGGGCTCAAGCCTGCCGGGGCAGCGGGAGCCGGCCAGCGGGGGCGCAGCAGACGCGGGGTGGCGCTGGAGGCCTGCTGCAGCTCAAGCAGCAGGCGGAGCACTCGCAGCGCGGCCGTGCGTCACGAGCGGAGGGTGAGTGGCGCCCTGATTCTGGAAAATTTTCCAGAATCTGACGTCTAGCTGCAGTGCCAAACAACGGGAACGACTTCCAGACGTCCTGGGTGACCATCAGACGTCTGGGAACTAGGCCAGATGCCCCCGCAGGCTTCTGGACGTCTGAGAGACCACGCAGAGCAAGGTAACCCCTGATCCACTTTTTAAGACGTCTGGAATAAGCTCCAGACGTCTGATTTTGCACTGTTTCATCATTTTCGACCCGTTTAGGACCCGTTCGGAGTTCGTTTTCCGTGTTTCGAGTTGCGTGCCTTTCGGAATTACATCCTCTACCCGTCTACAGTAGTTATATACTGTTTTGAGAAACTCCATGTGTTTGATCCTTGTGATAGGACCCCGTTCCATTGCAGTCTCGGGGGTTGCGGAGGCACGCGGGATTCCCGACCGCGCCCCCAGTTCGCCTGTTGTAACCGGTAGAGTGGCTTTAAGTATAATTTGTTAAATTATGAAACCATAAATAGAACCTAGGACATTGCATGAATCCTAGGAATGAGAAACTAGAATGAATGGTAGATCCTAGGGTGTTGCATGAATCCTAGGGTTGGAAAACTAGATTGTATGATAGATCCTAAGGTATGGCATGAATCCTAGGATGGGAAGAACTAGTGGAATATATGAATACTGCAGTCTTGAAAAATGTGGAAAGGAAACAATAGCTGCTTGTGAATTGAATTAACAGCTACCTGTTATGAATAAATCAACATGATTAAGATATGGGATGTATGAACGTGAAACTGGAAAGGTGAAACCGGAATGCGCTGAGTTAAAGAGCTGGAACCCTATGGGGAATTAGGAATAGAACTCCTGGAAAGTGAATGGAATAGAATTGGGGAAGTGAGCTAGCCCTTGAGTACGGAGTACCAAGGAGAGCGACTGTCCCCCTGTTTAGTGCAGAGCGGAGCCAGCCGCCCCAGGGACCCAGGGTTAGGACTGGCCACTCTGTACCGACTTGCTGGCCCTCGTGTACGTAGTACCGAGGAGAGCTACTAGTGTAGGGAGGTACTAGCCACCCCACGGGCCCCGGGGTTCTGCTAGCCTCCTACATCGACTTGTTAGGCCCACTGGGGCAAACCAGGGTAGTTAGGCGAGGGTGCACGGACTGTGGAGGGGCAAGGCCCCTATTTGGTTACTGTGGAGGGGTTGGACCCCTGTTACTGAGAGGGCTTTGCCCTGTACTGGTTCCGTGCTATGCTTTGGGCGCACCCGTTAACGGAAACGACTGACCGCGTGCCAGTGCGGGTTAGCTACCCGTGCGTTTACCGCACATGCCGTAGTCACCGTTACGTCTGTCAGTGACCTTGGGGTGGTTGACTGAGAGTAGGATCACCACAGGGGACTCTCCCGGCCATGAGAGCACCACGTGCTACTTCTACTGTTCGGAAAAGACTGCAATCAAGATCGTTCCCACGAGGAACATTCGAGATCAAGTGAAGGATTTGAGAAATAGATAAATTGTGAAACAATAGAAAGACGTAAATAAAGGAAGAAAGAAAATTAAAATAGCTACTGTACACTTTACTGTTTCTTTAGTTTAGCTACCACTCTACTCAGCGTTTTGCTGACGTGTTACACTCGTTACCTTTCAGGACCAGGTGTTGAGCAGCCAGGGTCAGCGGCTGCAGAGGATGCTGGGCCGAGTAGGGTCCAGTAGAGTTACCACTGTTCTTTGTACCCCTTTTGTTTTCCACTGTAGTGAGTAGTTCTTGTTACCATTGTACTTTTCTTTACCTACAGTTTCATATTATGTTATGAATGTTGTTCTACTGTTGTGGTGGTATATACTGTAGTGGTTTCTTTCCTTACTGCTGTATTTTCTTACTGTTAGCTATATTCATGCTGAATGTGGTTTATTTTACTGCTCTTTTGGTTACTTCCTCGTTGGACGACCAGGTCTTGGGATTTAGTCGAGTCGGTCTGGTTCTCGTGTCTCGTAGGGACTCGAGAATCGGGTCGTTACAATGTTCCTTTTCCTGAAGCCTTAACCAAATCAAAGAAGAAGAAGTCTGTTGATAACAATGAGGAGCTTCTGAATTTATTTAAGAATGTTGAGATCAACATCCCACTCCTTGATGCTATCAAGCACATACAAGCTTATGCAAGATTTTTAAAGGAATTATGTACACAAAAGCTTAAGTCGAGAGAATCTGTTCCGAGGAAGGTGGTACTCTCCGAGCAGGTGGTGGTGAAAATGGTTATTGGTGATAATTGTAATGATTATTGTTATGATCATGTCGTTGTAGTATAGGGTGTATAATATAACATTAAGGATGTCGTATAGTGGTGAGTATGGGTGAGTACCAGTCATTACAACCATTATTATCATTTGCTTATTTATCTAATTTTTACTGGTTTTGTTCCAGGTCGTTCTCTGGGAGGCAATTTATTGAATTTAATTCGGTCACTCTTTGATTATCTCCAAAATTGTCTTCTTATTCAAAAAGAAACTTTACATTTAAAGAATGAATGAATGTTTTATTTACCTAGTTACTAAGAAGTGCTTGCAAAAATACTAACTATGAACAAGCATCAAACAATCTATTATTATACTCTAAACTATGTATTTACAAGTTATACTATTAACACTAATATGTTAGTTCATACTACATTAGGATACCATAGTGTAAAAACTTAACTTACTAGTCTTTTATTTATAGTGACATATATATCAGTTTTAGTGACAGATATAAACGTCGCTAAATCTCAGAAAACACTATATACAACCTAAAGAAGCAAACTGAGGTCTTTAGCGACATTTATAGTGTCGTTTTATTCTGTTAGTAATTATGTGGGTTTACGTATACGTATGTATATTACTTATTCTACTACTTTATGTACAGTAAGTTTTTCTGTTCTTGCTATCTCTTGTGTTCTCTCTTTTTTTTTTAAGTCGTCTGTCCTTTCAATTTCTTCTGTATGGTATTTCAGAGGCTGCGGTGGAGACGGGGTTAGGCTAACGTCCTTAGTGTAAAATGTGTCTTATTAGCGGGCACGCTTTTCGAGGGATACACAGCACCCTATGGGTGGGACCAGACCTCTACTAAGCGCGCCCTAATCTCAGATTAGGTGCCTTAATTACGTTTTCGTATCAGCGCAGGGCCTCAGCCCAACGCCAGACATACTCGCACGCTCGGGCCCCCAGCCCCACACATACATTACATATTCAATATCATCACACATCAGAGTTCAGCACAAATCGGGTAATCGGATAAGGGATCGCGTTTCGGGCGCCCGGCGCCGTGACGACTGCTTACGTTATAACATAAATTATATTTATATGGCTGCGTTTGGTTTGCAGCACACGATGTGGCGCTATTCCAGCGCCACATCGTGCGCTGGAAATCAGACGCAGCTGCGTCTGTGCGCGTTTTTGGCCCTCGATTTGGGGGCCATAAATTATTAAAAAAAATAAAATAAAATATGGTAAATAAAATATTTACATAATACTACATAATTGATTAATTAATTTTGAATTTTAAATATATTTACTATACAAATAAATTCGCTAAACTAGGCTGATTATACAGATTTATTTAAGTGATTAAATGGTTAATTACTTATAAAATACTTAATAAATGGTCTAATTGACCTTAAATAGTTTTAATTTACATACTTAAGTATTTAATACATATTTTTATTGTATTTTTACGAATTTATTTATGTTTTATTTAGGCTAAAATAGCAGTTCTGGGTGTTTAAAATTAAAACTAAGTTACAGTAAGTTATACTAGGTATAATTATACTTTGACTAACTTAAATTACTTAATATATATATATATTCCCAAGTTTATAGATTTATTTACTTGATTATTGCTCTAACTTATTAACTTAGCTACTAAATAAGTAAATATAAATCTGTACATACATATATACATAAATCAGTAAATACATGCATAATAGATTAGTATATATACATATTTTTACATAGATTACATATGTATATGAATTTCTGTACAGGTTTTATACATATTTACAGTATAACTATGTATCTAACTGATATGCTATAGTTATAATACTATGAATAGGTATATTTACAGTTTTAAAATAAGTCTATGTCATTAGGCTTTTGTATAAAGTTAGGGAATTAGAGTTGATTGAGTTTTTATTTGAGTTTAGACAGCAGCCGCAGCTACTGTCAGAGGAGATGGAGAAGAGAAGAATGTGTTGTTTTAGTGTTGGTTTTAGTTGCTGTTCAGGGTGAGTTTTTGTAGCAGCAGTAGTGGCTTAAGCCACTGTCAAATGGCTAACTGCTGCTGCAGTTAGTCCACTTGGAGAAAGGGGAACAAAAAATTCACAGATGAAAGGGGAATTTGGAGGAGAAGAGAATTTGGAGATGGAGGGAAATGTAGCTGCAAGTTGCAGCATGTTGCTGTATAACTGGGAACAAGATTAAATTCAAAACAAACTAAACATTGAAGAGATGAAATCCAAATCTGAAAGGGGTTTAAATCTCACGAAAATCTCATGTAAATTCAGCT
Organism: Thalassia testudinum; assembly: GCA_037157565.1. Taxonomy (NCBI): domain Eukaryota; kingdom Viridiplantae; phylum Streptophyta; class Magnoliopsida; order Alismatales; family Hydrocharitaceae; genus Thalassia; species Thalassia testudinum. The sequence goes on along the minus strand of JAZHRO010000051.1, from coordinate 37,625,921 downwards.
CAAATACTCATTAGGAAAAACCTTATCAGAAGCATCCTTTCAGATCAACATTCAAATGGCATTGAGTTAGTCTTCCTAATGCCATAGACAGCATGAAGGAAGACTTAGCTCGATCAATTAAAACCAAAGAAACACAATCCCAGTTTCTTGCAACCTTAAGGAGTATGGAAAACTCCTTAGGTTAGAGAATCACCATACAGAAATGATCATCAACACAAATAGTGCATGGCAGTTCTGAAATAGCAAAAAGAGACTAAGAATGCATTAAGGAAATTTAATGGAAGCTGGCGAATGCATTCAAAACAAAGTATAAACAGAATCATGAAAGGCTCTTCTGATTGGTTCTCTGTCACCAGAGAACTTCTCAGACAGAGAACTTCTCAGAATCCTTGCCTACAATGAAAACCAAAAATCCCTTCAATTTGTCAGATCTGTCAAAACATTTCAGAGAGTAAAAATCCTTTAAAATCCAAATCAAAAGTGCTCTGACAAACTGAGGCAATCCATTTAAAACAGAGGGGCTTTTGTGAAACAAATGGAGTGAGTGAGAAGCCCCAAATGGTGCTTGTGACGCCACTTTCAGATCTGAGGCAGTGCGCCATCAGATCTGAAATTGGGTCAGGATGTGTGGGTGATTGATGAAAAATTCGTCGTTAAAAAGGAAAAAACAAGAATCAGAATTTGGATGATGGAAAAACAAAACATGAAGAGGGAGATAAATTGAACAATGAACAGATGATTCTTCCCCTCTGATCTGGACTGATCAGAGGAGGTGAGGGAGGGGATCTAATACTAATTCTACTCCTAAGACTAATCTAACTACAGCTAACATTAAACACTAACAATTAAAACTAAATCTATTCTAAACTACTGCAAACTAAATCTAACACTACTTGTGCAGAATTAAAAACCTAAACTAAAAGGAAGAATGGGACCTATGGGTCCTTAGCCGGCGGCTAAGGAGGAAGAAAGGAGGAGGGTGACTCCAGCGGAGGGAAGCGTCTGCTAGTGAGACTCCAGGGTCGTCCTCAGGTGCTACGAGGTCCTTAGCGACGAGGAAGGTCGAGAGCAGGCGATGATTCCACAGCCGGTGGCTGTGAAATCAGGGTCTAGATGAAGAGGAGAGACTGGAGTGGACGAACTGATCGCTAAGAGATGTAGGAGGGAGCGATCCCTTGCGCGCGACACCACTGAGGTGCTTAAATAGCAGCTCAGTGACTGGAATCACCGCAAGGGTGAGGTTAATCAAAATTAGGCTGGCGGTGAGGATGAGATGAGTAGAGCGCGAGGCGAGTCGAGAGGGAAATCTGACCGTCAGATGTGATCTGGGAAGAAAGGTGAACGCACGCACCGAATCGCGTGAAGGTTCCAATAGAATCCAGCCGCAGATCGAGATCAAAAGTGCGATGGACGGTCGAGAATGGCTGTGTTCTTCGCGTGCTACAGTGCGCGTGAAGAACACAGGCTTCTCTCTGAAATGAGGGAAAACTTGCAGGAAGACCCTTGAACGAAGGGGTAGAAGAATAGCGTGCAGGTCCAAAAGTGAAAAGAACTATAACTGGAAGGGCCTTGCAGTCATACAGAAGGGTCCCTGCGGCTTGCAAAAAGGTCCAAGAAGGAGTTTTGAAGGGTAGAAATGTAATGCATGAAGGACCTAATTGTAATCTATTTATTTCTAAGCCTAAATGATGTCCAATTGCTTTCAAATTTTTACATGTGCTTAATTGAACATTTAAGACATTGATTTTACTTCTGATTTATCTTTTCAAACTTGTTTATGTGTTCAATTGATGCATGGATCATCATTTGTTCTTTAGTTTTCAGAATATCTCATTTTTGTGACCTAATTAGGAGGTTTTAACACACATTAAAAGTTTTAGGTCTTTTCTTTAATTCCCACACTTAACCCTTTTTATGTGTTAATTTGATATTGTTTTGCTTAGTGTCTAGCTTAATTTCGGCCTTTTAGCTATGATGAGTAGCCACTCATCATACCCCCATGCTTACGTTTTGCTAGTCCCTTAGCAAACAATCTGTTGAAGTGTAAGGCAATTTAAGTATCAGCAAGGTAAGTGTGTAAAGATATCTTTTTCTTCTTTCAAAAATTTTTAAGTGTTTTATGATGATCTTTAAGCTGAAAAATTTTTTCAATAAACCAACTGTGTTTTTGGACATTGTGAGAACCTGGTTACTGAGGATAACCTACCAGAACTCGAGGCTTAAATGACATAGACCATCTCTCAACCAACAAGGACTCTTGATATTTAAACCTTAAGTCGAATTCCAGGACTCAGGGGGTTTTTACAGAGACTCAGAATGCTATGAAGTTATGGCTGTGCTTTGTGATAAGTCAGGACTAACCAGGTGAATTCTAAGGCTCATTCCTGGGGTTTCACTTCTTTTTAAGTCTAGGTTGGTCCTAACTTCAGCTCATGCTTTCAGATGACTCAAAAATTGATGGTATTCAATCCCAATCCTTATTGTATTTGTCGCTCAGAGAAGAATTTTTTTTTTTTTTTTGGTGGACAAACAGGGTATTGTTTTGAACCCTGAAAACATTTTTGGTGGAAGAGTAGTTTTTCAGACTTTTTGGAGAACATACTTGACTTTTTTTTTTTTTTTTTTTAACAGTATGTCTCCGGAACTTATTTGGTAGAGCGCACTGTATTTGGTGGGTGGATTTCTTTTGTGGAAAGAGATTCTCCTAGACACAAAACTAAAGATTAGGACAAAGAGTCTACCTGCACGCACAGGTAAGGACTCCACCTTCCCTAATGAACACAAGGGTTGAGGCTTAGGTTCAAGTGGTCTTTCCTGACACTGTGTAGTATAAGCCAAGGTTACTTAGACTCCTAAGTCAAAGCAAACCAACGAATCCTGTACTGGTGACTCAGGTACAAGAATTGTCCTAAAGTTAGGAGAGACTGTGGTCTATCTTGTCAAGGCTCAAAGTGTATTAAGCCTAAGCTTGTTTCAAGCTCCTATGGCCCGGCAGGTCAAACTAGTAACGGTTGAATGTCCATAGACACTTATTCTATTATTTTTTTTTTTTTTTTTCAGCTATAAGATCACTTATCTTTTCTTTCTTTTTCTTTTTCTTTCTCTCCCTCCCCTCTTGAAATGAATGTCCTCCTTTGATAATGAAGTACATGTCCCTTATTGTATTTTTGGAATTTTTCTGATTTGTTATTTTTTTGTATTTTTAGCTTTGTAATTTTTAAAGAAAAGTTTTCAAAATTTTTTAATTTTTTTTTTTGAAGTATATAATTTTTTTGATAATACTATATGTACTATAGTTGTGTCGACAATTGCATTTTGGTTTAAATGGTTTACCATTTACACCCCCCCATGCTTAAATGTTTCAATGTCCTCATTGAATGAAAGGGTGGTTGCAAATGCATGCTCTGCTTTTCACTATCCTAGACTGGGTGATGAAAGGAAGTCGGAATGAGGAGATAAAATCTCTGTGCGGACGATTTTAAGTCTGATCTAGGATCAGAGTGAACAGTCGGGCTAGGAAGTGAAATGCATGACATGTGTGTCAATGAATGTATGCTCAGAATGCAAGGGTAGACACTATATGCAAATAAAGGCAAGAGTAAGAAAGGTGTAAAACAACTATATACAAGGGTAGGTGTTTGCTAAGTTTAACGCCGTCAGCTAGGCGAAAACTTAGTTGGTAGCTCAAAATGTAGGAGCGAAATGGTGGAATTGACAAGTCTGAGATCTTGCGGCTCAATAAAAGGTTTCAGTCTTTGTCCATTAACAATAAAGGGTTCAGATTTGTCAAGTTCAGTGATCTCAACGGCTCCATTATCAAATAATCTCAAGATTTTGAAAGGTCCAATCCATTTTGATCTTAACCTCCCAGGAAAGAGTTTCAGTCTAGAGTCGAAGAGAAGGACTTTTTTACCAGGGTGAAAAGATTTCCTAAGAATGTGACGGTCATGGAAGGCCTTAAGTTTGTCCTTATACATCCTTGAGCTTTCATAAGATTCATTCCTTAATTCATCGAGCTCAGACATTTGTAATTTCCTAAGATCACCGGCCTTCTCTAAGTCTAAGTTACACTTTCTGATGGCCCAATAGGCTTTGTGCTCTAATTCTACAGGAAGATGACAGTGTTTCCCATACACAAGTCTAAAAGGAGACATGCCTAAAGGGGTTTTGTGGGCTGTCCTATATGCCCACAATGCATCAGAAAGGCGGGAAGACCAATCCTTTCTATCAGGTCGGATGGTAGTCTGTAAAATCTTTTTGATCTCCCGATTAGATAATTCAGTAAGTCCATTGGTTTGAGGGTGATAAGATGTAGCAATCCTATGTGACACCCCATACTTTTGAAGTAGGGACTGAAAATGTGTGTTTCTAAAATGAGACCCTCCATCACTAATGATGGCTTTAGGTACCCCGAATCTAGAGAAGATGAAATCTTGAACAAATTGTGTCACAACTCTATGATCATTAGTCCTTGAGGGGATGGCTTCAATCCATTTTGAAACATACTCAACTGCCAACAATATGTACTCGAAGCCATAAGATTTAGGAAAAGGTCCCATGAAGTCAATGCCCCAAATGTCAAAGATTTCGCACACCATGATCGGATTCAAGGGCATCATGTCTCAGCGGCCAATACTACCAAGAGACTGACAGTGTGAACATGCCCTGCTATATTCGTGTGCATCCTTGAAGATTGTGGGCCAATAGAAACCACTCTGCAAAATCTTTGCAGCGGTCTTTTTGCCAGAGAAGTGACCGCCGCACGCCTGGTCGTGGCAGAATGATAAGACGCTTCTAATCTCCTTATCAGGGACACACTTCCTAAAGATCTGGTCTTTACAATGCTTGAAAAGCCAAGGTTCTTCCCAGTAATAGTGCTTGGCCTTGGATCTAAGTCTGTCTTTTTGATGTCGGACCCAATTAGTGGGGATGAGTCCAGAAGCCAGGTAGTTGACAATGTCAGCATACCAGGGAAGATCAGAATGAATGACCAGCAATTGCTCGTCAGGGAAGTGGTCAGAGATGGGTAAAGAAGGAGAAATCGCTTCAGAAGGAAGGCGGGATAAGTGGTCAGCTACCACATTCTGCTTTCCAGCCTTATCACGAATCTCTAAATCAAATTCCTGTAAAAGTAGGATCCATCTAATCAGACGAGATTTCGCGTCCTTCTTGGCGAGAAGATATCGAACTGCCGTGTGGTCAGTGTAGACTATAGTGTGGGAACCTAAAAGATAAGGTCTGAATTTTTCCAGTGCATATACTACAGCTAGCAATTCCTTTTCCGTGACGGTGTAATTCCTCTGAGCTTCATCTAAGGTCTTGCTAGCGTAATAGATGACTGTGGGTTTCCCGTCCAATTTTTGACCAAGGACAGCTCCTACTGCATAATTAGAGGCATCACACATGATCTCAAAAGGGTGAGACCAATTCGGGGGTTGCAGTATGGGTGCCTTGGTAATCAGATCACGAAGTGTCGTATAGGCACGAACACAATCGTCAGAGATCTGGAAGTCTACGTCTTTAGAGAGGAGAGTAGTGAGAGGTCGGGCTATTTTCGAGAAATCCGCTATAAAGCGGCGATAAAAACCAACATGCCTGAGGAAAGATCGAATTTGCTTAACCGACGAAGGTAGTGGTAAATCAGAAATCAACTTTACCTTCGCGCGGTCAACCTCAATTCCTCTCTCAGAAATAAGGTGACCTAATACAAGTCCTTCAGTTACCATGAAATGAGATTTCTCCCAGGAAAGTACCAGATTCACATTAATGCATCTTTGCAGGACCTTGGTCAGGTGGTCTAGAAATGCATCAAATGTGCTCCCGAAGACCGAGAAGTCATCCATGAAGACTTCTAAACAATCGCCTACTAAGTCGGAAAAGATTGCAAACATACACCGCTGGAATGTAGCAGGTGCGTTGCACAATCCAAAAGGCATCCTACGGAATGCAAAGGTTCCGTAGGTGCAGGTGAATGTCGTTTTCTCCTGATCATCGGGGTGAATTGCCACCTGATTATATCCTGAATAGCCATCTAGAAAGCAGAAAAATCTATTCCCTGCCACTCTTTCCAGTATTTGATCAATGAAGGGCAAAGGGAAATGATCTTTCTTCGTGGCTTGGTTGAGTTTTCGGTAATCTATACATACTCGCCACGAACTAGCAATGCGTGTAGGGATGACTTCTCCAGAATCAGTGGTGACGATGGTAAGTCCGGCCTTCTTTGGCACAACCTGAACAGGACTTACCCATCTACTGTCAAAAATTGGGTAGATAATTCCATTGTCCAGCCATTTAATCATTTCACTTTTTATCACCTCTTGTAATGTAGGGTTTAATCTACGCTGGGGCTGTCTAGTAGGTCTAGATCCTTCTTCAGTGAAAATCCTATGTGTGCAATAAGAAGGACTGATGCCAGTGAGGTCAGAAAGGTTCCATCCTATAGCCTGCCTATGTGCTCTTAGGGCAGATAAGAGTCGTGACTCTTGATCAGAAGAAAGGGAAGAGTTAACAATCACCAGATAGGTCTGATCAGGTCCTAAGAAAACATATTTGAGAGAGTCAGGAAGAGGTTTGAGTTCAACAGGCACAGGATCAGAAGGAGCAGGTGTGAAAGTTTCAGGAGATCCTAGAGATACTAATGGAATGGGAGGAAGGTCCTCAGTCTCTAAATTTGGTATCTCAGTGGAAGTCAAGTCAGAGTCCAAAGAGTGTTGAGGTTCTAAATTTAATGAATTGATCAAGGTGTCCTCAACCAATTGATCCAATGAATCCAGGGAGAAGATTTCTTCAATTAAACTACAGGTTGGTCCTCTTTGGGCCTGAAAAATATCAATTTTTATTTTCTGATCTCCAAACTTTAATTCTATAAGGCCCTCCTCAATTGATGTTTGCCTTGGCTGTAGCCAAGAAAGGTCTTCCTAAAATGATAGGTGTATTCTGGATATCTTCAGGTACTTCCATGTCAAGGACTATAAAGTCTACAGGGAAGTAAAAATCCTTGACCCGCACTATGACATCTTCCAACACTCCCTGAGGTGTCTTAACTGATCTGTCAGCTAATTGCAGGGACACCTCGGTTGGCTTCAGATTGCCAACCTCAAAATGTGTCAGTAGAGAGGTTGGGATAAGATTGATGGAAGCACCTAGGTCAAGTAGTGCTCTATTGAATGTGGTGTTACCTATCATGCAGGATAAGAGAGGGGTGCCTGGGTCTTTCATCTTAGTTGGGAGGGTACTAGAGATGATGGAACTAGCTTGTTCCGAGAGAATGATTGGACTACTCCCTTTTTGAATTCTTGCTTTACGCTTAGGTGTACATAGGTCTTTTAAAAACTTAGCGTAAAGAGGGATGTGGCGGATTGCATCCAACAAGGGGATGTTTATGTGGACTTACTCAAAGAGCATAAGCAAATCCTCCTCAGGTGCCACACAGGTCTTTTTCTTTCCTTTCTCCTTCTTCTTTAAAGCTTCAGGAAAAGGTACTGGAGTTGTGAGAGGTTCAGTCATAGGTAGAGGAGAAGTAGGAAGTGGAGGAGCAGAACTAGAAGTGGTAGGTGTTGGAAGAGGTGGATCTAGTGTGCATTTACCACTCCTAGTGACTATGGCATTTAGTTCAGCTCTAGAGGTAGATGGTAAATCATTGTTAGGTAGCAGAGGTGGTTGTGTTTGTGCAAGAGAAGAATTTGAGTCAGTGAAGAATTCAGTGTTGTGCACTGGTTGTGAAATGTTATGTGTTTGGTCTTGCAATGCTGGTCTAGGTTGGACATACCTTTGAGCAGGTATGTTCCTAGGGTTGGGTTGTGCTTGTGATGGGAGTGAATGTGGTTGACGGGACTCCGTCAAGTGTGATAGCTGGGCTCTCATCTCAGCTAAGGCCGCATCCTGTCTTTGCTGCATAGCAATATTCTGTTGTTGCATATCAGCAAGAGCTTTCATGATAGACCCCAACTGGTCATCTCGTGTAGGCCCAGATTGAGAGTATTGGGTGGGCCTGGGTTGGGGTTGCTGGTAGGCACGCGGTGGATAACCGTGTAATTGTGGAGGAGGTGCTCGGATCGGGTTGTGCAATGGTGGTGCAGAAGGTTGTTGAAAAGGAGGTCTTTGTGAATTTCCCGACCACGAGAAATTTGGATGATTACGCCATCCAGGGTTATAGGTTTGTGTGAAAGGATCATTGTGAATGGCATGAAGCTCCTCCGAAGCTCCAGAAGGTGCAGGGAAGTCAGTGATGGGAGGAACAAAGGTTCCTCCAACCGGTGAAGGATATAGAAATGGAAAATCCGGTAATGCAGTTTGTGTCACAGAAAGGTTATTCACAGTTTCCCTCCCTGTGGGAAACTGAGAAGAAGTGTTTTGTGCTGGTGACTGAGAAGAAGATGGGTGTTTTGAGAGAAATTTCCATACTTCATCTACTTTCTTCTCGATTAAGCCCACTTTATCCAGTTGACTAGCCACTATCTCTAAGTCTTTGCTACTGGATTGGGCTTCATGTACCCCCGTGTGTGAGTGGGAATGTGAGGACTTTCTATTAAACACGCTCATTGAAGCATTATTAATAGAGTTTTCGGCCATGCCTTCAAAGAGCTCAAAGGCTGAGTCCTCGTCCCAACACAGGAAATTGCCTCCACAAGCGGCATCTACAAAATTCCGTGTGTCATCATGGAGCCCATGGTAGAAGATCTGGACCTGTTGCCAACGTGGGACACCATGGTGGGGACATTTTCTCAAAAGCTCATGGAATCTCTCCCAAGCCTCGTGCATAGGTTCTCCTGAATTCTGGATGAAGGTGGTGATGGCACGCCTTAAGGCATTAGTGCGGCCTACAGGAAAGTACTTTAAGAACTCATGTTCTAAAGAAGCCCAGGAATCTATAGGTGTAGTCCGTGCAAGTGTTCTAAACCAAAAGGCTGCCTTATCTTTTAATGAAAAGGAGAACATTTTCATCAAAAGCGTGTGCTGATCATGTCCTTGCTGACCCAAAGTTTGGGCAAGATTCTTCAGCTCCTCTAAATGCTGAAAAGGGTCCTCAGAAGCAAGTCCATGGAAGTGAGGAATGAGTGCTATAATGTTCGGCTTCAGTTCAGCAGCACGACCCCCATTGGGATAACGTACCACAGGCATTGGTTGGGCAACTGCAGGATTATAATAATCTCATAGTTGAGGTCTACGGGGTTGGGGTGGTTCCTGAGGATTTCTAGGTTGAAGTGGTTGTGGTTGGGGGTTAGCTAATAGATTTACAGCTTGAGCAAGCTGTTGCACCTGTTGGGTTAAGGTATTCATTTGTAGTTGTGTATCGAAAAGGTGCTGAAGATGAGGCATAGGTCCTCTCTCCGGGGGTGGATTAGGATGATTAGGATAAGGTGGAGGTTGGAACCTAGGGATAGGTGGTTGCTGTGGTAGAGGATGTGCAACTAAGTCTGGAGGAAGTTCTTCAAAATCCTCAAAGTGTGAAGAATCAAGATCATCCTCTTGGCGAGGGGGATTGTGAAAAGTATTTTGAGACTCAAGAGGTAAGGGATTAGAAGTGGAAGGCAAAGAAGATGATGCAGTAGCTTGGGTAGCAGTACCCAAGGGGAGTACAAGTTCTGGGTTTTGGGATCTCCTACCTTCCATTGAGTTGGTTTTTTTTTTTTTTTTTTTGAAATCCCGTTTACTCTAATTTGATCCAACTCAATGGGAAAAATTTTTAACGTTCACAATAAAACAGAAGAATCCCAATAAAATCTTAATTCAAGAAGACCAATCAATCGAAATGAATCGGAGAAAATTTTTCCTAGAGGCTGCTACGCAAAGTATGTTATACGCAAGCAATTGTTTCAAGCAATTGTACGTATCCTAAGATAAACCTAGCGAAGTGCAGACCTCTAAAATCCACTGGGAATCTGGATAAGACTGAGCGTGCGAATCCAGATCCTGTGGTTGCAGAAAGATGAGGTAGAAACCCGTGTATTGTGGCCTTAAGTGATCGTGCTGTGTGCACGATAACATTCAACACAAGGCGATTAAAATCTCAAACATGGTTTCACCCAATTTTGCTATCTCCTTTTTGATTTAATTGAAGTGATTAAAATGTGTTTTCTATGCTGCTCGTTTCACTTTTTAATAAATTCAGAACAAGTAGTGGTCTTCTTAACTTTAAGTCAAATGCAAATATGGCAGGAGTTAGAGTTAGGTAAGAAATGCATACCTGACTCCAGCAATCTTCTAATGCAGATTTGACTTGAATTAAAATCTAGCAGGAATGAAATGCAATCCTAAAAATGGATGCCTGAGGTTATGCTGCTGCTAGATAAGTATGAGGTCTTTTTGATTTTTTTGATTTTTTTTTTGAAAAATATTTTTATATGCAATTCAAAAGTAAGGAAAGAAATTAAGAAGATAAAGAAATAAAGTCCAGACAGTCCAGATTTATTACAAAAATTGTGTGAGAACAAGCTCTCACAACTTATGACTAACAATTGCTCCTAATCAATAAACCTAAAACTAAAACTAATACTACCACTACTCCTACAGCTACTACGAGGCAAAACTCCACCAGGAAGACGGATTTGGAGCGCAGCGACTCCACCAGGAAGAAGACACTCCTCCTCAAGTGCTATGGAAAGACAAATGATTAGTAAAAGAATAAAGGAATGTATACACAAATAATTCAATGGAAAAGAAAAGAAATTACAATAAATGAATGAATGAAATAAAGAATTTCTACATAAAAAGAAAATTTTGGTGCAAAGAGCATTGCCTCCCCGGCAACGGCGCCAAAAAATGGTGGTGAAAATGGTTGTTGGTGATAATTGTAATGATTATTGTTATGATCATGTCGTTGTAGTATAGGGTGTATAATATAACATTAAGGATGTCGTATAGTGGTGAGTATGGGTGAGTACCAGTCATTACAACCATTATTATCATTTGCTTATTTATCTAATTTTTACTGGTTTTGTTCCAGGTCGTTCTTTGGGAGGCAATTTATTGAATTTAATTCGGTCACTCTTTGATTATCTCCAAAATTGTCTTCTTATTCAAAAAGAAACTTTACATTTAAAGAATGAATGAATGTTTTATTTACCTAGTTACTAAGAAGTGCTTGCAAAAATACTAACTATGAACAAGCATCAAACAATCTATTATTATACTCTAAACTATGTATTTACAAGTTATACTATTAACACTAATATGTTAGTTCATACTACATTAGGATACCATAGTGTAAAAACTTAACTTACTAGTCTTTTATTTATAGTGACATATATATCAGTTTTAGTGACAGATATAAACGTCGCTAAATCTCAGAAAACACTATATACAACCTAAAGAAGCAAACTGAGGTCTTTAGCGACATTTATAGTGTCGTTTTATTCTGTTAGTAATTATGTGGGTTTACTTATACGTATGTATATTACTTATTCTACTACTTTATGTACAGTAAGTTTTTCTGTTCTTGCTATCTCTTGTGTTCTCTCTTTTTTTTTTTAAGTCATCTGTCCTTTCAATTTCTTCTGTATGGTATTTCAGAGGCTGCGGTGGAAACGGGGTTAGGCTGACGTCCTTAGCGTAAAATGTGTCTTATTAGCGGGCGCGCTTTTCGAGGGATACACAGCACCCTATGGGTGGGATCAGACCTCTACTAAGCGCGCCCTAATCTCAGATTAGGTGCCTTAATTACGTTTTCGTATCAGCGCAGGGCCTCAGCCCAACGCCAGACATACTCGCACGCTCGGGCCCCCAGCCCCACACATACATTACATATTCAATATCATCACACATCAGAGTTCAGCACAAATCGGGTAATCGGATAAGGGATCGCGTTTCGGGCGCCCGGCGCCGTGACGACTGCTTACGTTATAACATAAATTATATTTATATGGCTGCGTTTGGTTTGCAGCACACGATGTGGCGCTATTCCAGCGCCACATCGTGCGCTGGAAATCAGATGCAGCTGCGTCTGTGCGCGTTTTTGGCCCTCGATTTGGGGGCCATAAATTATTAAAAAAAATAAAATAAAATATGGTAAATAAAATATTTACATAATACTACATAATTGATTAATTAATTTTGAATTTTAAATATATTTACTATACAAATAAATTCGCTAAACTAGGCTGATTATACAGGTTTATTTAAGTGATTAAATGGTTAATTACTTATAAAATAATTAATAAATGGTCTAATTGACCTTAAATAGTTTTAACTTACATACTTAAGTATTTAATACATATTTTTATTGTATTTTTACGAATTTATTTATGTTTTATTTAGGCTAAAATAGCAGTTCTGGGTGTTTAAAATTAAAACTAAGTTACAGTAAGTTATACTAGGTATAATTATACTTTGACTAACTTAAATTACTTAATATATATATATATTCCCAAGTTTATAGATTTATTTACTTGATTATTGCTCTAACTTATTAACTTAGCTACTAAATAAGTAAATATAAATCTGTACATACATATATACATAAATCAGTAAATACATGCATAATAGATTAGTATATATACATATTTTTACATAGATTACATATGTATATGAATTTCTGTACAGGTTTTATACATATTTACAGCATAACTATGTATCTAACTGATATGCTATAGTTATAATACTATGAATAGGTATATTTACAGTTTTAAAATAAGTCTATGTCATTAGGCTTTTGTATAAAGTTAGGGAATTAGAGTTGATTGAGTTTTTATTTGAGTTTAGACAGCAGCCGCAGCTACTGTCAGAGGAGATGGAGAAGAGAAGAATGTGTTGTTTTAGTGTTGGTTTTAGTTGCTGTTCAGGGTGAGTTTTTGTAGCAGCAGCAGTGGCTTAAGCCACTGTCAAATGGCTAACTGCTGCTGCAGTTAGTCCACTTGGAGAAAGGGGAACAAAAAATTCACAGATGAAAGGGGAATTTGGAGGAGAAGAGAATTTGGAGATGGAGGGAAATGTAGCTGCAAGTTGCAGCATGTTGCTGTATAACTGGGAACAAGATTAAATTCAAAACAAACTAAACATTGAAGAGATGAAATCCAAATCTGAAAGGGGTTTAAATCTCACGAAAATCTCATGTAAATTCAGCTCAAATACTCATTAGGAAAAACCTTATCAGAAGCATCCTTTCAGATCAACATTCAAATGGCATTGAGTTAGTCTTCCTAATGCCATAGACAGCATGAAGGAAGACTTAGCTCGATCAATTAAAACCAAAGAAACACAATCCCAGTTTCTTGCAACCTTAAGGAGTATGGAAAACTCCTTAGGTTAGAGAATCACCATACAGAAATGATCATCAACACAAATAGTGCATGGCAGTTCTGAAATAGCAAAAAGAGACTAAGAATGCATTAAGGAAATTTAATGGAAGCTGGCGAATGCATTCAAAACAAAGTATAAACAGAATCATGAAAGGCTCTTCTGATTGGTTCTCTGTCACCAGAGAACTTCTCAGACAGAGAACTTCTCAGAATCCTTGCCTACAATGAAAACCAAAAATCCCTTCAATTTGTCAGATCTGTCAAAACATTTCAGAGAGTAAAAATCCTTTAAAATCCAAATCAAAAGTGCTCTGACAAACTGAGGCAATCCATTTAAAACAGAGGGGCTTTTGTGAAACAAATGGAGTGAGTGAGAAGCCCCAAATGGTGCTTGTGACGCCACTTTCAGATCTGAGGCAGTGCGCCATCAGATCTGAAATTGGGTCAGGATGTGTGGGTGATTGATGAAAAATTCGTCGTTAAAAAGGAAAAAACAAGAATCAGAATTTGGATGATGGAAAAACAAAACATGAAGAGGGAGATAAATTGAACAATGAACAGATGATTCTTCCCCTCTGATCTGGACTGATCAGAGGAGGTGAGGGAGGGGATCTAATACTAATTCTACTCCTAAGACTAATCTAACTACAGCTAACATTAAACACTAACAATTAAAACTAAATATATTCTAAACTACTGCAAACTAAATCTAACACTACTTGTGCAGAATTAAAAACCTAAACTAAAAGGAAGAATGGGACCTATGGGTCCTTAGCCGGCGGCTAAGGAGGAAGAAAGGAGGAGGGTGACTCCAGCGGAGGGAAGAGTCTGCTAGTGAGACTCCAGGGTCGTCCTCAGGTGATACGAGGTCCTTAGCGACGAGGAGGGTCGAGAGCAGGCGATGATTCCACAGCCGGTGGCTGTGAAATCAGGGTCTAGATGAAGAGGAGAGACTGGAGTGGATGAACTGATCGCTAAGAGATGTAGGAGGGAGCGATCCCTTGCGCGCGACACCACTGAGGTGCTTAAATAGCAGCTCAGTGACTGGAATCACCGCAAGGGTGAGGTTAATCAAAATTAGGCCGGCGGTGAGGATGAGATGAGTAGAGCGCGGGGCGAGTCGAGAGGGAAATCTGACCGTCAGATGTGATCTGGGAAGAGAGGTGAACGCACGCACCGAATCGTGCGAAGGTTCCAATAGAATCCACCCGCAGATTGAGATCAAAAGTGCGATGGACGGTCGAGAATGGCTGTGTTCTTCGCGTGCTACAGTGCACGTGAAGAACACAGGCTTCTCTCTGAAATGAGGGAAAACTTGCAAGAAGACCCTTGAACGAAGGGGTAGAAGAATAGCGTGCAGGTCCAAAAGTGAAAAGAACTATAACTGGAAGGGCCTTGCAGTCATACAGAAGGGTCCCTGCGGCTTGCAAAAAGGTCCAAGAAGGAGTTTTGAAGGGTAGAAATGTAATGCATGAAGGACCTAATTGTAATCTATTTATTTCTAAGCCTAAATGATGTCCAATTGCTTTCAAATTTTTACATGTGCTTAATTGAACATTTAAGACATTGATTTTACTTCTGATTTATCTTTTCAAACTTGTTTATGTGTTCAATTGATGCATGGATCATCATTGGTTCTTTAGTTTTCAGAATATCTCATTTTTGTGACCTAATTAGGAGGTTTTAACACACATTAAAAGTTTTAGGTCTTTTCTTTAATTCCCACACTTAACCCTTTTTATGTGTTAATTTGATATTGTTTTGCTTAGTGTCTAGCTTAATTTCGGCCTTTTAGCTATGATGAGTAGCCACTCATCAGCAGGCTAGTTCTGTTATCCTGCACTACCTCCCTCAAAAAAAGAGAGATCCTGGTGCTCCTTTAATTTCTTGCGTTATCAGAGATTACACATTTGATAGAGCACTTTTGGATCTCGGTGCATCCATCAACCTAATTCCGACTTCTCTCTACGAGAAGTTTGGGTTAGGTGAACTTCGGCCAACTTCAGTAACGCTACAGTTAGCAGACCGTTCGGTCACAAACCCATAAGGCGTTATTGAAGATGTTATAGTTAAGGTCAAGGATTTCTATTTTCCTATAAATTTCCTTGTCCTTGACATGGATGTACCGGATAATCTGAGGAACACGCCCATCATTCTAGGGAGTCCGTTCCTGGCTACCATAAAGGCCAACATTAATTGTGAAAGCGGTAGCATGGAAATCACCTTTGGGGACCAATGAATGAAATTGGATATTTTTAAGGAGATCAACAAATTTGATGATTGTGGATTTATTGAGGAACTTGATGAGGATAATGATAATATTGAAACTTGTTTGACAGTTTCTTCAATTGAAAGTTCCTCTTTGGTTGATGAATTTGAACCACAACCCTCTTTAGCTGACCTGACATCTTCGGAAGAGGTTACTGATTTTGTTCACTCACAACGTCTTCCTTTTGTTGAATCTTTGGCATCTACCCTACCATCAATCATCACCCCACCCCAGCCTGAATTGAAACCATTGCCTGAGAACTTGAAATATCAATTTTTAGGACCACAGAATACGCTCCCTGTGATTATCAGTGCTAAATTGATGAAGGAGCAAGAGATTAAATTGATTAAGGTCCTAAAGGAACATAAGGAGGCAATTGGTTGGACCATTCATGACCTTAGGGGGATCGAGCCATCTTACTGTAATCATAGAATATTTTTGGAAGATGGATCCCGCCCTTCTCGCCAGATGCAGAGGAGATTGAATCCAAATATGCGAGAAGTGGTCAAAAAGGAAATCATCAAGTGACTTGATGTAGGAATTATTTATCCAATCTCTGACAGTCCCTGGGTAAGTCCCGTTCAGATTGTTCCAAAGAAAGCTGGGATTACTGTTGTGACTAATGAGAGAGGAGAATCTGTCACAACTCGTTCAGCTTCCTCTTGGAGGGTTTGTATTGATTATAGGAAGCTAAACACAACCACTAAAAAGGATCATTTTCCCCTGCTCTTCATTGATCAAATCTTGGAAAAATTAGCCAGGAAGTACTTCTGTTTTCTTGATGGCTACTCGGGATACAACCAAGTTCCTATCCATCCCGAGGATCAGGAAAAAACTACTTTCACCTGTCCCTACGGAACCTTTGCTTTTCGTAGGATGCCTTTCGGGTTATGTAATGCACCTGCGACTTTTCAAAGGTGTATGCTAGCCATATTTATTGATATGGTGGGAGAGTTTATGGAAGTCTTCATGGATGATTTATCTATTTTCGGAGAATCATTTGACACTTGTTTGGCTAATTTGGAAATGATTCTTAAGCGATGTATCAAGATACGACTGGTCCTTAGCTGGGAAAAGAGTCATTTCATGACCCAAGAGGGCATCGTTTTGGGTCATGTAATCTCTGAACGGGAAATTGAAGTGGACAAAGCTAAGGTTGATGCTGATGAGAGCCTCATCATGAGCCATAACTAGCTCATTTTGACCCAATAAAGAAGATAAAAGCTCCTACATAACCTAGAAGAAGGCTTAACTGAAGGAATAAATGCTCTGAGAAGAAAACATGAATTAAAGGTTAAAACCGTAATTTTACCATTACAGTACATAAACGGGATTTCTCAGAGGCAAAACACAGGTCAAAAGGTCTAAATGAGATAAAAAGTGGGTTGAGTCAATCAGAAATAGGTTCATGTGCAATCTAGGAAGTAAATGACATGTGGTAACCCTAAAACAGACCCGCTTAATTTAACAAGGTTTCGGTCAGAATAAAAATCAATTAAATCCTCTAAAAATCATGGAAAAATATCCCCTAGGGTTTAAAACACTTAAGTTGGCCTTTGGAACCCAGTTTGACCTAGATTAGGGTCCTAGTTCATCAATTAACCTAATTTAGGTTTTTACGCAAAATGTCCAGTCAAACGAGGTCAAAACTAAAATCCAACTTCACCATTGGATTCCTTAGGTCAAAATTAGGTTTGTACCAAAATTTGGACCTAAGGGGAGGTCATCTTGACCTACTTTGCAATTTAGTACTCCCAAATCATAATTTGGTCCCTATCTTTTGAAAAGCATAACAGAAAGCCCCCTAACTTCCTCGCCACCTTTGCAATCAGGTCCCACTGCCATTATTAGGGTAGGATCCTGCTCTGATGAGGATTTGAGAGGGAATCCTCTCTGATTCCTCAGAGATCCCCTCCCAGAAATGGAAGGGAGATTCTCTGAGGAATTCCCTTCCATCTGAGGCCAATCTTGATCCCTGGTGTGAACCCAATCTCTCGTGCGAACGCACGAGGGATTTGGGTATCTAAACTCTTTCCATCTCCGGCGACCGACCTCAGACGATTGCGTGCCTTCCACGCCTTGAACGACTGGCCCAGTGCCTATATAAGAACCCACACCTCCGGCCGGTCATCTTCAGCTTGATTTGGCTGAGTTTCACCTCCAATTCATCTCCTCCTGCCCGGCCAAAATTCCCAGCAAGCTCCGGCGAGCCCCCCTCCCCTCCCTCTTCGCTCTGCCACAAAACCAGTGGCAGAGTTAGCTTCCTGACTCTCCTCTACGTCGCACAGCACCCGCGCACGCCGCCTCAGCCCCGTCGTCGCCGCCGTTCTCCCCCACTGGGCAGCATCTTCTCCGGCAACAACAGGTACTGCTGTTCGCCTCTCCGTCCCCCTTCATCCCTGTAGTTAGGCCAAATACCTTCTCCACATTCCCCTCTCTCTTTTTCCCTTGTTATTTTATCTACTTACCCCCCGACAGTGCCTGAACACCTCCATCTTCCTCGCCTCCGACCAACCTCCGGCGAGCCGCCCACACCACTCCGCCCCTCCACACGGCTCGACAACCATCTCGTGAGCTCTGCCTCACCACCAGGAACTCATTCCACCCCTCCACTGCCACTCCAGACCTCCACAATAACCCCCCGACCAACCCCACAACTCCGGCCACAGGTTGACCTAGGCACGCACGCCTAGGCCGACCTGCGGCCTACAGCACCGTCCACTGCCTTCGCCGTGCTACGGCGAAGGTCTCTAGTTGGTCTGATTGGGCCGAGAGGCTCGTTTTGTGTCTGACGGTGTTGATGCTCCTGCCGCCATGGACGACATTTGAAGAAGCTCCGTAGTAGCTCCAGGCGCCAGGGCTCCCAGGCTACAGGTGCTGCATATTCGTGCGAGTGTCGCGAAGTGCTCTGGTCCAGCAAGGAGTGCTAGCAGAGCCAGCAGCTGTGGGGATGGCACGCAAGTCTGCGGGCGCGCGCGAAATCAGGGCAGAAGCTTTAGTCCCACATCGTGGAGAGACGAGGTGCCACTGCGCCATAAATTGAATTTGTGATATTACCTTAACGCCTCCATAAGCACAGGGGTGACGTCCCTCACATGCCCTCACACCCGCCTCGTCCGTGGCTTGATCTCGCAGATCTGGAGGGATCCGACCCGACCCAAACCTCAGCACTCCTCGCGCATCACACCACCTGCAGGTGCGCCTGGTCCTGGGTACGATCCGACCCGAATATCCATGTGGCTCTGGGAGAGCGTGCCTGAGTGAATTATTGAGAGAGAGAGACGTGCGGGTAGAGGGAAATGGGTAGGTTTTGCACTTATGCAGGTAGACTGAGCGTGGAGAGACTTAGCCGCAAGGAGAAGAGAAGCAGAAGAAGAAACTGAGCGAAGGAGAGACCAAGGCAGAGAAGAAGAAGAGGAAAGAAGACTTCACAGGAGAAGAAGGAAGAGCAAGGCAGAAGCAAGCCAGAGAACGAAAGAAAGGTCAAGTGAAGACAGCAAAGATCAGAAGAAGAAGAAAGAAGGAAGGCAAGGCAGGAGAAGAAATAAGAGAAAAGATACAAAGGCAGGAAGAAGAAGCCTTCGCAAGAAAAGAAGAGAAAGAAGATCAGAAGAAGAAAAAGGGGAAATACTTTTAAGACGTCTGATCACCAGATCAAACGTCCAATTTCATATTTTTTGTCATAATTACTTTTAATGGCATACATTCATATTTGAATTAACATTTTGAGTAAATTAGAGTGTTCAATTACATTTTGATTAGTAGTAAATTCCATTTGCTCCCTGTGTTCGACCTCGGATACTCCGATTTTCGAGTAATAAAATTCTCTATTTGTTTGAACGCTTTGTCGGCTATACTACAACGTGACATCCTTTAAAATCGCACAAAAGCATGGAGAACATATCGCTAAACTTCCTCCTCCCACATCTGTTAAACAGATCAGATCATTTCTTGGCCATGTGGGATTTTATCGAAGATTCATCAAGGATTTCTCGAAGGTTGCTCGTCCTTTGAGCAATCTTCTTGCCAAAGAAACGCCGTTTGTTTTTGACGAATCATGCCAAAAGGCATTTGATTTCCTGAAAATGGTAGTCACCTGTGCTCCAATTTTGCAACCACCAATTTGGACAGCCCCTTTTGAGATCATGACCGACGTTTCTGATTACGCGGTCGGGGCTGTCCTGGGTCAAAAAATTGATCGAAAGCCCTCTGTCATCTACTACGCTACTAAAACTCTGGATGAAGCCCATAGGAATTACACTGTTACTGAAAAGGAATTACTAGCTGTAGTATTTGCTTTGGAAAAATTCAGGGCTTATCTCTTAGGGTCTCATGTTATCGTTTATACCGACCACTCGGCCTTGAGACATCTCTTGGCTAAAAAGGATGCTAAATCCTGGCTTATTCATTGGATTCTTCTTCTTCAAGAATTTGATCTTGAAATCAAGGATAAAACTGGGGTACAAAATGTGGTGGCGGATTATTTGTCGAGACTACTAGGTGATTCTTCTTGTCCGGACATTCCGATTGCTGACACCTTTCTGGACGAAGCTATTCTTATAGTTTTAGGTGTCTACACCCCATGGTTTGCTGACATTGTTAACTATTTGGCCGTTGGTCAAATCCCCTAGAATTGGACCAAGTAACAACGGGATAGACTCAAATATGAGGCCAAATACTACTTCTGGGAGGACCCTAAACAGTATCGCATCGGCTCTGATCAGATTATTCGCCGATGTATTCCGGAGAATGAATTCAACAGTATACTCGAGTTCTGCCACGCATCTGGGTGTGGTGGACATTTCTTCAAGAAAAAGACGGCTGCAAAAATCTTGCAATCTGGCTTCTATTGGCCGTCTTTATTCAAGGATGCGCAGGATTTCTCAAGGTCATGTTCTCGATGTTAGGCACTCAGGAGCATAACTAAGAGAGACATGATGCCCCTAAACCCTATTCTTCCTGTCGAAATTTTCGATGTTTGGTGCATCGATTTCATGGGACCCTTTATCCCTTTATTTGGACATCAGTACATTCTTGTTGCTGTTGATTATGTGTCCAAATGGATTGAGGCGATTCCCACCCGAACCAATGACCACAATGTGGTCATCAATTTTGTCAAGAAAAATATCTTCAGTAGGTTCGGGATTCCGAGGGCTATCATCAGTGATGGTGACACTCATTTTACTAATGCCCAATTCCAGAATTTATTTGCCAAATACGGGGTTAATCACTGAATTTCCACACCTTACCATCCCCAAACGAATGGACAAGTCAAGATCTCCAATCGAGAGATCGAGAACATTCTGCAAAAAACGGCTAGGCCTGATCTCAAGGATTGGACTCAAAAGCATGAGGACACTCTTTGGGCCTACCGTACGGCGTATAAAACGCTCATCGGCATGTCTCCATTCCATTTGGTGTATGGAAAGGCGTGCCACCTACCCGTAGAGATTGAACACAAGGCATTTTGGGCAATCAAACAATGCAATTTAGATCTGAATCAAGTTGGGAAGACCAGGAAACTCCAACTATCTGAGTTGGAGGAGCTTAGAAATGATGCTTATGAGAATGCCAAGATCTACAAGGCTCAGACCAAAGCTCTACATGATCAATTGATTTCCCGCAAGAGCTTTGAGCCAAACCAGAAGGTCTAGTTATTCGATTCTAAACTTAAGCTCTTTCCTGGCAAACTTAGATCTAAATGGAATGGCCCATTCATAATTGATCAGATTTTTCCAAATGGTGCCGTTCAGATTTCTGACCCAAAGACAGGTAACACCTTTAAAGTCAACAGTCAACATCTGAAGGCTGTTGTTGACCGTATTCTTCCAGAACCCGTCTCAGACTCTGTTGCTCTAGCCATTCTGTGACTTCTTTGGCTGGACTTTGCCTAGCTGAAGGCATTAAACTCAGCAGTTATACATATGACACAAGGCTGATACGAGCTTCATATTCAGGTGACATTTTTCATATTCTACCCTTTCTTTCATGTCTCTTTTTCAATGAGGACATTGCATCAGCTAGGCATGGGGGGTGGATTCATTTTTGAATTATTTGGTCAGCTTTGTGAAATCCATATAAATTGTTTTTCTCTTCTTATTTATAAAAAAAAGAATCAAAATTAGGAAGGATTAGTTGGACATTAGGACTTTTCAATCCTAAGAAACTTTACATTAGGATCTGAACACAAAGACCTTTCAAGTCTTTGGACTTAATTAGCCTGCGTATCCACTAAAATGTGGATTTGTCTTTGAGTCATCGCCATCTTAATTCTATCGTAATTGGAATAAATAAGTTTGGGTGATAAGTACACGACTTATCAACCCACCCTCTGATTTGAGGGAATTTCTGAGTTTTAAGCATCTACACACTTTCTTTGGACTGACTCGTTGTTCGGTGATTTTAACGAAAATTGGGTAGCTAATGAACCTTCTAGGGTGATATGGCTGGCAAGTTATCATGGGTAATAGCCCATAGGTAGGTTGTCCAGAGCCCAGTCACTGGACCTTTCTCTTTTTGCTACCTTTAGGTAAATCTTATACCAGGGAAGCCACCTACTTAAAAAAAAAAAAGAAAAGGAGAAAAGAAATAAGCCACACTTCGCCGCACGAGTATGGCTGGCAAGTTGTCGGTGGTAACAACTCATCGACCGGTTGTCCAGAACCTAGCTCAGTAAATGCACTAAAGAAATTCCCAAAACACTTAAGAAGAAGCAGAGAAGTAGAATAAACCGGGGAGATATATACTGGATTCGCCCTTGTGTTGACCCCGTAAAAAAATAAAAGTAGGAAGAAAGCTACCGGTTGTAAAGATACACCTTTAGGCAGAATTCTTTTTAGGTCACCTAGAGGCGTAGAAATCCAAAGTCCGTTTTAATTGCCGGTCAACGAGTCTATCACAATCACAATAAGATGCTTAAAACTTAGGTTTCTCATCAAATCTTGGGTGAGTTGAATGGCCGTAGAAAGCTACTCTTAAACCCTAAAATTTGAAAATCCAAAAAAATTAGAAAAAAAGGAAAAAGAGAAAAATAAAATTTTCTTTGAATAAGGCGAGGGCTTGAGGCGGTCTGCATTTTGGCTGATACTCCGGTGCTGTTGTGTCTTTGAAAGTTCTGTTCCTAAGTAAATTTCTTAATGATTGAAAATAACTCCAGCCTAAATAATCCAACCTAATTCTTTTATAAATAGCATATAGTTTTTGCTAGGGGCTAGCAAAAGATAGCCATGGGGGTATGATGTAAACACATTTACACTACTTAAGATGTCTATTTATGTATGTTCTTAAGCATAGAATTGCATTTCATGATATAAATATTGCATAACATGCATCATCTTGCATTTAGAGTAGTTTGAATAAAATGGAGGTTAATTGTCTCCTTTTATGTGCTTGGACAGGGAAAACATTTTATCGGGGCCTTGGATCAAAGATCCAACCATATGGATGTGATTAGTTCAACAACGCCAAGATCGCCCTAATCAGGCATCCGTAGCATCAGATAGTGACTGGGGAACCCTAGAAGATCAAGGGCCAGGATGGTGTATATCCGCACTTCAAATGACAAATATGACCGCACGAATGAATTCGGATCGACGATCGCAGCCCAACGACGCAAAAATCGAGTCAATCCGACATCCGTGGCACCATCTACAACATCTAGAAGATGGACGACCAAGATGGCGCCACGTGGCACCATCTCAACCGCCTAAACGGCCGCATGCATCCAGTGAAGCTTCCACACCCGCTCCCTCTCCGTCGTTGGATCTCAATCCAACTGCTGTGGACAGCCGCACCTAAAAGCGTTCGCTCGACCATCCGCACCTCGTAGCGCAGCAGTCGAAGGAGCTATCGCCAGCTGCAGCCGCGGGTTTGAGCCGCAGCGAAGGGGAGAAAGGCGCGAGAGAGAAAGCGCAGGCGAGCGTTGGATCGTCATCGGGCGGCTCAGATCCTCCGATAGCATTCACACGCTATTGCACGCGCGGCGAGGACGTGCCATCGTACGCGTTGAGGCAAGCACACAACAGCGGGTGAAGGAGCATCCTAAGCCATCCGATCAAGATGATGAACGTGGGTGGGTGTTGTATGCGGGCAGCTGAGGAGGTGCGCGTGGGGAGCGCCCACTACACCCACGTTGGGGCTTTAGCGACGGTTTTATCCATCACTAAAGATCCCTTATTTATTGTTTTAAAGATGTAATGACCAATTTGCCCCCACTCCTTGCAACTATAAAAGGAGACCCCCTCCACACGAAATTCTCATCCCTTCCTTCTCTTCTCTACCTCTCCAAAGCTCAAGAGAAGCTTGTCCCACACCCGGGATGCTTCTCGCGAGATAAAGTCCAAATTTTCGTCCCCCTGCGGAAGTGGATCCCGCGACGACGACAGCGTGCTGCTCCGTTCCCGTTCTTCTACTTCGTCCTCCTTCGTCCAGGCGTCATCCCGTCCGGCTTGTCCTCCAAGCAATCGTCGAGGAGGATAACTTCTCTCTCCCATTCTTCTTTACAGCTTTTCTAGTGTAGAATTTTCCTGCTTTCTAGTGTAGTTGATTTCCCGCTTTCTAGTGTAACTTTTATTTGGTTTGATTGTATAAACATTTTGAGATATTGAATGCATGTTCTCTTTCTCTCTCTCTCTTTCTCTCTCTTTCTCTCTTTGTCTCTCTCTCCCTTTTTAGTCTGATAGTTTCATTGTAATTATATCGTCTCGCTTTTCAAAAAAAAATTCTAAAAAAAAATATAATTGCGAATCTAGATCAACGTAGCCTCCCTGTGTTTGACCCGGAATTCAAATTTTGATATAAATTTTATTTGTTGAACACGAATTCTTCGCTTTCAAGCTACAACGACAGGTTTTCCAAAACTAAACACGTTAGCGTAGTAATTCGAGAGTTCAACACTTGCCCTATTCTACAAAGAAAGATGGGGAAAAATAAGAGAAGAATGGTCTAATTCATTAAGAGTACTAAGAACATGAAGTTGCAAATGCCAAGCTTGTGATGGATGGCCAAGTATACTATGTGTATAGAAACCCCTAAAGAAATGGATTGAAAGCCAAAGAGGAATCGGCTAGACCAAAAGTGAAATGCTGGATATTGAATCTTGGCAACTCTATCACGAATCTAAAAAGGGAATCTTGGATCCTATGGTCTAAGATTAGACCCAAATGATGCACTAGGTCTCTAGAGTTCCATTCTTAGTACCATGTCAGAAATGGATTAAAAGACAAGTAGGTCCACTAGGTGGGCTCGTAGATCTGCACCCACTGACTTCGTGAACCATAGGTTCACTCTTTGGGCTAGAGGCCTAAGAATGTGTGGTGGCTAGGGGGTACCAAAGATGTACCTCGGAACACAGATGGTTCCTAGGTACGGTGATGACTTATGAGCTATCGTCGAGTTAAGGCACTTGGAAGTATCCGAATCTGACTCAATGTGGAGGTACTGATAACTCTAGACTTAACAGGCGTTTGCATGTGCAATGGAAGATGCTGAGGTACTTGGTACTCACAGCTAGAGGCTTGTGAGGTGCCCGCGTAAGTGAAAGACACCGAGGTACCGTGAGGGGTTTGGTTGAGATCTCATCTGACGACAGATTGAGAGGGTACACCCAGAGATCGCTCCTAGCAGGAGCATTGGTGTGACTCGACAATTCTAACCAACCTTGCAACTTCCGATCTAGAATGATCTGTGACTAGACCTTGCGGGTTACGAATTGAGCTCGCTCTTCGATGTTGCAAGGTATTGGCTTGGGTAGCTCCCAAGAGTCCTGACTCTTCTGACTGAGGTTAATAACGTTCTCAATACGTCGAGAATGGGTATGCCTTTCACAAGGGTTATTAGCTCTACTAGCCCCTGCCCTATCTAGGGGGAGACTATTAGGCTGAAATCCAAGGGAAGGATACGTCTCAATTTCCTCTAGTAGAGAGGGATGATTTCCCAGAATCTGACTTCTGAGGCGAGTGAGAGAATAAGTCATGTGATAATAAAGTTGAATAATTGCGTGAATAAATTCTAATAAATTAGGAAAGAGGCTTATAGCTAGCCTGTAGTGCTAATGAAATTTAGGTTAAGCATGGGAGATAGGAAAAGGGATGTGGTTAGCTTGTTACATAACCAAGGCATAAGTAACTAGAGGAAACAACTTGTGGTTGGTCGATAGGGTAGAAATACACACACTACCTTACTCCATTTTGGTTGTTATACATAATTGTCCCTACTAAGTCACTTGGCTCATCCCTACATTTGTGACCCATTTTCAGGTATCAGTTGCAATGCTGTAAGCGATATGTTATGTTGTTTTTTAGCCCAACACTTAGGCGGATAATAGAGTATTTGCTTCTATCTTCTCTTGGGTACATTGTTGGTATCTAATGTCAAACTTTTAGTTGGATTTTCTTTAGATTACATTGTAATATGATATTTTTCGTTGTATAAAGGATTGTGATTATGAACTTTAGATTTTTGTACATGTTATGTGTTAAACAATGAACTGCATTCCAGAATTGTGATTAATCGTAGATGTTTTTGGTGATAAGTCATTATACTTCCTCATTCGTCTATATCATTTCTCGTATTTTATCGCTTTAGGTTGCAAGGTGTGCCCAATTGTGTTTTACCACTTTTGCTTGTTTCATGGTGTGGTTGTGAGGTGTACCCACGTATTTAATTTTGTGGTTTGCATGCATAGGAAAAGGTTGCATATACAAGTTTTGGGAAAATATTGAATAAGCAAGGGAAACTCCGTCGAATTTTCAACAGGTTTCGACCCTATGATTTATTTAAAAGATCAACTTTCCTAAGACTTACGTAGTTAATAGGACTACAAATTATAACTCTAACTACTTGGTAGTTGGGACTCTAGCGCTTGCACACTCGGTGATGTTGGTGCTAGAGCACCACGATCATTTGTTTTGATGATAACAAAACACGTGTCATTTAATATTTGCGCTTTGAGTCCTAGATTTCAGGTCAATCGCAAATGGATACGTGATTAGATGGAGTTCGAGCTCGCATCCAGGATGGGTTGGAGGAGCTCGATGGAGAGCAAAAGAGATTCGCGAGGAGCGATATATTGAAGAAGGAAGGAGATGAAGAATAGGATAGATTTCCTTCTCTTGTACTCATTGTATTTTTCGTTTCTTTTGTTGCTCTTTATTTTTGTTACTTAGATTCATGTTAAAGAGCCTCAAAGTACCCTAACAGTAGTCCTAGGAACACCTGCACAACCCTAGGATACTTAGGTTTTCTGTAGAACACTTAGAAAACCAATATAGGATTCAAACAGAGTTTCCAGACGTCTAATTCCCAAATCAGACGTCTGATAAAGTATTTTAAGACGTCTGACTGTTGTTTCAGACGTTTGATAACTGTTAGGCTGGACATAGTTAGTTCCGTCTGATGAAATCAGACGTCCATACCTTAGACCAGACGTCCAATTAGTGGACCGTTGGCTGGCTTAGCAAACACTCAAGATTATGACCGTTAGAGCCTTATCAGACATCCTTAGGCCTTTCCAGACGTCTGATAAATGACCGTTTTGCCTCGGCTGACCCAAAATCTCTTCTCAGAGATTTTCTAGCCGTTGCAACGTTTGGAAATCAATTCCCACAGTAAAAGTAGGTTTCCAGACGTCCAGACATAGTGCTAGACATCCTATATGTCGTCTGATGGACTTGCACTAGAACCCTGTTTAGATCTGATCCAGGTCAGGAAGAGACTCGCCCAAAATCAGACGTCTAACCTTGGAATCAGACGTCTTAAAGTAAACTTCCAGACGTCTGATGATAGAATTAGACGTCTGATAAGCCTGTCAGAATAATGATTGTTCCTGATTTCGGGCTGATTCTCTTGGGCTTGTTCCCAACGGCTATAGAACCTTTCCTAAGCCTTCCAAAGCCTTCCTAAGGCCTCTATAAATAGAGGGGAACCTTTGCAACACAAATACACACCTAGATACACAAGATACACTTGGCTACACACTTTCACACTCTCTTGTGTCTTAGCTAGCTCTTGCTCTCCAAGCTCAAGCTCCATTCTCTTGAGAGCATCAAGCTTTGCGCACCCGCTCTCCCACCGTAGTTCACGAGAGCGAAGTTGCGCCGTCGCGTGGCTCACGCACCGCGTCATCAACTCGACGCACTCCTTGCAAAGGGGAGTTTCCTAATTCCTATAGAAGCTAGGTTTATAATTACTTTGTTGGCTCTATAGGACTTGTTGTTTCTTTTATCTTTGTTATTTAGTTGGGTATTCGCTTTGCGAATTCCCGTCTCCTTCGTGAGATAAAATCCTTCTCCTGGAGAGAAGGGGTTGAGGTACGCTACCCTCGTTTAAGTAGCGTGGTTGTATTGAGGTTGAATCACCCTCGTTTAAAGTGATTCGGTTTAGTGGATTTTGATCAACTTGGTTGATCGGAAAATCTTAACTCGAGAGGGTTAGGTGGTGGTTTTCACCCGATTTGGATTTCCACCTAAAAATCTTTGTGCCTTTTGTGCGATTGCATTTTGTGAGATTGTTTATATTTATTTCCACAATTATTACGTCACCCCCTCCTGGTAGGGCCGGAAAACTTTCATTTGGTATCAGAGCAGGTTCTTGCAAGATCGGAGTAACACCCGGCAAGAAGATCATGGAGGGAAGCATAGCCGCAATCAGAATCTCCGAAGGGCAGTCCACCGTCCGACCACCCTATTTCGACGGGAGGGACTTCGGATATTGGAAGTTGAGGATGAAGACGTGGCTCCAAGCCACTGAATTCGAGATATGGGGATGTTGCGAAACCCCATACGAGATCCCGAAGCGACCCCAAGGAGGCTACTCGCAGCTGCAGATTCGAGAGCTTTCACTCAACGCAAAGGCAATGAATGCCCTGTATTGCGCGTTGAGTCCGAAAGAGTTCAAGAAAATCCAAGAGTGCACTACCGCCCACGAGATATGGAGGAAGTTAGAAGACACTCATGAAGAGATGAGCTCGGAGGAAGAAGAAGAAGAAAAAGAAGAAGAAACCGCTTGCTTTGGTTTCATGGCCAGAGGAAGCAATAGCGACAGCGAAAGCGGAAGCGACTCAGACAATGAGGTAAGTTATGATTTACAAGAAGCTTTTAATGAACTATTTGAGCTTAGTAAATCATTAAAAATAGAAAACAAAAGCATGAAAAAGAATCTTAGTTTTCTTAAATCTGAAAATGATAGGTTAGAAATAAAACTTAAGGATTTAGAAGCTAGTCCTAAAAAGGATAACCTATTATTAGAAAATAATAACCTCATCAATGAAAATAATAAATTGATTGAAGAAAATGATAGTTTAAAGTTAGAAATTTCTGACTTACAGACTAAGATGCATACTATAGAAAAAGAAATTGCATGTCTTAGGAAAAATTCTAACAAATTAATCAACAAAGTTGATAATTTTTATAGCCCTAAGGTTGAAAAAGGATCTCCATCAAGGAGACCCACTAACAGATCCAGATCCAAGCCCACTTGGATACCGAAGAAAGAATTAGAATCTTGTTTTGTAGGGTTCAGGGATAATTACAACACAAAGGACTGGACCTACAAACTCAAAGCTGGTCAACTCCAGTTGAGAGAACCAAGGAGTAGACCAAGGAGGAGAACAAGAAGACCGATGAGACGGCGAATAAGCAACGGACCCGCCGCACGTCGACCACCAGATTGGAGACTGGCGCAAATGCCCGAGCCTCCAAGCTACGGATGGAAGCCCCATCCGATGTGGCATCCACCACCATTCGGGCCATTTTATTGGCCATGGTAGGTGAGGTAAAAAATTCTTCACCCTATCTTTTTATCATTAGCATTTAGATAGGGGGAGTTAAAAAAATTTTTTATGAGCTAATTGTAAATTTTTAAGGGGGAGATATAAGGTAGCTAAATTTCCTTAGAAAGGGAGAGAAAAATAATAGCTATCTTGTTGTTATAAAAAGAAAAAAGGGGGAGGACATCACCTTTGTTAAAAGAAATTTATAGAAGAACATGTCTTAAGGGGGAGTTATAGGAAATCTATTAAATCTTTTTAATAATGTCAAAAAGGGGGAAGATTTTCTGCATTATTATTTATGGTTTTGTCATCATCAAAAAGGGGGAGATTGTTGGTGCTAGAGCACCACGATCATTTGTTTTGATGATAACAAAACACGTGTCATTTAATATTTGCGTTTTGAGTCCTAGATTTCAGGTCAATCGCAAATGGATACGCGATTAGACGGAGTTCGAGCTCGCATCCAGGACGGATTGGAGGAGCTCGATGGAGAACAAAAGAGATTCGCAAGGAGCGATATATTGAAGAAGGAAGGAGATGAAGAATAGGATAGATTTCCTTCTCTTGTACTCATTGTATTTTTCGTTTCTTTTGTTGCTTTTTATTTTTGTTACTTAGATTCATGTTAAAGAGCCTCAAAGTACCCTAACAGTAGTCCTAGGAACACCTGCACAACCCTAGGATACTTAGGTTTTCTGTAGAACACTTAGAAAACCAATATAGGATTCAAACAGAGTTTCCAGACGTCTAATTCCCAAATCAGACGTCTGATAAAGTATTTTAAGACGTCTGACTGTTGTTTCAGACGTCTGATAGCTGTTAGGCTGGACATAGTTAGTTCCGTCTGATGAAATCAGACGTCCATACCTTAGACCAGACGTCTTAGGAGACGACTGATGGATTTTCCAGACATCCAATTAGTGGACCGTTGGCTGGCTTAGCAAACACTCAAGATTATGACCGTTAGAGCCTTATCAGACGTCCTTAGGCCTTTCCAGACGTCTGATAAATGACCGTTTTACCTCGGCTGACCCAAAATCTCTTCTCAGAGATTTTCTAGCCGTTGCAATGTTTGGAAATCAATTCCCACAGTAAAAGTAGGTTTCCAGACGTCCATACATAGTGCCAGACATCTTATATGTCGTCTGATGGACTTGCACTAGAACCCTGTTTAGATCTGATCCAAGTCAGGAAGAGACCCGCCCAAAATCAGACGTCTGACCTTGGAATCAGACGTCTTAAAGTGAACTTCTAGACGTCTGATGATAGAATTAGACGTCTGATAAGCCTGTCAGAACAATGATTGTTCCTGATTTCGGGCTGATTCTCTTGGGCTTTGTTCCCAACGGCTATAGAACCTTTCTTAAGCCTTCCAAAGCCTTCTTAAGGCCTCTATAAATAGAGGGGAACCTTTGCAACATAAATACACACCTAGATATACAAAACACACTTGGCTACACACTTTCACACTCTCTTGTGTCTTAGCTAGCTCTTGCTCTCCAAGCTCAAGCTCCATTCTCTTGAGAGCATCAAGCTTTGCGCACCCGCTCTCCCACCGTAGTTCACGAGAGCGAAGTTGCGCCGTCGCGTGGCTCACGCACCGCGTCATCAACTCGACGCACTCCTTGCAAAGGGGAGTTTCCTAATTCCTATAGAAGCTAGGTTTATAATT
Organism: Thalassia testudinum; assembly: GCA_037157565.1. Classification (NCBI taxonomy): domain Eukaryota; kingdom Viridiplantae; phylum Streptophyta; class Magnoliopsida; order Alismatales; family Hydrocharitaceae; genus Thalassia; species Thalassia testudinum. The sequence goes on along the minus strand of JAZHRO010000051.1, from coordinate 37,594,977 downwards.
ACTTTGTTGGCTCTATAGGACTTGTTGTTTCTTTTATCTTTGTTATTTGGTTGGGTATTCGCTTTGCGAATTCCCGTCTCATTCGCGAGACAAAATCCTTCTCGTGGAGAGAAGGGGTTGAGGTACGCTACCCTCGTTTAAGTAGCGTGGTTGTATTGAGGTTGAATCACCCTCGTTTAAAGTGATTCGGTTTAGTGGATTTTGATCAACTTGTTTGATCGGAAAATCCTAACTCGAGAGAGTTACATGGTGATTTTCACCCGATTTGGGTTTCCACCTAAAAATCTTTGTGCCTTTTGTGCGATTGTATTTTGTGAGATTGTTTATATTTATTTCCACAATTATTACGTCACCCCCTCCTGGTAGGGCCGGAAAACTTTCAGGTGATTCATTTCTAATCCGTTGGGAAGATTATCGGGGCATGACACTACGGCTTCAAAGGGAGATGGTGTAGGACCCAGTCATGCACCCAAGTGGTGGTAGTTACCCATTTAGTAGTGATGGTTAGTTTCCATTTTCGTTGTAGTTCTTTGATGTTATAGAAATAAAGTTGTTTCCTTTTCGCACTCTGAATTCGATTACGATGGCTCTATACTGCATTTATCTTGAGCTAGTGAATGTCTTTCCTACTTTCTTTAAACTATCATTTCTTTTTTGCAATTGCATATGTAGAATGTATGTTGTGCCTTACGTTTATTACTTTCTGGATGACTGGATCTTGGGTAAAAAACATTGGTCAAGCCTGATTTCCATCCGGATTCAAGTCGAGTTGTAACAAGACGTCTCCCTAGAGCTAATTAGACATCCGATTTATTTTCCATATGCCTATAATTTGTATCTCTCTAGCTAGACCATGTGTTTGATTTGAATAGTTGTTTAAACTCAAAAAAATATTATTCTAATTTGAATTACAATAGCTCTAAGGCTTGATTAGTACCTTCCTAAGTGTACAAGTACCTATTTAGGATCTCCTAATACGATGTATCTCAATTATTGTGCCTTGATAAACAATTACGTGCAACTGAGAACTGTTGTGCTCATATTACTCTCAAGTGCTTATTATGACTTCATCCCTCATTCCACTGCGTCAAGTACTTTTTCTTTGATTCTAATCTTCATATAGTTTTACAAAAGGAGTATTCTAAGTCTTGATCTTAGTTTCTATCTATATATATAAAGGCTCTATAAGATTTATTTGCTACATTTTTTGTACTTGGATACTTGGCATGTGGGTTTTCCTTCGAAAAAGGGAGGTAAGAAGTTTCTTAGGGTTTGTCCAAGAAAGAGAATTGTATTAGGGTACGGTTCCCTTTGATGTTTGTAGCATGGTATGGTAGATTAGGAACTTGGTTGGACAAATCTTTAGAGGATCCAGGTATAGGTCTTTTTTTTCTCTCAAAATGATTTTCACTTTAAATATTGGTGAAACTTTTGAGATTTTTTATGTCATTTATTTTTATATTATGCACAATTCACTCCTTTCTGGTATATTTTTCAATTTTCTGTATTTAACGGGTGCTTGTTTGATTGTTTGGTTTTATTTTTATGTCCTTGCTTGCATAGATCACCACTATCTTCCAATCATTATTGTGAGGACGTGCCAACAGAAATCTCTTCTTCACTAATTTAAGTGCCCAAGAACTATAGAAACATTTCAAGCATAGGCATTAGAGTGAAAACCACTTACAAAATCTTGAGTGATTTGCTTATTACTCTACTTTTCTTAGTTAGTGGGTTTGAAAGCCACTCCTAAACTGCAAGAAATAAATTAATTACTCTAGCATACTCTTGATAACATGGTCAAATTCTTGCTTACGGTTGCAACTACAATTTATATCCAGCCACGTTCAATTGTGTTCTTGATATGAATTTGATGAATTCCTTGCCGAAACTATTTTGACTAAGTCTGGGTTAGAAAAATGAATTAAGTCATTGCTTTAGGCTCATAAATGTGGCTACTCGATCAGTAGAAAAATGGTAAGCAAGTGCAGTGAAAACCATTGGATAATACTATCATCTTGAGTATTTGCCCTCAATCACAATATTTTGCTAATTCTTAGATGTTGAATACTATTTGATTCTTAATGTGGGTTTTGTCTAGAAAGCATATAAATCAAAGGATAATGGTTTAGAAACTCCCTCTTCCATACATGCATGCAACATGTATCCCCTTTCCCATCTGATGTATTAGCAAAGGTGCAAGGAAGTACCAAGGAGATGAAGTCGTAGAACAAGAAGTTGACATATATATTTGTACTTTTCTAAAAATGGAGTATATATCTTTCTGGAAGTAGTTGGTTCTAGCATAGGAGATATAATTCTAGGATAGGAGGAGAAGGCATAGATGGATAAGGAGAAAGGAGAGGATGTTGAGTTCTTCATTTTCAAACCCACGTATAGATTACGGGGTAGGTAAAAATGATGAAAGAACCACAAAACTCATGTACATTTAACGTGAAAAATCTAATAGTGTTAATTGGGTTGGTTCGATCTAAGCCCACATAATTGGTAAATGGAGTTGGTGTTCATAGCTGGAAAAGCAAGCAATTCAAAGTACAAAGAGAGGTTCTTTTGCTAGTAATTTGCACTTGAAACACATGCATACTTGAGTTACCTAACCTCCAAATCTACTAGAATGCAAAGTGGAGTACTAAGTATAGAAATTCCTACTCTTCAGTAACAAGACGTGTTTCAATGAAGGTAGAATACAAAACTGTCTATAAATTAGATGCATGGAAGTAAATTTTATAGCGTTGTTACCATGCAACACAAGTGCCATAGCACATATTAAAAAGGTGTGCTATCGTAAATATAGGTAGAGAGGTGGGTGTGCGTGAATGTCGATAATTTGTACGTAGATGTGAGTTTTTTTTCCTTCTTTTCTTTATTATTTTCTTTTTTTCTAAATTGGTCTTACGAACCCACTCATGAGTGACTTCATCCTTCTTAGATGTCTTCTACAATGCTAAACATGACACGAAAGGATGTCCACGTGTATTTCATATGCTGTTGTACCATCGATTAGCTCGATAAATTAGAATACTTATTTTTTAATTGTATATATATATACGTAAGTACATACATACAAATATTAATCACATGATCAAAAAACAAATATAAACATACAAAGATATTTGTTTTGAAAACTATGTTTGCAATTCTTGTTACTAATATATTTAATGTATTTTAAGATTCTCGACCAGCAATGCCAAGTACTCGCTTATACTTTTAATTTACAATTGCCAAAACATACAAAAGCTTATAGCTTCACGCATTTTGCAGCACGGGCGAGATAAATATATTTTTTAGTGTAAATACATAAAAACAATAACGTAAGTTTTGCTGAGATTTACTGTCAGTTAAAAAATCTACTATCGCTTTGTAATATGCACAAGGTGATTTTTGCTTTTGAATTAAAATATATATATATAAAATATTTTGAAATGATTTTATATCAAAGTAAAATAATTATAAATAATTTTGAAGTAATTTTATATCGATACAAATTAATTATAAAGTTTATTTTGATGATTTTATATTTATATAAAATAATTTTAAAAATAAATTTAATAATTTTACATCGATGTAAAATAGTTATATTTTTTATTTAAAAATAATGTTGATTCTTTGAATGGTGATGAACTCCAATACCTGATAACATTTACGTTATTTGTTTACACGAACGAATGACACGTGAAGTGAATCTCACTTCTAAATTTATTTTTTTTATTACTTCTACCCCTTATTAAATTTTTACAAAGGTGACGTTTACGATTCAATTATTAATATGTTTCGACAATTCGGCATTGCTTTCCGGCCTTTCCCTAAAGTCTGTTCCCATTCCGACCATTACTCATGATTTCGTTATCGTCTTTACAAGTTGCCATAGAAAACTGTGGTGATTTTTTTGATACGGTGAGAAGAAAGCATGCAACTAAAGAAATCACGGAGATTCCTTTGAATGAACTAGTCCAAAACATAAGTATTTCGATATATATATATATATATATATATATATATATATATATGTATGAGTAGGTTCGTATCATTTGGATGACAATAATGATTTTCAATTTAAGTCATGATTAATTTGAGAGATAGATTTAGAGATTATTTATCTTTAATTCAAGATAAATATCATCATATATATATATATATATGAGAAAAATTAACAACTCATTCTATAATCTATTTTATAATGTATTAGTGGAGATATAAAAAAAAAGTAATCAAATATTATAAGATTCACCACCACCATCAAAATCATAAGTGAAAAATGATACTCCAATGAAATATTATTTTCAACGGGTGTAATACCACTTTTCATAATAAAAAATGGTGAGAATGAGTCTTCCACGTGATGGGATGATTTTATATCAATGAAATATCATTTTTAACTAATGAAAAATAGTGGGAAGTGATTTTCAACATGTAGGAATAGTTTTCTAAGAGTAAAATATCACTTTCCACCGGTGAAATATCATTTTCCACCTAATAAAAATAGTGAAAAGTGATTTCCACATGATAAAATAATTTTCCAACAATAAAATATCATTTTTCATCAATTAAACACCATTTGCCATCATATCTCCACCAATATATTATAAAATACATTATCTTATAGATTTATGTACTCACGTCTTTGATATATATATATATCATTTGTCACTTTTCCTTATGTACAAAATCTTTTGGCTTACCTTCCCTCCCCATCTCAGGTACCAATTAGAACTCCTGAGCCGCTTGGACTCTAATGCTCTTGATTTGATTCCAGTCCCGTTGGATCTTATCCCACAAGGATTGCCTAATCTTGTTTCAAGCGCTGTATCTACATATGTAACGACTTCTTAATTTAAGTCCTCGGGGATCTTACAAATTGTCAATCATCACCTTTTTAATGGCCTGGAGGATATATGGTCAGATAAAACAACCTTGTTTCTAACAAGGACACATCACGTAGGCAGTGATTCCAGCACCCATTTTGGATCGATCTAAAGCCAGGCAATGATCCACATGGGTTTGCTTCAAATTATAATATCTTGATCTACACATATCCGTAATATATATTACGTGACCCACATCGGCAAGTCCTTTGTCATTAAACTACGATTAATGCTTGTGACCCAACAGCAACTCTTTTGTCATTAAACTGCCTGGAAAATGCCATTTGCTCGATGGACAGAAGTATGATAATAGTTGTCATCTGATCTGTTGTTAGGGTTGCAAACGGACATGATAATAGTTGTCATCCTTGACCCTTTCTGAATCCAGATATAAACATAGTTATGATACGAGTACGAAAATGATTATTGCAACGTATTTTGTAATGTGCAATCAGGATCAATCAGTTAAAAATGAAAATCTATTGTTGAAAATCAAGTACAGATCGATTCAAAATCAAAACACATCGATTGAAAATAGTTTTCAACCAGTTGAAAATCAAAATACACAGATTGAAAATCAAAATACACCTGTGTGTTTTACTTTTCTATTGGTAGTAAATGATTTTTCACTTTGAACATTATTTTTCATCCATGAAAAGTGATTTTTCATTTATGAAAAGTGATTTTTACATATGAAAAATTAAAATATACCGATTAAAACTGCCACTCTCACTTTGTACGTCGTAAATTGCATTGCAACGTGTATTTGTATACTTTTTGATATACAATTATGATGTAACGATATGGATCTAAATTTAAATTTAATTAAGAAAAATTACCATCGATAACTTATCAGATATAGGACTTTCATGAGTCTATCATATAAGATTATTTTTTGAGGTGTTACATAAAAAAATATTGGTGTCATTAAAAAAATGAGAAGAAGTATAGAATTTGATAGAGATATATAGCCGTATAATCATCTGAGGATGAGCTTAGATAAATGTGTTGGGTGAACCATAAAAATTACACTTATATATATGGTTGATTGTGTCTAATGCGAAGACGAAATGTGCTAGTGGTAAACGTAAATTTTTTAGGATATTTCTCCTCGTCCACGCAGGTTCTTACGGTCATCAAAGTTGGGCATATGCCAATATATTTTTACACAAACATTATTAATTAGAATATTCATGAGGACGTGCAAAATTATCCCAAATATTATTTATTGATTAGAAAGGTTCTCTACTTGACCTTCAAAAGAATACTACATTATGAGATTGCCTGGAGTAGATTTACAATCAACTGCTCGTCTTATTGATTGCTTTTTTTTTTTTGGAGTCATTCTCATGGTAATAGTATCCTTTATATATGTTTTGAAAGAGTCAGTCTTACGGCTAGAGTATTCAACCCTCAACCTTAAAAAGTAAGAAGTTGGCCTTAATAAAAAGTCAAACATCTGAATAAGAGTCACAAGAGGAAGAAATACAATCATGCTTGATACCTCAACTATGGGAGAAAAGACTACATTTCAGTACTCCTCGAGATGGAAAAGATGTGATTCTCGTGATATCATACAGAAGAAAAGAGTTTGTTAGATATTCACAACTCAGAGTTGGCCCGTGAGAGTCTCCTCGAGTAACTTTACAATAAGTAGGAGATGCCAAGGATACGTTACAACGCAAGTCCCACTAGAGTGCTAAACTTGTAGGGTCAAAGTTACCTAGTACAGCATTCATTCACACAACTACATGTTGCACAGTCATGTAGTACATATATAATCACAAAATATAGCCTAATAAGAGAAACATAAAGTACTAAATAAACAATAAGTCAAAGAAAAAGCTAACCAAATAACAATCAATCACAAGGCTTGAGTTCCAAGTCCACAAACTAATAAAAGAAACACAATCTAAAATACGATAACGGAAAAGAACTAAAAGCTGAGGATATTCATCCTAACAACCTATTACTAGTATTGAGATTGGTTCGACATCTAGTTGCTCCAACTATATATAATAGTAGTTGCTGATTGCTCTCACTTGAGTTTGGAGTACAAGTATATTACTATTGTTCCTGGCTACTTGTGTAAGGATTCTAAATTTATGGTTTTGAGTTATTTCAAAGTCAAGCATGTCGAAATGAGCCCATCAATATACATTACAATGCCCCAAAATCTAGGTTCTAAGTCGTTTCAGAGTCGATTGCATCGTTTCGAATCTATTGATACTCGTCGAGGTTGGGTCAGGTTAGAACACCTTGTAAAACATGAAAAACTTGTATTTTCAATTAAATCTTAGTCAAACCTTTTCAAAATGGATCATGTTTAGTATCATTGGATTCATCTCACTACAAGCTTTCCAACGATTCTTATTTTGCATAAATCTGAGGTGTGTAACTCAAGTTATATTCAAAACAAGATAAATTGGTAAGACATATTAAATCAACACCAAGGGGTATTTTCGAAAAAAGCTAGGCCTTTCTCAACCCTAATCTGAGTTAGTGGCCTATTTAAAACTCTAATTAGGGTTTGGGCTATCATTTTCATTCTTAAAATTGCACATATCTCGAGAGAAAAGATACAGAGGAAGAAAGAAGAGAAGGAAGAAGGAAAGAGGCAAAAAAAGGAAGAACGACTGCAAAATCGTGAAAAAATGCGACGAGGAGTGTTATGACCCGAACTCCTACCTAATAGGAACCCATTCCTCAAAATCTCCTGAGATTTTTGTTGTCCAACATATAAACATAAAACATAGCATAAGCAAAGTGAATAAAATCACATGTAAAGCATAAAGAAGTAGTATGAACATGGAAATGAAACAAAAGTCTAGAAGTTAATCATCATCTATAGCCATTAAAGTAGGTAAAAGTACAAGTTTGAAGAAATAGTACTGAAAATGATTACAAGAAAAAGCTAACTACAACTAAGATCCTACGGACCAATTACAGTACAAAACTCAAACCAGCATTGTTTCCTCTTGTAGCTGTGGGACTAAATTGTTGCTCACCAAGATCTAAGTATAGAGTCCAAACGGGGAGGTGAGCAAAAGTTCAATAGAGTAGCAAAATGAAGGAGAAATCGCATTAAAGTTAGAGAAACGACAAGAATTAAAGTCGATACTATTCATATTAATTCTTTAATTACACATCTATTACTCGATTTTTTTAAATATCTATGCCTTCTCATTTTATGATCATCATCAACCCATAATCATTTCCTCAGAAGACACAAAGAGATTTTATTGCGATCTCCCAAGCAGCAAGATCGATATAAGGCACTGTCTTGGCCAGGCGAACGGCCCACACCTGTCCTATAGCTTGTTGGTTAATCAGCTCGGGGTCTCTACCTAAGTGAAGTGATAACTACATGCTCGTGTGTTATGCATGAGGGACACTATTGTCCATTGCCACATGGTTACTCATCTCCACTACCAAGCATGCAAAATGGTACTAAATTCATTTCACAACAAGCAACATGTACCCAATTGCACCTAGCTACCCGATTAGTTAAATAGCCCAACAAAAGAGTCATAGAGAGGATAGACCACTTCCTGAATCAGTCTTGACCCTTTAAGTATAGTAAAATAGATCATAGCCATAGATATAAAGCAAGAGACTTTCCATTTGATTCTTTCCATGAATTCCCGTGGTTTCAATTGTCACAAATACGGGTTATTTCAATTCATTCATCATATCGCTACTAGTACAAGTCGGATTCTTATTCAATCTATCACATTAAAGGTATTAATCATTCAGTTAACTTCTCATCATTTCTAATGTCCACAGACACCCCAACCAATTAGTTAATGATCATAATTGGCCAATTCATAGTAGCATTTATATACTTCACTTTTTATTCACAAGAATGTTCAAGTGATTCAATGAAGTTCTGGTATCTAAACAGATATACTTTGAGGACAATTATTAGATTTGCAAACATCAATCAGCATTGCATAGGTGTAATTTCATGTATACTGGTCTATTAAGTTATTAACCACATACGACTAGGTTATCTGGTTCTGTACATTCTTCAGTAGTTATAGGCATCAAAACTATTATTCAAGTGCCTAGATAATGACTAGAAACTACATTTGGGACAGGACTTCTATACTCAATAAGAGAAATAAAATAACACATGCATGGCAAGGCATCTATTTGAACATAATTCAATTAAAAGTAATATTAGGTGCCACACGAGAAGAAATACATGACTACTCTATCTAAGGTCACCAAGGGGTCACAGTAACTCCAATTAGACAAGTTGAAGGCTTCCGTTACTGCATGCGACACCTCAAACCTCATGCACACTCTGGAATGTCACTCCTATGTCTAACATAGTACTGAATGGACCAAAAAAGTTTAAGATGGCTTTTCTAAATTTGAATGGCAAGTACAAGGGGCAAAATGGATTTTATACCATACTAGGGTGTAGTTTGAATCAAGACGATTTCGGTGATATAAAGATCGTCGAAATTTGACCTTTAGAAGGCCTCAAACCTGCCAAATCTAATTGATTTACATATATTCATATGGACTGATTTGCAAAAGTGAAAAGTTAGAATTTATGGTCCATAATTTCTCCACCATCTTCTTCCCCCTTTGGTCATTCTTCTTCTTCTCCTTCATGCTCCATGTAGGAGGGAGGGGTGCACCCACCACCGTTGAGTACTATAGTTGCCACCCAACCTTCGATGACCTTTGACTGGCCCTAATCGTCGTCATCGGCCTCCTTCAAGCTACTAGCGGCCCCCTTCTCTTCTCTGCTCCTCTTCCTCATTTCTTCTTCAATATGGAGACACCATGGGTGAGAACTCAACTTCCAATTGGCTACCTCTAGCCACCATCGCATTGGCCAATCCTTCTCCAGTTGCTACTGCCCTCATCGACCTCTAGTGGGCCATCAATCAAGTCCTCCTCCCCTTCTTCATCCTTCATCTGTTGGTGCTAGAGCACCGCGATCGTTTATTTTGATTATAACAAAACACGTGTTATTTAACATTTGCACTTGAAGTCTTAGATTTCAGGTTAATTACAAATGGTGACATGGTTAGACGGACTTCGAGCTTGCATCTATAGTGGATTGGAGGAGCTTGACGGAGAACAGAGGAGCTTCGCAAGGAGCGATGGCTTGAAGAAGGAAGGAGATGAAGAATATGATAGATTTCCTTTCCTTATAATCGTTGTACTTTTGTTTCTTTTGTTGCTCTTTATTTTTGTTTCTTAGATTCATATTAAAGAGCCTCAAAGAACCCTAACAGTAGTCCTAGGAACACTTGCACAACCCTAGGATACTTAGGTTTTCTGTAGAGAACTTAGAAAACCAAAATAGAGTTCAAACAGCCTTTTCAGACGTCTAATATGAAAATCAGACGTCTAACTGTTGACTCAAACATCCGATAATGTTTAGGCTGGACTTAGTTCTATCTAATAAAATCAGACGTCCAGACCTTAGTCCAGATGTCTTAGAAGACGTTTGATGATTTTGCCAGACGCCCAATCAGTGAACCGTTGGCTGCCTTAGCAAGCACTGAAGAATATGACCGTTGCCTCATATCAGACGTCCGTAGAGGACCCTAGACGTCTGATACATGACCGTTTTACCTCAGTTGACCCAAAATCTCTTCTCAGAGATTTTCTAGCCGTTGCACTCTCTTGGAAATCCATTCCCACAGAAAAGTAGGTTTCCAGACGTCCAGACTTACTTCCAGACATCCTGTATGTCATTTGATGACAATGCACTGAACCCTGTTTAGATCTGATTCAAGTTAGGAAGGAAACCCGCCTAAAATCAAATGTCTGACTTTGTTCCCAGACATCTTAAATGAGTTTTCCAGACATCTGATACCAGGATCAGACGTCTGATAGCCCTGTCAATGTAATGATTAACCCTGATTTCGACCTAATTTTCTTGGAGCTTGCACTCAACGGCTTTGGAAGCCTTCCAAGGCCTTCCAAAGCCTTCCTAGGGCCTCTGTAAATAGAGGGGAACCTTTGCCACTCAAAAGCACACCAAGACACATCCAAGCTATATACTTTCCACTCTTTAGTGCCAAATTGATCTATAGAAGAAGCTCTTACTCTCCAAGCTTAGTTTTACATGCAGAGAGCATTGATCACTTGTGCACCTGCTTTCCCATTGTAGTTCACGAGAGCACCATTGCGCAGTCGCGTGGTTCACGCATCCGCGTTGTCGACGCACTTCTGCAAAGGGAAGCATCCTAATTCCTATAGAAGCTTAGGTTAAGATTATCTTTGTTGGCTCTGTAAGACTATTTGTAATTTACTTTTTTATTTGGTTGGGTATTCACTTTACGAATTCCCTTCTCCTTCATGAGACAAAATCCTTCTCGTAAAGAGAAGGGGTTTGAGGTACGCTACCCTCGTATAAAGTAGCATGGTTGTAATTGAGGTTGAATCACCCTCGTTTAAGTGATTCGTTTAGTGGCTTTGATCAACTTGGTTGATCGGAAAATCCTAACTCGAGAGGGTTAGGTGGTGGTTTTCACCCGGTTTGGATTTCCACCTAAAAATCATTGTGTACATTGTGCGATTGTTGTTTTGTGAGATTGTTTTCTTTTTATTTCCGCATTTTATATTACGTCGCGCTAATCTCACCCCCTCCGAGTAAGGAAAATTACATTTGGTATCAGAGCAAGTTCTTGCTAATTGGAGTAACACCTGGCAAGTGATCAAATGGAGGGAAGCACATCTGTAATCAGAATATCCGAGGGGCAATCCACCGTTCAACCACCCTACTTCGACGGAAACAACTACCCCTACTAGAAGCTGCGGATGAAGACTTGGCTTCAAGCCAATAACTTCACGATTTGGGCCAGGTGAGAGATGCCATTTGAGATCCCAGAGAATCCCGTAGGTGGCTACTCGCAACAACAAATTCGTGAGCTCTCTTTGAACGCGAAGACCATGAATGCCCTTTACTACGCGCTCAGCCCGGATGAGTTCAATAGAATCTCGCAATGCGCCACGGCATACGAGATCTGGCACACACTTGAGTTAACTCAAGAGGGTACCTCCAAGGTAAAGACTTCCAAAATCAATTTACTTTCTCAATGTAACGACCCGGTTCCCGAGTCCCTACGAGACACGAGAACCGTACTGACTCAACTAATCCCAAGACCTAGTCGTCCAACGAGGAAGTAACCAAAAGAGCAGTAAAATAAATCACATTCAGCATGAATATAACTAACAGTAAGAAAGTACAGCAGTAAGGAAAGAAACTACCACAGTATGTACCACCACAACAGTAGAACAACATTCATAATATAATTTGAACTGCAAGTAAAGAAAGTACAGCGGAAACAAGAACTACTCACTACAACGTAACAAAAAGAGGTACAAGAGACAGTGGTAACTCTACTGGACCCTACTCGGCCCAGCGTCCTCTGCAGCCACTGACCTTGGCTACTCAACACCTGATCCTGAAAAAGGTAACGAGTGTAACACGTCAGCAAAACGCTGAGTAGAGTGGCAACTAAAACTAAAAGCAACAGTAGAGTGTACAGTAGCTGTTATGTTCGATTACTTTCTTTATTCACATCTTTCAAATGTCTCACTATTTCATTTATTCCTCAGATCTTTTTCTTGATCTCGAATGTTCCTCGTGGGAACGATCTTGATTGCAGTCTTTTCCAAAAAGTAGAAGTAGCACGTGGTGCTCTCCTGGCCGGGAGAGTCCCACGTGGTGATCCTACCCTCAGTCAACCACCCCAAGGTCACTGACAGACGTAACGGTGACTACGGCACGCGCGATAAACGCACAGGTAGCTAACCCGTACTGGCACGCGGTCAGTCGTTGCCGTTAACGGGTGCACCCAAAGCACAGCACGGAACCAGTCCAGGGCAGAGCCCTCTTAGTAACAGGGGTCCAACCCCTCCACAGTAACCAAACTGGGGCCTTGCCCCTCCACAGTCCTCGCACCCTCGCCTGACTACCCTGGTTTGCCCCAGCGAGCCTAACAAGTCGGTGTAGGAGGCTAGCAGAACCCCGGGGCCCGTGGGGTAGCTAGTACCTCCCTACACTAGTAGCCCTCCTCGGTACTACGTACGTGAGGGCCAGCAAGTCGGTACAGAGTGGCCAGTCCTAACCCCGGGTCCCTGGGGCGGCTGGCTCCGCTCTGCACTAAACAGGGGGACAGTCGCTCTCCTTGGTACTCCGTACTCAAGGGCCAACTCACTTCCCCAATACTATTCCATTCACTTTTCAGGAGTTCTACTCCTACTTCCCCGTAGGGTTCCATCCTTTTTACTCAAACATCCAAGTTTCACTTTCCAGTTTCATATTCTTACAATCCATGTTCTCAACCACGTTATTTATTCACAACAGGCAGCTGTTAATTCAAATTACAAGTAGCTTTATATCTCTTTCCATTTTCCAAGACTGCAGTATTATACATTCCACTAGTTTTCCCATCCTAGGATTCATGCCATATCCTAGGATCTATCATACAATCTAGTTTTCCAGCCCTAGGATTCATGCAACACCTAGGAGCTATCATTCAATATATATTTCTCATTCCTAGGATTCATGCAATGTCCTAGGTTCTAGTTATGGTTCCATACTTCAACAGATTTTATTAATAACTTAAAGCCACTCTACCAGGTACAACAGGAGAAATGGGGGCGTGGTCGAGAATCCCGCGTGCCTCCGCGACCCCCGAGATTGCAACAGAACGGGGTCCTATCACAAGGATCAAACACAAGGAGTGTCTCAAAACAGTGTATAGCTACTGTAGACGGGTAGAGCAATTAATTCTGAAAAGAACGCAACTCGAATCGCGGAAAACGGAACCCGAACGGGCCCTAAACAGGTCAAAAACGACGACACTGTTCAGCGTGGTTTTCCAGACATCCAGAAGTCTGCGGGGACGTCTGGCCAAGCTCCCAGACGTCCGATGGTCACCCAGGACGTCTGGAGGTCGCTCCCGCCATCTAGTACAACAGCCAGACGTCTGATTCGCGTTGGATGGCGAATCACCAAGCCTGCGCACACCCATCTCCCTCCCTCAGTACGGTCAGTCGACAGGAAGGAAGAAGAAGACGGAAAACTCACCTTTCAGACATCTGGATGGTCTTCCAGACGTCGCCCTAGCCGTCTGGCTATCAACCCAGACGTTTGATTCTGGAAATTCTTCCAGAATCAGGGCGCCACTCGGCCTCCGCTCGCGACGCCGCCCGCGTCGCACCTCGCGCGCCTGCTGCTCAGATCGCAGCAGTCCCCCCCCTCCGCATCACTCCGCACCCCCCGCGCCCTCCGCCGGCCGGCCCTAGCAGCCCCGACGAGCTCTCCCTCACGGCAGAGCTCCGCTCTCGCACGCCACACCTCCTCCGCGCTCACTGCGGCCGCCGCTGCCGCCCTCGCGCTCACGCTCACTGGATGAAGGAGAAGAGGGAGGAGACGGTGGAGACGACGGGAGGGAGCGCGTGGCCTTTTAAGGCCGCGTGAGGAGGAGAGAGAGGACACGACAGGTGTCTGCAGCCGCAGAGAAAGAGGGAATAAGCGAATATCGGGTCTGCGCGCTCAGGAGCGCAGACGACCAGCGCGTGTCGAAATTAACGGATTTCCAGACGTCTGGAAACGATCCCAGACGTCTGGTCAGACGTCTGGATATGATCCCAGACATCGGGTACGACGTCTGGGCCACCTCCCAGACGTCTTAAAAGACGTTTGGGGCACGCGTTCGTTACACTCAAGAATTTGAATCCTTTTCTATGATGTCTAACGAATCTTTAAGTGAGACGAATACTACGTTCACTCTCATTGTAAATAATTTGAAAGCTTTAGGAAAGACCTTCATCAAGGGGGAGCTTCAAGGAAAGCTACTCCGTTCTCTCGATCCGGAGTGGGAACAGAAGGTCACCACCATCGAGGAGGCGAACGAAGTGGAGGAGCTTAACATGGAGGATCTCTTAGGCAACCTAATGGCCTACGAGGCAAAGCTAAAGCAGAAGAAGAAGGACACATCAGAACCAAAATCAAAGAAGACCCTCTCATTCAGAGCAGCGTCAGATAGCGAGGTAAGTTTCAACAATGAAGACTATTAAATTTTACTTAAGAAATTTTCCAAGTTTTGTAGGGAATCAAAGAAAGAGAAGAAGGAAAGCCCGAGACGTTGCTACCACTACAACCAGAAAGGGCATCTGCGACCAGAATGCCCTCTTCTCAAAAAGGAGAAGAAGAAGGAAAAGGAGAAGAAGTCTAAGAAGAAGGTGTTCCAAGCAACTTGGGATGACTCGAGCTCAGAGGGAGAAGAAGAGCAGAACTCGGAGAAGAAACCGCTTGCTTTGGTTTCATGGCCAGAGGAACTGATAGCGACAGCGAAAGCAGAAGCGACTCCGACAACGAGGTAAATTCCGATTTACAAAATGCATTTAATGAGCTTTTTGAAGTTAGTAAAGCACTTAAGATAGAAAATAAAAATATTAAAAAGAACCTTAGTTTTCTTTGAAATGAAAATGAAAGGTTAGAAAAACAACTTAAGGATCTGAAGCTAGTCCTAAAAGTGATGACTTATTGTTAGAAAATCATAACCTAATCATTGAAAATAATAAGTTGATTGAGGAAAATATTAGTCTCTAATTAGAAATTTCTGATTTAAAGACTAAGATGCATATTATAGGAAAAGAAATTGCATGTCTTAGGGAAAACTCTAACAAATTAATCAACAAAGTAGATAATTTTTATAGCCCTAAGGTTGAGAAAGGATCTCCATCAAGGAGACCCGCTAATAGACCAAGATCCAAGCTCACTTGGATACCGAAGAAAGATTTGGAATCCTGTTTTGTAGGTCATAAAGATTACAACACAAAGGACTGGACCTACATTCTCAAAGATGGTCAACACAAGTTGGGAGGACCAAAGAATAGATCAAGGAGAAGGACAAGAAAATCGACGAGACGGCGAACAAACGATGGACCCGCCGCACGTGGACTGCCAGACTGAAGACCGGCGCCGATGCTTGGGCCTCCAAGCTACAGATGGGTGCCCCATCCGATGTGGCATCCACCACCTCCATTTGGGCCATTTTATTGGCCATGGTAGGTGAGGTAAATATTCTTTACCCTATCTTTGTTTATCATTAGCATATAGATAGGGGGAGTTATAAACTATGAGCTAATTGTCAATTATTACGGGGGAGATGTAAGTTAGCTATATTTCCTTTAGTAAAGGGGAGAAAAATAATAGCTATCATGTTGCTACAAAAAGGGGGGTGACATTACTCTTGTTAAAAGAAATTCATAGAAGAGCATGTTTTAAGGGGGAGTTATAGGAAATTTAAAATCAATTTAACCTTTTTGATAATGTCAAAAAGGGGGAGAATTTTTTGCATTATTATTTATGATTTTGTCATCATCAAAAATGGGGAGATTGTTGGTGCTAGAGCACCGCGATCGTTTATTTTGATTATAACAAAACACGTGTCATTTAACATTTGCACTTGAAGTCTTAGATTTCAGGTTAATTACAAATGGTGACATGGTTAGACGGACTTCGAGCTCGCATCTATAGTGGATTGGAGGAGCTTGACGGAGAACAGAGGAGCTTCGCAAGGAGCGATGGCTTGAAGAAGGAAGGAGATGAAGAATATGATAGATTTCCTTTCCTTATAATCATTGTACTTTTGTTTCTTTTGTTGCTCTTTGTTTTTGTTTCTTAGATTCATGTTAAAGAGCCTCAAAGAACCCTAACAGTAGTCCTAGGAACACTTGCACAACCCTAGGATACTAGGTTTTCTGTAGAGAAGTTAGAAAACCAAAATAGGGTTCAAACAGCCTTTTCAGACATCTAATCTGAAAATCAGATGTCTGATAAATACTTTTAAGACGTCTGACTGTTAACTCAGACATCCGATAAAGTTTAGGCTGGACTTAGTTCTTTTTGATGAAATCAAACGTCCAGACCTTAGTCCAAACGTCTTAGAAGACGTCTGATGATTTTGCCAAACGTCCAATTAGTGGACCGTTGGCTACCTTAGCAAGCACTGAAGAATATGACCGTTGTCTCATATCAGACGTCCGTAGAGGACCTCAGACGTCTGATACATGACCGTTTTGCCTCAGCTGACCCAAAATCTCTTCTCAGAGATTTTCTAGCCATTGCACTCTCTTGGAAATCCATTCACGCAGAAAAGTAGGTTTCCAGATGTCCAGACTTAGTTCCTGACATCCTGTATGTCATCTGATGACAATGCACTAGAACCCTATTTAGATCTGATTCAAGTCAGGAAGGAAACCCGCCTAAAATCAGATGTCTGACTTTGTTCCCAGATGTCTTAAATGAGTTTTCCAAACGTCAGATGCTAGGATCAGACGTCTGATAGCCCTGTCAGTGTAATGATTAACCCTGATTTCGGCCTGATTTTGTTGGAGCTTGCACCCAACGGCTATGGAAGCCTTCCAAGGCCTTCCAAAGTCTTCCTAGGGCCTCTATAAATAGAGGGGAACCTTTGCCACTCAAAAACACACCAAGACACATCCAAGCTATATACTTTCCACTCTTTAGTGTCAAATTGATCTATAAAAGAAGCTCTTGCTCTCCAAGCTTAGTTCTACATCTAGAGAGCATCGATCATTTGCGCACCCGCTCTCCCACCGTAGTTCATGAGAGCTATTACGAACAGGGCATCAGGCGTCATTAAGACGTCTGGGAAGTGGCCCAGACGTCTGGAAGCCTTCCCAGACGTCTAGTATTAAATTTTTTCAACGTACAGGTTCGCATCTGCACGTGTGCGCGCGCAAACTGAACCCGTCGCCTTAGTTCTTCTCTTTTCTCTCCCTGCAAGATGCAGCCTTCCTCTCTCTCTCTCCCCGCGCTGCCTTCAAATAGCACCTCCCTCTCCCTCACCCTCACTCCATCACCTTCTTCTTCTTCTTCTCCCTGTCAGCGAGCGAGCCTGCGGGCGAGAGCGGCAGCAGCGACTGCTGCGGGTGTGTAGGGAGGAGGAGCTGTTGCGAGAGGAAGAAGGAGCTCGATCGCGAGGGTGAGAGCTTACTGGGGCAGCTAGTGCCGGTCGGCGAGAGAGCAGCGAGCGTGGGGTGTCGCGGAGTGTAACGACCCGGTTTCCGAGTCCCTACGAGACACGAGAACCGGACCGACTCGACTAATCCCAAGACCCAGTCGTCCAACGAGGAAGTAACCAAAAGACAGTAAAATAAACCACATTCAGCATGAATATAACTAACAGTAAGAAAGTACAGCAGTAAGGAAAGAAACTACTACAGTAGGTACCACCACAACAGTAAAACAACATTTATCATATAACAAAAACTGCAGGTAAAGAAGGTACAGCGGAAACAAAACTACTCACTAGAACAGAAACAAAAGGGGTACAAAAGATGTGGTAACTCTACTGGACCCTACTCGGCCCAGCGTCCTCTGCAACCGCCGACCCTGGCTGCTCAACACCTGGTCCTGAAAAAGGTAACGAGTGTAACACGTCAGCAAAACGCTGAGTAGAGTGGCAAACTAACTAAAGGCAACAGTAGAGTGTACAGTAGCTATTATGTTCTATTACTTCCTTTATTCACATCTTTCAATTTTTCTCACTATTTCATTTATTTCTCAGATCCTTTACTTGATCTCGAATGTCCTCGTGGGAACGATCTTGATTGCAGTCTTTTCCAAAAGTAGAAGTAGCACGTGGTGCTCTCCTGGCCGGGAGAGTCCCCCGTGGTGATCCTACCCTCAGTCAACCACCCCAAGGTCACTGACAGACGTAACGGTGACTACGGCACGCGCGATAAACGCACAGGTAGCTAGCCCGCACTGGCACGCGGTCAGTCGTTTCCGTTAACAGGTGCGCCCAAAGCACAGCACGGAACCAGGGCAGAGCCCTCTCAGTAACAGGGGTCCAACCCCTCTACAGTAACCAAACCGGGGCCTTGCCCCTCCACAGTCCGCGCACCCTCGCCTGACTACCCTGGTTTGCCCTAGTGGGCCTAACAAGTCGGTGAAGGAGGCTAGCAGAACCCCGGGGCCCGTGGGGTAGCTAGTACTCTCCTAACACTACTAGCTCTCCTCGGTACTACGTACACGAGGGCCAACAAGTCGGTACAGAGCGGCCAATCCTAACCCCGGGTCCCTGGGGCGGCTGGCCCCACTCTGCACTAAACAGGTACAGGTACTTCCCTTGGTACTGCGTACCCAAGAGACAGTACAAACTACATCTCAGTTCCATTCCTTTTTCTTTCCAGGAGTTCCACTCCTAATTCCCTGTAGGGTTCCAGCTCTTTATCTCAGAACATCATATGTTTCACTTTCCAGATTCACATTCTCAAAATCCATGATCTCAAACATGTTTCTTTATTCGTAACAGGCAGCTGTTAATTAATTTTACAGGCAGCTTTATATATTCCTTTCCAATTTTCCAAGACTGCAGTAATATACATTCCACTAGTTTTTCCACCCTAGGATTCATGCCATATCCTAGGATCTATCATACAATCTAGTTTTCCGGCCCTAGGATTCATGCAACACCTAGGAGCTATCATTCCATATATTTCTCATTCCTAGGATTCATGCAATGCCCTAGGTTCTAGTTATGGTTCCATACTTTAACAGATTTTATTAATACTTAAAGCCACTCTACCAGGTACAACGGGAGTAGTGGGGGCGTGATCGGGAATCCCGCGTGCCTCCGCGACTCTCAAGACTGCAACTGAACGAGATCCTGTTACAAGGATCAAACACAAGGAGTGTCTCAAAACATTGTATAGCTACCGTAGATGAGTAGAGGAATTAATTCTGAAACGAACGCAACTCGAATCGCGGAAAACGGAGCCCAAACGGGCCCTAAACGGGTCGAGAAAGACAATACTGTGCAAAATCAGACGTCTGGAACTCCTTCCAGACGTCTTAAACGGTGGATCAGAGAATTACCCGTTCGGCTTGGTTCCCCGGATGTCTAGAAGTCTGCGGGGACGTCTGCCTAGATCCCAGACGTCCGATGGTCCCTCCGGACGTCTGGAGGTCACTCCCGCCGTCTGGTACAACTTCCAGACGTCTGATTCGCAAGGGATGGCGAATCAGCGAACCTGCGTACAGCCAACCCCCCTCCCTCAGTACGGTCAGTCGACAAGAATGAAGAAGAAAGCGAAAACTCACCTTTCAGACGTCTGTATGATCTTACAGACGTCGACCGTGCCGTCTGGCTATCAATCCAGACGTCTGATTCTGGAAATTTTTCCAGAATCAGGACCCTGCTCGGCCTCCGCTCGCGACGCCGCCCGCGTCGCACCTCACGCGTCTGCTGCTCAGCCCACAGCAGGTCCCTCTCCGCGCCCCCTGCGCCCTCCGCCGGCCGGCCAAGCCGCTCCGGCGAGCTCGCCCTCACAGCAGAGCCCCGCCCTAGCACGTCGCACCTCCTCCGCGCTCACTGCGGCTGCCGCTGCCGCTGCGCCCTCGCGTCCGCTCGCTCTCGCGCACAGGCAGGAGAAGAAGGAAGAAGATGGTGGAGACGGGAGGGGAGGCGCGCCCTTTTAAGGCCGCGCGTGGAGGAGAGAGAAGGCGGTCGCAGCCGCCTGTAGCCGCAGAGAAAGAGGGCAGAATCGCAGGTCTGCGCGCACAAGCGCACAGACGAATCTCCCGTGCGAACATAACTGTTCTCCAGACGTCTGTAAACTATCCCGGACGTCTGGTCAGACGTCTGGATGTGATCCCAGACGTCTGGTCCGACGTCTGGGCCACCTCCCAGACGTCTTAAAAGGCGTCTGGGGCACGCGCTCGTTACAATATAACAAACTCAAAGGAAGTTTCGTCCCCGAAACTTGCGCCAACTAGGGTGCGGGAAAAAGATGTCCAATAACCATAACAAACTCAAAGAGGACCGAAGCCGGTCCGAAAAGGCGTACCCGCGAAAAGCTCTGGGTACCGCTCCCGCATTGCCGCCTCAGGCTCCCAGGTAGCCTCCTCGTACTGCTGGCTCCTCCACAAAACCTTTACCAGGGGTACTTGCTTTCGTCTCAACCTGCGGACGGCTCGGTCTAGGATCTGCACTGGCCGCTCGGGGTAGGTCAGGTCGTCGCTCACCTCGACGCTCTCGTGGCTCAATACGTGGCTGGGATCGGCTACGTACTTCCTGAGGTTGGACACGTGGAACACGTCGTGCACACCAGAAAGCTGCGGGGGAAGGGCAAGTCTGTAAGCAACGGGTCCAACCCGTTCCAGGACCTCAAAGGGCCCCACGAACCTCGGCGCGAGCTTCCCTCTCACCCCAAACCGCTGTAAGCCCTTCATGGGCGAAACACGAAGGAAGACGTGGTCCCCAACCTCGAACTGCACCTCTCTGCGTCTGCGATCTGCGTAGCTCTTCTGTCTGCTCCTGACAGTACGGAGTCGTCTGTGGATCTGCTCAACTACCTCCTGACTCTGCCGGATCAACCTGGGGCCAACCTCCCACTTGGTCCCCACCTCAACCCAACTCAAGGGTGCCGTGCACTTCCGTCCGTACAAAGCCTCGTAGGGAGCCATGCCGATACTCGAGTGATAACTGTTGTTGTATGCAAACTCCGCCAGGGGCAGGTGCTCCTCCCAAGAGCCCCTCCAGTCTAGTACACAGGCACGCAAAAGGTCCTCAAGTGTCTGTATCGTGCGTTCCGACTGTCCGTCCGTCTGGGGGTGGTAAGCCGTGCTAAACCTCAACCTCGTCCCCAAAGCCTGCTGAAACTCAGCCCAAAACTGGGACGTAAAGCGGGTATCCCGGTCGGATACGATCTCCCGCGGAACTCCGTGTAGTCGCACCACATCACGGATATACCTCTCTGCCAACTGTGCTGGTCCCAAAGTGACTCGGATCGGCAAGAATCGTGCCGTCTTCGTCAATCTATCCACTATTACCCAGACTGCGTCGTGTCCTCGCTGGGTAACAGGTAAGCCCACCACCAAGTCCATGGTGATGCTCTCCCACTTCCACTCTGGCACTGGAAGCGGCTGAAGCGGCCCTGCAGGCCTCTGATGCTCGGCTTTCACCTGCTGGCACACTAAGCACTGCTGCACGAACTCACCCACATCCCGCTTCATCCCTCTCCACCAGAACTCGCGTCTCAAGTCATGGTACATTTTCGTGTTTCCGGGATGTATGGTGAATCTGGAACCGTGTGCCTCAGTCAGGAGCTCTCTCAACAGCTCCTCGTCTCTGGGGACGCACAACCGTCCCCTCAAGCGTAACACCTGGTCTGTGAAAGAGAAGTCCCCTGGGTCCCCTGATAGTACTCTGTCGCGCAAAGACTGCAAGTACGGATCGGCCATCTGTCCCGTGATGATGCGGTCTATCAACTCTGGCCTGGTCTGCCGTGTCACCGTCACTGCCCCACAGTACCCTCGTAACTCCAGAGGTCGCCAACTGCCCACCTCCTCCAAAAGGCTCCAACTCTGTAACTGTAGACTGGCCAAGCGTGCGGGCGCCTTACGGCTCAAGGCGTCAGCCACCACATTGGCCTTTCCCGGGTGATAGGAGATGCTGCAGTCGTAGTCCTTCAGGAGCTCCAACCAACGTCTCTGTCTCATGTTGAGCTCCTTCTGGTCAAAAAGATATCTGAGGCTCTTGTGATCTGTAAAAATCTCGAAGGTCTCACCGTACAAGTAGTGCCTCCATGTCTTCAGCGCGAAGACAACAGTTGCCAACTCTAGATCGTGGGTAGGGTAGGTATGCTCATGGGGCTTCAGTTGCCGCGAAGCGTAAGCGACCACGTGACCCCTCTGCATGAGCACACCTCCTAACCCCTGCAAGGAAGCGTCCGTGTACACAACGAACCCGCCACTACTGTCAGGGATGGTGAGCACGGGAGCCGAGGTCAACCTCTCTTCAGCTCCAGAAAACATGCCTCACAGGCGTCTGTCCAAGCGAAAGGCACATCCTTCCGGGTCAACTGTGTCATAGGACGTGCAATCTGCGAAAACCCTCTGATGAACCGTCTGTAGTAACCTGCCAGTCCCAGGAAACTGCGAATCTCAGTGACTGAACGCGGTCTCTCCCACCTGAGCACTGCCTCGACCTTGGCGGGATCCACCGCCAGGCCGTCTCCAGAGATCACATGACCCAAAAAGGTCACCTCCCTCAACCAGAACTCGCACTTGCTGTATTTGGCGTACAGCCTGCGTCGTCTCAGAGTGTCCAGAACCATCCGCAAGTACTGTCCGTGCTGCGTCCGATCTCTAGAATAGATGAGTACATCATCTATGAAAACCACCACAAACTGGTCCAAGTACGGTCTAAACACCCGGTTCATCAGGTCCATGAAGGCAGCGGGGGCATTGGTCAGCCCAAACGGCATGACCAAAAACTCGTAGTGTCCGTACCGGGTGCGGAAAGCTGTCTTGGAGACGTCGGTCTCCCTGATCCTCAACTGGTGGTATCCAGACCTCAAGTCGATCTTGGAAAACACCGTGGCACCCCGCAACTGGTCAAACAAATCGTCGATCCTCGGCAGCGGATATCTGTTCTTGATGGTGACCCTATTCGGCTGTCGGTAGTCCACACAAAGGCGTAGGGTCCCATCCTTCTTCTTCACAAACAGTACCGGGGCTCCCCAGGGAGATGCACTGGGCCTCACGAAACCCTTCTCCAAAAGGTCCTGCAACTGAGACTTGAGCTCTCGCAGCTCAAGCGGTGCCATTCTGTATGGCGCGGTGGAGATGGGGCTGGTCCCTGGTACTAGTGAGATCTCAAACTCGATCTCACGCTCGGGCGGTAGTCCTGGTAACTCGTCTGGAAACACGTCGGGGTACTCTCTGACCACCGGGATGCTCTGGAAGTCTGCCACGGGGCTGTGCTCTGCCACCACACAAGCTAGGAAGCCCTCACACCCCTGGCTCAAAAGTCTCGCCGCCCGAAGTGCCGAAATGCACCTGAAACCTCCGTCCACTGGCTGCCCGTGAAACTCGAAAGGAGGCAACTCCGGAATGGAGAAGACAATCTTCCTCTCAAAACAGTCTACCAAGGCGTGGTAAGCGGACAGCCAATCCATCCCCAGAATCACTCCAAAGTCCTCCATCTGTATCATAATCAGGTCAGCTGGCAGGCTATGTCCCCCGATGCTGACCCCGCAACCCGTGTACACCTCCTCAGCTACAAACAGCTGACCACTCGGACCTCTGATTACGAACAGATTCTCTAACAGTGTATAATCCTGGTCCAAACTAACTGCGAAACTGGCTGCGACAAACGAGTGCGTAGCGCCGGAATCGAAAAGCGTGTAAACGAGTCTGCCAGAAACTGAAACCATACCTGCTACCACGGATCCCGATGCTCACGGTCATCGTCCCTTGGCGGAGAGTGTGGAACTCCCGCCTCCTCTGGTCCTGCCACGTCTGGGGAAAGTACTGCTCGCAGAAGAGGGTGACGAACTGGTCCCACGTCGGCTCGTCCCTCTCCTGACCCCGGACCGCCCTCCACCACCGGTGTGCCGCACTCTCCAGCTGGTACGTGGCAAAGGCCACGCGGCACTCCACTGGGGGGCGAAGGGTGTCGAAGATCTTCTCCAGCTGCTCAAGCCAATCCTCTGCCTCGGTCGGGTCCTCATCCCCCTTGAAGGAGGGGGGCTTCAGCTTCCAGAACTGTCCGAAAAGCTCGAAGTGGCGCTGTAGGGGAGGTACTGGTGCACCTCCAGGCGAAGGTGCCTCGTGTACAGAAGTGTCGGAGGAAGGTGGGGGCGGCAGGGGCCCATCCCCTCCCTCGTGTCCAGCGCCGCGTCTGTCGCGTGGTCCCACAGAGGACTCCCCCTCTGCAACCCCAGGATGAGGTGCTCGGGGTGGTGGGTGGAGCTCCTCTCGTACAATATCCCGTATCAGTCTGGCGAGGTCCTGGGCCTGGATGCCAGGGAGTGGTGGCTGGTCCACCGAGACATCAACGACAGCACGACCACCTCGCCGACCTCGCCCTCGGCCGCGCCCTCAGTCTCGCCAGTCCCGCGACGAGGCATCTCCTGCAAGGAGACGCGAAACAAAACGGAAACGTCAAAACACACGGTACCTAACAAGACTTCTAAGAGCTCATGTCAAGAGATATGTTGTGGTGGCTACTCTAGCTATAAACATGTGAATTGGTTATTTTCCAATCAGTTGATTCACTTCTCGGGACGACCTTGCTCTGATACCATCTTGTAACGACCCGATTTCCGAGTCCCTACGAGACACGAGAACCGGACCGACTCGACTAATCCCAAGACCCAGTCGTCCAACGAGGAAGTAACCAAAAGACAGTAAAATAAACCACATTCAGCATGAATATAACTAACAGTAAGAAAGTACAGCAGTAAGGAAAGAAACTACTACAGTAGGTACCACCACAACAGTAAAACAATATTTATCATATAACAAAAACTGCAGGTAAAGAAGGTACAGCGGAAACAAACTACTCACTAGAACAGAAACAAAAGGGGTACAAAAGATGTGGTAACTCTACTGGACCCTACTCGGCCCAGCGTCCTCTGCAGCCGCCGACCCTGGCTGCTCAATGACCGTGTCTATCTTTCGCTTTTAAGTCGTTTGTAGTTGAATGTGGTGGAAAAATCGACTAATCAATTTTTAATAAGAAATAACCACTCGCAGAGGAGCGGGTCGTTTCCACAGGGAGGCAATAACGTATTAAAATTCGCACCACTTAAAAATGTTTGTTCGGAGTCAATTTGGACAAGAACCAAGCCAAGATTGCCTTTAGATTAAGGTTTAAGCAAGAAATAATGCTGAAATGGCAATTATGATAAACTACAGGATATTTTCCGCAATGCAGACTGAATAGAATATGAATAAAATCTGGCAATGGCAGAAAATGTAAATTTTAATCAATGCTTTACTGTAGCAAAACAGGGGAATTTTTCCCCGTTGTCTTGCGCGACGAGGAGCCGATGGCTGGGCGCGGGAAGCTCGGCGGAGGTCCCTTGGATCAAGGGCTTCGAATCGGTGGTGACGGCGAGTCGCGCGGCGGCCGGAGGTGGCCGGACGAGCTCCGGCGGAGGTGCTGCAGGCGGTTGTGCGTGGGCGCGCGGAGGGTCTGCGGAAGGCGCTGGCGCGCGGAGGCGTGGCTGCGGTGGTCTGCAGGCGGGCGCTGGCGCGCGGAGGCGTGGCTGCGGTGGTAGCTGCAGAGGTCGGTTGCTGGCGGTTCTGCAGGTGGCTGTGCGTGGGCGCGCGGAGGGTCTGCGGAGGGCGCTGGCGCGCGGAGGCGTGGCTGCGGTGGTCTGCAGGCGGGCGCTGGTGTGTGCGGTGGAAGCTGCAGAGGGGGCGCTTGCGCGGTGGTTTGTAGATGGCTGTGCGTGGGCGCGCGGAGGGTCTGCGGAGGGCGCTGGCGCGCGGAGGCGTGGCGGTGGTAGCTGCAGAGGGGGCGCTTGCGCGGTGGTCTGCAGGCGGTTGGCGTGTGCGGTGGAAGCTGCAGAGGTCGGTTGCTGGCGGTTTGCAGATGGCTGTGCGTGGGCGCGCGGAGGGTCTGCGGAGGGCGCTGGCGCGCGGAGGCGTGGCGGTGGTCTGCAGGAGGGCGCTTGCGCGGTTCTGCAGACACAGTGGTGAACGGCGTGGACTGCAGGCGGTTGTGCGTGTTTGAGCTGAAGGTTGACGGACGTGGGTGCGCTGAAGGTTCTGCAGGTGCGGGAAGGGGTCTGCAGGCGACTTCAGGCGTGTGCGGTGAAGTGAGCGGGTAACTTCAGACGTCTGGGAAATTTCCCAGACGTCTTAAGTTACTGAGAGGGTGGCTGATCAGTAGGTTGGTGACGGTGGTCGGCGATGATGGCGAGGAAGATGCACGCTGATGTGCTCACGGTAATGCGGGCGAGCTCCGGATGGCGGTGTGGCCTGTCACACCACATGCCCACGGTGGTGGAGACTCGCCGCCACGGTAGAGGCCGGCAGTGTGGATGGAAGAGAGAGGATCTCTCTGCACAGTGGTGAGTCGGTGGCGGAGGCCTCTGCAGCCGGCAGCTTCCGTGCTCCTTTTATAGTGTCTTGAACAATTTTGAAATCAGCCGCCGACCAGATCCACCACATCCGCTCCCCCTTGAATGGCTTCATCACTGCAGCAGCCGGGCGTTGGAGCGGCAGCCAGCCGTTCTGAAAGAAGACGAATAAAGCAAATATTATTAAAATATTAGGATTATTTATGTATAGACCCTCAACTTCTATGTTAATAAAAACAATATACCTAATTGGTTATCTAATTAGATGAATGCTATTCTAAGCTAATTCTAAATGCACTTATGATATGAATGCAATGTATGGATTATGTAATTAGATTAAAACTATGAATTAATCTATTTACATCCTAATTTATACTAAATAAATGTTAGAATTAACCTAATGTGTAGGCACTTAAATACTTAAATAACCCACAACTATGGGCTAATCAAATACCCCCATGCCTAGTTTTTGCTAGTCCCTAGCAAAATTAATCGAAACCTAGCACTCTAAGTAGACTAGTCAACTCACTTAGTCTTCCTTCAGAAGCATATTAAGTTCAGGTTCTAAACCCAAGGTCCCTAAGTAGTTGCTAAGTTACAGACTAGGTCGGCTAAAGACGAGTTGCCAGCACAAGTTTCCCTGATTTCTGACTCTACCCTAAAGTTTATTGATCCCTGAGATTAAAGCATCCGTGCTTGTGCATTGGTCCGAGTTATTTGAGTTAAAGGATTTTTTTTTTTTTTTTTTTTTAATATATATACTTTCTTCTTTTTTTTTTTGTTTGATTCTTCTAAGTCTAACCTCAGATCAGCTATCAACACGGTCTGTGTCGGATTCATTGTCCCCATTACCATACCTCGAAGGGTGCCTGGCTTTCGATGCTTCGAGATAGCACCGCCCATAACGACCCCAAGAACTCCTGGCAATCGACACTTCGAGATAGTATCGCCCATGGATTTCTTAAGCGAATTCAGGCCTATGGCAATCGGCACTTCGAGATAGGGCCGCCCATGGTACCTGAATCGCGCAATGTGCTTACATGCCCCCAGTAGGATGGATATCCTAAGAGACAAGTGCCGAGGAGGTAATATGTTACCATCGCATCCTCAAGGTGAGTATATACTCGACCTCTCCTGCGGCGGGAACTCTTCCAATCAAAATATGTTTTCAAGCCTTTCTTAAGTCAAAACTAAGAGAACCAAATCTCTTTTC
Organism: Thalassia testudinum; assembly: GCA_037157565.1. Classification (NCBI taxonomy): domain Eukaryota; kingdom Viridiplantae; phylum Streptophyta; class Magnoliopsida; order Alismatales; family Hydrocharitaceae; genus Thalassia; species Thalassia testudinum. The sequence goes on along the minus strand of JAZHRO010000051.1, from coordinate 37,566,984 downwards.
AGAAATTAAGTTAATTACCAGACCAAGTGTGAACAATTTGGATGCTTGGGTTACAAGGACCTGTAAACCAAAAGGTAGAATAAGACTCCAGGTACTACCCCACCTTTTAACTCAAACCCTAGCTTCCCTTCCTCAACCTCTTGAAGAATGGTCCGCAACTTAACTCCTACTTAAGTTTTTAAGTCCACAAAGGACCCTAAAGGTCTAAAGCTAGTAGCTTATTTAGCTTCTAAAGTTTGACCCTAGAATTAATTTAGTCTACGCTAGAGTTCTGATTTGCTTAAGAATGCAGGACTTAGCCAGTTAAGCTCAAAACTTTTTTTTTTTTTTTTTTTTTTTTTTTTGGACAAATGTATGCAATTATGCTATGTATATCCCCAAGTACACCCCCCCATGCCTAAAATCTGCAATGTCCTCATTGCATAGAAGGATATTACCTGGGTCAAAGCTGGGCTGTATAGCCGAAGAACCTGCAAATCAGGTTCAAGAATTGTAGAAATAGGCCCTAAAAATGAGGAAAGCAAAGTTGGCCTAGAAAATAGGTAACCTAGGATGTTGGCGAGCTGATGATGAATCCCGATAGCAAATGCTCGCCCAACTAAAATGGGAATGAAATCTTCCCAGGTCACCAGAAGAGGTTCTAAAGGATAAACAGTTAAAATAACCTTCAAAGGGGTAGGGGTAGGATGACAAGGATCCTCCAAAAAGAATGGGGAAGGAATGGTATAGAGATAAACCCCCAGGGTAATGGACTGACTAAAGAAATCATCAATCCATACCCGATACTCCATTACAGAAAATATTGGTCTGTTAAGCCCCCTAGTCAGAAAAAAAATGAGCAATTCTCTAAGGCAAGGATCGTCTAGGGTGTCCAAGTTACGAGGTTGTGGGATGGCCATAAGATCTAGGTTGGGTTTAATCAGCTTGGTGTCCATCCTAAACACTCTTTCTAAATCCTCAATTTCATCCCTAGCATTCCTTGCACCATCACGTGGATCTTCCTGCTCTTCATCAGGAGTCACAATTTCGCTTTCAGATATAAGCGAATCAGAGGGTGACTTCGAAGTGAATGAAGGCAGGTTGGAAGCAACAGATCTAGGGATTATCCTATCAATGTCATCCCCGGGTTTTTGTTCTTTACTCAAATCTTCCCCGGAGTCTATATGTGAATCCACATAAATCTTAGAAATTGCTTCCAAATTTTCCATCATTTTATCATGAGGAGAAATATCATCAATGGGTGTGCCAAGGAAACCTAATTTGGTTAAATTTGTGACATCCTCAGGGGCTAACTCTTCAAATAAGACATAATCACCCTTAGTGTCACTCCAAATCTTGAATGTAGGTTCCTCATATAATTCATCTTCCTCCTCATCACACAATTCATCATGTACCCGAGGTCTAGAATCATTTAATATCTCAGCAGATCCCCTAGGGTGCTCTATCTGAGGTAAATTATTTACATTGGTTACATCAGACTCCTCAGATAGGTCAATTTCTTTAGGGTTAGGTTCCCTAAGGGTGGGTTTGAGTTCCATATCGTGATCAGAAGGGAGGGTAGGATTAACAACTTGACTTTGACCCACTTCATCAAATGTCACGAAAATACTATCATCTGGGTCGAGGTCTTCCAATGGCACCATCATTCCCTTCTTTTGACTCCAATATAATTCAGGTGGATACTCAACCTTATCATCATCTTCCTCGGGTTGCCACCATTCTTCATCCAATGCATAGCTACTTTCATGTGTTTTTTCCTCCCACCTAAAGTGTAGATCTCTCAAGGAAGTGTCATTTAATGGGGAGGTTCCAAAATCGATCCTCGAAAAGTAGCTATTCTCCCCAGAATTTCCCTTCAACTTAAAGTGTTGCTTTCCCACGGGAGATGCATCTATTGTAGAGGGATGTACGTCATCGTCAATGGGGCAGATTGGGTGGGTAATTTCATCTCTTTCTTGTTGGCCTGCTCTCAAAGATTCTCCTAACAATTCACTCATTTCATTTTGCATTTTCTGTATTTCCATCTTCAAAGAGGAGAGGTCATTTCTATCATAAGAGAAGTCAGGCTCAGACTTATAGTACCCAGGAGTGTTTGTCCAACCATTATAAGTTTTCAGGGAGGGTGGGTTGGGTATTTCTTTGGTATGTGGGATATTGGGCAAAGCAAATCTCGCTCCTGAGTTTTGCTCACTAATTTGGGGCTTAACTAGGCCAATACTCCTATAATAGGAGTAAAACGGATCCCAATGATTGTCATTATGTCCATCAAGGAATGGACCATCTTGGCGTCTGGGATCGAAGGATGCAAAGTGGGGGTGAGGGTGTGGGCAAGATGTGAAAGGATGAAAATCAATGTGGTCCATTCTAACTCACACTTCAATCAGAATTCCCCAAGCCAGACACAATTCAAAAAGGACCTTTTAGGTCTTTCCCAATTTAGGCTTTTGATTTTAAGTCAGATTGCAGGTGACAATACAATTTGTTCAATCAATTTACGCGCCTATTGTCGACCTACGGCTCGCCTAAAAAGACCTAGTTGGAGCTTAGGTGTTCTTCCCTAAATCTCAAATGGTCAAGTAAATCCAAAGACGGAAGATCGAGGGATGCAAGTAGGCCTAAGCCTTCCTTTGAAGCTGTGCTTTCGCGGTGCTCCTCAACTACCCCCAAAAATCCGTGACAGGGTATCCCCCTCTTTGGATTTACAAAACCTTTGATTTCCAGTTCCGAACACTTCAAAATCCAACGAAAGGAGGGCTCTTGTCCTAGTATTTCCAAACCTAAGGAGTGTCTAGAAACGTGCCGTGGTGCAAGTGAAATAAGTGTGCATACACCGTCAAAGATTTTGAACTTTGAATCGCACGCCAAGTTTGAAAATCAAATCCTTGGTTTTTAAAATGTCCTTCCTTTAATTAGTCCTTTTTCTAAAGAAAATATGTGACCACTTGTTAGATTTATTCAGTACAGATTAGGTGGTCTTCGCATTAAATCCCAAATGCAATGCGTGATCAAAAATAGGATGCAAAGTAAGAGAATGCGTACCTTGCCTCCAGCGATCTTCGATGCAAAAATGCACGCAATGCAGAAAAGCAAATCTAGAGGCTGCTCATACAGACCTAAATGGTTCGTCCTAGGGCAGGCAGCTTCTAGCAGGCAGCTCGTTTTTTTTTCTTTTTCTATTTTTTTAGAGCTACTTATGCACAAGCAAATAAAAGAAATAATAAAAAAAAATAAACCTAAATCTAAAGAAAAGGGAACAGGCTCCCAAAAATTACCCAACACGGGTCCAAAACAAAATCAGGGAACAAACCCTCAAAATATGCCCCAGAACAAGGGTTTCAAACTAACTGTAATGAAAAATTAAGTCTTCAGTCTTAATTCTATTCTAATTAAATTAGCGATTAAATACAGTGGTGTCCATCGCGTCCTCGTCCTTCTCCTCCTTTGAAAATTGCTTGTCCACTTCTCGTCTGGCGACGTCAAGGGTCGCCTCTCACAGTGGCTGATTCTTGCACAAAATTTCTCGCACAGAAAAGAAAATAATAGATGGTCAAATCTCTGTGCAATTGACAAATAATCAAAATAAAATTAGGCGAAATTATTGCGTCTGTTGCCTCCCCGGCAACGGCGCCATTCGACCGTGTCGATCTTTCGCTTTTAAGTCGTTTGTAGTTTAATGTGGTGGAAAAATCGACTAATCAATTTTTAATAAGAAATAACCACTCGCAGAGGAGCGGGTCGTTTCCACAGGGAGGCAATAACGTATTAAAATTCGCGCCACTTAAAAATGTTTGTTCGGAGTCAATTTGGACAAGAACCAAGCCAAGATTGCCTTTAGATTAAGGTTTAAGCAAGAAATAATGCTGAAATGGCAATTATGATAAACTACAGGATATTTTCCGCAATGCAGACTGAATAGAATATGAATAAAATCTGGCAATGGCAGAAAATGTAAATTTTAATCAATGCTTTACTGTAGCAAAACAGGGGAATTTTTCCCCGTTGTCTTGCGCGACGAGGAGCCGTTGGCTGGGCGCGGGAAGCTCGGCGGAGGTCCCTTGGATCAAGGGCTTCGAATCGGTGGTGACGGCGAGTCGCGCGGCGGCCGGAGGTGGCCGGACGAGCTCCGGCGGAGGTGCTGCAGGCGGTTGTGCGTGGGCGCGCGGAGGGTCTGCGGAAGGCGCTGGCGCGCGGAGGCGTGGCTGCGGTGGTCTGCAGGCGGGCGCTGGCGCGCGGAGGCGTGGCTGCGGTGGTAGCTGCAGAGGTCGGTTGCTGGCGGTTCTGCAGGTGGCTGTGCGTGGGCGCGCGGAGGGTCTGCGGAGGGCGCTGGCGCGCGGAGGCGTGGCTGCGGTGGTCTGCAGGCGGGCGCTGGTGTGTGCGGTGGAAGCTGCAGAGGGGGCGCTTGCGCGGTGGTTTGCAGATGGCTGTGCGTGGGCGCGCGGAGGGTCTGCGGAGGGCGCTGGCGCGCGGAGGCGTGGCGGTGGTAGCTGCAGAGGGGGCGCTTGCGCGGTGGTCTGCAGGCGGTTGGCGTGTGCGGTGGAAGCTGCAGAGGTCGGTTGCTGGCGGTTTGCAGATGGCTGTGCGTGGGCGCGCGGAGGGTCTGCGGAGGGCGCTGGCGCGCGGAGGCGTGGCGGTGGTCTGCAGGAGGGCGCTTGCGCGGTTCTGCAGACACAGTGGTGAACGGCGTGGACTGCAGGCGGTTGTGCGTGTTTGAGCTGAAGGTTGACGGACGTGGGTGCGCTGAAGGTTCTGCAGGTGCGGGAAGGGGTCTGCAGGCGACTTCAGGCGTGTGCGGTGAAGTGAGCGGGTAACTTCAGACGTCTGGGAAATTTCCCAGACGTCTTAAGTTACTGAGAGGGTGGCTGATCAGTAGGTTGGTGACGGTGGTCGGCGATGACGGCGAGGAAGATGCACGCTGATGTGCTCACGGTAATGCGGGCGAGCTCCGGATGGCGGTGTGGCCTGTCACACCACACGCCCACGGTGGTGGAGACTCGCCGCCACGGTAGAGGCCGGCAGTGTGGATGGAAGAGAGAGGATCTCTCTGCACAGTGGTGAGTCGGTGGCGGAGGCCTCTGCAGCCGGCAGCTTCCGTGCTCCTTTTATAGTGTCTTGAACAATTTTGAAATCAGCCGCCGACCAGATCCACCACATCCGCTCCCCCTTGAATGGCTTCATCACTGCAGCAGCCGGGCGTTGGAGCGGCAGCCAGCCGTTCTGAAAGAAGACGAATAAAGCAAATATTATTAAAATATTAGGATTATTTATGTATAGACCCTCAACTTCTATGTTAATAAAAACAATATACCTAATTGGTTATCTAATTAGATGAATGCTATTCTAAGCTAATTCTAAATGCACTTATGATATGAATGCAATGTATGGATTATGTAATTAGATTAAAACTATGAATTAATCTATTTACATCCTAATTTATACTAAATAAATGTTAGAATTAACCTAATGTGTAGGCACTTAAATACTTAAATAACCCACAACTATGGGCTAATCACTGAACACCTGGTCCTGAAAAAGGTAACGAGTGTAACACGTCAGCAAAACGCTGAGTAGAGTGGCAAACTAACTAAAGGCAACAGTAGAGTGTACAGTAGCTGTTATGTTCTATTACTTCCTTTATTCACATCTTTCAATTTTTCTCACTATTTCATTTATTTCTCAGATCCTTTACTTGATCTCGAATGTCCTCGTGGGAACGATCTTGATTGCAGTCTTTTCCAAAAGTAGAAGTAGCACGTGGTGCTCTCCTGGCCGGGAGAGTCCCCCGTGGTGATCCTACCCTCAGTCAACCACCCCAAGGTCACTGACAGACGTAACGGTGACTACGGCACGCGCGATAAACGCACAGGTAGTTAGCCCGCACTGGCACGCGGTCAGTCGTTTCCGTTAACGGGTGCGTCCAAAGCACAGCACGGAACCAGGGCAGAGCCCTCTCAGTAACAGGGGTCCAACCCCTCTACAGTAACCAAACCGGGGCCTTGCCCCTCCACAGTCCGCGCACCCTCGCCTGACTACCCTGGTTTGCCCTAGTGGGCCTAACAAGTCGGTGAAGGAGGCTAGCAGAACCCCGGGGCCCGTGGGGTAGCTAGTACTCTCCTAACACTACTATCTCTCCTCGGTACTACGTACACGAGGGCCAACAAGTCGGTACAGAGCGGCCAATCCTAACCCCGGGTCCCTGGGGCGGCTGGCCCCACTCTGCACTAAACAGGTACAGGTACTTCCCTTGGTACTGCGTACCCAAGAGACAGTACAAACTACATCTCAGTTCCATTCCTTTTTCTTTCCAGGAGTTCCACTCCTAATTCCCCGTAGGGTTCCAGCTCTTTATCTCAGAACATCATATGTTTCACTTTCCAGATTCACATTCTCAAAATCCATGATCTCAAACATGTTCTTTATTCGTAACAGGCAGCTGTTAATTAATTTTACAGGCAGCTTTATATATTCCTTTCCAATTTTCCAAGACTGCAGTAATATACATTCCACTAGTTTTTCCACCCTAGGATTCATGCCATATCCTAGGATCTATCATACAATCTAGTTTTCCGGCCCTAGGATTCATGCAACACCTAGGAGCTATCATTCCATATATTTCTCAGTCCTAGGATTCATGCAATGCCCTAGGTTCTAGTTATGGTTCCATACTTTAACAGATTTTATTAATACTTAAAGCCACTCTACCAGGTACAACGGGAGTAGTGGGGGCGTGATCGGGAATCCCACGTGCCTCCGCGACTCTCAAGACTGCAACTGAACGAGATCCTGTTACAAGGATCAAACACAAGGAGTGTCTCAAAACATTGTATAGCTACCGTAGATGAGTAGAGGAATTAATTCTGAAACGAACGCAACTCGAATCGCAGAAAACGGAGCCCAAACTGGCCCTAAACGGGTCGAGAAAGACAATACTGTGCAAAATCAGACGTCTGGAACTCCTTCCAGATGTCTTAAACGGTGGATCAGAGAATTACCCGTTCGGCTTGGTTCCCCGGACGTCCAGAAGTCTGCGGGGACGTCTGCCTAGATCCCAGACGTCCGATGGTCCCTCCGGACGTCTGGAGGTCACTCCCGCCGTCTGGTACAACTTCCAGACGTCTGATTCGCAAGGGATGGCGAATCAGCGAACCTGCGTACAGCCAACCCCCCTCCCTCAGTACGGTCAGTCGACAAGAATGAAGAAGAAAGCGAAAACTCACCTTTCAGACGTCTGTATGATCTTACAGACGTCGACCTTGCCGTCTGGCTATCAATCCAGACGTCTGATTCTGGAAATTTTTCCAGAATCAGGACCCTGCTCGGCCTCCGCTCGCGACGCCGCCCGCGTCGCACCTCGCGCGTCTGCTGCTCAGCCCGCAGCAGGTCCCTCTCCGCGTCGCTCCGCGCCCCCTGAGCCCTCCGCCGACCGGCCAAGCCGCTCCGGCAAGCTCGCCCTCACGGCAGAGCCCTGCCCTCGCACGCCGCACCTCCTCCGCGCTCACTGCGGCTGCCGCTGCTGCTGCGCCCTCGCGTCCGCTCGCTCTCGCGCACAGGCAGGAGAAGAAGGAAGAAGATGGTGGAGACGGGAGGGGAGGCACGCCCTTTTAAGGCCGCGCGTGGAGGAGAGAGAAGGCGGTCGCAGCCGCCTGCAGCCGCAGAGAAAGAGGGCAGAATCGCAGGTCTGCGCGCACAGGCGCGCAGACGAATCTCCCGTGCGAACATAACTGTTCTCCAGACGTCTGTAAACTATCCCGGACGTCTGGTCAGACGTCTGGATGTGATCCCAGACGTCTGGTCCGACGTCTGGGCCACCTCCTAGACGTCTTAAAAGGCGTCTGGGGCACGCGCTCGTTACACGGAGGAGCTGCTGCAGCTCGGGCAATAGGCGAACGCGGTGCGGCACGGCCACGCGCTGCGGGCGGAGAGCGAGAAGGGTCCTGATCCTGGGAAAATTTCCCAGAATCAGACGTCTGGACTTACGTCCAGACAACGCAGAAGACGTCTGAAGGATGGTCCAGACGTCTGACAGGTACAATAATTGTGTTCTTCCCCTTCTTTCGCGTGTACAGCCATGCAGGCATCCGCTGAGTGCTTCTGCACCTTTTCGTGATGAGAGCGGCCGTGTGTGTGTGCAGGAGTTGTTCAGGAGGGCACGAGGGCTCATCATCCCACTCAGATCAGACGTCTAGGCACAGCACCAGACAACGGAGAGGGCCTCCAGACATCCAGGGTGACAATCGGACGTCTGGAAACTAAGTCCAGACGGTCCAGCAGGCTTCTAGACGTCTGAGGGACTACGCAGACCAAGGTATGACCTGAGCGACCTTTTAAGACGTCTGGAAGAAGTTCCAGACGTCTGATTTTGTGCAGACTCGTCGTTTTTGACCCGTTTAGGGTCCGTTCGGAGTCCGTTTTCCGCGTTTCAAGTTTCCTTCTTTCCAGATTTATTTCCTCTACCTGTTTACAGTAATTGTATACTATTCTGAGTAACTCCTTGTTTTGATCCTTGTGTTATGACCCCGTCCCGTTGCGGCTCTGGGGGTTGCGAAGGCACGCGGGATTGCCGATCACGCCCCCATTACTCCCGATTTTGCGGGTAGAGTGGCTTCCCTTAGTTAATTACAAACATTAATGCATATCTGAATTAAATGATAGATCCTAGGGTATGGCATGAATCCTAGGACCTAAAAACTAGACTGAATGGTAGATCCTAGGGCGTGGCATGAATCCTAGGAACATAGAACATGGAAATAAATGTCTTGAATGCCTGAATTGCAATCTTGGATAAGTGGATAACATAATGATAATTGCCTGAAATTAGATAACAGCTGCCTGTGGAATGTAGAGTACTATTACTAGTAACTGCTGCATGTAATTTCTGTTAGTTGAAATTAAATACGCGCTGCTTGTATACAAATTGGAAAGAAAAAGAAGTTGAATGTTGGAACTCGTATTATATACGAATCAACTAGAAATGATGAAACCTAGTATGGCTTGGCCTGAGAAACATGAGCATGAACCCTACGGGGAATTAGGAGTAGAGCTCCTAGAAATAAATGGGATAGAGATGGAAAAGTGAATGGTAAAGTTTGTTGTCCCTTGGGTACATAGTACTAGGGAAAGCACCTGTTACCTCTTAGTGCAGAGGAGAGCCAGCCGCCCTAGGGACCCGGGGTTAGGTCTGGCCACTTTGTACCGACTCTTGGCCCTCGTGTACACCGTACCAGGGAGAGCTACTAGTGTAGGGAGAGCACTAGCTACCCCACGGGCCCCGGGGTGCAAAGGGGACCCTTTCTTCTCAATAGATTGCTGAGACCCACAGCATCAAGAACACCTCATCTACGTGCATTCATGAACTCTTCATAAAACTCAAAGATGATCCTCATCCTTCTCCTTGAACCATGCAACCTTCTAATGATCAGAAGATCATAAGCAATAAGACCCCTTACAATTAGATGTCCAAGAGGGAAATAGGAAGTCTGAGGAGTCTTCTTATGAACATCTAAAGAGAGAGTTAGACGTCTAGACAGACTTTTAGACTTCCTATGAGAAGTCTGGACATCTAAAAACCAAGAAGAAGAGAAAATGACTCTACTCTTCTCCTAATTTCTTGTCGGTGGATAGAGGATGATGGTTTCCCTCCGCACCTTTCGAAGATATTTATAGGGATCCTTTGTAATCCTAATATGATGGGAACCATTAGATCAAATCCAATGGTTGGGGTCAATTCCTACCTGAAACCGTTTTGGATTTATGGATTATGGCACTACACCTCCCTTAAGTATTCCAAATACATATGGATCCTTCACATTGAAGGATAATATTAACCCTGAGATCTAATCCCATTAGACAACTATCATCCCTCCTTAGGTTATATTATTTCTAACATCTCTTTGTATCATTAGGACGAGAATGTAGACTAACTCCGTTCTCAAAGGAATGTCTTCTCTTCTTTCATTATTGAGTCAGATCAGGAGCCTGCAACCACATGTGGAATTAATCTTTCCTAAGAAACTCAAAGCGAGCTCTTCCTCCAATCCACTACATATATATATGAAGCAAATTTGTGTGATCCCTTCAAGAGATCATGTTTCTCTTGTTCCCTCCCACATGTACTAGCTTTCTAGTATCAACACCATGGTGGGTGCATCAACCATGATGGCTGCATCTACCATTAGTTTGCCAAGGATATGCCTTCATGAGAAAAGACACATATCTATCTTAGATCCAAGATATGCCTTTTCCATGACAATATTGGAGATGGACTTTTGTTTAACTCATATTTCATTAGGACAACTCCTCAACTTAACCCACATGACAATTCTGAATTCCTATGCAAGAACATTAATCAAGCAATGGCCTCTAGAGAAGGTTGCCATCTCAACTCAGATCGAAAATGAATGATCAAATCGGATATGATGGTTTCTTGATGTGTTATCGAATCCTCTAAACCATTTAGATCTCCAAGTCAACACACATTGATTTTACTCAATCTGGCTAAGTATGTTACCCTATTCGTACTAAGGGACCCAATGCAGGCATGGGAAATAATAGAAATTCTTATTCAAATGTAATATAACTCTACATTATTCAGATGACTCGCTAAAGGCACACTGATAGCGATGGCGTGAAGAGATAACCGGGTTTTATTGTTATGTCGTTGTAGTATAGCCAGTTATTGCCATCATTTCAAATATATAATTTTTTACTCGAAAAATAAAAAAGTGCCCGAGGTCGAACTCAGGGAGCAAGATGTATTCTAGGGGTACAAAGTTTCTTTTACAAAAATATAGATAGATAGAGAGAGAGATGAAAATTTGTTGGCTTCTTCTTTCTCGTCTGTCTTCTTCTTTCTTTCTCTTCTCTTTGGCTTTTGGTTCCTTTATCTCCTTGTGGTCTTCTTCTTCTTTCTGTCTTCTTTATCTGCAGCAGTGGGTGATGTTCTTCTTCGTCTTTCAGCTCTTGTTTCTACTTTGTCTCTTTCTTTTTCTGCAGAGCGGTCCTTGTCCTGTTCTTCTTCCTCTTTTCTGCCTTCACAGCGTCGTCTGATTTTCCAATCAGACGACTTAAACCGCCGCTGCTACAGTGCCGCTCGGTGCTCCTTCCTTCAGCTTTCGTCGTCCTTCTTCTCTGCCTCGCTCGTCTTCTTCTTCTTCGCCTTTTCCTCTTTGCTTCGAGCAGTCCTGGCTGCTCTTCTTCCGTCAGTCTTCTTCTCTGGTTCTTCTTCTTCACCTGTGCCTGCAAACTTGCACCGCTTGATCAGAGGGGCAAAACCTATCTCTACCCTCCCCCGCGTCTCTCTCTTACAGAAGCCGCTCTTAGGAAAGCTCTCCCAGAGCTGCTGGGTTGCCGGGTACGGGTCGCGCCCGGGTCCAGGCCCACCGGCGTGAGTGGTGGGCGAGGAGTGCAGGTCAGTCTAAGTCGGGTCGGGCCAGGTCCGCGAGGCGTGAGCGCGGACGAGACCGGGTCGAGCGAGTGAGTGAGTGAGAGGGACCTCACCCCGTGCTCAGGAGGCAACGAGCATAAGGCGCTTTTTGCCTTTATGCGGGCGCTCTCCTCTGAAAGGTTACGAGGTGGGACTAAATGTCCCACCCCAATTTGGGTGCCTGCGCGGAGGAAGCAGCGGCAGTCAAGGCGAAGCGCGGGGGCTTCGCGCGAGAGCTTCGCCTCAACTGCAGCCTAACGCTTTGCCGAAGTGCCCCCGCACAGCCTGGGAGGGTGACCTGGGCGCGACGCACCTGGGGCAGCAGGTGAAGAAGCTGCTTCGCTTCAACAATGGTGGCGACGAGCGCAGGTACCTGCCCACAGAAAAATGGCCTCTCGGCCCAATCAGAAACGCGGAGGACCTTCGCCGTGGCACGGCGAAGGTGGTCGGGGGGTGTGCAGGCGGCGGGGCGGAGCCCAAGAGCTGCCCTAGGTCGGACTGTGGGTCGGAAGATGGGTTTGTTCGGTGGAGTTGCAGAGGGTGATGTGGGGGAAGTGGAAGGGCGGAGGTTCTGCGGTGGTCGACGAGCCGTGTGGGTTGCTGGAGTGATGGGAGCGGCTCGCCGGAGGATGGCCGGAGGCCGAGAAGGTGAGGGTGATTGGTCGGAATCGAGGTAACAGTAAAGATGTAAAATGAGGAAAAGGAAGAGGGGAGGAAGAGGAGGAGTTCTACCTACTTAGCAAGAGGAGGAGGGGCCGGAGCGGGCGACAGTCGTATCGACTGTCGCCGGAGAAGAAGATGCCTGGGGGAAGGGGCGGCGGCGAGCAGTGGGCCGGAGAGGCGCCAGCTGGGTGCGGCGTGGCGCGGGAAGAGCGAGGGAGAGCAACCCTGCAGCTGGTAGTGCGGCAGAGCGACGAGGAGGAAGAGGGGAGGCCGCCGGAGCTGGAGGGCTTCCTGTCGGAGTGGGAAGAGAGGAAGTGGGGGTCTTTCTCCGTCAGGACCGAGCTCCTCAGAACGGCGGAGCGACGGGGGTATTTATAGAGGCGGAATCAGAGAGGAGGGCGGAGGGAGACGACGTGTCTCCCTCGCCGGAGGACGCCGGAGATGGAAACCCATACCGTCCGTGCGTTCGCACGGCCGGTATGGTGGGTTGCAGCGACCAGGGGGGTGTTCCTGCGACGGCTGACGACGTAGGGCACCCCCGGTTGACTTGCCAGCCCCTCCCCCTCACCCTGCGCGGCGCCATGCTCCGTGCAAGGTCACCGGAGCATGGTGCTGGCAGGTTTTGGCAGGAGGGACCTGAATGCAAAGAACGAAGGAGAGTTAGGGGCAGAAATGTGAGGGTTCAAAAGTTGAGGGCCAAAAAGTAAATATATGAGGATCAAAGTGCAAAGTTGGTCAAGAAGGTTTCTTCTTAGGCTCAAGTTTTTATACATGACTAATTAGGACCTAAGGAATTTGATGGTGAATTTTATTTCTAGATTAAACCTTGTTTGACCGGTCAATTTATGCAAAAACCCAAATTAAGTTATTAATTGGGCATGTTTCTCAATGTAGGTCAAAATGGGATCTGAAGGCCAAATTGAAGGTTCTAAACCCTAGAGATTATTTTTCTATGAATTTTAGAGGGTTTATTCTATTTTTACTTTGCCTCGAACCTCGTGAATTGAAGTGGGTTTATTTTAAGGTTACAGATTATCATTTAGTTCCTTGGAATTGCTATAGCCCTTGTCAGATCATCCCACTTTCCTTCTTATTCGGTTTGCTTGACCTGTGTTTGGACCCTGAATTACCCTGTATGCAGATTATACTGGTAAAATTGCATTTTTACCCCTTATGACTTGTTTTCTCCTTAAACTCAGAATTCTCTGAGTTAAGCCTTTCCTTGAGTTATGTAGGAGCTTTTATCCTTTGTATTGGGTCAAAATGAGCTAGTTATGGCTCATGATGTGGTTCTCATCATACCCCCATGCCTAGCTTTTGCTAGTCCCTTAGCAAAAACTTAAGGTTTCAACCCTTGTTCTAGACCATGAAGTTCTTAATAGCTTTAGATAAGTGCTTTTTTATTTGAGCTTAGATTAGGTTAGAATGCTGACCATAGGCCTAAAAGGTACTCTAGTACCAATCAAGATCCAAATCTGTCTAGCCTTAGCCTCAGTCTTTAGCAAAGGTTTTTAAGGCCCATAAGAACTAACCTAAGGTTTATTGGACTTTGTGGTTAAAGCACCTGTGCTTGAAATGATTTTAGCCCTGGCTCAGTTCGCAGTGCGTTTTATAAGAGAGAGATAGAAAGTTTTTCTGTTTGGAGAGTTTTCTCTCTCTTTTTCTTTTTAGTTCTAGCCTAGGATTGGCTTTTCAACACGGTCTTTATCAGATTCCTTGCTCCCATCATCAATCCTCAAGGGTTCCTGGCGATCGATGCTTCGAGATAGCACCGCCCATGGCAACCCCCGGAACCCTGGCTATTGAGATTTCGAGATAATCCCATCCATGGTGTTCCGTGGCCGAATCCAGACCCTGGCAATTGACACTTCGAGATAATGCCATCCATGGAATCTGAACCAGCAGAGTGCTTACATGCCCCCAGTAGGATATGTAAATATCCTAAGAGACAAGCACCGAGGAGATGATATTTTGTTACGCATCTTCGAGGGGATTTCCCGCCTCTCCACGCTGGGAACTCATCCAAATCAACTTGTGTTGATCGGCCGATCCTATTCTAGGTGTTCTTTTTAGAATTTTGCGACGCTTCTGCGTGATTTTGATTTTTACGCTTACTGAACCAGGCTGTGTGTGAGGTTAGGGTGCTTAGGTTACTGAGTCCCGTAAACCAAAAATTAATTAATGAGGCCAAATACTCCCTAAGCCTTGGACCTAGTACTTAAGCTTTTCATTTTCCTCAACCTCTTGAGGATTGTCTAGATCTTAATGGGTACTAAGAGTCTATTCAAGAATGCCTAAGGTTTGCATTCTTACTAATCTCATTATGCACTTTTCAGTTATTTTCTTGAATGAGGTCTAGAACTTAGGTTAATTCCTTAGTTCCTTACTAATGACTATCACCTTTTCTCATAATTTTGTGCTCCTTTTTCATTTTGTTTCTTTTCTCCTTCTCCTTCACAAAATTTCCTTCTCCTCTTTTCCTCTTATTCTTTTTCAAAAAATTTTAATTTTTATGGTGTTTTTGGCATATGTGAATTTTTTTGTTTGAAACCTTTTCTTACAAGTTTTGCACTTTCATATCCCCCCATGCCTAAGATTTGCAATGTCCTCATTGTAACCTAGGGGGTTTTTATTTAACTTAGTTCATTCCTTAAGACAGAAATTTGAATGAGTGAATGGGTCGGGTTGAATTTTTGCGGACGATTTCTAATCCCAGATGCAAGCATCTGAGGTGGGGTCGGCTGTCTACAAGGGTGAACCTTAAGTGCAAAAAGGTGTCAGAAAAAGTTTTGGATTTTTAGGAAAATGACGGGTTGCCTCCCGTTAAGCGCTGAGTTTTACGCCATCGGCTGGGGGCAATAAGCTCAAGGGGAATGGAGGATATAAGATGCTTCAGCCAAATCAGTAGAAGTTACATCAATGAACGGCTTGAGTCTCTGACCGTTCACGATGAAAGGTTCAGAATCGTGGCTGAGTGGACTGATTTCGATTGCTCCTTTTCCAAAAACCTGTCGGACCAAATATGGTCCGACCCACTTGGATCTCAGTTTTCCTGGGAAGAGTTTTAGTCGGGCATCAAAGAGTAGGACCTTTTGACCAGGATGAAAGATCTTTCTCAAGATGTGTTTGTCGTGGAAGGCTTTAACCCGCTCCTTGTAGATTTGCGAGTTCTCGTACGCGTCTAGGCGTAATTCATCGATCTCGCTGATTTGGAGTTTTCTGTGGGTCCCAGCCTTGGAAAGATCTAGATTACAGTTCCGTACTGCCCAATAGGCTTTATGCTCCAGTTCTACGGAAAGGTGGCATGCCTTTCCGTACACCAGTCTAAAGGGAGACATGCCCAATTGGGTCTTATGGGCGGTCCTATAGGCCCACAATGCTTCCGGAAGTCGGGACGACCAGTCCTTCCTGTCAGGTCGAACAGTGACTTGCAGGATTTTCTTGATTTCCCGATTAGACAGCTCAGCTAGACCATTAGTTTGGGGGTGGTAAGGAGTAGAGATTCGGTGAGACACCCCGTATTTGGTCATCAGTGACCTAAACTGAGCATTTGTGAAATGGGTCCCCCCATCAGAGATTATTGCACGAGGAATCCCAAACCTTGAGAAAATGTTTTGATGAATGAATTTGATAACGATTTTGTGATCACAGGTTCGGGTCGGTATGGCTTCGATTCATTTGGACACGTAGTCCACGGCCAACAGAATGTATTCGAAACCATCCGAAACAGGAAAGGGGCCCATAAAATCAATCCCCCAAACATCAAAGATTTCGCATACTAGAATCGGTTGCATAGGCATCATGCCGCGATGGCTCATGTTGCCCAAAGTCTGGCAACGACTGCATGCCTTGCAGTGACTGTACGCGTCTTTGAATAGTGTGGGCCAGTAAAAGCCGCACTGGAGGACTTTTGATGCGGTTTTATGCCCGACGAAATGGCCACCGCATGCCTAGTCATGGCAGAAAGAGAGGATATTGTTGAATTCCCCTTCCGGGACACATCTCCGGATGATCTGATCGGCACCTATGCGGAAGAGGTACGGGTCTTCCCAAATGTAATACTTGGCATCGGAGCGTAATTTGTCCTTCTTGGCCTTCGGCCAATCGGACGGGATCTGATGAGATGCCAAGAAATTTACTACATTAGCAAACCATGGAAGGCTAGTACCAATAGTCAGCAGGTGCTGATCGGGAAAATGCTCAGTGATGGGTCCGGAAGGGTCAATTATTTCAGAAAGAAGACGGGATAAGTGATCAGCTACCACATTTTGCTTTCCCTCTTTGTCGCGAATCTCAAGGTCAAATTCTTGCAACAGCAAGATCCATCGGATTAATCGAGGTTTCACATCCTTCTTTGCAAGGAGATGCCTCACAGCTGTGTGATCCGAGTATATGATGACACAGGAACCCAGAAGGTACGATCTGAATTTTTCTAGGGCAAATACTACAGCTAGCAGCTCTTTCTCAGTAACCGTATAGTTACGCTGAGCCTCATCGAGTGTTTTGCTGGCGTAGTAAATGACCACAGGTTTCCCATCAATTTTCTGCCCCAAAACCGCTCCTACAGCGAAGTCGGATGCATCGCACATGATCTCAAAGGGTTGAGACCAATCAGGGGACTGTAGGATCGGGGCTTGGGTGACTCGGTCACGCAGGATTTCAAATGCTTGAGTGCATTCCTTGGAAATTTTGAAAGGAACATCCTTGGAGAGAAGAGTGGTCAGGGGGCGCGCGATTTTTGAAAAATCAGGGATAAATCGTCGATAAAAACCGACATGCCCTAAAAAGGAACGGATGTCCCTGATTGAGCTAGGAATAGGAAGGTGAGAAATCAAATTAACCTTAGCTCGATCCACTTGGATACCTTTTTCCGAAATTGAGTGTCCTAGGACAATTCCCTCAGGCACCATGAAATGGCTCTTTTCCCAGGAAAGAACCAAATTCACATCGATGCACCGCCTGAGTATCTGGACCAAGTGCTGGAGGCAATCGTCGAATGATGCTCCGAAAACTGAAAAGTCATCCATGAAGACTTCCAGATAATCACCTACCATATCTGAGAATATGGCAAGCATGCATCGCTGAAAAGTAGCAGGTGCATTGCAAAGATCGAAAGGCATCCTTCGAAAAGCGTATGTTCCGAAGGGGCAGGTGAACGTGGTCTTTTCTTGGTCCTCAGGATGGATTGCCACCTGGTTATAACCGGAGTACCCGTCAAGAAAGCAGAAGAACCTATTTCCCGCAAGTTTTTCGAGAATTTGATCAATGAAGGGTAGTGGGAAATGATCCTTCTTCGTGGAGGAATTGAGTCGGCAGTAATCTATACAGACTCTCCACGAGTTGGCTAATCGGGTAGGAATGATTTCTCCGGTCTCAGTCGTTATAGTGGTGAGTCCTGCCTTCTTGGGCACGACCTGAATTGGGCTCACCCAACGACTATCGGAGATCGGGTAGATGATTCCGGCATCTAACCACTTGATGATCTCCTTTTTCACGACCTCCTGCAGATTGGGGTTTAAGCGTCTCTGCATTTCACGAGAAGGTCGTGTGCCCTCTTCTGAATAGATATGATGAGTACAATAAGAGGGACTTATTCCAGTCAAATCATCGAGAGTCCATCCGATGGCTCTGCGATGTTGCTGGAGGACAACAATCAGACGGGATTCCTGTTCAGGACTGAGGTTGGAATTGATAATCACAGGAAGGGTCTGATTAGAACCCAAAAAGATGTATTTCAAGTGAGCAGGAAGGGGTTTCAGTTCGAGGATGGGGTTATCAGCAGCAGCGGGTGGTTCAGTATAGATGTGAGGTTCAAGGGTGGGAGTTACTGGGTTGTTCATATCTGGATTCGACTCCTCTGTTTGCGAGTCAAGATCCTTCTGTGGTTGATGAGGCATAATCGAGTCATTCTGGAAGTGTGATTCATCAACCAAAGTCCTGATGTCACAAATTTGTTCGATGACACCGCAATTAATTCCTTGTTGGGCCTTAAATATATCAATTTTCAGTGTTTGATCTCCAAACTTAAGCTCTATTTGGCCCTCCTCACAGCTGATGTTGGCTCTAGCAGTAGCCAAGAAAGGTCTCCCTAGAATGATTGGTGTATCCCTAGGGTTCTCAGGTGCGTCCATATCTAAGACTATAAAGTCCACTGGAAAATAGAAATCCCGCACTCTTACGATAACATCCTCGAGAATCCCTTTTGGTGACTTTATAGATCGATCTGCTAATTGTAATGTCACCTCGGTTGGTTTTAGCTCAGATTCTTCTAGATGGTCAAGTAAGGATGTGGGTATCAGGTTTTTGGATGCACCCAAGTCTAACAATGCTCTATCAAATTGGGTACCACCTATCTTGCAGGAAATCAGGGGAGTACCAGGATCTTTTGCCTTGGGTGGGAGTCTACTGAGGATTACAGAGCTGGCTTGCTCTGACAGAACAATTGGGCTCCCTCCCGTGGTTCGCGGCTTACGCTGGGGTGTACATATATTCTTTAGAAATCGTGCGTAGGCTGGTACGTGGCGGATTGCATCCATCAAGGGGATGTTTATGTGGACCTGCTCAAAGAGCTTGACCAGGTCCTCCTCAGGGGCCACGGGTTTGGTGGTCTTCTTTCCCTTGGTCAAGGCATCGGGAAACGGGATCTTGGTTGGTTCTTCTAGGATAGGTCCAGGTTGTGGATCCAGAACAGCGGTATCTTGGATAACTATCCTCGGGTCATGGTTATTAGGCTTGGAGTGGTTTGGATAATGCGGGTCTTGAGTTGTTTTACCACTACGTGTTGTTACAGAATTTAATCCGGCCTGATTTTGGTTTGGGTTTGGTAAGAGGGGTGGCTGCTGCTGAAATCCCGCATAAGAAGTTGAGGCTTCCATCTCGTCTGGAGATGGAGCAGTAGGGGCCTGATAAATCCATTGTGCGTGGCCTAAATTTGGATTCATAACGCGCTTCTGGGTTGGCACGTTATTTGGGTTAGGAAGAGGTTGGGAAGGGAGTGTGCCTGGCTGGCGAGAATTTGCCAGCTGGGCCAGTTGAGTTTTAACCTCTGTAAGTTCGTCCTTGTGCTGTTTTTGAATAGCCGCATTCGTTCTTTGAATGTCAGCCAGAGTCTGAAGGATTAGGGACATTTGATCCTGATTTGGCCCTGATGGATAAGTAGGATTGGGCCGAGGTTGAGGCGGCTGGTAATGACGAGAGGGCTGTGGGCGGGACTGAAAAGGTGGTCTTTGGGTTTGGGAATTTCCCGCCCACTGAAAATTGGGATGGTTTCGCCATCCAGGGTTGTAAGTGTTGGAGAATGGGTCGTTCTGGATGGCGTTGAGGTCCTCGCAGGTCTGAGGAACCTCCTGAGAATCAGGGAAAGGGGGAATGGAGTTCCCCGGGCTGGTGTAGAAAGGATCGGATGATCCTCCGATCCGAGAATCAGATGGGGATGGATATGGATCCATCCTAGGGGAAGATCGGTGGAGGATGTTTTGCACAGTCTCCTGTGTGGAAGGAGGTTGTGCAAAGGAGTTATGCGCGGAGGTGGCTCGCTGCAAGTGCTGAGTCAGCTCATCCACCTTCTTCTCAATGATTGAGACCTTGTCCAATCGACTGGCCATTAATTCCAGGTCGACTGATGCGGACAGGCCCTGCGTCTCATGTGCTCCCTTAATATTCGTCGCTGCGCGGGTATTCGTCCTGTCGAATAATCCCATGGAGTCATTGTTGATGGAGTTCTCGCACATGTTTTCGAGAATCTCCCATACGGTGTCTTCATGTTGACCCATGATGTTTCCTCCGCAAGTTGCATTGATGAAAAGGCGGATGTCCTCACGGAGTCCCTGGTAAAAAGATTGGACTTGTTCCCATTTAGGAACTCCGTGATGGGGGCACTTTCTCATGAAATCCTGAAAACGATCCCATGCCTCATGGAGAGGTTCTCCTGATTGTTGAGTGAAGTGTGTAATCTGATGGCGCAAGGCGTTGGTCCGACCGACGGGAAAAAACTTTTTCAAAAACTCGGATTTAAGTTCTTCCCAAGTGTTGATCGGCCGGGTCTGAGTTTGATACCAATGGGCGGCCTTGTCCATAAGAGAAAAGGAGAACATCTTCATGAGAAGAATATCCCGATTTTGCGCATCTGATCCAAAAGTGTGGGCCAGATGCTTTAGCTGTTTGATGTGCTGGAAGGGATCTTCAGAATTAAGCCCATGGAAGTTAGGTATAGCATGAATCATGTTGGGCTTTAATTCGGAATCAGGTCCTCCAGTCAGGATTCTGACTCGAGGCTCAATGGCCACCACAGCAGGATTGTAGTGGTCCCGCATCATAGGACGCTGTGGTGGGTGCACGAAGTTTTGGAAGAGGTCATTGAGTCGCTGGAGCTGGTGTTCCAGATTATTTTCTTCCTCAACTGGCTGAGCCATGATGGGGGAAGAAGAAGAACTTGGTTCTGAATCAGAAGAGAGAATAATGTGAGGGTGTTGCTGCACAAACACGGGCGTCGAGGCTTGGCCTTGACGAGAGCGAATTTCTAAAGGAGGTCTTAAGGGTGGTCTTAAGGACCTCCTTCCGTACATGCACTGTTGGAAGAGGTAAGTTTAGAAGGTGCTGGACCCAATCAAGACACCCAAAAATGTGTTGGGTGACTATAGAGGTGCGGGGCAGATGGACCCCTTGATCAGAAAGATCGTCCACCTGAGAATTACCTGGGCAGCCAGAGAGGGAGAGTCCCGCGAAGACCCCTACACGGTAGAGCGTCCCCACGGGTTACAGGGTTTCCCCCACCTGACCTCTCTTGTCACTACGGTTCCAGGTAGACTAGAATGGGGATCTTGACCTCTTAAGTCTACCAATTTTAAGATCAGGGTGCTTAAGGTTTCACTTGAACTTTAGTCTTTTAAGTGCAAAGAGTGACCTAATTTAAGGTTGGTTGACCCAAGGGGTCAACTTTACCTCTTGTTTTCTTTGAGAGCTTTTAGGTCTTGTCTTTTAGGGTTCAAGTGTTTAGAGAACCAATTGTTTTAGGTTTTCTTTGAATAGGTATTTTCAATCAATGGTTTAGGCACACTTCTTTTGGATTTTCTCCATTCTTGATTTAAGTAGTGTGTCTCTAAAACCCTAATGTTGAATCTTATGTTGGCTCTACTTGGTCCAGTTAGTTCTTTGTTGGGTAATTAGGGCTCAAGCAAGAATGTGTTAGCCCTTAAATACCCTTAATAGTGTGCAGGACTAATGAGTTGAAAACATGCAACTCTTTATGGTTACTAAGTATGGAAGACAGGTTAGCCCTATATTGCTTGTTCTTTTCTTTTCTTCCTCTTTAGAGTTTAGGGGTTAATAGCGAGAGGAAAAATTTACCTGTCCTCGGAGTGGTTGTCGTGCGGTTGCTTGTCTTCTTGATTTCCTGTAGCTGCACAAAAGAGAGGAGATTATCAGAAATTAAAAAGAAACAGGAATGTTTACCTCTAGAATAGCCGTTGCTCCCCGGCAACGGCGCCAAATTGATAGCGATGGCGTGAAGAGATAACCGGGTTTTATTGTTATGTCGTTGTAGTATAGCCAGTTATTGCCATCATTTCAAATATATAATTTTTTACTCGGAAAATAAAAGAGTTCCCGAGGTCGAACTCAGGGAGCAAGTTGTATTCTAGGGGTACAAAGTTTCTTTTACAAAAATATAGATAGATAGAGAGAGAGATGAAAATTTGTTGGCTTCTTTCTCGTCTGTCTTCTTCTTTCTTTTCTCTTCTCTTTGGCTTTTGGTTCCTTTATCTCCTTGTGGTCTTCTTCTTCTTTCTGTCTTCTTTATCTGCAGCAGTGGGTGATGTTCTTCTTCGTCTTTCAGCTCTTGTTTCTGCTTTGTCTCTTTCTTTTTCTGCAGAGCGGTCCTTGTCCTGTTCTTCTTCCTCTTTTCTGCCTTCAGAGCGTCGTCTGATTTTCCAATCAGACGACTTAAACCGCCGCTGCTACAGTGCTGCTCGGTGCTCCTTCCTTCAGCTTTCGTCGTCCTTCTTCTCTGCCTCGCTCGTCTTCTTCTTCGTCTTTTCCTCTTTGCTTCGAGCAGTCCTGGCTGCTCTTCTTCCGTCAGTCTTCTTCTCTGGTTCTTCTTCTTCACCTGTGCCTGCAAACTTGCACCGCTTGATCAGAGGGGCAAAACCTATCTCTACCCTCCCCCGCGTCTCTCTCTTACAGAAGCCGCTCTTAGGAAAGCTCTCCCAGAGCTGCCGGGTTGCCGGGTACGGGTCGCGCCCAGGTCCAGGCCCACCGGCGTGAGTGGTGGGCGAGTGCAGGTCAGTCTAAGTCGGGTCGGGCCAGGTCCGCGAGGCGTGAGCGCGGACGAGACCTGGTCGAGCGAGCGAGTGAGTGAGAGGGACCTCACCCCGTGCTCAGGAGGCAACGAGCATAAGGCGCTTTTTGCCTTTATGCGGGCGCTCTCCTCTGAAAGGTTACGAGGTGGGACTAAATGTCCCACCCCAATTTGGGTGCCTGCGCGGAGGAAGCAGCGGCAGTCGAGGCGAAGCGCGGGGGCTTCGCGCGAGAGCTTCGCCTCATCTGCAGCCTAACGCTTTGCCGAAGTGCCCCCGCACAGCCTGGGGCAGCAGGTGAAGAAGCTGCTTCGCTTCAACAATGGCGGCGACGAGCGCAGGTACCTGCCCACAGAAAAACGGCCTCTCGGCCCAATCAGAAACGCGGAGGACCTTCGCCGTGGCACGGCGAAGGTGGTCGGGGGGTGTGCAGGCGGGGCGGAGCCCAAGAGCTGCCCTAGGTCGGACTGTGGGTCGGAAGATGGGTTTGTTCGGTGGAGTTGCAGAGGGTGATGTGGGGGAAGTGGAAGGGCGGAGGTTGATCAGGGTGAGGAGGCGGAGGTTCTGCGGTGGTCGGCGAGCCGTGTGGGTTGCTGGAGTGATGGGAGCGGCTCGCCGGAGGATGGCCGGAGGCGGAGAAGGTGAGGGTGATTGGTCGGAATCGAGGTAACAGTAAAGATGTAAAATGAGGAAAAGGAAGAGGGGAGGAAGAGGAGGAGTTCTACCTACTTAGCAGGAGGAGGAGGGGCCGGAGCGGGCGACAGTCGTATCGACTGTCGCCGGAGAAGAAGATGCCCGGGGGAAGGGGCGGCGGCGAGCAGAGGGCCGGAGAGGCGCCAGCTGGGTGCGGCGTGGCGCGAGAAGAGCGAGGGAGAGCAACCCTGCAGCTGGTAGTGCGGCAGAGCGACGAGGAGGAAGAGGGGAGGCCGCCGGAGCTGGAGGGCTTCCTGTCGGAGTGGGAAGAGAGGAAGTGGGGGTCTTTCTCCGTCAGGACCGAGCTCCTCAGAACGGCGGAGCGACGGGGGTATTTATAGAGGCGGAATCAGAGAGGAGGGCGGAGGGAGACGACGTGTCTCCCTCGCCGGAGGACGCCGGAGATGGAAACCCATACCGTCCGTGCGTTCGCACGGCCGGTATGGTGGGTTGCAGCGACCAGGGGGGTGTTCCTGCGACGGCTGACGACGCAGGGCACCCCCGGTTGACTTGCCAGCCCCTCCCCCTCACCCTGCGCGGCGCCATGCTCCGCGCAAGGTCGCCGGAGCATGGTGCTGGCAGGTTTTGGTAGGAGGGACCTGAATGCAAAGAACGAAGGAGAGTTAGGGGCAGAAATGTGAGGGTTCAAAAGTTGAGGGCCAAAAAGTAAATATATGAGGATCAAAGTGCAAAGTTGGTCAAGAAGGTTTCTTCTTAGGCTCAAGTTTTTATACATGACTAATTAGGACCTAAGGAATTTGAT
Source organism: Thalassia testudinum (assembly GCA_037157565.1). Lineage (NCBI taxonomy): Eukaryota > Viridiplantae > Streptophyta > Magnoliopsida > Alismatales > Hydrocharitaceae > Thalassia > Thalassia testudinum. The sequence goes on along the minus strand of JAZHRO010000051.1, from coordinate 37,543,154 downwards.
GGTGAATTTTATTTCTAGATTAAACCTTGTTTGACCGGTCAATTTATGCAAAAACCCAAATTAAGTTATTAATTGGGCATGGTTCTCAATGTAGGTCAAAATGGGATCTGAAGGCCAAATTGAAGGTTCTAAACCCTAGAGATTATTTTTCTATGAATTTTAGAGGGTTTATTCTATTTTTACTTTGACTCGAACCTCGTGAATTGAAGTGGGTTTATTTTAAGGTTACAGATTATCATTTAGTTCCTTGGAATTGCTGTAGCCCTTGTCAGATCATCCCACTTTCCTTCTTATTCGGTTTGCTTGACCTGTGTTTGGACCCTAAATTACCCTGTATGCAGATTATACTGGTAAAATTGCATTTTTACCCCTTATGACTTATTTTCTCCTTAAACTCAGAATTCTCTGAGTTAAGCCTTTCCTTGAGTTATGTAGGAGCTTTTATCCTTTGTATTGGGTCAAAATGAGCTAGTTATGGCTCATGATGAGGTTCTCATCACACACAAATCCCAACAGACACTTTACTAGGTGGTATATGGTAGAGCAACCATAATCGTTCAAGAATTCCATCCAATGGCATTACTTCAGGTCCAACTCGTTGTGTACTAAGTACTTCAAGCTCTTTTGGTCAATATGTGCCTTGGTCTCACCACAATAAGGTGATTACTATAACTACCCATCCAAGATAGTGAGTTGAATAGTTCTTCTACTGTGATTTGAATTGTCTTAAACCATAGGCAATGACATGTGATCATGAAAATCGCAAGGGTGATAAAAGCGTCATTATGCGTGAAATCATAATCATTTACAAAATTCTAAACACTCAAACAAGGATAGGAATAGATATAGTGGGAGTCTAAGTCATCCTCAAAGAAGCAAAATTGCCTAAATTACTAATTACATACCTAAACTAATTTTTTTGGAGATTTAGAATAAGGAATAGGCACTAATCCTAAACCTAAACCTAAGATGTAGGAACTTAAACAAAAAGTTTTACAAAATTTGCATGCATAGAAACCAAGTAATAAAATTCAAAAGCAAAGAACTAATTATGAATAACCACAAGCTACGAAACATAACAAACACACACAATCTACAAACACAACAAACTAAGCACTAAACTACTAAAAATGAAAGCAAATAACTAAACAAAGCTTCTATTAATCAACTAATGTGATGATTACAAAATTGCAGTACAACTACAACAACAAATTGCAAGTAAAAGAGAATAAGAGAGAGAGGAGGGAGAAAACAAGCGAAGAGAGATAAGGGGAATCACAGTAAGGTGGTGGTGACATGTGAATGATGACAACAGTGGTGGAGAGGATGGAGATTCGCTGGAGAGAACCCTTACCCAAGAGAGAGAGAGAGGGGAGGAAGAAGGGAGAAAGAAGAGATGAGGGACAAGGGATGCATCCCAAGGGTCTCAAGGGGTATTTATAGATGCAAGAGAATCTCCTTGAGTCCTAAAAATATTATGACTTGCGCCAATTTTGTGCACCATGTTTCCATGGGCAAAAACACTCCAAATTCTAGTTGTAATGGGAAAATCCCCTCAATTTTTGCACTTAAATCCTATTTTGCCCACTCTTTCCTTTCCTTTTCTTTTTTTCGCATCCATATGCCTATCACGACCTATTTGGACCCAAAACATGCACACGCTCACTCCTTGCCGTCGACCTGCATGCAACACATTCTAGGCCCACCCATGTCAACTAAGAAGCCCTATGCCAGCTCTTGTCTTTCTCAACTATTAAGGCATGCATCTCCTTGGTGAACAAAGGAGTTGACTTGGCACCGCAACTCTTGCAAGGGTGCCCGCACATAGGGATGCAAACGGGTCGGATTTGGCTAAATCTATACTTATATCTATTTACTAAATCCATACCCATACCCTACCTCTTTACCCATCAGGTATAAAAATTCAAACCCATATCCATCTACTCATCAAGTATCCATTTACTCATCGAGTACCCATTTATAAATTAATTTACAATCAAATCGTGCAAAATTAGAGTCAAAAAAGAGGAAAAATCTATAACATAATTCATTAATTGTTTATTTTTAGCAAGTTCTAAACATAGGAGCTCAGGCTACTCTAATTTTATTGATATCCACTAAAATTATTATAAAAAAGAGCCTTTCAAGGGGAATACATCAAAAATAAAAATACAAAGAAAGAATAAATATAAGTACATTTCAAATAAAAAATCACTATCTTCAAAATAAATGTTCGATGGAAGCTTCAGAGGCATTCCCAACTTTCAAAATCATTGAGGGAATCATGAAGAAGATTAAGGTTGGCAGAATGAGAGACTTAGGGTGGGACTGATATATATCTTGGGTAAATGAGGATTTTATTCGAGTATTCAGGTAGGGTAATAAGGTCTAGATTCATATCCAAATATGATCAGATTTTTTAGATAAAATCCATATCCAAACCCGATCGAATTCGAGTCGGGTTTTATCCATTCTTTTCGAGTCAAATTAGGTCAAGTTCAAGTTAGATTTACTGAAACTTACATCCCTAGGCACATGGATCAACTCTTGAGCTGACTCAGGTTACACTAGCCATATTTTTTTTTTTTTTCTTTTCACCTTTTCTTGCCCTTTTCTTGGCTTTTACCAAGAATTTTGCACCAAATTTTTCTTAAAAGTCAATCTTTAATCCAGGACTATCAAACATGGGTTTCTTACCTTTAAGTGCCTCTCTTCCTCTAACCTACATCATAAAAATAAAATAAATTTAGTTTTTTTCCTAATTTGTCATAAATAGGGAAATGCAAAATAAAATTCTATAAATATTTGAAAAATAACAATAAATAGGTATAAAATCATTGTGATCACTAGAAGAAAATGCACTGTTCTTGACAATGAATTTTCAACTGTTATACAACGGTCGACAATAATGATATTGCCGACCGTTATAAGATGTAACGGTTGCCAAAACTCCGATCATTAACTTTTTCACCGATCGAGGAGGCGGAGTGGTTGTGACCATTCTCAACCGTTTATAATGGTCGAGACTAACAATATAATCAACCGTTATTAGATAAACGGTAGAGGATATTTTCATCAGAAATTGTCGATGTGAAAAGTTATATTTGCAAATGCAATCATCAACTGTTCAACCTAAGATGGTCGAGAAAAGTCCAATCTAATAACACATTTTGTGTTGAGCCCATTCTCTATCGTTTATAGCGATCAAGACTAAAAATATACTCGATTGTTATTAGATAAACGGTTGACAGAAAGCCATTTTCGCGCATTTGAAAGTCGTCGAAAATCGTAGTATAGTCGTGCAAAAACATTCATCAAAGATTTGATTTTTAAAGATAATGAGACTTGAGTCCCGGTCGTTCGTCTCTGGGAGGCATTGTTTTTGTTTTTGAAATCGATCTTAAAGCTGCTCTACTTTATTTAAACGACGTGCTTGTGCGTAATATATAGGCGGTTAAAGAGCAGGCACTTAAATCACTCAAATATGATAATCATTCAGCTCAAGTTGATTTCAAACACATAAGAGAGAGATATATATATATATAAAATGAAATTTCATTCATCATGGGAGAGTTGTTGCACAAGGAAATCTAGAGGAAAGCTTATACATGAATGCTTAAAATTAAATCTAACTACCAAAAAATGATTGCATACAAGAATCAACGGGGGGATTTCGCATGCATCATTGGGGGAGAAGTAAGACTACTCTACTAAGCAATAAATGAAAGCAATAAAATTATGAAGAGCATGATCTAGAGCTAAAAGAATAGAGGGCATTCAGGGGTGGTCCCCGATGGCCTTGGAGTGGTCGAGAGGAGAATGAGGGGCGGCCAATGTAGCTTAGGCCGACCCTTGGAGAGAGGTAGGGTTGATCCAGCATCCCGGCATGGTGTCCTCCATGGTGGTGGTAGTGATCTCATGGAGGTGGAGTGAGTGGCTGAGTGGAGGTGGCGTGAATGGCACCAATGGAGAGCAATTGCCAAGGGAGTGAATGGGTGCCAATGGCCACCCATGGGGTCTTTTTATAGACCCAATGGAAGCTCTCTAGAGAATTATGGAATTCTCTAGAGAGGCCTATGGTGGGAGCTCATGGGAGAGTGAGAGAGAGAGGGTGGATGGTGGTTTTTAGATCCACCAAATGTGGATCTAAAAATTGAATGGCTCTTGGTTGATATTTTTGGCAACCAAGGCAACCACACATGGTAGAGAGTTCTAGAGAACTCTAGGCTAGATATTTTCGTGTGGATGGTGTGTGTGGGTGTGTGTGGGTATGTGTGGGTCGAAACTTAGGTGGCTAGGTTGATTAGGTTGGGTTCTAGTGGGTTTAGGTCAAGGTAGGTCTCAAATTAGGGTTATAAACCCTAACTCACTAAGGTAAAGTGCAATTAAACTTAATACAAGTTTAATTGGGTGTGTGGAAAATTAATTGAGAGTAAAACAACTCAATTAAGTCAGGTCTAAGTCAATTGGACTCTTACTGAGTCCAATTGGATAGTGTGTGCTGAGATCAGGGCTCAATTGGACTCAATGAGTCCAATTGCATAGGCTGATGGAATTGACTAAGATCCAAGTCAATTAGGTTTAGTGAGGACCTAATTAGGTCCTTAGGGAGGTTTAGAGGTGATGTACTAGGGTTAGGGCACCTTAATTTAGGTTCATATGGGGTTGGAATTGGGTTTAGGAACCTAGAGATCCAAGATCAAGGCTTAAATCTCAAAATAGGAATTGGAGAGCAGTAGCAGACGTCTAATTATAGAATCAGACGTCTTATACTCAAAAATTAGAAGTCCAGACTTGTTGTCTGGACGTCTAATCAGAGTCAGGAAGGATTTCGGGTTCTGTTTTGGGTATTCTGCAGAAATTGGACGTCTGACAAAGTGTCTGGACGTCCAATAACACTGCAGAAGTGGGTTTGAAGTGTGCGAGAGTTGGCTAAGGGTCCTGGACGTCTTAAAACTTCTCTGGACGTCTAGAGAAGGGTTGGAACTAGGGTTTTAGGGCTTCCTAGGGTGTTGTGACCTAATCTAAGGGTGGCTAAGGCTTGGGGAAGTCTCTAGGCTATCCTAGGGCTAGGATGGACCTAAGCTCTTCACATTTTACTGCTTTATTTCTACTTAATAGAATAGAAAACCTTTAACCCCCTTACATTATTATTCATATATCTAAACTAGGCCTTCTGCTCCAGCTCTGCTACAACTCCCGTTATTCCTGATCCAGCTTCAGATCCAGCTCCTGATCAGCTTATTCTCTGCAATCGACATAATGCACTTAATCAGCACATTATAACATTATTTTATGTATAGCTAAAGAAAAGCAGTAAAGATGCAGATAATGCGTATGCATGCATGGATAACCCTAACTTATGCTAAGTCCTAGCCTAATTTAGGTCAATTAAGACCTATGATTGCTGCGTAATCATACCCCCTTGCCTAAATCTTGCTAGTCCCTAGCAAATGCAAGACTAAATTATTTATAGCAAGGGTCCCTAAGGGACTGGTTATTTTATCAAGTGTTTGCATAGAGATTTTTCTCACTTTTGTTTTCATCCTATGCTCTAGAAATCCAGATAATCGTGAAGGTGCAGCTATGTAGCTTTTGCAACGGATTCGAGTGAAAACTAATACACCTCTAAAGCCTGTACTTGACCCCTAATAAAAATTCTAGCGAGATAGGAGGATTTCTTCCCTCGGGGTATTCAAGATATTCTATGAATTTCACCCTGGCTTTGGGCTTAGATAGAGAATCTTTGAGGGAAAGGATTATATATTTGGTTGCTCATTCTCACTTGGTGCTACATAGAGACTAGTACTACAGAATCCAGATTCCCGAATTACTAAGTAACTCAGCTCAGAGAAAGACAAGAAAAACTATGCTCCCTTTTGATTCCTTTGTATTCATTCTCTCTTGCTCTTTTTCTTTCTTTTTCTTAGAGCTCACTATCTCACTAGATTCATACATATGATCTATATTTGGTGGTCTCACTAGGCATTAACACTTTAATTGAGTTCTCATAACCCTGACATTAAGTCGGGATTCCTCAGCCAGTATTCGGGCGGTCAGAAACACAAGAAAAATAGGTTAAGGCCATATTTGGTGGAGCTCAATTTTGTTTGGTAGTATTGCCTCAATGCAAATGAAATAAATACTAAATATTCACACTCTTTTTCTTCTTTTTCTAAGTTTTTTTTTTTATTTTTCTTTCTTTTCATCATTCTTTTTCTTTTTCTTTTTCTTTTTCTCTTTTTTCTTTATTTTTCTTTTTTTTCAGCATAACACAACTGGCATACATCCATGAACTTTATTAAGGAGGCATTGTTAGGGATTGGTGGTACTCAAGAGACACTGGGTGGCTTATTTGGTGGAAGTGCTTACTCACGGCACCGGGAGAGACGGATAGGACGGTGTATTTCTGACCTTGACATCAATACCCTCCTTCAGCCGAGGATTCCGTAAAGAATGGTCGTAACCATCCACCTTAGCCCTAGTTTTATGAAAACTCGCGCTCCGCGTATTTGCCTTATTCGGTGGCTCTCAAAATTTTGCACAAAAATGTATACGCAGGAATCGAGAGCGAAAACTATGTCTAATCTCAGAGCATCATCACCTAATTATCTAGGATTCCAGATTCCTTGCACTAATATTAAAGCACCAATACACTCTACTCTCTCACACTATTTGGTGGATTTTTGGAAGAAAATCAGCCTGACTCCCAAAACACTGTCCAAGGGTTCAGGAGAAGAAGCACTGCTTCTTCTCGCCAGACTAAAGATGTTTATCAGCCTTCACCATGAATCCATTGCAAATTCTACATGTGTGTGTGAAAAGTTGTACTGGATTCCAGATTACAGGAATCAACTAAAGGATAAAATCCCTAATGCATTCTCTTAATAAAATAATCTTATTCATGAGTGTAATATCTATATATGCTATAAGCATTTAACCTCATATAACTAAAGGATAAAATCCCTAATGCATTCTCTTAATAAAATAATCTTATTCATGAGTGCAATATCTATATATGCTATAAACATTTAACCTCATATAATTTGTACTTCGTGAAATTCCCGTATCGGGTTACAATCAGCTTGACCCTAAATTTAGAACAACAGGTGAGCTGGTGGGTCGGAATTGGTTATTGCGAACGATTTCTAGCTCCAATGCGAGCATTGGAGGTAGAGTCGGTTGTTCTTTTATTTAAGGTCCTAAAGTACGTTTTGAATGCAGCTCTGAGGTTTTCCTAAGTGTTGGCAAAAAAATTTTTTTTTCAATTTTTCTGTATCTACCCCCCCATGCCTAAGTTCTTGCATGTCCTCATGCATGAATATAAAAGAAAATAACTCTAACAGAGGATGAGTGGGTAGAAGTCACCTGTAATTGCTCCTGAAGTTATACATTCTGCACCGGCCAACCTGTTAACATGCAATACACAAAAGGGAAATATGCTAAGACAAAAATATGCTATGTATAAAAATGGTTATGTATAGATGATGGTGAAATGTGGAGTGAATGGTATTTATACGTGCTGAGTTTAACACCTCCAGCTGGGCGAGCACTCAATCAGATGTATCAATTCTTGCATAGGAGCCGGCTAAGATTAAGAGAAAGATGTGCTCATATGCTCCTAAGATCAGTGGTCCAGAGATGCGGACCAGCTGATTGTGCACCCCTACTCCAAAAAGTCTAACTATAAGAAAGTGTGGAGTGGTGGTGGAAAATAGAGGATAATCAGAGGGGGGATCATGATGTTGATTCAGCTGATTTATCATGTCCCACAATTCAGCAGGAAATTGCTGAGGGAGTAGATCAACATGTATCTCAGAACCAGAATCTGAGTCATAGGGATCCTCATAATGATAATTGACATCAAAGATCATGCCCTCTCCAAGCTCTGGGTCATATGGGGGTATCTGTGAAAGTAGAAGATCTGTGGGGAGGTCACTGAAATCCTCGTCAAAAATTACTTCATCCTCATCAGTACTCATCTCTGATTCATCAGAGGCTATCTCTTCAGGCTCGGGGTCGAGCCATCTATTAGATTGACTAGGATGATAGGTTCGTCCCCAGCTCATTTTGCTCGAAGCTTCACACTCATATGCATTGGGCTCCTCAGTAATTTCTACCTCATGTAGCATATTTATTTCTTTGCTCGAGTTATCCATAGCTACTTCTGGTTTTCGGATGTCAGGATCAGGGATAGGAAGTGTCGTCTCAAAATCTCTAATATCCGAATTAGGTATGTAGGTGAAAGAAGAAGAGTGCAGATCAGAAGATGTTGGCTCTAGCACAGGTTCACCTACAATGGGAAGTGGTCTAGATTGATCAGTAGTGTCACATGTAATGTTTGCCTTAGGATCCATATCCTCAATTGGATCCTCTTCCCTTATCTCGATTGGGTTATCCAACCCAAAAGGTGTCTCCCAGGATTCAGGATAATCTGATTGCGGCTCAGTCCTGGAGATATCAGTCCTTTCCTCCTCAATTTCAGATGAACCCATTTGGCATACTTCCTGCTCCTATCTCATATCCATGCTAGATTCTTTTTCCCTTGAGTGGTCTTCAGGCGTCTGCTCCCGAGAATCTTCTGTGTGTTCTTCCGGTGTAGTTGTTTCAGATTCTTCAAGGTCTTCAATGCTATTTTCCACTTGACATCTCAAAAGCAATAGTTCTTGAGTTTCCCGATTTTGTCCAATTCGCCTTGTTATCTCTGCTGTTTCCTGAAGGAGCTCCATCACAGCTTGTTGATGCGGAATCCAGCTTTGTCTTTGGTTCGGCTCAATGATAGCCTGGATTTCGCGTAGATAGGATGCGGCCTTTTCCTTAGCGCTTGCTATAGCTCTCTGTATTCTATAATGCGGCCGCATATGCATCGGTAGCTCTTCAGGGGTTCCAGGGGGTGAATCAAGTCTACCCATGTTCCATGGGTGAGAAGCAGGAGTATGAAATCCATATCCTGGGTTATAAGATGCGATCCTTTGAGGGACCGACTGGTATGGGTCATAATATCCAGGGTTAGGATATGGGTTAACCATTTCGGTAACCCAAGGAGAAGGATCAAGCGAAGCGAAAAGTCATCTTCTCCACCTTGGGTTCTGATCCCAAGGTTGAGCTGATTCAGTGACCTGAGCTCTCAGATAAGCTCATGGGTCCAGCTCTTCTGGATCCTGATTAGGTCCAGATCCAATGTTATCCATTACGGCTCAGCAGATCGAAGAAATGGGGCGAGAAGATGGTCCGGGAGAGGTGACTCACCTCCTTGGGAGTGGCTCCCAAGGTCCAACCAAGTGAGGTCGAAGTGACCTCCTTTCGTGCATACACCGCCCAACCCCTGGGTTGGTGTAGCCATGCAAATAAGGCTAAGGCCCTGTCAATCAAATGGTCCTTATAGATCAGGTGACCAAATTTTTCATTAGGGATTTGAATTCCTGAAGATAAGTTCGTCGTACAACCGACTGAACGTGAATCCCACCTCTCAAGCTAACCCAGCCAGTCTGGTTACGAGGGAACTAAGGGGAAGGTTCTTCCTTTGGCTTACGCCTCCGGTTCCGTTGACCACCGAGCCGCGGTCGTTTGACACTACCCCACAGACATAGTCACCAGGTTTGGCAAGAGAGATTAAACTCATTCAGTAGTACGACAACGAACTCGGGTTGATTTCGTGTTTCAAAATTAGTTTTTAACCCGTTTTCTTCAGTTGGGTTTGTGGTGAGTGGCCCACAAGGTGACCAAGCTCACCGGCTAACAAGACTTGATTAAGTCAAGGTTAGCCAAAGGTGTGGTCTCTATTTGTGACGCTAAAGGTTCAACCTAAGTTGCATGCACTTCTACGGTTTTTTTTTATTTCAACAGACAACAAAAATAATATTGATTCTCTAATAGTAATTGGAATCCAATTAATTTTAGATTTTTTGAGTAGATTCCCTATTCAATTAGTTTTTCATAGAATATTTTTCTGGAATTTTTACTGTTTCAACCGAATTTTTAGGGAATTTTAAATATCAGGGGGTCAAATTTAGAACTTTGACCCCGGGACGATTTTTCACTTTGAAACAGTACCAAATGATCTTCAAAAATTCGATAAAAACATGTAAAATAAATCCAATTAGATCAGCTTTCAAACCCCACTATTTTTAGTCAAAACAGATTCGCGGATTGCTCGGAATCGCTTTTGGAACTTTGAAAATTTTTGAATCTGGGTCTATCTGACCCCCATGCACTTCGCGAATTTTTAAAAATTTTATGCTTGTATTTTTTTCAAAGTAACGGTGGCATTTGAAAGATGGTTTGAAAATGAAGGTTTTACCCGAATTTCAGAATTTTTCGCCAACGGATTTTTCGGTAATCGAATTTTTAATTGAGATTTGAAATCTGGCCGAAAATCAGAAGGTGGTGGAAAAGCTTTTAAAGAGGTTTGAATTTGAAATTCAAGCCTTCCACCAAAAATGCTTTTTTTTTCTTTTTAATCTTTTGCACTTTTTTTTTTCAAAAAGAATTTTTTTCAAAAGATTCAACGAAAATATCTCTTTTTTTTCTCTTATTTTTTCAAAACAACCTAGATTCGAAAGAAAACCTAATCTAGATTTTTTTCAAAATTTTTCTTTTTGATTTTTTTTATTTTTCACGAAAATGAGAAAATTCTGTTTTTTTTTTCAAAAGAAATTGTAGGAAGTAGATCTAGTCCTAGGGTTCAAAAAATAAACCTAATCTAAAAGAATGTGATGTGCACCTGATTTTTTTTCCGCGCTCGTTGTGTGCGCAGATCCCGTTTTTCTTCCCTGTTGTCCTGCACATCAAGAAAAATGAAGTAGAGACAGATTTTTCAATGATAAGTAAAAGATTGAAATCAAGAAAAATGACGTTGCCTCCCCGGCAACGGCGCCATTTGACGGAGAGCTGTTTTCGCGCATTTGAAAGTTGTCGAAAATCGTAGTATAGTAGTGCAAAAACGCTCGTCAAAGATTTGATTTTTAAAGATAACGAGATTTGAGTCCCGGTCGTTCGTCTCTGAGAGGCATTGTTTTTGTTTTTGAAATTGATCTTAAAGCCGCTCTACTTTATTTAAAAGACGTGCTTGTGCGTAATATATAGGCGGTTAAAAAGCAGGCACTTAAATCACTCAAATATGATAATCATTCAGCTCAAGTTGATTTCAAACACATAAGAGATATATATATATAAAATGAAATTTCATTCATCATGGGGGAGTTGTTGCACAAGGAAATCTAGAGGAAAGCTTATACATGAATTCTTAAAATTAAATCTAACTACCAGAAAATGATTGCATACAAGAATCAACAAGGGGATTTCGCATGCATCATTGGGGGAGAAGTAAGACTACTCTACTAAGCAGTAAATGAAAGCAATAAAAATTATGAAGAGCATGATCTAGAGCTAAAAGAATAGAGGGCATTCAGGGGTGGTCCCCGATGGCCTTGGAGTGGTCGAGAGGATAATGAGGGGCGGCCAATGTAGCTTAGGCCGACCCTTGGAGAGAGGTAGGGTTGATCGAGCATCCCGGCATGGTGTCCTACATGGTGGTGGTAGTGAGCTCATGGAGGTGGAGTGAGTGGCTGAGTGGAGGTGGCGTGAATGGCACCAATGGAGAGCAATTGCCAAGGGAGTGAATGGGTGCCAATGGCCACCCATGGGGTCTTTTTATAGACCCAATGGAAGCTCTCTAGAGAATTATGGAATTCTCTAGAGAGGCCTATGGTGGGAGCTCGTGGGAGAGTGAGAGAGAGAGAGTGGATGGTGGTTTTTAGATCCACCAAATGTGGATATAAAAATTGAATGGCTCTTGGTTGATATTTTTGGCAACCAAGGCAACCACACATGGTAGAGAGTTCTAGAGAACTCTAGGCTAGATATTTTCGTGTGGATGGTGTGTGTGGGTGTGTGTGGGTATGTGTGGTTCGAAACTTAGGTGGCTAGGTTGATTAGGTTGGGTTCTAGTGGGTTTAGGTCAAGGTAGGTCTCAAATTAGGGTTATAAACCCTAATTCACTAAGGTAAAGTGCAATTAAACTTCATACAAGTTTAATTGGGTGTGTGGAAACTTAATTGAGAGTAAAACAACTCAATTAAGTCAGGTCTAGGTCAATTGGACTCTCACTGAGTCAAATTGGACAGTGTGTGCTGAGATCAGGGCTCAATTAGACTCAATAAGTCCAATTGCATAGGCTGATGGAATTGACTAAGATCCAAGTCAATTAGGTTTAGTGAGGACCTAATTAGGTCCTTAGGGAGGTTTAGAGGTGATGTACTGGGGTTAGGGCACCTTAATTTAGGTTCATATGGGGTTGGAATTGGGTTTAGGGACCTAGAGATCCAAGATCAAGGCTTAAATCACAAAACAGGAATTGGATAGCAGTATCAGACATCTAATTATAGAATCAGACATCTTATACTCAAAAATTAGAAGTCCAGACTTGTTGTTTGGACGTCTAATCAGAGTCAGGAAGGATTTCGGGTTCTGTTTTGGGTATTCTGCAGAAATTGGACGTCTGACAAAGTGTCTGGACGTCCAATAACACTGCAGAAGTGGGTTTGAAGTGTGCGGGAGTTGGCTAAGGGTCCTGGACGTCTTAAAACTTCTCTGGACGTCCAGAGAAGGGTTGGAACTAGGGTTTTAGGGCTTCCTAGGGTGTTGTGACCTAATCTAAGGGTGGCTAAGGCTTGGGGAAGTCTCTAGGCTATCCTAAGGCTAGGATGGACCTAAGCTCTTCACATTTTACTGCTTTATTTCTACCTAATAGAATAGAAAACCTTTAACCCCCTTACATTATTATTCCTATATCTAAACTAGGCCTTCTGCTCCAGCTCTGCTACGACTCCCGTTATTCCTGATCCAACTTCAGATCCAGCTCCTGATCAGCTTATTCCTTGCAATCGACATAATGCACTTAATCAGCACATTATAACATTATTTTATGCATAGCTAAAGAAAAGCAGTAAAGATGCAGATAATGCATATGCATGCATGGATAACCGTAACTTATGCTAAGTCCTAGCCTAATTTAGGTCAATTAAGACCTATGATTGCTGCACAATCAACGGTCGAGAATATTCTTCTCAGAAATTGTTGATATAAAAAGTTATATTTTCAAATGCAATCGTCGACTGTTCAATCTAAAACAATCTAGAAAAGACCGATCTTATAACGTGTTTAGGGTTGAGACCATTCTCGACCGTTTATAACAGTCAAGAATAAAAATATAATCGACCGTTATTAGATAAGAGGTCGAGGATATTCTCCTCAGAAATCGTGGAGGCAAAAAGATATTTTTCAAATGCATTCGTTGACCGTTCAATCTACAATGGTCGAGAAAATTCCACCCAAAACTACTGCACGCACTTGACTCCTTCCTTCTTCCTTCCTTCGTTGATCGTCTAACCCTTCCCTTCCCCGAAAAGCGATCATCCTCTCCTCTGGCGACTCCAGTGCACCTCTTCTCGCCGGCAACTAGTGCGCAACTCATCAACAATCATAAGAAAGCACTTTTGTCGGGGTTTTGTCCCTAGCAACGGCACCAAAAATATGATCGGCGATAACCAGTTCGTACTAAAAAGGGTTTTAAAATGTCGTTGTAGTATATGTTACAAATACAAACCGTTGTCGCGTCAATTTTATTTATATACTTAATTTTTACTGGTTTATTCCAGGTCGTTCACTAAGAGACAGTTATTGATATACATCATTCTCTAAGTCCAAAAGCATTCTTTAATTCCAAAAATGTTAATTTTATTAAAAAAAATGAATGAAAGAATCAATGAATAAAAGAATTTGGTTAATTGTGTACAAAAGAATGAATTAAAACATATTACAATGCTTAAAAACAAATGTACATAAACAAGCATAAAAAATTATGTATAGCTACTCTATATTAATTATTTACAACTAATATAGATAATACCTAAGTATAGGTACAAAAATAGTTAGTAATACTTACTATATTAAATCATTATAACATACTAATATTTATAGTAACATATATAAGTGTCGCTAAAACCTTAATAAAATATTTACATAACATAAGGTAAAAAACTATCTATACTAACATATATATATATACAATGACGAATGAATCTGTCACTAAAGCCTAGTGTAATATATTTACATATAACAGCTCAAATCGCCTACTCTATATACACTTATATACACTATACTATATTATTTACGGTATATATTATTTATTTACAATATAATATATTACTTATATACATATTATACACACTCTATACTTTACATATTTATACACACACAACACATATAACTTACGCACGCACACTGTAACGACCCGGTTCCCAAGACCCTACGAGACACGAGAACCGGACCGACTCAACTAATCCCAAGACCTAGTCGTCCAACGAGGAAGTAACCAAAAGAGCAGTAAAATCAACTACATTCAACATGAATATAACTAACAGTAAGAAAATACAGCAGCAAGGAAAGAAACTACTACAGTATATACCACCACAACAGTAGAACAACATTCATAACTAAATATGAACGGCAGGTAAAGAAAAGTACAGCGGAAACAAGAACTACTCACTATAACGGAACAAAAAGAGGTACAAGAAACAGTGGTAACTCTACTGGACCCTACTCGGCCCAGCGTCCTCTGCAGCCGCTGACCCTGGCTGCTCAACACCTGGTCCTGAAAGGTAACGAGTGTAACACATCAGCAAAACGCTGAGTAGAGTGGCAACTAAAACTAAAGAAACAGTAGAGTGTACAGTAGCTGTTAACTTCTGTTACTTTCTTTATTTAAGTCTTTCAATTATCTCACGATTTATCTATTCCTCAGATCTTTCACTTGATCTCGAATGTTCCTCGTGGGAACGATCTTGATTGCAGTCTTTTCCGAACAGTAGAAGTAGCACGTGGTGCTCTCCTGGCCGGGAGAGTCTCCCGTGGTGATCATACTCTTAGTCAACCACCCCAAGGTCACTGACAGACGTAACGGTGACTACGGCACGCGCGGTAAATGCACGGGTAGCTAACCCGCACTAGCACGCGGTCAGTCGTTTCCGTTAACGGGTGCGCCCAAAGCACAGCACGGAACCAGTACAGGGCAGAGCCCTCTTAGTAACAGGGGTCCAACCCCTCCACAGTAACCAAACAGGGGCCTTGCCCCTCCACAGTCCGCGCACCCTCGCCTGACTACCCTGGTTTGCCCTAGTGGGCCTAACAAGTCGGTGTGGGAGGCTAGCAGAACCCCGGGGCCCGTGGGGTAGCTAGTACCTCCCTACACTAGTAGCTCTTCTCGGTACTACGTACACGAGGGCCAGCAAGTCGGTACAGAGTGGCCAGTCCTAACCGCGGGTCCCTAGGGCGGCTAGCTCTGCTCTGCACAAAACAGGGGGACAGTCGCTCTCCTTGGTACTCCGTACTCAAGGGCCAGCTCACTTCCCCAATTCTATTCCATTCACTTTCCAGGAGTTCTACTCCTACTTCCCCGTAGGGTTCCAGCTCAGAACGTCCAAGTTTCACCTTCCAGTTTCACGTTATCACAATCCATGTTCTCAAACACATTTATTTATTCAACAAGCAGCTGTTAATTCAATTACAGGCAGCTATTTGTTCCTTTCCATTTTTCCAAGACTGCAATATTCATCTGTTCCACTAGTTTTCCCGTCCTAGGATTCATGCCATATCCTAGGATCTATCATACAATCTAGTTTTCCAGCCCTAGGATTCATGCAACACCTAGGATCTATCATTCAATCTGTTTTTCATTCCTAGGATTCATGCAATGTCCTAGGTTCTATTTATGATTCCACAATTTAACAGGTTATACTTAAAAGCCACTCTACCAGGTACGACGAGAGTAATGGGGGCGTGATCGGGAATCCCGCGTGCCTCTACGACCCCCAAGATTGCAACGGAACAAGGTCCTATCACAAGGATCAAACACAAGGAGTGTCTCAAAACAGTGTATAGCTACTGTAGACGAGTAGAGGATTTAATTCCGGAAAGAACGTAACTCAAAACGCGGAAAACGGAACCCGAACGGGCCCTCAACGGGTCGAAAACGACGACACTGTGCAAAATCAGACGTCTGGAACTTCTTCCAGACGTCTTAAAAAGTGGATCAGAGAATTACCTTGTTCTGCGTGGTTTTTCAGACGTCCAGAAGCCTGCGGGGACGTCTGGCCTAGTTCCCAGACGTCCGATGGTCACCCCGGACGTCTGGAGGTCGCTCCCGCCGTCTGGTACTACTGCCAGACGTCTGATTCGCGTTGGATGGCGAATCACCGAGCCTGCGCGCACCCAACTCTCTCTCTCAGTACGGTCAGTCGACAGGAAGGAAGAAGACAGAAGAACTCACCTTTCAGATGTCTGGATGGTCTTCCAGACGTCGCCCCCGCCGTCTGGATATCAACCCAGACGTCTGATTCTGGAAATGTTTCCAAAATCAGGACGCGACACGCCCTCCTCTCGCGACGCCGCGCCTCGTCGCACCTCGTGCGCCTGCTGCTCGGACCGCAGCAGTCCCCCCCGCGTCGCCCCGCGCCCGCTGCGCTCCCCGCCAGCCGGCCCTGGTAGCCCCGGTGAGCTCGCCCTCACGGCTGAGCGCTGCTCTCGTACGCAGCACCACCTCCGCGCTCACTGCGGCCGCCGCTACCGCTGCAACCTCGCGCTCGCTCTCGCACTCACTGGCTGAAGGAGAAGAGAAAGGAGGCGGTGGTGATGGAAGAGCGCGTGGCCTTTTAAGGCCGCGCGAGGAGAGAGAAGGAGCGCGGTAGGGGAATCTGCAGCCGCAGGAGGAAGGAATAAGCGAATATGCGGGTCTGCGCGCTCAAGTGCGCAGACGACCTGCGTGTGTCAAAGATAACAGATTTACAGACGTCTGGCAACGATCCCAGACGTCTGATACGACGTCTGGAAGTGATTCTAGACGTCTGGTCCGACGTCTGGCCCACCTCCCGGACATCTTAAAAGACGTCTGGGGCACGCGTTCATAACACACACACATGGCACAAGGGGGTGGTTCAACACTTAGCTTCTTTTCAACTTCGCTCTCCTCTCTCGGTTAGTTTAGACCCGTTCTTCTCTTCTCAATCGGTTCAAAAATTAGTTTAGTGGGCGGGTGGCCTTTTTGAGGGATACGCAGCACCCATTACTAGGTGGAACCTGACCTCTACTAGGGCCACCCTAGTTCTTATTAGTTGTATTAATTCCAATTTAATGCTTGTTATTGGACCCACACAAGCCCATGCACAGTGAACGACCCCCGACCCAGTGCACTGCACACTAATCATTCATGCCATATTCATATCAGAGAGAGTGAGAGTATGTGTATAAGAGGGCGCCTGGCGCCTGATGACCAAGGGGCATAGAAGAGAAATTCTTTTTAAGCCGCTATGGCTGTTCTCACGCCACTAATGTGGAACAAATATGATTGCCCAATTGATGCTGCAGTCATGCAAATTCGTGTCTGATTTGGTGATTTTGGACCACGATTTGAAGGCCATAATTTAATCTAAATTAAAATCAAATTATAGGGCTGTAAAGCCCTTACATAAGGCTACATAATTATGTAGTTACTTTACAAAAGTAACTTAGTTTATTATATAATTAAATTAAGTAAAGTTTACAGTTTATACACATTAAATTAGAGTTTAATTTGTTAATTACAGCATAAATTAGTTAATTAATCATCAAATTGACTTAATACAGTATTAATATACATAATAAATTATTTATTACATATTTTTATTATATTTTATAAGTTTTATTTTAATTTATATACAATTAATTACATGTTTTAAATGGTTTATCATATAAATAAGCTATAAATACTATAATACAGTATAAATACGATATAAATAAGTTGAAAATACTTAGTATAAAATAATACAAGTATACACTATAAATTATCTCAGTATTAACTTAAATTACTAATTTATTCTATTTTAACTTAATAAATTATCTAGTTAACTTAATAACTTAATTATTTACTGTATAAATATAATTAAATTAAGTTACAGGTATTATATGGTACATAATACATATATAAATATGTATCTACAGTATGAAGTACAAATATACACATATAAACATGTTTGTATATTTACTTAATTATTGTACATTTAAGTTATATAAATTAATATCTAATAACACAATAAAGTTATATCTACATTAAATTATTCTAAATACTTAATTTAATACATAGAATACATATACAGGTTATTTATATACATTAAATACATATTAAACAATATTTACCCATAGCTTAGGTTTAATTACTATATACAAGTATATACATAGTATACATTGTATTTTTAGGTATTTTTGAGTATTTTCTTATTTTTATGGGTTTTATATATATAGTAGAGGTAAGGGATGAGAGAGAAAGAGTGAGATGAGAGAGAGTGTGTTGTTTTTGTTGTTTTTAATGTTTGGTTCTTTTATTAAATTTCAAGATATACTAAACTGTTGGCTGGCATATTCTACTAAGCTGGGGTTCAAAATACCTTAAAACTTGGCACACACCTAAAAATATACCTAATCTTGACCAAGACAGGTTTATTTTATTTTCTTGAATTTTTTTTAAGATTTTTATTTATTTACAAAGTTAACACAATTTAGGCTTTCAAAGGTCTTTCGCAATGGAACCTAAGGCACTAAAACCAGTTGGAGTGGCTGGGAATGCAATTTAAACATTCAAAAATGTCCAGCATGACATATGGAAGATGTATAAGCTTTTAAACATGATTTTTTATGTGAATTTCATTAATATTGTCATTTAGATAGTTAAACACATGCAAATAGCTAACAAAGGAATTTAAAACTTGAAATCAAAGCATCCAAATCAAATTTCTAAGTTATATCAGTACATGAATGCTTGATACAAATAATTATAACACTAAACACATGTCAGTTCCAATAAACACTCAAAACACTCAGCTCCACTCCCAGCCAATCAGATCAGCTAGTACAGCCAAATAGTGGCTAGTGCAGCTACTCAAAGTTACTACTGCTGCAGTTCAAATTCAAATCAGATACCTTCTACAGCATTACCACTCAAGAACAGATTAAAAATTCATCTGTTCAGATGTCTTAACTGCAGCTTTTGCTGTAGTTAAAACTTTAATCAGATTAGTGTTCCTATCATTATACTCCTCTGAAATCATAAATCAAGATTGATTTTAGAATTTAAAACCATGTCGCCCGAAATGGGCAATTGATTTGAATCACCGAATTGAAGTGTTCATTTAGAATTCCTACACACCATTGATTGGTGTATAGGAGTTCTAAGTGATCATGTAAAACCAATTGGATCCTTGCTCAAACCTCAAGTCAGGAACACTGACTTTCCTTGGCATGGCTCTCCAAGAAAGAACAAGAAAAATAGTATCCATGATTCAACTAGGCGCAAAGCATGCAATCGATGAAAATCCTATTCATTGAGTTCCAATTCATTACCATAATCTCAATTGGACTCCAATAAAAACATTCACTCGATTAAAATTCCAAATCAAAATCAAATATCCCAATCAGACGTTCAGATCAAAGTAATCATCAATTGAGCGAATTCCATCCAATTAAAACCATGATGAGGACCCTTGTGAACAATGGAATGGATGAAGGGGTCCTCTGATGAATTAGCGCTCAATCAGATCTAAATGCTAAAGACAATCAGATCTGATTGATGCTTCAATGGATGGGTGAAATATGATAAAAACTTAAGGGAAATCAACAGGTGCAACAGTAATATGAAGGGGAAGATTAATGCATTGAAATGAAGGTGGAAAAACACCTCTCTAATTTGAATTGATTAGAGAGGGTAGAGTGGATCTACACTAATCTACTCCTAATCTACACTAATCCATCATTGAATTTTGTATCTAATCTACTCCTACTTATCTAAATTACACTAATTTACTAATCTAATCTACTCTAGAAAGCAGGAAATCCTAATCTAACAAGAGGAATGGGGTTTCCTGGATCCAAAGCTGGCGACTAAGGAGGAAGAATGGGGGAGATCTCCAGCGAATGAAGAGCCCACAAGATGAGCTCCAGGGTCGTCCTCAGGCGTACATCATTCCTAGCGGCGAGGAGGAATGAGAGGTGAAAAACCACACCTCTGTCACAGATGTGGCGAATGAAGAGGTTAGAACAGGTGGAGAGAGAGGAAAGGATCGCCTCAAGAAAGTAGGAGAGGTCGATCGATGTGCGCACGAGCTCGAGGAGCTCCTTAAGTAGCCAAGATAGTGAATCAAAGCACCACAGTGGTGCAATTAGGCACTTGGGGCTTGGGCTGTGGGGATGGGCTAGCGAGGGCGCACGAAGTCCAAATCAAAGATCGGCCGTTGGATGGTTTCTAGGACAAGAGGTGAACACATGCACCGAAGCGTGTAAAGGTTCGATTGGATCTGAGCCACAGGATCAAGAGAGCAAAGGATGGATGACTGCGATCTCTTGTGTTCATCAAGTGAACAGTGCACTGCTCGGCTGCAGGTGAGTTGCTGTTTTTGCGAGGAAGCCCTTATGGGCGAAGGGGTAGAACAATAGCATAGAAGTCCATAAGTGGCTAAGAAGTTCTACAAAGCCATCCTCAGGTTTTACAAATAGGCCCCTACAGCTTTCAAACAAGTCCCTAGAAGGTTTTTAAATGAATATGTATATGAACAAAGGACCTAAATGTAAACTACTAATGCAAGGTCCTAATGATGTCAAAATGCAACCAAGTTTTTATTTAAGCTTAATTGAATATTAAGGAAGTTAATTGTACTTTTGATTTGAACTTTTGGATTCAAATGTTTGTTCAATTTGCAATTAGATCATAATTTTATATTAATGAATAGAATATTTTACTTAATGACCTAATTTTACATTTTTAACATAGATTTGATGTTTTAGGTCTCTTTTCACTATTTCCCCACTTAACTCATTTCATGTATTAATTCAATAGTTTTAACCTAATTTCTAGCTTAATTTGGGCATTTTAGCTATGATAAGCCACACCTCATCAGCAACCGTGTGGCCATCCTCCAGCATCTAGACCTCGGTAAGGGCTCCTCGGCAGCCACCTCCTCTTTGATCTCATCGACGACTCCTCCACTACCCTCCCCCTCCCCTCAACGAACACCACCTCAGGCACCACCACCATGACCTCCTCCTCATCCCAGCAACACCACCTCCTCCCTATCCTTACGCCACCTCGTCCAACCTCCTCCTCCTCCCACCACCACCACCTCCTTCCCAAACCACCAGCCGCCGACCACCTCCTCCCACCACCATCACCACTGCCTCCTCCTCCCACCACCAACCACAGACCACCACCATCACCACTGCCTCCTCCTCCCACCACCAACCACGACCACCACCACCACCTCCTCCCCATCCCACCACCAGCTGTCGACCACCTCCTCACACCTTGTTCTCCTCATCCCACCACCGCCATAGACCACCACCTTCTCCTCGTCATCCCACACCTCTTAACCCCTCCCTCCTCCAACAACAACACCACTACCTCCCCATCCAAACCTAATTAGTTAATTAGGTTTTTTTGTAATTTTTTTTTTGAGAAAAATGTAATTTATTATTGTTGATTTCCTAATTTATTTTTAATTGAAATATGTAGTTTATTTACCTTTTGTAATTGATGTTTGTGGGGTGTACCCACATATATAGGGGTTAAATGTGGGGTGTGCCCACAGGTAGTTTGAGTAGGATATCTAATTTAATTTGAGTTGAAATTTAATGGTTATGTGTCATGTTATTGTTAGGATTGAAATGTGTGGTGTACACATATTTGTTGCGATATCTTTCTTTGTCTGCAGGATTTGAGAAATATTTCATTTTATAAGGAAACACTACCGAATTTTTTCAGAAGAGTGTTTACATGTAGGTGTAGGTTAGGGTTTATGTTTTGTATTTTGTGCTTTGTGCATATGGTTTACGTCTAGTGTTTAGGGTTTAGCATTTAGGGTTTTGGGTTAGTGTTCTAGGTTTAGTATTTTAGGTTTTTGGTTTTGTGTTTAGGTTTTGAGTTCTAGACTTAGGAATTAGGGCTTTCTGTTTAGGTGTAGGATTTCTTATTTTCTGTTTAAGGTTTAGGTTTAGGGTTTACGATTTATGGTTTAGGGTTTTGAGCTTAGGATTATGAAACTAGATTTTAGTTTTTAGGTTTAAGTTTTGTATCTTGGATTTAGGGTATTGAGTTTAGATGTACGAATTTTTGGCTTTGTGTTTAGATCTACGATTTTTGGCTTTGAGTTTAGATTTACAATTTATGGTATTGTGTTTAGATTTTTGGTTTCAACTTAGGATTTAGGGTTTTATGTTAAGGGTTACTATTTTTTGTTATTGAATGGGGAAATTCCAAACTACAATCCCTTCATTTGTGACTCGTTAGGTTTGAGTGTGATTATGCAAATGTATATGATATTAACCTTATCCATAAAGATTGTTACTATAAAAGCAAGTTACCGAAATTTAGCTTCTAATGGATCATCAAACAAAATCATACAAAGCTTTAACTAGATCATTCAAAACCAAATCACGCATTCACATACACAAGTTAAATAGAACTTGAACACTCAAGAAGAACCTAAACTAGATTTCCATAGTTTCACTTTGTTACGATGTCAATGGCAGGTATTTCATTCCTCTGAATTGGAGCCAAAGCTGAATTTTCTTGACCGTATGCCCCTAAATACTCCTCCAAATAAAAGAATCGGAAAAGATAGCAACCATTAAGGAGATTCATCCACAGAATCAGGTCCACAATTTCTATTAAGTTACCATAGAAAATATGCCACCTATTTAACCAAATAAGAAATGAAACAAGCTCCCTCTTAGAAGCCTGTGTACACTCGTCCCTCAATCGTGCTGAAGGCAATCACCATTAATTCTACCAATGTCAGTGCGAAGGCATTCACTAAATATGTCATTCAACTATCCTATATGTTTTATTTTCATTCAATTGTCATATATCAGTATCTTGTTAGATTTTTTGTCAAATTTTTATTATGAAATTTTTATTACAGCTTTATAAATACACACACTTACACAAATTTAGATGCACCTGATAACAAATAATAGGAATTCTAACCCCTAGGTAACGGGTTGTGGGAGGGATATAATTGTGTCAAAATACTAGCCCATCGAGACTTATGATCATGTTATACGGACAATGCAAAGTGTGTGTACACCTCATTTACATGCACGATGCGTTGTCTTTATAACATGCCATAAGTGTCGTCGTCCTTTGTTCAGAGAAGTTTTAAACAAAGGGGGGTCCTTGAAAATTTGATCACAACTTAGGGTTACTTCTTGCATGTAGCTAGTGTTTAGAGAATTTCGGTCGCATTTTCTTGCTCTTCTCTGGTATGCCAACTAATCTTAGCTCCATTCCCAAAATGCCCTTTAGTGGGGGCTATTGGGGATGTACTTAAGGTTAGTCTAGGGGGTATACTGGAGAAGTGCGAGAAAATACTGTTGAAATCTCTCTAAACATTGATTGCATCTAAGAAGTAATGTTGTGATCAAATCTTCAAGAATAGGCTATCAAGTGAAAATCTTAAAATACACAGTTCTTCCTTATTCGAGTCTAACTTATGAGTGATCTTAAAATACACATTTTTTCCTTATTGAAGTCTAACTTATGAGTGGTTGTCATTGACATTTAGGTTTATTATCATGGATAAGTCATGGATTAGTTTCAGGAATTTGAATTACCGCGAATACAAGAGTGAAGTGATTTCATTTCTGGAGTGGGCATTTAATGATGATAGAAAGACATTTAGATAAGAAGAATTCCTTCAACTGATTTTATGCCCATGTAGACACTGTTTAAATGGGTTTTTCCATGACCGAGACACAGTTTTCGACAGCTCATGGTGAGCAAATGAGAGGAGAAGTTAGAAATGAGATAATTGAAGCTTTTGAAGAAAGTGATGATAATTAAGGAGATGAATAGGATGAAATATTACATGATATGAGAGCAGCAGACCCTGAGGATCCAGATGACGGTGAGACATTACGAGATTGTAATGAGTTTTATGATACTATCAAGGCAGTAGTGGATCTTATTTCTCCTGGAATAACGTCAATTTCGAAGTTGTTATTCCTTCTCAAATTATTTTAGATGAAAGCGATGAATAGAGCTACAATGAAATTAATGTCTGAGGTTCTGGAATTCATCGGGGGGCTGCTGAATAATCATGCTGGGTACCCTAAGTCACGGTATGATGTGAAGAAGTCGATACGTGGGCTCAAACTGAAATGCGAGAAGATTGATACCTGTCATAATGACTGTGTTCTGTATAAAAATTAGTACCTAGGGTTGACTAACTGTCCTGAATGTGGTGAGGAGAGGTATAAGGTGGGTAAGTCAACAAACATAGGTAGGAAGAAACAACCAAAGAAGATTCTCCATTATTTTCCATTGATCCCTAGGTAACAACGCATATTCATTTATAGTAAAATAGCAAAACTGATGGCGTGGCATTCGAATAATAAATCGAAAGATGGGCGCATCTGTCATCCAATAGATTCTGATGAGTGAATTAGATTTAATGAGAATCACGTATTATTCGCAGAGGAGGCACGGAATGTGAGACTGGGTCTTGCAAGAGATGGATTCAACCCGTTCAAGAACATATATACATCATATTCCATATGGTCGGTGGTTATTTTAACTTACAACTTACCCTCATGCCTATTGATGAAAGACTCATCATGAACCCTAACTAGCACATTTTGATCCAAATGAGTGTACAAAAGCTCCTACAAAACCTAAGGAAAAGCCTAAATCAGAGAATTCTAAATTTAAGAATAAAATAATTCACAAGGGGTAAAACTGTAATTTTACCAATGCAGTACACAGACGAGGTGTCTAAGGGTCTAAACATAGGTCAAATGGGCTTAATAAGAAAGAAAGTAGGATGATTTGATCCAAAAAGGGTTATAGCAACTTCTAGGAATTAAAAGACATTCTGTAACCCTGAAACAAATCTGCTTTAATTCGCGAGGTTCCAAGCAGGATAAAAATCAACTAAACTCCCTAAAATTCATGTAAAAATATTCCCCAGGGTTTAGAACTTTCAATTTGGCCTTTGGAACCCTTCTTGACCTAAATTGAGAACCATACCCAATTTTTGACCTAATTTAGGTTTTTGTGCAAATTTACTGATCAAACAGGGTCAAACCAAAAATCAAACTTTACCATTGGATTCCTTAGGTCCAAATTAGGTTTATACCAAAATTTGGACCTAAGGGAAGGTCATCTTAACCTACTTTACAAATTGGTCCTCTTGAATTACTTTTCGACCCTTATCTTTTTGAACCCTTGCATTTTGCCCCCCAGCTTCTCTTTCGTTCTTTATAGAACAGTCCCTCTGCCGCCCCACGCAGCCACCCATAATTCCGGCGACCTTACGCGGAGGATGGCGCCACGCAGGGTATGGGGGCCGCTCTCAGAAACGAAGGGGGGGTTCCTTGCGTCGTCCTCTTTCATAGGGACCCTCCCTCTTGCCCTGCAGCTGCCCATGCCTCTCATGCGAACACACGAGAGGAATGGGTCTGCTCTCCAGCCATTCTCCGGTGAGCTCCCCACGTTGCCCCCTCGAGATCCTCTCCTCGCCAGCACCTTTATAAGAATCGGCTAGGGCTGCTGATTTGGTCAAACCTGATTTGGCCGAGGAATTCCCCCAAACCTCGTCTCCTCCTCAGGTCAAGTGCCTGCAGGCTCTGGTGACCCTTCCTCCTCCCCTTCATCGCTCTGCTGCCATACCTGCAGCAGAGTTTACTCCGCCTCATCCTCCCGTTCCAGGTTGCACCAGCTGGCACCTTCCTGACCTCCTCCTCGTTGCCGTTACCCCCCTCTAGGCATCTTCGTCTCCGGCGTCGGCAGGCACGCACCGAGCACCTTCCTCCTCCCCTTTCATCAGTTAAGTAGGTAAAACTCTTCCCTTTACTCTCCCCATTATTTCCCCCTTGTCAATTTGCTGTTCCACTCACCAACCACCACTGTCCATCACCACCTTCTCTATCTCCGGCCACCCTCCGACGAGGTGTTTCTATCGCTCCACACCTCCATCCACCTCGCCAGCTACCCCTTAAGCACCGCGACACCTCACTGAACCTAAATCCGCACTCCATTCACCATGCCACACCTCCAGAACACCCCCCGAACACACCCACTCTCACGCACGCAGTGTGCCCTAGGCGCATGGCCACAGGCACTCTCGTGTCTCGCCGACCCCTGCACTGTCTTCGCCGTGCTCTGGCGAAGCTCACCAAGTATTCTGACAGGGCCTCAAGGCCGTATTGGTGGTTTCATGTCTCGTACCCTCGCCGCCATTGTCGAGCAAGTGAAGCTTGCTCGAGAGCTTCACCCAAGTCTCTTCGTCCCAGGCAACAGGTCCCAGGTCGTGCGGAAGGCTTTCACTCACGCACTCAGGACCTCAATTAGGGTCGCAGGCCTCTACTGCTACCCCAATTGAACGAACCTTCCTCCCGCAGATGCCCAAGATCGGAGGTGGGACTTTAGTCCCACCTCGAAAGTGTGTGGGCACACACCCACACATAAGAGGAAAAAGTCACATAGGCTTTTCGCCTCAAAACACTGGGGTGAGGTCCCTCCTCACCTATCCACCGGGTCTCGTCCGTGGCACTGCCCACGCGGACCTGACCCGCGACCCGATTAACCCCACTCCTGAGCACTCCTCGCGCACCACACCCACGCCGGTGCGCCTGGACCCGGGCACGCGACCCGACTCGATTACCTGGCTCTGGGATAGTGTACCAAAGAGAGATTCAGAGAAAGAGAGATGCGGGAAAGGGTAGGGGTAGGTTTTGCATCGGGTGTGTGCAGGGAACAGGTGAGGAAGAAGAAGAGAGAAGAAAGAAGAAGGTGAAGGAGAAGCCGCAGCAAAGAGAAGAAGAGGAAGAAGCTGAAGAAGAAAAAGAAAAGAAGAAGGAAGGAGCTACTAAAGAAAGAAGAAGACACAGAAGAAAGAAGAAAGAAGAGAAGCAGCAGCAGAGAAAAGGAAGAGAGAAGAAGAACCGCAGCAGAGGAGTAGAAGAAAGAAGAAGGCAGACTGAAGAAGAGAAGGCACAGTAAGAAAAGAGAGAAGAAGAAGATGCAAGGAAAAGAGAGAAAAGAACCGACTGAAGGAAAAGAAGAAAAGAGAAGAAAGAAGAAGCCAAGAGAAAGAAGAAAAAGAGAACTTTTGCTCACTCTCTCTCACTCTTATTTTTTTGCAACAGAATTGTGAACCTTTATGTTTCTAGAATGATGTGTGCTCCTTGAATTCGACCTCGGGAAACTTTTAATTCCGAGTAATAAATTGTAATAAACTGGTGACCATTTTTTGTAATGTACTACAACGAATTAATAATTGTAACACCGCCAAGAGAAGAAATAGCACGCCACCAGTTTTTGGCGCCGTTGCCAGGGAGCAACGGCCATTCTAGAAGCTATTTATTCACAATTTTTGATTTATTACTGACTTAAGCTCTTCTCTTTTGTTGTGCGGGCACAGGAAATCAAGAAGGAGCAAGCAGCCGTACAACAACCACGCCAAGGGACAGGTAATTTTCTATCCTCTCTTTTAAGCTGATGAAATTCTAAAGAGGAAGAAAAGGAAAAGCAAATTAGGAATAACCTGTCGTCCATACCTAGTAAATCACAGAAGTTGCATGTTTTCAAGTTTCAACACTTCCTCTCTATACATCCACTAAAGGTATTTAGGGCTAAAACCTTCTTGCTTGAGCCCTAATTACGTAATCTTGAGGCAACTAACTGGACCAATTAGAGCCAACTTGAGTCTCAATGCTAGGGTTTTAGAGACACATTCTAATCAAGAATTGAGAATTCCCAAAAGAAGTGTGCCTAAGCCATTGCTTGAAAACATCTATCAAGAGAAATCCTAAGCAATTCGGCTCTTAAGTCACTTGAACATTAAAAGACAAGACCTAATAAGCTCTCAAAGGAACTAATAGGTGAAGTTTATCCCTTGGATCAACCAACCTTTAAATTAGGTCACTCTTTGCACTCAAAAGGTTAAAAGTCAAGTGAAACCCTAAGCATCTTGATCCTAATTAAAGTGGTAGACTTAAGAGGTCAAGGTCCCCATTCTGGTCTACCTGAAATCTTAGTGACAAGAGAGGTCGGGTGGGGGAAACCCTGTAACTCGTGGGACCGCTCTACCGTGTAGGGGTCTTCGCGGGACTTACCCTCTCTAGCTGCCCAGGTAATTCTCAGGTGGATGACCTTCTGATTAAGGGGTACCATCCGCCCCAAACCTCTATAGTCAGCCAACATT
The DNA here is from genome assembly GCA_037157565.1 of Thalassia testudinum. NCBI lineage: Eukaryota > Viridiplantae > Streptophyta > Magnoliopsida > Alismatales > Hydrocharitaceae > Thalassia > Thalassia testudinum. Next base: position 37,514,874 of record JAZHRO010000051.1, on the reverse strand, counting down.
TTGGGTGCCTTGATTGGGTCCAGCACCTGCTAAACTCGTCTAATCCATCAGTGCATGTTTGGTAGGAGGTCCTTCAAACCTCCTCTAAAAATTCACTCTCCCCGAGGCCGAGCCTCAGTACCCTTGTTTGTGCAACCAACACTTCACATAGACCTCTCCTCTAATTCTGAACCCAACTCACCTTCTCCCACAATGGCTCAGCCAGTTGAGGAAGAGAATAATTTTGAGCACCAGCTCCAGCGACTCAATGACCTCTTCCAGAACTTCATGAACCCACCGCAGCGTCCCATGATGCGAGATCACTATAATCCCACTGCGGTGGCAATTAAGCCTCGACTCAGAATCCCGACTAGAGAACCTGATTCTGAACTGAAGCCCAACATGATTCATGCCATACCTAAATTCCATGGGCTTAATTCTGAAGAACCCTTCCATCACATCAAACACCTAAAGCATCTGGCCCAGACTTTCGGGTCAGATGCGCATAATCGGGATATCTTACTCATGAAGATGTTCTCTTTCTCCCTTATGGACAAGGCAGCCCATTGGTATCAGACCCAGACTCGTCTGATCAACACTTGGGAGGAACTTCAGTCTGAGTTCTTGAAAAAGTTCTTCCCCGTTGGTCGAACCAACGCCTTGCACCATCAGATTACTCACTTCACGTAACAGACGAGAGAACCTCTTCATGAGGCCATGGGATCATTTTCAAGATCTCATGAGAAAGTGCCCCCATCACAGAGTTCCTAAATGGGAACAAGTCCAGCCTTTTTTCCAGGGACTCCGTGAGGATATTAGACTGTTCGTCAATGCAACTTGCAGAGGGAATATCATGGGTCAACATGAGGACACCGTATGGGAGATTCTCGAGAATATGTGCGAGAACTCCATCAATAATGACTCCATGGGACTATTCGACAGGACGAATATCCGCGCAGCAACGAACCTTAGGGGAGCACATAAGACGCAAGGCCTGTCCGCATCAGTCGACCTGGAATTAATGGCCAGTCGATTGGACAAGGTCTCTATTATTGAGAAGAAGGTGGATGAGCTGACTCAGCATCTACAGCGAGCCACCTCTGCGCAGAACTCCTTCGTACAGCCCCCTCCCACACGAGAAGCTATGCAACACATTTTCCACTGACCTTCTCCTGGGATGGACTCGTATCCACCCCCATCTGACTCTCGGATCAGAGGAACCTCTGATCCTTTCTATTCTAGCTGGGGGAGCTCTACTCCCCCATTCTCTGACTTTTCTGAGGCTCCTCAGACCTGCAAGGACCTCAACGCCATCCAAAATGACCCATTCTCCAATACCTACAATCCTGGATGGCGAAACCATCCCAACTTCCAGTGGACGGGGAATTCCCAGCATCCGAGACCACCCTTTCAGCCCTGTCCACTCGCACCTCATCCTTATCAATCGCCTCAGCCTCGGCCCAACCCCAATTATCCATCCAGGCCAAACCAAGACCAAATGTCCCTCATCCTCCAGACTTTGGCTGACATTCAGAGAACGAATGTGTCTATTCAAAAGCAACACAAGGACGAAATCACAGAGGTCCGAAATCAACTAGCCCAGTTGGCAAATTCTTGCCAACCAGGCATGCTTCCTTCTCAGCCTCTACCTAACCCTAATAGCGTGCCAACCCAACGGCGTGTTATGAACCCAAACCCGGGCCAAGCACACATGGTTTATCAGGCCCCTTCTATTCCTTCACCTGACAAGATGGAAGCTTCAACTTCTTATGCAGGTTATCAACAGCAGCAACCCATTCTACCAACCCCCAACCAGAACCAGGCAAGACTTAACTTTGTAACAACCCGTAGTGGTAAGGCGACCCAAGATCCACCTTATCCAAACCACTCCAAGCCTGGTAGTGACCCAAATCCTAGGGCAGTCATCTAGGATGTTCCTATCCCTGTCCCAAATCAAAGACCTGGACCTATCCAAGAGGAACCAACCAAGGTTCCATTTCCCGAGGCCTTGAGCAAGGGAAAGAAGACAACCAAATCAGTGGCTCCTGAGGAGGATCTGGTCAAGCTCTTTGAGCAGGTTCAAATAAACATCCCCTTGATGGATGTGATCCGCCATGTACCAGCTTACGCACGATTTTTGAAAAACATGTGTACACCTCAGCGTAAGCCGAGAACCAAGAGTGGGAGTCCAATTGTACTATCAGAGCAAGCCAGCTCTGTAATCCTAAGCAGACTCCCACCCAAGGCAAAAGACCCAGGCACTCTCCTGATTTCATGTAAGATCGGTGAAACCCAGTTCGACAGAGCATTGTTAGACTTAGGTGCCTCCATAAACTTGATACCCACATCCTTACTCAACCATCTAGAAGAATCTGAGCTAAAACCGACGGAGGTGACACTACAGTTAGCAGATCAATCTATCAAGTCACCTAAAGGATTCTTGAGGATGTTATTGTGAGGGTGTAGGATTTCTATTTCCCTATAGACTTTATAGTCTTAGATATGGACGCACCTGAAAATCCGAGGGATACACTGATTATACTAGGGAGACCTTTTCTGGCCACTGCAAGGGCCAACATAAGTTGTGAGGAGGGCCAAATAGAACTGAAATTTGGGAACCAGACTCTCAAAATTGATATCTTTAAGGCCCAACAAGGAATTAATTACGGTATCATTGAACAAATCTATGATGCTAGAGCTTTGGTTGATGAACCACAATTTGAGGACAACATGATCATTCCTCATCAACCACAAGAGGATCTTGCACCGCAATTAGAGGAGGCAGACATTGAGATAGACAAACCCATAACTCCTACCCATGTACCTCACACTCACCTTGAACCTCCCGCTGCTGCTGATTACCCCATTCTTGAACTCAAACCCCTTCCCGACCATTTAAAATATGTCTTCTTGGGTTCTAATCAGACATTTCCTGTGATTATAAACTCCAGACTCACACCTGATCAGGAATCCCGTCTGATTACTATTCTCCAGCAACATCGCAGAGCCATCAGTTGGACTCTCGATGATTTGACTGGAATAAGTCCCTCTTATTGCACACACCGTATTTATTCTGAAGAGGGCGCACGACCTTCCCGGGAAATGCAGAGACGTTTGAATCCTAATCTGCAGGAGGTCGTGAAAAAGGAGATCATTAAGTGGTTAGAAGCAAGGATCATCTACCCGATCTCTGACAGTCGTTGGGTGAGCCCAATACAAGTTGTGCCTAAAAAGGCAGGGCTCACCACCATTACGACTGAAATCGAAGAAGTCATACCTACCTGTATAGCCAACTATGGAGAGTTTGCATACATTACCGAAGACTCAATTCCTCCACGAAGAAGGATCATTTCCCACTACCATTCATTGATCAGATTCTCGAAAAATTAGCGGAAAATAGATTCTTCTGCTTTCTTGATGGGTACTCCGGTTATGACCAAGTGGCTATTCATCCAGAGGACCAAGAGAAGACCACATTCACCTTCCCCTTCGGGACGTACGCACTCTGAAGGATGCCTTTCGGTCTCAGCAATGCACCCGCAACTTTTCAACGGTGCATGCTTACCATATTCTCTGATATGGTAGGTGATTTTCTGGAAGTCTTCATGGATGACTTCTCAGTTTTCGGGGCATCATTTGATGATTGCCTCCAGCACTTGGTTCATATACTCAGGCATTGCATTGACGTAAATTTGGTTCTTTCCTGGGAAAAGAGTCACTTTATGGTGCCTGAGGGGATCATCCTAGGGCATTTAACTTCTGAGAAAGGCATCCAAGTGGATCGAGCCAAGGTTGATCTTATTTCTCGACTTCCTATCGATCAGGGACATCCGTTCTTTTCTGGGGCATGTCGGTTTTTACCGTCGTTTCATCCCTGATTTCTCGAAAATCATGCGCCCCCTGACTACTCTTCTCTCCAAGGATGTACCCTTTGAAATTTCCAAGGAATGCACTCAAGCTTTTGAGAGCCTTCATGATCGAGTCACCCAAGCCCCGATCCTACAGTGACCTGATTGGTCTCAACCCTTTCAGATCATGTGCGATGCATCTAATTTCGCTGTAGGAGCGGTTCTGGGGCAGAAGATTGACGGGAAACCCGTGGTCATCTATTACGTTAGCAAGACACTTGATGAGGCTCAACGTAACTACACAGTTACGGAGAAATAGCTGCTAGCCGTAGTATTTGCCCTCGAAAATTTTCAATCTTATCTCCTGGGTTCCCACGTCATAATCTACTCGGATCACACAGCTGTGAGGCATCTCCTTGCTGCGAAGGATGCGAAGCCTCGATTAATCCGATGAATCTTGCTGTTGCAAGAATTTGACCTCGAGATTCATGACAAATCGGGAAGACAGAACATGGTAGCTGACCACTTGTCTCACCTTCCTTTTGAAATCATCAACCTTTCTGGACCCATCACGGAGCATTTTCCTAATGAGCACCTTTTGACTATTGGTACTAGGCTTCTATGATTTGCTGATATAGTAAACTACTTGGCATCGCATCAAATCCCGTCTGATTGGCCAAAGGCCAAGAAAGACAAGTTGTGCTCCGATGCCAAGTACTACATCTGGGAAGACCCATACCTCTTCCGCATAGGTGCTGACCAAGTAATCCGGCGATGTGTCCCAGAGGGCGAAGTCAATGACATTCTCTCCTTTTGCCATGACCAGGCATGCGGTGGCCATTTCTCTGGGCACAAAATCGCATCAAAAATCCTCCAGTGTGGCTTTTACTGGCCCACTATCTTCAAAGACGCATACTGACACTGTAAGGCATGTAGTCGTTGCCAAACTCTGGGCAACATGAGCCACCACAACATGATGCCTTTGCAGCTGATTCTCGTATGCGAGATCTTCGATATTTGGGGGATTGATTTTATGGGCCCCTTTCCTGTTTCGGAAGGCTTCGAGTACATTTTACTCACGGTGGACTACGTGTCCAAATGGATCGAAGCCATTCCAACCCGAACCTGTGATCACAAGATCGTCATCAAATTCATTCATCAGAATATCTTCTCACGGTTTGGGATTCCTCGTGAAATCATCTCTGACGAAGGGACCCATTTCACTAATGCTCAATTCAGGTCACTGATGACCAAATACGGGGTATCTCACCGAATCTCTACTCCTTACCACCCCAAAACTAATGGTCTAGCTGAGCTATCAAATCGGGAGATCAAGAAAATCCTACAAGTTACTGTTCGACCTGACAGAAAGGATTGGTCATCCCGACTTCTGGAAGCCTTGTGGGCTTATAGGACCGCCCACAAGACCCAACTAGGCATGTCTTCTTTCAGAATGGTGTACGGGAAGGCATGTCACCTTCTTGTCGAACTAGAGCACAAAGCCTATTGGACAGTACGGAGCTGCAACTTAGATCTTTCTAAGGCTGGAACCCACAGAAAGCTTCAGATAAGCGAGATCGATGAATTATGCCTTGATGCGTATGAAAACTTGCGAATCTACAAAGAGTAGGTTAAAGCCTTCCATGACAAGCACTTATCTAGAAAGATCTTCCACCCTGGTCAGAAGGTCCTACTCTTCAATGCCCGACTCAAACTCTTCCCTGGAAAACTATGATCCAAGTGAGTCGGACCGTATCTTATCCGACAAGTTTTTGGAAATGGAGCCGTCAAAATCAGTCCTCTCAGCCACGATTCTGAACCTTTCATCGTGAATGGTCAGAGACTCAAACCGTTCATTGATGTAACCTCTACAGATTTGGCTGAGTCATCATTTATCCTCCATTCTCCCTGAGCTTATTGTGCCCAACTAATGGCGTAAAATTCAGCACTTAACGGGAGGCAGCCCGCCATTCTTTCTGAAAAACCCGAAACCTTTTCTGACACCTCACTGCACTTTAGGTTCATCCTTTAGGACAGCCGACTCTACCTCAAGTGCTCGCATCAGAGATTAGAAATTGTCCGCAACAGTCACCCCGACCCATTCACTCACCAAAATACCTATCCTAATGCATGAACCAAGCTAAATAAAAATCCTCCTAATTTACAATGAAGACATTGCAAATCTTAGGCATGGGGGATATAAAAGTACAATGAAATAATAAAGAAAAGGTTTCAACAAAAAAAATCTGCATATACAAAAAAAAAAAAATTGGAAAGGAGGGAAGGATTCTTATAAAAGGAGAAAAAGAACAAAATGATAAAAAGGAGCACAAAATAAAAAAAAAGGATAGTCATTAGTAAGAAATTAAGGAATTTAACCTAAGTTCTAGACCACATTAAGGAAAGGAAAAGGAAAGTGCACAACAAGATTAGTAAGAATACAAACCTTAGGCATTCTTGGATAGACTCTTAGTACCCATTAAGATCTAGATACTCCTCAAGAGGTTGAGGAAAATGAAAAGCTTAAGGATTAGGTCCAAGGCTTAGGGAGTATTCGACCTCGTTAACTGACTTTGATTTACAGGAATCAGTAACCTAAGCACCTAAATTCACACACACAGTCTGGTTTAGTAAGCATAAATATCAAAATCACGCAGAAGCGTTTCAAATGTACTAAAAAGTCACCTAGATTAGGAGCAGTCGATCGACACAAGTTGATTTGGACGAGTTCCTGGTGCGGAGAGGTGGGAAATTCCCCTCGAAGATGCGTAACAACATATCATCTCCTCGGTGCCTGTCTCTTAGGATATATCCTACTGGGGGCATGTAAGCACTCTGCCGGCTCAGATTCCATGGATGGCATTATCACGAAGTGTCAATTGCTAGGGTCTGAATTCGGCCACGGAACACCATGGACGGGATTATCTCGAAATCTCGAAAGCCATGGTTCTGGGGGTTACCATGGGCGGTGCTATCTCGAAGCATCGACTGCCAGGGACCCTTGAGGATTGATGATGGGGATAAGGAATCCGATACAGATCGTGTTGTGAAGCCAATCCTAACCTAGAATTAAAAAGAAAAGAGAGAGAAAACTCTCCAAACAAATAAATCTTCTGTCTCTCTCTCTTACAAAACGTATTGCGAACTGAACCAAGGTTAAAATTATCTCAAGCATGGGTGCTTTAACCACGAAGTCCAATAAACCTTAGGTTAGTTCCTGTAGGCCTTAAAAACCTTTACTAAAGACTGAGGCTAAAGCTAGACAGATCTGGATCTTGGTTGGTACTAGAGTACCTTTTAGGCCTATGATTGGCATTTTGACCTAATCAAGGATTTAAGAGGAAAAAGCACTTATCTAAACTTGATAAGAAATTCAAGGTTTAGAACAAGGGTTAAAACCTTAAAATTTTGCCAAGAGACTAGCAAAAGCTATGCATGGAGGTATGATGAGAGCCTCATCATGAACCCTAACTAGCACATTTTAATCCAAATGAGTGTACAAAAGCTCCTGCAAAACCTAAGGAAAAGCCTAAATCAGAGAATTCTAAATTTAAGAATAAAATAATTCACAAGGGGTAAAACTGTAATTTTACCAATGCAGTACACAGACAGGGTGTCTAAGGGTCTAAACACAGGTCAAATGGGCTTAATAAGAAAGAAATTGGGATGACCTGATCCAAAAAGGGTTATAGCAACTTCTAGGAATTAAAAGACATTCTGTAACCCTGAAACAAACCTGCTTTAATTCATAAGGTTCCAAGCAAGATAAATATCAACTAAATCCCCCAAAATTCATGTAAAAATATTCCCTAGGGTTTAGAACCTTCAATTTGGCCTTTGGAACCCATCTTGACCTAAATTGAAAACCATACCCAATTTTTGACCTAATTTGGGTTTTTGTGCAAATTGAACCCTTACATTTTGCCCCCCAGCTTCTCTTTCGTTCTTTGCAGAATGGTCCCTCTACCACCCCACGCAGCCGCCCATACATCCGGCGACCTTACGCGGAGGATGGCGCCGCGTAGGGTATGGGAGCCGCTCTCAGAAATGAAGGGGGGTTCCCTGCGTCGTCTTCTTTCACAGGGACCCTCCCCCTTGCCCTGCAGCTGCCCATGCCTCTCGTGCGAACGCACGAGAGGAATGGGTCTGCTCTCCAGCCATTCTCCGACGAGCTCCCCACGTCGCCCCCTCGAGATCCTCTCCTCGCCAACACCTTTATAAGAAGCGGCTGGGGCTGCTGATTTAGTCAAGCCTGATTTGGCTGAGGAATTCCCCCAAACCTCGTCTCCTCCTCCTCAGGTCAAGTGCCCGCAGGCTCCGGTGACCCTTCCTCCTCCCCTTCATCGCTCTGCTGCCATACCTGCAGTAGAGTTTACTCCGCCTCGTCCTCCCATGCCAGGCTGCACCAGCTGGCACCTTCCTGACCTCCTCCTTGTTGCCGTTACCCTCCTCTGGGCATCTTCTTCTCCGGCGTCAGCAGGCATGAGCCGAGCGCCTTTCTCCTCCCCTTTTGTCAGTTAAGTAAGTAAAACTCTTCCCTTTACTCTCCCCTTTATTTCCCCCTTATCAATTTACTGTTCCACTCACTAACCACCACTGTCCATCACCACCTTCTCCATCTCCGGCCGCCCTCCGGTGAGGTGTTTCCACCACTCCACACCTCCATCCGCCTTGCCAGCTACCCTTTAAGCATTGCGACACCTCACTGAACCTAGATCCGCACTCCATTCACCACCCCACACTTCCAGAACACCCCCCGAACACACCCACTCTCACGCACACAGTGTGGCCTAGGCGCACGGCCATAGGCACTCTCGCGTCTCGCCAACACCTGCACTGTCTTCGCCGTGCTCTGGCGAAGCTCACCAAGTATTCTGACAGAGCCGCAAGGCCGTATTGGTGGTTTCAGGTCTTGTACCCTCGTTGCCATTGTCGAGCAAGTGAAGCTTGCTCAGGAGCTTCACCCAGGTCTCTTCGTCCCAGGCAGCAGGTCCCAGGTCGCGTGGAAGGCTTTCACGCATGCACTCAGGACCACAATTGGGGTCACAGGCCTCTACCGCTGCCCCAATTGAACGAACCTTCCTCCCGCAGACACCCAAGATTGGAGGTGGGACTTTAGTCCCACCTCGAAAGTGTGTGGGCGCGCGCCCACACATAAGAGGAAAAAGTCGCATAGGATTTTCAACTCGAAACACTGGGGTGAGGTCCCTCCTCACCTATCCACCGGGTCTCGTTCGCGGCACTGCCCACGCGAACCTAACCCGCGACCTGATTACCCCCACTCCTCAGCACTCCTCGCGCACCACACCCACGTCGGTGCGCCTAGACCCGGGCACGCGACCCGACTCGATTACCCGGCTCTGGGAGACCGTACCAAAGAGAGATTCAGAGAGAGAGAGACGCAGGAAAGGGTAGAGGTAGGTTTTGCATCGCGTGTGTGCAGGGAACAAGTGAGGAAGAAGAAGAGAGAAGAAAGAAGAAGGTGAAGGAGAAGCTACAGCAAAGAGAAGAAGAGGAAGAAGCTGAAGAAGAAAAAGAAAAGAAGAAGGAAGGAGCTGCTAAAGAAAGAAGAAGACGCAGAAGAAAGAAGAAAGAAGAGAAGCAGCAGCAAAGAAAAGGAAGAGAGAAGAAGAACCGCAGCAGAGGAGAAGAAGAAAGAAGAAGGCAGACTGAAGAAGAGAAGGCACAGTAAGAAAAGAGAGAAGAAGAAGATGCAAGGAAAAGAACCAGCTGAAGGAAAAGAAGAAAAGAGAAGAAAGAAGAAGCCAAGAGAAAGAAGAAAAAGAGAACTTTTGCTCACTCTCTCTCTCTCTCTTATTTTTTTGTAATAGAATTTGAACTTTTATGTTTCTAGAATGACGTGTGCTCCCTGAGTTCGTCCTCGGGAAACTTGTAATAAACTGGTGACCATTTTTTGTAATATACTATAACGAATTAATCATTATAACACCGCCAAGAGCAAGAAACAGCACGCCACCACCTATGCATGAGATCCACATTTATGATGTTAACCCTCCTTATCCTAGGACCCAAGCAACAAAGAAATGCAATAGATGTTTATCACCAGCCATTGATTAATGAACTGAAAGTCTTGTGGAACAATGGGGTTCAAACATATGACATACAGAAGAAATAATTCTTTTAATTACACACAGCATTATTATGGCCAATCAATGACTTTTCAACATATGCGAATTTGTCAGGTGGAGTACGAAGGGGAAGTTCACCTGTCCAATCTGTATGGATGATACTCATCACCTGAGATTGTCTAAAAGTAAGAAGTTGTGTTACTTAGGTCACCGCAGGTTTTTGCCCATTGAACACAAATGATGAACGTCACAATTCAAGGACAAATTTAATAGTAAAGCATGTCGGTATTCGTTGAGGAATCCGAAAAATAAACTCAGTACAAGTTATGTTAAGTTGTCGAGGATGAAAATTATGGAGACATTGCAACAATTCGATGAAATATGTTTGGGTCATCTTTTCAAGAATGACATGACTTCCCTGCGACATTAAGGATTTAGGAAGAAAAGCATATTTTTTATGGAGCTTCCATATTGGAAGGATTTAACTGTGCGACACAATTTAGATGTTATGCACATAGAGAAAAATGTAGTGGACAACATTCTTGATGTATTAAACCTAACAGACAGCCTAAATGATATAGTTAAAATAAGGAATGATATGAAAATTTTGAGTATTCATCTTGAGTTACACGTTGAAGAAGGAGGGTCTCACCTTCGAAAAGCTATATACAGTCTTATCGAAGAGCAGAGGCAAAGGATTTTCTCATTCCTTAAAGACATTCAGGTTCTAGATGGATATTCATTGCAGCTTTCACATTGCGTAATGAAGTGCAGAAGAAGATTAATGGGTTAAAAAGTCATGATTCTCATGTGTACATGTAAATCTTATTCCCACTAGCGATACGTGGAGTGATGCTTGATCCAGTAGTCAATTTTTTTATGGAGATAAGTAGATATTTGAAAGTCATCTATTCAAAGACATTAGATCCCAAATTGCTGGACTATTGGGATAAACAAATTGTGATCACACTTTGTAAAATGGAACAGATTTTCCTGCCTGCGATCTTCAACGTGATGGTTCATGTCACGCTTCATCTTTTGAATGAAGCGAGAATTGCTGGACCCGTGCAGAACAGATGGATGTATCCAATTGAACGATATTTGAAGAAACTGAAAGATTATGTCTTGAATAAAGCTAAACCAGAAGGGTCAACCGTGGAAGGCTATCTTGTAGATGAATATATTAACTTCCGTGCCATGTACATGAATGAGATAGACAATTGATTTAATCATCTTGAACGGAACTATGATGGAGAATTTAATGGTAATGATAAAGATTGCCTATCCATATTTAACATCGGAGGAAGGTCGATCCTCTGGATGGAGGTTAAGCCTATCTCGAAAATGGAACGACGATTGGCACACTTGTACATTCTAAAGCAAATTCCAAAAGTGGATGACTTTTACAATGAATTTAAAGAATCCTCCATGTCATCTGCACACGACTTGCAGTTCCTTGATTGATTCAAGGATCATGTAAATAAACTGAAAGAAGATGGGGATCCACGGTGGGTACAGGATTTTGATGTAATTGTCGATACACCTTTGACATACGGACGTTTCCATTTGGGTTACATAATTAACGATTTCAGATTCAAAGTACAATCCATTGATGATGCGAAGGCCACGCAACAGGAGGGAGTCGTCGTCAGTTGTGACCTAAGCACTGGTTGTGGGTATTACAATCAAATTGAAGAGATTGTGGAAATGAGTTTCAGGTTTGACCGTAAGGTGGCTCTATTCAAGTGTTGATTGGTTTGATGTTTTTAAAGAAGACGTTGGAATTCAAGTCGATAAGAAATATGATTTCTTGAACTTAAGTAAGAACTACCTCATTCTCCAGTCATCAGAATCATTCATACTAGTTTGTCAAGTAGCACAGGTATTCTACGTGCCTGATAATAGCAGAGATGGGTGGATAATACCTGTTAGAGCTCTACTACGTGAACAATACGATGCAGGAAAAGATCTCAACCCAGATGTTGAATTTGAAGCATATCAACAAAACCCACAAAATGAAGAAGTTGCCCCTAGTGCAACTGACATTGGTATATAAGGTAATTTACCAAAAGTATTAATCCATAACCATAAATAAAAATAATTTAACAAATTTTTAGTTGTTTATTTTATTTAAATTTCCTTTAAATTATTTTATCTTTTTCCAAAGCTTATGTTCATTTATTTTTCAAAACTAAAATTTATTTTATTGCCTTGCCTTCTCATATAGGTTCTTCGCATTCTTACACTATTTCTACACCATTTCTGGACTATTTTATCACTATGGTGAGGTTCTTCTACTATTTTTTCTAAATACTCTTTTAATGTTAAATGTGTTATGTGTGAGGTGTGTCCACTTAGGTTTATTTTAAGTGTGGGGTGTGCCCACTTAGGTTTATTTTTTGTGTAGAATGTGCCCACTTAGTATTATTTTAAGTGTAGGGTGTGTCCACTTAAGTTTATTTTATTTATGAATGATGCATTTACTTTTTTTATATATATTAAATGTTTTGTGTTGAATGTGGAGAAGATGAAGGGGAGAGGGAAATAGATGAAGTAAGGGAATGCGTAGAGAAAGGGAAAGGGCAAGGGAAATGGAGGGGGGAATGAGAAGGAAAGGAAAGGGGAAGGGAAATGGGGGAAAGGAATGGGAAGTAGGGAAAATGAAGTGAAAGGGAATGTAAAGAAGAGGGAGGGAAAGGAGTTTGGATGGGTGAAGGGGAATGTGGAGAAGAGGGAGGGGAACGGGAACGGGAAAGGGAAATGGAGGGGGGAAAAGAGACGAAAAAGGAAGGGGAAGGGAAATGGGGGAAGGGAATGGGAAGGAGGGGAAATTAAGTGAAAGGGAAAGAGGAAGGGAAATGGATGGGGGAATGAGAAGGAAAAGGAAGAGGAAGGGAAAGGGGAAGGGAAGTGGAGGGGGGAATGAGAAGGAAAAGAAGAGGAAGGGAAAGGGGAATGGAAATGGAGGGGGGAATGATAAGGAAAAGAAAGGGGAAGGGAAAGGGGAAGGAAAAAGAAGAAATATAGGTGTTCTTTTTCTACGCTTATTTTATTTTCATTTATTTCTATATTTATTTCATATAGTATTTTTGAAATATCACAATATATAGAGAAAATGCTGTTGAATTTTAAAAAAAAAATCTGATTATTTGTGATGTTTTAATGTAGGTTATATTCAAGAAGAAGGCTAATGAGAAGGAAAAGAAGAGGACGGGAAAGGGGAATGGAAATGGAGGGGGGAATGATAAGGAAAAGAAAGGGGAAGGGAAAGGGGAAGGAAAAAGAAGAAATATAGGTGTTTTTTTTCTACGCTTATTTTATTTTCATTTATTTCTATATTTATTTCATATAGTATTTTTGAAATATCACAATATATAGAGAAAATGCTGTTGAATTTTAAAAAAAAAATCTCATTATTTGTGATGTTTTAATGTAGGTTATATTCAAGAAGAAGGCTAATGAGAAGGAAAAGAAGAGGAAGGGAAAGGGGAATGGAAATGGAGGGGGGAATGATAAGGAAAAGAAAGGGGAAGGGAAAGGGGAAGGAAAAAGAAGAAATATAGGTGTTTTTTTTCTACGCTTATTTTATTTTCATTTATTTCTATATTTATTTCATATAGTATTTTTGAAATATCACAATATATAGAGAAAATGCTGTTGAATTTTAAAAAAAAAATCTGATTATTTGTGATGTTTTAATGTAGGTTATATTCAAGAAGAAGGCTAATGAGAAGGAAAAGAAGAGGAAGGGAAAGGGGAATGGAAATGGAGGGGGGAATGATAAGGAAAAGAAAGGGGAAGGGAAAGGGGAAGGCAAAAGAAGAAATATAGGTGTTTTTTTTCTACGCTTATTTTATTTTCATTTATTTCTATATTTATTTCATATAGTATTTTTGAAATATCACAATATATAGAGAAAATGCTGCTGAATTTTAAAAAAAAATATCTGATTATTTGTGATGTTTTAATGTAGGTTATATTCAAGAAGAAGGCTAATAAGAGTCGTAGGGATGATGCCACTTCCCAACAGCCTGAGGCCCCTCGCTAGCAGCCTCAGCCTCAGGCTCACCGCTGGCAGCACCCCACTAAGCCCCCCCGTGAGGAGCCCCAGGAACCTCGCTAGTAGTTTTTGAGGCCTGAAGATGTGGCTCGATATCTCCAGAGTCAGGGGAGGGGAGGTAGGGGGAAGGGGAAGAGTTCGATGCCTCCTCCGATGGATTTCTCGATAGAGGATTCTGACTACGAGGAGGATGCTCCCACCGATAAGGATGAGGAGGATAGTACTTTAGTTGATGAGGAGAACTTTAGGTTGAATGATCAACTAGAGCAGTTGGCTGACCTAGATCCTTCTCAACCGGGATGTTCTGCACCACCCTCTCGCAATACTGGTATGAAATTAAGGTTTGCTAAATGTTACGATTTATTTATTTCTTTATTATTTTATTTTATGTTATAATTCTGCCTTACAGGTACATGTAGGGGAAGAGGTCCCACGCAGAACAGAGACTTAAAGAGAATTCCGCATAAAGTCTGCATTTCAGTTAGGATCACACCAACATGGGAAGCAGTGGACTATCCTCCATTCATCAACAGATACATTGACTAAGGCAATCATCCCACTGTCCTACTTCGATTAGAGGAAGGTGCCAAACGAGCTAAAGAGGTGGCTCATTCGAGAGTTAGAGGTAATTGGTAAAAATTAATAACTTATGTACATTGCTTTATATAACTTTAAATTATGTAACAATTTCTGTTCTCCTACTAATGTAGGCAATCTTCGATTAGGGCGACGATCCAAACATCCCTATATATATTTTCAAGAACGCAATAAAGATTCACAAAGATTGGAGATTAGAGATTAAGAATAAAGTAAAAGATAAATTTAACTGTATTTGTTTATTTTTTTACAATAATTCAAATATTATTTCTAACATTACTATTATATTTTTTAGTATTATAAGAACAAGAATCATAATGAGGCATTGTGTAATGAGCATCTTTTGATATAGCCGCACACTTGGAAGGAAGCGTGTGAGCATTGGCATGATCCAGCAACGCAGGTAAAAGTATTGCATATATTATCATTTAACTAATTTCTAAGTTAATAAATTGTACCTTTATTTCAGAAGCAGGCCAAGAAGAATAAGAAAAATAGGGCTAAGGCTCCACCGAAGACCCATGTCTTGGGTAGGAGGAGCATAGGCGGGATGAAATCCCTATACATAAGTATTTTTAATTATTATTTTCTTTTAAACCTTACAATATTTTTTATTTATTTAAATTAACTATTTCAAAATATTGTAGTCCGCCATGCATGAAGGTGCCCAACTTGATCGGGTAGGAGTATATGAGGCCACTCATAACAAGATGAGTAGTGAGGGAAACAGAGAGTTCATGACACATACCAGTAGAGACACGTAAGTTAAAAAATACAAGACTTTTATTTCATTTCGTAATTATAATTAAATGAAATTACTTAACATAATTCAATATCTTTTAGGATAATTTGGTCAACTTAATGCATCCTCTTGAAGATGACAACTCTGGTACAGTTCAGGAACCACTGACGGCAGAGGAGGTGTATTGGACTGTCATGCCACCTAAGCATGGCGAGTACGTCCATAGCGTAGGTAGGAGTGAGACTATCTCCACGTGATATAGGAGAAGGGGAGCATCATCCTCTTCAGCTGAGGTACAAGAGATGAGGAAGGAGATTGCGACATTACGGCACCTCCACGAGGAGCAGCAAATCGATGAGCTGATGACGCAAGTCAAGGACAACGCGATGCAGTTCAAAGAGTCGATAGAGCAGTTGCAGCAATCCACTCAAACCATCAAGAAGCTCTTGAAGGTACTTCAGCAGGAAGGTATCAATCACCCCGCCTTTCATCAGTATAGAGATCGTCGTGACGACAATAATTTAGGTTGCGATGGTGCTGGAAGCGTTGGTACCACAGCATGATTGTTGTATTTTTTATATACATTACAGTTTGTAATGAACTTTGTATACATTATTACATATATGAAATTTTTATTTTGATTTCTAGTGATTTAATTAGATTAAATGTTTTAAGTTGTGCAATTGATTATATTTTTATAAGATTTTTAATTTTTTATAGGTCTTCCACATAATTAAAAATATTATTTAAAAAAAAATTGCAGCTATTGTCGACCGTTTTGAAATGGACAAAAATAGTATGCGACAAAAATAACAAGGCATTATCGATGGTTTAAACACAGATAAGAATATTAATAGTTTCAACCGTTATATAAAAATGGTCGAGAATAATAATATTTTCGATCGTGTTAAAACAGACGAAAATAGTAACATTCTCATCTGTTACTGAAGAATGGTCGAGAATATTAATATTGTCAACTGTTTTAAAACAAATGAGAATAGCAACATTCCCATCCGTTATTAAAGAACAGTCAATGATACGATCTTCCTCGACTAACGATCGAGAAAAACTTTTCTCGACCATTTAAAATAGACGACAGAAACGACACATCAAATGTGGGTCCACCTTTTTACCGACGGTAATATTCTAGAACGGTCAAAAAAATTCAATAACAACAATTCATTCCTCAACCCCATTTCTCAACCATTTTTTTCACATTGCCAACCGTTTTTAACAATCGGTAATAATGAATATTCTTGTAGTGGATATGGTCAACATATCTAAGCTATATCACTATGCACCCTAAATGATAGTGTGATGCATTTGCATACAACATTAATCCACCATCATCGCCATGGATCATGATAACATGAGCCATTATCAACTACTCCTTCCTTAGAGTCCCGAAAACCAATTAGAAGTGCTACTCACATTGTCCTTTGATTTGTATATAGATCAGAATATCAGTACCACGATGGAAGTGGTTCAAAATAGCGAGAGCATTATGTCCATCAAGTTCACGAATGTGGCTTGAGATTCATCAATTTGAGATATGCAATACTTGTTCATCCTATTTGAGATATTTTTATGATGACATAGCTTGTCTTTGACCTAGTTGAAGCTGATGTGGTGAATTTGATGTAACAAACATAGATGAGATGCCATCTAGATTTACTAAAGCAGGTTTATCAAAGTCATCACCTGACGAGCTATCAACATCTCTCTTGACATTCTTCATGTTACAACCCAATAGCAAATGGAATATCTACTCGTCATTTTTTAGGAGTTTTCCTTAAGATAATACATTTGAGAGGAATAAATAGTTACATAATCCATCCAATTGAACTAGTGGTTGACTAGAGCTCTTCCATAGGTCTACTCTGACATTTGAGATTCCCACTTTCCATTCGTCAGAGTACAGCTCTTGTGGGTCTACTCAAGTTTTTATATGTAGGTTGCGTCATCTCCGAGGGAACTCTCGTGGTTAAAGTAGAGTTGTCAGATGTTTGAAGCGCACCTCTTAGGATAATTTCAGCCCTCGAGCAAGATCAATTTGGCATGGAATTGCCAAACCCTATATATGTTAACCATAAGTTCAGACAATTAAAATCAACGTACCCAAGCAGGCTGGATTAACGAATTGCTCCCGACCCATCCTTGGCCCCGTTCAAGCAATTTGAACCCACGATATCCAGATCCAAGATCTTAACATGATTATCTAATCCTGTGGCATATATATCCCAGAATGAAGGTACAATAAACGGCATTAAATCATGTGAGCTGCTTAAATGCTTTAGGCCCATTAATTCTTATGATTTGTATACAGACCAGACGTCAAACCAAAGTAAACATGGACGTGGACCCTTAGTAGCAGAAGTTGCTTTGTAATTTTAATTGGAAATTTCCGGGTATATTAATTTGTTTGATCTGCCAAGAAAAAAATCCACATGAGTTTTGGCTGCTGTCTCTCAACTTGCTGGATAGCCGCATGTGATGACCACGGACGTTAATGCTGTTGAAGAACGACAATGTTGCCCTAAACATACCCTTGGGACACCCGTAGTGGTACGATTCAGCACGTGGGAATCACTGACTGCGACAGAGAATCCAGGTTGGAGCTCTCCATACCCATATTACTCGAAGGTTGATGTTACAAGATCATCGTTCTTCCAACTTACCCGCAAGAAATTTTAGGTCATAAAAGAAAGGAAACATATCGTAGGATGGTGCTCTTTGTATCCATCAGCGAATGCATGAACCATGTAGTTGCTTTCAATGGAAATTCTACTGGCGATACGTGAAGTTATCTAACTATTATATATATATATATAACTATTACAATTAGTGGTGCCTATTACAAGTAATATGAGTACCTATTACTAAACGACACTGTATCCTTCTATTGGTTACAGGTAGTTTTCATTTCTATTACAAGTAACAAGAGCATAGGTGCAGACCTATACATGGATGCACAGAGACTTTCACGTGTGTTTAAGCAGTATAATAGTGGAGCAGTTGAACTTACTCTCAAAAGATTAAAATTCAATTCTCTTCTTCAGGGAAAAAAAACAGAGAAAAATAAATGAAAAATAAAGATATAAACCAAGTAAATAATAATAGGAGTCATGAGCTTACGTGGAGGACCGTTACACGTGGAATGCATTCATTTGTTGGAAGCTTTCTGCTATTCAAAATTCAAACTTCTTTTTTTCCTCGCCACCGAGTCAAAGTTCAAACCTTGACCAAAGACCTACCACCGAGGGCGGATGTCCGCATGCAGTACAATTTCTAAGACCTTTTGCACGGTGCACATCCCAGCGCATCTTATACACAATAGAACAAATTATTTTTTGTAATTTTGGATGTGGGTATAAAATCGCAAAAGTTGACCCATTTTATAATGCAAAGAGTTGTGGATCGTTTCGCATTGATGTAAAATCATTCTACATGAGTGTAAAATGACCTGAAATCATTTTGTATCGGTACAAGCAACGATGCATCAAGTCTTCATGTTGCAAAGCATCTCGCATGATGCATTTTTGTCGGGAACGCGCTTAAAATATAAAATGACTTTTGACTTTTGACTTGGCTTTTTTGATGGTCCAAAAAGTTGGAGTTAAGAGAAGCAGTCTTTGGACTGCTTTTAGAAATAGTATTGTAAAAGTTGAAAGTCGCAATAAGTTATGATTTGGAGTAAAAGCTACAAATCGTATTTAACAAGTGTAAAATTACACAAATCATGCATGCAATACATGAGAAGGTGAAGTAATGATTTTTCTTTTATTTGTTTTGTTTGAGGAAAGCAAAACCTATGCATGGGAATATGATTAACATATCATTTTATGTGCATTTCACACCTAATTACATTAGTTAACTTATTGTTCTATGTTTCATAAATATTTAGTGCCTTCTTCTATTCTTGGTGTACAAATGAAAAATAGGTATATCTCATGCATACAGGAGAATTGAAGTAAGAGAAGACTAATCTAGTAAAGAAAAAGGTGCAAACAAGTGTTCTACCAGGTAAGGAAGACTTATGGAGCTTTATATATCAAGAAGAAGCGAGCAGATTCATCTAAAAACATTCTACATTGCATTTCATGAAGAAGCTTCCTATGGAGTCACAAGATCCTAAGAAGATTCAACTAGGCCTATTAGAAAAGAAGAGCTATTTTCCTTATCCTTTGTATTTTTGATGAATTTTTTCCAGGATATATATATGATTTAAAACTCAATAAGGCCAACCTAAACCCATAGGACATCTTAGAGCTCAATTATGCCCATTTAGAACCACTTTCTGTTGGCTAAACAATTCATCGTGACATCATAGAAGTACGTAAAATCAATTGTTAAAACTTCATTCAATCTGATTCAATGCCTAGAAAATTGGAAGAACAAAACAACCTAACTAAAATCACATGGGAAAAATTAGTTTCTTCCCATTCCAAGTCTCCATCAATATAGAGATTATACCTTAGGACGTAGTAAAGCATCCCATGTGTTGTGCTTCCTACAATAAGTTCCAACATAGTAGGATTCCCTTTTTCCTAGTAGGTGGATGAAGCCTTCAATACCAAGAACACACAATCGCATGTCCACAAACCTTTCATGAACTCTAACAGTGACACTAGTTTCCACCTCCAAGCATGGCCTCAAAAGCATTATCGTAGAGAAAGATTCCTACTTTTAGATGTGTCCACCAACTCTTGGCGAAAATCTATTGTGGTCGTTGGAATGCCAACAATACTCTTGTTTGAAGTCTTTCCAAGCTATTAGAAAACAAATGCTCCTAAGTAGGGAAGAAAGCCATCATGATTAGGGAAGCAAAAGAAGAGGTAGCAATGACCCTCTTCCTTGTGACAAGTGGAGTTTGTTGCACAAATGATTCAGTTAGGTTTTTTGCCAAGCCTTCAAAAGATATTATAGGAAATCAACTAATCCTAATACAATGCATGGGAACCATTGGATCACATCCAATCGTTAGGATCAATTCTACTTGTGTATTTTCGCACTGACCCTTTTATTCATTTAGCCGCTTGGGTTTTAATACTCACAATGTAGTTAATTTTCATCCAAATCCTTTGGGATCAAGACCAAACCCTTTAGTGTAACTACCAAATCAAATATCTTTAACTCTTTAAAAAGTATTTGCTTTCACACTAGTAGAAATCCTCCAAAATCATTATTGGTTTTATCACGTCCATAGTAAAGCATTCAAGATTCCTAATTTGTTGCACTACATCTTCCTTAAATGTTCCTAATACCTATGAATTCTTTACACTAGAAAAAAATGTAACCTTGAGGTTTAATCCCATTATACTATTGTCATTCCTACCAAGGGTTATATATTTGCAGAATCTCCTTATATCATTGGGACAAGAACAAAAACTAGCTCATTTCCTAAAGAATTATATTCTTCTCTTTTATGCTTAAGTCTAATTAAAACTTTGTAACTACTTGTAGAATTAATTTATTCCAATATACTCAAAGTGAGCTCAATCTTTTGATCTATTGCATACAACTATTAAATAGATGTGTGTGATCCCTTTAAGAGATTACATATCTCCTGTTCCTCCTACACACACCAGCTTTCCAATATCAACACCAAGATCGATGCATCAACCATTAGTTTACCAAATGTGTATGTTCGTGAATAAAGACACATATCTATCTCAGGTCTAAAAATATGCCCTCTTTGTGACAATATTGAAGATGGACTTTCACTTATTTTCTGTTTCACCAAGTCAACTCCTTGACCAAGCCCGCGTCTGAATTCATTTTCAAGAACATCAATCAAGTGGTGATCTCTAAAAAAGTCGTCATCCCATCGGAAATAAGTGATCAAATCTATGTTGGTGGTTTATTGATGTATAATTAAATCCTCTAAACTATTTAAATCTCCAAGTCAACATACATCGGGTTTATTTGATTTGACCAAGTATATTACACTATTCATATTGAGAACTAAATTTATGCACAAAAAATTAATCGAATCTTTATTCAAATGACATGATTAAAGTAATATAGCTTATTACATTATTCAAATGGCTCACTAAAGGCATAAATTCCAACACTTCCGATTCAAACCCACCATATCCAACATTTCTCCATCTCCCTTAACCTAGCATGTAGAGTACAATCCTTCTCATATCCTATCATGTTTACCCACTCTTTCATTCTTTAATATTATCCCTTCTTTAATATATGTTTAGTAAGTACAATAAGATTATTTACTATCTGTTCTTTGATTATTTCACTCTATTAAAAGTTCGTGACCCAAACATAATTTGAATGTTAGATTGGTCTTTATTTTTTTGTTGATTAGTGTCCTTTCTAGGTGAATACACTACTCTTTTCACCATCTTCTAAACCTTAAAGACATAGAAGACAAGTACCGATTGTCTCAATCTTAAAACAGAATCTCCATGTCAAGATGGTTACTGATGACGAAGTTCTTTTCACTATCCTTTGTGGGCTTGCTAAGGGTTATATCCATCAATGACTCACTCACAACTAAAAAATGTGATGCATTTCATAGTCTTTTGACAAATGAGGCTTACTAAATCAAGAAGCTTATTCTTTAAAGTCACTTCAAGAGATTTCCACATGTCTTAAGTAGTATCTTTCTTTAGTTTTTTCATCCAAAGGCACATCTTTTCGCAATTGCACATATCTTACCTAAGTTATTATATGTGCAATGCTACTTGATTTTAAGTTAATTAAAACCATTATTCGATTGCTCTTTTGGTGGAACCTCCCAAGTTCATGCTTTCCTCCTTGTACTCTTATCTTCCACTTATTTTGGCTTAGGTTTGTTGAATTGATTAAGGTGATCAGGATACTTGATTTTGACACCTCATCCTATATAAACCTTCAGGAAAATAAAAGAGTTATCCCCAAGAGACACCCCTAATGATGTCATGACTTAATATTAGTTTCAATTCCACTTAAAGCCAAGGACATGGGTATGGATCAGGATGGGGAGCATGCACTATCGATGGCACTTTGAGCTCCTTTTAGGCCATTAATAGGTAAGAAGATTCAGAAGAAGATGAGGAGGAGGTGGTGATGGAAGAAGAAGAGGATGAGAATGATAAGGCTTGAGATGGGAGGCTCGAACATTATAGAAGTTTAGAGGTTGAAGAGTCTTTAGGAAGATTAATTAGTTGACAAGGATGAACTAATTAGCACATAGTCACAAAAGAACAAACTAGTCTGTTTTTTATGCATAATTATATTATTTAATACTTGATGCAATATTTATCCTTGGAAGCTTGTTATGTATATTAAAACCTTTGAGGAGCAATGGATGTGGACTTTAACTCACATTTATGATGTAGGTTAACTAAATATCATTAAATGCAGACCTTTTTGCTTAAAATTTATGATTATTATCTTATGATGTCGTATGAGTAAGAATTTTTCAAATTATTGTAGAATAGTTTTATCAACTTTTCCTTCTATCAATTTTTTCAATGATCAATGGTTCTAAGGATTATTTCTTATTTTATGAAAAGTTCTTTGGCTTTTTTATGAGAAAGGATTTAGAATGTTTCTTAGGTTATTTCATTTTTTCAATTGATTCACATTTTGTCATCATCAAAGAGAAGTGTTAGATCTGCAATTATACTCTATGGTGCGTAGAGCATCAAGTTTTGATAATAACAAAAGCATATACTATATCACTCAAAAAAAAAAAAAGAATATGCAAAATTATTTGCTACATTAATATCATGGGTATTTTTGCACTGTACTTGACTATTCAAGTGATCTCTTGAAGAAAAGACTCTTGAACAGAGTATATGGTAGGTTAATCATATTGAAGCCATACTTAAGTACAAAAAAATTTTTAGGAAAGAATTGTATATAATATAATTAGAATCTTAAAAATGTCAAAGATATGTAACTATCTAATAAAAGTATGCTAATTAAAATCCCCATTTCACACACTAAACGATCCTAATCTAAAAATTTTTGTAGCCATTTTTTTTTAGTTTGACAAATATAAAGGTTAATTTTACTGATTTTTATTTGATTAATGAACTTTGCTTTTCCCAGTCAACCATTCTATTTTTTCAATTGACTAAAACTCAATTCATTTTTTACTAGATTTGCTTGTGATTTGGTCATCCTCCTTTAAAGACTAGTTATGTCCTTAGTTCTTCTCTCAACTAGCTTGTAGGGTAGTACCTCTATCTAACTTTCTAAGTTTAGTTTGGTACGCCCCTCCCTTTTCTTTCTAAGGTCGTAGTCAATGCAGGTGTCATGTCCAAAATTAAACTTCAGTGACATTCCTTCCACTCCATGAAATTCCCTGGTGTGGCCAATTCTAACTAGTAACTAAAGGAGGAGATCTCCCCTTGTTGCCCCCTCCCAACACAAAAAGAACATCGACACTCCTTTGGAACCATTCACTCTCTATTCCCAAAGTCTCTAAACCTCAAAAAATGGGCGATGAACTTTTGTAGAGCTCTCAACATCATTTTCTAGTCTGCATTAGCAACACAATGATTTAACCTCTCCCAAATTTTGCTCTGATCATGATCATCTTTCTAAGTTCACCATCCTCCACTTGAGGCAAGATTAATGGCACAATCATCAAGAGCTTGTCGAAACTGTCTCACTTCTATAGTCAATTCGATTGATTAATTGAATTTCTAGTCAATTAAAATTTGGTTTGTTTATATTGATTTGCATTTATCATTTCTAAACCTATTCAAGTAATACTTTTTCGATCTACCAATTTTTTGATTTAATTGACTAAAAGACAATCAATTTTCACTAACCATGACTTGACTTGCGTTTAAAATGATCATTGAATTTAAATTTTGATCGATCAATTCACAACAACATGAGTGATTTTAATTGTAATTTCTAGATATTATGTGGTTATTCTATTCATTAACCAACTTATGTGAATCTATTTAAGGACGATTCAACACCATTTTCATCAAATAATTTTACTTCAAAGCTATCCGATCATCTAATGCTCCTTAATGCCTTTTGTATCATTCTGCAACATCAAGTTTCAGCTCTCTTCTTTCAATTAAGCACTTAAGGCAACATTAATATTCTTTCATACTCAAGTAAATCTCAATCTTTCAAGGAGCCATTCTATTTAGCTTGATTTCTTAAATTACCTTTTAAAGGGAATTTATGATTACCTCTTATCACTTGTTGAACCTTTGTTAATAGCCATGTATTCTTGTACTTTAATTATTCATTAATTAAGTTAAGATGCCAATTTCGAGCTCCCTCCTTCTCATGTCTAGAAGATAAATTCATCTTGAGGAGAAAATTGAAGGTTCTAGTGTGATCAAGCTACCTTCATTTAAGTAGTTTGATTACAGTGGATCTAGTGGCTTGGGAAAAATCATTAGTCAAAGAGACATAATCATTAGTCAAAGAGACATACATAGAGGATTGATATGTTAAGAGAGAAGCCATGTCGAACCTTAATGTTCATCTATTACTTGCTCGTGTTGTCTTGTGAATATACTCCCCTTCCCACCCCACTTTCTACCCATGTTGTTATATAAGAGAAACGGTCTTTGTTTTCGTAGGGGTAGAAGTAAGATTTTGGGTGGAGGTGACAATATGGAAATTATTTTCCTTATTTTTATTTATTATATTTGTTGATATTTTCCAATCACATCATTCACCCCCTCCCCTCATTTATTGCTTAACAATCTTACATGTATTATCAACAATCACGTAACTAATATTTGAATCATGCTTTCTAAGATGTTCGTATATGATGGAAATGCTTACACTGTTTGGATCTGGTTGCGATCCATTCTTTCTTTTATGATGTGCAATT
Organism: Thalassia testudinum; assembly: GCA_037157565.1. Classification (NCBI taxonomy): domain Eukaryota; kingdom Viridiplantae; phylum Streptophyta; class Magnoliopsida; order Alismatales; family Hydrocharitaceae; genus Thalassia; species Thalassia testudinum. The sequence continues at coordinate 37,489,739 of JAZHRO010000051.1, read as the reverse complement.
ACTTACCTTACTAAACAAAAATGTATTTTCCTAAGTCACCTCATCGTTATCTTTTAATCATGCAGGCATGTAATTTGTTTAAATAATTTTAGCTTGACCTAGTTCAAATTTCACATTTTTCTAAGATCTAAATTATGCCACATTTCCATAGATGGGAACTCCAAGCTCTAAGCATCCGGGGTGGAAAGAAAGAAGAAACCCAAATCTCACTGCCAAACTTCTATAGTAGCATTCCTACCTTGGATGAAGTGGGTAAACCATTGGATGTCTGATATATGCAAACATCTGAAATGCAAAAATTTAACAGAGCAATGACTTGCGTTGATGTTCCCAAAAAGAGGAGATAACCCTTGTTTACCAAGTAGGATAAGATAACTTGAGTTTGGCATTTGACCTAGATTAGACCAAACCTATGTTGAGAGGGTTATACACTCCTTTCGTAGATAACCCTTGTTTGCTTGTTTACAAAGGGAATATTTCCTGCTTTCAATTTCAATATGCATGCTATTTGTGCTTGCTAACCCTACAACCAACATGGGATGTCCCTCTTCGCAAGTAAACGCGAACAAGAACCATCCCCCAATTTCGCTAACCGGATTAGCCAACACTCAATTTGTACACCAAACATTCTGGACACCGTGGGGTATCAAAAGTTGGTCATTTAGGCTTGCCAATTGATGTGGAACACAAAACTCAAGAAGGTAGCAAACGTAATAGGTTCACAAAATGGACTTCAATTCCACTATCCAAACCCAAGCTACTCTTTACAAACTAATGGAGGCTTCACATATGCGTTAGCAGACCTGATGAAAATATCTACCACTTAATCTAAAGGGTACACCCTATAATGTCCAAAGGTTCACACCATCTCTAGGAAAAATCACAATGCACCTAATATAAATACAAACATCTACAAGAAAAGACCAACAAATGAAAATTGTAAATTCACCAATGTTAGCAAGATTTATTTACTGACCTGTCCCACCACCATCCAAAAAAGGGAGATCCATATCCACCAAAGACAAAATTGCATGCATTTTTGGTGTTTGTTTCAATTGTAGAACTGGTGTACTCATATCAAATTGGATTTAAAAATTAACAAAAAAATAATAATAATAATAAAGAAAGAGCAGGGAAAAGCAGATGGGGGCTCGACTGAAACAAGAAAGACCACTGAAAGGGGCCATATCCCTCAGCTTTTCCTAAATTATTGCATAAAACAAAAGATACCCCTAATCGGTTCCATGTGTATTATTACGTAGGCACCATGTGTTCTTGGCTATGGACCATTGCTTGCTTTAGGTGCACCCCGTCCTTTTGGTCAGGTGGAAGTTATACCAGTCATTATTATGAGTGTCACTACATACATAATACCACAAACAATATCCAATTTGGGGGAATTAAATATAAGTAAAATCTGCTCTATCCTTTTAAAGGGATTAGGTAGTCTAGTCCTCCCTCGTAAGTCCGACCCAACAGTAGGACCAGTGGGAGAATAATGCCCCCCACCATATACAAAAAAAACGGGGGGTTTAAAATGGCATTCAAATCACAAATTGGGACCTCCAATAAAGGGTCCCCACTAATCTTAAAGACCAGAGATTTCACAGATATGGAGATTCTCCCCCCCTCCTGAGGCTTCCGCAGGATCTTTACTTAGGAAGGATTTCCAAAATGCAAGGCTTCATAAGTTACCATCGTGGAAACAACTCCCAAAGTCTAGCCAGGCAGCCAGTCAAGCCAAAGCATATTGTGATTGCCAGATAAAGAAAATACTCCCACAAAATATTATAAGGTCCTTAGCTTTTGGCAAAGGCAAATAATTCAAAATAAAATTTCTGAATATGTAAAACTAGTAAGCCCAAGATTCATAGAATAAATTCATAAATTTTGTGAATATAAGCATGAGAGCTTTTCCACAGCAATAATAACTGTCCTGACTCCCAATGGATGGGGAGATCAAATACTACTTTTGTATTCTACAAGACAAATACGAGCTCAATTCAACTTCCTTTCTGTAACTAAAACTTGAAGCAAAATGACTACAAAATTTATTTGGAAAGCATCGTTTTGTTGATAATCTACAGTACGGTTCTAGTGCGCGAAATTCCTGCATAGCATGAAGAGCACACAAAGAAAAATGCATGAAATAATATCAACATCACATGCACATGTGCTTCTAGTCCCGAAAAATAAGGGAGTAATCACAAAGATTATATATGAATCAACAAATCAAACTGTTTGAAATGGAAATTACATCATCCTCATCCTAGTTCTCTTGGGTGCATTCACTCTTTTCATCCCCAAAGTGGGAAATGTCCCTTTTTTGCCCAGAAGCATCTTCACAACAAAAAGGAAGAAGGAAAAAAGAACCCCAGAAAAAAAAAAAATCTCAAACCACCTCCAACAGTAAATGCCAATGTGAAATTGTCAATGCAACCAAAAAGAGCTCGAGCTCCAACACAGCCTCCCTAGACAATAGCTCCTCCTCATGGCTCTAGAGCTCTACTTCAAAAATAATTGGTGGTTTTGCAGATAGTGGCTCTTTAAGCCAGTCCACGTAAAAAGCTCGAATTGATGGTTATACGACCTAAATCTTATTGGTTTCGCAAATTCCCCCATGATATTGTTCTCATTGGCCAAGTTCCCCCATTCAACCTACCAAAAACCTTAGCTGGCATGGATGTCCCAGTTCTGAAAGAGCACGATGCCAACAAGCAAGCACCCTTTCACAATGTAAACCAAGTGTCTATTTTTCTCCTCTTGGCATCAGGAGAAGAGTGACGGGAGTTCTCCTGTGACCCGATTGTTAGTGTGTCGTCGCTTCTATAACTCAAGCACACAGCATCAAGAACCCCGATCGGGCTCTGAGGCACGGATGATATGGATCCACTTGAACTTTTGAAAGGCCTACTTATCAATGCCATGTCTTTAATTACTTCGTAGCAACTTAAGGTCCTCTCCTGCAATTGGGATCCAACCTTGGTCAACAACATATGATAGGAACAGCTCTATTTCACCAACACATGAAGAAATGGAATTATGGAAGGAAGAAGTAGAATAAAAGAATTGGAACTACGTCTATCATGATAAGGACACTTTTATTAGTTAAACATGGTTGCAACAATCAGTCACCTTAACGATGTGGATGCAAGTAGATAAGGCATCATCAGCATCCAACCCGTGCCCTTTCCCAGAGAGACAAAGTGCCACCGCGGCAGCCACTTCAGAAGGTCTGAACTCTAGCAAATCGACCCCTGGATTCCGACTTCAACATGTTTAGTCTCTCAAAAACTTATTAGTTTCGAAAATCCCACAATCATCGAATGCTTACTTCTAATAGTGTTCAAGACGAGATCCACGAATCGTTTGAACAGAGATCTTGAGGGCAATACGCCGTCATTAAATTTGTGAAGAAAATAATCCATGAACGAGAGAGGTGTCACAGCCTGCATCCTCCACTTGAGAGTGCTCAGCACTAGAAGTTCCATTCTCTGTATAGTCTTGGACTCGAATATATACTTCGCATCCCCAACCTACAAAACCCGATCTGGCGCTTAATTATGTGGATTAATGCAGGCCAAAGAACAAGCATGCGCAATGTATTACCATTTCCTACTAACCTGCAAATCTAGAGAGAGGGGGACTTCCGTCTCCTCCATCTTGGCAGCTAAGGATAAGCAGGCCACAGACAAGAGTTGGGTCATCCACGACCTCCCTTGCTGTAAAGGTAGCAGGAATTAATAGTTAACAAAAATATATATATAAAAGACCAAAAAAATGAGAACAAGGATAGGTATTATTGTAGATAAGCTCCAGGAAAACGATTTCTAATCAAAAAGCTGCAATCTTTCATCATTTTTTACAGCAACAATCAATTGAAATGGAGCCTCTGCAAGTGGGCTGAACTTACTGGGAGCTCGTAATAGGAGAGAAATCTATCCAAGTAATTCACAGACAGGTAAGCACTCAAGGGTCCAAATTTATAATGGGCATGAACCTGTTAAATGCAAATAAAACATGTCCAATCAACAGTTAAATATAAATTGAGACATAACAAGTGCTCACAAAAAGCCATCATCCCGCATTACCACACAAAAACAAATAAAGCTAACACAGAAACAAATAAAGCTAACACCAAAAAAAAAAAAATCCATCAACATGAAGTGCATGTAAAAAACCAAAAAGAAAACCTTCATTTTTTCCCTACCATGCATTATAAAAAAGAAAAGGAGAGAACGAAATGATGAACAAAACATTGCAATCTTGGAACCCACCTTGCCAATCCAATCAATGGCCTCTCTCCTGATGGAGAGGTCGAGAGCACCACTCTGGAGCCTCCTCACGTAGTCATCCCTTGGGAGATGATCACATTCCTTAGACACCAACAATGCCAAGCACTCATCAGAGAGTAGAGGAGGGAAGTCCACGAAGGGATCCCCACCACTGAACACCTCATCCTCCCGATCCCCACACAACCCAACAACCTCCACATCATCCCCATCACCACCGTCCCTCTCGCCACACTCGCTCTCGAACCCAAAGACGCTGCTTTGGTCCTCTGCGCATAGGAGTATGGAGGAGCAGTCGTACCCACCTCCCATTTCCAGCGCGCAGGAGGGGAAAGGTGGAATCTTTCTGGGTGGGAGCAGATGGGTTTGGGTGGAAATAGTGGAGGAGATGGATTGGAAGTGAGGTTTTCGCAGATGGGTAGTTTTTGTTTGGTCCTTAAAACCTTTCTTCTTGTTCTTGTTCCTCCCCCAACTCCTACTCCTCCTCCTCCTCCTCCTACTACTACCTAAGAAGGACAAGGTGGTTGTTGGGTACTTGAGGCAAAGATGCCAACTTTCTCTGTGGGAATCGGCAATGGTGTAGAGTGGTGGGAGGAGTAAGAAGAGGAGGAGAAGGGGAAGCGTTGGAGAGGATAAAGGTGTTGTCTTGGGCTCTCTCACTGGTAGATGGATAGTATTTAGGGCGTGGCGCGTGTGGAGACCAGAGTGTGTGTGTGTGTGTGCGTGTGTGAGAGAGAGCGAGAGAGAGAGAGAGAGAGAGAGAGAGAGAGAGAGAGAGAGAAGGTTTTGGGTTTTATGGTTATGGGCATAGATTTTGCTTGTGGCTTTTGTCCGGGATGTTTGCACGTAAACCCTACCCTTATGAGAATATTACACAGGAATCCTTGTGAGAAGATTCTACTTCAACATCTTACGGCTAGTTTCCATTGTAGGATGCATCTAAAAATAGTTTCAAATATGGCAAATCCTTTGTTGGCATTTACGTGAAACCTAGGATGATTATATGAGATATTTACTTGAAGAAGGGATATAAAAATAAAAAAATTAGGATATTTACTTGAAAATAAAGGATGATAGAGATAAGTTATTGGAAGATAACTTTGTCCCTTGTTCAGTAGTTATGTTAGTCTGTGAATTTTAATTTTAAAAATTATAATTATTTAGCAATATAATATTGACTATTTCTTTGTACATTATATTATTTGTAACATTTTAATTATTTAAATAACATAGATTATTAGAATTAGTATTATTTCAAATATTCTTTAAATAATTTGCATTATTAAAATAATACATATTATTATTTATAAGTTTTGGATTGTAATGATGATTATTTACGTAATTCAAATTATTAAATGGTCTTGCAGGTGAGATGAAAGAGGAGGAAGATAAGGCCACGTCGGGGAAGATTTGCAGAAAAGATGGGGAATGGTGAAAAGAAACCCCATCTTACAAATCGCACGATAAGTAATCCATCAACCCTACTTGGGATTGCAAAAGCACAGGATTGATCCAATCTTGCAATGGGTAAGCCCCAAAGTAAATGGGAGATTAGGGTTAGTTTATTTTGAGAGGCTAGGGCTAGGAAACTTAGGTCTTGTAAAGTAAAACATGAGTTAACCTTCATTCTTTTTCTGTTATTTGCTATATGAGTTAGTTTTTTAGAAAGTAAATGTGTGGGATATGGGATTTGATCTTGTGACATCTCGAATGCCAATGAAGGGTTTTACCATTGAGCCAACCTTTTAGTGATAGATATGAGTTAACACCAGTTTCTTTTACTTGAAATCAATGTTAGACCATGTTAAATAGTTATCCTTCTAAACTTATCCTTCATCAAGTACTCTATAACTCATACTTGAAATTTTCTGACTTCCTTGAACTACCAATTGCATGTTGAATATCTACCACATCATTGAGTCATTAATGGAATGGAACAACAGGGTAATCTAGTGTTTTTATTTTCAACGACCATGCGACAATTCCCTTGAAGAATCCTCCTAATTTTGGGGCCATTTCATATTCCTAAGTCTCATAAGAGAAGTAACCAACCTTGAGGACTATGAAGACAGATTAGGAATAGATGTTAATGATAGTGGAAAATGGTTCTTGTAAGGACATGCCAAGTCATCTTGACCAATGTACGCTTGCATTAATCTTTAGTACATCGAGAGTCAACAAGCTCCTCAAGGTGTAGCATCTCATTAGAGATGTGAAACCTAACTAAGAATCCCTAAAGCACATCATCATGTGCTTGCTTGCTTTTGCACTCCACCTACTTCTCTCTCATTCATCTTTGAAGAGGAGAAAATTCTCCATTAAATAACAATAGGAAGAGTGATAAATATTTGTAGGATATAATGAATGAAATAAACAGTTGCACATCACCTCAAGTAAATATTTCTATGCATTACATGTCATTCTAGAAATTTTTAGAAATATTAATTTATATCTATATTTGAATAAATTTTTTTAAGCTCCTACATTTTTGTCAATATTTAAAATAAAAATAATTTTAAATGTACTTGTAATTTTAGTTTTACACACGTGCACTTTTTATTTTGAATAAGTTTTGAGGTGATTTTTTATTTTGAATCAAAATGCATCAATAATTTTTTATTTAAAATTATTTTGTATCGGTGTAAAATGATTCTAAAGTGTGATTCTTTTTCTTCTGAAGTATGCCATTTTTTGTTCAAAGTCAAATTGCATGATGTAAAATAACTCAAAACCAAATTATACAGGTACAAAATACTTTAAAAGTATAATTTTTGGATCTCCAGCATGTGATTTTTTATTTAAAATCAAATTACACAAGTTCAAAATGATTCTAAAGTGTGATAATTTTGTTTTGAAGTATGTAATTTTTAATATAAAATCAAATTACATATGTAAATTTTGATTTTAAAATACTTTACATCAATGTCAACTAATTTAAAATCAAATTTCACACTCAAAATCAAATTGCTTAGATATAAAATGTTAAATTTCAAAGGTGCAACCTAACATTTTGCACCTACCCATTTCATTCTAAGGGGTGATATATTACGAGCGACATATCACAAGTGATATCTTGTGTGTAAGGTAAAATTGAGGAGGAGGGAGGGGGAGAGAGTGGGGGAGAGTGTTGATCAACTGTGAAGATAACTACTGAGGAATGAAAATATTGAAAAATTAGCAGTAGGTATGATAAGATCATATCGGAATCGAAATTTTGCTGTGAAAAAAAAGTAAGTGAACAATGCCTTACCGTAATTTGTACGGTATCACATCGGCGGCTGATTATTAGTAGGAGAGATTGGTATCACATGGGAATAACGTAGGCACCGTCAGGCCATACTTCTTACATGTTAAAGAGTGGTTTTATTAAACATGTTTCTCCTTGAGAGGGGTACATGAGAAAATAGGTTGGGAAGGAGGGGTCTGCGTGCAAAAAAGATATTTTTGTCTCGTTCTTCTTTGTCGGAGTGATTAAAAATGATGAGGATATAATTGGGAAAGAGGGGCAATAGATTTATTTAGTCAAATTGATCGCATTAGTGATCTGCGGAGGGGCTTGTACGACCGTCGGATTTACTGGCATCGACCAAATTACCATTTACTCGAAAAGATTTACAGGGACATTTTCATCTGTTTTTCGCGTTTCATCCCCCTGTTTTCGGAAAACTAATAAGATGATACTTCTTGCGGCACATGGGCAAAGGTGATGAAATACCTGGTGCGTGTCTTTGTTTTTTTTTCCTTTTTCTCGTAAAGGAGAAATGTCTGTTTCCTCGGTCTGGTGGTACTCGTATGGTCGCAGGTACGTAAACGCAAAAAATGGACGCATTTTGTAACATAAAGCGACAAAAAAAAAAAAAAGAAAATATAAATACAGAAGTAAGAATCGCATCAAGTATCACTTCTTGATCACACGTTAAAAAATAATACAGGAATTGTCATGTGACGATGTCTATCACCGTCTAAAAAAAAGTTAAAAACGCAAGTTTAAAATAAAAAATACAGCTATGTAAAATCAAAACTTGTCGCTGCAAAATTAAAATACACGTGAATAATAATTTCACGTCGATGCAAAAGTATAAAAAAAGAAATTATTTTTAGAATTATAGTTACATCAATGTAAAATCATCAAATTACCTTCAAAATTATTTTATTATATATAAAACCATAAAAATTATATTTAAAATTATTTTTCACCGATGAAAAATCACATAAATCACATTTAGAATTATTTTACGTAGATGCAAAATCACAAAATATACTTTAAAGTCATTTTACATCGGTACGTTCGAAATCAAAATTTACCCCTGTACCCACAACTCTGAGCTTTTTATGGATGCAAGCTGGAAATTGTAAATGGTGATGCAAAAGTTAACCCATAGCAGTCTGAACATGATTCTCATTTGATATATCTCCTTTTTATGTAAAAAAAAGTACTAACACATGGTGAGATCCACTATTGTTAAAACCAATAACAAATCACTTTTGTATGGACACAAATGACTTCAATCTTCTTCAAAATCACTTTACACCAATGCAAAACTACGGTGTAATCTTACTTTGCAACGGTGCAAAATCACTTTTCACCTTCAAAATAATTTTGCATCGGTGCAAAGTAAGATTGCACCGGTACAAAATTAAATTTAAAGTATTTCTTCATGTATGAGAAGTGATTTTATACTTGAAAGGTAATTTTTCTACCTTAGGGTTTAGGGTTTAGTCTTTAGTCTTTAGGTTTAGAACACTAAAGACTAAATCCTAAACCCTAAGATGAAAAATCACCTTTTAAGTGAAAAATCACTTCTCATACGTGAAATCGTTTTCTATAAACCTAAACCTTATATCGTAAATCATAAGTCAAAATCACCTTGTACGGATGTAAAATCACTTTACACGAGTGAAACCACCCTTGAAATAACTTTGCACCGATGTAAAATGAGATTACGCCGATATAAAAACACCTTTGAATAATTTACCACCGGTTAAAAATCATTTTACACCGATATAAAATCACCCAGAATAATTTATCACTGATGTAAAATAATTTATCATAGGTATAAAGTTATTTATCACTTGTACATTTTAGGTTAAAATAATGTGATGATTTTTTTAAATATGATGGAACCCATCACATAGCAAACCTTATATTTTTTTATTTCTTTACATTAAATATCAATTATTAAATAAACCCACATTCACAATACTATGTAAAATATAAAAATAAGATCAACAAAATCCCCAGCATCACCTTTTACATCACCATCTACGTTTTCCTATTTTTCAACCTTTTATAAATAGAATTAAACCCATCACTTAACACAAGTTTCGTTACATTAAATATTAATCATGCGGTAAAGACTGTATTTGTAACATCTATATGTTACGTCAACATTTACATTTTGTTTACATGTCTGTCCACTCCTTTTCCCTTATGTTAATTTGAAAACTAATCTAAACTGATGTTAGCGTTTGATGTGGTCATGTTTTCGTCAAACCCGAAATTTAACCAGTATAGCCTAAGCAGAGTCATAATTTACAAAAATTCCAACAATCTGGTTGTTGTTCCGAAGGTAACGTGAAGGAGAGGGATAACGAGGGCGTAATTACCTACATAATTATGAGCTTTATATAAATAATGTACATAAATTTTCCTTGCAGGTTCACACACCTTACGTGTAACTTAGCTTACTACCCCATACTTTGTGCGGGTATAAACCAAGCGTCAAGTATGCACAGAACAGGCCTACGGTGTGGAAGATGGCCTCACCATCTCCTCATCTTCTCCATTTCCTGTAACTGCTACTATCATGCTAATCGTCTATTATGGTCTGACCCCATACTTTCCAACCCCATATGTGACTACTGCCGCATTCACATCAATTCGAGAAGAGAAAAGCTAAAAAAATTAGAAGTAAAAACAATCCAACCGAACGAAGATAGAGAGCTATCTCGAAAGTCGGAATGAAATTTGGACCTCTAATGACATTGCCTTTGTGATGTCATGCCAGCAGGACATTGCCACACATAAATGAACAAAGTGTGCGATAAAAGAGATTAGATCGTAGAGATCCTCTATTTTGAAACCCTAAAGTTACCCTTGTTCGTCGTAGCCGACAACCATCTTGACAAAGAGCAGCTTCATCGCTGAGGTAGTGTCGACCTCTGTTGCGTGGGGAGCATCCATTGCAACTAGAGCGAGAGATTGGGGATGGGAGGGTGTATCGAGGTTAGGGAAGGGGCAGGGAGTGGCGGTGAATGTGAGGACTTCAATTGCGAGCTTTGGAAGCTTTGGGAGTGGTGGCGAGGAGGGGGAGTGAGGAGAGGGGAGTATGCTATCGATGCGCCTGACATGGAAGATGTAGTAATCGTGGGAGTAGCACACGTGGCTGTCATCAACGTTGCTCGTCGTAGATCTGAACTCTACCAGCACCACTGACCTGCTCGCCACTAGCGAGTACAAGATCGCCATCCCAACCACCCAACCCTCAATCGACGATTGCGATGGAAAGCGTAGACCTACAGGGAGAAGAGAACATGTGGGTTGCGAGGAAAAGGGGAGGGAGGGGAAATAACAACAAACAGTGGGGAGGAGTGAGAGAGACACAGACACAAAGAGAGAGAGCCGAGAGAGGGAGAGAGATGGAGCAGGAGGGAGAGTGGTTGTCAGAACACAAGAGAAAGACAGTGAGAAGGAGAGAGATGGAGCGGTAGGAAGAGGAGAGAGTGGGAGGGGTGCGGCGCGTACTCTGAACATAGAGTAGGTAGGATGGAATAAGGCATGGTATATGTAGTATTTACATATAATGCCATCATGAGTGGGTGGGAGAGATCAAGATAGGAGAGTGTTACAACCCGGTTCCTAAATCCTTACCGGACCCGAGATCGGCTCGACTCGACTAATCTCAAGACCCAGTCGTCCAACAAGAAAGTAACAAAAAAGCAGGAAAGTAAACAACATTCATCATGCTATGCAACTAACAGTAAAAAGGTACAACAGTAGAGAAGTAAAAGCTACTACAATACATATCACCACCACAACAGTAGAAACGTAACCAGGTACAGGAACATAAAGTACAAAATGTAAGAGTACAAAACGTAGAGGTACAAGAGTCTACTCACTACTACAAAAGAGTACAACAAGAAAAGCTACAGCTACTGGGCTCTACTGGGCCCAGCACCCTCCGCAGCCGTAGACTTGGGCTGCTCAACACCTAAACCTGAAAAGGGTTATGAATACATAAAGTCAGCGAACGCTGAGTAGAGTGGCAACCAACTAACTAAAGCAGTAAAAGTGGACAAGTAGCTGTTGTTTTCCAATGACATTATTTCACAAATTATTCATTTTCACCCATTGGTTTATTTATCAAATCTCTTTCTTGATCTCGAATGTTCCTCGTGGGAACAATCTTGATTACAGTCTTTTTCGAATAGTAGAAGGCACACGTGGTACTCTCCTGGCTGGGAGGGTCCCTTGTGGTGATCCTACACCCAGTCAACCACCCCAAGGTCACGGACAGACATAACGGTGACTACGACATGCGCGATAAGCGCATGGGTAGCTACCCCACACTGGCACGCGGTCAGTCATTTCTGCTAACGGGTGAACCCAAAGTACAGCACGGAAAAGTATAGGGCCTAGCCCTCTCAGTAACAGGGGTCTAGCTCCTAAGAATCAAACAAGAGTCTCGCCCCTCCACAGTCCGCCAACCCTCGCCTGACTACCCTAGTTTGCCCAGTGGGCCTAACAAGTCGGTGTAGGGCGACTAGCTGAACCCCGAGCCCCGTAGGGTAGCTAGCTCTCTCCCAACACTAGTAGCTCTCCCCGGTACCGTGTACGCGAGGGCCAAGAAGTCGGTACAAAGTGGCCAATCCTAATCCCGGGTCCCAACCCAAGGGTGGCTAGCTTTGCTCTTTACTAAACAAGGGGGGACAGTCGCTCTCTTTAGTACTCCGTACTCAAGGGCTAGCTCACTTCTCCACTCACATTTTCAGATCCATTCCATTTATTTCCAGGAGCTCTACTCCTAATTTGCCATAGGGTTCATGCTCATATTCCTCATGCCATGCCATACCAGGTTCCATCATTTCTATTTCCGTTCTCAGGTTAAACGCATGCAACTTGTATTGCTATCGTTCACATTTCCATACTCAGGTTATACACAAGTAGCTCAGATTTTCATCATTCACATTACCATTCTCAAATTATATACATGCAGCTCGTATTATGTTATTTAGCGTATAAAACAGGAAGTTACATGCAACAGTTAACAAGCACAAGTATTTCATATTTCACATGTAGCTGTTATTCATTTACAGGCAGTTGTTGTCATTTCTATCTACTGATTCAAGACTGCAATTTAATCATCCCATACAGTATTTCCCATCCTAGGATTCATGCCATGTCCTAGGTTCTAATCATTCATTCCACACATGCATTAAGGTTTGTAATTAAATTAGGGGAAGCCACTCTACCAGTAAACCTAGGAGTATTCGAGGCTTGAACGGCAGGGCCACATGCCTCAGCATGCCTCGAACCTGCAACGGAACGAAGTCCTATAACAAGGAATAACCACAATGGAACATTCAGAACAGTATAAAAAGCCTTCTAACAAGTAAAGGAACTCACAAGGAAAACATCGGTATTTTATTTGTCGAAAACGGACCTCAAATGGACCCTAAACGGGTCAAAAAATAGGGTTTCTGACTCAAATCAAACGTCTAGAACAACTTCCAGAAGTCTTAAAAGTGTCCAGTATCATATCTCAAGCTCTGCGCAAATCCTTAAACATCCAGGAACTCTTCTGGACCGTCTGGACCCTGTTCCAGATGTCCGACCACCTCTCCGAATTCTAGAAGTGCTTCCAGTCGTCTGGTAAGCTCCCCAGACGTCTGAAATGCATGGGCGGGTGTGCCCTGTGCCTTCCCAAAGAAAATCCTGCACGCAGCCACCAGATCTTCTCAAAACGGGCATGCAAAGTGTTACTATGGAGCGGCCTGCATGGTCGTATCCGCAAAGGGAACGTACCTTCGCGAAACTCTCATCTCAGACATCTGAAATTGCCTCCAGACGTCCGCTCCGTCGTCTGGACGTCTCTCCAGACGCCAGATTCTGGGAAAAACCTAGAACCAGAACCTACTTCCTCTCTCTCACACCGCGTGTGGCCGCGCCGCACCCCCTCGCCTGTAGCTCCAGCTGCAGTAGTGTCGGGGAGGACCTCCCCGACGCACTCCTCCTCGCGCACGTACCGCTCCGGCCGTGCACCAACCGGTGAGCTCCCACGTGAGCTCGCTCTCCTCCTCTCCTCACATCACTCTTCCTCGACGTCGCTCTCGCTCGCGCTGGCTCTCTCGCTGGAGTGGAGAAGAAGAGGGGAAGGTGGCTGGTGTGGGGAGAACGAGAGAGGGGGAGGGGTTTATAAAGTTGGGGGTTTAGGGTTTGTTGGGGGCAGAGAGGGAGAGAAGAAGGGGAGGAAAAATCAGAGTACTGTCTGCGCACATCCCGCGCGCAGACGCAAGCTCGTACTCAAAATTTTTTATTTCCAGACGTCTGGGAAGGTGCCCAGACGTCTGACCCACAGTTCGAACGTCTTAAAAGGCTCAAACAACACGGGTCTTAACAAAGAGGAATTCTGCTATAGTTGCGATGACCTCTAGCTATAAACAATGGCTGTAGGGGAAATTTGTCCACATATCAGTTACAATTCCTGTACTTCATCGGTTCATGTATATTAAGGATTCTCCAACTAAAATCTATATTAACACGTATAAAATTATAGTTGCAAATGTTTAATGGTTCCACTCTCTTGTCACCATGGTTTTTTCTTGGAAGCAATTTCCATTAAGGGAAAGAAGCAGATTATATTGAACGCAACCCAGAAGAGGGCAAAGAGAGGATAGGAGACCATGGCACCCTTCGAAGAGGGGAGACGCACCTCCTGCAAAGGGAAGTAATTGATGAGAACACAAAAGCAACAGCAATAAGAAAAACCAAGAAAAAAAATACAAAAAAGAAGCAAAGAAGGCGTCCGAACTAAAAAGCTTCCTAATCATGTCCCACACTTGGATGACGATACGTGCCACCAAAGCGAAGTCAGAAATCCACCAGAAATGAGAGAACCAACAAACAAAGACTAGCAATAACTTTATTATATTAAGCTCGATTTCTAGTGTGGCCCCTCAAAACAAAATGTTCACAAACATGATAGAATGAGGCATGATGAGCGAAAGTGGTGTCCACAAATTGAAGGCGACACGAACAACCAAACAACAACTAAGACATAGGCGTTGTAAAGACCCATTCCGATTTGAGCCTTTTAAGACATCTGGACTGTCAGTCAAACATTTGGTCAGACGTCTGAACCGCTTCCCAGATGTCTGGAAATTGAAAAATCTATACGCAGGGTCGATTCTACGCGTAGACAACTTTCCATCTCTCTCTCTTCTTCTTTCTTCCCCTCACCGAACCCTAACCCCACCGCCTATATAAGTGCCCCCTTCCTCCCCTCACCACTCCATCACCACCACCTTACTTCCTCTCCACTGCCGTGAGAGAGACAAGAGAGAGAGAGGGAGCAAGAGCGAGGAGGAGGAGCGGCACGAAGAGAGGAGGAGGAGGTTGAGCTCACGAGCTTCGTGGGAGCTCGCCGGAATGCACCCGGCCGCCGCGGTGCGTGCGGGAGGAGAAGAGTGTCAGGGAATCATCCCCGACTTCCTGCTGTGGTTGGAGCTGCAGCCGAGAGGGAGAAGCCGCGGCAGAGTGCGGCGAGAGGAGCGAGAGCTCATTTTGATACTAGAATTTTTCCAGTATCAGACGTCCGGAGTGCCTTCCAGACGACAGGATGGACATCTGGTGACGACACCGAACATCTGAAAGTAGGTATTCGCAGAGGTACGTCTTTTCCGCTGCTGCGGCCATGTAAGCCGCACAGCAATAGGATTTGTTTGGCTAAATAAGGACGTGATGCTCCGTCGTGCGCAGGAGTAGCTTTGGGAAAGCGTGCGGCATGCCATCCCATGCGTTTCAGATGTCTGGACAGCTTACCAGACGACCAAAGGCACTTCCAGATGACTAGATGTAACGACCCAATTCCCGAGTCCCTACAAGACACGAGAACCGAACCGACTCGACTAATCCCAAGACCTAGTCGTCCAACAAGGAAGTAACCAAAAGAGCAGTAAAATAAACCACATTCAGCATGAATATAACTAGCAGTAACATAATACAGCAATAAGCAAAGGAACTACTACAGCATGCACCACCACAACAGTAGAACAACATTTATAACATAACATGAACTACAAGTAAAGAAAAGTACAGAGAGTAGCAAGAACTACTCACTACAATGGAACGAAAGGGGTACAAAAAGAACTGCGGTAACTCTACTGGACCCTACTCGGCCCAGCGTCCTCTACAGCCGCTGACCCTAGCTACTCAACACCTGGTCCTGAAAAGTAATGAGTGTAATACGTCAGCGAAACGCTGAGTAGAGTGGCAACTAAAACTAAAGAAGCGGTAAAGTGTACAGTAGCTGTTATAATTTCTTTCTTCCTTTATTTACATCTTTCTATTATTTCACAATTTATCTATTTCTCAGATCCTTCACTTGATCTCGAATGTTCCTCGTTGGAACGATCTTGATTGCAGTCTTTTCCGAAAAGTAGAAGTGGCACGTGGTGCTCTCCTGGCCGAGAGAGTCCCCCGTGGTGATCCTACTCTCAGTCAACCACCCCAAGGTCGCTGATAGACGTGACGGTGACTACGGCACGTGCGATAAACACACGGGTAGCTACCCCGCACTGGTACGCGGTCAGTCGTTTCTGTTAACGGGTGCGCCAAAAGCACAACACGGAACCAGTATAGGGCAGAGCCCTCTCAGTAACAGGGGTCCAACCCCTCCACAGTCCGCGCACCCTCGCCTGACTACCCTGGTTTGCCTAGTGGGCCTAACAAGTCGATGTAAGAGACTAGCAGAACCCCGGGACCCGTGGGGTAGCTAGTGCTCTCCCTACACTAGTAGCTCTCCTCGGTACTACGTACGCGAGGGCCAGCAAGTCGGTACAAAGTGGCCAGACCTAACCCTGGGTCCCTGGGGCGGCTGGCTCCGCTCTGCACTAAACAGGTAACAGGTGCTTCCCCTGGCACTACGTACCCAAGGGACAACACACTTCCACATCTTTCCTTCTCAGTTCCATTTCATTCTCTTTCCAGGAGTTCTACTCCTAATTCCCCGTAGGGTTCCAGCTCTTTTAACTCAGCACATTCAGGTTTTACCATTCCAGTTTCCCGTTCATACAACCCATATTCTTAATCATGTTTATTTATTCATAACAGGCAGCTGTTAAATCAATTTACAAGCAGCTATTATTTCCTTTCCACATTTTCCAAGACTGCAATATCTATATTCATATCACTAGTTTTCCAGTCCTAGGATTCATGCCGTACCCTAGGATCTATCATTCAATCTAGTTTTCCAGCCCTAGGATTCATGCAATGCCCTAGGATCTATCATTCAATCTGGTTTCTCATTCCTAGGATTCATGCAATGCCCTAGGTTCTATTAATTGTTCCATAATTGTAACAAATTATGTTAATAATTTTAAAAGCCACTCTACCAGCTACAACGGGAGTACTGGGGGCGTGGTCGGAAATCCCGCGTGCCTCCGTAATCCCCGAGACTGCAATGGAACGGGGTCCTAACACAAGGAGTTTCTCAGAATAGTATATAATTACTGTAAACGGGTAGAGGATTTTATTCCGAAAAGAACGCAACTCGAAACGCGGAAAACGGGCTCCGAACGGGCCCAAAACGGGTCGAAAACGACGAAACAGTCCAAAATTAGACGTCTGAAACCTCTTCCAGACGTCTTAAAAGGTGGTTCAGAGGATACCTTCGCTCTGTGTAATCTCTCAGACGTCCAGAAGAATGCAGGGGCATCTGGCTTAGTTCCCATACGTCCGATGGTCAACCCAGACATCTGGAACTCCTCTCCGTCGTCTGGCACTGCGGCCAGACATCCGATTCGCGTTGGATGGCGAGTCCCGTGCCCTCCCGAGTAGAGCCTGCACGCACCCACACCTGCTCTCAGTACGACGGGTTGCAGGCGAAGGCGCAGCGGACGGCTGCATGGCCGTACGCGCGAAAACGGAAGGAGGGCGAAATAACTTACTTGCCAGACGTCTGGACAATCCTCCAGACGTCTTCACCGTCGTCTGGTTGGAAGCCCAGACGTCTGATTCTGGAAAAACTTCCAGAATCAGAGCTCGACTCGCTCTCCGCCCGCGACGCACGGCCGCGCCGCGCCTCGTCCGCCTGCTACTCGAGCTGCAGCAGCCCTCCAGCGACGCTCCACGCCCGCTGCTCCCCCGCCTGCCGGCTCTAGCTGCCTCGGCAAGCTCGAGCCCTCACGGTCGAGCGTCTCATCCCTCGCACAACCCCTCCTCCTGCCCACTTGCTGTGGTCGCTGCTACCGCCGCTCGCTCGCTCTCGCACCGGCTGGAAGAAGAAGAAGAAGGAAGCAGAGGAGATGAGAGTGAGGGAGGGGGCGAGGGCCTTATAAGGCCACGCGGGGAGAGAGAGAGAGAGCGCAGCACTGCGCCTGCAGGAGGAGAGAGAGAAAAAGAGGAAGAGGGTGGCGGTTGTGTGCGCAGACGCAACCCCATACTCCGCAAAAAATTAAATCCCAGACGTTAGGAAGGGGTTCCAGACGTCTGGTCAGACGTCTGGGCCACCTCCCAGACGTCTTAAAAACGTCTTGAAGTCGCATTCGTAACACTAGAGGATAGGTCGAACGTCTGGAGCTGAGTCCAGATGGTCAAGTAGGAGTCCTGAACGTCTGAGGTCGACACAGGGACTTGAGGTCAGACTCTGGTGACTTTTAAGACGTTTGGAATTGATTCCAGACGTATGATTTGGTTCTGCAGTTCTGTTTTTGACCCTTTTAGGGTCCGTTTTACGCAAACAAGATATCTGTGGTGTCCTTGTGAGTTCCTCTACATGTTTGAAATCCTTATATACTATTCTGAACATTCCATTATGGTATGTCATTGATATAGGACTTGGACCCATTGCATCTCTAGGGCTTGCAGAGGCACATGAGTCTGCCGTTCGAGCCCCCAGTACTCCCAGATTATCTAGTAGAGTTGTTTTCCCCTGTTCTTTTTATAAAACATGAATGCACTCATGATAATTAGATAATTAGAAACCTAGGATGTGGCATGAATCCTAGGACGAGAAACAATTGCACTGTTTGTATGGGTGTTTGAAATTGCAGTCATAAATGATTAAGTAGAATTGTAAACAATTGCCTGTTAATAAATACGAGCTGCCTATTGGAATATGAAATGCCTGCACTAGTTAAATAGTTACTTATGATGTCACTTGTTGCATCTGTTAATTTGTGGAAATACGAACTGCATGTGTACAATATGAGAATGGAATTGTGAATGATGAAACCTGGTATGGAATAATATGGTGAATATGAGCATGAATCCTGCGGGGAATTAGGAGTAGAGCTCCTGTGGATGAATGGAAAGTTCTGGAAATGTGTGTGGGAAGTGTGCTGGCCCTTGAGTACGTAGTACCAAGGAGAGCGACTGTCCCCAGTTTAGTGTAGAGCGGAGCTAACCGCCCTTGGGTTGGGACCCGGGGGTAGGATTGGCCACTCTACACCGACTTCTGTTGGCCCTCGCGTACACTATACCAGGGAGAGCTACTAGTGTAGCGAGGGAGCTAGCCACCCCACGGGCCTGGGGTTCAGCTAGCCAGCCTACACCAACTTGTTAAGTGGTGAGGTGGCAAACCGCGGCGCTGCTTTTGTGTCTTTATTATAGTATAGTCGTTATAGTATAGGATAAGACAGCTCCGGTTGTCATTACCGTAGAAAATTTTTTTACTCGGAAATAGTTTTCCCAAGGTCGAACTCAGGGAGCTGCTAGAATTCTAGAAGTACAATGCTTTTATTACAAAAATAAGAGAGAGAGAGAGGTAGAGAGGTAGATTTGTTTCTTGGCTTTTTCTTCTTCTCTTCTTTCTTTCTTGTCTTGTCTTCTTTTTTCTCTTCTTTCTTCTCTTTGCTTGATCTTCTTCAGTTCTTCTTTATTCTTCTTCTCTTTTCTTCCTTCTTTTCTTTGCTTTCAGCTGCAGCACCTTCTCTTCTCTTCTTCTTCTTTACTTTGTCTGCAGAGCTTCATCCGTCGTCTGATTTCTCAATCAGACGGCTTAAGTGGTGTCTGCTACAGTGCTTCCTTTATGCTTCCTCTTCTTCTTGCTCCTACGGTCTTCTTCTTCTTCCTCTTTCTTTGAGCGGCCAAGGCTTCGGCCACCTTCTTCCTTCTTCTCTGCCTGCACACTCACACAACTGGTCAGAGCAAAACCTACCCCTACCCTTTCCTGCGTCTCTCTTTTTCTCAGATTTCTCTCATAGGATCGCTCTCCCAGAGCCGGGTATTCAGGTACGGGTATCGCGCCCGGGACCAGGCCCACCGGCATGCGGTGGTGGGCGAGGTGTGCGCAGTGTCGGGTATCCGGATCTGGCCCAGACACGCAGGGCGTGAGCGCAGGCGAGGGCAAGCGCGTGGGGCTCTCATGCGTAAGGGACCTGACCCCTGTGTTCGAAGGCGAATAGCCTCGAACACTTTTTCAATTTAAGTTCGGGCTCTGAGCCGCTCACTTCTGAGGTGGGACTAAAGTCCCACCTCCCAGACTAGTGCCCGCAGGTGAGGAGCTCGCGGCAATTGCAGCAACTCGCGAGGGGTTTGCCTCAACTCCAGACCTTGGAGTCTTCGCAGAGACACTCCGCGCAACCTGGGACCAGCGCCTGGGCGAGGTCGAAGCTGCACCTGCAGGTGAAGGAGCTTCACCTGCTCAGCAATGGCGGTGAAGGGGGCGTGACCTGAACACAGAAATACGGCCTCCTGTCCTAGTCAGAAGATGCAGGGAGCTTCACCGGAGTACGGCGAAGCCAGTGCGGGTGGTGGCGAGGCGTGAGGCGGTGTACGGTGGAAGCCCTAGGTCAGACTGTGGTTGGAAAAATGGGTCTATTCGAGGGGTCTTTAGGTGGCGTGTGGTAGGGAATGAAAAGGGGGAGGCTGTGGAGTGGAGTGAGGGGAAGCTTCTGAGGTGATCAGCGAGGAGTGAGGAGGTCTGTGGAGGTGGAATGGGCTCGCCGGAGAGGGTGGTCAGAGACGGAGCAGGCGGAGGTGGAAGTTGTGTGGGGGCGCGAAAATATAAATTGACATAGGGAAATTTAAAGGAGGAGGAGAGGAAGCTTTTACCTAAGTTTTGGACGAAGGGGGGAGGGCGGAGCCACCGGCTCGTGCCTGCCGGAGCTGAGGAAGAAGAGGCCCTGGAAGGGGAGATCGGCGACGAGGAGGAAGGCAGAGGGTGTCAGCGGGTGCAGCACGACACAAATGAAAGGGTTAAGGGAACCCTGTTGTTACGAACGCGCGGCTTCAGACATTTTTAAGACGTCTGGGAGGTGTCCCAGACGTCTGGGATTCGGTTATTTTCGGCACGCGTGTTTCGTCTGCGCGCTCCTGCAAGCGTCTCTCTCTCTCTCTTTTTCCCCCTCCCTCCTACTCCCTCTGTCCTGCTCTCTCTCTCCTCCTCGTGCGGCCTTAAAAGGCCACGCCCTCCCCCTCACTCCCGTCACCTCCGCCCTTCCTCTTCTCCTTCCAGCCGGTGCGCGAAAGTGAGCGCGAGTGAGCAGCGGCAGCGATAGCCGCGGTGAGCGTGGGAGGAGGTGCTGCGCGTGGGAAGAGGCGCTCGGCCGTGAGGGCGAGCTCGCCGAGGCTGCTAGGGCTGGCCGACGGGGGAAGCAGCGAACGCGGGGTGACGCGGGAGGCCTGTTGCGGCTCGAGCAGCAGGCGGACGAGTCGCGGCGCGAGCGAGCGTCGCGAGCGGAGGGCGAGTCGCGCCCTGATTCTGGAATTTTCTCCAGAATCAGACGTCTGGGCTAACAACCAGACGGCGGGGAGGACGTCTGGAGGACTGTCCAGACGTCTGAAAGGTGAGTTATTCCGTCTTTATTCCTCTTCTTCGACTGACCGTACTAAGAGAGAGAGGAAATGGGTACGCGCAGGTTCTGAGATTCGCATCCAACGCGAATCAAACGTCTGGCTGCAGTGTCAGACGACGGGAACGACTTCCAGACGTCCGGGGTGACCATCGGATGTCTGGGAACTAGGCCAGACGCCCCCGCAGGCTTCTGGACGTCTGAGAGACCACGCAGAGCAAAGGTAACCTCTGATCCACTTTTTAAGATGTCTGGAAGAGGTTCCAGATGTCTGATTTTGCACTGTTTCGTCGTTTTCGACCTGTTTAGGGCCCGTTCGGAGTCCATTTTCCGCGTTTCGAGTTGCGTGCTTTTCGGAATTACATCCTCTACCCGTCTACAGTAGTTGTATACTGTTTTGAGAAACTCCTTCTGTTTCATCCTTGTGATGGGACCCCGTTCCGTTGGAGTCTCGGGGGTTGAGGAGGCACACGGGATTCCCGACCACGCCCCCAGTACTCCTGTTGTAACCGGTAGAGTGGCTTTTAAGTTTATTAGTATAATCTGTTAATTATGGAACCATAAATAGAACCTAGGACATTGCATGAATCCTAGGAATGAGAAACTAGAATGAATGGTAGATCCTAGGGTGTTGCATGAATCCTAGGGCTGGAAAACTAGATTGTATGATAGATCCTAGGGTATGGCATGAATCTTAGGATGGGAAGAACTAGTGGAATATATGAATACTGCAGTCTTGGAAAATGTGGAGAGGAAATAATAGCTACCTGAAAATTGGTTTAACAGCTGCCCGTTATGAATAAATGAGCATGTCTGGGAATATGGGATGTATGAATGTGAAACTGGGAAGGTGAAATCGGAATGTGCTGAGTTAACAGAACTGGAACCCTACGGGGAATTAGGAGTGGAACTCCTGGAAAGAGAAAGGAATGGAACTGAGAAAGAAAGACGTGGTAGTGTGCTGTCTCTTGGGTACGTAGTACCAAGGGAAGTACCTGTACCTGTTTAGTGCAGAGTGGAGCCAGCCGCCCCAGGGACCCGGGGTTAGGACTGGCCACTTTGTACCGACTTGCTGGCCCTCGTGTACGTAGTACCGAGGAGAGCTACTAGTGTAGGGAGGTACTAGCTACCCCACGGGCTACGGGGTTATGCTAGCCTCCTACACCGACTTGTTAGGCCCACTGGGCAAACCAGGGCGAGGGTGCGTGGACTGTGGAGGGGCAAGGCCCCTGTTTGGTTACTTTGGAGGGGTTGGACCCCTGTTACTGAGAGGGCTCTGCCCTGTACTGGTTCCGTGCTGTGCTTTGGGCGCACCCGTTAACGGAAACGACTGACCGCGTGCCAGTGCGGGTTAGCTACCTGTGCGTTTATCGCGCGTGCCGTAGTCACCGTTACGCATGTCCGTGACCTTGGGGTGGTTGACTGAGAGTAGGATCACCACGGGGGACTCTCTTGGCCAGGAGAGCACCACGTGCTACTTCTACTATTCGGAAAAGACTGCAATCAAGATCGTTCCCATGAGGAACATTCGAGATCAAGTGAAGGATCTGAGAAATAGATAAATTTTGAGACAATAGAAAGACGTAAATAAAGGAAGAAAGAAAATTAAAACAGCTACTATACACTTTACTGTTCTTTAGTTTAGCTGCCACTCTACTCAGCGTTTTGTTGACGTGTTACACTCGTTACTTTTCAAGACCAGGTGTTGAGCAGCCAGGGTCAACGACTGTAGAGGACGCTGGGCCGAGTAGGGTCCAGTAGTGTTACCACTGTTCTCTTGTACCTCTTTTTGGGTCCACTATAGTGAGTAGTTCTTGTTACCGCTGTACTTTTCTTTACCTGCAGTTTCATATTATGTTATGAATGTTGTTCTACTGTTGTGGTGGTATATACTGTAGTGGTTTCTTTCCTTACTGCTGTATTTTCTTACTGTTAGTTATATTCATGCTGAATGTGGTTTATTTTACTTCTCTTTTGGTTACTTCATCGTTGGACGACCAGGTCTTGGGATTAGTCGAGTCGGTCCGGTTCTCGTGTCTCGTAGGGACTCGGGAATCAGGTCGTTACACCTGCTGCAGGTAAGGCAGCAGAGCGACGAGGAGGAGGAGTTGGTCTCCAGAAGTTGCAGGCCATCTGTCGGAGCTAGAGAGGATGAAGTGGGGGGTTATTCTCCGTCAGAGACAGCTTGCCTCCTTCGGCTGGCGACGACGGTCTTTATAAAGGCGAAGGCGGAGGGGTGGGCACAGGGAGGCGACGTGCCTCCCTCGCCGGAGAATGGTCGGAGCAGAAGCCCATACCATCCGCGCGTTCGTACATAAGGTGTGGGCGATGGCAGAGATCATGGTGGTGTCCCTGCGACAGCAGACGTCGCAGGGAACACCCGGTTCAACGGGCAGAGGGCCTCCCTCACCCTACGGGACGCCATGCTCCGCGCAAAGTCGCCGGAGCATGGCGCTGCTCAGAGTTTTGCAGGGAGGACCTAAGTGCAAAGAACGACGAAGAACGTAGGGCCCAAAATGAGAGGGTTTCGAAAGTTGAGGGTCAAAAAGTAATAGATGAGGATCAAAATGCAAAGTCGGTCAAGAAGGTCTCTTCTTAGGCTCAAGTTTTTATGCATGACTAAATGGGACCTAAGGATTCTAATGGTGAATTTTATTTCTAGATCAGACCTTGTTTGACCGATCAATTTATTTAAAAACCCAAATTAAATCAATAATTGGGCATGGTTCTCAATGTAGGTCAAAATGGGTTCCCAAGGCCAAATTGAAGGTTCTAAGCCTTAGAGATTATTTTTCTATGAATTTTAGAGGGTTTAGTCAATTTTTACTTTACCTCAAACCTCGTGAATTGAAGTAAATTTGTTTTAGGGTTACAGAATGTCATTTAATTCCTTGGAGTTGCTATAGCCCTTGTTGGATCAAATCATCCCATTTTCCTTCTTATTAGGTTAGTTTGACCAATGTTTGGACCCTAAGTTACCCTGTTTGCTGATTGTGTTGGAAAAATTACATTTTTACCCCTTATGACCTGTTTTCTTCACAAACTCAGAATTCTCTGAGTCAAGCCTTTCTATAAGTTATGTAGGAGCTTTTTCTTGCATATCTAGGTTAGATTGTGCTAGTTAGGGTTCATGATGAGGTTCTCATCTTTAAGCCTACTGGGAAAATCGGGGTAGTCATACGAGGGTGCGCGGACTATGGAGGGGCGAGACCCCTGTTTGGTTCTGAAGGGCTAGACCCCTGTTGCTGAGAGGGCTAGGCCCTATACTTTTCCGCGTTGTACCTTGGGCGTACCCGCTAGCGGAAATGACTGACCGCGTGCCAGTGTGGGGTAGCTACTCGTGCGCATAACGTGCGTGTCGTAGTCACCGCTACGTCTGTCTGTGACCCCGGGGTGGTTGACTGGGTGTAGGATCACCACGGGGGACTCTTCCAGCCAGGAGAGCAGCACGTGTGCCTTCTACTCTTCGGAAAAGACTACAATCAAGATCGTTCCCACGAGGAGCATGCGAGATCAAGAAAGAAATCTGAAAGTAAACAATGGGTGAAAAGGAATTACTTGTAAAATAAAATAATTGAAAAAGATATATTTACCTGTTAGCTTTTACTGCTTTAGTTAGTTTGGTTACCACTCTACTCAGCGTTCGCTGACTTCGTTTTACTCATAACCGTTTACAGGTCCAGGAGTTGAGCAGCCCGAGTCACCGGCTGCATAGGGTGCTGGGCCTAGTCGAGCCCAGTTGTAGTCTGTTGCTGTTGTAGTACTTCTTTTTGTTAGTGAGTTCAGACTTTGTTACTGTTCCTGTTCTGTACTTTTGTTCTACTTTCCTATTGTGGTGGTGATATGTACTGTTTAACAGCTTTTACTTCCTTTACTACTTGTACGCTTTTACTGTTAGTTACCTTACATAGAGAATGTGGTTTATTTTCCTGCTTTTCGGTTATTTCTTGTTGGATGATTGGGTCTTAGGATTAGTCAAGTCGAGTCAGTCTCGAGTCCTGTAGGGATTTGGGAACCGAGTCATAATAGGCGTCGAGAGCCACAAGGCGAGAGGCTACCTCAAATGCCATGATAGGTGCTATAACCACCCAATCGAGAGATGCCACCATAATATAACACAAGTAGGAGCAGCCACACTACACAGCACTACTCGAGGTACACAAGGGGTGATGAGGTCAAGGAACCACCTGCAGGTGAAATCACTAGCAAAAGGTCTTGCAGGGCACCCGCTGATCTCGACATTCGTGTTGCAATAAAAATCGTGTTG
The DNA here is from genome assembly GCA_037157565.1 of Thalassia testudinum. NCBI lineage: Eukaryota > Viridiplantae > Streptophyta > Magnoliopsida > Alismatales > Hydrocharitaceae > Thalassia > Thalassia testudinum. The sequence continues at coordinate 37,464,167 of JAZHRO010000051.1, read as the reverse complement.
TAAGTGTTGTTGTAGTATATTTGTTACAATGCAAACAGATGTCGCATCATTTTATTTATTTACTTAATTTTTACTGGTTTATTCCAAGTCGTTCACTAGGAGGTAGTTATTGATCTACATCACTCTATGTCCAAAAATGTTCTTTTATTCTAAAAATATTAATTTTATTTACAACATGAATCAAACAATGAAATAATTGGTTAATTATATATAAAAGAATCAATTAATTCTACCTACAATGCCTTAAACAAATTTACAACTAACATGCATCAAAAACTAATTAATACTACACTAAATTAGTTATGTACAACTATCCTAGTTATGACCTAACTATAGGTACAAAAATAGCTACTAATATATACTATACTAAGTTATATTACCATACTAATATCTTTATTAACATATATTCTATATACAGCAACATAATTATGTGTTGCTATAGCCTTAGTAAAATATATACACAACATAAGGCAAAAGAATATGTTTTACTAACATATTTCCATATCTATAGTGACAGATATAACTGTCGTTAAAGCCTTAAGGTTTTATTTATATATATATAAGACTCAAACAGTATCTACTCTACTTATATTTTACATTTTTACATATACATTTATACTATACATCCGTATACATTATTTACATATATTTTAATTATTATATATATACATATCTATTCTAATATAGTATACATATATGCATACATATAATTATAGTTGTATATATATATACAGGTACGTACACACACAAGCACAACTCTCACTTCACTTAGCAGATTTCGCTCACACTCTCCTATGTAATTCCCTGCCTACCTTACTTGGAGGGGGTGAGATCAGCGTGACGTAAAAATGCGGAATTAAAATATAACAATCTCTCAAAGATAAGCAATCACACAAATGGCACAATTATTTTTAGGTGGAAACCCAAACCAGGTGAAAACCACCACCTAACCCTATCGAGTTAGGATTTCTCGATCAACCAAGTTGATCCAATTCACTAACGTACTACTTAAACGAGGGTAGTACAACCTCAATTACAACCACGCTACTTCATACGAGGGTAGCATACCTCAAACCCCTTCTATTCACAAGAAGGATTTTGTCTCAAGAAGGAGATGGGAATTCACAAAGCGAATACCCAACACAAGCAAAGTAAAATATACAAAGAGTAGTCCTATAGAGCCACAAAGATATGAGACCTAGCTGCTATAGGAGTTAGGATGCTTCCCTTTGCTAGAAGTGTGTTGAATCGATGACGCGGGTGCGTGAACCACGCAACGACGCTTTGTCGCTCTCTTAATCGTAGAGGGAGAGCGGGTGCGCAAATTGGATGATGCTCTTAGATGTAGAACTAGACTTTGAGAGCAAGTGCTTCTTCTACTTCAATTTGACACAAAATGAGTGGAAATATTCTTGCAAGGTGTGTCTTTGAGTGGCAAGGGTTCTCCTCTATTTATAGAGGCCCTAGGAAGGCTTTGGAAGGTCTTGGAAGGCTTCCATAGCCGTTGGGTGCAAGGCCCAAGAGAATCAGGCCATAATCAGAAACAATCATGATTCTGATAGGGTCATCAGATGTCTGGTCCTGCCATCAGACGTCTGGAAAACCCATTTAAGACATCTGGAAACTAAGTCAGACGTCTGATTTTAGGCGGGTTTCCTCCTTGACATGAATCAGACCTAAACAGGGTTCTAGTGAATTGTCATCAAACGACATACAAGACGTCTGGCACTAAGTATGGACGTCTGGAAACCTACTTTTCTGTGGAAATGGATTTCCAAGGGAGTGCAACGACTAGAAAATCTCTCAGAAGAGATTTTGGGTCAGCCGAGGCAAAACGGTCATGTATCAGACGTCTGGGGTCCTCAACAGACGTCTGATACGAGGCTAACGGTCATTTCTTCCTCGTTTACTAAGGTAGCCAACGGTCCACTAATTGGACGTCTGGCAAAGGCATCAGATGTCTCCTAAGACGTCTAGGCTAAGGTCTGGACGACTGATTTCATCAGACAGAACAAACTAAGTCCATCCTAAATATTATCGAACGTCTGAGTCAACAATCAGACGTCTTAAAAGTCATTATCAGACGTCTGATTTTCAGACTAGACGTCTGATTTTCAGACTAGACGTCTGATAAGGATGTTTGAACCCTATTTTGGTTTTCTAAGGTTCTCTACAGAAGACCTAAGTATCATAGGGTTGTGCAAGTGTTCGTAGGACTACTGTTAGGGTTCCTTGAGGCTCTTTAACATGAATCTAAGAAACAAAAATAAAGAGCAACAAACTAAACAAAAATACAAAGTACAAAGGAAAGGAAATCTATCCTATTCTTCATCTCCTACCTTCTTCAAGCTATCGCTCCTCGCGAAGCTCCTCTATTCTTCACCAAGCTCCTCTAATCTGCCATGGATGCGAGCTTGAACTCCGTCTAACCACGTCTCCATTTGCAATTAACCTGAAATCTAAGACTTCAAGTGCAAATGTTAAATGACACGTGTTTTGTTAACATCAAAATAAACGATCACAGTGCTCTAGCGCCAGCATCTTCTTCTTCCCTTTCAACACTTAGTCAATTTAGGACCTCTCTCTCTCTCACAACATTGATTACTATTCATTCAACCAAAATTTTGGTTTATCAATGGGCGAACTGAGTTTTTCGTGGGATACACAGCACCCAAGAGGGTGGGACTAGACCACTACTAGACCTAGTTCTAGTTTCATCAGTGTGCATTTTATCAAATTCACTTCAAACCCAATATCAAGCCCAATACAGGCCCACTACAATGCATGGTCCCCGACCCAGCTTTATGCAAATGTATGCTCAATATATGCGATCAGGAGAGAGGGGAGAGTAATGGGTATTAGGTGCGCTGAGCGCTGATGACTGAAGTGCTCAGCCACCAATTCATTTTATATAGTGTCAAGCGGTCACAACTCCACGATGTGACGCTTTGTTAGCGCCCAATTAAGCACTGAGCTACATCCGCAACTTGCCAAATAACATGATTTTGGCCCTCGATTTGAGGGCCATAATTAAATCTAAATTATAAATAAATTATATATTTACAAAGCCTTAATATAGGTCTACATAATTGTATAATTAATTTACAAAAATAAGTTATTTATATATATATTAAAATTAGTTAAAGTTAGGAAATTATGCACATTAAATTAAGGTTTAACTTGGTAATTGCTATACAAATTAATAAAGTAATGATGAAATTGACCTTACATAAAGTTAATTTATATATTTAAGTATTTAATACACATTTCTAATTTATTTTAGAGTCTTTATTTTAATTTAATTACATTTAAATACATGTTTTAGATAGTTATGTACATATTTAATTTATAAATACTGTAGTATAATAAAAATACATTATAAATAGACAGAAAATACTTACAATTAATTTATGTATGTGTACAGTATAGATTACTTCAATAATATCTCAATAAACTAATTTATTTTATTTTAAGTTAGTAATCTACCTAATGAACTTAATAACTTAATTATCTAATATAATTACATAATTAAATTAATTTGCAAGTATGGTACATTATATAATAATTATTTAAATACGTATGTATAGTATTAGATATAATTATAGACATATACATAGGTTTTTATAATTACTTTTGATAAAATATATGTAAGTTAATATAAATTATTATATAATTATACAATAAAGTTATATATACAGTAACTCATTCTAAATATTTTATTAAATATATAGAATACATTTATAGGTTATTTATGTACATTTTTTACGTATTTTACAATATATGCATATAACTTAGTTTTAAATTATATTTACAAGTATAAATATACTAAACAAGGTATTTTTGGATATTTTTGAGTATGTTCTAATTTTTATAGTTTTTATATGTATAATAGAAGTAGGGGATGAGAGAGAAAGGGTGAGATGAGAGAAGAAGTTTCTTTTTGGTGTTTTCCAACTTGGTTTTCTTTATTAAGTTCCAAAGTATACTAAACCGTCAACTTGTATATTCTACCAAGTCAGGGATTTAGAATACCTTGAAACTTGGCAAACACTTAGAAAAATATCTAATCCTACTTAAGACATCTTTTTTTTATTTTTTTGTAATTTTTTTATCAATTTTATTTATTTACAAGTTAACACACAAGAGACCTTAATGAATGTTTTGAAATGAACCTAAGGCCTAAAAAGGGATTCAAATGGATGGCATAAAGATATATGCATTTAAATATGGCTAGCACATAAGGTGAAAAGTATTCGAGTCAATAAACAAGATTTATCATGTAATTCACTCAAATCTCATCTTAAACAGTTAGAACCATTAACATGCTGCTGACAAAAGAAATAAAACATAAACCACAAGCCATTCTAAGTAGTTTTAAGGTCTTAAATTAGGATATAGATGATCAAGGACATTCAGACAACAATATGCACATGAGTTGGCAATGAAATGTGGTTTTTAACCTCAATTTTTATTTAAATCAGATGCGGACAGATTTACTAATGTTCATGCAGCTGATAGTGATTACAACATAGATTACAAGCCATTCATAGATCAAATAGGAATTTTAAAGGTACATGAATGCTTAAAATGAAATTTTATCAATACAATACACTGTCAACTTAAGTAATCCTCAAAATAACTCGAAATCCCCTTTTACAGTGGTTGTTGTTGCTGAAATCTGAGTAGCTAATATCGATGCTGGAATTACTCAGTAGTTGAATCAAACTTAAGTTCACACATGATCCAAGGCTCTCAAATTTCATTCCACTTCAGAACAACTCAAATCTAGATGTCATGAAGCTCATAAAAGTCTCAGATCATAAAATCACTTGAAATCAAGGTGTAAAACCCATTGAAGACTCTTAAAATGTAGATCTCGTATCAAAACCCAATGAGGACCTAATTGACTCTTCTACAAAACCATGGACAGCTTAATAGAAGAAGATCAATAGGAACACTTAAACCCACTCAAAATGACTTCCAAACCTTCATTAAAATCTGTCAGATCTCACGCTAAACACTGAAATGCTAATTGAAACTCATTGAGACCACATTCAAATGTCGCCCTTCGAGGCATCTTTTTTTAATTTGCCAAGATGATTTGATCATCTAGAGATCATGCACACCATTGATTGGTGTTCAAGAACTCTAGGCGATTCTTTAAACCAATTGGATCATTGTGATGCCTCTAATCAGTGATACTAATTTCATTGGCAAACACTACCCAGTCGCTAACAAAAATCAGAAATCAAGTTAAAATTTGGGCATGAGCTTGAAAAAAAATTAGAGTCAAATTAGAACCCATACCCATCGCATTCAATCCAAACGCACATTGTAAACTTGACTTGAATAATCAAATCAGATTGAAACTAATTTACTCAAGAATTCTCTCAATTAGCATAAAAGGTCAAATCTGACTCAAATGATCAAATTGATTCAATTTTCAGCGTAAAAAGGGCCTTTGTGGTCTCATGGTTTGAATGGGAGACCCTTTAATGATCTTAGCATGCCAATAGATCTGATAGCACCTGAAGCTTCCGTCTGAAGTGCAGAAATGCACCTGAAGCCTCCGTCCACCGGCTGCCCGTGGAACTCGAAAGAAGGCAACTCCGGTATGGAGAAGACGATCTTCCTCTCAAAGTAGTCCACCAAGGCGTGGTAAGCGGACAACCAGTCCATCCCCAGAATTACGTCAAAGTCCTCCATCTGTATCATAATCAGGTCAGCAGGAAGGCTATGTCCCCCAACACTGACCTTACAACCTGTGTACACCTCCTCAGCTACAAACAGCTGACCACTCGGACCTTTAATTACGAATGAATCAACTAGCAGCGCACAGTCCTGTCCCAAACTAACCGCAAAACTGACTGCGTTGAACGAGTGCGTAGCGTTGGAATCGAAAAGCGTGTAAACAAGTCTACCAAAAATTGAAACCATACCTGCCACCACTGATCCCGAAGCTCTGGCATCCCTGTGTGTCAGGGCGTTGATACGCCCCTCAGCCCTAGGTACAGACGAAGCAGCCACACTCTACATCGAACAGGTAGCTGCTTGTCGGTACCCTCCGCGTGACTGCTGTCCTCCTCCTCGCGCCTAGAAACCGCGGCCTCCTGCTCTCCCTCCAGTGCTCGGCGCGGGAAGCATCTGTTGACCTCCTGCCCTAGACGGGTAGTCCCTCCTGATGTGGCCTAGCTAACCACACTGGTAGCAAAGGGGGACTCGACTCTCGCCCTCAGTGGGTCCCTGCTGTCGGCTGGGCAGGGGTCCGGTGCTAGCGGCTGGCCCCTGTCGGGGGCCCCCAAAGGCCACTGATGTCCCCGCAAAATGTGACGGCTCTCCTACGGGCGCTACGTGTCCCCTCTCTCGTCGGCCCTGTGAGAAGTCTGGCTGATAGGGCCTCTTCCGCCCACTGTCCGTGTCACGTGCGAACGAGTTGGTCTCTTCGTATGTCATAGCTGCCACTACCACCCTCGAGAACGTAGGCAGCTTCAGGGGTTTAACATACCCTCGAATCGCCGGTCGGAGCCCCTCTGTGAACCTCCAAAGGCGCTCCTCCTCAGTGGCCACAGCTGTCACTGCGAAGCGAGACAGCTCTAGGAAACGGGTGCGATACGCGTTCACGGTCATCGTCCCCTGGCGGAGAGTGTGGAACTCCCGCCTCCTCTGGTCCTGCCACGTCTGGGGAAAGTACTGCTCGCAGAAGAGGGTGACGAACCAGTCCCAAGTCGGCTCATTCCTCTCCTGTCCCCTGACCGCCCTCCACCACCTATGTGCCGCGCTCTCCAGCTGGTACGTGGCAAAGGCCACGCAGCACTCCACAGGGGGTGAAGGGTGTCAAAAATCTTCTCGATCTGCTCGAGCCAGTCCTCTGCCTCGGTAGAGTCCTCATCCCCCTTGAAGGAGGGGGGCTTCAGCTTCCGGAACTGTCCGAAAAGCTCAAAGTGGCGCTAAAGTGGAGATGTTGGTGCGCCTCCAGGTAAAGAAGCCTCGTGCTCGGAAGTGCCGGAGGAAGGTGGGGGCGGTGGGGGCCCATCCCCTCCCCCGCATCCAGCGCCATGTCCATCGCATGATCCCACAGAGGACTCCCACTCCACAGCCCCAAGGAGAGGCACTTGTGGCAACGAGTGGAGCTCCTCTCGCACGATGTCCCGTATCAGATGGGCGAGGACCTGGGCCTAAATATCCAGAAGCAGTGGTTGGTCCACTGAGGCATCGAGCTCAACGCGCCCGCCCCTCTGACCTCGTCTTCAGTCGTGCCTGCGGCCCGCCTCGCTACCTCCTCGTCGAGGCATCTCCTACAAGGAGCCGCAAACACGGAACAGAAAAGATGTCAATACGAATCGGTATCTAATGGAGAAGTCTAAGAACATATGTCAAAAGATATGTTGGGGTGGCTACTCTAGTTACAGGCACGTGAATTGGTTATTTTCCAGCCAATTGGTTCACTTCCTGGGACGACCTTGCTCTAATACCATCTTGTTATGACCCGATTCCCAAATCCCTACGAGTCACGAGAATCAGACCGACTCGACGGACCCAAGACCCAGTCGTCCAACGAGAAAGTAACCAAAAGAGCTGTAAAATAAACCACATTCATCAAGCATGTAACTAACAGTAACAAAAGTACAGCAGTAAAGAATGGAACTACTACAATACACACCACCACAACAGTAGAGAATTAACAGGTACATAAACATGATGCTTACAATAAAAGAGTACAATTGTAACAGAAAATACTCACTACAACAGAAGAAACGGTACAGTACGTACAACACAAGTAAAACTACTGGGTTCTACTAGGCCCAGCACCCTCTGCAGCAGCAAGCTCTGGCTGCTCAACACCTGGTCCTGAAAAGGTGACAAAGGTGACAGGTCAGCGAAACGTTGAGTAGAGTGGCAGCCAACTAGCTAAGAAAAACGGTAAGGTGGACAAGTAGCTGTTATTTTTAATTTCTTTCTTTATTTTCTATTTACACATTCTTGAATTATTCCTCAGATCTTTCTCTCGATCTCGAATGTTCCTCGTGGGAATGATCTTGATTGCAGTCTTTTCTGAAAAGTAGAAGTAGCACGTGGTGATCTCCTGGCCACGAGAGTCCCCCGTGGTGGTCCTACCCTCAGTCAACCATCCCAAGTTCGCTGACAAGCGTAACAGTGACTACGGCACGTGCGATAAACGCACGGGTAGCTACCCCGCACTGGCACGCAGTCAGTCGTTTCCGTTAACGGGTGCGCCCCAAAGCACAGCACAGAACCAGTATAGGGCAAAGCCCTCTCAGTAACAAGGGTCTAGCCCCTCCACAGTCCGCGCACCCTCGCCTGACAACCCTGGTTTGCCCAGTGGGCCTAACAAGTCGGTGTAAGACGGCTAGCAGAACCCCAGGGCCTGTGGGGTGGCTAGCGCTCTCTCTACATTAGTAGCTCTCCCCGGTACTGTGTATGCGAGGGCCAAAAGTCGGTACAAAGTGGCCAAACCTAACCCCGGGTCCCTGGGACGGCTAGCTCCACTCTACACTAAATAGGAGGGACAATCGCTCTCCTTGGTACTCCGTACTCAAGGACTAGCTCACTTCCCCAATTCCATTCCATTTACCTTTCAGGAGCTCTACTCCTAATTCCCTGAAGGGTTCGTGCTCATATTTCTCTAGTCAAGTCATTTTATGTTTCATCATTTTAATTTTATTCACATATAGCCCGTGTTTCCAATAATTAATATACATTCATATACAAGCAGCTGTTATCCAATTACAGGCAATTATCATTTTTTCTTTCTACTTTTCCAAGACTGCAATTCATGTATTCACGACATTCGTTTTGGTGTTTCTGTTCCTAGGATTCATGCCACATCCTATGATCTATCATTCAATCTAGTTTTCCAGTCCTAAGATTTATGCCATACCCTAGGATCTATCATTCAATCTAGTTTTCCAGTCCTAGGGTTCATGCCATACCTTAGAATCTATTATTTATCTCACAAGTGCATAAATGTTGATAAATAATCAAGGGGAGCCACTCTACCCGCAAAATCGGGAGTACTGGGGGTGTGATCGACAGGCCCGCGTGCCTCCGCAACCCCTAGAGCCGCAATAGAATGAGGTCCTATCACAAGGATCAAGCACAAGGAACTACTCAGAATAGGATACAAGTACTTTAAACAGGTAGCGAAACTAATTCTGAAAAGAACGAAATTTTAAATGCGGAAATCGGACTTTGAACGGACCCTAAATGGGTCAAAAATGACAACTCTGCCCCAAATTAGACGTCTGGAACACCTTCCAGACGTCTTAAACGATGCTTCAGATCATACCTCACTCCTGCGCTGTTCTTTAGTCGTCCAGGATCCCACTGAACCGTCTGGACTTAGTTCAGACGTCCGACTGTCACTCCGGACGTCTGGAGACTCTCTCCGTTGTCTGGTGCTATATGCCCAGACGTCTAATCTTTGTGGGAGGGCGTGCCCTTGCGCCTTCCCGAACGAAACCTGCACGCATACGCAACCGTCCTTAAAACGGCAATGAGGTAGAACGGCCTGCATGGCCGTACCCTCGAAAGGAAGAGGAAAAGAAATATTGTACCTTTCAGACGTCTGGATCTTCCTCCAGATGTCTCCCGCGTCATCGGGACGTAGGTCCAAACGTCTGATTCTGGGAAAATTTTCCAGAATCAGGACCTCCTCGCCCTCTGCTTGCTGCGCCGCGCTCGCCTGCTGCCTGAGCTGCAGCAGCACCGAGGTAACCTCCCCAACACCACGCTCCTGCTGCGCGCCCGCCGACCGGCCCTGGCTGCTTCAGCGAGCTCGCTCTTTCGCGCTCTACCTCTTCTTCCTCTCGCTGCACCTCCTCCTCCCTGTGCACACCCGGCAGTAGCTGCTTCCCTCGCTCTCTCACTCTCACGCTAACTGGAAGAAGGAGGAGACGGTGGAGTGGTGGTGAGGGAAAGGGAAGGCAGGAAGAGAGTATTTGAAGGCGTCGGGGGAGAGAGAGAGGAAGAAAAGAAGGTGCCTGCAGGATGGGGAGGGAAGAGAGAAGAAAAGAGGGCGGCGGGTTCACGCAATCGTACGCTGCAAAAATTAAATTCCAGACGTCTGGGAAGGCGTCCAGACATCTTAAAAGACGTTTGATGTCGCGGGTCTTAACAGAGGGTGAGATAGTACTTAAGCTAAACTATTCTAATCTGGACTAATCCATCGTAGAATTTAGCATCTAACCTACATCTACTGATCTACAATGCACTAATTACTACTTAACACTATTCTATAAAGCAGGAAAACCTAAGCTAAACGGAAGAACGAGACCTGAGGATCCCCACCCGACGGATGGAGAGGAGGAGAAGAGGGAGAGGACTCCGACGAAGGTGAAAATCCACTAGTGGGATTCTAGGTTGCCCTCAAGTGCTGCAATGTCCTTAGCGACGAGGAAAAGTCGGAGAAGGTGAGCTCCACTGCCGCAGCAATGGAGAAGAGGTTTGATGAGGATGAGAGATTGGAGGGAAGAAAGATCAACTTGAGAAATGTAGGTAGGGAGCTGATGACCTCGCGTGTGAGCTTAGGGGGTTGCTTAAGTAGCCGAGGGAGTGAATCAGAGCACCGCGAGGTGGATTTAGGTAAGATTAAGGTATACGGTGGGGATGAGCTAAGAGGAGGGAAGGAAACTTTAAGATGAAATATAACCACAGGATGGGATCTGGGAGGCACAGTGAAGCTACACGCGGGTGCGCACGAAGTTTGGATTAGGATAGACCACAAGATTGTGGATGCAAGGAATCAACAACTCTTGTTCTTTGAGTCCTTTACAAGGAACAGTAGCACGTGCGTTACAGGTGTATTTGGGTTAATTGCATGAGTGGCCCTTATGGCCGAAATGGTGTGAAAGTTGCACACAAGCCCATAAGTGGCAAGAGATATAGCAGCGCAGTCCTCAAGTCCTGCAAATAGGTCCCTGGAAGTTTTTGTATGTATAAAATGTAATTTATAAGGACCTAAATGTAAAATAAAAAATGGAGGGTTCTAACGATGTCCAAATGCCATAAAATTTTTATTAAGGCTTAATTGAACATTTAAGAACATGATTTCACCTTTAATTTAAACTTTTGAGCTTAATGATATGTTCAATTTTCTATTGGATCATCAAATTACACTTTTGAATAGAATATCTCATTTTATGACCTAATTATGCATTTTTAATACCAATTTTCTATTTTATGCCATTTTCCTAAATTTCCACACTTAACCCTTTTTTTGTGTTAATTATGTAGTGTTTAACCTAGTTTCTAGCTTAACTTGGGCATTTTAGCTACGATGAGTCACACCTCATCATACCCCCATGCTTAGGTTTTGCTAGTCCCTTATCAAACAACTCATTAAGTGCAAAGCATTCAGCATCAACTAGGTAAGTGTGGTGAGATATCTATTTTCTCCTTTTAAATTGTTAAGTGTTTAGAGATGATCTTTAAGCTGAATTTTTTTTTTCTAATAAACCCACTATGTTTATGTCTAGACATTGTGAGAACCAGCTACTTAGGAAGACTAACCAGAATTTAAGACTGATATGACATATACCATCTCTCGACTAACAAGCACTCTTGATATTTAATCCCTAAGTGAGATTTCCAAGACTCAGAGGGTTTTACAAGGCTCAAAAGCTAAGTGGTTATGGTTGTGCTCAGTGAAAAATCAGGACTAACTAGGTGAACTTTAAAACTCAATCCCGGGGTTTCATGTCTTTTTAAGTCAAAGTTGGTCCTAGCTTCAGCTCATGTCTTCGGATCAACTCTCAAAATGACGAAGACTCAAACCCAACTTTCATTATGTTGTGGCTAAAAGAATATTTGGTGGAAACAGGGTATTTGTAATGTACCCTGAAAATATTTTTTGTGAAAACTATATACAGGACTTCGCGAACATACTTGACTTATTCAAAAGAATGTCTTTTTCTTAAAATTCTTTTTGAATTTTTTCGATTTTTCTCTTTTTTCTTCTTTTGTAAATAAATGTCAGTATGTCTCTGACAACTTTATTTGGTAGAGCACACTTATTTGGTGAGTGAGTATTTTGGTGGAAGAGCTTCTCCTAAACACAAGATTAAAGACTAGGACAAAGAGTCTACCTGCACGCACAGGTAAGAACTTGATGAGGTATGGCTCATCATAGCTAAAATGCCCAAGTTAAACTATAAACTAGATTAAATACTATACAATTAACATAAGAAATGTGTTAAGTGTGGAAAATAATAGAAATGACCTAAAAGATCCAATTTATGTTAAAAATGCGAAATTAAGTCATAAAATGAGATATTTTATTCATTAATTGATGATCCAATTGCAAATTGAATACACAATTGAGTTTAAAACTTCAAATCAAAAGTGAAATCAACTTCTTGAATGTTCAATTGAGCTTAATAAAAACTTGGTTGCATTTGGACATCACTAGGACCTTGCATTTAGAGCTTTAGATTTAGGTCTTTAGTTCATAAACATTTATTCACATTAAAACCTCTAGGGACCAATTTGATAGTTGCTAGGGACCTTCTTGCAACTCTTAAGGACTGTGCCACATTCATTTCACCCACTTATGGGTCAGCATGCAAATCTTCTACCCCTTCGCACCATAAGGCTTCTCTACAATTTCACCAAAACACCTGGCACAGCATTTGCACTGTAGTGGCTCAAGAACAGGCACGATTGCGACCGTTGTTTCCATTCTCTCATGATCCAAGGGATAAACCCAATCTGATCTTCACGCTTTTATGTGCATAAACTCACCATTAAACCCAGATCTGATCCAACGGCTGATGTTTGGATTGGAGCTTCACATGCTCCTCTCTCTTCATCCCCACCGTCGGTGACCTAGGTGCTTAATCGCACCTCCATGGTGATCACAATCACTTCCTCAACTACTTAAGCAGCCCCCCAACTCCCTACGCATGCCATCAGCTCCCTACCTGCATCTCTCGAGCTAAGCTTTCATTCACTCCGATTTCTTCTCCTCACCCTGTCCCTACTCCATTGCTACGATAGTGGAGGTCATCTTCTCTAATCCTCCTTACTGCTAAGGACTTCGTAGCACCCCAGGATGACCCAGAGCTCTACTAGTGGTCTTTCACTCCACTGGAGTTCCTCCATTTCTTCCTCTCCATCCACTGGGTGGAGATCCAAAGGTCCCATTCGTCCACTTAGATTAGGTTTTAATTGCTTTCTAGATTAGTGTAGTATTTGTTAGTGTAGTTTAGAATAGATTAAGAGTAGATTAGATGATGGAATTCATGGATATTATGGTTAAGCCTAGGAGTAGATTAGCTTAGATCCACTCTGCCCTCTTTGATCAATTCAGATTAGAGAGGTGTTTTTTCCATGACCATTTCCATTCATTTTTCTCCCTAATCTTCATATCACTTGCATTTTCTGATTTCCTCAATAATTTAATTTGCAATCCACCCATCCACTAAGGTCGAATTCATATATGAAGTCTTGACTTCTAGATCATCTCTCCTAAAATCCACCTGAGGGGGTCTCCCATTCACTCCATAAATTTACAAAGACCCCCCAATCTGATTTGATTGACTTGATTTGCTCGATTCTCACAAATTTGGTTTTCATGCCCGATCTCGCGATTCGGAGTCAAATTGGTTTTAAACGATTTTAATCGAGTGATTTGAGTTCAGATTTGTTTAATTGGGTGTAATGCAATGAATCCAATGTTTTGGATTTGATTTTGAATGTATGGATGAGCATAAGCCCAATTTGATTGCATTTTTTGTAGTTTTAGCCAAGGAGAATCAGTTATATTAATTCGAGGCAAAACAATGACCCAAGGGATTTTTATAGGACATTAGATTACCCTGCACACTAACTAATGGTGTACAGGGTGATTAGATGATCAAATCATCTGAGAATCCAAAGTAACAGCCCAAAACAGGGTAACATTAATTTTTTAACAAAAAATGATTTTAATTTGGAGATTTATGGATGTTTGATGTTTACAAGGATATTAAATGATTTCTAAATTTTGTTTGAAAAGATTTCCACAGCTGAGAATTGAATTTTTAAGATCAAAATTTGATTTAATTCAGATCAGAAGTTAAGCAGCTGTTCTACTGCTAGAATTAATTGAATTATGGATTTTATTCTCTGATTTTAAGTGATTTGATGAAGAAATGGACTTTTTTGGGAATAAATACCTTTATATTTGATTGTCCATACCATAGAATAATTTCATGAGCCTTGGATTAGGCCTCTAAGGATTGAAGCTCCATTTGGTAGCAATAGCAATCTTGTTGCATAAGTCACGGCAGCTACTTACTGCTGGCTTCATAATTGGGTAGCTGTTGAGATAGCAGTAACATTTGTTTTAAGATGTCTAAATGATCTGATCTGAGTTGCATTTCAAAAGACAGCAGCTGTGACAGCAGCCATAACAGCAGCAGTAGCTGCTACCTTTGGCTGTTCAGCCATTGTTATGGCTGAAGAGTGATCTGATTCATGTGGATTTAGGCTGGAATTGGGATTAAATGGAGCTGACTTGATTTGTAGTGTAGTAATTATCTGTACAAGCATTCATGTATTCAGTTTAGATTTTAATTTAACTTGAATTGCTTGTAATCTTGTTTAAATTCTTTTGTTAGCTATATTAATATGCCCAACTATCTAAAAGTAATTGAATGAAATGGAGTCAAAATTTTGGTTTAATGGTTCATATATCTTTCTTGTGAAGTGTTGAATGTTTTTAAGTGCTTAAACTTCAATTCCATTTTTTAGATAAGAATTCAAGGCCTTAGGTTTTCACTTCCAACACCATTCAAGGCCTAAAATTGGTTAACTTGTAACATAAATAAAAATCATAAAAGATTCCAAAAAAATAAAATAAAAGTGTCTTGAGTAGGATTAGGTTTGTTTATAAGTGCATGCAAAGTTTCAAGGTATTCTAAACCCCCAGCTTGGTAGAACATACCAACCAACGGTGTAGTATACCTTGGAACTTAATAAAAGAACCGAATATCAAAAACACCAAAACAACTCTTCTTTCTCATATCACTCTTTCTCCCTCATCCCCTATCTCTCCTATATATATAAAACCCATCAAAATCAGAAAAATCCCAAAAAGACCCATAAATACCATGTATACTATGTATATACTTGTATATATAAGCTAAGCATAAGCTATATGCATATAGTATACAATATGTACAAAATATCTATAAATAACTTATATATGTATTCTGTATAATAAATTAAGCATTTAGAATAACTTATTGTATGTATAACTATATTATAAAACTATATATTAATTTATATAACTTAATTGTATAATAAACTAAGTAATTCTATGAACCTATTTAAATGTACATATTTATACCTAATACTGTACATACATACTTATTTATGTATTATGTATCATATAATACCTGTAATTTAATTTAATTATATATTTACAGTAAATATTTAAGTTATTAAATTAATTAGGTAATTTATTAAGTTAAAATAGAATAAATTAGTAATTTAAGCTAATACTGAGATAAATTATATTTTATATTTGTATTATATAATATTTAGTATTTTCAACTTATTTAAACTTTATTTAGATTGTATTATAGTATTTATAGTTTATTTATATTAAAGACCATCTTAAACTAATATTTAATTATATATAAATTAAAATAAAGCTTCTAAAATATAATAAAAATATGTAATAAATAATTTATTATGTATATTAATACTATATTAAGTCAATTGTACTATTAATTAGCCAATTTGTAATTTAATTAACAAATTATCATCTAATTTAACATATACAAAATGTAAATTTTACCTAATTTTATTATATATGTAAATAATTTATTTATGTAAAGTAATTGTATAATTATGTAGCCCTATATAAGAGCTTCACAATGGCATAATTTATTTTTAATTTAAATTAAATTATGGCTCTCAAATCAAGGGCCAAAGTTACCAAAATCAAGACGCATCTGCGCATGACAGCAGCGCTCAATTGAGCACCCAGTTAGTCCCACATCATGCGCTGAGAAGCACGCGATGTAGGTTAAATGTGATTTGTGATACGGGCTATTTGGTTGTCAAGTGCTCGGCACTAAAGTAACTCTATACTACTAATCCTCTATTCGCGTGCCGCGTGTGCCTGCAGGCGTGCGTAGGTGCGTGTGTATGCGTGTAAGCGTGTAGGTGTGTGGACCTGTGTGGGCCAAAGGTTGAGCTTGAGCCAGATTTAATGAACCTAATTATGAACTAGGGTGGCCCTGGTAGAGGTCAGGTCCCACCTTATAAAGGGTGCTGTGTATTCCTCGAAAAGGCCCCCTGCCCACTAATAAACCTAATTTTTGTCTAAGTGAACAGTACTCGTGGGTTAAGTGAACCGGTCTGAATTGACCCTAAAAATGTCTAAGTGTTGCAATCCCACACCTATGTGTGTTGTGTGCGCGTGTATATATGTATATGTATGTATATATAAGTATACAATATATAATACATATGTATATAAATAATGTAATTAAATGTAAATAAATAAGTATATGTTTGCATAGTGTATATATATATATAAGGATAGTATAGAGGTATGTTTGAGCTCTTATATATGTATATACATAACTAAAGCTTTAGTGACGAATAGATCTATCATTGTATTTGTATATATATATTAGTATAGATAGTATTTTTTGCCTTAGGTTATGTATTTTGTTTACTAAGATTTTACTAACGTATATATCTGTTACTATATGCATAATATATGTTACTAAAGATGTTAGTATATTAATCTAACTTAGTATAGTTAAGTATTATTAACTAGAGGTATGTTTGAGCTCTTATATATGTATATACATAACTAAAGCTTTAGTGACGAATAGATCTATCATTGTATTTGTATATATATATTAGTATAGATAGTATTTTTTGCCTTAGGTTATGTATTTTGTTTACTAAGATTTTACTAACGTATATATCTGTTACTATATGCATAATATATGTTACTAAAGATGTTAGTATATTAATCTAACTTAGTATAGTTAAGTATTATTAACTATTTTTATACCTATACTCAGGTATTATCTATATTAGTTGTAAATAATTAACATAGAGTAGTTATACATGGTTTTTGATATTTGTTTGTGTACATATGTTTTTAAGCATTTCAATGTGTTTTAATTAATTCTTTTGTAAATAATTAACCAAATTCTTTCATTCATTGATTCATTCATTTATTTTTGTAAATAAAATCAATAATTTTTGGAATAAAAGAATGCTTTTGAACTTAGAGAGTGATGTATATCAATAACTGCCTCTCAGTGAACAACCAGGAATAAACCAGTAAAAATTAAATAAATAAATAAATAAAATTAGCGCAACATCGGTTTACATTTGTGACATATACAACATTAACATTTAAAACACCCTTTTTTGTGTGAATCTGTTGTCGACGATCATATCCACTTTCCCTAATGAACACTAGGGTTGAATTTTAAGTTCACAAGATCTTTCCCAACATTGTGCAGTGTAAACCAAGGTTACTTGGACTCCTAAGCCAAAGAAAACCAGTAAATCTTGTACTGGTGACTCAGGTACAAGAATACGTCCTAAGTTGGGAGAGATCCTGGTCTATCTTATCAAAGCTTAAAGTGTATTAAGTCAAAGCATAAAAGAATCAAGCTATAGTAGCCCAGAAAGTCTAACCAGCAAAGGGTGAATGTCCATAAACACTTATTCTATTTTTGTTTTCAACTATAAGATTATAATTAAACACTTACAATTCTTTTCAAGACTTTTCTTGCTCTCCTCAGAATTTCTGTTTTGGAGTTCTCCCATAACAATAAGTTCAACAGGTCCTTTATTGTATTTTTGGAATTTTTATTTTTTTACATTTTTTTTGTATTTTTGACTTTGTAATTTGTTTTCAAATTTTTCAAAAATTTTTAATTTTTTTGGTATTTTTGATAATACTATACTATATACACTACTGGTGTATCTATTATCGCATTTCAGAAATTGATTTTAGCATTTACACCCACCCATGCTTTAATGATGTAATGTCCTCATTATATGAATAAGGTGGATGCAAATGCATGTTCTACTTTTCACTAACTTATACTGGGTGATGGAAGAAAGTCGAAACAAGGAGATAAAAATCTATGTGGGCAATTTCAAGTCTGATACAAGATCAGAGTGGGAGGTTGAGCTAAGTAGTGAAATGCATAACAAGTGTGTCTATGAATGCATGCTAAAAATGCAAGGATAGACACCTAAGAAAGAAATGGAAAATAAGGAAGATGAAAACATCTATGCACAAAAGATAGGTTTGTTAAGTTTAACGCCTTCAGCTAGGCGTAAACACAGTAGAAGATGTGTCAAGAATGTAGGAGCCAAAATGATGGTAGAGAATTGACAAGTCAATGAAACTTAATGAAAGATACAGATCATGATGTAGAAAGATGAGAGTTTGTCAATCTCAAAGGTGAAGAATAGCTCCATAGTCAATGTGAATCAGAATCAGAATACTTGGTACAAGGCCCAAGTGAATAGTGGGTATCAAATCAGAGAAATTTGGATCAAGGTCCAAGTACACAGAATAGACTCAACTCAGAATTACTTGGCTCAAGGTCCAAGTAAAGAGATAGAATGTATCCAAAAAGAATCTATACAGCTTCCACCTCTTTAATCAATAAATACAAAATCAAGATGAAGAAGACAAATTAGGGTTGGGAAGAAGAGGTGGTTGCTAATCTGAGTATGGTGCAGATGGCTCAGGATTATGCAAGGCTTGAGATATAACATGTGCTTGGCCTTAGGGAGGATTAGATTAAACATACCTCTGGGCAGGTATGTTTCTCGGATTTGGTTCTGCCTGAGATGGAAGTGAATGTGGTTGACAAGATTTCGTCAAGTGTGAAAGCTGGGCGCTCATCTTAGCTAGAGCCGCGTCATGTCTCTACTGCATAGCAATGTTCTGTTGTTGCATGTCAGCAAGAGTTTTCATAATATTCCCCAATTGATCATCTCGTGTAGGCCCAGGTTGAGAGTATTGGGCGGGCCTAGGTTGGGGTTGCTGGTAGGCACGTGGTAGATACTCGTGTTGTTGTGGAGGTGGTGCTCAGATCGGGTTCTGAAGTGGTGGTGCAGAAGGTTGTTGGAAAGTAAGTCTTTGTGAATTTCCCGACCACGAGAAATTTGGATGATTACGCCATCCACGGTTGTAGGTTTGTGAATAAGGGTCATTGTAAATAGAGTGGAGCTCCTTTGAAGCTTCAGAATGTGCAAGGAATTCAGTGTAAGGAGGAACAAAGCTTCCTCCGACCGATGAAGGATATGGAAATGAATAGTCTGGTAGTGGTGGTTGTGTCACAGATAGGTTGTTTATAGTTTCTCTTCCTGTGGAAAACAGAGAAGAAGTGCGTGGTGCAGGAGACTGAGAAGAAGATGAAGGTTAGGTAGAAATTTTCATACTTCATCCACTTTCTTCTTGATTAAGCCCACTTTATCCAACTGACTAGCTACAATCTTTAAGCCTGGTGTGTTGGATTGGGCTTCGTGTACCCCCGTATGTGAATGGAAATGTGAGGATTTTCTATTAAACATGCTCATCGAAGCATTGTTAATAGAGTTTTCGACCATGCCTTCGAAGTGCTCAAAGGCTGAGTCCTCATCCCAACACAAGAAATTGCCTCCACATGTGGCATCTACAAGATTCCTTATGTCATCATGGAGCCTATGATAAAAGATCTAGACCTATTGCCAGCGTGGGACACCGTGGTGGGGACATTTTCATAGAAGCTCGTGGAATCGCTCCTAAGCCTCATGCATCTATTCTCTAAAATTTTGTGTGAATGTGGTAATAGCATGCCTTAAGGCATTTGTGCGGCCTATAGGAAAATACTTCTTTCAGAACTCATGTTCCAAAGATTCCCACATTTCTATCGGTGTAGTCCATGTAAGGGTTCTAAACCAAAAGGCAGCTTTATCATTCAATGAAAAGAACATTTTCATCAGCAACGTGTGTTAATCATGGCCCTGCAGACCCAAGGACTGGGTGAGATTTTTCAGCTCTTCTAAATGCTGAAAAGGGTCCTCAGAAGCAAGACCATAGAAGTGAGGGATAAATACAATTATGTTTGGCTTCAACTCAGCAGCACGACCCCCGGCAGGATAACGTACCACAGGCATGGGTTGTGCAACAGTGAGATTATAGTAATCCGGTAGTTGAGGTCTACTAGGTTGAGGTGCCTAGGGAGCTTGAGGACAGGGGTTTGCTAATAGATTAACAACTTGAGTAAGCTGTTGCACCTATTAGGTAAGGATATTCATTTGTAGTTGTGTCTCAAACAAATGTTGAAGGTTAGGTGGTGAACCCCTCTCCGTTAGTGGTTGGTTGGGAAAGTTAAGGTAGGGAGGAGGTTGAAACCTATGGATTGGAAGTGGTGGTGGTGGAGTATATGCAAAAAGATGTGGAAGAAGTTCTTCAAAGTCCTCGAATTGTGCGGAGTCATGGTCATCCTTAGGATGAATGGAGTGGTGGATGGGAGTTTGAGGCCTAGGAGGTACAAGATTGGATGTGGAAGGCATAGAGGTGGAACTGGAAGCTTGGGCAGTAGAACCCAAGGGAGGTACAAGCTCGGGATTCTAGGATCTCCTACCTTCCATGAGTTGATTTTTGAAAAAATGCTTTTCGAAATCAATACAACTCACAGAAAGGAAAGCAATCTCAATCAATCAGAAATCCCAATATCTCAACAATCTCAACAATCAAAGACCAATCAATCAATCCAAGCGAGATAATCACATATTTTGCTTAGGGTCCGTTGGTTGCGAAAAGAGGAGATTTAATATGTGTTCGTTGTAATACACTCCTAAATCACACAACATATTTAAATTTATAAACTCAGATTCAGAAAGGAGTCCGAGATCGTTCACAGAGAGCAAATATGGAATTCACATATTAATCTTCATTCGAAATAAATGAGCACAGTAAATTGAGCACAATAACAGATATTCAATCAATAAAACTTGTCAAATTGATATTCAATAACAATCAATGTATCTCAGAAGATGTAGAGACAAAAGAATAAAGAGGACCTAAAAAGTAGTGATATAGATCACCATTTAGATCCCTCTAATTAACCATGCATCTCATATTCAATTTATTCAAATAATCCAATAATGCCTCAATTTCAAAACTTAGGTACTTAAATAATCTAACTGTACCAGCAGAACCAAATCATACATTGCCCATGTTGTATCAGATGACTTAACTTCACAGCACAGAGCCTCACAGAAGGCATAGCATCAGAGCATAAGGCTTCTCACAAAAGCCTTTCTTCTTCTTCTTCAAGACTTTCAAGAGCAAGGCCTTCAAGCACAAGCACACAGCTAAGTATTAGCCTTCCTTCCTTCAGCACATGCCCAAGGCACTTCAGAGCAAAACCCTCTCCCCTCCTCACAAATCCTCTTCTTCTCTTCTCTCTCAGATAACCAGGGTTAATCAGGTAATCGGATCCAGCATAGTGGCCAGACCCACGTGCCGTGTGCACGGGTGAGGTGTGAAGGCGCGAGGGGGCGCATGTGTGGGGGACCCGACCCCCCGGTGTACTGGGTGAAGAGGCACTGTCACAAAATCAATTTAAGTGCTGCAGTGAGTTTGTCCCACACGATGTAGGACTACTTGCTGGGCGTTTCTTCGTGTAGCAGCAGCAGGTGGAGCTCGCTCTAATTGAAGGTACTGCAACTGCTCTTCTCTTCGATTGATGCTGTACGTAGTTGCGTTGAAGGGTTCCACAGCTCTCAGAGTTGGAAGCGAGATGGGCTAGTGACAGTATGGCAGTGGTTGTCACCGAAGAAGACAACGGCGATAGCGAAGTCGACCTGCAAGAGAAACACGGCCTAGGGCCCAATTAGATAGCTGGTGACCTTCGTCATGATGTGGCGAAGGTAATGGTGGGTGCGATTTAGTGCAAGGAAGTGTGAGGTGGCCAGACAGCGATGGTGGTGGCTGTGAGTGGGGGAGTCCAGCCGACAATTTTAGAGGCCAAGAGCTCCAATAACTTTGAGGCTTTTGATCTCTGGATCATGGGGAAAGTGTGGATGGAAGCGGTGGGGTGTTTGGTGGTGTGTGTTGGCCGGGCAAGCTCACCGAAGCTTCACCGACCGTGAAGATGACCTTGGGGGAGCGAGGTGGTCTGTGGTTGAAATGAGAGGGAAAAGGGTTAGGAAGATTCATAAGAAGGAGATGAAGGATTATACCTAGTTAATGGAGGAAGGGGATGAGGAAAGGCGCCGACGCCGGAGACGAAGAGAACTCCGTTGAAAGGAAGCAGCGCCAATGAAGGGGTAGGTCGCCTCTGCTTTGGTTGACGAGAGGCAGAGGAATGAGAGGAAGGTTAGGGCCGAGCCAATTTGGCTGTTGGCTGGCCTGAAGAAGCTATCGAGTAGGGTCACCAGAGTTGAGCCGAAGGGTAGCTGGAGAAGGGAAGAATTGGGGTATTAATGCCTAAACTCGACTAGTTCTGGATGGTACAAGATGTTAGAGCTTATATAGAGCTACTGGGCAAGATCTATACAAGGAAACTGTGCTAATTGGCTTCATTAGGAGTCAAGAAGAACCCAAGAAATCGATGTGTTCGCAAGACCTTTCTGGGACAAATCAAAGCCCAAGATCCGTCCTAATCTCTTTCTTGTAGTGTGAACATCAATCCCACCAAATTTGGTGGGATTTGATGAAGATTTGAGAAGGTTTAGGTGAAGTCAAAGGCTTCTTGGAGGTCAGTTGACCTCCAATGGTGGCAGGGCTTGCTTGAAAAGAAGATAACAAAGCTGGGGGGCTAAATGTAAGGAATTCAAAAGCTAGGAGCTTGATTGAGAGAAATAGAGTTTTAAAGGACTAAAATGCAAATTTAGTTAATACGAAATCTGACTGGGCCCAAATTTTGATACAAACCAAATTTGTATCCAAGGAATCTGATGAAGTTGGATTTTACGTAGAAACCCAAATTAGGGTAGAAATTTGTCTGTGACTCTATTTATGGTCAAAATAGGTTCAGATGGTCAAATCAAGGATACCAAACCTCAAGGAATATTTTTCTATGAATTTTAGAAGGTTTAGATGAATTTTATCCTGACTAGAACCTCTGTAATTCAAGCGGGTTAGAAATTAGGGTTTTAGGTATTATATTGGTTCTCGAAATGCATGAAACCCTATTTCTGTCTGTGTGAACCCTCTTATTAGACTTTAATGCTCATTTGACCTTAGATTAACCCTGGAAAATCCAGTGGTTACTCTACTTTCATAATGTGATGTTAAAACTGCAGAATTAACCCTGATTTAGTGTTCTTCTCTCAGAATGGATCTGAATGGAATTATGATTCTTAGGCGACTATGTAGGAGTATTTGTCACTTGATTATGACTAAATAAGGCTACTTATGGCTCATGATGATGTTATCATGATACCCCCATGACTAACTTTTGTTAGTCCCTTAGCAAAATCTTATAGAAAGAACTAGATTTCTAAACCATGATTTGTTGTTCAGATGCCTGATTTGTTTCACTTCCTAGAAATTAGGTCAAAATGCCAACAATAGTCCTATAGGTACTCAAGTATCAATCAAGATCCAGACTTGACCAGCTTCAGCCTAAGTGTTCTGCAAAGGTTTCTAAGGTCCGTAAAAAACTACCCAGCGATTAATTGAATCCAACGGTTAAAGCACCCATGCTTAAACGTAACAAGTCCAGGTTCAATTTGTTAGTGCATTTTTGTAAGAGAGAGATACAAGGATTTTTTCATTTGGAGAGTTTTCTCTCCTTTCTTTTATTTTTCCCTAAATCCAGCCTTAGGTTGGCCCTAAACACGGTCTGTATTGGATTCCTCGTCCCCACCATCAATCCTTGAAGTGTCCCTAGCTTTCGATGCTTCGGGATAGCACCACCCATGCCAACCCCCAGAACCCTGGCTTTCGACACTTCGGGATAGTGCCACCCATGATGTTCTATAGCTAAATTCAGGCCCTAGCAATCGACATTTTGGAATAATCCCATCCATGGCACTTGAACCAACACAAGGTGCTTACATGCCCCCAGTAGGATATTTAGATATCCTAGGAGACAAGCACCGAGGAGATGATATGTTATTATACATCTTCGAGGCAGATTTCCCACCTCTCCATATCAGGAACTCGTCCAATCAACTTGTGTTGTTAAGCCGCTCCTAAGCTAGATCTTCGAGATGGCTTTTCATGACAGAACACTTTTGTCATGATTTTATTTATTAAGCGCACTAAACAACACTTAGTGTGTGATTTTAGGTGCTTAGGCTACCAAGTCCTGCAAACCAAAGGACAGACAACAGAGCCGAATAATCCCTAAGCCTTAAACCTACTACATCAGCTTCACATTTTACTCAATGTCTTGAGGACTAATCTGGATCTTAACAAATATGTGAATTTTTAAGCCCTAAAACAAGCCCAATAGGCCTAAGATCAGACTAATCTGGATCTTAACAAATATGTGAATTTTTAAGCCCTAAAACAAGCCTAAGAGGCCTAAGATTAGCACTCATACTAATCTCCTTATCTTTTTCATTTCAAGACATTAGTTTTTTCTTTTGATTAGGTCTAGAACTTAAGTAAATCTCATAATCATTTTCTATGACTATTAATTTTATTCTTGATTTTGCTCCTTTTTTGACATTTGAATTTTTCTCTTCTTTTCCTCCTCAAGAAAGATTTTCAATCAAAATTTCCTCCCCTTTCTCTAATTTTTCTTTTTCATTTTTTTTATTTTTTATCATTTTTTAATATGTATTTTTTTTGTTAGAACCCCTCAGAGAATTGAATTTCCAAATGTTTGCACTTTAACACTCCCTCATACCTAAGTTTTGCAATATCCGCATTGTAAACTAGGATGGTACAAAGTCAGTTTGGTTCAAAGTTTAGAACAGGATCAAAGGGTGGGTGAACAGGTTGGGATGACTGTTGCAGACAATTTCAAGATTTGATAAAAGTACCAAAGGTGGAGTCAATTGTTCTAAAGTTGAACTCAAAAGTGCACTAAGAGTGTAGCTCAAAAAGGATGATTATAAGAGCCTCGATTTTTTGAAATGACGGGTTGCCTCCCGTTAAGAGCTAAATTTAATGCCTTCAGCTAAGAAGAAGGTGGTCAAGGAGAAGGGGTGGTCAAATTAGAGGAGTTTTGTATAATAAGCACCTTGATAAGTCGCCTGGTTGGTCCAACTAGGTGCTTATTCAAATCAACAGGCCAATGATGCAGACCAAACCCAATTAGTTTAATGGGTTGATGGATGTGAATCAGTAGATGTGAAGCCCACCAAATACTTTGAGGCTCAAAGAGATGTGGAAATGTGAATCTAGGGTTTGGCTGAATCGGCTCAGCCTAATCAGAGTAGGGATCCTCAAAAGAAAATGGATCTAAAAAGGATGTAGGAACCCTATAGGTGAGATCAGAGAAGGATAAGGAGTGATTAACAATCTGATCAATATCTGATACTCGATCAAAAGATGAAGGTGAATCATATGCAACCAGATCGGAGAGAGGTGAGTCAGAGTAGAAATTGATTTTGGTGGTGAGTTGAAGTTAGGATCGAATTTTGGAAGGTTCTGTATGTGTATAAGAAGTTGTGGCTTCTTTGAGGTCCAAATCATTGGCCTCAGCATCAGAGTCAAAGAACGGATCAGGGATGCTGAGGTCGTAAACTGGCTCGTAATTATCAGGAAACAATGGTTCTTCGAAATTAGAGTATGATTCGAAATCATCAGAGAATTTGCGAAAATCAATTTTTGAACTTGATTCTAGATCGGGATTTCCACCATAGAATGAATCATGTTGTGTAGAATTAGCAACCTGACTTGGATCTAACCTAATCTCAAATTCTGAGCTCAAACAGGTGTCCTTATTAGGCATAGGCTCAGTTTCTTGGCTCTTAAGGTAGACTCAATCAAAATCCAACTCTTCTAACTCCTCTGTTTCTGTATCGTAAATCGATATGACTTCTGAAAATTTAATTTGTATCTCTGAGGAGTTTGGAGAGATGTATTCATCAAATACGAGCCCAAAATCATAGTCTAGATCCAAAATCTAATTCTCATCACATTTGGCCTCTTGATTATCCCAAATAGGCTAAAATCTAGATTCTACGTTAGGGTTAGGAATTGGGTCAGTAGAATCTGGACATGATTCTATTGGGATGTCAGAATCACTCTCGAGGATTACCTTAACAGGATAAGGTTCAGGAATTACATCCTCAGGAAGTTCTGATTCAAGCTCACTATAGGTGTTTGGGAAATCAAGGCATGATAGAGATGCTTCATGGCTCTCTAAGGCTGGTTTAGAATTGGGAACACCTACAATTGGATCCTCTCAACCAACATCAAGATCAGGTATGTCAATCTACACAAAGTTTAAATCTAATTCCATTTGGGTTGGGGGTCCACAACAACATTGATTTTCAAACTCGAGTTCTAGGAAATCACGTTGATCCTCAATGTTGTTCTAAGGTGTCTCATCAGTTTCTAAGGAGATATCTGGGTATTTTTTATCAATGGCTTTGTACACCCTATTCAGTAATTTTCCACGTTCCTCCATGAGACGTTGGTGTTTTTCCAAAAGTAGGGGATTTGACCAACATTGTAGATACTCATTGCTATGTAATTTCCTCAATTCAATATATTCTAATAAGAGATCATCCCGGGTTGAACCATGTGTCATTTTGGTCAAAATCATTTCAACACGATTCATAATGTGGGTTATTGTTTTTGAAACATTAACCTAAATGTACCTAGATGGATCAAAGGTTTTGTAATATTCATCATGATGTCTAAGACTAGCCTTGATCATTTTTTCTTTTCTGCTCATTTGGGATTCAGGTTTCCTACAAATTCTTCCTAAATTGTCAGGTTGCATTTTCAAATTAGGTGGTAGATTAAGATGTAGAATCAAATTCAGGTTTAGATTGAATTGCTTAGATTACATCAGAAATCCCACAAAAGATCAACTTTAATGAGGCCTCTAGGTTAACAACCTAGTGACCTTCCTTATGTATGTGCTCTAGAGAATAGATGAGGGACTAGATGTGAATTAAATCCAATCAAGGCACCCAAAGATCTTTGGATGACTAAGGAGGTTCGAGGTGAATGATATCTCTCGATCAAAAAATCACTCACCCGAGAAATACTTAGGCAGCCAGGAAGGGAGAGCCCTGCAATGGCCCCTACATGGTAGAGTGTCCCCACGGGTTACAAGATTTCCCCAACCCGACCTTCCTTGTCACTGAGTATCCAAGTAGATCAAAATGAGTAACTTGACCCCTTAAGTCTACAAATTTTAATCCTAAATTATGATGCTTTGAATTTCACTTGAAATTTAGAATTGATTGTGATTTGTGACCTAATTTGAAGGTTGGTTAACCTACCAGGTGGGTCAACTTTACCTAATCTGCCTTAAAGTTTAGGATGAGTTGGGTAATGAACCTAAAATCACCTTGTGTGGTTTGCAAGCAGGTTAGTACGTCACAAGTATTAAGGATTCAAGTGAATGTTAGAACCTTCTTTTAGGGTCTTCTTGATTAGGTCAATTCAAACAAGGATTGGGTGACACATAATGCGGGAAATCAATTCTCTTTTAATTCAGGCAAGTGTGCTTTCCTCAAGCCCTAAAGTAGAAACCCTAATTTGGCTCTTTTCCAAGTCCAATTCTTTCCAAGTTGGGCACCTAAGGCTCAATCAAGAAGGTGGATAGCCCTAGGCACCTTAAGTACCTAGTAGGTGCAGAAATCTGGATGGGGATGTCTAAGTAAATCAAATCAGGCAACTCAAGTGATTAAATCTAAGAAAGAATGCGAGTTGATCCTAATTGATTCTTCTTTTTAATTCTTTCCAGAAATAGGGGCTTAAGAAGGAAGTAAGATTACCTGCCCCTGGTGTGGCTGTCATGTGGCTGATCTTCTCGATGAGTACCTCGCACAACCACAATAAAATAAATAGGGCAAGTTAGTGCTCAGATAAATCAAGAAAGATAAGATTAATGGTGAATTGCACGTTACGCCCTGACAACGGTGACAAAATGTTGGTTGCGAAAAGAGGAGATTTAATATGCGTTCATTGTAGTACACTCCTATCTCACAACACATTTAAATTTATAAACTCAGATTCAGAAAAGAGTTTGAGATCGTTTGCAGAGAGAAAATATGGAATTCACACATTAATCTTTATTCACAATAAATGAGCATAATAGCAGATATTCAATGGATAAAACTTGTCAAATTGATATTCAATAACAATCAATTTATCTCAGAAGATGTAGAGACAAAAAGAATAAAGAAAACCTGAAAAGTGGTGATTTAGAACACCATTTAGATCCCTCCAATTAAGTATGCATCTCATATTCAATTTATTCAAATAATCCAATAGAGCTTCAATTAAATAACTTAGGTACTTAAATAATCCAATAGTACCAGTAGAACCAAATCAGACGTTGCCCATGTTGTATCAGACAACTTAACTTCACAACACAGAGCCTTACAGAAGGCACAACATCAGAGCACAAGGCTTCTCACAAGAGCCTTTCTTCTTCTTCTTCAAGCCTTTAGCGCGAGGAGGCGTGTGCATGGGGGACCCGACCCCCCGGTGTACTTGGCGAAGAGGCACCATCACAAAATCAATTTAAGTGCTGCAGTGAGTTTGTCCCACACGATGTGGGACTATCTGCTAGGCATTTCTTCGCGTAGCAGCAGCAAGTTGAGCTCGCTCTAATTGAAGGTTCTGCAGCTGCTCTTCTCTTCGATTGATGCTGCACGTAGTTGCGTTGAAGGGTTCCATAGATCTCATAGTTGGAAGCGAGATGGGGTGGTGATCGTATGGCAGTGGTCCTCACCGAAGAAGACAACAGAGACAGCGGAGTTAACCTGTAAGAGAAGCACGGCCTAGGGCTCAATTAGATAACCGATGACCTTTGTTGTGATGTGGCGAAGGTAATGGTGGGTGCGATTTAGTGCAAGGAAGTGTGAGGTGGCCGGACGACGATGGTGAAGGTGGCAGTGAGTGGGCTAGTCCGGCTGGCGATTCCAGAGGTTAAGAGCTCCAATAACCTTGGGGCTTTTGATCTATGGATCGTGGGGAAAGTGTGGATGGAAGTGGTGGGGTGTTTGGTGGTGTGTGTTGGCCGGGCGAGCTCACCGAAGCTTCGCCGGCCATGAAGAAGATGGTGGGGGAGCGAGTGGTCTGTGGTTGAAATGAGAGGGAAAAGGGTTAGGAAGATTCAGAAGAAGGAGATTAAGGATTATACCTAGCTAATGGATGAAGGGGATGAAGAGAGGCACCAGTTATGATTGGCCGACGCCTGAGACGAAGAGAACTCGAAGTGGTGCCGATGAAGGGGTAGGTGGCCTCTGCTTTGGTCGGCAAGAGGCAGAGGAATGAGAGGAAGATCGAGGCCGAGCTAATTTGGCTATTAGCTAGCCTGAAGAAGCTGTCGAGGAGGGTCACTAGAGTCGAGCCAGAGGGCGGCTGGAGAAGGGAGGAACTGGGGTATTAAGGCCAAAACTCGACTAGTTCTGGACGGTGGAAGATGCTAGAGCTTATATAGAGCTCCTGGGCAAGCTTTATACAAGGAAACTGTGCTAATTGGCTTCATTAAGAGTCAAGAAGAACCCAAGAAATTGATGCATACATACAGCCTTTCTGGGGCAAATCAGAGCCCAAGAGCCGTCTCAATCTCTTTCTTGTAGTGTGAACATCAATCCCACCAAATTTGGTGGGATTTGATGAAGATTTGAGTAGATTTAGGTGCGTTCAAAGGCTTCTTAGAGGTCGGTTGACCTATAATGGTAGCAAGGACTTGCTTGCAAAGAAGATAACAAAGTTGGGGGGCTAAATGCAAGGAATTAAAAGCTAGGGGCTTGATTGAGAGAAATAGAGTTTTAAATGACTAAAATGCAAACTAGGTCAAAATGAACTCTGATTTGGCCCAAATTTTGATACAAACCTAATTTGACCCAAGGAATCTCATGGTGAAGTTGAATTTTAGTTTTAACCAAGTTTGATTAGGCAATTTACGCAGAAAGTCAAATTAGGGCAAAAGTCTGTCTGTAACTGTTTATGGTCAAAATAGGTTCAGATGGTCAAATCAAGGATACCAAACTTCAAGGAATATTTTTTTATGAATTTTAGAAGGTTTAGATGAATTTTATTTTGACAAGAACCTCTGTAATTCAAGTGGATCTGAAATTAGGGTTTTAGGTGTTGTATTGGTTATCGAAACACCTGAAATCCTATTTTTGTCTGTGTGAACCCTCTCATTAGACTTTAATGCTCATTTGACCTTAAATTAACCCTTGGAAAATCCCGTGGTTACTCTGCTTTCATAATGTGATGTTAAAATTGTAGAATTTTCCCTGATTTAGTATTCTCTTATAATTGATCTGAATGGAATTATGACTCTCAGGTGACTATGTAGGAGCATTTATCACTTAATTATGACTAAATAAAGTTAGTTATAGCTCATGATGATGTTATCATCAAGGTCTACTACGCGAAAATAGTAGTATGCAAATAACTATTTCAGTACAATTGTATGCGTCCTAAAGAAAACCTAGTGAGGTGCAGACCTCTAAAATCCACCAGGAATCTGGATAAGATCGGCATGCAAATCCAGATCTTGTGATTACTCAAGAAGATGTGATAAAACTCCATGTGTTTGGATACTTAAATGATCGTACAGTGTATACAAAATAATCAATCAACAGAATAATAGTGATAATCAATCTTCTTAAATTTTATCCTTTCAGGTGATATTAACCGTGAGAGATGCCAGTGGAATTTTTGCAACTAATCTAATAAGATTTACATTTCAAGTGTTAATATGCAAGTAATGAGAAAAGAAATATACTTTCTTTTATATGGATTCTTTCAAGTGTACAAATTATTTAAACGTCCAAATTGTATTTTGGGATTCCTAAGCAGTTGATTGTAAAGACTTCCTAGATGAGGTGCTGGAATCCACGTCTACTTTTTAAAAAAATAAAATAAAATCTATATGTTGTTGAAAACCTCATCTTGGTAACGAAGGAAGACTTCAGTATCTATGTCTTCGTTTGACTTTGTGACATTTAGATTTGACATGTGAACAAAGAATCCGATGAGTAGACTGATCTTCTGTGGAAGTCGAGCTCCAGGATTTATTCATGGATTGGCTACACATTAATTTCGATTTGTTTTGCAACTCACGATTCCCCCACCTCTTTTATTGCAACTTAGTATAGAACCCGAGTGTTTTAGATTAGTTTATATATATTAGTTTTATTCCTATCAATCTCCTTCCCATTACCTATCCATAAGATTAGTTTAGACCAGTGGAATCCCTATCTACCTCCTTCCTATTTCATAGGTATCCATAGCTTCACGCTTGGTAGCTGAATGGTATGAAGAATGTGTTATGCAACAATATATACTGACGCTTTTAATTTGACAAAGGGAGATACCTCTAAGGGGCTATCCTTAAAATTTCTCTTAATTCAATATTTTTCTCTTTTCTTTTACAAATATAATCTCCATTAACAAGGAAGAAGTGGTTTACATCTAGAGGTAGCCCTTAATAGGGTGCAAGAGAAGAGAACAGCACTCCCTTAGTCAGTGGAACTCAAATGCACAATGAGGGAACATTTTGCCTCAAAAGAAAAAGCATAGAGCAAGACCCAGCACAATAAAATCAAACCAAAAACTAGAGAAACACAAAAGAATGTGCCTAATCTAATTATTCCCTAGCTTTGCACCATGCTCGGATAGTGATCCCACTGCCAACGGTGAAGAAAACATTCTATGCAAGATGGGGAAAACTAGCAATGTGGGACTAGTGTGAAGCCTAATCCTACCATTCTTGGACTCTAGTGTGGCCTCATCAGGATTTTAGCAATTGTTTGGCTACAAGTGTAGAAGTCGATGCTTAAGAATCTCTTGATTGCAACCTCCATCGTGAAGCTTTATGCTTGATCGTAGATCTAACTGCCTATCCGGATATGCAAATATCCTCATTACGGTAGTTGATTGAATCCAAGAATCAACATCATGGCAAGCATCCTTGCCAGGATTTCCACTTGCAAGCACCTTCCTAGTTTTCACTTGAGTACCTCATGTTGAGTCAAATTTGGGTACTTACGGGTAGGCCAACTTGATGACAACCTAAAACTTGTCACTGCAATCTTAGCTCAAGTAGCCGCTAGCTACCACAAGTTCTTGGGTCTCCAACCCTTAACAGTGCAAATCCACCTGTCATGGCCTTATCATCATTTTATCCAATTTTCCATCGATATTAGGATTTTCAATCCTATGGACCTACTGAACCTATTGACACCCTAGGATCCAACAATAGAATCATTTGCATCATTATTTAGGATTGAGGCAATGACTTAGTGATTGCGCATCAATCATAGGCCCTAATCCACCTGAATTAAGTTAGAACCTACCATAATTTAGTCATTCTGCAGACATATGCATCATACTTTGCATCGTTGTCGATTTATTAATTTTGTAAATAACAATGTCATATTATGTTCTAATTGAGAGGTATTAACAATTGTAGGTAATCTGGGGCTGTGGATGACCGATCCAACCACATGGATCTACTCAAAATGAAGACGGGAGTTCAACGCTTTCGAGATCACATCGATCAGACTCCCGTAGCATCCTAAGGAGTCCATAGAAGAGCAAGATCCAAGAGGCAAATAGGTGAAAATATGGACCTTAGATGATAAATCCGACCACACGAATGGATCCGAATCAGCGATTGCAGTCCAACGGCGTAAGAATCATCGCGATCGGAGGCCTATAGCACCATCTACAAAGGAGAAAGATGAATGGCCACAATGGTGCCACGTGGCACCATTGCAACTGCCCCTCTCCACACCCCCAACTTTTGAAGGCACTTTCCCGTGCGCTGTAGGCCATTGGATCATCATCCAACGGCCACAACGTGCCCACATAGCAGCTGCAGATGCACCTCACCAACTGAGAATAAGCCTCATCCATTGGATCTTCATCCAACGATTGAGGGCGGCAGTACGAGGATTTGGAAACTTGACAATCCACGCCTTGAGTGTGTTGGCTCACGCGCTAGCAAGAGAAGAGAGGACGCGAGATCGAAACACAATCCGTGCGAAATCAGCGAGGAAGCGTGCGCAGATGACTCAAAGCCCTTGGATCAAGATCAGACGGCGCTGGTGCCGACACATGGTGATCTGGCTAGCGTTGATTAGCCACATGCATGATGACGCGCGCATCCGTGATTTGAAGATCAAAGGTGGTGGCTCTACGAATCTAAGCCGTCCGATCTCACAATCAAACGACCAAGATTTGGCACGCACGTTAGGCGCAATTAAAGTGCAAGCGGGTGTGTGAGGAGAGAGAAACAAGAGAGCGGCATTGGAACGAGGGTGCACGACCGTCAGATGCGAATCCAAGCACCCAGAAGATGTTACGTGTCAACCAGAGAAGCAATCCACGCGATGAAGGTGCAAATGAAGGTGTTTTAAGGGGTGATTTTGCCCGTTGATCTCTCGATCGACGAATCTGATCACCAAAGGGTTGTTGCACGATTGTGAGGGCTTAAATGCCACCAGATGATCAAAAGGTGGCCCAGAGCCCCCCCAGAAGATCATCTTCTAGCAGAACCTCTCTATATCCTCTTCAGTTCTTCAGACCTTCTTCTCCGGCTCTCTCTGTCTTTGGCTCTCTTCCTCTGGAGCACCCACTAAGCCACCTTGGTGGACCACTGTTGCTCTCCCCAACCTCTCCAAAAGGCCACCACGGACCACCCGCGGTGCCCTAGTTCTATTAGATAGTAGTTTTTCACTCATGCTCTAGTTATAGATAGATAGCAAGTATATGTTCTAGTCATAATTCTATTTCTACAATTCATGATCAAACCATCTACGTGATATACATATTGTGATTAGTATTATATATATATATATATATATATATATATATATATATATATATATATATATTAGTTTGCAATTAGTAGCATATTCTATAGTTAGCATTTTAATTCAGTTATGAAATCGGAAATGTTTTCTGTCTCCCTGAGTTCGACTAGGACTCACCTGTTCCATTAAAATTTATTTGTCGAGATATATTTCGTGCTATACTACGACGGAATTATTCAAAAACACGACTTACGTCACAAACAAATTGGCACCATTGTTGGGGAGGCAATAAAATTTTTTATTTCTGATTCTCTGAACTTCATAGTAATAATTCTTTATCTACTTGCTCTCTTTGATGTGCAAGAAAACAGGACGAACTGAATCTGCACACACATTGAGTGCAGATTTTAAAAAAAAATTAGGTGCACATCTTCTCTATCTTAGTTTTAGGTTTCTTTCTAAATCTTAGGTTAGATTTAAATTTTAGTTATATTTTTCTTTCTGAAAAAAAACAAAATTCAATTGGGTTTATTTTCGTGAACAAAAAAACCAAAAAAAAATTAGGTAGTTGGATTAGGGTTTCCTTTTGAATCCTAGGTTAGAAGTTACTTGAAAAGAAAAAAATAGAGAAAATTTTGAAAAGGTTTTTCCCTCCAAAAAAAAAATTTGAAAAAGTTTGCAAAAAGAAAAGAAGAAGAAAAAAAGTGTTTTGGTGGGAAGATTTGAAATTTGAACTTCAAACCTTTCGAAAGCCTTTCCACCACATCCCTGATTTTCAGTTGGATTTTAAGGAGCAATTTAAAATTTTATTTTTTGAAAATATATTGAGCAAAGAATTCTGAAATTTGGGTGCAAGCTTCATTTTCAAACCATCTTTCAAAAGGCACCATTTCTTTGAGAAAATTCTGATTATGTAATTTTTAAAAATTTGCGAAGTACATGGAGGTCAAATTGACCTAGATTTAAAAATTTTTGAATTTGAAATAGCAATTATGAACAATTTGCAAATTTTATCTTACCAAAAATGATGGGGTTTGAAAGCTAATCTCATTAGCTTTCATTTCCATATTTTTGCAGAATTTTCAAAGTTTATTTGATACTATTTCAAAGTAGAAAATTGACTAGGGGTCAAGATTCTAGATTTGACCCTCTGACATTTAAAAATTCTTATTTATTCGATTGAAACAGTAAAAATTACAAAAAAAATTC
This sequence comes from Thalassia testudinum, assembly GCA_037157565.1. NCBI lineage: Eukaryota > Viridiplantae > Streptophyta > Magnoliopsida > Alismatales > Hydrocharitaceae > Thalassia > Thalassia testudinum. The sequence continues at coordinate 37,429,040 of JAZHRO010000051.1, read as the reverse complement.
TTGAAAATATAATTGAAAACGGAATCTGCATGTCTAATTTCAAATTATTTGGATTCCATTTGCGTATCAAAGAATTGTTTTATTCCTGTTGGTCTGTTGAAACCCTAGAACTGCATGAACTGTAGGTTACACTTTTAGGGTCAAAATTTCTAGAGACAGCACATTTGAGCTAATCTAGACTAAATCAAGTCTAGCGGCTAGCCAATGAGCTTGGTCACCATGTCGACCGCTCACCACCTACTGAACTGAAGAAAAAAAGGTTAAAAAATCACAAGAACACACCTAATGACCTGCATTTCTCTTGAAACTACTAGGTGATCTCAACCTCTTCTGCCAAACTTGGTGACTAAGCCTATAGGATAGTGTCAAACGACCGCAGCTAAGGGGTTTAGGGTCAAAATTTCTAGAGACCACACATTTGAGCTAACCTACACTAAATCAAGTCTAGTGGCTAGCCGGTGAGCTTGGTCACCTTGTGGACCGCTCGCCACCTACTGAACTGAAGAAGAAAAGGTTAAAAAATCACAAGAACACACCTAATGACCTGCATTTGTCTTGAAACTACTGGGTGATTTCAACCTCTTTTGCTAAACTTGGTGACTAAGCCTGCAGGATAGTGTCAAACGACCGCGGCTAAGGGGTGTAAAGGAACTGGAGGTGAAAGCCGAAGGAACAACCTTCCTCTTAGTCCCCTCGTAACCAGACTGACCGAGTTAGCTTAAGAGGTGGGGATTATCTTTAGTCAGTTTCTTGACGAATTTCTTCGATAATTTAAACTTGAACGAAAAATCTGATCATCTGATCTTAAGGACCAATCTGATTAACAAGGCCTTAGCCTTGTTTTGCTTGACTACACCAACCCTTTGAGTTGGTGCATGCAAGGAAGAAGGTCATTAAGACCTAAACTTGTTGGACCTTGTGACCTAAACCCAAGGCGGCATAGGTGACTCTCACCTAAACCTTCTTCCCAACCCTCTTCCTCTCAATTGGCTGAGATGGATAATCCCAATCCTAGAGCTAGTCAGGGCCCTGAGAATCAAGATCCAATGGCTCATCTGGAAGCCAGGGTCGAGGAGTCTAAGCAAAGATACAAGCAGAGCATTGGCAGGATCCTCACAACGCTAGATAGGATGCAGCATCCACCACGCGGAGAACAACTGTAGGACTTCTACAATCCGACGACGATGATTATATCACCTCAGGTCCGGATTCCCACAGGTAGAGATGCATTCGAGTTAAAGCCAAACATCATAAGTCTAATTTAGACCCACTTCCATGGAAACTCGAATGTGGATCCTTTCTAGCACATTGAAGATCTGAGTCGAATTGCAAAGTCAGTTCGACCAAGAAATGTAGACATTGGAATTGTTCTCATGAAGCTTTTTCCTTTCTCTCTCAAGGATAAAGCTTCCTATTGATTCAAGACTATCGGGTGGCCGATTGGAACCTAGGAGGAATTACAGTGCGAATTCCTCCAAAAGTTCTTCCCGATTGGCCGAACAAATGCAACGAGGCACGCAATCATAACCTTCTCCCAAGGCCCAGGAGTGAAACTGCATGACGCCTAAGATAGATTCCATGATCTTCTCAGGAAATACCCGCACCATGGTGTACCTGTTGGAGCTAGAGCACCGCGATCGTTTATTTTGATGATAACAAAACACGTGTCATTTAACATTTGCACTTGAAGTCTTAGATTTCAGGTTAATTGCAAATGGAGACATGGTTAGAAAGAGTTCAAGCTCGCATCCAGGACGAATTGGAGGATCTTGATGGAGAACACAGGAGCTTCGTGAGGAGCGATGACTTGAAGAAGGAAGGAGATGAAGAATAGAATAGATTTCCTTTCTCTTGTACTCTATATATTTTTGTTTCTTTTGTTGTTCTTTATTTTGTTACTTAGATTCATGTTAAAGAGACTCAAAGTACCCTAACAGTAGTTCTAGGAACACCTGCACAATCCTAGGATACTTAGGTTTTCTGTACAGAACTTAGAAAATCAAACTAGGGTTCAAACAGCCTTTTCAGACGTCTAATATGAAAATCAGACGTCTAATAAATACTTTTAAGACGTCTAACTGTTGACTCAGATGTCCGATTATGTTTAGGCTGGACTTAGTTAGTTCTGTCTAATGAAATCAGACGTCCAGACCTTAGCCCAGACATCTTAGAAGACTTCTGATGACTTTTCCAGATGTCCAATTAGTAGACCGTTGGCTGCCTTACAAAACACTGAAGGAAATGACCGTTAGAGCCTTATCAGACGTCCGTAAGTGTTCCCAGACGTCTGATACATGACCATTTTGCCTCAGCTAACCCAAAATCTCTTCTCAAAGATCTTATAGCCATTGCACTCTCTTGGAAATCCATTCCCGCAGAAAAGTAGGTTTCCAGACGTCCAGACATCAGCCCAGACATCCTGTATGTCGTCTAATGACAATGCACCAGAACCCTGTTTAGATCTGATTCAAGTCAGGAAGGAAACCTACCTAAAATCAGACGTCTGACTTTATTCCCAGACGTCTTAAACTGGTTTTCCAGACGTCCGATGCCAGGATCAGACGTCTGATAACCCTGTCAGTGTAATGATTAATCCTGATTTCGGCCTGATTTTCTTAAGCTTGCACCCAACGGCTATGGAAGACTTCCAAGGCCTTCCAAAGCCTTCCTAGGGCCTCTATAAATAGAGGGGAGCTTTTTCCACTCAAATACACACCTAGAAACACCAAGACACACTTAGCAACATACTTTCCACTCTTTCGTGCCTAAGAGAAGCTCTTGCTCTCTAAGCTCAAGTTCTACATCTAGAGAGCATCAATCTTTCGCGCACCTGCTCTCCCGCCGTAGTTCACGAGAGCACCGTCGCGTCGACGCGTGGTTCATGCATCCGCGTCATCGACGCACTTCTTGCAAAGGGAAGCACCCTAATTCCTATAGAAGCTTAGGTTAAGGTTTACTTTGTTGGCTCTATAGGACTACATTTGTAATTTACTTTGTTATTTGATTGGGTATTCGCTTTGCGAATTCCCATCTCCTTCGTGAGACAAAATCCTTCTCGTGAAGAGAAGGGGTTTGAGGTACGATACCCTCGTATAAAGTAGCGTAGTTGTAATTGAGGTTATACTACCCTCGTTTAAGTAGTACGTTAGTGGATTTGATCAACTTGGTTGATCGGAAAATCCTAACTCGAGAGGGTTAGGTGGTGGTTTTCACCCGGTTTTAGTTTCCACCTAAAAATCATTGTATATATTGTGTGATTGACTATTTGTGAGATTGTTCTATATTTTAATTCTGTAATTTTTACATCACGCTGATCTCACACCCTCCAAGTAAGTAGGAATTAACAATTCGTATCAGAGCTGGTTCTTGCTGTTTCGGCGTAACAACCAAGCAAGAAGATCCGATGGAGGGAAGCGTCACCGCCACCAAAATCGTTGAGGAGCAGTCCACCGTCCGACCGCCTTTCCTCGATGGAAGCAACTACGGGTACTGGAAGTTACGGATGAAGATGTGGCTTCAAGCTGCCAACTTTGTGTTATGGGAACGTTGTGAGACCCCATACGAAGTCCCGGAGAAACCCTATAGAGGCTATTCGTAGCAGCAGACTCGCGAGCTTTCCCTCAATGCGAAATCTATGAATGTGTTATACTGCGCCCTTGGCCTGGAGGAATTCAACCTTATATCTCAGTGCGCCACTACATACGAGGTATGACACACTTTAGAAGTTACACACAAAGGTACGACTAAGGTGAAGTCTTCTAAAATTAATTTACTTTCACAAGAATTTGACTCATTTTCTATGAAAGCTAACGAAACTTTAAGTGAGATGAACACTAGGTTCACTCTCATAGTAAACAATTTGAAAGCTTTAGGGAAGACCTTCATCAAGGGAGAGCTTCAAGGAAAGCTACTCCGTTCCCTTGGACCAGAATGGGAGCAGAAGGTCACTGCGATTGAAGATGCAAACGAGGTGGAGGAGGTCAATATGGAGGATCTCCTAGGCAATCTAATGGCCTATGAGACAAAACTGAATCAGAAGGACACACCGGAACCAAGACCGAAGAAGACCCTCGCATTCAGAGCCACATTAGATAGCGAGGTAAGTTCCAACGACGAAGACTTTAAGTTTTTACTTAAAAAGTTTTCCAAGTTTTGTAGGGAATCAAAGAAAGAGAAGAAGGAGAAGAAGGAAAGCCCAAGACGTTGCTACCACTGTAACGAGAAAGGGCATCTGCGACCAGAATGCCCTCTTCTCAAGGAGAAGAAGAAGGAAAAGGAGAAGTCTAAGAAGAAGGCGTTCCAAGCAACTTTGGATGACTCGAGCTCAGAGGAAGAAGAAGAGCAGAACCTGGAGAAAGAAACCGCTTGCTTTGGTTTCATGGCCAGAGGAATTGATAGCGACAGCGAAAGCGGAAGCGACTCCGACAACAAGGTAAATTCTGATTTACAAGATGCTTTTAATGAGCTTTTTGAAGTTAGTAAATCACTTAAAATAGAAAATAAAAATGTTAAAAAGAACCTTAGTTTTCTTAAAAATGAAAATGATTGGTTAAAAAAATAACTTAAGGATCTAGAAACTAGTACTAAGGATAATAACTTGCTATAAGAAAATAAAAATTTAATCAATGAAAATACTAAATTGATTGAAGAAAATGCTAGTCTAAAGTTAGAAATTTATGATTTAAAGACTAAGATGAATATTATAGAAAAATAAATTGCATGTCTTAGGGAAAATTCTAACAAATTAATCAACAAAGTAAAAGATTTGCATAGCCCTAAGGTTGAGAAAGGATCTCCGTCAAGGTGACCTGCTAACAGATCCGGATCCAAGCTCACTTGGATACCGAGGAAAGATTTGGAATCTTATTTTGTAAGTTTCAGGGGTGACTACAACACAAAGGACTGGACCTACAAGCTCAAGGCTGGTCAACTCGTGTTGGGAGAACCAAGGAGTAGACGAAGGAGGAGAAAGAGAAGACCAATGAGACGGCGAACAAATGTTGGACCTGCCGCACGTCGACCGCCAAATTGGAGACCGACGCCAATGCCCAGGCTTCTATGCTACAAATGGGAGCCCCATTCGATGTGGCATCCACCACTTCCATTTGGGCCATTTTATTGGCCATGGTAGGTGAGGTAAAACCCTTTTTACCCTATCTTTGTTTATCATTAGCATATAGATAGGGGGAGTTAAAAACTATGAGCTATTTGTCAATCATTAAGGGGGAGATCTTGTTAAATTAGCTATATTTCCTTTAGTAAGGGGGAGGAAAATAATAGCTATCTTGTTGTTACAAAAAGGGGGAGGATACTACTCTTGTTAAAAGAAATTCAACTCATTTATAGAAGAGCATGTTTTAAGGGGGAGTTATAGGAAATTTTAAATCAATTTAAACTTTTTGATAATGTCAAAAAGGGGGAGAATTTTTTCCATTATTATTAATGGTTTTGTCATCATCAAAAAGGGGGAGATTGTTGGTGCTAGAGCACCGCGATCATTTATTTTGATGATAAAAAAACACGTGTCATTTAACATTTACACTTAAAGTCTTAGATTTCAGGTTAATTGCAAATGGAGACGTGGTTAGACGGAGTTCGAGCTCGCATCCAGGACGAATTGGAGGAGCTTGACGGAGAACACAGGAGCTTCGTGAGGAGCGATGACTTGAAGAAGGAAGGAGATGAAGAATAGGATAGATTCCCTTTTTCTTGTCTTCTATGTATTTTTGTTTCTTTTGTTGTTCTTTATTTTGTTACTTAGATTCATGTTAAAGAGCCTCAAATTACCCTAACAGTAGTCCTAGAAACATCTGCACAACCCTAGGATACCTAGGTTTTCTGTACAGAACTTAGAAAATCAAACTAGGGTTCAGACAGCCTTTTCAGATGTCAAATCTGAAAATCAGACATCTGATAAATACTTTTAAGACTTTTGACTGTTGACTCAGACGTCCGATTATGTTTAGGCTGGACTTAGTTAGTTCTGTCTGATGAAATCAGACGTCCAGACCTTAGTCCTGACGTCTGATGGCTTTGCCAGACGCCCAATTAGTGGACCGTTGGCCGCCTTACAAAACACTGAAGGAAATGACCGTTAAAGCCTTATCAGACGTCCGTAAGTGTTCCCTGACGTCTGATACATGACTGTTTTGCCTCGGCTGACCCAAAATCTCTTCTTAGAGTCTTATAGCTGTTGCACTCTCTTGGAAATCCATTCCCGTAGAAAAGTAGGTTTCCAGACGTCTAGACATCAGCCCAGACGTCCTGTATGTCATCTGATAACAATGCACTAGAACCCTGCTTAGATCTGATTAAAGTCAGGAAGGAAACCTACCTAAAATAAGACGTCTGACTTTGTTCCCAGACATCTTAAACCGGTTTTCCAGACACCCGATGCCAGGATCAGACGTCTGATAACCCTGTCAGTGTAATGATTAATCCTAATTTCAGCCTGATTTTCTTGGAGCTTGCACCCAACGTCTATGGAAGCCTTCCAAGGCCTTCCAAAGCCTTCCTAGGGCCTCTATAAATAGAGGGGAGCCTTTGCCACTCAAATACACACCTAGAAACACCAAGACACACTTAGCAACATACTTTCCACTCTTTTGTGTCTAAGAGAAGCTCTTGCTCTCCAAGCTCAAGTTCTACATCTAGAGAGCACCAATCTTTTGCGCACCCTTTCCCCGCCGTAGTTCACGAGAGCACCGTCGCGCCGTCGCGTGGTTCATGCATCCGCGTCATCGACGCACTTCTTACAAAGGGAAGCATCCTAATTCCTATAGAAGCTAGGTTAAGATTTACTTTGTTGGCTCTATAGGACTACATTTGTAATTTACTTTGTTATTCGGTTGGGTATTCGCTTTGCGAATTCCTATCTCCTTCGTGAGACAAAATCCTTTTCGTGAAGAGAAGGGGTTTGAGGTACACTACCCTCGTATAAAGTAGCATGTTTGTAATTGAGGTTGTACTACCCTCGTTTAAGTAGTACGTTAGTGGATTTGATCAACTTGGTTGATCGGAAAATCCTAACTCGAGAGGGTTAAGTGGTGGTTTTCACCCGGTTTGGGTTTCCACCTAGAAATCATTGTGTACATTGTGTGATTGACTATTTGTGAGATTGTTCTATATTTTAATTCCGTAATTTTTACATCACGTTGATCTCACCCCCTCCGAATAAGTAGGAATCAACAGTACCCAGATGGCACCTTGCACAAGTCTTTTACCATGGGCTGGATGACACACATCGGTAGTTGGCCGATGCATCTAGCTGTGGGAAGTTCCTTGCAAAGGACGACAACAATGCATTCGAACTGTTCGAATCCTTAGGGGAGAACTTGATGAATGCCGCCTCTATGAACCAATTCCAGCGACTTGGACAACAACGAGTTAATGTCCACGAAGCTCTTGCCAAATCTGCCCGAGCTGATATGGACATTATCACCAAGAAGCTAGACAAGGTGGATCTACTTGATAAAAAGCTCAATGAATTAATGCGAGCAAGATCTAGGTTTCCTGGTAGTACAACTGCATGACACTCCTCTATTGCCTCCCGAGCCCCTCCTGCTCATGAACATCTTTCCACTCGCGATGTTTCTTCTCCATCTTCGTGGGATCCAACATGTCAGGAAACCATGAATAATCTGGATATGACGTCGTACAATCAGGGTTACGCACCACATGATAATTCGAGTGCGTATTCTTTTGATGAATTTGCGTCTAAGACATCCTCGGCCTATGAAGATGTCAGTGCTATCCAAGGTTACGGGTGTAATAACCTGATGGAAACACCATCATGAGCCATAACTAGCTCAATTTAGTCATTATCAATGAATAAATTCTCCTACATAATTGCTAGAGAGCCCTAATTCACTACAAATCCATTCTGAGAGAAAGACAAGGAAATAAGGCTAAAACTGCAATTTTACCATCATATCATGAATTCAGTAAACCATGGGTTTTCCTAGGGGGTAATTAAGAGTCATGATCTTAAATATCCAACAAGTCTATTAATATAAACAGAAAAGGATTTTCGCATGTTTTGAGAATTAAATGACTTTTAAAACCCTAAAAATAGACCTACTTAATTAACTGAGGTTTTGGTTAGGATAAAATTCACATAAACCCTCTAAAATTCATATAAAAATATTCTCTAGGGTTTGGTACCTTCAATTTGACCATCAGAACCCATCTTGGCCCAAAACAGGGTCCTAGACAGACATTTGCCCTAATTTGGGTTTTGCATAAATTACCCAGTTAAACTTAGTCAAAACCAAAATCCAACTTCACCATTGGATTTCTTAGGTCCAAATTAGGTTTGTACCAAAATTTGGGCCCAATCTGATATTGTCTTGACCTAATTTGCAATTTAGTCCTATCTAATTCTTTTATATCACACATATGCCCTTAACTTTCAAAATCTCTACAAAAAGACCCCTAACTTTGTCATCATTTTCACACATAGGTCCCCACACCATTTTTGGAAGGTTAAACCTTCACTGTCGAGTTTTGAGTGAGAATTTCTCGCTTAATTCTCAATCAATCTCTCCCAAAATTGATACAAGGATTCCTTGGGAAGTTACCTTCAATTTGAGCAATTCCTTGGGCTCTAAGTCTTTCCCAAAATGTCATGCGAACCTCTCAAACGTTCGGGTATCCTATTTCGCAAAAACCTTCTGAGCTTGGAAGCTTCTTTCCAAGCTTAGAAGGGCTTCCTATGGCCTATAATAGAACCCTTGTCGCACGACCAGGCTTTTCAGCAAGACTTGGCGCGTCAAAAGGCTCTCAAAACCTATCTCCGACCACCGAAGACCTCTGCTCCGACGACCTCTTTGACCCTCCTCCTCCAGCCATCCAACATCAAATTGGATGGCCAGCTAGCTTCCCCTCTTCCTCGCGACCCTCCCCAGCCAAAGGGAGGGCATTCCTCTGTCTGATCCATCATCGCCGCCTCGCTGTCTCTACTTCCTTCTCTAACTCCGGTAGACCAACACTGGAGCCCTCCGCCTCCCTACTGTGTCCCTAAGTCCCTCTATCGCTCTCTCTCTTATTCTATTTTGCTCTCCCACACTTACGACACACGCACAACCGCCAACGGCTACCCTCTCACTTCATCTTCTCCGCCTTTGGTGATGCTCCGATGACGCCAATCAGCCGCTACATCGCTCGACTCTTGCCGCCAACACCGCTAAAACCTCCGCCATGACCCACCATCCAAAAACCCTAAAGAAATTTAAGGTTTAACACCCTCTACCTTCCTTCCAAACACACCCACTGTCCACCCTCATCCACCTCTCCGTCAGCCCTCCACACACATCTACACGCCCTCAGACCACCGCCATCGAACTCGCCTCATCAAGGCGAAGCTCCTGAAGGTATTGATTGGGGGCACTTAGCCTGTGTTCGTCTCTTTCAGGTATCACATTGCCTCCGCCATTGACGAAGCTTCACGCAACCTTGAAGAAGGTGTTCTTCCGCCTGAAGTTCCAGGTGACCATCCCAGGCGTCATGGAACACCTCCAGGAAGGATCCCAGGGTGCCAATTGAAGGTGTCATCCTCAGCAATTGCTCCAATTGGAGAGCTCATCGCTGCAGTAGCACACATGAAGAAAGGGTGGGACTTTAGTTTCACCTTGGTAGCTAACAAAGCGATGCGCGAACATAAATTGAAAAAGTGTTATAGTTTCGCCTCAGTAAGCACAAGGTGAGGTCCCCACATGCACGCGCCCCACGCACGTCCTTGCCTGCGCTCACGCCTCGTGGATCTGGGATTGGTTCGTTTACCTGGATATTCGGGTCTGGTATGGTTTGCTGGTTCTGCGAGAAGAAGAGAAAAAGAAAGGAGAGGGGGGTTTGCTCTGCCACCCTCCTCTTGACTCTTGTGAGATCTGAGAGAGGCCTTTGCCTCAGCTGGAGTGCTAAGTCCTGTGCTGCGCCTTCTTTGAAGCTAAGGGAAGAAGAGAAGGAAGAGAAAGAAAGAAGAACAGAAGAGGAAAAGAAGAAAAGAGAAGCCTCTCCCTGAGTCTTGAAGAACTTGAAGAGAAAAGAAGAAGAGGCCTTTGCCTCTATTAAGGCATCTGAGCACCCAATCTGCCGTCTGATTTCTCATATCCAAGCCTCTCAAGATCTATTGCTTACTCATCTTGCATGAATTAATTGTGGTTGATACTGTGCAAACATTTAAGGTAATAGTTGGGTTAATTTGGTGATTCAAATCACCATTTTAATCCCTTCTTTTTGCCCTTCATTTCTATTAAGTCTTGATTGCAAATTCTTATATCTTTTATTGTGATCTTGAGTATTAAATTGTCACTTACTCCCTGTGTTCGACCTCGGATTTCATTCAAGTAATAAATATTATATGTTTTCGCACTGATTCAATCTATACTGCAACACGACGATTTTAAAACCCATTTCAGAGCGACAAACATAACCCATATTCTGAGACGTATAATCTTGGTTGGCACCAGCATCCTAACTTCTCCTAGTTCGGTAACTCACAAAGACCAAATCCACACTACCAGACCAGACAACAGAACACATACTCGAGGCAGCAGCCATTCTTGTCACAATAACAAACACGTTCTATTTATCAGCCGCTACACCAAGCTGCCAATTACCCTCCAAAGCGGGCCGACCCTTTGGAGTTACTGAAGGAGGAATTATAGGAGTCAATCGAGAAATCGACTCATGACAACCTACAAATTATGAAAGCTATGGCTGACCAAATACAGAACATACAAAATACACAGAATCAGATGATGCAGGAACATAGATCATAGGGAGCCTTGCCCTCCCAACCTGTCCCGAACCCAAGGTATGTGCAGAATCAGAGCACCCCACCTAGATTCCAAGCACCACAAGGACAGGCACATGCTATTCTACAAGCACCTCCTGCACCATCTGGTTATGGGTAGGGTCAGCCACCTTTATTGCAAAACCCTGCGTATTTTGTTCCTTCCGCTCCTCCCCCACCTCATGGACAGCACGCCGATGCAAAGGCTGTCACTTTAAGGAGTGGAAAGATTACATAGGACCCACTACTTAGGCAAGCAGGTCATGATTTTTCACGTCCTTCACCGCAGGATGGTTCGACTCCATCTTCATCTCAGGAGCCATCTACGGTTGATAAATGCTAGAGGCCACTTGACCCTAAGATTCCCATCCCTTTTCTAGAGGCTTTGACATGGAATATGTTATAGAAAAAGCATACTCGGAATTTTGAGGACCTGAAATCAATGTTTAAGGAAGTACATATTCAGGTCCCTCTTCTCGAGGCCATTGATCACATTCCCATTGGCACTAGGTTCTTTAAGGACTATTGTACTCCGAAGCAACAATTGAAAAGTGGACGACAGGCGATACTATCAGAGGAGGATAGAGCTGTGATTCTAACCGACTTACTGCCTAAGAAGAAAGACCCTAGTACCCCACTCATTTCCTACTTTTTCCAAGATTGTCCATTTAATCGAGCCCTTCTTGATCTGGATTCGTCCATCAACTTTACTCCCACTGGCATATATGATCGATTTCGATTTGGGGAGTTAAAACCCACGTCAGTTACGATTCAGCTGCTGATAGATCAGTAAAAACACTGAGGGGGTGGTTGAGAATGTGATCGTAAAAGTCCACAGATTCTATTTTCCTGCAAACTTTTTCGTTCTTGATATGGAGGTTCCTCCTAATCTCCGAGATGCACCGATCATTTTGAGTCGCCCATTTCTGGCGACAGCCCGAGCAAACATTGACTATGCATCCAGGTGTACGGAGATTGCCCTAGGTGATGAAAGCTTAGACTTGACATATTCAGGGCATCAAGGAACTTCGATTGTGATCGCATCGAGGAGGATGGTGAAGACGAAGAATCAACTTTTTGTGGTAACATTAGGCTCCTTTATGACGACCCAATGTCTCATTCGTCTGCACTATCAAGGTTCCTAGATCTAGATCCACACAGGACCGAGGTTAATGACGTGCACATTTCATCCTGCGAATCTGATTGTCTAGGGTATTCATCTGATCATAACACCCCTGATCTTGATTATCCTGTCCAACCAAGAGATGATTTGCTACCATCAAGATAGGATTACATGACCTCAGTAAGTGGATTTTCCGTCAGTCAAGATCATCAGATTCCCACTATTGATTCTGCTCCTCCTATTCAGACTCCCACTCCCACCTATGATTCTGATCTGCCCGTGATTGAACTAAAGCCCTAACCTGACTCACTCAAATACGTGTTTTTGGGTGAAAGTGAGACATACCTGATGATCATTAGTGCTCACTTAACCCAAGAACAGGAGCATCAATTGATCTCTGTACTACAAGCACATAGGGCTACCATAGGGTGGAGTATTGCTAATCTCCACGGTATTCGCCCCTCATATTGCACTCATCATATCTACACGGATGAAGGGGTGAAACCTTCGAGACAACCTCAGAGGCACCTAAATCCTAATATGCTTGAGGTTGTCAAGAAGGAGATCATCAAATGGTTGGATGTAGACATTATCTATCCAATTTCCGATAGCCAGTGAGTGGGTCCTATTCAGATTGTGCCCAAAAAGGCAGGACTCACCATTATCAAGAATGAAGCAGGCGAATCCATCCCGACCCACACCACTACTTCATGGTGGGTTTGCATTGATCACGGGAAACTAAACACGGCTACCTAAAAGGATCATTTTCCTTTACCGTTTACTAATCAGGTCTTAGAAAGGTTAGCTGGACGTAGTTTCTTCTGCTTTCTAGATTGATACTCCAGGTACAACTAAGTTGCGATTAACCTAGAAGATCAAGACAAGACAACTTTTACTTATCCCTTCAGAACATTCGCTTTCAAGCAGATGCCCTTCGACCTCTATAACGCACTAGCAACATTTCAGCGTTGCATGATGACCATCTTCTCTAACATGATCGGGGACTACGTAGAAGTGTTTATGGACGACTTCTCTATTTTCGGAGATGATTTCTCATCTTGTCTTGATAACCTCACAAAGATCCTAAGGAGGTGCATAGATGTTAACTTAGTACTTACATGGGAGAAAAGTCATTTCATGGTGAGGGATGGCATTGTACTAGGTCACAGGATCTCTTCTAATGGACTCGAGGTCGACCAAGCTAAGTCCGAAATCATTTCTCGATTACCTCCCCCTGGCTCAGTAAAATAAATCAAATCATTCTTAGGGCATGTCAGATTCTACCGGAGATTCATTCGAAACTTCTCGTAAATTGCTCATCCATTGACAAATGTTTTGGTAGCCGATGCCCCTTTTAACTTTAATTCCTCGTGTCTCAGCACTTTCGGGGCCTTACAAAGTGTTGTTTTGAACACACCTATTCTCCAACCTCCCGGCTGGTCTCTCAACTTCGAGATGATGTCTAACTGCTCCAACTTCGTTGTCGAAGTTGTTCTAGGCCAACACCGAGAGCACCATCCATTCGTAATATACTACGCTAGCAAAATGCTGAATGAGGCTCAACGTAACTATACGGTCACTAGGAAAGAGCTACTAGCCATAGTATTCGACTTAAAGAAGTTTAGGTTGTACCTACTCGGGTCAAAAGTAATCATCTTCATTGACCATTCCGCCCACCAGCATTTGTTGGCAAAGAAGGATGCCAAACCTAGACTTATTAGATGGATCCTTCTTTTATAGGAATTTGATGTCAAAATCCACGACAAAGCCAGAGCTCATAATGTTGTGGCGGATCACTTGTCTCGGCTAGACCCAGAACACATCCCATACTTCCCAACTATCTCTGATCAATTCCTGGATGAGTCTCTATTGGCTATCAACTCTGTTGAGTTTCCTTGGTACATCGATATCGCAAACTATCTTGTTGCAGGCAAGCTAATGCAGGATTATCCAAGGATTAAAAACTTAGATTTATTTCAGAGGCTAAGTTTTATTTCTGGGATGACCCACTACTCTTTCGCATTGAGCCCGATCAAATCCTTAAAAGATGCGTCCCAGGCTCAGAAATCTCAAGTGTGTTATCCTTCTGCCACAGTAATGCCTGTGGGGGTCATTTCTCGGGCTGAAAAATTGCTGCAAAAATTTTACAATCTAGATTCTTCTAGCCAACCATTTTCAGAGACACACACAAGTTTACCAAATGTTGTAAGCGATATCAGTCGGTCAGTTCTATGACCCGGAGAGACATGATGCCTCTCCAACCTATTCTAGTCGTAGAAGTGTTTGACGTCTAGGGCATCGACTTTATGGGTCACTTCCCAAACACTCATGGCTTCGAGTACATACTTCTTGCAGTTGACTATGTCCCAAAGTGGGTTGAAGCTATCCCGGCAAGGCGGGCTGATCATAAGACTGTTATATCCTTCATCCGGGAATTTATTGTTGTGAGATTCGGAGCCCCCGTGCTCTGATTAGCAACTGGGGCAGTCACTTCATCCATGCCCATTTTAAATCCCTTTTGAAGAAATACGGGGTACATCACCGTATTGCTACCCCATATCACCCACAAACCAATGGGCAGGCTAAAGTGTCTGACCATAAAATCAAGCTCATTCTTCAAAAGACGGTTAGACCTGATAGGAAGGACGGGTCCGATCGATTGATTGATGCATTTTGGGCATAACAAACCGCATACAAAGCCCCGCTCGGAATGTCACCATACCGCATGATGTATGGAAAGGCCTGTCACCTTCCTATAGAGCTGGAGCACCATGCCTTTTGGGTGGTGTAGAAATGTAATTTTAACCTCGATATAGGAGGCTATAAAAGAAAGCTCCAGCTCAGCGAGTTAGTAGAGATTCGGTAGGAAGCCTACAAGAATGCAAAGATATACAAAGATAAGACTAAGGCTTTCCATAACTGACACATCCGAAGGAAGCAGTTCACCCCTAACTAGCTGGTCTGGTTATTTGATTCCAGGTTCAAATTCTTAGCGGGAAAACTCAAGTCCAAGTGGACTGAGCCATATCTGGTGATCCACATGTATCCTCACGGGGCGATCCAAATTATGGACCCGAAATCTAGGCATGTTTTTACGATAAATGACCAGCGCTTGAAGCCATTTTTAGCCTAGGAACCTCCTCCTGCTGACGAAACGATACATCTTCTTGAGGATGTGTGACTGACGTTTCACCTAACTGGAGATGTTAAACCCAACACTCATACATATATATATCCTTTATACATAGCATATTTCATTCTGGCATAGTATTCTACATATTATGATTACCATTGTAGTGTTGGCATGAGCTGAATGACAAATCAAGAGCAATTCCAGGTGATTTCTATCCACTTACAACCTATCTTATTTCATTTTCTCTTATTCATGCATACGGACATGCAAGAACTTAAGCAGGGGGGCGGAGGGGGGTTAGTACATGTAAACTAAAAATTTTCTACCAACACCTGGGGGGAATAGATCATTTTATCAAGATGATTTATTAGGGATTTATTCTTTAGTAGATTCCTAAACTTAGAATCCAATACAATTTCACACTTAGAAGTAGAATTTGAAATGGATCCAATGCGAAGATCAATAGACATCTCTACTTTGTCGAGGAGAAGCATTACTTCTTCTCTTGAACCCTTGGACAGTAATCAGGGAGTCAGTTGAACCATCTTCTAGTAGATCCACCAAAAACATGTGTGTGGTGAGAGTAGAGAGTCTGCTGGTGCTCTAAGACTAGTGTAAGGAATCTTAAATTCTGGATAATTGGATAATGATACTCGGAGTTAGGCATAGTTTTCGCTCTCAGTTCTTACATACAAATTCTTTGAGAGAATCCTTGCGACAGCCACTAAATAAGGTAAATACATGGAAAGTGGGTTCTGATAAAACTAAGACTGAGGTGAATATTCATGACTGTCCTTCACGGAATCCTCGGTTGAAGCAGAGTACTAATATCAAGGTTGGAAATACATTGTCTTATCCATTCCCTTCTCGGTGCCGAGAATAGGCACTTCCACCAAATAAGCCACCCGAAATCCTCTTGAACATCCCCAATCCCAAATAGTGCATCGTGAATAAAAGTACGTATGCTATGTTGCATTGTGTTAGTAGATATGGCATTATGTTAGTATATATAGATAAAAAGAAAAAGAGAGAGAAAAAACAGAGAAGAAAGAAAAAAAAGAAAGAGAATAAAAAAATCTTGCCATATTGAGAAGTGTGACTTTTGTTGAGTCAAGTACATTGAGGCAACAACACCTATCATCTTCATGATCCATCAAATACAGCCTTACCTAATTTTCCTGTATTTCTAATCGCCTGAATACGGACTGAAGGATTCTGACTTAGTCATAGGGTTATCAGAACCTAATTGAAGTGTAATGCCATGAGAGACCACCAAATATATCCACAAAACTGGTGAGATGTGAGCTTAGGAAGAAAAAGAAAAGAAAAATAAGAGAAAAAAAAGAAGAAAAGAAAAAGGAAAAAAAGAGAGAAAAGAAAATGTACAAAAGACTTAAGAGAGCACAATTTTCTAGCCTCTCTCAAAGTTAATTTATTTAACAATCTGAAAATCTAGATTCTGAAGTACTAGTCTCTATGTAGCACCAGAAGAAAGTGAGCCACCAAATATAAATCCGTCTAACTCATACATCTTTTACCTAAGCCAAAAAGTTGGGGCTAAAACCAAAGAATATTTTATATCCCTGAGAGAAGAGGTTTGCCTATCCCAACAAAATTTTACTAAGGATCAAGTACGAGCTTTAGATGTATGTTGACTTTTCACTTGGATCCATTGCAGAAACTACACCACTACACGTTCATGATTTTCTGGATTCTAAATTTCTGGATGAAACAAAAATAAATAAATCTCTAGTTAAACTCTTGATAGAATGCATTTAGTTTTGCACTTGCTAGGGACTAGCAAGATTTAGGCATGGGTTATGATTTTACAGCAATCATAGGCCCTAATCCACCTGAATTAAGTTAGAACCTAGCCTAATTTAGGCATTCTGCAGGCATATGCATCATACTTTGCATCGCAGTTGATTTATTAGTTTAGTAAATAATAATGTCATATTATTTTCTAATTGAGAGGTATTGACAATTGCAGGTAATCTGGGGTTGTGGATGACCGATCCAACCACATGGATCTGCTCATAATGAAGATGGGAGTCCAACGCTTCTGAGATCGCATAGATCCAACTCTCGTAGCATCCTAAGGAGTCTGCAAAAGAGAAAGAGCCAAGAGGCAAATAGGTGAAAATCTAGACCTTAGATGATAAATCCGACCGCATGGATGGATCCGGATCAGCGATTGCAATCCAACGGCACAAGAATCATCCCGATTGGAGGCCTATAGCACTGCCTACAAAGGAGAAAAGATGGACAGCCACGATGGCGCCACATGGCACCATCACAACTGCCCCTCACCGCACCCCCAACTTCTGAAGGCACTTCCCCTTGCATTATGGACTGTTGGATCATCATCCAACGGCACAACACGCCCACGTAGCAGCCGCAAATGTGCCTCACCAACTGAGATTAAGCCTTAGCCGTTGGATCTCCATCCAACGACTGAGGGCGGCAGCACGAAGATTTGGAAACTCGATGATCCACTCCTCTGGCACGTTGTCTCACGCACTAGCATGAGAGGCAAGGATGCATGATCGAAATGCAATCCGAGTGAAATCAGTGAGGAAGCGTGTGCGGATGACTCAGAGAACTCGGATCAAGATCAGACGGCACCGGAGCAGACGCATGGCGAGCTGGCTGGCATTGATTGGCCACGCGGATGATGTCCCACACACACGCGCATTTTGAAAATCAAAGGCGGTGGCTCTATGAATCTAAGCCTTCCAATCTCACGATTGGACGATCGAGATTTGGCGCGCGCGTTAGGCGCAATTAAAGCTTGAGCAAGTGTGCAAGGAGAGAGAAACAAGCAAGCGGCGTTGTAACGAGAGCGCATGACCATCAGATGAGGATCCAAGAGCCCATAAAATGCCACGTGTCGACCAAATAAGCAATCCGCACGCTAAAGGAGCAAATGAAGGTGTTTTAAGGCGCGATTTGGTCCGTTGATCTCCTGATTGACGGATCTGATCACCAAAGGATTGTTACATGGTTTTGAGGGGTCAAATGCCCATCTTTCCCCTCATAAAAGCTATAAAAGAAGGCCCAAGCTCCCCCAGATGATCATCTTCCAATAGAACTTCTTCAGACCCTCTCTAATTCTTCAGACCTTCTTCTCCGGCTCTCTCCATCTCTGGCTCTCTTCTCCGGAGTGCCCACCAAGCCACCTTGGTGGACTGCCGTTGCTCTCCACAGCCTCTCCAGAAGGCCACCACAGACCACCCGTGGTGCCCTTGTTTTGCTAGATAGTAGTTTTTCATTCATGCTATAGTTGTAAATAGATAGCAAGTATATGTTCTAATCATAATTCTATTTTTGCAATTCACGATCAAACCATTTGCGTGATATACATATTGTGATTGGTATTTTATATATATATATATTAGTTTGCAATTACTAGCATATTCTCTAGTTAGCAAATTAATTCTGTAATGAAATCAGAAACGTTTTCTACCTCACTGAGTTCAACCGGAACTCACCTGTTCCGTTAAGATTTATTTGTCAAGACGTATTTCGCGTTATACTACGATGGAATTATTCAAAAATACGACTTACGCCACGAACACTTAGCCATTTAGAATAAACATTTATTTGTTATTGAGAGCTTGTGAATCATATCAACATTGCAAGAAAAATCACTACTGGCGACATTTAATTTGCGATGGTTGTTCGGCGCGTAATTCATGTTTTAAAAGTTAATTCAGTTGTAGTACAATGTGAGAACACGTCAACACATAAATTTATAAAATCGGTGAGTACCAAGTCGTTCGCAGGGAAGCAATCTCGATTTTAACAGAAGCTTTTCAATAAAACTAGTTCTAACAAGTATTTATATATGTATATATGTATAAACAGGCATCAGATATTCATGAGATCCAATTTCATTGCATTGATAAAGAGTTTTTCATAGTAGAAATTACTACGCTAAATAGAAACAGATAGATAGAAAGAGAGAAAGAGAGATAGAGAGAGAGATAGGAAGTGGCAAAGAGACGATGCCGCTTGTAGGATGCTTGTGCAAGGTGCGATAGCACCTCAGATCCAGAGCACCGGGATGAAGATTGGAGTGAAGTTGCAGAGGGACAGAGAGTTGCAGAGAAGGTGGAAGATATCTAGAGTTGATGGAAGAGATGCTTCAACTGGGGAGCCCTGGGCCTTCTTTTATAGTTTTAATGAGGGAAAAAGTGGGTAATTAACCACTTTATCTCATGCAACAACTCTTATTTGACGACTTCAAAACACCTTCATCTGCGCCTAAAACGCTCGGATTCAACCTGGGCTTGACGCGTAGCAACTTCTCAACCTTCAGATCGTCATCGGATGACTCCCACTCCTCCTCGCGCACCCGCTGTAGCAAATCTCTCTCCGCGCGCGCACCTGCAAGCCTCTTTTCAACGCCTGATCATCAGCCGTCAAATTATGACTCTTGTGCACGCACGCCTCGCCAAAATGCATGGTTTGTTTATAGCCATGGAGAGTCCTAATCGTGCCACGCGACTACGTCTACGTGTGCCAATGAAAATCCCACGACCAATAGCACCCACGCTCACCGCCATCCTGATTTCGTGCTCAAGTGGTTTCGAACCCGCGCACTTCACTTCCAGCACAAACGAGTAAGCCAACACACTATGCGCGAGTTTTCTTATAGTTTCCTCTTTATATCTATTCATTCTTATCTAGCCAACGGCCTACGACGTGCAAGAGTGGCCTTCCTACATGGGGCTGTGGTGAAGGAGCAGCTGTGATGGCACCACGTGGCGCCATCATGGTCGTCCATCATCTTTTCCTTGTATCTGGCGCTATAGACCTCCGATCGAGTTGATTTTTTTGCCGTTGGACTGCGATCGTCGATTCGAATTCATTCGTGCTGTTGGATTCTTCATCTGAGGCTTAGATCTTTGTATTTTGGCTTTATGATCTCCATTCTTTTATGAACTACACAAGATGCCCTGGTTGTCTGATCGAGACGATTTCGAAAGCATTGGACTCCCGTCGTCGTTCTAATCAGATTTGTCTGGTGTAATCTGACATCTGCGGCTTTGATGCAACCGCTTTGGCTATTTTTGCTCTTTATGTTTATTATAGTACAGTCGTTATAGTATGAGACAAAACAGCTACGGTTATCATTACAAAAGATTTTTTTTTACTTGGAAGTTGTATTCCCGAGGTCGAACTTAGGGAGCTACAGGAATTCTAGAATTACAAGGGTTCTCTAATTAGATTAAAAAATAAGAGAGAGAGAGAGATCTTTTCTTCTTCTTCTTTCTCCTTCCTCTTCTTCTTTACTCTTCTTCTTCTTCTTCCTTCTTCTTGCTCTTCTATCTTCTTCTGGCCGCTGCTCAACTGTCGTATGATGCAGTGGTCAAAAGACTTAACTATGGTTTGCCACAGTGCTCCTTTTCTTTCTTCTGTTTCTCTCCTTCTCTTCTCCTTCCTGTCTTCTTCTTCTTCAGCCTCTTCTCTGCCTTGCCTTTTCCTCTGCTCGGCCTCTCTTCAGAGCTTCTTCGTTCTCCTTCCTGCGGCTAAGTGCTGAGCCTTTTCTCCTTCGGCACTCCTTTCATGCACACAAGGCAGCAAAACCTATCCCTTCCCTCTACCCGCGCGTCTCTCTCTCTCTGCAAACCGCTCACAGGAAGCTCTCCCAAAGCTCGGTTAATGGGTCGGTTTGCGTACCCAGGGACCAGGCGCACCAGCGTGTTATGGTGCGCGAGGTGTGCTCGGTAGTGTCGGGTCGGATCCCGCCAGGTCCGCATGGTGAATCTGCAGACGAGGCGGGGGTGGGGCGCGGGACCTCACCCCAGGTGTGTTGGAGGTGAAGAGACTAATTCACAAAAATAATTTAAACCAGTGCGGCGCTTTGTGAACTCACGATGTGGGACTAACTGGCGCCTCTCCTCGCGCGCGCCCACAGGAAAACCTCTTCGCAATCTCCTCAACTGCAGCCTCGATTCTCGTCGGTTGCAAGCTGGCTGCCTTCGCAGGAGTCTCCCCAATCCGCAGCAGCTGAAAACCTGGAGCTCTGAAGCCTGGAGCTCGGAAGAAGCTGCTTCAAGGTGGCTTTAATGGCAGTCGATCCTTAGAACCTGTCAGACACGAATACAGCCTCTCGGCCTAATCAAACTACCAGGGAACCTTCGCCGTGGGACAACGAAGGTGTTGAGCTGTGCGGCAGGCCACGGGGCGACCTAAGCGTGCATGCCTAGGTCGTCCTATGGCCGGAAAGATGGGTGTGTTCGGTGGCGTGTTGAGTGAGTGTGGAGGGACTGTGGAGGGGCGGAGGGCGTTCAGTGTGATGAGGCGGAGCTTCTGGGACAGTCGGCGAGTTGTGTGGAGCTGCGGATCGAGGGGGGCAACTTGCCGGAGGGTGGTCGAAGATGGGGAAGGTGATGGTGGTCAGGGACAGTCGAGGGTCGGTTTGAATGAAATAATGTGGGGAAAAGAAGGAGGGGAAGATAGGGAGTAATTATAACCTACTTGCAGGGACGAAGGGGGCCAGAGAGGCGGGCAGTCGTATCGTCTGTCGCCGGAGAGGAAACACCCAGAGGGAGAGAGCGACGACGAGGAAGTGGGTAGGGAAGCGTCCGCTTGGTACGGCGCGACGCGGGAAGACTAGACAAAGCAAACTCTGCTGCTGGTATGGCAGCAGAGCGACGAGAAGGAGGAGTGGCCGCCGAAGCTTGCGGGTTTCCTGTCAGAGAGGGAAGAGAGGAAATTTTGAGAGATTCTCCGCCAAGACAAGCTTGCTTCAAGCGGCTGGTCCTGGGGTTTCTTTTATAGGCACAAGAAGAGGGTCAGATGCACGGAGGGTGAGCAAAGCTCTCACCGGAGGTCACCGCAGGTACAACACCCATACCTCTCGAGTGTTCGCACGAGAGGTATGGTGCGAATCTGGGCATGGAGAGCTGCTCAAGCGGTTGGGGACTTCTACGGGAACCCCCCTTCCAAATCTGAGAGCAGCTCCCTGGGGAAGCGAGGAGAAATCCTCCTCGAAACTTCGCCGGAGTATGGGTCTTCTACTGCATTGGCATAGGGACCAGAATGCAAAAAGTGACAAAAAAAGTTGGGGGGGTTTTCGTAAGGGTTTCCAAAGTTAAGAGCCAGAATGTAATTGGGTGGACTATTTTGCAAAGTAGGTCAAGATGACCTTCCCTTAGGTCCAAATTTTGGTACAAACCTAATTTGGACCTAAGGAATCCAATGTAGAAGTTGGATTTTAGGTTTGACCAAGTTTGACTGGATATTTTACGTAAAAACATAATTTAGGTCAATTGATGAGCTAGGGCCCTAATTTAGGTCAAACTAGGTTCCAAAGGCCAATTTGAATGTTCTAAACCCTAGGGGATTTTTTTCCATGATTTCTAGAGGGATTACTTGATTTTTATACTGATCGGAACCTTGTTAAATTAAGCGGGTCTATTTTAGGGTTACCAAATATCATTTAATTCCTAGATTGCACATGAACCCATTTCTGATTGATTCAACCCACTTTTTATCTTATTTAGACCATTTGACCTATGCTATGTCTCTGAGAAATTCCGTTTATGTACTGGAATGGTAAAATTACAGTTTTAACCTTTATTTCATGTTTTCTTCTCAGAACACTTATTCCTCCAATTCAGCCCTCTTCTAAGTCATGTAGGAACTTTTATTCTCTATATTAGGTCAAAATGACCTAGTTATGGCTCATGATGAGGTTCTCATCAGGCTTCAAATCATCTGCAATGAAAATCATCTCTCTTTTAGGTCATAAAATGATGATATTATTTATTGGACTAATAAACTAGCTATTGTGCAAATTACGATGCCTATGAATGCATTAATCTTAAGTTATGCTAGGATATAGCTTAATTCAAGTGATTTAGGTTGCATGATTGTTGTGCAATCACACCCTCATGCCTAAATCTTGATAGTCCCTAGTAAATGCATGACTAAATACAAAGTGGTCCTACATGAGTAATTTTTATCAAGAGCTTGACTAGAGGTTTATGTCTTTTGTTTTCATCTGAAGCTTTAGTAATCCAGATAATCGTGATTCTATTTTGTTGTAGCATATGCAACGGATCCAAGTGAAAGTCAATCCTCATCTAAAGCTCGTACTTGACCCTCAGTAAAATCTATTAGGATAGGTAAACTTCTTCCCTCGGGGTTATAAAGTAACTTGTATATTCAGCCCCGGCTTTTGGCTTAGGTAGAAGATTTATGAGTCAAATAGATTTGTATTTGGTGGCTCACACTTATTTGATGCTACATGTAGGCTAGTACCTTAGAACCTAGTTTTTCAGATTATGAAATAATTCAACTCGGAGAGAGGCGAGAAACCATGCTCTCTTTAGTTCCTTTGTACTCATTCTCCCTCTTTCTTTCTCATTCTTTTTCTTTTTCTTATCTTTTATTTTCTTTTCTTTCTTTTTGAGCTCACAATCTCACCAGATTTATCAATATATTTGGTGGTCTCTCCTGGCATTAACACTTTAATTAAGTTCTGATAACTCTACGACTAAGTCAAAATTCCTCAACCCGTATTCAGGTGGCCAGAAATACAGAAAAATAGGTCAAGGCTGTATTTGGTGGATCGTGAGGTAGTAGGTGTTGTTGCCTCATTATACTTGAAATAAACTCTAACTCATAAACTCATTTCTTTTCTGCTCTTTTCCTTTTCTAAATTTTTTCTATGTATATATATATTTTTTCTTTTTCTTCTTCTTTTTTCTTTTTCTCTTTCTACTTTTCTTTTTTTTCGCATCCAAATATCTACTAACGCAACGCAGCATATGAACTTTTATTTATAAGGCATTATTTGGGATTAGGGGTGTTCAAGAGGATATCGAGTGGCTTATTTGGTGGAAGTGCCTATTCTCGACACCCAGAAGGGAATCGATAGGGCAGTGTATTTCTGACCTTGACATTAATCCCCTCCTTCAGTCGAGGATTCCGTAAAGGATGGTCGTAACCATCCACCTTAGTCCTAGTTTTATTAGAACCTACTCTCTACGTATTTGCCATATTTGGTGGCTCTCAAGATATTCACACTAAGAATTTGTACACAGAAATTGAGAGCGAAAACTATGCCTAACTCCGAGTATCATGATCTAATTATCCATATGTTAAGATTCCTCATACTAGCCTTAGAGCACCAGTAGACTTTCTACTGTCACCTCACACTTATTTGGTAGATCTATTAGAAGATAGTTTTCCTGACTCCCTAATTACTGACCAAGGGTTTAGCATTGCTTCTTCTTGACAAACTAAAGTTGTTTATCGGTCTTCACAGAGGATTCATTGCAAATTCTACATGTAAGTGTGAAATTCTACTGGATTCTAAACTCAGGAATCAACTTAAGAATAAATCCCTAATAAAACCTTAATAAAAATTCTTTATGCCTAAATGTTTTTTTTTTTGACATAAAAATAAGGCATGCAATGTCCACCCCCCCATGCCTATTCATTACAATGTCCTCATTGAAATGTATGCATGAAAATCAAAATATAATAAGCAAGAGGAGGGGATATCACCTGACTATGCTTGTTAATCTAGTTAGCATGAATACAGAGGATGCAGAGTTATCTATATAGAGTGTTAGGTTGCCTCCTAGCCGGCGCTAAGTTTAACGTCTTTTACCGAACTTAAACCCGAAAATATGTAGTTCAATACTGTGGGTTAAGAGAAAAAGTAATAACAGCTACAGGGGAATTTAAGATTAGTAGAAATATATGATCATTTGGTCCCAGAATTAGTGATCCACAAATGCGGACTAGCTGATGATGTAGCCCTATTCCAAAGAGTCTTTCTAATTTGGAATATGAAATAGGGTCAGGTGGATGAGGTTTAAATTGCAGAGCCTGTCTATCAATTCGATTCCATAATTCAAGAGGTGGTATAGGGTCTGGATTGAAATCATGATTTAGAATTAAATATGGTTCTGAATCAAAGTAATAAAGGTCTTCATAATGGTAGTTGATATAAAAAATCATGAGTTCTCCAGGCTCTGGGTCATATGAGGATAGGGGTAGAGTTATGTGGAATTCATCAAAATCTTCATCAGAAATTTCCTCTTCCTCATCCGAAGTCACTTCTTCTGAGTCAAGCCATCCATTTGAACCAGTAGGCTTATAGGTTCTTCCCCAGTCCATTGTGTATTGAACTTCTTCTTATGGGGTTACTTCCTAGTTCATGTCCTTAGATTGTTCATTTTCTTGAACTTCCTTAGAATTCAAAAGTTCTTGAATTTCAGGGTGGATGTATTGAGGATTCTTTATATTATCATCTAATTCATCATAAGGTACCCCCAGGAGTTTCTCAATCTCACTAATGTCCTGTTCAATTTGATTTTCCATGGGAGTTGGTAGATCAGAATTAACCTCAAGTACATCCCCTTATTTCCCTTTGTGCTGGTCTTGAGCTTTGGCAGGATTCGAATCATTTTTAGTGTGAATTGCCAAAAATTGTTCAATTGTTCCTACAACCTCGATGGAACCACAATTCACCTTATTCTTTTGGGAAGTTTTAAAGATATTGAGTTGACAATTTTTCCTTCGAGAGGTGATGTGCATAATCCCCGTCTCACAGTTGATTAGAGCCTTGGCAGTGGCCAAGAAAGGTCTTCCTAAGATTATTGGGGTGTGGTTCAGGTTTTCTAATGCCTCCATATCTAGAACAAGGAAGTCCACAGGATACTCAAAATCTCTCACTTTTATAATCACATTCTGCAGAAGGTCCTTCAGAATTTTGGTTAGCCTATCAGTGAGATGAAGGGTCACTTCAATGTGTTGCAAGGGGACTAAATTCAACTCTTCATATAATTATGTAGGGATTAAGTTGATGGAGGCACCAATGTCTAGTAAGGCTAGATCCAGGATGAATCCATGTATTTCACGTGAAATTAAGGGGGTCCCTAGATCTTTCTTCTTAGGAGGGAGCTTATTAAGGATAATGGCACTGGCTTGTTCAAAAATCACTACCCTTTTTGATGATTTGGCCTGGCGTTTCGGTGTGCATAATTCCTTTAGAAATTTCGCACAGGCTAGGATGTTCTCAATAGCCTCAAGGAGTGGTATATTTACCTGGACTTGCTTTAGAATCTCAAGCCACTCCTTAGATTAATCAATTTTCTTTTCCCTGGGTTTGATCAAGGCTTCAAGAAAAGGTGCTTTAGAAAAATCATGAGTATTCAAATCCTGAGTCTTGTTTTCTAGATTAGTTTGGTCTCCCAGGTTAGATTCAGGGTCCTCAAGATCTTGATAAGATTTTGATGTAGAAGGATCTTGGATTTGTTTCCCACTTTTCAAAGTGACTGCACAAGCATGTGCATTAGGGTTAGAAGGGTAAGGTGGGTTCTACAAAATGGATTGAGCCTAGGTTGGGTTAGGATTAATAAAGTTTGGTGGGTGCTAGGGAGCAGGTTGAATTAGGTGTGCTTATTGCTCCTGTGCGTTGTGCTAATTAACCCTATTGAAGTTCCTTGGGTTTGGGACGAGTTGGGATGGCAGCATGCCGTGTTGTCTAGTGATGTAAACATGTTTGTATTACATAAAATGTCAATTTATGCATGTTCTTAAGCATAGAATTACATTACATACTATAGCTATTGCATAGCATGCATCATCTTGCATTTAGATTAGTCTGAATAAAATGGAGGTTAATTATCTTCTTTTATGTTCAGGGATAGGGTGACTTTTTATCGGGGCCTCAGATCGAAGATCCAGCCATACAGATATGATCAGTGCGACGATTGGAGTTCAACGACTCCAAGATCGCCCTAATCGGATATCCGTAGTATCAGATAGAGACTGAGGAACCCTAGAAGATCAAGGGTCAAGATGGTGTTAATCCACACTTCAGACGACAAATCCAACCACACAGATGGATTCGGATCAACGATCGCAGCCTAACGACGAGAAAATTGACTCACTCTGATACTCGTTGCACCATCTACATCATCCAGAAGATGGACGGCCAAGATGGTGCCATGTGGTGCCATCTCGGCCACCCAACCAGCCACACAAAGCCACTGAAGCCTCTATCACCCACGCCTCTCCACCGTTGGATCTTGATCCAACAGCTGAGAGTGGATCCCAATCGGCGCCTTCATTCTCTAAAGCACCAACTGAAGAAGCAGCCTTGATCGTTGCATCTCAATCCAACGGTCCAGATTGCCCGCACCTATTGCACATCGATCGCCCATCCACGCACGCAGCACAGTGGATAAGGCGTTCGACTGCAATTGGGCCCAGGTTCGAGCCGCGAGAAGCGAGAGGGCAGGCGGGCGCAATCAACCGCCCGATGAAGATCCAACTGCTGTGCGCGCCCGATAGCGTCCACGCGCCATTGCACGCCCCCACGTGACGCGGGATCGCACACACTAGGCGAGCGTTGAGGCACTGCGGTTAGCGAATCTTAAGACGTCCGATCGTAGGATCGGACGGTCGAATATTGATGAACGTGGGTAGCGTAGGAGAGGAGCAGACGGTAGGCGCGGTGCACGTCACCCACGACATGGGCTTTAGTGACACTTAATTCCGTCACTAAAAGCCCCTCATTTAATATTTTGAAATTGTAATGTCCATAATGCCCTCACTCCTTGCAACTATAAAAGGAGACCCCCTCCATAAGAAATTCTCATCCCTTCCTTCTCTTCTCTCCCTCTCCAAAGCTCAAGAGAAGCTTGTCCCACACTCGGGATGCTCCTGGAGAGATAAAGTTAAATTTTCGCCCTCATTTCGGAAGCGGATCCCGCGACGACGACGACGTGCTGCCCCATTCTCATTTCTCCTACCTTGACCTTATTCTTCCCGCTCCATCCTTCGTCTTCCAGGCGTCGTCCCGTCCGGCTCGTCCTCCAAGAGATTGTCGAGGAGGATAACTACTCTCTCCCATTCCTCTTTTTGGCTTTCTAGTGTAGAATTTTCTTGCTTTATAGTGTAACAAATTTCCCACTTTCTAGTGTAATTTTTCACTAGTTTAATTGTATAAACATTTTGAAATATTAAGTGCACGTTCTCTTTCTCTCTCTTTTATTCTGATTGTTTATATTGCTTCATTGTAATTACGTTGCTTCTCAACAAAAATCCTAAAAAATATAATTGCGAATATAGATTGACATAACCTCCCTGAGTTCGACCTGGGATTTCTAATCCAATATAAATTTTAATTGTTGAACACGAGTTCTTCACTTTCAAACTACAGCGACAGGTTTTCAAAACTAAATACGATAGCGTGGTAACCCGTAGCTTCAACATCTAGCATCAACTAGCTGGTCTAATCGTCCCGTCAAATCTATCCTCAATTGATTCATTTCTTCTTTATGTCTTAGATTTATTTCTCGCATTTCTTTGAGGTCCAAACTTAGATCAGTGGAATAGTTTTCCTTAGTAGGTTGTGGATGGTATGTGTGTAGTTGTGTGTACCTACTAGGTTGCCCATAAGTGTTTGGCTTAGTAAAGTTAGGACCCTGGGTGGGTTTCTGACTTGAACAAGCAAAGTTAGGACGGTTGCGCCATCTAGGGTTGTAAGTGTTTGAATAAGGCTCATTTCTAGTGTAACCCTAGAGTGCATTCACATCCTCAGGATAACTAGGCATTAGGCTACCTAGTTCAGAATTTGAGAGTATCAAGGTCCCTCCTTAGTACCTAGAAAGAGATGGATCCAAGTACAGTTGTCTCATAGGTGGAGCCATGGTTAGGTCATTGATGTTGTGCACCGATTCCTGACTTAGAGGGTTAGGGAATTGATTGTGGGTTAATGACAGAGGTCGTTTTCGCGCATTTTGAAGTCGTCGGAAATCGTAGTATAATCATGCTAAAATGCTCGTAAAAAATGATTTGTAAAGATAACGAGACTTGAGTCTCGGTCGTTCATCTCTGGGAGGCATTTATTCAAATCTGAAATCGATCCTTTTCGCTCTACTTGTTTAAAATCACATGCCGTTTTCTAGTCGTCGGATCAATCTTTGGCCACTTTCATTATGAACTCTAATTATGTGCGCATGTGTTAAATAGATGACAAATGTGAAAGTATGAGTTTCAGTGGGCACGATTCTAGTTACGTGGTGGCTATTTATAGAAAATGCATTAATAGTTAGATCCTCAATATTTTCAGGTACCGACATGCTGGTTGCAATAGATAATAATTAAAGGCATGCAACTTTAATCACACAAAATTTATACTGCAATAAGCTCATGGTGATTCTCAACACAGATATATATATATATATATATAATTTCTTTCATTCATTCAGGAGGGTGTTTGCAACATGGAACTAGAGGAAAGGTTATAGAGGAAAGTTTGAAAACATAAATCTAACTAACAGAAAATGATCGCATACATGAATCTATGGGGGGATCTTGCATGCATCATTGGGGGAGAATAAAGAGCTACACTACTAAGCAGTAATAAAAGCATGTAAACTATGAAGAACTAAGTTACTAATCTAGCAGAAATAAGGGCATTCGGAAGTGGGCTCCGATGGCCTTTGAATGGTTGAGAGGAGGAGGGGTGGCCAATGGTGCTTAGGTCGGCCCTTGGAGAGAGGTTGGAGTGGTGATCCAGCATCCTGGCATGGAGATGGTGGTAGCCATAGTGAGAAATTCATGGAGGTGGAGTGGAGGTGAATGTAGCTAACCTAAATGGAAGTGAATAAAGCCAAGAGATGGATGGGTGCAAATGGCCACCCCTTAGGTCTTTTTATAGACCTAAGGGAGACTCTCTAGGGAAGTGTGGAACTCTCTAGAGAGAGCCCCAAGAGTGGTCGGCCATGGAGAGAGAGAGGTGATTTTTAGATCCACCATTTGTGGATCTCCAATTTGAATGGCTCTTGGTTGATAATTTTGGCAACCAAGAGTGGCGCCACCTTGAAGAGGGTTCTATAGAACTCTAGATGGGTGTGTGTGTGTGTGTGTGTGTGTGTGGTCGTGCCCTAGGTGTCTAAGTGATATAGGTTAGGTCCTAAGGGTTTAGGTTGGTGTAGGTCTTAAATTAGAGTTGCAAACCCTAATTCTATAAGATAAAGTGCAATTAAACTTAATACAAGTTTAATTGGGTGTGTGAAAACTTAATTGAGAGTAAAATAACTCAATTAAATCAGATCTAGGTCAATTGGACTCTCACTGGGTCCAATTAGATAGTGTGTGCTAAGATCAAGGCTCAACTGGACTCAACGAGTCCAATTGAATAGGCTGATGGAATTGACTAAGATCCAAGTTAATTAGGTTTAGTGAGGACCTAATTAGGTCCTTAGGGAGGTCTAGAGGTGATGTACTAGGGTTAGGGCACCTTAATTTAGGTTCCTATGGGGTTGGAATTGGGTTTAGGGTGCTAGAGATCCAA
Organism: Thalassia testudinum; assembly: GCA_037157565.1. Taxonomy (NCBI): domain Eukaryota; kingdom Viridiplantae; phylum Streptophyta; class Magnoliopsida; order Alismatales; family Hydrocharitaceae; genus Thalassia; species Thalassia testudinum. Next base: position 37,398,658 of record JAZHRO010000051.1, on the reverse strand, counting down.
GATCAAGGCTTGAATCTCAAATCAGGAACTGGAGAGCAGTTCCAGACGTCCAATAATAGTATCAGACAACTTATACTCAAAAATCAGAAGTCCAGACTTCAATTCTAGACGTCTAATCAGAGTCAGGAAGGATTCTAGGTTCTGTCTTGTGTATTCTGCAAAAATTGGACGTCTGACCAAGTGTCTGGACATCCAATAACACTGCAGAAGTGGGTTTAAGGTGTGCGGGAGTTAGCTAAGGGTTTTGGACGTCCTATAATTCATCTGGACGTCCAGATAAAGGTTGGAATTAGGGTATTAAGGTTTCCTAGGGAGTGGTAACCTAATCTAATGGTGGCTAAGGCTTGGGGGGGATTCTAGGCTATCCTAGGGCTAGGATGGACCCAAGTTCTTCATATTTTACTTCTTTATTCCTACTTAATAGAATAGCATACCTTAACTCCCTTACATTATTATCTACTACATCTTATTCTGGGTCTTCCACTTCAGCTCTGCTGCAACACCAATTATTCTTTATTCTTCAGATCCAGCTTTAGATCTAGCTTCAGATCTAACTTCGATCAGCTTATTACCTGCAATTGACATAATGCACCTAATCAGTATATTATAGCATTATTTTATGCATAGCTAAAATAAAATAGTAAAGATGCAAGTAATGCTTATGCATGCATGAATTACCCTAACTTATGCTAAGTCTTAGCCTAATTTAGGTCAATTAAAACCTATGATTGCTATGTAATCAGTTAATATAGGCACTCCTTAGGTAGGCATAGGATTTAATCTGGATTGTGTACCTAAGGAATTCACACCCTTTAGAAGATTATCCAGCTTCTTCTCTAAATTCTCTACGTTCTTTCCCACGAGTTCCACCTTGTCTAATCATTGTGCAATTAACTCTAAATCAACCAAGTTTGAATCGTTGTTAGCTTCATAAACTCCGCTCCTTGGTTGATTAGCTCTGTTAAAGGCGGACATTGAGGCATTGTTGAGGGAATTTTCACTCATATTCTCAAACAATTGAAAGGCTCCCTCAACATCTCGACTCAGGAAATTGCCCCCACATGCTGCATCAACAAAATTCCTTAGATTATCACTCAACCCATAATAGAGAATATGGGCCAAGTGCCACTTTGGAATCCCATGATGGGGGCATTTCCTAGCTAAATCATTGAACCTCTCCCAAGCCTCGTGTATTTGTTCCCCAGGGTTCTGCTTAAAGGTTGTTATGGCACATCTAAGGGCATTAGTTTTTCCTACAGGGAAGAATTTATTTAGGAATGTGCTTCTCAGGTCTTCCCAAGTTAGGATTGGTCTACCAATTGTTCTCAACCAATGTGCAGCTCTATCTTTCAAGAAGAATGGGAACATCTTCATCATCAGGGTACCTTGTCACGACCCATTTTCGGCTCCCTATAGAACCCAAGAATGACTCGCGTTGACGAACCCTAAGACCCAGTCATCCAACGAGAAACAACCAAATGTATACTCATTCCACAACCACATGAGTAATGTAACTAAGCAGAAAATATATAACTAACAGTAAACGAAAGAGAATATCAAACCACTAGATTTTTACAGGATACAGCGGAAAAGTACTGATACAAATATAGCCATCACAATAGGGAACTAGTAGAAATATAACTAAATATAACCACAAGCTACAGATACTCACTACAGCAAAACTCTCTACAGTGAAACAAAAGAAAGGAAACTATGGCTGGGCTCGACTGGGCCCAGTACCCTCAGCAGCCGGTGACTTTGGCAGCTCGAATCCCTGACCTGAACATGGTTACAAAAATCTAGGGTCAGCTAACATTGAGTAAAATGATGATTAAGTTATTTACATGCAACGTAATTAAACAATAACTAGCTGTTTAGAGAGTGAAATCAATGTTGTAAAAGCTGCATCGTAGTATAAGTCTAAATTGCTTGAAAACAAATAAGATTTATACTCGAATAAAAGTCCGATGTCGTTCGCTGGGAGCAAGTAGGAATTCACGCGCTAATCTGAATATATAATGTAAATGAGCACAATATATTACTCAGAATCTAATTGGCAATGTATGAGTATATGAGGAGATAAAAAGAATTCTAGACAAAATAATGCTAATTTGGATCACAAATTATTAGCCTAACACATATAATAATTACTCAAATCAATCAATATGAAAGAGCATATGATCAGACATTTGATTTTGCAATCAGACGTCTTAAAAGGCGTTTCTATAGTGCTCCTTTTATTCTTCTTCTGCTGCTATTCTTCTTCTTCTCTGTGTGCCTCTTTTTCCTCTTCTTCTCCTCTTCTTTCTTTCTTACCTTGGCCCTTGTTCTTCACGCACAGAGGGATTTCTTCTTCAAACGACTACGTGTCAGCCGTTTATCTTCAGAGAAAAGCCCCCTTACCCCCGTGCTCTCTCTTCTCTCTCTGGGTTCTGCTCTCCCAAAGCCATGCACAATAACAGGTAATCGGGTCTAGAGCGCACTCGGGACCAGGGCTGTCAGCGTGGGGTAACAACCGAGGTGTGTGCGGGTTAGGCAGGTCGGGTCGGAGCCAAGCCCGCGTGATGCGTGCCACAAGCGAGGCAAGTGATGGGGTGGTGGGGGACCTCACCCCCTATAGCGGTGAGCTATCAACACAAAATCAATATACCCGCTGCCGGTGGTCTGTCGCTCTACGATGTGGGACTATTAGTCCCTATCTTCTTTTCTGCTGCGGTGGAAGGTGGACTCGATTGAGGTGCTTGTGGCAGTCAATGGCTTCAATTGACCAGGCGAGTCTGTTGCTGAGGTGAATCCGCGTCACCTGGAGCCCAAACCAGGAGGTAGCAGCTGAGGATCGAACTTCAAGCTCGCTTGAAGCTGTGGTAATGGCAGACGAGCATGATCACCTGAAACTCCAAAGAACGGCCTCTCGGCCATGTTAAACACATTCAATAACTTTGCCATGTGACAACGATCATGTTGGTGGGTGTAGCATGGAGTGAGAGTGTGTGAGGTGGCCAGACAATGACAGAGATGGCCATGCGAAGGTGGGTTGTTCGGGGAAGTGTTTGGGTGCGTGAATGGAGAGATAATGAGAGGGCTTTTATGCGGGAAGGCGAGGCGAAGCTTATGGGAGTCTCGGCGAGGCGGATGGAAGGGTGTAGCGGCGGGGACGCCTCGCCAGGGGAGCAGTCGGAGACGGAGAAGACGAGGGTGAACGGTGTAGTCGAGGGGATTTTTTTTTTATTTTTTGGGTAGGAAATTAACCTAAGGATTTAAAGATGCTAAACTAACCCTAATCTAATGGACAAAAGGGGGAGAACGGCATCGGTGTTGGTAGGCTGGCGTCGGGGAAGAAAGTACTCTGGTAGAGGGGGACGGCGATGACGATGGAGAGAGAGTGACAACGGCTGGTATTGCACGATGCGGAGGAAGGTAAGGAAGAAGAATCCACCGCTGGTATTGCGGTCAGACGACGTGGATAGGCAGAGGAGTCACCGAAGCTCGAGGAGCTATTCGGCCAAAATAAGAGAGAGGAATGTGGGAAATTTTCGGCCGAAATCGAGCTTGGGGAACTCGGCGAGGTCTGGGGGTCCTTTTATAGGTCTCTAAAGGTCGATTTGAGCTTGGGAAGCTAGAAATGTCACCGGAGTTGGAAACCTATGCGATACCCAAATCTCTCATGCATTCTCATGACAGACTGGGAAGGTTGTAGGATTCAAGGATGGGTGCATTGGAAAGAGGACTCCTCAAGGAATCTCCCTTCCAATTTTGGAAGGGATTGAGCAAGAAATCAGGAAGATCTTCTCCTTTGAAGGTCGCCGAAGCTTTTGGATTAGGAGTTGATGGTGGAAGGGACCTATTCAAAGAAGAAGATGATAATGTTGGGGACTCAAATGTAATTTATTTGAAAGTTAGGGGCATACATGTGAGAGAAAAGAATCAGACAAGACCAAATTGCAAACTAGGTTAAAATGATCTCATATTGGGTCCAAATTTTGGTACAAATCTAATTTGGACCTCAAGAATCCAATAGTGAAGTTAGATTTTGGTTTTAACCAAGTTTGACTAGAGAAATTACACAATTACCTAAATTAGGGCAAAAGTTTGTCTGTGGCTCTATTTTGGGTCAAAACGGGTTTCAATGGTCAAATCAAGGATGTCAAATCCTGCAGAATATTTTTATATGATTTTTAGAGGATTTATCTAAATTTTACCCTGATCGGAACCTCAATTAATTAAGCAGGTCTGTTTTTAGGATTTTGGAAGTCATTTAATTCTCAAAAGACGCGAAAATACTTTTCTATCTGTACTAACCCACTTGTTAGACATTTAAGATCATTTGACCCTTAATTAGCCCCTGGAGAAACCTACGGTTATTCTACATTCATGATATGATGGTAAAACTACAGTTTTAACCCTTGTTTCTTGTATTTCTCTCAGAAAGGATTTGCAATGAATTATGGCCTTCTAATGGTTATGTAGGAGCATTTATTTATGGAAATTGACTAAATAAAGCTAGATACGGTTGATGATGATGTTACCATCACCAGCTTAACATTCAATTTGTCGGTTATTTATTTTCATCCGTTTCCAATTCTCTGGTTTATGTGTTTCTGAGTCGAGTACGCTAATCAGGTTCCATGATATTGCTCAATCTTCTTGTTCCCTAAGGGAACAATCTTGCTTGTAGTTTTCCCGTGATGCAGGATATACACATGGAACTCTCCTGGCTGGGAGAGTCTCTCGTGATAGTCCTACACCCAGTCTACTAACCTGAGGTCACGAACGCGACGTAGCAGTGACTATGGCACGTGCAATAAGTGCATGGCTAGTTACCCTGCACTGGCACGCGGTCAGTCGTTTCCGCCAACGGGTATGCCCAAACGTACAACACGAAACAGCACAGGACCTTGCCCTCTCAGAACAGGGGTCTGGCCCCTCCATAGTCCGCGTACCCTCGTCCGATTATCCCAGTTTGCCCAGTGTCCTAACAAGAGTCGGTGTAGGGTGACCAAACCTAGCCCTGGGCCCCATAGGGCGGCTAGCTCCCCCCTACACTAAGTAGCTCACCCCGGTACCACGTACGCGAGGGTCAAACAGGTGTCGTCGTAGAGTGGCCAATCCTAACCTCAGGTCTCAACCCAAAGGACGGTTAGCTCCCCTCTACTCTAAAGGGATAGTTACTCTCTTTGGTACCACGTACATGAGGGCCAGCTCACTTCCTTTAACCAAGTCCAAATAACTGCCCGTAGGCAACATGTTACAAAACCATCAGGTTTCCATACTACAATATTCTTTGTTTCCTTCTAAATTCCTTATAAGGTTCATACATGGACTTTCTTATTTCCATATATGGTTCGTTACATGTAGAACATACAACTCAAACTTCACCATTGATTACTCAGTACAGATATGTGTTTCCATCATGACATGATTCATACAGGTAGTACAGGCAGCTCATGATTTATTTCTTTTCAAGAAGCATCACGGTAACTCAATCATTCATTAACTACACATGCGTTTCTTCCAGCCCTAGTGTTCATTTCACAACTTAGGGTTCAATCGAATAAATTCTAAAGTAGCATGCATTTGTCTCTTTTCTATCCTAGGGTTCATCTCACAACCTAGGGTTCAAATAATTCTATGCATGCAATTTAATTATTAACCCTTGGATTAAGGTGAAAACCACTCTACCAGGTTAACCGGGTGGAATGGGGGCTCGTACGGTAGCTCCCGACGTCTCCGTAAGTCCTGTATACTCTACGGACTGGAGACCTATAACATGAACCGACAGGTCAAACGAGCTCAAAACTGCATAGACACTATATCATTACGTAGAGAAACTCGAACGGAAACCAATGACGTTTCGTTTGCGGAAATCCAACTCCGTTTGGGCCCTGAATAGGCCCAAAAATACCAACTCTGACCAAAATCAGACGTCTAGGAAGAGTCCCAGATGTCTTAAACGAACTCAGAGACTTACCTTGCTCGGGGGTCCTTTTTTCGGACGTCTAGAACTTTGTGCAGACGTCTGAGGGTGTCTTCAGACGTCTGGAGACACTCTCAGGCATCTGAAATCGCCTCGATCCTCGCATCGATGTACCTCCCCAACCCCTGACATACGTACGCAAGGTCAGACTTGTTAGGAAGAGAAATAAATGAAAATTGCTTGCTATCAGACATCTGGACAAATGTTTGATGGTCTCCACAGACGTCTGATTTTGCAGAAAAATGACTCTACAGAACCGTTTGTGAGCTATCTCTCCCGCAGAAGCTGTAGCAAGTGCAGCACCTCCCCGTCTCCCTCACGAGTCCTCTACTCTCAGGCCTCCGATCTCCTCTGCTCTCTGCTTTCTCCTTCTCCTACTCCCCACCCTCCCTCTCCTCTTGACTGTGGTGTAGGATGGATGGAGGAGGAGCGGGGGGGTTTATATGGAGATGGAAGGCGTGGGGGAGGGATGGTGTGAGGCGTTCAGGGGTAAGGGGGGAATGGGGAAGGTGTATGGGAGAGCGGTGTCGTGGGTGTGTAGGTGCGGGGGTGAGGTACGGTGGAGGGGTGTGCGTGCATGGGGTAGGGATGGTGTGGGAAAATTGTGAGGGCACCCCTGCAAGTTCTCTTTTTCCTCGCACAACCACCATAAAAACCTAGGGGGTTAAAATTGCACAAAAACACTTAAAAATTCTAGAAATGCCAAACGACCCTTGAGAAGGGTCATTTCATACCTTCATTCATGTTCCTAGGGCCAAAAGCTCTTCCTATGTGAAGGAGCTCTTCAAGGTGGTGGAAGGGGTCATCTGACTCACGGCCATGAAAGTAGGGAATCAAGTTAATGATTTGAGGTTTGAGTTCAAAATCTTCCCCATCCTAAGGTACCCTAACAAAGGGTTCAGGTTGGGCATTAGGAGGGTTATAAAAGTCACAGAGGGGTCGATCTGCCCTTCCATTTTGGAGTCGAGTGATGGCCTGCACTATGACTTCCATCTATCAGTCATCATGCTGGCCCTGCTTAGTGATCTGCCTTTGTAAGAGAGTCATAGGATCCAGATCCTGTTCATCAATTTCTTCTTCCTCGTGGTGACTAGCCATTGCAGAGGGTTTAGATTCAGATCCTGGATAAATAGGTCTTCTCCTAGGATTTCTTTCTAATGGTGGTAGCAAATCAGGATTTTGAGATCTTCTACCTTACATACACCAGATGTATGTCTGTAAATGAGAAGGAGAAGGCAAATGAGAGAAACCCCACCGGCTTAATGCAAGCAATCAAACTGGTCCTTAGAGTATCAACCCTAATTAGACCTAATCCTAACTCCCCAAAATACGACTGGGTTAGATCAACCCTTGAATTACTTGGCTGGCCAGAAGGGTGGGAAGACCCCTTAGGACACCCTGCACAGTGGGACACCACTAAAGGTTAACATGGTTATCTCACCGACCTTTCTTGTCACCAGTGGGTACAAGTAGACAAGGCCTTGACTTTAACCTAATCCAGTTTCAAGTCCCCAAGTCTATTAGTCCTGCCTAGGAATGTCTACTCAGTTTCAAGCTTGGGTTTGATGTGCTTTTGGAATATGATGGCCGTTAGGGGGGGTTTGCCCTTAAGATTGATTTCAGAGATGTGAAGTGCGCAGGCAAAAGGGTTCATAAGCAATTTTTCTTGATGAAGTGATTTTTAAGATTCAAATGCTTGTGTTATGAGTTTTAGGGTTCACTTGAGTTAATATTTTCAATCAAAGTTTTGATGAGGTACACAAGAGTTTTGCAAATCTCAATTTGTTTGCTAGATTTCCTTTAAATATGGAAATGCAAGTGTGCTCTATCCTTAATATAGAACCCTAAGCACAGATAATTCTAGATGATTCTTTTAAATTCAAAATCAAATGAGTGATGCGACCCAAGAAATGCAATCAATTGGTCTTCTTTCACCATTAACTAGGCACTTAGAAAATATTTTTCAAGAATTTTTAATGCACATTTTCTATTTTTTTAATTTAAAGTGTACTAGGGGTTTTGCAGTCTATTTTGAACCCCAATTGGTGATTGGATAATCAATGCAATCAAACGTGCAAGAAATATTTTTTTCAGATTTTTCCTAAATTCTTCATTATCTCAGAAATTCAGTGCCATAAATTTCAAGTCAATCGAAGTTTTATAAAAATTCTTATGATATTTTGAACTCCAAAAGTTAGGAACAATAACTGAATTGATAATAGATCAGTGTGTGATTTTTTAAAATTTTCGATAAGTTGGATTTCTGCAAAATTTTGATATGTTGTTTCTGATTTTGAAATCTACATACACTAAAAATTTGGGAATTTTTGGACATATGGATATTTGGGAATTGAATTTTTAAGATAAACTTTATTTCAGCCCGAAAATCGAGATAAAAAAAAAATTCAACAAGCAAACAAATTATAACTAATCCTAGGGTTTAATCAAATCCTAAATCTAACTAATCTAAACTTCGGGTACTTACCTAAGGTTCGAACCCGCAATTCCTGTTGTCGTGTTTCGTTCTGATTTCCTTGCTTTCCAGCATACACGAAATCAATGAAAATAGCAAGTTAGAATTCTCAAATTCGCACCAAAGAAAGCTTCGAAAATTTTCGTTGCCTCCCCAGCAATGGTGCCAACTTGTTTAGCACATAATTTGCACTTTAAAAGTTATTCAGTTGTAGTATAGCGCAAACACACGTCGACAAATAAATTTAAAAAATAGGTGAGTACCAGGTCGTTCGTAGGGAGACAATCTCAATTTTAACAGAAGTTTTTCAGTAAAACTAGTTCTAACAGGTATTTATATATGTATATATGTATAAATAGGCATCAGATATTCATGAGATCCAATTTCATTGCATTGATAAAGAGTTTTTCATAGTAGAAATTGCTATGCTAAAGAGAAACAGATAGATAGAAAGAGAGAAAGAGAGATAGAGAGAGATAGGAAGTGGCAGAGAGACGACGCCGCTTGTAGGATGCTTGTGCGAGGTGTGGCAACACCTCAGATCCAGAGCGTCAGGATGAAGGTCGGAGCGGAGTTGCAGAGAAGGTGGAAGATATCTGAAGTTGATGGAAGAGAGGTGCTTCAACTGGGGTGCCCTGGGCCTTCTTTTATAATTTTAACGAGGGGCAAAGTAGTTATTTAACCCCTTTATCTCGTGCAAAAACTTTTATTTGATTATATCTATTGATCGGGAGATCAACGGATTAGATCTGGCCTCAAAACACCTTCATTTGCGCCTAAAATGCTTGGATTCAACCTAGGCTTGACATGTGGCAGCTTCTCGGCCTTCAAATCATCATTGGACAACTCCCACTCCTCGCACGCCCGTTGCAACGAATCTCTCTCCACGCATGCACCTACAAGCCTCTTCTCGTTAGCCGTTCGATCGCTCTCGTATGTGTGCACCTTGCCAAAACGCATGGTTTGTTTACAGCCACGAAGTTGATGGAAGAGAGATGCTTCAATTGAGGGGCCCTGGTCCCTTTTTATAGTTTTAATGAGGGGCAAAGTGGGTATTTAACCCCTTTATCTCATGCAACAACTCTTATTTGATTTGATCCGTTGATCCCCGATCAACGGATCAGATCTAGCCTCAAAACACCTTCATTTGCGCCTAAAACACTCAGATTCAACCTGGGCTTGACACGTGATAGCTTCTAGGCCTTCAGATCGTCATCAAATGACTCCCGCTCCTCCTCACACACCTGCTGCAACGAATTTCTCTCCACACGTGCACCCACAAGCCTCTTCTCATCAACCGTCTGATCGCTCTCATGCGCGCGCACCTTGCCAAAACGCAAGGTTTGTTTACAGCCACAGAGTTGATGGAAGAGAGATGCTTCAACTGGGGGGCCCTGGGCCTTCTTTTATAGTTTTAATGAGGGAAAAGTGGGTATTTAACCCATTTATCTCGTGCAAAAACTCTTATTTGATCTGATCCGTTGATCCCCGATCAATGGATCCGATCTGACCTCAAAACACCTTCATTTGCACCTAAAACGCTCGGATTCATCCTAGGCTTGACACGTGGTAGCTTCTCGACCTTCAGATCGTCATCAGATGACTCCCGCTCCTCCTTGTGCACCCTACAACGAATCTCTCTTCGCACGCACACTCGCAAGCCTCTTCTCTCCAGCCGTTCAATCGCTCTCGTGCACGCGTGCCTCGCCAAAATGCATGGTTTGTTTACAGCATGCACCTACAAGCCTCTTCTCGTTAGCCGTTCGATCGCTCTCGTATGTGTGCACCTTGCCAAAACGCATGGTTTGTTTACAGCCACGAAGTTGATGGAAGAGAGATGCTTCAATTGAGGGGCCCTGGTCCCTTTTTATAGTTTTAATGAGGGGCAAAGTGGGTATTTAACCCCTTTATCTCATGCAACAACTCTTATTTGATTTGATCCGTTGATCCCCGATCAACGGATCAGATCTAGCCTCAAAACACCTTCATTTGCGCCTAAAACACTCAGATTCAACCTGGGCTTGACACGTGATAGCTTCTAGGCCTTCAGATCGTCATCAAATGACTCCCGCTCCTCCTCACACACCTGCTGCAACGAATTTCTCTCCACACGTGCACCCACAAGCCTCTTCTCATCAACCGTCTGATCGCTCTCATGCACGCGCACCTTGCCAAAACGCAAGGTTTGTTTACAGCCACAGAGTTGATGGAAGAGAGATGCTTCAACTGGGGAGCCCTGGGCCTTCTTTTATAGTTTTAATGAGGGAAAAGTGGGTATTTAACCCATTTATCTCGTGCAAAAACTCTTATTTGATCTGATCCGTTGATCCCCGATCAATGGATCCGATCTGACCTCAAAACACCTTCATTTGCACCTAAAACGCTCGGATTCATCCTAGGCTTGACACGTGGTAGCTTCTCGACCTTCAGATCGTCATCAGATGACTCCCGCTCCTCCTTGTGCACCCTACAACGAATCTCTCTTCGCACGCACACTCGCAAGCCTCTTCTCTCCAGCCGTTCGATCGCTCTCGTGCACGCGTGCCTCGCCAAAATGCATGGTTTGTTTACAGCCACGAAGCATCCTAATTGCGCCACATGGCTGCGTCTGCGTGCGCCAATGCAAATCCCACGGCCAATAGAATCTGCACTCACCACCTTCCTGATTTCATGCTTAGGCAGTTTCGAACCCGCGCCTTCTCTTCCAACGCAGGTGCGTAAGCCAACGCACTACGTGCGAGTTTTGTTATAGTTTCCTCTTTATATCTATTTATTCTTATCTAGTTGAACGAGCGACGTGATGCGCTCATGGCCGTTGGATGAAGATCCAACAGCCCACAGCATGCGAGGGTGGCCTTCCTAGATGGGGCGGTTGTGAGGGAGCGGCTGTAATGGCACCACGTGGTGCCATCATGGCCATCCATCTTCTTTTCCTTGTATCTGGTGTTGTAGACCTCTGATCGAGTTGATTTTTCTACCGTTGGACTGCAATCGTCGATCCGAATTCATCCATGCGGTTGGATTCTTCATCTGAGGTTCAGATCTTTGTATTTTGGCTTTATGATCTCCGTTCTTTTATGGACTGCACAAGATGCCTTGGTTGTCTAATCGAGACGATTTTGGAAGTGTTAAACTCCCGTCGTCGTTCTGATCAGATTTTTCCAATCTGATATGACATCCGCGGCTTTGAATCATCTGCGATTAAAATCATCTCTCTTTTAGGTCATAAAATGACGATATTATCTATATGACTAATAAACTAGCTATTGTGTAAATTACAATGCCTATGAATGTATTAATCCTAAGTTATGCTAAGATCTAGCCTAATTCAGTTGATTTAGGTTGCATGATTGTTGTGCAATCAACAGTCACGAAACCGTCGCTAATAATGCCTAATTAACGACGATTATGTGTTCGAATGTTATATAGGTTAATTTAAATGTTACCTTTGATCAAATTAGTAAAATCTAATCAATTAAAAAAAAAAAATTTTTTGCGATGGTTATTAAAATAGCCGTCACCAATGTTCATTGTCAACAGTTGTCAAACCATCCCCAAAGTCGGAAAATTACCCACCTCTCCTCACAGCCCTATTTTCGTGATGTTTATTCAACCGTTGCAAAATTATATTTGCGACAGTTAATAACTGTCGCCAGTGTTTTAACGATGGTTCTAAATCATCGCAAAAGAAAGCTAATCATGACAGATAAGGTCAATACTATTAGAGACGATTAGTATTAATAATCGTCGCGAAATAGTATTCGCCATGCAACTTTCCGCAATAACAACTTGAGATGGTTTTGTTACTTTTGGCGACGATTAGTGGTTTTTCTTGTAGTGCAAGACCACATAAGCCTTATTAGAAATTGAAGAATGTCAGACATCCAATAATGCCTAATATAAGTTGTCTAACATTCTAGTCAGACATCTCCTGGAAGGGGTCCTTAGTGACATCTTCCTCACTCATCCCAGCAGATGTCCAACACTTAAGGCTAGATGTCTAGATCCCTCCCTGGACATCTGACCACTTGGTCAAACTTCTACTAGGCACACTCCACAACTCCAAATCCTCAACCCCACTACAGGGGACTGCTAATTTGGCCATCAAACATCCAAGATCCCTAAATTAAACATCCAAACAAATGATCAGGCATCACCTTATGACTACAACCGCTATTGGTTTAAGCCCATGTTGCTCTGTTGGATGGCTAATTATAGGATCAGACAACCAATACTACATGATTAGTCATTTGATCTTATAATAGAACATTTGTTGGGCATTCCAGAACTCAATTTGAGTCTGGAATTGGAGATTTTAGCTTGCAACTTAATCACAATCATTACTAAGCACCACAAAACCAATTATGATCCTACCCATATTGTGATCATGTTGGAAACGTAAAATCTCATTGAAACCATTAATTTCATATCTAGCACGAAACATCAATGAAACACCACAAGTTCTCATGAGCATACTAAAACCCCATTCCAACTCAGATCTTTAATATGCAGTTGAAAATCACATTCATGCAAGTTTGAGTCTCCTACTATAACTACAACTGCTACAATCATCCCCCAAAATCATTCCCTTTGCCACAAGAAACAAGAGATAGCAAGAGCTTTCAAGAAGGAAGTCACTACCTTTGGTCTTCACTGGCAAACTAATTCTTATTTTAGAGATTGCAACAAGAAGGGCTACTCCACAGCCTTTCAGCTCTTGATTTCGATTGCTACCCAGCAGCTTTCTCAAGCTCCACAACAATAAGAGGGAAAGAGGAAGACCATCGAAGAAGGAGAAACAGGGTCAGGTGGGTGGGGTTGTTCATAGAGGAGAAGAGAGAGAGTGTGTGTGTGTGGAAATTACAAATTTACATGTGCAATAAATTACTTTCTCTATTTCTTGTTTATGTCCTTGTTGTGTAGACTGGCCATGATCCACAACATATGCAATAACAAATTTATATGTCACTATATTTAGATGCAGCAATGCAGTGCCGTGGTGCAATATAGCATTCAATAAGAATCATTAACCAAACACGTCACCAAGCATTTTGTTCCAAATGCTATGTTTGAGAATAAAAGTGGAAGAGATGCAATTTAGGTAAGCAATGAAGAGCTACCTTTTGCCAATTGCTAAAGCCATTCAAAGTTCTACTTCTTCTCATGTTGTGTGTAAAAGCTCTAGCTTTTTGTTAAATGCATTGCAATACCTTTCAACTAAGCAAACATTGAGATCATAAAAGTTTAAAAAGTTTTATGTAAGGCCTAAAGCATGCATTTCTATTCCTTCACAATCACCTAATTTTTATGGTTAATTTATGACAAAAATTACAAATCTAGCCTAGCAAATGCAAACAAAGGGTTGTTCTTTGTTTTTGTTTCTCCATAATAAGCAATATCTCTTGTTTGTTTTGACTTGAAAAGATATGTCTTGTTGTGTATATTACAACAACCTCCAATTATTCATCCTATTTAGATTTGACAAACCTAGGATTCTAACTCCTAACCCATGTTGACTTCACTATCTACATACACAAGAGATATCCCCGGCCATAAGGACCTCCTTAGGGTAAAAATAAAGGAAATATAAAATTCATGCGTTTTCTTATCATGTTCATTATCTCTTCTTTCGATTTCTCTACAAAAATGGGTGCAATTAGAATATAATTTGTTTTTTCTCTCTTTCTTTATGATGCGCAAATACATGGAAGGAGCCAAAGAGAAAACTGTTTCTTAATCCACTAAACTTGTTTCCACATTAAAATTTAAAATTTTTCATATTCAACTTGTTAATTTTTATTGACCATCACATATCAGATTCCACTTTATTTTTAGTTTCAAATTTTAAATTTTTTGCATGAGAATTATTGTATATGAAATAAAGCTCAAAAAGTTAGAAATACATTTAAATTTAAAATATATGTAGTTATATATATGGTTGACCTTCCTTATAGTAATCTATATTTTTAATTAGCAAGAATGCAAATTAACCTCCTTATTCATGCACCCATCCCATAGCTAAATATCACCGGTACTTTTCCATAATACATTAATGATTTGCAGTATATAGCTAAAATGCAATAATGATTTTTAAGTGTACAACTATAAAGCATGCTAAAAATCGTCGGTGATATATAAAAGGAAGTATGGGTGATATTTAGCTTTTCAAGAGGTGCCTAAACAAATGTGTAAATGAGGAAATATTAATAGGACAATGCTTTTAACTTTATGCATATCCTTAAATATTGATGTATTCAATTATTATCTTGAATTTGACATTGATTATATGTAAATTTTACAAATTATTGTATAACCTATCCAAATTCATCATGCTTCTTACACAAGCACAAACACACATTTTATTTTTCCTCTGAAGCAAGCATAACCACCTATTTGACTGCTTGTTTGCTGTTTGTTACTCTTTCTGATCTAGTTAGCAGGGTGTAATTTGTTGTTGTAAATATAGAGTGGATATTGTGCATAGAGACATAGTTGTATTTCTTTACTTCAAGTAAATATATTACCATTTACTTAAGAAAGCACAAATGTGTAATAAAATCAATAAATAGAACCGATGTTTTCACACTTTTATTTCTGCCTCCATATTTTATTCTTCCCCATGCACAAGCCCTCCTACAGTGTGACATTGTACTCAAATTCTCTTATACCCATGTTATTTCAAACTGGACCCCCAAGGCAAATAATTCACTCATTATAAATTTGACCATCATTGGATCTTTGCTGCCTCTTCTTTTTCTAAACCAAGCAAATTTTAATCATCTATTTATCCCCAAAGACTTCCTTTCCGATTTAAGAAAAGGTACGAATAAAGCATGATTCCTTATGGAAGAAAGATTGAATTGTAGGTATGGATATGATATTGATAGGTTAGAATGTCACAAAATATCTTCTTACTAATCCCCACTGGACTTAGGAGAAAACTTGATTTTGATTAACACTACTTGATGAAGGGAGAAAAATCACCTAACGGATCCAATTGCCCGTCACCTAAGTGGATCCAACTGCACGACGAATCCGGCTACCCAACTTAGTATAGAGATCCGGCAACCGAGGAAGATCTAGTGATCTAATGGGATCCGACTACCCAAATCCATCTACCCGGCTACTAGGTAGGTCCTACCGAATTTAGAGAACCAACCTACTATTGACCGCATTGATCAGAGAAGAAACGTACAAAGCGTGGCACCGACATATGTACTAACAGTCATCTGGTGGTTACTTGATTAAATACTATTAATAACTGTTGATGGGGCGAAATTGATGTTTTAAAATCGTTGCGTTGCAGTATATCGCTTGTCAACAAATAAAATTTATAACTCAAATATCTAAATAAAGTCTAAGGTCAAACACAGGGAGCAAAAATGGAATCCACACACTAATCTCGATTAAAATATAAATTATTACAATGAATGAAGCACAGTAATGATATTCCAAGAATGCTAATCTGTTACTTTAGATATTCAATGAATAACATAAGCATTTCAAGACTTTAAGAGATCAAAAAGATATCTAAGACAAAATAATGATGATTTAAATCACAAATTATTAGTCTAAGCACATATATATCAATTACTCAAATATTTGAAATAAATGAACGGTGATCAGATGACTAGATATCAAATCAGACGACTTAAATGTCATCTGCTACAATACTCTTCTTCTGATCTTCTCCTTCCTTTCTTCTTTGGCTCTTCCTTCTTCTTCTTCTCTTCTACCCTTCTTATGCCTTAGCTTCTTCACTTCTTCTACCTTTCCTCTTCAACTTCAGAGGGGCACGACCCCTTTTTCTTCTTTTCTTTCCTTTCCTTTGCAAGCCTTCTCTTTTCTTCTTCCTTGGCTCTTCTTTCCTTCCCAGCAACTAAGTGTCGCACAGCTGTACCAAGGAGCAAAACCCTCCCCTCCCCCGTTCTCTCCTTCTTTCTTTCCTCTTCTCCTCTCTTCTCTCAGATATCCTATTTAATCGGGTATTTGGGTCTTGTAACCGTGTCCAGGGCTGCAGGCGTGGGGTCACAGCCAAGGAGTGAAGGCTTAGGTGGTCGGGTCAGTGTAAGGGTGAAGGGGACCTCACCCCCGAGTGTTCTAAGGCAAACAGCCGTATAAACAAATCAATTTATGCGTAGCAAAGTGCTTGGTTGTTCATGATGTGGCAGTAAAGCCACTCCTTCGCATGCACCAGCAGCAGGGAGACGTCTCCAATTACGAGTGGAATCGAAGTTGTGGCCTCCAATCGATGACCTGGGATGAAGCCTGGAGCAACTCCACGCTACCTGATGAGAGACTCATCATGATCTCTAATTATCCCTAATTAACTAGTCTTCCTAGTTAATTAGCTAAGGTTATGAACATATAAAGGTTAATTATTAAATAAGGGATATTTAGTAAAGGACCTTAAAATAAGTAAAAAATGATATTTTATCATTCAATTAATATTATTAACAATTTAATTAATAATTGGACTCAAAATCCTATTAATCATTCCCTTAATTAATAAGTTAACTTAAACATAATGTATACCTAAGCATATAATAACTTAAGTAATTTTACTTAATTTAATAAATTAACCTAAAAAGGTCAAAAATGTAAATTCAAGGTGAAAACATAATATTTACCTTATTTACTAACGTATATAAAAAGTTGAAAAGATCTAAGTTAAAATAAACCTTAAAACCTGAGTTTACATTTTGGTCCTTAAAATTCATTGCAATCGGGTCCTTAATTCTCACACAGGTCCTTAAGTTTCATTACATTTGAGTCCCTTTTCGTCTTCTTCTTCTTCAGCCGAATGGACAGCTGGCGACGGAGAGTCACGCCACCGCACGATCACCGCCCTGCCAACATCACTCTTCCTTCTCCATGCTCTTGCAGCTTGCTCTCACCACTCCACTTTCATCCACCGGTCTGGATTAACCGGAAATCCTAATTTCCAGTAGGAGATAACCTCACCGTCGTCGGAGATGACGCCGGAGGTTAAGCTCCTCAAGCTCCTTCTTCGGCTAGACCTCGCCACTTTCTTCGCCGCCAACCACTATAAATACCCCCTTACCCCTCCGATTTCTCTCAAGTTGGCTCCCTTCCCTCTTCTAACACTGAGCCGACCCAATAGGCTATTCGTTTGCAACTCCAGCGACTTTCCATCTCACTTTCCGACTTCCTCCATCCATTCTGATCAGCCAAGGAGATCCGCCGTGGTTAGTCACGTCTCTAGACACAGGCATCGACCAAGGAATCCTTTGCTTCATCTCACATCCGCCCGCTGGAGATCTTCTTCTACACCTTCTGATTTCATCGTCCGCAATGAACCTTCAACGGAACCCTATTGACTCCTTCGTCCAGGTAATAGTAGATTAGAAGTAGGAGTAGGAGTAGGGTAGTTTAGTTTAGTTAGTTAGATAGTTAGTTAGATTAGTTGTAATTTTAGAATTTCAGATGTTATCTTCTCCGACTCCGGCGAGCTCCTTGAGCTCGCCAGAGCCTTAATTTCATCTTTTGAAATCGTTGATCACCTTCTTCGTTCTCCCACGATCATTTCTAATCCACTTAATCACTAATTGAATCATTTATTCGCCTAATTCACCTTTCACCTCCACTGATTACTGTCACTGTCCATGACGACAGTAGTGGGTTTAGATTCACCTTCATAAGGTCTTCCATCATCTATTCATCACTTAAGGACCCAAATCGACACTGTAATATGTATAATTACCACATATAAATTAAACGCCCAATTTATAATTAAGCTCCTGAGCTCGCCATCTATGGCGACTTAAGAGCAATTCAAATCCTTAATTGTATATATTTATGATCATAAATACTTGTTGACTTATTTTAACCACTCAATTGAGTGGTAAAACAGGTCCTGAGCTTAATCCACACAGATCCTTTAAAAAATAAAATTCACTGTCAAACCATTACTCTAATGAAATAATGAAGAATTAATTGAGTTCTTGAGGATCCTTGTAACCTCAGGAACCTTTTTAGATTAAAAATGGCATGTTTAACTAATCTGTACACAATTTGTTCATTGTTTGGACTCACCGGAGCTCCGACGAGCTCCAACGAGTCAAATCTGTTCTTCAGCTTGTGAAACTTGGTGAGAAGCTCCAGAATGGTTCAATTCCGATCACTAATTAATTTGAGGTCATTTATTTGAAGATTAAGTCACTGGAGCTGTAGATTGAAATTCATCTTCTCCAACTCCGGCGAAGTTGGAGAAGTCTAACAGAGGTTCGATAGAGGCACTTGATGGATTCAAAAGCTTCAGTGCAATGCACTAAAGTAGATTATGCCCTTAGAATAGTGTATCAACATCTAAATGGCCTTGACGAACAAAGTCGTTTTGGATCTCAAGCGACGAGCCTGAAACCCTAATTTTTAGGGTTAGAACACCTATCTGAGAATCTGAATGAATTCCTGATGTTTAGGAGATTCTATTTGGGGCTTTAAGTTCTTTTAAGAAGGCATTAATCATAAAGTCAAATTTTAAGCCTTAATAGTCAAACATGAGTCTGATTATGGAGTTCTGAGCTCAAATTGAGGAATTGATGAGATAGAGTTGATTCTGAGATTCTATTGGAAAGTTTTAGAATGATCAAAGTGAGCTCAGACCTGTATTTTGGTGAGAATTCAAACTCTGTCAGTTTGGGTTATTTTCGAACCCAAACTGATGACAGTGCCATTTTGTTGAGATTCAATCTTAAATCCTGCCCAGATAAGTCAATTTCAACCCTTATAATCTGTTTTAATCAGTTAGAAATGTTCTTAAGTGTCTGTTCACCTATTTTAAGTCTTCAATTTCTATCTCTGAAGCTTTCAGAGAAGCTTCAAGCTTCTCTACTTTGCTTGAAGCTTTAAGAGCTTCAAGACTCACACCAACAGCTGTGGAATTAACCTTATAACCTATTCAGACCTTTAAATGAGAGAGATAAGTCCATCTGAGGACTCTGTGAAGCTTAAAACCATTTCTAGGTAGTATAACCCATAGGAACCCCTTGATTTCACTCTTCAAATTGAAGAGGAAAACATCCTCTAAACTTAAAATTGACCCATCAATCTTGTAGATCTACCTTAGAGCTTTCCAACAAGCCTTGAATCACTTGGAACGGAGCTCTGAGCTAGGAGATATCGTTGATTGAAGTTGGGTCTGGAGGGGGGAACATAGTCCCACATCGGTAAATTTTAAGCCGGAGCATGGGAACAAAAGGAATTTGTGCTGTAACCATGCCAGTCATCAAGCGCTCGACGCGAACTGAGCATCTGAACATTTGAACCTGAGCATGTGCGGGCATGTGTGCCTGTGGGTGTGCGCCTGAGTTAGGCGTGAGCGAGTGTGGCCCTGGGAGGGCGAGGCCTGGAAGGCCGGTTGAGCTGGATTGGCTCGAACCTGTGAACCGAAAAAATAAATCGAAATCGAACCTAATTGAAATCAGTCGAGGACCAAGTAGGGTCTAGTCCCACCCTGGTCTCAGGGTGTTGTGTATCCTCGAAAGGACCTTGCCACAAATAAAATAATTTTTGGTTAAAAAGGAAAATAAACCCGGTTCAGCTGAAGGATCAAAGGAAAAGCTAAGGTTAAGTGAAGAACTGAAGGCTAAGGAATGAAAGGAAAAGGAACATGCACAAAGGAACAAAAGAAGAGGGAAGTACTAAGGAGCAAAAGAAGAAGGCAGGAGAAGAAGATGAGAAGAAAAATAAGGAGCTCGAGAGAGAGTAAAAAAAATAAGGAGCTCGAGAGAGAGTAAAAAAAATAGAAGATTAAAGGAAAAGAAGAGAAAGAAAGAAAGAGAGAAGAAAAGAGAGGCTGAAGAAATAAAGAAGAATTTATTTTTCTTGCTATATGTAAAATTTCTTTTTACTTGCAATTGTTGTAATAAGGCATGCTCTAGCTAAATCAACTTTTCTTTTCCTTAAAACATTTGAATAAATTCATATGCCTTTAATGTTGAAAATTTATATGGGATTTTGTATATTTCTTAAAGTTTAAATCATTTGGCAAAATTCATACTTTATAATTAACTTAATTATACCTCCTAAACTTATAAAGAAAATAAAAGATAATTGGTGAATTTAGAATGAATTATACCTCCCAGCGAACGACCTAGACTCAACCAGTAAAAATTTCTAAAATGTTAGGTTAATTCAACCTTATACTACACAACCGACATAATTTCGAGTTAACCTAAGTGACTTTTTCTACTCTTAATTAAGTAAAATTAACTTAATTACTGAATTGAGTAAAGTGACGCATCACTACCTGGAGATGCAACCTGGGGCTCGCGTAGCTTGGAACACAAAGAACAATGTCGGCGATAATAGTGCAGCGGTGGAGCGATGGCGAGACCTGAGAATCACAAATACAGCCTCACAGCCACATTAAAATTGCTCATAAGCATCGCCAGACTACGGCGAGTGTGTGAGTGGTGGCTGGACGGAGTCAGGGACGAAGGTGAAAAGGTGAGTTGTTTGGTGGACCTTTTGGGTGGGTGGAGTGGCAAATAGGTAGAGGGGTTTTGATGGGTGTGAGCTAGCGGAGGTTGTGGAGATGTTGGCAAGGTGGGTGGACTTCTGTAAAGTGCAGATGACCTCGCCAAAGGGTGGCCGGAGATGAGGACGAAGGTGGTTGGCGACGGCGTCAAGGGGATATTTTTGGGTTTTGAAGATGGGAAATTAACCTAAGACTCTAAAGAAATCTATCTAACCTATTCTAATTGGACGAAAGGAGGGAATGCCCACGCTGGTGGTACACCGGTCATGGGGAAGACGAAACCTCTGGAGATAAGGGCGGCAGCGACAATGACGAGGGGTTGTAGGCAGTGGCCGCTAGTATTGCAATGCGTGGAGGAAGGTGAGGAAGAGAAATCCACCTGCTACGGTTTGTGAGAGCGAACGAGGAAGGTCGTCGGAGAAGATCACTAGATGTAAAGACATGCTCTATTCTGAGTCTTTTAAGATGTCTGGACTATCGGTCAGACATCTGGTCAGACGTCTGGACCCCTTCCCAGACGTCTGGAAATTGAAAATTTGTACGTAGCTTCACATCTACGCGCTGGCTACATGTAGGCTGCCCTTTTTCCTCTCTTCTCTCTCTTCTTTCTCCCCCGCAGAACCCTAGCGCACTCCCTATATAACCCCTCTCCCCCTTCCTCTTTTCCACACTCCACCACAGACACCTTTCTTCTTTCCTCTCCACTGCAACGAGAGGGGCAAGCGTGAGAGAGGGCGCGAGAGTGAGCGACGAGGAGGAGAGGCAACGTGAAGAGAGGAAGAAGAGCTTAAGCTCGCGAGCTTGTGGGAGCTCTCCGGAGGATGTATGGATGGAGAGGCGCATGCTAGAGGAGGAGCGCGTCGGAGGAGAAGTCCCCGACACTTTGCTGCAGCCGGAGCTGCAGGTGAGGAGGAGAGGCCACGGCTGCGCGCGGCGAGAGGAGCAGGAGGTCGGTCTGGTTCTGGGATTTTCCCAAAATCTGACGTCTGGCGTGCTGTCCAGACGAAGGATTGGACGTCTGGTGATGACACCGGACGTCTGAAAGCAGTGTTTCGCGAAGGTACGTTCCTCTTACGATTACGGCCATGCAAGCCACACTGCAGCTTCAATCTGCATGGCTTAAAGTGGGTGATTCGCCTGTCGCGTGCAGAGATAGCTTCGGGAAGGCATGGGGCACGCCCTCCCATGCGTTTCAGACGTCTGGACAGCTTACTAGATGTAACGAGCACGTGCCCCAGACGTCTTTTAAGACGTCTGGGAGGTGGCCCAGACGTCTGTAAAGACGTCTGGGATCACATCCAGATGTCTGACCAGACGTCCGGGATAGTTTACAGACGTCTGGCGAACAGTTATGCTCGCACGGGATATTCGTCTGCGCGCCTGTGCGCGCAGACCTGCGATCCTGCCTCTTTCTCTGCGGCGGCAGGCGACTGCGACCGCCTCTCTCTCCTCTCCGCGCGGCGTTAAAAGGGGGGGGCGCGCCTCCCCTCCCGTCTCCACCATCTTCCTCCTTCTCTCCTGCCTGTGCGCGAGAGCGAGCGGACGCGAGGGCGCAGCGGCAGCGGCAGCCGCAGTAGGCGCGGAGGAGCTGCGGCGTGCGAGGGCGGGGCTCTGCCGTGAGGGCGAGCTCGCCGGGAGAGGCTTGGCCGGCCGGCGGAGGGCGCAGGGGGCGCAGAGCGTCGCGGAGAGGGACCTGCTGCGGGCGGAGCAGCGGACGCGCGAGGTGCGACGTGGGCGGCGTCGCGAGCGGAGGCCGAGCAAGGTTCTGATTCTGGAAAAATTTCCAGAATCAGACGTCTGGACTGATATCCAGACGGCAAGGTCGACGTCTGTGAGATCATACAGACGTCTGAAAGGTGAGTTTCCGCTTTCTTCTTCTTTTGTCGACTGACCGTACTGAGGGAGGGGGGTTGGCTGTGCGCAGGTGTTCTGATTCGTCATCCTTTGCGAATCAGACGTCTGGAAGTTGTACCAGACGGCGGGAGTGACCTCCAGACGTCCGTAGTGACCATCGGACGTCTGGGATCTAGGAGAGACGTCCCCACAGACTTCTGGACGTCCGGGGAACCAAGCCGAACAGGTAATTCTCTGATCCACCGTTTAAGACGTCTGGAAGGAGTTCCAGACGTCTGATTTTGCACAGTATCGTCTTTCTCGACCCGTTTAGGGCCCGTTTGGGCTCCGTTTTCCGCGATTCGAGTTGCATTCGTTTCAGAAGTTATTCCTCTACCCGCCTACAATAGCTATACACTGTTTTGAGACACTCCTTGTGTTTGATCCTTGTGATAGGACCTCGTTCGGTTGCAGTCTTGAGAGTCGCGGAGGCGCGCGGGATTCCCGACCACGCCCCCATTACTCTCGTTGTACCTGGTAGAGTGGTTTTAAGTATTAATAAAATCTGTTAAAGTATGGAATGATAGCTCCTAGGTGTTGCATGAATCCTAGGGCCGGAAAACTAGATTGTATGATAGATCCTAGGATATGGCATGAATCCTAGGATGGAAAAACTAGTGGAATGTATATTACTGCAGTCTTGGAAAAATGGAAAGGAATATATAAGCTGCCTGTGAAATTAATTAACAGCTGCCTGTTATGAACAAAGAAACATGTTTGAGATCATGGAAATTGAGAACGTGAATCTGGAAAGTGAAACATATGATGTTCTGAAATAAAGAGCTGGAACCCTACGGGAAATTAGGAGTGGAACTCCTGGAAAGAAAAAGGAATGGAACTGAGATGTAGTTTGTACTGTCTCTTGGGTACGCAGTACCAAGGGAAGTACCTGTACCTGTTTTAGTGCAGAGTGGGGCCAGCCGCCCCAGGGACCCGGGGTTAGGCTTGGCCGCTCTGTACCGACTTGTTGGCCCTCGTGTACGTAGTACTGAGGAGAGCTAGTAGTGTTAGGAGAGTACTAGCTACCCCACGGGCCCCGGGGTTCTGCTAGCCTCCTTCACCGACTTGTTAGGCCCACCAGGGCAAACCAGGGTAGTCAGGCGAGGGTGCGCGGACTGTGGAGGGGCAAGGCCCCGGTTTGGTTACTGTGGAGGGGTTGGACCCCTGTTACTGAGAGGGCTCTGCCCTGGTTCCGTGCTGTGCTTTGGGCGCACCCGTTAACGGAAACGACTGACCGCGTGCCAGTGCGGGCTAGCTACCTGTGCGTTTATCGCGCGTGCCGTAGTCACCGTTACGTCTGTCAGTGACCTTGGGGTGGTTGACTGAGGGTAGGATCACCACGGGGGACTCTCCCGGCCAGGAGAGCACCACGTGCTACTTCTACTTTTGGAAAAGACTGCAATCAAGATCGTCCCACGAGGACATCCGAGATCAAGTAAAGGATCTGAGAAGTAAATGAAATAGTGAGAAAAATTGAAAGATGTAAATAAAGGAAGTAATAGAACATAACAGCTACTGTACACTCTACTGTTGCCTTTAGTTAGTTTGCCACTCTACTCAGCGTTTTGCTGACGTGCTACACTCGTTACCTTTTTCAGGACCAGGTGTTGAGCAGCCAGGGTCGGCGGCTGCAGAGGACGCTGGGCCGAGTAGGGTCCAGTAGAGTTACCACAGCTTTGTACCTTCTTTTTGTTTCTGTTCTAGTGAGTAGTTTTGTTTCCGCTGTACCTTCTTTACCTGCAGTTTTTGTTATATGACAAATGTTGTTTTACTATTGTGGTGGTGCCTACTGTAGTAGTTTCTTTCCTTACTGCTGTACTTTCTTACTGTTAGTTATATTCATGCTGAATGTGGTTTATTTTACTGTCTTTTGGTTACTTCCTCGTTGGACGACTGGGTCTTGGGATTAGTCGAGTCGGTCCGGTTCTCGTGTCTCGTAGGGACTCGGGAATCGGGTCGTTACACTAGACGGCCGGAAGCACTCCCAAACGACTAGAGGAGAGGTCAGACGACCAGAAGCACTCCCACGCGTTGGTGGACTGTTTTGAGAGGAAGATCATCTACTCTAAACTGGAGATGCCTTCCTTTGAGTTTCACGGACAGCAGGAGGACGGAGGTTTCAGCTGCATTTCTGCCCTTCAGGCAGCGAGACTTTTGGGCCAGGGGTGTGAGGGCTTTCTAACATGCGTAGTGGCAGAGCCCAGCCCCGTGGGAGACTTTCAGAGCATCTCGATGGTCAAAGAGTACCCCAACATGTTTCTAAAGGAGATGCCAAGACTACCGCCTGAGTGTGAGATCGAGTTTGAGATCTCACTGGTGTCGAGGACCAGCCCCATTGCTACGGCACCGGATAGGATGGCACCACTTGAG
The DNA here is from genome assembly GCA_037157565.1 of Thalassia testudinum. NCBI lineage: Eukaryota > Viridiplantae > Streptophyta > Magnoliopsida > Alismatales > Hydrocharitaceae > Thalassia > Thalassia testudinum. Next base: position 37,373,446 of record JAZHRO010000051.1, on the reverse strand, counting down.
CTGCGAGAGCTCAAGTCACAGCTGCAGGACCTATTGGAGAAGGGCTTTGTGAGGCTCAGTGCATCCCCGTGGGAACCCCGATGTTATTTGTGAAGAAGAAGGATGGTACCCTACGCCTTTGTGATGACTACAGACAGCTGAATAGGGTCACCATCAAGAACAGGTATCCGCTGCCGAGGATTGATGATCTGTTTGACCAGTTGCAAGGTGCCACAGGTCAGGCTACCACCAATTGAGGATCAGGGAGACCGACGTCTCCAAGACAGCTTTCTGCACCCGGTACGGACACTACAAGTTTTTGGTCATGTCGTTTGGGTTGACCAACGCCCCCGCTGCCTTCATGGATTTGATGAACCGGGTGTTCAAATCATATCTGGATCAGTTTGCGGTGGTGTTTATTGATGATGTGCTCATTTACTCGCGGGATCAGGCGCACACGGACAACACTTGTGGATGGTCCTAGACACATTGAGACGACGCAGGCTGTATGCCAAATACAGTAAGTGCGAGTTTTGGTTGAGGCAGGTGACCTTCTTGGGTCATGTGATTTCGAGGGATGGCTTGGCTGTGGATCCAGCAAAGGTAGAGACAGTGCTCAGTTGGGAGAGGCCACATACAGTGACAAAGATCCGCAGTTTCTTAGGACTGGCAGGTTACTACCGGCGGTTTATCAGAGGTTTCTCGCAGATTGCACGTCCTATGACTCAGTTGACCCAGAACGACGTGCCCTTTGCTTGGACAGACACTTGTGAGGTCTGTTTTCAGGAGTTGAATGAGAGGCTGACTTCGGCTCCCGTGCTTACCATCCCAAATAGCAGTGGCAGTTTCGTTGTCTACACTGATGCTTCGTTGCAGGGGTTAGGGGGTGTGCTACTACAAGGAGGTCACGTTGTCGCTTACGCTTCATGGCAACTATATCCCCATGAGCATAGCTACCCTACCCATGACTTAGAGCTGGCAACTGTTATCTTCGCGCTGAAGACATGGAGGCACTAGCTTTACGATGAGACTTTTGAGATATTCACGGATCATAAGAGCCTCAGGCATTTGTTTGATCAGAAGGAGCTTAACATGAGACAAAGACGTTGGTTAGAGCTCCTGGAGGACTATGACTGCAGCATCTCTTATCATCCGGGGAAGGCCAACGTAGTGGCTGACGCCTTGAGCCAAAAGGTGCCCGCCCACTTGACCAGCTTACAGGCACAGAGTTGGAGACTTATGGAGGAGTTGGGCAGTTGGCGACCCTTAGAGTTACAGTGGCATTATGGGGCAATGACAGTGACATGACAGACGAGACCAGAGCTGATAGATTGCATCATCACAGGACAGATGACAGATCCGTATCTGCAGTCGTGGAGAGACAGAATACTGTCAAGGGACCTAGGAGACTTCTCTTTTTCAGATGAGGTACTGCGCATGAGGGGACGTTTGTGCGTTCCCAGGGACAAGGAGTTGTTGAGAGAGCTCCTCACTGAGGCACATGGGTCCAGGTTCACCATACATCCTGGGAACACGAAGATGTACCATGATCTGAGATGTGACTTTTGGTGGAGAGGGATGAAGAGGGATGTAGGTAAGTTCGTGCAGCAATGTTTGGTGTGCCAGCAGGTGAAGGCCGAGCATCAGAGGCCTGCAAGGCCTTTGCAGCCACTTCCGATGCCAGAGTGGAAGTGGGAGAGCATCACCATGGACTTGGTGGTGGGCTTGCCCGTTACCCAGTGAGGACACGACGCAGTCTGGGTGATAGTAGACCGATTGACAAAGACGGCACGTTTCTTACCGATCCGAGTCACCTTGGGACCAGCACAGTTGGCGGAGAGGTATATTCGTGACGTGGTACTTCTACACGGAGTTCCACGCAAGATTGTATCCGACCGAGATACCCGTTTTACTTCCCAATTTTGGGCTGAGTTTCAGCAGGCTTTGGGGATACGGTTGAGGTTTAGTACGGCGTACCACACCTAGACGGATGGACAATCAAAGCGGACTATACAGACACTTGAGGACCTTTTATGTGCCTGTGTACTGGACTAGAGGGGTTCTTAGGAGGAGCACTTACCCCTAGCAAAGCTTGCATATAATAGCAGTTATCACTCGAGTATCGGCATGGCACCCTACGAGGCTCTGTACGGACGGAGGTGTACTGCGCCCTTGAGTTGGGTTGAGGTGGGGTCCAAGTGGGAGGTTGGCCTCAGGCTGATCCAATAGAGTCAAGAGGTGATAGAGCAGATTCATAGACGACTTCGCACTGTCAGGAGCAGACAGAAGAGTTATGCCGATCGAAAGCGCAGAGAGGTGCAGTTCAAGGTTGGGGATCACGTCTTTCTTCGTGTTTCGCCCATGAAGGGCCTGGAACAGTTTGGGGTGAAAGGGAAGCTTGCGTCGAGGTTTGTGGGGCCCTTTGAGGTCTTGGAGCGGGTAGGACCCGTTGCTTACAGGCTTGCCCTTCCTCCCTAGCTTTCTGGTGTGCACAACGTGTTCCACGTGTCCAACCTCGAGAAGTACGTCGCCGATCCCAATCACGTTCTGAGCCACGAGAGTGTCGAGGTGGGTGACGACCTGACCTACCCCGAGCGACCAGTACAGATACTAGATAGAGCCGTCCGGAGTTTGAGATGGAAGTAGGTACCCCTGGTGAAGGTCTTGTGGAGGAGCCAGAGGTACGAGGAGGCCACCTGGGAGCCTGAGGCGACAATGTGAGAGCGGTACCCAGAGCTTTTTGAGGGTACGTCTTTTCGAACCAGCTTCGGTCCTCTTTAAGTTTGTTATGCGTATATAGTTCTTTTTCCGCACCCTAGCCAGCTCATGTTTCGGGGACGAAACTTCCTTTAAGTTTGTTATGATGTAAAGATCCGTTCTGTCCTGAGCCTTTTAAGACATCTGTACTATCGGTTAGATGTCTGGTCAGACGTCTGAACCCCTTCCTAGACATCTGGAAATCAAAATTTTTGGTACGAGCTTCGCGTATGCACGCTAGCTGCGCGCAGACATTACCCTCCTCTCTCTTTCCCTCTTCCCTCCTCCATCGAACCCTAATGCACCTCTATAAAACCCCTCTCCCCCTCTTCTCTCTTCCTCACTTCACCCAGCCAGCCACCTTCTTCTCTTCCTCTCCACCACAGCGAGAGGAGCGAGCGCGAGAGCGGCGACAAGGAGGAGAGGCAGCATGAGGAGAGGAGGAAGAGCTTGAGCTCACGAGCTCGTGGGAGCTCGCCGGAGGGCGCACAGCCGGAGCAGCACGTGCGGGAGGAGGAGAGCGTCAGGGGAGTCATCCCTGACACTGCTGTAGCCGGAGCTGCAGGCAAGGAGGCGAGGCCGTAGCTGCGAGCGGCGAGGGTGACCAGGAAGTGGTTCTAGTTCTAGGATTTTCCCAGAATCAGACGTCTGGCGTGACGTCCAGACAACGGGGCGGACGTCTGAACGCAGATCTTCGCAAAGGTATGTTTCCTTTCGCGGGACACGCCCTCTCACGCGTTTCGGATGTCTGGACAGCTTACCAGACGACCGGAAGCACTCCCAGATGTCCGGAGAGAAGGTCGGACGTCTGGAGCTGGGTCCAGACAGTCGGGAAGAGGTTCTGGAAGTCTGAGGTAGACGTAGAACCTGAGGTGAGTTCCTGTTTACTTTTAAAGACATCTAGACCTTATGCCAGACGTCTGATTTGGCTTTGTAGAATTCAACAAACTAAGACTTAGGGTCGTCCTCAGCCCGAAGATAGGGGCTTGACCGCAAGCCCCGTTCGCCCGGGTTGAATCCCCTGGAGAAGACTATTTTTGACCCATTTAGGGTCCGTTTTACACAAACAAGTTATCGGTGTTTTCCTTGAGAGTTTCTCTACTTGTTAGAAGGCCTTTTATACTATTTTGAATGTTCCATTGTGATTGTTCCTTGTTATAGGACTTCGTTCCGTTGCGGGTTCGGGGCTTGCTGAGGCACATGAGCCTGCCGTTCGAGCCCACAATACTCTTAGGTTGTCTGGTAGAGTGGCTTTTCCTAATTTAATTATAAACCTGAATGCATGTGTGGATTGAATAACTAAAACCTAGGATATGGCATGAATCCTAGGACGAGAAGCACTTGAAATGTCTGTATGCGTGTTTCAATTGTAGTCTTGAATGAGTGAATAGAAATTTTAATAACTGCCTGTTAATGAACAAGAGCTGCCTATGAAATATGAATTACCTGTGCTAGTTAAACATTACATGTGACCTCACCTGTTGTATATGTTAAATGATAGAATACGAGCTGCATGTGTATTACCTGAGAATGGAAATGTGAACGATGAAACCTGCTATGGAATGGCATGAGAAATATGAGAATGAACCCTACGAGGAATTAGGAATAGAGCTCCCGGAAATAAATGGAATGGATCTGGAGATGTGAGTGGGGAAGTGTGCTGGCCCTTGAGTACGTGGTACTAAGGAGAGCGATTGTCCCCTGTTTAATGTAGAGCGGAGCTAGCCGCCCTCGGGTTGGGACCTGGGGTTAGGATTGCCCACTCTACACCGACTTCTTGGCCCTCGCATACACTGTACCTGTTTAGACCCGAGACATCAAACCCACTTTAAGACGTCTGGGAGTTGGTCCAGATGTCTGGTCAGACGTTTGGATGCCTTCCCAGACATCTGGGAAATAAATTTTGGCGTGCATACTATCGTGAGTCTGCCCACGTGCTGCGCGCAGACTGCAACCCACCGCCCTCTTTTCCTCTCTCTCTTCCCTCCCCATCCTATGGACACTTCCCCCACGCCTTCAAATACCCCTTCCCTCTCCCTCGTTCACCACCCCACCATCTCCTCCTTCCAGCGTGAGCACGAGGGAGAGAGAGCGACGGCAGTAGCTGCTGCCAGGTGTGTGCGGAGAGGAAGAGGTGCAGCGAGAGGGAAGAAGAGGGAGAGAGTGCAATGAAGAGAGAGAGAGCCCGCCGGAGTAGCTCGAGGCCGGCCGGCGTGCGCGCGGAGGGGCGTCATGTAGGGGAGATCTCCCCTGGTGCTGCTGCAGCTCGAGCAACGGGCGAGCGGCTGCTTGGCGAGCTCGCGCACAGCGAGAAGATGGCGAGGAGGTTCTGATTCTTGGAAATTTCCCAGAATCAAATGTCTGGACCTACATCCAGACAATGCGAGCGACGTCTGGAGGGAGCTCCAGACGACTGAGAGGTACGAAATTTCTCCTCTACCTCCTTTTTGCGGATGCGGCCATGCAGGTCGTTCCGTCGAAGTGCTGAGACGTGACATGTTGAGGAGGTTTTCGTCGCGTGTGCTGGTTTCATTTCAGGAAGGCGAGGGGGCACGCCCTCCCACGCAGTTCAGACGTCTAGGCACGGCACCAGACGGCGAAGAGCGTCTCCAGACATCCGGAGAGGTGGTCGAACATCTGGAACTGGGTTCATACGATTCAGTAGGATCCCTGGACGTCTAAGGAGCAGCGCAGATTGAGGTATGTCCTGGTTAAGACGTCTGATTTGAGTCAGAGTTGTCATTTTTGAGCCGTTTAGAGTCCGTTCGAAGTCCGATTTTCACGTTTAAAATTTCGTTCTTCTCAGAATTAGTTCCTCTACTTGTTTGAAATACTTGTATCCTGTTCTGAGTGGTTCCTTGTGATTGATCCATGTGTTAAGACCTCATTCTGTTGTAGCTTTGGGGGTTGCGGAGGCACATGGACCTGCCGATCATGCCCCCAGTACTCCCGATTTTGCGGGTAAAGTGGCTTCCCTTAATCAATTACAACCATTAATGCATATCTAAAATAAATGATAGATCCTAGGGAATGGCATGAATTCTAGGACCTGAAAACTAGATTGAATGATAGATCGTAGGGAATGGCATGAATCCTAGAACCTGAAAACTAGATTGAATGATAGATCATAGGAAATGGCATGAATCCTAAGACCTGAAAACTAGATTGAATGATTGATCCTAGAATGTGGCATGAATCCTAGGAACAGAAACACTGAAACGAATGTCTTGAATGTCTGAATTGCAGTCTTGATAAGTAGATAGCATGATGATAATTGCCTGTAATTGGATAACAGTTGCCTGTGAAATGTAGAGTACTGTTGCTAGTAATTGTTACATGTAATCCTGTTGTTTGGAAATTAAATTCGAGCTGCTTATGTATAAATTGGAAAAGGAAGGTTAAATGTTGGAAACACGTGCTATATGTGAATAAAACTGAAATGATGAAACCTAGTATGGTATGGCCTAAGGAAGCATGAGCCCTAACCCTACGGGGAATTAGGAGTAGAGCTCCTGGAAATAAATGGAATGGAACTGGAAAAGTAGATGGGAAAGTGTGTTATCTCTTGGATACGTGGTACTAAAGAGAGCACATATTACCTCTTTGTGTAGAGGGGAGCTTGCCGCCCTCAGGTCGAGACCGGGGTGAGTTTGGCTACTTTGCACCGACTTTCTGGCCCTCGCGTACACAGTACCGGGGAGAGCTGCTAGTGTAGGGAGAGAGGTAGCCACCCCACAGGGCCCAGGGTTCAGCTAGCCATCCTACACCGACTTGTTAGGCCAACTGGGCAAACTAGGGTAGTCAGGCGAGGGTGTGCGGACTATGGAGGGGCGAGTCCCCTGTTTGGTTACTGTGGAGGGGCTAGACCCCTATTACTATGACGGCTCTGCCCTATACTGGTTCCGTGCTGTGCTTTGGGTGCTCCCGTTAATGGAAACGACTGACCGCGTGCCATTGCAGCATAACTACCCATGAGTTTATCGTGCGTGCCGTAGTCACCGTTACGTCTGTCAATGACCTTGGGGTGGTTGACTGAGGGTAGGACCACCACAGGGGACTCTCCCGGCCAAGAGAGCACCACGTGCTACTTCTATTTTTCGAAAAAGACTACAATCAAGATCGTTCCCACAAGGAACATTCGAGATCAAGAGAAAGACCTGAGAAATAAATCAAGAAATAGTAAAGAGAGAAATAAAGAAAGAAATTAAAAACAACAGCTACTTGTCCACCTTTACTATTTTTCTTAGCTAGCTAGTTGCCACTCTACTCAGCGTTTCACTGACGTGTCATATTTGTCACCTTTTTCAGGACTAGGTGTTGAGCAGCCAGAGCCTACGGCTGTGGAGGGTGCTGGGCCTAGCAGAGCCCAGTAGTAGTACTTTTGTTGTGCCCATTTTTCTGTAGTAGTGAGTATTTCTGTTTCACCTTGTACTCTTTTATTGTAAACTTCATATTTCTGTACCTGTTTTTAATTCTCTACTGTTGTGGTGGTATGTACTATAGTAGTTCTTTTCTTTACTGCTGTACTTTTGTTACTGCTAGTTACTTGTATGGTGAATGTGGTTTATTTTACTGCTTTTTGGTTACTTTCTCGTTGGACGACTGGGTCTTGGGATCAGTCGAGTCGGTCCGATTCTCGTATCCTGTAGGGATTCAGGAACCGAGTCATAACAGTACCAGGGAGAGCTACTAGTGTAGGGAGAGAGCTAGCCACCCCACAGGGCCTGGGGTTCAGCTAGCCACCCTTCACCAACTTGTTAGGCCCACTAGGCAAACCAGGGTAGTCAGACGAGGGTGCGCGGACTGTGGAGGGGCGAGACCCCTGTTTGGTTCTGAGGGGCTAGAACCCTGTTACTGAGAGGGCTAGGCCCTATACTGTTCCGTGTTGTCCTTTGAGCGTACCCGTTAGCGAAAACAACTGATCGCATGCCAATGCAGGGTAGCTACTCGTGCGCTTATCTCGAGTGCCGTAGTCACCGCTACGTCTGTCTGTGACCTTGAGGTGGTTGACTGGGTGCAGGACCACCACGGGGGACTCTCCTGGCCAGGAGAGCACCACGTGCGCCTTCTACTCTTTGGAAAAGGCTGCAATCAAGATCATTCCCATGAGGAACATTCGAGATCAAGAAAGAGATTTGAAAATATAAACCAATGGGTGAAAAGGAATAACATGTAAATTAAAGAATTGGAATAGCTAGTTTACCTGTTAGCTTTTACTACTTTAGTTAGTTGGTTGCCACTCTACTCAGCGTTTGCTAACTTTGTTTACTCATAACCCTTTTCAGGTCCAACTGTTGAGCAGCCCGAGTCTCCAGCTGTAGAGGTTGCTGAGCCCAATAGAGCCCAGTAGCAGTAGCCTTCTTGTTGTAGTACTTTTTGTTGTAGTAAGTTTCAGACTCATGTTACCTTTACGTTTCTGTACCCTGTTTCCATTTTACTGTTGTGGTGGTGATATGTACTGTTAGCAGCTTTTCTTTCCTTACTGCTTGTACTCTTTCTACTATTAGTTACATAGCATGGGGAGTGTGGTTTACTTTCCTACTTTTTGGTTATTTCTTGTTGGACGAATGGGTCTTGGGATCAGTCGAGTCGGGCTGGTCTCCTACCCTGTAGGGATTCGGGAACCGGGTCGTAACAAGATGGTATCAGAGCAAGGGTGTCCCGAGAAATGAATCAAGTAGCTTGAGAATAACTAATTCACGTGCATGTAACTAAAGTAACCCCCACAACGTACCACTTGGCATCTGTTCTGAGTTTTCCATGCTGAAGTTCGTTAGAGTTGACTTCCTTTTGTTCTGTTTCTGCATCTCCTTGCAGGAGATGCCTCGACGTGGAATCCATGAGGCGGGCCGCGGACGTGGCCATGGACGAGGTCGGAGGGGTGGACGTGCCGAGCCCGAGGTGTCAGTTGACCAGCTACTCCTCATGGGCGTTCAGGCCCAGGACCTCGTGCAGTTGATACGAGATATAGTACGAGAGGAGCTCCACCCGCCTCCACGAGTGCCTCTCCCTGAGGACGTGGAGGGGGAGTCCTTTGTGGGATCGCAAGATCGATGCAGCGCTGGACGTGGGGGAGGGGGTGGTCCCCCACCACCCCCACTGCACTCTGACACTTCCGAGCACGAGCCCTCCCTGCCTGGAGGCGTGCCCATTCCCCCACTACAGCTGCACTACGGGCTTTTTAGGAAGTTCCGGAAGTTGAAGCCCCCTTCGTTCAAGGGGGATGAGGACCCATCTGAGGCGGAGGACTGCTCGAGCAGATCGAGAAAGTGTTTGACACCCCCATACGGAGTGCTGCGTGGCCTTTGCCATGTACCAGTTGGAGAGTGCGGCACATAGGTGGTGGAGGGCAGTCAGAGGCCAAGAGAGGGTAGAGCCGACGTAGGACCAGTTTGTGACCCTCTTCTGCGAGCAGTACTTCCCACAGACGTGGCTGTACCAGAGGAGGCGGGAGTTCCACACTCTCCGCCAGGAGACGATGACTATTAGCGCGTACCGCACATGCTTCCTGGAGTTGTCACGTTTTGTTGCGGCAGCTGTGGCTACTGAGGAGGAGCACCTGTGGAGGTTCACTGAGGGGCTCCGATCGGCCATTCGGGGGTATGTCAAACCCCTGAAGCTTCCTACGTTCTCGAGAGTGGTGGAGGCAGCTATGACGGATGAGGAGACCAACCCGGCTGCACGAGACACTGACAGCGAACAGAAGAGGCCCTACCAGCCAGAGTACTCACAGGGCCGGCGAGAGAGGAGGCACGCGGCATCCGCGGGAGAGCCGTCACGTTTTGCGGAGCCGTCAACAGCCTTTGGGGGCCCCCGACAGGGGCCAGCTGTCAGCACTAGACCCCCGCCCAATCGTCAGTAGGGGCCTACCGAGGGAGGGAGTCGAGGCCCCCTCTGCTACCAATGTAGCCAGCCAGGCCACATCAGGAGGGACTGCCCGTCTAAGGCTGGAGCACAGCAGATGCTCCCCGCACCAAGCACTGGAGGCCGAGCAAGTGGCCGTGGTTCCCAGGCGCGTGGTGGGGGACAGCAGTCGCAGGGAGGGTACCGGCCAACGGCTACCCGTCTGACGCAGAGTGTGGCTGCTTCTTCTGCATCGAAAGCTGAGGGGCATATCAACGACTTAACACACAAAGACCCCAGAGCATCAGGTTCAGTGGTGGCAGGTATGGTTACAGTTTCCGGCAGATTAGTTTACATACTTTTTGATTCCGACGCCACGCACTGGTTTGTTGTTGCAAGTTTTGCTGTCAGTTTGGGACAGGACTGTGTGTTGTTAGAGGATCCGTTTGTGATCAGAGGTCCAGGTAGTCAGCTGTTTGTAGCTGAGGAGGTGTACACAGACTGTGAGGTCAGTATTGGGGGACACAGCCTCCCCGCTGACCTGATTGTGATACCGATGGAGGACTTTGACGTGATTCCGGGGATGGATTGACTGTCCGCTTACCACGCATTGGTGGACTATTTTGAGAGGAAGATCGTCTTCTCCATACCGGAGATGCCTTCCTTTGAGTTTCACGGACAGCCGGTGGACGGAGGTTTCAGGTGCATTTCTGCCCTTCGGGCAGCGAGACTTTTGGGCCAGCGACGTGAGGGCTTTCTAGCGTGCATAGTGGCAGAGCCCAGCCCCATGGCAGACTTTCAGAGCATCTCGGTGGTCAGAGAGTACCCCGACGTGTTTCCAGAGGAGCTACCAAGACTACCGCCTGAGCGTGAGATCGAGTTTGAGATCTCACTGGTGCCGGGGACCAGGCCCATTTCTACAGCACCATACAGGATGGCACCACTTGAGCTGCAAGAGCTCAAGTCACAACTGCAAGACCTATTAGAGAAGGGCTTTGTGAGGCCCAGTGCGTCCTCGTGGGGATCCCCGGTGTTATTTGTGAAGAAGAAGGATGGTACCCTACGCCTTAGTGTTGACTATAGATAGCTGAATAGGCTCACCATCAAGAACAGGTATCCACAACCGAGGATTGATGATCTGTTTGACCAGTTACGAGGTGCCATGGTATTCTCCAAGATAGATCCGAGGTCAGGCTACCACCAGTTGAGGATCAAGGAGACCGACGTCTCCAAGACAGCTTTCCGCACCCGATACGGACACTACGAGTTTTTGGTCATGCCATTTGGGCTGACCAACGCCCCCGCTGCCTTCATGGATTTGGTAAACCAGGTGTTCAGACTGTATCTGGATCAGTTTGTGGTGGTGTTTATTGATGATGTGCTTATTTACTCGCTGGATCAGGTGCAGCATGGACAACACTTGCGAATGGTCCTGGACACATTGAAACGACGCAGGTTGTATGCCAAATACAGCAAGTACGAGTTTTGGTTGAGGCAGGTGACCTTCTTGGGTGTTGTGATTTCGGGGGATGGCTTGGCTGTGGATCTAGCCAAGGTAGAGGCAGTGCTCAGGTGGGAGAGGCCACGTACAGTGACAGAGATCCGCAGTTTCTTGGAACTGGCAGGTTACTACTAGCAGTTTATCAGAGGTTGCTCACAGATTGCACATCCTATGACTCAGTTGACCCGGAAGGACGTGCCCTTTGCTTGGACAGACACTTGTGAGGCGTGTTTTCAGGAGTTGAAGGAGAGTCTGACTTCGGCTCTTGTGCTTACCATCCCAGATAGCAGTGGCAGTTTCATTGTCTACACGGATGCTTCGTTGCAAGGGTTAGGGGGTGTGCTAATGCAGCGGGATCACGTTGTCACTTACGCTTCGTGGAAACTGAAGCCCCATGAGCATAGCTACCCTACCCATGAATTAGAGCTGGCAGCTGTTATCTTCGCGCTGAAGACATGGAGGCACTACCTCTACGGTGAGACTTTTGAGATATTCACGGATAATAAGAGCCTCAGGTATTTGTCTGATCAAAAGGAGCTTAACATGAGACAGAGATGTTGGTTATAGCTCCTGGAGGACTATGACTGCAGCATCTCCTATCATCCAGGGAAGGCCAACGTGGCGGCTGACGCCTTGAGCCGAAAGACGCCCGCCCACTTGGCCAGCTTACAGGCACAGAGTTGGAGACTTATGGAGGAGTTGGGCAGTTAGCGACCGCTAGAGTTTCAGGGGCATTGTGGGGCAATGACAGTGACACGACAGACGAGACCAAAGCTGATAGACTGCATCATCACAGGACAGATGACAAATCCGTATCTACAGTCGTGGACAAACATAGTACTGTCAGGGGACCCAGGAGACTTCTCTTTTTCAGATGAGGTACTACGCATGAGGGGACGTTTGTGCGTTCCTAGGGACGATGAGTTGTTGAGAGAGCTCCTAATTGAGGCACACGGGTCCAGGTTCACCATACACCCCAGGAACACGAAGATGCATCATGATCTGAGACGTGACTTTTGGTGGAGAGGGATGAAGCAGGATGTAGGTGATTTCGTGCAGCAGTGTTTAGTGTGCCAGCAGGTGAAGGCCAAGCATCAGAGGCCTGCAGGGCCATTGCAGCCACTTCCAATGCCAGAGTGGAAGTGGGAGAGCATCACCATGGATTTGGTGGTGGGCTTGCCCATTACCCAGCGAGGACACGATGCAATCTGGGTGATAATAGACCGATTGATGAAGACGGTATGTTTCTTACCGATCCGAGTTACCTTGGGACCAGCGCAGTTGGCGGAGAGGTATATTCGTGATGTGGTACATCTGTACGGAGTTCCGCGCGAGATTGTATCCGACCAGGATACCCATTTTACTTCCCAATTTTGGGTTGAGTTTCAGCATGCCTTGGGGACATGGTTGAGGTTCAGTAAGGCATACCACCCCCAGACAGATGGACAGTCAAAGCACACGATACAAACACTTGAGGACCTTTTACGTGCCTATGTACTAGACTGGAGGGGTTCTTGGGAGGAGTACTTACCCCTGGCAGAGTTTGCATATAATAGCAGTTATCACTCGAGTATCGGCATGGCACCCTACGAGACTCTGTACGGACGGAGGTGTACTGCTCCCTTGAGTTGGGTTGAGGTGGGAACCAAGTGGGAGGTTGGCCTCAGGCTGATCCAACAGAGTCAGGAGGTGATGGAGCAGATTCATAAACGACTTCGCATTGTCAAGAGCAGACAGAAGAGTTATGCCGACCGGAAGCACAGAGAGGTGCAGTTCGAGGTTAGGGATCACGTCTTTCTTCGTGTTTCACCCATGAAGGGCCTGCAGCGGTTTGGGGTGAAAGGGAAGCTTGCGCCGAGGTTTGTGGGGCCCTTTGAGGTCTTAGAGCGGGTAGGACCCGTTGCTTACAGGCTTGCCCTTCCTCCCCAGCTTTCTGGTGTGCACGACGTGTTCCACGTGTCCAACCTCAGGAAGTACGTCGCCGATCCCATCACGTTCTGAGCCATGAGAGTGTCGAGGTGGGTGACGGCCTGACCTACCCCGAGTGACCAGTACAGATACTAGATAGGGCCATCTAGAGTTTGAGACGGAAGCAGGTACCCCTGGTGAAGGTCTTGTGAAGGAGCCAGAGGTACGAGGAGGCCACCTGGGAACCTGAGGCGATGATGCGAGAGTGGTACCCGGAGCTTTTTTAGGGTACGCCTTTTCGGACCGGCTTCGATCCTCTTTAAGTTTGTTATGTGTATATAGTTCTTTTTCCACACCCAAGCGAGCTCATGTTTCAGGGACGAAACTTCCTTTAAGTTTGTTATGATGTAAAGACCTATTCTGTCCTGAGCCTTTTAAGACGTCTGTACTGTCGGTCAAATGTCTGGTCAGACGTCTGGATTCCTTCCCAGACATCTGGAAATTGAAATTTTTGGTACGAGCTTCACGTCTGCGCGCGGGCTGTGCACAGACAGTACCCTCCTCTCTCTTTCCCTCTTCCCGCCTCCACCGAATCCCAATGCGCCTCTATAAAACCCCTCTCCCCCTCTTCTCTCTTCCTCACTTCACCCAGTCAGCCACCTTCATCTCTTCCTCTCCACCAGAGTGAGAGGAGCGAGCGCGAGAGCGGCAACGAGGAGGAGAGGCAGCGTGAGGAGAGGAGGAAGAGCTTGAGCTCGCGAGCTCGTGGGAGCTCGCCGGAGGGCGCACGCCGGAGCGGCATGTGCAGGAGGAGGAGAACGTCAGGGGAGTCGTCTCCGACACTGCTGCAGCTGGAGCTGCAGGTGAGGAGGCGAGGCCGCGGCTGCGCACGGCTAGGGAGAGTAGGAAGTGGTTCTGGTTTTGGGATTTTCCCAGAATCAGACGTCCGACGTGACGTCCAAACGACGGGGCGGATGTCTGGTGACTACACTGGACGTCTGAAAGCAGATCTTCGCAAAGGTACATTTCCTTTTGCGGATACGGCCATTCAGGTTGCTCCGCAGCTACGTTTTGTGTGGCTTATTATGGGAGATTTTGCTGTCACATGCAGAGATTGCTTCGGGAAGGCGCGATACATGCCCTCCCATGCGTTTCAGACGTCTGAACAGCTTACCAGATGACTGGATGCACTCCCAGACATCCGGAGAGGAGGTCGGACATCTGTAGCCGAGTCCAGATGGTCGGAAAGAGGTTCTAGACGTCTGAGGTTGACGTAGAACTTGAGGTGAGTTCCTATTTACTTTTCAGACGTCTAGACCTTGTGCCAGACGTCTGATTTGGGTCTGTAGCTCTATTTTTGACCCGTTTAGGGTCCGTTTGAGGTCCGTTTTACGCAAACAAGTTATCGGTGTTTTCCTTAAAAGTTCCTCTACTTGTGAGAGGGCCTTTTATACTATTCTCAATGTTCCATTGTGATTGTTCCTTGTTATAGGACTTCATTCCGTTGTGGGTTTGGGGCTTGTTGAGGCACGTGAGCCTGCCGTTCGAGCCCCCAATACTCCTGGGTTGTCTGGTAGAGTGGCTTTCCCTAATTTAATTATAAACCTGAATGCATGTGTAGATTGAATAACTAGAACCTAGGATATGGCATGAATCCTAGGACGAGAAGTACTTGAAATGTCTGTATGCGTGTTTGAATTGGAGTCTTGAATGAGTGAATAGAAATGTTAACAACTGCCTATTAATGAACAAGAGCTGCCTGTGAAATATGAATTACCTGTGCTAGTTAAACAGTTACATGTGACCTCACCTGTTGTATACGTTAAATGATAGAATATGAGCTGCATGTGTATAACCTGAGAATGGAAATGTGAATGATAGAAATTCGAGCTGCATGTGTATAACATGAGAATGGAAATGTGAACAATGAAACCTGGTATGGAATGGCATGAGAAATATGAGCATGAACCCTATGGGGAATTAGGAGTAGAGCTCCTAGAAATAAATGGAATGGATCTGGAAATGTGAGTGGGGAAGTGTGCTGGCCCTTGAGTACGTGGTACCAAGGAGAGTGACTGCCCCCTGTTTAGTGTAGAGCGAAGCTAGCCACCCTTTGGTTGGGACTCAGGGTTAGGATTGGCCACTCTACACCGACTTCTTGGCCCTCACGTACAGTGTACCGGGGAGAGCTACTAGTGTAGGGAGAGGGCTAGCCACCCCACGGGGCCCGAGGTTCAACTAGCCACCCTACACCGACTTGTTAGGCCCATTGGGCAAACCAGGGTAGGCAGACGAGGGTGCGCGGACTATGGAGGGGCGAGACCCCTGTTTGGTTCTGAGGGGCTAGACCCCTATTACTGAGAGGGCTAGGCCCTATACTGTTCCGTGTTGTACTTTGAGCGTACCCGTTAGCGGAAACGACTGACCACGTGCCAGTGCAAGGAAACTACCCGTGCACTTATCGCGCGTGCCGTAGTCACCGCTACGTTGTCCGTGACCTTGGGGTGGTTGACTGGGTGTAGGATCACCACGGGAGACTCTTCCGGCCAGGAGAGCACCACGTGCGCCTTCTACTCTTCGGAAAAGACTGCAATCAAGATCTTTCCCACGAGGAACATTCGAGATCGAGAAAGAGATTTGAAAATATAAACCAATGGGTGAAAAGGAATAACTTGTAAATTAAAGAATTGGAATAGCTAGTTTACCTGTTAGCTTTTACTGCTTTAGTTAGTTAGTTAGTTGCCACTCTACTCAGCGTTCGCTGACTTTGTTTACTCATAATCCTTTTCAGGTCCAGGTGTTGAGTAGCCCGAATCTCTGGCTGCAGAGGGTGCTAGGCCTAGTAGAGCCTAGTAGCAGTAGCATTCTTGTTGTAGTACTTTCTGTTGTAGTGAGTTTCAGACTCTTGTTACCTTTACGTTTCTATACCCTGTTTTCGTTTTACTGTTGTGGTGGTGATATGTACTGTTAGTAGATTTTCTTTCCTTACTGCTTGTACTCTTTCTACTGTTAGTTACATAGCATAGCGAATGTGGTTTACTTTCCTACTTTTTGATTATTTCTTGTTGGACGAATGGATCTTGGGATCAGTCAAGTCGGGCCGGTCTCATGTCCTGTAAGGATTTGGGAACCGGGTCGTAACACTTGGCCAGGAGAGCACCACATGTGCCTTCTACTCTTTGGAAAAGACTGCAATCAAGATCGTTCCCACGAGGAACATGCGAGATCAAGAAAGAGATCTGAAAGTAAACCAATGGATGAAAAGGGATGACTTGTAAAATAAAATAATTTGAAAAGTTAAATTACATGTTAGCTTTTACTGCTTTAGTTAGTTGGTTATCACTCTACTCAACGTTTGCTGACTCCGTTTTTCCCATACCCCTTTGCAGGTCCAGGAATTGAGCAGCCCGAGTCGCCGGTTGCAGAGTGTGCTGGGCCCAGTCGAGTCCAACAGTAGTTTCTTGTTGTTGTACTTCCTTTTTGTTAGTGAGTTTAGACTGTTGTTACCGTTTCTGTTTCTGTACCTTGTTTCCACTTTACTATTGTGGTGGTGATATGTACTGTTAGCAGCTCTTACTTCCTTTACCGCTGTACTCTTTTACTGTTAGTTACTTAGTATAGTGAATGTAGTTTACTTTCCTACTTTTTTTTTATTTCTTGCTGAACGACTAGATCTTGGGATTAGTCGAGTCGAGCCGATCTCGTGTCCTATAGGGATTCGAGAACTGGGTCGTAACATCAGAGTTGGTGGAGATGAAGGTCAAGGAGAAGGGAAGAAGGGGGAACTAGCCTCTAAACCAAGCTAAGGAGCAAGGCCTTGCGACCTGGGTCCTTAAATAAACCTCAAGAGAGCTTTCCAAGCTTGGAGACCAAGCTTGAAAGCTTCGAAGCTTCGCGAAATTGGAGACCTACTCCTTCAAATGATTCGCATTAGGTTTGAATAGGAATTAGAGCCCAAGATGCGGCTTAGATTGTAGGGAAATCTCTTAGGAGTCTCCCTTCCAAAATTTGAAGAGATTAGGCAAGAAATCAGGGAGAACTCCTTGATTTAAGCTCACTGGAGTTGGGTTTAGAAGTCTGAAGGTGGTGGGGACCTATTTGTGAAGAGTTTGATGAAGTTAGGGGGTATTTGCAAATAATTTTGAAAGCTAGGGGTTTAAGTGAGAGAAGAAGAATCAGACTGAACCAAAATGTAAACTAGGTTAAGATGATCTTTGATTGAGCCTAAATTTTGTTGCAAACGTAATTTGGACCTAAGGAATCTGATGGTGAAGTTAGATTTTTGTTTTGACCAAGTTTGACTGGATAATTTGTGTAGAAACCTAAATTAGGGCAACTGTCTGTCTGAGACTCTATTTTAGGTCAAATTATGTTCCAATGGTCAAAGAAAGCATACCAAACCTTATAAAATATTTTTATGTGAATTTTAGAAGGTTTAAGTGAATTTTATCCTGACTAGAACCTCAGTTAATTAAGCGAATCTCTTTTAGGGTTTCAGATATCCGTTAATTCTCAAAACGTGTGAAAATACGTTTCTGACTGCATGAACCAACTTATTAGACATTTATGACCATTTGACCTTTGATTAACCTCTGAGACACCACGTGATTGTTCTGCAATTAGGTTATTCTGTTAAAACTGCAGATTTACCCCTAGTTTATTGGGTTTCTCTCATAATTGATATGCAATGAATTACAGTCTTCTGGCGGTTATGTAAGAGCATTTATCATTGGATTATGACTAAATAAAGCTAGATATGATTGATAATGACGTTATCATCAATAACCAAGTCCCGGGATCGTGGGAATAGAAAAGAGGCCTATGATAAGAGATTCATCCTATAAATACTTGGAATTGACTGCCTTTTGTTTTTTTTTCACGCAATTCGAGAGGAAAGGAAACAAAGGAGAGATTGTAACTTGAAATTACTAGTGAAACTTAAAAGTATCATCCTCCCTCCAAACGTACACCATTTTGGTGGAACTAGATCGCCAAACTTCCTACATAAATTCCTTATAGTTGCATGTTTGAGTCGAGGTTCCTATTCTAAAGATCTTAATCACTAACTATTTTAAGAAGCATGTGAATTCATGAAAACCACATAATTTGGAACCAACCATTTTGATCTTAACCAATTTAATTGCAGCCATGTAAATTTTGTTTATTAATTGTAGTAACCTATATGTACATAATATTTTCAAGTGTTCATCTGGGTTTTCTCCATATACCTTACGAATATGGGGGCGATTTGTTTGGAATAGTCAAGATGGCAAGGGGCACTTTCGTCATTTTAACAAAATAATAGGAGAAAATGGATCCGTTAAAATTACACTTTGTGGTAAAGGAGAAAAAGGGGTCGCTTTCTCGGCCTTTGAGTAAAAGCTGAGGGTGCTTCGACGGAATGGCATATACCATAAACCTAAAGGCACCAATGGGAAGATCGAAGCCATTTAATCAAACTCTTTTTCAATAAAACTTTTCAGCACCCCCTCTTTTACCTTTCCCCTTTATGCAGGGGCCTATAAATTAATCGGTCTTTCCATAGAAAATCCTAATCTATACAAATTTGCTCTGGCTCTTTTGCGCTGGACAATTTTTTTTTTTTTTCACTCAAAATCTCTTGCATGTAAATAGTGGGAAACTAGGGATCTTGTAACATCGACTTTCGGGTAATGTAAGGTCTGAATCCGAATCCTTATCATAATCAGTGATTATCATCAGTTGAATCATACCTCGACGGATTCTTTATCCAATCTTTATCCTTTCCTTGTGTCTATGGCAAATAATTAAAAGCATGATACGTTTAAGGTACCTTGAACTACCTTAATATGGCCTCCAATGTGGCAGATTTTCTCGTAAAAGATAAAGAATGGCTAATCAATGAATGAAATATTTGATTTCAAATTTCTCCTACCTTCACTCACTCTCGAATTCTCAAGTTACACTTATTGGTTGGTGTACAAAACTTTAAGATCACCGATATGCCCTTCACTGGAATTGCTCTTTGTGCTCCTATTTGTGGTCCCATCTGTACTTACTATTCTAAAATCGTTGGATCCACAACATTTTGATTTACCTTTCTATTTGGAAGTGGAATTGGTTTTGACAAGGGGAAAATATGTTTGTTGTAGGCACTTGAATTGCAATCATAACAAACATCACCGAAGTCAATAGAATTTTAAATTTTCAGTCAGGAAAACCTATGTAACAAAGTTATTTCAGATGTCATGACCCTTTTTTTTTTTTTTTTGTTTAGGATGAAAATATACTAAGGGAAAAAAATATTTATTAAACTGCCTTCTCGACATCGGACGCACTCACCCCCTTTTGAATACACGATAACCCATTTTCTCACACATTAATATGCAATTAAATATACTTGGTGCTTTTTCACTGTTACATCATTTCCTCACACATTTTTCACATGCGCTGCTGGATATTATAGGTACCTTTTCAAAATATAAAGAAGTGATATTTAATTATATATTAAATATTATTGGTGATATTTTAATTTACAACTAAATATCACCTAAATTTTTAAATTTATAATTAAATATCACCAACTACTTAAAGAATGCAGTGCAAAAGCAAAAAATGTGGTGTATTTTATATAATGCAAGGAGATGGAGACAAAACTATCAAGATCATGTTTGAAATTATTATTTACCGATGTAAAATCATAAGATACACTTTATAATTATGTCATACCTATGTAAAATCATTTTACTTAAGTGAATTTTGATTTAAAATTGTAAAATGCACTAACTCACAAAGTGATGATCTTTTCTAAGTGAAGTGAGATCTACCACATAATAAAATTTTACAATGGAAGTCACATCCACCATCTCCATGTATCTCAAAACACATCAAATTTGCCATTTTTATATATTTTATCTCATATATCACCATTATATTTAGGTGTACATTAGATACTTCAAAAGTTTTATATATATATATATATATATATATATATATATATAAAAGAGAGAAAAAGGCACTGTAATGTTTTATTTTCGTGGGAGCGTGAGGAAAATGAGGTGAAGTAAGCATGGATATGATCTAAATTCAAATATCAGCCCACTCATCTTATGTGCATAACTTATACCTTTTCACGTCGTACGTCATGTTTTAGGAGATAATTCGACTAGCAATTATCTTTTCCGTATAAATTAAAGGCTCAGATATAAAATATCACGGGGAAGATAAGAATTATATTCTAAGTATATGGTTACCTACTATCACAAAACTACAATATACACGTTTGGTCTACTTAAACACGTTGTTTTCTAGTGCTCAGCTCGATCTCCCATTTGTTGGGATGTGAACCATGAGGTGCGACCAAGTTAGCCCACACATTCATGCACATACTATAGTGCAATAATCTTGCCATTTTAAGGTTGACATATTGTTTGCTTTATCAATGCAAAAATCAATGTTACTAACACAACGCTAGAGGTGAGTTGCAAAAGAAATGACTTGTGTTCAAACATTAGAAGGTTTTCTTCGTATGTATGAGATACGGGTAGGAAAATACATGCTGTAACGTATTTTATAACGTACATCTTCATTATAACAATATATTTTTATATTCAACTGATATATTTTGATTTTTTACTGGTTGAAAATAAAAATACACCGATAAATTGTGATTTTCAATTAATTTTCACCTATTTCAAGTTATTTTTTACCTATAAAAAGTTATTTTTCACTTGAAAAGTGATTTTCACCTTAGAATTTAGGATTTAGTTCTAAACACTAAAGATAAAATCATAAACCTTAAGGTGAAAAATCAATTTCCAAATAAAAAATTATTTTTCATAAGTAAAATCATTTTCCATAAATTTAAACCCTAAACCTTAAATCCTATATCCAAAACTCATATATATATTTTTATTTTCAACTAATATATTTACTTTCATGTATTTTGTTACATGAAAGTTGTACATTACAAAATATATTGTAATATATATTTCTTTATTTTTGGACACATATATTTAGAGATAATTTAGATAGCTTTCTTATTTCTGATGTTTTCTTTTCTTTTTCAATTATAAATTTTACTGGCACCTTCGATCTATCATATTGAACATAAGTCCATGACCACTGCCTCGAATATAATGGCTACTACCAACATATATGGTGCCATTAGCACATATACAACTACTATACATGTAAATAGATACATAGAAATAGTGATTTATATCATCATTCGAAAATCAACTGAATCTCCCAATGATTAGCATAATTAATGATTTGAATACCAATATGCTCGTCATTTTGAATTAAATCCTAACCATCCACCGCTATCTACATGTAAGTTTCGCTTCTTTCAGGCGAACAAAACTTCGCTCAAATTAGAAAAATCTAATTTCTAGGTAACAGTACTCCTGTGTATAAATGATCAATGTTGATCAAACATACATTATGACGAAGAAAATATATATACATTTGTCTGTTAGAAAACATATATATTCTCCACTCAAAGTATGGACTCTCCTAAAACAAGAGTTATGTATGTCTATGGAATTGTGCGTACCCAAGAAGGGTTCACGAGAACACTTCCAAATTCCAAGATGGGGTCAATCCTCCACATGGGCAAAAGCTGCAAGAATTCAAATTGCGTTCAACCAAATGTAAACATATGGAAATATTTCGTAATAAATCCAAATTACTTAACTCTGCACTCGCTATTTCTTACTTTTATGGTAGAAAAGGATAGGGGTTGAACGAAAAATCGACCATTGCAGTTTAAGTGAAGAGGCAGCACGCCATGTGGTTTAGGCAGCGAGCCCCATTCTGCACCACATTTCATACCAATCGTTCATCACTATATATATATATATATATATATATATATATATATATATATATATATATATATATATATATATATATGAAAAAGTATCTTTTGTATTCAAAAGATTTAAAAAAAATCTATAGTTGTATTCTTTCAACGAGGTTCTTCATTTATAAAAGTCACCACACAATATAAACGGAGATTTAAAAAATTATTTTTTTTATTTGAAATGTATTCAATCAATTATTATATTATTTTTGAAAAATATCTTTTTACATAAATATCAAGTTGTATCATAAATTTATTTATATACCATTTTTGAAATATCATTAATCAAGTTTGTATTACAAATAGCTCTAATACAAATTTTCACTTTTATTTTAAAGAATACTTTTAATACAAATTTGTATTACAAGTAATTATAAATTGTTACTTGTATTACAAATACACATGCAGTTGTGTAGTTGTAATACAAGTCTGTTTCACTTATTATAAAAATTTTAGCACTTCTATTACAAAGAATATTTGTAATACAAGTTTATATTACAATCAGTTCTGAGTTATTACTTGTATCACAACTACACGTATAGTCGTAATATAAGTCAGTTTTCACTTGTAATATAAATTTTAGTATTGTTATTATAAGGAATACTTGTAATACAAGTTTGTATTACAATCATTTCTGAGTGGTTACAACTACACATGCGATTCCCTTTTGTAGAAGCAATAAATATTTTGTCTCTACATTTGGAATACTCCACTCAACAAAGACCTTTAATTGATTCGTATATTTAGAAAGCATCATTAATAATGAAAAATTTTCAATTACAAAAAGAGAAAGTTTGTTGTTAATACATAGTGTGAACCCACCTTGTTATTTTTTGTGATTTTTTTTATGGAACATTGGGTTTTAATTGGATGGAGTAGATTTTGTGCTTTTTTTATTTATTTTAAGCACTATGTTCATAGGATCCGTCCCCTATATATTTATATATAAGGGTAGTGAGCGTGCAGTTCACCTGCACCTAACTTACATACACCTATCCTCATATAGAAAAAAGGAAGTGTGAAGCTCATCTGCACCTAACTTAGGTGAAACTTACCTAATATCTTCCACTACAAATAATATTTTGAAGTGAAAACTTGGAGGTTAAGATCATTATATATATGAGTATATTATACACAAAATTTCAAGTCAATCTAATGCTCCTATCCCTTACATCGAAAAGGACTCAATTTCAACGGCTTAAGTTTATATGAAGGTTTCTTCTTTGTTGAAAAATGGTAGATTTACTCATAGTTGATCTTGGTCTTAGCCAACCTACCTATAAGAGGATCTTAATGTGACCACGAATGGTACAATCTAACCACACGTTCCTAAAATTTGCGGAACACACACACACATCTGTATATAAGAAAAGTATCCTATGAGCACAGTGTTCATAAAACTTTCAAAAAACACGTAATTTGATCTGTTGATTCCTTTCGCTTGATGATACTGTCACTCCTTTTATTTAGTGGTTCTCAAAATCACTATGATGTAGATGAAATTGTATCAATCAATATAATTATATTTATTTATATATTTATGAGTGTGGAAACTGGCATTCATCTAGTTTAAGCGTTATGAATTTTTATTAGATTGTTTATTTGTCATTAGTTGTTCTTGTCTCTACGTAGCAACAAATTCTTTACATTTTTTATATTACAGGTGTTCATGTAACATAATTTGTATTATAATTTTCACAACCCAAGTGCAACCCTCATTTTTTATATTATAAATCTACATGTAATGATATTTTATATTAACAACAAAGTAAAAAAAAATATTTTTGCATTATAAGTATCCATGTAACACGATCTTGTACTACAATTTTCGTAATTGAAGTATATAGCATATTTTTGTATTATAATTTTCATAATCGAAGTATATAGGTCAATTTATATTACAAGTGTGTATATAACTCAATTTTGTATTACAATTTTATAATCGAAGTGTGCAATAAAATTTTATAGTACAAGCATGCATGTAACCAAATTTTATAATATAATTTTTATTAAAATCATATAAAACATAATTTTGTACTACAATCTTTGATTACATATTTTGTATTAATTTTTGTACTCATTACACCGTATACATGTTTCTATTACAAAACATATGCTTAGTTATTACAAATGTATACTTTAATATTTATTACAATATATTAGTTTTTTAATTACAAGATTTTATAATCGAACATACATGCCTAAAGTGTACCTACCCATAATTAACTCTTAAAGGTCATTTATTCCTCTTAAAGTCAACACTTTCTTTTTTTCTAATACTACACATTAGCATATTTCCTATATAGAATATTTTTAATGACTACCATGTTTATGATGATGGCTATTCTAACATTTTATTATTTTATTTATTTTATATGGAAAGTGTCCTTGAGATGTATTTTTTATCGATAATAAATGGAAAGCATCATCTTTAATTGACTATGTAAGATCAGATATCGTGATATGAGTGATTTTTATTTAAACTTTAAGATCCATATCCAACAATTGGTGGTATATGTTCATTTGACTATTTATGAGCACTATACCTAAAGGATATGCCCCATATATATACATGTATATATGTGTATATATATAGAGAGAAAGTATCCATTGAGCACTGTACTCACAAACTCTCTAAAAGGGCTAAAATGATGACTGTCAGATTCCACAAGCATTTGATGGAACCACTTCACTATACCGTAAATGGTTTTAACCAAGCCACACAAACCACTAATTAATTTTGGAAATAACCAATCATGATTTTCTTATTATATATAAAATATAACAATGAATCCCACAAATTTCGTATTGATTATCTTCCATAATAACGTCAACTGCTTATATTATAATCAATTATGTGTTGCCGGCTTGTATTACAACTTGACTATTCATATTTTGTGTGTTGATGCCTTGTATTATAACTCAACTATCCATTATTTTATGTTGTTTACTTACATTACAACTGACTTTCTATTATTTTATACGTTGTTGGCTTGTATTACAACTCAACTCACAATGTCTTTGTTACTCAATGTCTCTTTGTAACACAAAGCTTATATTCAATGAAAGCGATGTATTACAAATCAGCTACAATATATTACAATATCTTATATTGAACGTTACAACTATTCACTACTAAGAGATGTCAGAACACAACATATTATAATAATATGTTACATGTGTGTCTCCATATTTATTGTCTATCAGGAACAAATCATGCATGCATTACAAAAAAGATATTTTTAATTAAGTGAAATCTTATGTAGTTGTAATTGATCATATGTGATATATATATTAGATGCAATATATTATGTATTGCAAAGTATCTATGACACATTGTACGTAATATTCAAAAAGTTTCACAAATAAATTGTTACAATATTTTATTTGATTTGTTACAAGAACTTATTTATTTGTTACAACTTACCCATAAAGCTGTTATAATTGTGCACACTTATCCTTACAAATGTCATTCTATTTTGTTACAATAATTTTATACATAGTAACATAGATTCTTCTATAATTTTAAGCACCGAACAATTGGATTTATTTGATTGGTCTTACCTTTTCGAATTCTTCTGTAATGAATATGGATATTTATGGTTTTGTATATTTTATTGCTATATTACAATCAATTTACACATCTATTTTTAGAATATGTAGATATGATTAATTATTATCGCATCCTACATTTTAGGTAACTTAATAATTATAAATGCACGTGGATTACATTTATGTTAAGCGTCTTCAATCTTGGAGTTGTTACAATATCACTTTCATTGGTATGAGTGGTATTTACCATGTTCTTCCGATCTTAACTAATAGACTGTATTACGTGCTTGTCACCTATTTTGTAAGCACTATGTTCTCTAGATCCGCCTCATATATATATATATATATATATGATCATGCGGAACTTTATAGCACTCTTTAGAACCATGAATTTTTCAGGTAGAACCTAGCTGGTAGCCTCTCTAGATCTTATCTATCATCATCCAAATTGAGCACTATCGCACTTTCTATCACCATATTTCTATTTAGGGTTATTTTACTTAAAAGGTTAGGAAATGAGCAGTATTAAGAAATGTAAAACTAGTGTGAATCTTTATTTCTGTTTACTTATAAAGTGGTGTTAGCACCAACTTCTATTTACTTGATCTCGTATTAAGCTGTGTTGTTAACTTTGTGATTCCTACTTGAATTGATGTTAATACCACTTTCTAAGGAGTAGGATTTGGGTGTAAGAAAGTTACAAAATTAACACATGTTTATCTAACATCCCTCAAAACTGATGTTAAGGACCCTTAACTTAGATTTTCACCATATGGGTTGACCCCTTAAGTAAATGAGAGCTAACCCCTCTTTTGGAGCGTTAACCCATCAAATACATTAGCCCTTAAGTATTCGATGGTCTTCATCAAACATGGAAAACATTAAAGCAAGTCTCCATGTCTTGTAAAGTAATTCATCAATATAATCTTCCAAAAAAGAAATTAAAATATGGTGGGCCCATACGTGGGCCTTGACTACTAGGACCCACTCTCGACCACTAAGAATTCTTAATTAAGACTTAGCTCAATCAATTAAGCCCAACCTAAGATATAAGGTATAAATTAATAGCACTAATGTTGTAACACTTAGTATTAGAAAGGTAATTACTTGTGTTATATTATCAATAGCATAACATAGATATTAGAAAGAATGCTATGCATGTATAAAAAACAAGTACATGCAAGTTTCTTTTCGCTGTTTCTTTTACCAATCACATGCATGAACATGCATAAATTACTAAGAAGAAGGGAAAAATGCAAATAGATATAATATTCCCACAACCATTAGCGAGGAGCTCAATATAAAACATAGTCCTTGAAATTCTACTCACCAATTAGTCTTAAATTGCCTTTCTCCTGTCAACTTAAGTACTTGCCGTCTTTACTAACTTGGAAACAAATCAAAGAACCACTTCTACCAATCAAGGATCCATTGGGATTAGATCATGACTGATCCAACAAGCTAAATCCAAACCTTACACTAAATCCTAGATGCAAATTAGACTACCAACACTTGGTAAAGTTTTGAGATGAATATTATAACATAAAAATATTGAGGCAAATGTGTCCTTTTATATATATTTCATCCTCAAAATCTACTACTAGAGGCAACATGTGGAGCAAAAGTAGTAGAAAGGAAGACGAGTGTTTTGAGTGTCATAGATGGGCTTAGGATTCCCATGGTAGTGTTGGTATCGAAAAACATGGGAGTTTGTGACAAGTGAGATAAGATTCCACCAAACCCCACTACTCTCTTTAGGCATATATATGAGATAAGAATTAGATGCCATATGCCTTTGGGTCACTTGCTCACATTCCTCACGCCCTTTGCATTCACCCTTTATACATAGTGGCATGATGTCTTAATTGGCCTGACTCAAATTTCAAAGGCTTTAAGCATATTGTCCTTGGGCACATGCCTCCACACATGCCCCAATGTGCCCTTGTGCTCTAGGTGTGGGGCAGCCTTAACTTATGGGGATTGGGCATGACCTCCTTTTTTTAGCATGTAATAATCCCTATAGTCTTTCCTTTCTAATTGAAGCAAATACCTGTATTCGACCAAGGGGACACTTTCGTGGTTGTTAATTACCTGGGTACCATGACACTAAGGATGGTAAAGGTATTGAGCTTCTTAAACTATATGATTTTCAAGCATGAATCGATAAGAAAAGTTCAGGTCCTCTATTTCTATTCGATTGATTTGTTTTTCAACTATTAACCAATGAACTTGAAACTCAAAATGTATTATTTTGCTCAATTAAACAATTGGTTATCCTTATTTCGTCTATCACTTGGGATTTTGCTTGGTTGGGTGCACTAGCGTAATGAGTTGGGTTAGGTTGGAAAAATCTTAACTTGGAAATCGTAGGTAGGGTTTGGGTACGTCGATCAATAGAGCTTAGAGATTTACTTTATTGGAATCAAGCCTAGATCAATATAAAATCAACATATGTTCAATATATTGAGGTAAATATGAGGAGCCCAATCAAGTGCTTATGGAACACAAAGATTTACTTGGACTCTTAATTTCAAGATAAAAGATAAGCGTAGGTAGAGAGAATGATCGATTCTAACAACAACAACAACAATAACCAATCATTTTCCCACACTAAATTATCGATTCTAACATATGATTAAAAATACAGTGGAGTGATAAGCATATATGTAGAGCCTCTAGTGCTACCTTCTCAAATGGGAATCCCAATAACCTTAAGATTTGCAAATTCAATGTAACAAATCATGATCTTTCTAGAATGTAGGTCTAAACTAATCAAATCTTCAACTAATATAATAAAATCCATTTTTTTATTGCCTAGAATCCATTTATTTTTCTTTACCTTAGTTGAGCATAGGTGGAGTGTTTCAATTCTTTGTTAAGGCATGATCAGCAAATGCTCATAAGTATATTCACCTCCTATTACTGTTACATTTCTTGTAGTATCAAACAAAAACATGTGAAATCACAAAGATTTTGGAGAGAGGAACTCCCACTTTTCTCTAAAACCCAAACCTTGGTTTCTCTCAATCATCAAGACAACCTATGTTAGCAATTCCTTTTTCTACCATTAGGCCCCTTGTCTTCATGTGTGTGTGGGGCCCTCCCTTCTATCTAACCATCTAGCTCCTTTGTCCTTTCCCATGGTTAACAAGGCAACCATGTGTTTTAGCACCTTCCAATTTAGCCTGAGGCTCCATGCACCTTGATCTCAATCTACATGTAATCACTCTCCTCTAATCTCATAAGCAATGCTCCCCAACTTTCAATTTTCATCATTGTAGGCCATTGACATTTACTAGCATAAATGACTAATCAAACCTCATCTCCACCTTCTACATTGATGTTAGTTATGTTTTTGTCACCTTCACAAAGAAACTTTAAATCTAAGCTTATTTGCTAGCATCTTCAGTCGTCATCCCTATCAATGTGCAAGTTCCATGAAATGATGTCTTCACCAATCTTTGATTCTAAGGACTTACATAGAATCGACACTTCTAAATATGTGTTCCAGCATACTTGCATGCTCTCTTTTTGTTTTCATTTATTCCCTTCTCTGTAAGAGGGCTTACCATCATTAGCCATATGATGATCCACAAGAAAGTTCGTAGGATTCAAACCCTTTGCTAGCCTACCCACTACTCTACTAGGTAGAGTGGCCATTTTTGCATCACTCATCACCTCTCTACTTGAAATAGATGTGTCATGCTAGTTGATACCTTTTCTATTTGATATCCAAGCTAGCCCTCATTGGAGGAGAGCCCTCTTTTTCTAAACTTTTCTAACATGGCTACAAATCTCTTGTAGGTGATAAAGGATTCCTAGTTCTCAATCTATCACGAGGTACATGAGTTTAGCCTAGTCTACCTATGTTAGCAATTCCTTTTTCTTGTAGAAGCGTAGAAGTGGCAATCTAGAACAAATAATCTTGTTTCGTCGTTATGGGATGATATGCTACCTCTGAATCTAAACCAAAATCATGGAGGATAATCCACAGATACTGAGCGAGGGTCTATTCCACCCTTGGGAGAAAATCTACTATAGTGAAAGCGTTCTTGTCATATTTTAGAAGAACCTCATAGGTCCATAGAATACTTCTACTATAGTTGGATGCTATTTCCTAGATGAGTTGTTTTCTATGTTCCATGAGAGAGAGAGAGAGAGAGAGAGAGAAAGAAGATAGATACTTTCTTGTGATTAAAGAAAAGGGACGTATGCCAATGTGGCTTCCTAAAAGTCTCCTTAAACCATAAGTACATATTTTGATATCTTGAGTTTTGCCTTCCTAATTTTTGATCCCTCTATTGAGTTCATTAAAAGGAAAAGATATAATGGCACAAGGACCATGAATTATTAAGCAACCCAGGAGACGGAACGTATAAAACGACACTAAATTAATAAATATTTTCTAAGACACCGGAATATATAGTTGAACATATGTTTCTTATCATGATCAATTTCATTAAGAAACTTAGCTCCTCCCTCGACTTCTCCAATCAAGATACAAAAAAGAACACTTTCAAGCTACACCTATGGCATCCCCCCTCCCCCTTACAAACTCTTTCCGTGATGTTTTCTTGTTTCTAATAAATTTTTCTCTATGCTAGCATTTATAGGATTTTATTGAAAAAAAATAATAAGATCAACAGAGAAATACATGTCATTGGTCAAGATACAAAAAAGAACACTTTCAAGCTACACCTATGGCATCCCCCCTCCCCCTTACAAACTCTTTCCGTGATGTTTTCTTGTTTCTAATAAATTTTTCTCTATGCTAGCATTTATAGGATTTTATTGAAAAAAAAAAATAAGATCAACAGAGAAATACATGTCATTGGGAAGCTACAACAATGCATATCACCAAACAATGTTTGGTCAGTTGAGTGGCTGAAAAATTAATTATTGCAAATGATTATTAATAACTGTAATCACATGTTTTTCCGAGTCATGCATATGAAATTGCTATAGCAATATCCATAATTTTGAAGAACCATATGCACTAAACAACATAAATAACAACAACCAATAGGCCAAGGGTTTATGTGTAAAGTAAACTTAGACAATCGTATCATAAGCGCTTATCAACATTCGGGCTTTCGAGAGGGAGGCAAGCTTATGCATTGAACATATATGCACCCCTCTCTCATGCACATGATGACAGTAGAGTACTCGCTCACGCACACGCATGGTAAAGCAAAATACATAAGATATATATATATATATATATATATGCTCGTAACACCTTTTGGAACTTTGACCCACGTTGTCTCTACCCTTACCTCAGTATGTTATTGCACGAGATTAAAGGAGCAATACCCTATATATTTTAACGGGTGACAAGGATGAGGAGAGTACTTTAGCTCAGCTCGATTGATTGATTACCGGTAGACTTTAATCATTTCGGCGAGGATTGGATGATATCATTTTCCGTTTTTACCTTAAAGGAAATATTACGAAGTTATTTCTTCTAATTTTGATCAACAACTTGACTTTACCTATGAAGTAATCTATGAAATTAATAGTAGTATATATACTGAAGCGGTCAGTTAGTATAACAGTGGTGTAAGATACATGCCCAGAGCGCCTTGATTAGTGATCACGAGATTAGTTATATGACATGAAAAACACAGAGTTATTTTTATTTTGTATGTAAATCTAAGTGTAGGTTATCTTGTGCTAAGAATGTCAGCAAAAGTATCGTGCGACCCTTAAAAGTATAGAGATGGTAAGGATTAACATTGAGGACATGTAACTTTTGGAGCACTTAGTAGGGTTTTGGCGACATACTTGTGGCAAATATAAATGTTGCGATAAACATGACAAAGGGAATAACCAAATCACCTCTACTAACAATTACAGCTACTCAAGTATAAATTTCATTACAAAACTAAGGCGATATATTTTATATCCTCTGCTGATGTCTTCTTCTATTTCATTTATTAGCAATCGTGGAAACGTAGCATGTGAATGAACAGGAAATTATTTTATCACATATACGAAAATGTGTATCGTAACGTATTTAATAATATGTAGTCCTCACTCATATTTTTGTTTAAAAAAAAAAAAGTAAAATATACTTGTTGAAAATTATAATCAATTAGTTGAAAAGAGAAATACATCGATTAAAAATCAAGTAAATCGATTCAAAATAAAAATACACCGGTTGAAAATTAAAATACACATGTGTTTTACCTTTTCATCGGTGGAAAATAATTTTTCACCTATAAGAAGTCATTTTTCATCTATGGAAAGTTATTTTTCACTTGAAAAATGATTTTCATCTATGAAAAGTAATCTCCACCTGTGAAAAATACAATACACTAGTTGAAAATACCACTCACTTCTTACATTATAAAACACATTGTAACATGCATTTATTTACTTTTTTGACAATTTCTTTTGACAGGGGAATACGTAAGTGTAATGTATTTGTAGCTAGGTTATCTATTTGTAGAACAAAACGTCGCTAAATCACAAGTGTTCGAGTCTATTCACACGAGAGATATCATCAATTCTAGTGTGGTTAACTTGCTTTAAATCAAAAATCCATGCCTCTCCCCTACAAGATAATCATTTTGATTAATTTGGAGCAATTGATAGAGCCAGTTAATTAGCTCCATTAATTTTAGTTCACAAATTAACAACGATGAATATTTTTGGAGTAGGGTTTAAACGCATATGGCACCATCTGCTCATGCATGTTCCATCACCAGAACATCCGCCAAAGAACATGTCCACAATCGTCGCTGGACAAACTGAGCATCCTAATTAAAGCCCCCCACCACCCTCCCTACATAGCCACCACTTGCCAATG
Organism: Thalassia testudinum; assembly: GCA_037157565.1. Lineage (NCBI taxonomy): Eukaryota > Viridiplantae > Streptophyta > Magnoliopsida > Alismatales > Hydrocharitaceae > Thalassia > Thalassia testudinum. Next base: position 37,341,250 of record JAZHRO010000051.1, on the reverse strand, counting down.
GCTGAGATCCAAATTAAGGACAAAACCCTCACTATGGCTATTACCATTTCCACCGCTTGCGATCTCACCTACTTATTCCTCCAGTTCACATTCGCACACAAATTATTGGTACCAAGTTGGGGATCGAAAGGACGTGAATTAGAATTAGAGTAATTTATAAAAACGACCCCCAACTACAGACCCATTCTTAGAACGGCCAATTCTTGAAAACCATGGATCGATGTTGAAAGTCTCATCTCTTGTTAGGTACAACAAGTTGGCTGCTGCCATTTAATGCCCTAGGACTAAGCGATGGGCTATAAGGGTTGTCAAGTCACCTTTTTGTATTAGGCTCGAGTTAACAAATACATCGCTACCTTTTTGTATGTGGCGATGGAGTGGTCAGTGAGGTTAGGGTACTTTACTTAGGAGGTTGAAAATTCAATATCCATTATTTATGACGACATTTAGTTGCAGCAATATACATTTAAAATGTTTACTTAGATGACATGATCAACTTCAATTAATTTAACAAGCGTCGAAGTACTTTCTACTCATGTTATACGTGTCAACGTGTCATTGAAACCTTGATTTTGACTTAACATGGTTGGTTAATTTTATGGTTAGAGAGTACTTTTGATTGAAAGGCTCTTTCTTTCCAGAAATAGGCTTATCGTTAGGGGTGATTTTGTTAATTGCTATGATGATTATAAATAGGGGGTTGATTGCTAGTGCTAAAAATATTAATATAGGTCACTGCTGGCATTCCGTGGAACGAGCCGAATTGGGCGGTGAGAGCCACTTCCTATTCCATTTGGGCTGCACGAGAGGGTCCACACCACACCACATGGTTTAGATTCTTGGGATAGGGTGGTGAATGGCCCTTAATTTAGAAGTTCAAGTGCTTAGGTATAGCTGTTCAAATCTCGTGATTGAAAAATCCGGGAATCAGGGTGGTGATGCCGGGGGATAAAGAGGCTTTCCCATATTTTGAAGTTAGATTAACTTTATTAATTGTTTTCTAACAACCTTCTAGCAAAGACCAAGGGTTATGTGGCATATATTATATTTGTTTGTCCTCTTATGTTAATCAAGCATACGTGCCCATGCCGAGATTTCCTCTTACAAGGTGTGACCCAAATTTTTTTACCAATATCGAAATTATCTTCATAAGTTGAATCAGATGCTTTCTTAAACATATTCCGGATGTGGCCTCTGTCAGCTTACCTAAACGTAAACGTGGGAAACCTTTTCTTTAAAAAATTATTTCCATGCCTTATTTGTTCCCTATTACTCTATTCCAATAGCGCCACTCTTTGCGCCCAACCTTACGTCCTTGCAAACACTTGTACGTGGAGTTTAAAATTACTAAAAAGGTGTCAAACTCCAAATTTTGATGGAACGTCCCTCCCGACCTTCAGCTCAAGGAGATGACGATGCAAGGCAATTTGCACTCATTTATCGGGTGAATGTTTCTTTTAGTGAAAAAGGAGTCAAGATCGTTGTGATTGGACTTCTAACTAACTCCACCATTCTCCAAGCCATTGGGAAAAAATTCGAGTGCAAGTTCAATTGAAGAAGCAGAGTGCTTGATCATTCATGAAGGTATAAAAGCTACCACTATCTTTGATTGTTATTCCATTCAAATATGCAATGATGCAAAGAATGTCATAGATATGATCCATGGCAAGCAATTCAAGAATGTGCCCAAAACTCAAGTGTCATTTGCTTATGCCCTTGCTAAATTTTGTAATAATGAATGTGCAATGAGCATTGGGATATTACAAGTATCCCCGCTCCATTAGCTTTTGTTCTATCTCATTTGAATGAGTAAAGTTTTTTTTAGCATCTTTTGCTCATCAAAAAGAGAAGAAAAAAACCTAAAAGAAATGAATGCAACAAGTTACTGCTTGTGTAGGCTTAGGGTTTCCTCATTCCTTTGTGTACTATTCGTTTCCTGATATTACCCATTCTATCTCTCGTTTAGGTCTTTTAATCCTAAAATTATGTCATCCTACAATTAGACCTGCATCCCAGTGTTTGAACAATTTTAAGGGAGGACATGAGATTAATAATTCCTCCTAACAAACATATTCACACTCCCCAATCCCTTGACTTAACCCACTAATCACCCAAATAAAATTTATCATCTACTCCACATATCACACAATTCCACCTCCAACAAAATTTATATCACAAAAGTAATTCCTCTTAACAAATAATACCTTAGGAAGGCCCAAACTTGAATCACAGTTCATAGTAATGGTACTTGAGAAATATCCGCGTGGAGTATCAAATTTTTTATTAGAACCGAATGCGTGATCGAGGATATACTCGCGATTCAGATCAAAGATATTTGGCAGATGGTAAGGCCATATATCCTCAAACTTGTTTCGCGCAAAGCCAAAAAGTTATGCCCGCCTTTGGATTATCCCGTTGAAGGGGGATATCCTCTACAATGCCACACGGGTTATGGGGGTTTCAATAAGATTAGGATTTCCCTACCACATAAATTTTAGAATTCTAATATGAAAAAATTATAATTGCTTCAACTATAGCAATATGACATGCACCCATCATGTTTCTACGCAACTAAATAACTCAACCTTACTCATCCACTCATCAATCTATCCCATATCTAATCTATTCTGCAGCCAAGTGCAGAAGTGATGTCCCATTTTCTGATCAGGAACAGGCCATGGAGGGATTACACCAATGCACGTTATGAATTGAAGGATCTAACTGCAGAAATTGAGGGTTGAGTCCATATTTTTATGGATTCTCGGTACACCAGCCCTTCAATATACGTATTTATATCTAGTTATGCTCCTGCAAGGCTCAAGGAGATTCTAATCCTTCGTTTGCCTCTTGTGCTCTCACCAGTTCCTCTCGTTTCGGAGCATCGTTATCAACCGTGGTTGCACCCTTCGGTCTCGAGAACGTACGAGTCCATTTGTCGGGCACGAGTTATCCTACATCAGACTGATCTGTAACCATGGTACACACATGTCAAACTAAGATCAGGTATTGTGTGAGGTTCTGATGCATTAGAGCCCAAATAGAATCAACCCGACATTAAATATAAAACATACAAATCCGAACTCACTTTCCTACTTAGAACAATCAACTCATTTATCGCATCCAATCCCCAACTTATCCCCACTGTCAACAGAAATATAATAAAACAGACCCAACACCGAATAACAAGCAAACCTTCTTGACACTAACCCTTTCCAAAAGCTAACCAACCAAAAGCAGCTTAAACATTTGCTCCTATCACCATGTCTTAACGGCAACAAGATGCAAAGATGAGACTCAATATGGCAACCAAATCGGAACCAAACCCATGATTCAACCACCAGGCCATGTTCTAAAGGGCTACTCCTGTCACCTTAATCTATGAAGCACTACTTTGCTTTGTAGATTATAACTTGTATACCCCAAGTTTTGCGGGATAATTTCCCAATGGTCAAAATTTTGATTAAATATGAATTACAAATGATTTGTAGGAGACATCTGTGAAGGGCCAAAATGATGCTGAATAAAGATAAACCTAATGAGAATATTTCCAGGCTTTCTTTCCCTTGAACTGCTTTCCAGCCCGAGCTTTTTGTTTGCTTTTCATTTTCCGTGATCGAGCAATCTTTGCTTTCTTGGCAGCGAAAGGCATTGCTTTCTTGTGCTCCTTCTGTCTGTTGCTCAATCCACCAGTCTGTCAAGCAATGGCAAAGTTATTAATCTAACACTTTAAGGATACCATCTACGTAATATTGACTTTGAGGAGCATTTGCCAAGATACCTTCTTCTGTTTTACAGCCATCCGTGAGCGATACTTCTCTCGACCCTCCCTTCCAGCTTTTACCAGCGCCACCCTCTCCTCCTTAGTGAGCTTTCTTCTGACATGTGCCTATTGGCAAACCAAAATGCAGCAGGATTACACACAAAAAACATGTGATGGTTGCTAAGAAAATGAAAGAAAAAGAATTCTTAAGAATTTGGAACCAATTTAAAAGCAATTCCAAAATTCCTGTTTGCAATTTTTCAGATCAAAAGGAGACTGTTGACAACAAGAACCTACCTCAAGTTTGGCAGGATCAACACGCTTTGTACTTAACTCTTCAGACGATGGGATTTTAATCGTTGCAGATTTTGAGTCAGAACCCTTCTTCACGAGGCCTTGCTGAGATAAAGCTGTCTTCAGTTCCTTTTTTGCCTAAAGAAATGCAGACAGGCAAGAATAAAGCAAAGAATTGAGAAAGAAACCAGTTTAAGCAATCAGGTCTAGCTAGTTTATACCACAACCAAAGAAACGTGAATATGCAAGATAATGAACAAGTTTGCCCACGAAGCATTCTATGTGTGGTCTCTTAGACATTATATTAACAGTAGTAATCAAAAAACACGATTCAGATCCTCATTAATGAGGCATCAAGCATAACATGCTATAAACTAAAAGAAGGATGGGAAGGCCACATACTCGCAGTTCTTTAATTCGTTGAAAATCCTCGTTGGAAAGAATTCCATCCTCCAAGTCTGCAGAAGACTGGGAGGACTTCAAACCTGCTAATCTCTTTAAAGCCCGAAGGCTGGTATTTGCAGCATCTAGAGAAGCATCAAAATTAGCCAACTTCCTTTTTCGATCCCTGAGTTTTTTTTCCACTTCATCCTCATTTGAGTCCTCATCATCTGTGCTATCATGACTACCATTTTCATCAAGATCCACATTGTCATCATCAGAACCACCATCCACATGTTCCATATCACAATCACTATCTTCATCATCAATACTATCACTATTATCATCTTCATCAGAGCCAAAGGCATTGCCCATGCTCTCATCTTCATCACCATCTTCCACCTCTGCAGTTGCATCTTCATCATCAGATGCTGCAGCTGAATATGATTCCTCTCTGTCTGCAGAAGCTTGTTCATTATCTGAATCGACACCAGTGGCATCACCCCCATCCTCAGAGTTATCATCAGAAGAAAATTCATCCTCATTTTGTAATAGTTCTAAACCAGGAACATTGCTAGCAACACAGACTTCTCCAAATGCTTTAGGCCTTGCTTTAGGATCAACAGGTCTTCCACGGTCCCTCTTAACAAGAAAGGAAGGACATATCTACAAACAAATCAATTTGTCAATCAATAAAACCTACAAAGCACACACACATCAAGAAGAGAAGAAACACAAGGACACTAACCTCTCTGAACAAAGTAATCAGGGAACGAGCTGCAGATGAGACAGCTTTCTCATGTGATTTCTTATACAGAACAAGGTCTTGCAGGAGATCTTCAGTCATCAGCTGCAATTGGAAGGTCAACAATAAATAGCTGGATGATGATCAATTAGTACCAAATGTTGAAAAAAAATGCATGATACTAATTGCAGGAATTATATCAAAAGCAACGACTTCGGTGACCTTAAAGCAACTAGACATCTTTTTCCTTTGAAAAGGAGCAACTAGACATTTTGCAAAAATATAAGTAATTAACCGGTCTAAATGTCATGAAATTGATATTTGGGAAACCATTTCACTTAGATCGCAAAAATTATGTCAATGGCATTGCAAGATCCTTCTAGCACACTCCTCAAAATCCTTCCATTCGTGCATTAAAGGGAAAACATGAATGTACGAGCATCAGGCATGGATGCATTTACTATCCTCCATTTGTGGCCATACCATTATATTCCACCACCTGATGTCCAATTCTTAGATAGTTCTTCCATAGTTGAATCATAAAAGTAGTTGTAAACTCTGGAAAAGAAACAGCAACTTCCCCCATCTCTAAGGTACCACTCGAAGGTCTTCTTGGAAACCTCACTGAAGTTCAATGAGCTGTCCGATGTACAATGGCAGCAGCGAGGGCCCCACCGGAAGCCAAGCAAGGCCTAGCAGCAGCGCTAGTGGCCCACTGAAGGCCAAGCAGTGACGCTAGTGCCCACCTAAGGCCAAGCATGGCCTAGCAGTTGCTAGGGGTCCACCCAAGGCCAAGCAAAGCCTGGTGACAGCACTAAGGTTCCACCTGGGACCTCACAAGACTTGGCAGCAATGAGAATAGGCCGGATCTGATTGAGATCCAGTTGGAGATAGTGATGGCTCACAGTGACCAAGACTGATTGCTGGAGGGGTCATTGGCCAATAAGGAGGCTGGCAGAAGCAGTGGTGGTGCTGCACCGGCAAGACAAGTTGATTCCAGTCCCCTTGATGCTCCAGGGTTAGGAGTTTTTTTATGTGAAGGAAAAAAGAGAGAGCTATGGAAATCAAAGAAGATATCGAACACCAATCCAGTGTTATAAAAGTAAGTAATCGGTATTCAGTCGGTCAAGCCACTAACTAAAGAGTATACGGTATGTGGGGAAATAGTTAGGGAGTACTCGATCGGATAATTTTTAAATATTTAAATATTATACACACACAGGTTAAGAAGTAAAATATTATATCATTGCATAAAGGTAAGCCATTTTCAATGTCAAAGTAATAAAATAAACTACAAACAATAATTCCAATTAAATAAAAGCATAGGTTTGAAGTATCTAATTATCAAAACATCTGAAAACATATATGAGTACACATCTCTATGCAAAAAATGGGCCTAGTACTCAGCCAACTACACCGACTACTTGGCCAAGTAGTTGGTGTTGCCGACTATAGGGTCAACTATGGAGTATTCAGTCTGAAGGGTGGCTCCTAAGATTACTCGACCAAGTAGGTCAATTTTTACATCACTTCACCAATCTAAGACCGTTACTCTAATACCAGGTAAGAAAAAATTGAGTCCGATTCATTATTAACACTCCAATCCTCTTATATAAAGGATTTGGAAAAATTTGCGAACCCTCGTACAACTAATAAATAATAACAAAGAGTGAAAAGAACCACAAAAAGAGCCTAATCTCAACAAAGATCTCCAAATATTTGACAAGGCTCAAGACCAAGAGACAAACTAAACACAATAAACTTCACTCCTTAGCATATCCCTCATCCTAAACAAACTATAACTCCTTTATCCCTAACTTAATAGACTTCAAACTTACCTAGGGCAAAGGAGGGAAAAGATGGCATAGTTAAGAAAGAAGATTCAGGCTGAGGCTAGAAAGGGTGAGGTAGCTTAGAGGTAGATATCAAGGCAATTGTGGCTCAAGGAAAGGGATGCAAATACAAGATTTTTCCATGCTTTTGCTAATGGAAGGAAAAGGAATTGGATAGAATCGTTTAGATCTAGGTAGGATGAGTTCGCAGGAGATCAGAGGTTGAAAGAGCCTTCATTGACTTCTATCATCGCCTCTTTACCACTAGGGGGGAGTGTTCATCAACCCAAACGCTTGAGGCCTAAAGACATTTCCTTGTCAGTAGCGCCATTCCCTGAGGAAGGGGAGTAGGGGGCATTGTGTTCCCTCAAGCAAGAAGGCTCTCCCAGCCTCAACGACGTTCCAGTCTTCTTACCAAAGAAATTTTGGCAAGTCATCAAGGATGATGTTATGGCGATATTTCACTCACTTTTAGTAAGTGAAGGTTTTACCAGATTGAACATCTTCTACCTCTTTTTGCTACCAAAAGGTGACGTTGCAGAGAGTATTGAAGACCATAGGCTAATTGTCTTGTCTAATTGTATTCATCTTCAAGTGATAAAAGCATTGGCTTTGCAAACGAGCACAGTTTTGGACACCCTAATCAATGCAGTACAACCAAGGATTTAAGTGTCGATTTTGGAATCATTTCATTAAATTTCTAAGTACACATTTTAAAGGCACGCCATGGAAATGCTAATATTTCTATGTTAGATATAAACGATTTCAATACCTTGAAAATAGTCCATTTCAGGGGCAAGGCAAGAGCATGATCGAAGGCATGTTGATGCATGTCAACAAATACAACAATAGTCAAAATTATTACAATTTCAAGAAATCACATGTTTAAATAGGTTTATATAAAAATAAGAATGTTGTATCCTAATATTCATAGGCATGTAAAGATAAAAGACTCAAATATAATAGTTTGTACTGTTCACATAACCATTCCCGTTGCCTGATTCCTATGTAGTGGTACCATGGTCCAATTGTTGTTCACTTTAAAGTCTAAACCTAGCATCCTAGGATCTAGGCATCATCCACAATTGTAGTAAACAATTCTAATCATAGTCCAAATGAACCATGTGCTGAAGATATGTGTGGCATTTCTTTATTTATACATGGATGACTATATGGCACCTATAAATACTAAATATAATTTTCATGTAACTAAATATGTCATATCCTTCCATGGTGGGCCTTAAACATGGCTTAATTATATCTCTAATCATTAGAGTTAAGAGAATTGTGTGTAGTGGTCATTTAGCCCCACATCGTGTAATGTGGAGGTGTTGTGTGTGGTGACCTGTAAATAGGCACGTACCCCCCACTTGTGTGTTTGAGAAGATCAATACAAATACTCGCCCTATTAGGGTCTTCTCCCGTGATTTTCTCTCTGCTCTTCGTAAGTAGGGTTTCCACGTAAACCCAAGTATTTCTTATTACTTTGTTTTGATATCTTGTTATATTTTCGCTTATTCATATTATTCAACTTAGCATCAGAACAGTTCGATTCTTAGGTTTATTTAATTATCACGTTTTATCAGTATCAATCTGTTCTTGTACTTGGAGTTCTTTTCCAAGAAAAAGGATCTCAAGGAGGAAACATGCCTTGCACACGGTGGTGCGCCATGGAGATTGAAGGAGATGGAAGTGTGAAGGAGATGGAAGTGTGCATGAGCACCACCAATGATATGGCATAGCAACAAGGAGTGATCGAGATACTGCTCCATTGCAAGATCTACGAAATCAACTACAGCGAAGCTCCAGAGGGCGGAGATGTGCCAAAGGAGGCAGATCGATGATGGAGGCTTTGACCCCGAGCGAGGATTCCACGGCAGAGATCTTGTGCTCGCCAACGATGGTGGCACAAAGCACGAAGCATAAAGAAGGCATTGGCAGAGACCAGTGTGGTAGCGGTGCTCAAGGGGTCACATTCCTAATGAGAGGCCCCTGGCAGCGATTGGTGTAGCCGCTAAGGCTCAGCGGCGACACTGGTGGATTTGTTGCGTCATCCGCTAGCGGAAGGCTGGTGCAAGGCACATCCACCCTCTGATGACGCACGATGGAGATGGTTGTCATGCAATGATAGTAGACATGCGATGGAGATCCTAATGATGCGTAGGTCCTCAATGTCCTGACCTGCATCGGGCACAAAGCGCACGAGCGTGGCACGAACATGACCGCTGGAGGCAAGGTGCATGGCGAGGGCGAGTGCCTTACAGTCGTCGAGGCCATCAAAGGAGTAGGCAACGACGTTGCAAAGATCTCACGTGAGCAGCAAACTCGACAATGTGCTTGGCGATGAAGACGACAACGATTGTGGTGAGGATAGCGACGAGGATCTCAGCAACAATCTCGTGCGAGATTGCTTGTACGAGGCAAAGATCCGGATCTGGCGACGCGAGATCAGCAATAACCTTGGTGATGGAGATCGAGTCAATTGCGTTGAACATTCCATACTCCACCTTGAGGGGGAGTCTTGAGAGAATTGTGTGTAGTAATCATTTAGTCTCACATCGTGTAATGTGGAGTGTTGTGTGTGGTGGTCGACAAATAGACATGTACCCCCTACTTGTTTCTTTGAGGCGATAAACATAGATGCTCGCCCAATTAGGGCCTTCTCCCGTGATTTTGTCACCGCTTTTCGTACGTTGGGTTTTCATGTAAACACAAGTATTTCTTATTGCTTTGTTTTAACATCTTGTTATATTTCTACTTATTCATACTATTAAGCTGGTAATAACCTAGAAGCATATAAGCAATTCAATTTCTTGAAAATCTCCAACAATCAAACATTGGTAGCTACCTGAATCAAGCACACATCCTATCAACGTCCACAAAACCTTGCCACATGATACTCAATTCGACAAATCCACATCTCACAATTCCATGAAATTCACATGTTATTGCATCAAATTCGCTGGGAGAAAAGCCATTCATCGAAATTTCATTGATGTGCACGTAAATCATCACCTACACCATGTCGAAATGGTCATATGTCCAAAATGTGGCATTTCATCGACATGTCAATGGCATGCCAACAACATTTCAATCATTGAGTACAATTCACTTTTATTAGGGGAAGATCAATCTTGGAGAACTATGTTGCTGCATTAAAAACTCTAGCTGCATGGCAAAGGGAGGGGAGGAAAGCCTTTTGCTTGAAAGTTGATTTTTCAAGGGCACGAGCATATCTCCTTGAATTGAAAATTCTTATGGTCATCACTACACCTTTATGGATTCCCTTGGTAGTAGATAACCTAAATGAAAATTTATGTTACGTATGCATCTTTCTCCATTTTGATTAATGGAAGGAGTGAGAGTAGGATGGATTCAGTCATTGAGAGGAGTCAAACAAGATTGTCTTTTAGCACCATTCCTCTTCATCCTGGCAATCAACTTCTCCGCCAATGCTCTTTTAGCATCGTTCCTCTTCATCCTGGCGATTGACTTCTCCGCCAATGCATGTTTTTCTCTATGCTCTAAATGCGATGTTTCCAAGTAGGAAGAGGAGGCACGGTGGTGCCTATACTACAATATGCAAATGATACTATACTGTTTGCCAAAAGAGCAATGGCCAAGGCAAGGAAAGCCAGAATACTCATGTACCTTTTTGGGGAGGCTTCTAGGTTGGAAGTTAACTTACAGAAGTCTGGCTTTGTTCCCTTTGTGAAGCAAGATGAGAAGTCCCAAGAGTGTTCAAACACCTTAGGTGTCAACATCCTCCGGTTACCAATCAAATAACTGGGCTTACCTTTTCACATCTGGGAATATTACATCCAAGGATTGGATTTAGGTTATTGGACGGATGGAAAACTGCTTGCAAGGTTGGGTTGCACACCTCCTATCTAAAGGGGGAAGGCTTGTTTTGTTTTCCTCGGCGCGCTTTCCGCATTACCTAGATACTTCCATTCTTACGGCACCACTACTTCTGTTCTTCAAAGGATACTCTATCGGAAGGCAATTTCTTACGGGATCATCTTTTGGGGATGCAATCATGTCCTTAGTGAGATGAGATGAGGTGTATAGACACAAGATAGGGGGACTCATTGTCCCACATCTGGGAGAACTAAATGATGCACTGAGTGGACGTTGCAGTTATAGGGTCCCATTTGCCAATGACATTTTGGAAGAACTTTTGCAAGTCCTAAAAGGACACAATAGATTAGGATGAACAGTGAATGACAGTTAGAGGTGCCCCTACATTTTGGAAAGTCTTTAGGAAAATCCAACTACAATAAAGAGCTGCCCTTGGACTTGGAGATGGGACGAAGTTTCAATTTTGAACACATCATCAGTTTTCTTTTGGAATCATTTTTTATGTTCATCCCCAATTGCCTGCCTTAGCCACAGACCAAACAATAGTTGTTGCTGATTGCTTCCATGATGGGCTATGGTTGGCCAATGTCCCCCAGTCGTTGTCTGATGCCAGGACAAAGTAATCATCTCTTACACTGCAGGACCTTCATGAGATTTCTTTGGCTGATGGGATGGATGGTTGGGTGTGGAAATATGGCCTTTTTCTGTCAAGAAGACTTACCTACACTTTCTGTTAAATCATACATACTCCTTTGATTGGAGCTTACCAGGACCATCTTTAAAGGGGAGAGCTAGTGTACTTGGCTATTGTACCATTTTTCTTCTTTATGTGACTATTAGTGTAACTAGCTCTTTTACTAAGCTCAATTTTCCCTTTTCAGGAGAAAAAAAGCACACACAAACTCCAACTACTTTCCATCATTGATTTAAATGTTGACGGCATGCCGTCGGCAAGGCCAGTTTTGAAGAACAGCCATGCCGATATGATTTCAGTGTCGAAAAATAGGTGTTTCGGCGACATGGCGCCGTGCCACCGCCGGCAAAATGGTCACTCTCCCTCGTCCCCCTCACTTGTATAGGAACTTAGCAGGGTTGTAGGGCGTGCGGCTACCGGAGAACACCGCGGAGTAGATCGCATCGAGATCTCACACGAAGCACACGACCTTCCTGTCGTCGCCCTCGCCGCCCGCCTTCTTCCTCTGCTGCGGCCTGCAGACGTAGGGGTTGTGGCGGTCGCTGAGGAAGTAGTTCCTCAGGGGCGGGGTGTGGAGCAGCGTCTGCAGTACGGAGTTCATGAAGCAGGTGCTGCCAAGGTTGTTGAGCCCCCGGAGGCCCCACGGGACCTCGCGGCCCGACTCGACGGCGGCGGTGTCGGGGCACCACAGTGGGCTGGAGCAGCAGTCGAGGAGGCACTGCTCCCTGGGGGTGGGGGTCCAGGGGCAGAACTCGACCAGTCGCCTCCTCTTGGGGGGTGTGGGGGGAAGGGGGATGGAGGCGATCCGGTATTGGGAGGCGAGGACGGCGGAGTCGAAGTCGGGGTCGTGACCTGGTCGCGGCAGGCGAAGCAGAAGAGCTCGACGCGGTGGACATCGAGGGCAAGGGCATGGGGAGGGGAGGAGGGGGACTGGTAGAGGTGGTCGGGGACGTGGAGGGGGCAAGAGAGGCAGAAGTAGAGGCAGGGTAAGGAGGAGGAGGGGGGGCAGAGGGGACAACGGCGGGGGAGGTCGAGGTGGAGCTCGGCGCAGCCGAGGGTGGGGGGTTTGGGGCGAAGGAGAAGGTGGAGGGAGCGGAAGGGGTTGGGGGAGGAGGAGAGGAAGAGCTGAAGGTGGGGGCAGGGAGGAGGGATGGAGGGGGAGGAGGACATGGGGAGGAAGGTGGTGGTGGTGGTGGTGGTGGTGGAGCCGCAGGGTTGGTGGGCCCCGCAGACATAGAGGGTGGGGAGGGAGGGCGGGGGAGGCGGGAAGGCTATTTGATTTTGGTGTAGTGGGGGCCCCACCTTGTTAAGAGATGCTGTGTGCTTGTGCAGATATCCATAGGGTCGGCAAGCACTACCGATGCCGTAGGATGCTTAACATATAGGGACTCCCACCAAGGGCGTGTGCTTGTGCCGATGCCGATGCCGATGCAGCCCACCTTGTTAAGAAATGCCGATGCCGATGCAGCCCACCGCCTTCATATAATTATCCATCATATTCATACGCTGAGTCTGAAAATGTTGACACTTCTGGGACTAGGACTGGGAGTGAATATTCTTACCCATATGAGTATGGTATGATCCAAAATTACTTTCCTCAGCAGTTCCAACCCTAAGCTCTCCCTCAAATGCCAAGATCAGAATCATCACAAGATGATTCTAGAACAACAGGATTCTCACAAACACGTGCAACTAATCGTGCACGTGGGCAGCGTGACAGACCATACACAGATAGTAGATTTCCCCGTCTTGGGATTTTTGTTAGTATAAATAAACATGAATACAGACATCACATAATGGATTACCAGATAATGTATTCATATATGTCTTGGAAGGATTACTGTAAATACATTCAAAGTATTCATTGACACAATAGCCAACAATGGTATCAATCAAGTGGTGATAGTACCCATGATAAAGATATGCATCCAGCAAGACACTCTTGGTTCTGGTAAAATCTGTCTTTCAAGTTCCAAGTCCTAACTTCCGATACATCATACATCAAGACATTACAGTTTTAACTTTTACTTTGAAACTATACACTTTGATTCTTTCATTCTTAAATTCTTTGATTCTTAAATTCTTTGCATTCTTCTATTATTAAATTTTCTGTATTCTTAACATGGTAAGAATATTTCATCTCGTTATTGAATTTTAACATTGTATGGTCATGTTGTATATGAATATTATGATGTAGCACTCTTATTGTTACATAATCAACATTTAATTTTCTTGAAACTGATATCATTTTGACCACTTCTACCATTTTTGTCGGCATGCATCGGCATGCCCTCGGCGTGCCTCCGAAATGGCATTTTTTCGAGCCATCGAAATCATCGAAATCTGCCATCGAAAAACGGACATTTCTCCGGCATGCCCACGAAATGCACACTTGCAATTTCATCGGCACGGCGTCGAAATCGGCATTTCGAAACTTGCTTTCCATTAATTTGATTTTGAGCTGAATCAAAAGTTACCCTCTTTCTAACACTGTACAGAACATCTGGGGAGATGTACGTCCCTAGACAACTATGGAAATTATCTTTTATTTTTTTTGAAAAGGAACTTTGGAAATTATCTTGCTGCAATTTTTTTTTTTTTTTGAACAGGATCTTGCAACAGTTTCTTTTGTAAGAATAGAGGGGTGTTAAAAAGGAATGCTAATTCCCCGAAAACCATTAAAAGGAGAGAGTAAAAGCTCCAAGTGTTACAATAGTAAGAATACAAATGACTAACCCCCTCAATAGAAAAATACTCCCCTCTAAAAATGGTGCAAATGAGCTCCATCTAAATGCACCAAAGGAGAGTAAAAGCCCTCCCAATAGAATACACATCAAGTGGGAAATGCAAGCTCTACCAAAAGGAGTTGCTAAGAGTCATATCGGATGGGTGCAAAGCTCGAAGTGGACCAACACTCCCTTTCAAAAGCGAAAGTAAAGGTGCTCAGTGTCCAATCCTCCACCACAGCAAATACAAGAGTTGTTAGAGATGAGTGCCTAATGACGCCTATACAATCAAGTAACAAAGTGTCTCCTCAAAATCCATGAGAAGATCTTCACCTTCAAAGGCAAATGCATCCCCAAAATCTTGGAGTCAAAAGCAAGGTCTTGATCATGACCAAGGGTCTCCTCTAAAAAGCGCAAGTTTGCCTTCCTCACTGAGAAAGGATCATATTTCCACAGGCAACCATCACGTCCCAAGCCTGAACGTAAGCCATGAAGTGTCTGGAGAAGCACGGTGAGCACCTCAAGGCATCGCCTCCAAAAGTAAGTCAAGTAGTGGGGGTGACTAAGAGTTGTGTGAGTAAAAGTCTACGACCAAGGCCAGGGGGGATGTGGGGAACACTACAAGTCTAGTATAGGCCTCTAAGAGGATCCTTACAGGAGACCAGGCATGGCACCGAAATCTGAAGTGAAGCAATCACTAAGGACCTACAATGCTGATAGACCCTAAATGACTTCTGCAAGCCCTACCAAAAAAAGGAAGCTCCTCTATTGGAGTTCTCCCATCCCAATTGATGGTGTCACCATATGAGTCACGTAGGTTCTGCTTCCAAAGCAGCTGCTAAGGCCCTGTAATATAAAGAATCTAATTCATTAGCAAAGTGTCGTTCATCAATCATAGGTCTAAGACCTCAGGCTACCCATCTCCCTAGGCGTGCAAACCTCCTCCCAAGCAATGAGAGGGTTATATCTATCACTCAACGAGAATGACCAAAGGACTCCCCTTTGTATCATATCAATTACCCTCAAGAACGCTATTGGCATCCTTAAAATTGAGAGATAGTAAAGGGGCAGAGCTAAGAGAACCAAGGAGAGTAAAACTCTCCCCTGAAGAGAAGTCTAGATGCCCAACCCTCTCCATAATCAGAGTCCAATCTCCAACAGTGATGTGATCGGATGTATGTGGAAAACCCAAGTACTTGATCAAAGTCTACAGCTGTTCAACCCCCAAGATTTCTCCACACTGCATAATTGTTTCAACAGACATCCCAAAAGGCAAAAAGCCTAACTTCTATAGGTTGACTCTCAAGCTAGATGCCTCCCTGAAGGCCTCAAGTAGGAGTCTCATTGCTCTAGCTTTAGACACCAAGCCCTCAATGAAAAAGACGACATCGTCCATGTATGTATTGGGAAAGAGGTGCAATTGTGTCCCCCTTCTAGAGCCAAAGCCCCACAGAAGTCTAGCATCACAAGGCCGTAACAAGCATCTACAAGGAAGACCATGGCAAGGACGAAGAGAATAAGAGCCAAGAGGCAACCCTGCCGCACCCTTCTCCTCATGCTCATCCAATGTCCTTCGGGTCTACCATTGATCAGAACTAAGCAGGAAGCCGAGGTGACACTAGCCTTCATCCACCCAATCTAGTGCTGTGGAAAGACGTGCAACTACAAGGAAGACCAAAAGAATCTCCTGTCCAAGCTATCATAGGCCTTAGAGAAGTCGATCTTCCAACAGAAAGCCTTTATACCATCCCACTTCCATGCTAAGAGAATCTCTAAGGCCACCATATAGTTTTCCATGATCAACCACCCCTGGATGGCTGGATGAAGGCCAACTACATAGACCTAATAAGGTGATCAAATATGATCCCTAGGTGGCATGCCAAGATCTTGGAGACCAGCAGTTAAATGGATTTGAAAAGGGCAATTTGCCTATAGTCGTCGACGATCTCCGTTGCTTCACCCTTTAGGAGGAGAAAGAGGAAGCAGTGAGTGATCTTAGTCAAGTCCCCTCCAACCGTCAGATGATCGAAAATTAACAAGATATCTCCCTTAAGGAGCTGCCAAAACTCCTTAAGGAAGAAGACCAAAAGCCATCCGGACTAAAAGAACCCTCCTGCTTCAACGAGCAGGGGGCTTGCCATACCTCATCCTTAGTACAAGAATAGGCTAAGGAGTCTGCCTCAACCTAACCAAGTCTCCGGGATCTATATCCTCCAAGGCGCCAAGTCATCGTGTCCCTCTAGCAAAAGAGGTCGCGATAGAACTATATGAATGCTCTACCCACCTGCTGCCTGGTTGTGTGTTGTCCATGTTGATCGGAAATGGATTCAATCATGTTCCTTCTCCTCCTCCCATTCGCATAGGAGTTGAAGTCTTGCAAAAGTTTATTGCTGGCTAAAAGGGATCCGTGCCTTGCAAAGTTGCTTCAGCAAAATATAGAGATGAGGGAGAATGAAGGAAATGTCACATCCATAGAGTGGGGATTCTTGTTCCTAGCCAAAAGGGACAATTTCCTTGCAAAGTTGCATCACCAAGTCTAAGGCCTAGTTTGGCAATCGGATTAACCCATGAAAGTGGATGTTAACCCTATTTGGTAAATGGGATATTCTAACCCAGGTTAAGGTCACTTAACCCGGGATAAGTTATTTCTTGGATTCATGTGGGATAATAATTTTGGAAGGTTTTACCATGAATTTTCATGGGTTTAACCCTTCAGACCCTATCCCTCATGCATCATTCACAACCTGTGATTGTCAAAGATAGATACCATCTTTGCCCTCGTTAATATCCCAATGATTGGAGTTGCCTTTCAATGAATCTAACTTCTCAACCATCTCACAACTTACCTCAAAAATAAAAAAAGGAAAGAAAACAAAGAAATACATATGCGGTTAACCTTTCCATATAATCCGAATCCCTTATTTCAATAGTTTTATGGTTGTTTGCTATTTTGTTCTTACTTTATCACCTTAATTAAAGAAATCTAAAAGTCATATATTAGCAATTATCATCATTAACTAAAAATAGTAGCAAACTAGAAGATATGCATTCCTTAACACCTTCTGGAGTTATCAACCAAAATTTGACCTGAACTCATATTTATTAAATTCAAAAGAACGTCACATGTAGATGGTTACTAAAAATTTAGATGTCTTTACTTAGATGAAAATAAGAAACCGTGTACTTAATAAAACATTATCTATCTAGTTATACATAGTGACAACTCATTTCAATTAATATGACTTTAATTATAAATAAAACTTCTCACATCAAATAAAATATTTATTGGAAATAATAAATTACAATGGTCTTATCAGAGTTACTTAACATTAACAATCAACTAACTTTCAAATCAACAACTATAGGAACAAAAATGTCATTCTGCATCTCATCACATCAACAAACTCCCAAACAACAAACTTCTACACATAGGATAACCCTCCAAGTTATCCCTCTACATTCAAAATAGCTACATGTTAACCCACTAAGATAACCTTTATGACTTCTGTTGAGATATATTTCAGTGGTTTTTTTACTATTTTTATATTGTACAAGTGTCTTGTAATTTACCCTATGTGCCTCTCTATATAAAAGCACCTAAAATTTCTAATAGAATCAATTTGCTCATTTGACCCAACATGATATCAGAGCAGCAATTCTAGATCGATGGTTTGGTATCCCACCAACCCTAGGCCTTCCCACACCCCCACTGAAACCCTAAACCCCTCTTCTTAACGCAACCACCCGTAGCTGGCATGCCACCACCATCAGGCCACCTCCAGCGACCCCCCCTCTTCTTCCCAGGCACCCCCATCGGCACCCTCTCCCTGTCGCACCACCTCTAGCGGCCAGTGATCGACCTCGAGCACTCTAGCACTGCCATTAAGGCTCGAGTAGCCCCTGTGCCGCCTCCTTAGGCACTGCTCCAACCCAGTGGGGTCTCTTGAGGCCATCGCCTCCCCTATCTCGCTAAAGCATCGCAGCAAGACCTTGAGAGGCTCCTACGCCACCTCTTGAGTGCCACCTTAGCTCTCTAAAGGCCTCCACTGACGTCCTCTACTGCCGTAGCACCGCCTTAAGGCCAAAGGAGCTCCTACGCCGCCCCCCAGGCACCGCCCCTCTTGCTGCAGCTCCGTCTTAGGGTCATAAGAGGCCCCTGTGTTGGTCTTCAAGCACCACCTTGGCCCTCAGACTCCATTCCTATCGCTACAGTTTTTGGTTGATTTCAGATCTATGATGAGTTCTGGGTAAGATTATGATATGAAGTTGTCATGCAGCATATTCAATTTTGCGTTTCCCACATGTCGCGTGCTATGGAAGACAAGGACCCCTCTGGCAACTCAACGGGAAAGATATCTATCCCGAGCGTATCTTCCTTTATGCAAGGAACCTCTATTAAGTTGGATGGTCTACTTTTTCCCAATTTGTGGGATCGCATCGGAAGAAATATAACTTGATACAAGACAAACCTACTACCAAGACTGTTGACTGGAAGGAAGATAATGATTGGGTAGCCACATGCACATCAAATAGTATGAAGGAGTCCACAGCAAAGCAGGTTATGCCCTAGGTGTCTACTAAGAAGATGTAGGAGATTCTTCATGAGATACTCTCATAAGAGCAATATTAGTCGCCCATACAAGGTGACTAAGGAGTTGCATTCATTTCGAAAGGGAACCATGTCCCTAGCCAAATATTATAGCTCTATGAAGAACCTTTGGGACGAGCAGAATACTTATCAACCGATCTCCACTAATGTTACTATTATTGCAAAGCAACATAAAGCCTTTCGTTCTATTCAATTGTTTGCGAGTCTTGGTCCAGAATACAAGTATGTTAATGATCAACTTATGACCCTAGAGGAGATCCCTACACCTACTCAGATTTATGCTTACCTATACAGACTTGAGATATCTAATCATGTCCTACCTTCGGATTCTTCTGCCATGACGGTTGTTGGTCGTGATAGGGGAACCTCAGGAGGCAAGGGGAGAGGACGTGGCGCAATAGTAGGAGGTCGTGATAAAGGACATGGTTTGTTTTGTGATCATCACAAAACTAATCACATTATTGATAGGTGTGGGATAAAGCACGGATTTCCTCACAGGCATCAAGCCAATCAGGTTGCTTATGGTGGAAATGGAAGTCAGCACTATTGAGAGAAAGAACAAGTCAGTCCTCATATTACTATTTCCAAGGAGGACTATGCTAGACTTGTGTCTTCTCAGGCCTCTTCTACTGCTGGTGTTCCGTGGCTCATACGATAGGTACTGCTGCTAGTGCAAGAGGTGTTCGTAAACTATCATGACTTGCTGACTCGATTGCATTCTCCCACATCATACATGTTACACTTCTTTTGTCTCTTAAACCAATGACTGCTTATGTGCATGTCAGAGTAGCTGATGGTGCTTTGTCCCCTATGACAAGCTTGGGTGGCATCGCTCTGTCTACTACTTTGCCATTTTTTAATGTTATGCATGCACCTAAATTTGCCTTAAACTTAATATCTATTAGTCAAATTACCAAGGCATTAAATTGTAGAACAGTGTTTCATGATCACTTTTTCTTTCTGCAAGACCTCTCGACGATGAAGCAGATTAGTGGACTTGAGCAGGATGGCCTATACTACCTAGATCTTCCACCTAATCATCATTCCATGGCTACCGCTTTTGCCACTTCTGCACTACAGTGGCATCTCATATTGGAACATCCTAGTGTTTCTATTCTTGGTCGTCAGTCCCCAACATGCAGTTTCCTTACTCATTTTCATGTGAAGCTTGTCAACTTTGGCAAGCATCAAAGAGTGTCATCCGAGTAGCAATAATAAAACTAAGTCTGCTTTTTCTCTTATTCATGTTGATTTATGGGGCCCATATTGTGTCAAGAGTATTAGGTGTTTTCGGTATTTTTTTGTTCTAGTAAATGATTTTACCTATGTCAGTTAGGTTTTTATGATGAAAGAAAAATCCGATACCTCTGTATTGATCAAAAATTTTGTTAATGAAATAAAAACTTAATTCTCTACTACTATTCGCATGTTTCGGACTAACAATGAACTTGAATTTGTGAATTCTATTTTAACTTAGTTTTTTCAATCTCTTGATGTTATCCATCAGACTTCTTGTGTTCATATATCTCAACATAATGGCGTGGCTGAACAAAAGGAGATACATTCTTGATGTTGCTTGTACTGTTATGTTTCAGATGCATATTCCTGCTACATTCTGGGCTAATGTTGTTCTTACAGTTTTTTTATTACTCGTGTATCTTCTTTTGTTCTTGGTGGAAAGACCCCCTATTTTGTTTCGTTGCTTGGTCGAGAGCTTTTTTCTTTACCACCCAAAGTCTTTAGATGTGTTTGTTTTGTTCACTTATTCAAAGTGGACAAGATGTCTCCTAGATCAATTAAATGCATTTTTGTGGGCTATTCTAGAACATAAAAGGGATATAGATGCTTTGATCCCCTTTCACATTACTTTTATGTAAGGATGTGACCTTTTTGGAGGAGATGCCATATTCTTCTGCTACAAGGAAATCTCCCAATGTCACACAGGATGTTCCATTGCCAATGCCCACTACTGTGCCTCCAGATCCCTCTAAGCCTCCAATACCTCAAGATGTTCCATTACTTATCCCAAGCATCCTGAGGTTACAAAAACATATACCTTCCCTAAACATTTTCAAAGTAAACCTCCACCCACCACCATTCCTGTAGAGGAACCTCTTTCTTCTATTCCTACTCAATCATCTACTAATTCTACTAATTCATATGGAGGTCCCAAACCAACGCCACCAAAGGTACTTTATGTGGATCTTTCTATTGCTCAGAGGAAGCCACAAAAATCTTGTGCTAAGTACTTTGTTTCTAATTATATGTCATTCGATCGTTTGCTTGCAGCAGGGAGACTTTTATCTCTTGCAGTTGACAGCAAACATATTCCCAAGAATTACACGAAAGCTTCTCAGGATCCTTCCTAGACCCTAGCCATGGAGGCAGAAATGGCAACCCTCCAATCTAAAGGTACTTGGGAGCTTCTTGACCTATCCCTTGATGCTACTGTTGTGGGGTGTACATGAGTGTTCACCCTCAAATGCCACCCAAATGGGACAGTTAAGAGATTCAAAGCACGGTTGGTTACCAAAGATTATACGCAAACCTTTAGAGTTGATTATTTTGAGACTTTTTCACCAGTGGCCAGACTCAACTCAATGCGGATTCTTCTTTCTATGGCAATCAATAGTGGTTGGTCTGTATCTCAGTTAGATATTCAAAATGCATTCCTTTATGGTGATTTAAAGGAAGAAGTCTACATGCAGCATCCCCCAGGATTTGTGGTTGAGGGGGAGTGTCAGAAGGTTTGCATATTAAAAAAAGTTATTTATAGTCTTAAGCAAAGTCTCAGGGACTGGTTTGAAAGGTTTAGTAATGTTGTGCAAGAATTTGATTTTACTAGATCTACTGTTGATCATTAAGTGTTTACTATGCATAGAACCACTAGGTATGTTATTCTCATTGTGTATGTTGATATACTGCTCACTGGAAGTGATAAAGTAGGGATAGAAGCTACTAAGGAGTTCTTACATTCTCAGTTTGCTACCAAAGATCTAGGAATGATAAATTATTTTCTGGGCATTGAAGTATAACATGTTGGTGGTCTTGTTCTAAGCATTGAAGTACAACATGTTGGTGGTCTTGTTCTATCCTAGAGAAAATATGTAGTTGACATGCTAAGAGAGGCAGGAATGCTGAGTTGCAAACCTACTAATATTCCTATGGACCCATTTATACTGCTTGCAGGTTCAAAGAGTCCATCGCATGAAGATGTGACCAAATACCGTGCTATGGTAGGAAAACTGTTGTATTTGACTGTTACTAGACCTGACATCTGTTTTGCAGTTGTGAAACTCAGTCAGTTCGTACTATCTCCTAAAGAAGCGCATTGGGAAGGTGTGTCAGGTGTTGAGATACCTTAAGCAAGCTCCTGGTAAAGGGCTATCATTCATAAAGTGTAGACATCTGGATGTATGGGGGTACTTTGATGCAGATTATGCTGAGGCTCATGAGGATAGAAGATCCACAACAAGGTATTGTACCTATGTTGGAGGCAATCTAGTCACATGGATGAGTAAAGAATAGAATGTTGTCTCCATATCAATGCAGAGTTTAAGTATGGGGTTATGGCCCATATTACTTGTGAGTTGCTATAAGTGAGATCTATCCTACATGATTTAGGAGTAGTATTTGTTTCTGGCCCTACTCTCATATATTGTGATAACAATGCAGCTATGTTTATTTCAAATAATCCTGCCTTCCATGAGCGAACCAAGCACATAGAAGTTGACTGCCATTTCATTGGAGATGCTATTGTTGCTGGCAAGATCACTGCACCCTATATCGCCACTCGATCAGATTGCTGATGTCTTCACCAAAGCACTCTTCAAGAAACATCTTGAGTTATGCTCCAAGCTGAGCATGCTTGATGTACATGCTCCAACTTGAGAGAGTGTTGAGTAGGGCTATCAAACGGGTCGGGTTGCGTTGGACCCAACCCATTTAGACCAAACACATTTATAAACGGGTTGAGTCAGGTCCAACCCATTTATTAAACAGGTCTATATACTTTAACCCAAACCCAATGCGCGTCTATTGCTTAGTTCAGGAGTTCTTCGATTTTCATTTTGTTGGGAAATATCCGAATAAGCATATATTTTAAAAATTAATTTTCAAACCAATTGTTTATAGTTTTCTGTCTCAAGAAATATTTTACAGTTTTTTTAAAGGAATATTTTACAGTTTTCAAAATATCCAGACAAAATTAGTACTCAATTTAGTCAAAATTTATCCACCTGCTAAGAGCAGCCAGTCTACCTTGATAAACTAAAAGTAACCAGCTTTTCGAAATTCCAAAACAGTCAATGCCCATATAGCCAGGGCTGTAAGTGACGGGAAGCTCACAGAATTGTGTTTAATATCAGGTTCTGCAATGACATAAAATACTAGGTCATGTTTGGTTGTGAAGAAAAGGATGGGTGTGGGGGTCTAGGAAAAAAAATCCTTTGAGGCTCATGGTTTTAGTACATCCCAGGACAGAGAATTGTATTTCAAGATAGTCCTTCAAGATCCTCTCTGCACCCGGAGTAAGTGAAATCCTTGTGATTCACCAATTATTCAACATTTTTGACTAAACACTCTTATCTATCATATATACCAATCCCCTGTCCCTCCACAGTCAAATGCATCCATAAAGAAAATAGATCCAAACTAAAATAATTAACATCGAGATGGCAAAATAAAGTGAACTGTGGATTAACTCCAGCTAGAAGCCTGGACTAGGGAAGCTAGAAGCCTAAGCTAGATAAGTATCAAGGCTCAAGCTAACATTGCCAAACTACTAACAGAATGTCTTTACAATATATGTCATGAACATTTGTTTACTCCAGGCTGCGCAAGAGTAATAATAGTTACTGTACAGTTGATGTTCGCTTGATATTTTCAATACACTCTGCAAAATCACTCTCTATGTGAGCCCTAAGCGACATTTCAGAATTATCACTAAATATCTATAGTAATAATTTTCATAGAAGTTCAATGAAGATTACATACCAATGGAATGCGTAGGCAAATTTCTCTGACAACATTTAAACCAACAGCAATTGCCTAGTAAATACAAGAAAACAACAATAACCACGAGATTCTGTTGTATTTGACAATAAATCGAGGATAGAAGACAGCAGTACCTCTGTGCGGGAACGGTCATGAACAAACTGATTAACTATTTGTCTGAATAGTGGCTCAACAGCATCAGGAGGCACCTAATAAATACATGAGGATTCAGTGAACCACGTGCCAACAAAGATTACGTGACTAACAAAGTGAATTAGGAGACTCTTGAGACTGGCGAAGTTATTACCATATCATGGCATGCTTGGACAGCTGCAGCAAGCAAATTTGTGACATCACGTTGATGAGGCTGCCAAGAAGCCAGAGAAAGTCAATAAGAACGTGGAATTCATTCTCTTCATATTCATTGCCAAAAGCCAGAAGCTAAGTACCTGAACATATTTTTGAAGAAAGGGATAAAAGTTTAGCAAAACTAAACGATGCAGGCCAATGGTGCGGGCAATCACTTTAAGCATCATCATCTTCACCTGAAATGCAAGAAAGCACTCCATTACAAACTAGAGTAATGCTTAGCACACCCCCTGGCAAGGAAGAAAACAGCATTGGACGTTCATTATATGGCTACGCAACATAAATTGTTTTTTGAGGAAATACTCAAGATCATTCTTCTTTTTTTCTTTTTTTGAAAGGGTAAAGGATGACTACTCAAGGTTAGTAGTCACTTAGATTTCAGTGCTTGACTTAAGATACATTGTTACCCCAATTTCTAAAGAATACTGAAATCTACTCAAGTACCCAGTCCTCAGCCAATTCTTGATGTCTTAAAAATTTCTTCTATTGCAAGGATCCAAAACATAACTATGATCTTTTTGGAGTATACACAACTACGATCTTTCTCAGAAAAAAATAGGGAAAAAGAAATGGATGATTCCAAACATGGATGACCTTTCACAAAAAAAAAAGTGGGATGTCTCCAACCTCAGTCCACTGATCTAGATCAGTTTGATGCAACACGATTGTTGAGACTGAAAATGATGTCTTGCATTCTAAGCAAACTCTAGCATTTCTTTTATACTAGAGAGGTTTTGAAAAAATTACAGTCACCCAAAAAATAATAAGAAATAACAAATACACCCCTAAACTCAACATTCCCCTTAAGTTGGAGCGTAAATATCACAGAAAATCCAATGTTTCCTTTTGAGAGCCTTGATGAATAAATCTGCTAACTGAAGTTCCGAGGAGACATGAGTACTAATATTGCCAGCAAGAATGGCATCACGGACAAAATAGCAATCAACCTCAATATACTTGATCCTCATGAAAAATTGGGTTGGAAGCAATGTATGTGCCAAACTTCTTGTCACAAAGAAATGGAACTGGAAAAGTAGCTTGAATGCCTAAGTCCTACAAGAAGGAGACAACCCACGTACTCTCACAAGCAACCTGAGCCATGACTCTATACTCAGCCTCTGCACTCGAGCGAGCTACAATATTCTTCTTTTTGCTTCTCCATGAGACCAAATTCCCACCAAGATAAACTGCAAAGCCAGAAGTAGAGTGCCTATCATCAACAAATCCTGCGTAGTCTGCATCAGAATAAGAATATCTAAATCACTCTATAGTACAATCCTCTACCAAGTGTCCCTTGAGATACCTAAGAATAAGACAAACCTCATGCCAATGACTATATCGTAGAGTCTACATATGCCGATTAGCTCTACTCACTGCAAAACTAATATCAGGTCTCGTGATAATAAGGTAAAGTAGACATCTCATTGTACTACGATACCAAGTAACATCCTCGTATAGTGGATTCTCCTCATCAGAAGAGTGTACAGGTGCAAACGTAACAGGTATACCAGAGGGCCTGACTGCAAGTAAACCAACTTCCTTAAAAATCTGTAATGTATATTATCTCTATGATATAGAAAGACACGACCCCTGTCGTACTGCTTCAATCCCCAGAAAGTATCTAAGATCACCCCAAGTCCTTGGTGAAAAGAGTAGAATGTAAAAAAGACTTGGTCTAAATAATCCCCTCTTCGTCATCACCAGTAAGAACCATGTCATCTACATAAACAACTAGAATAACCACACAAGTAACGTCACCACACGTTGTCTTCCTGATGAAGACGAAATGATCAAAAGTAGATTGATGGAAGCCAATCTTCTCAATCTCTAAGCTGTCTCTCAAACCAGGCACGGGAACTATGCTTCAACCCATAAATCGCCATTCACAGATGACAAACATGTTCCCCCTGAACACGATAACCTGGTGGCTGTCTCATTTATACCTCCTCGGATACCATACAAAAATGCATTTTTTATATTAAACTGATATAAAGGCTATCGCCTGACTACTACAACAGATATGATAATCCTTACAGAAGTGATACGAGCCACAAGAGACAATGTCTCAAGATAGACTATCCCATAAGTCTAGGTGAAGCCTTTGGCAACCAATTTGGCCTTATATCTATCCATTATACCATTAACTCTGTACTTGACGTTATAAACCCATCTGCAGTCAACCACCATAGCATTTGGAGGACATAGCAAAAGGTTCCATGTTCCCCATGACTGCAATGCATGCATCTTGTCCATTGCTGCAAGCTACAAAGTCCTGAGAGGCCTGAACAAAATCTTTGGGGATAACAACTGTAGTAATAGCAGAAGCAAACTAACGAACCCCATCCTCTAGATGGTCAACTACGTGCTGTGAAAAATGATGAAGAATGCATGCTCTAGAGAATCTCCTCAGGACAAGTTGCTCCTTTGTCTCTGAGCCACTCTCATCTATCTGGATAGAACAAGGTACAGTATCTGCTGAAGTTTGCGATCGCTAGTGGTAGACTTGTGTCTCCTCTAAAGCAACCTGTATAGAAGTCACTCTGAGAAGTATGGTACATTCTCAAATAAAGTAACATCTGTTGTGACAATGTATCTCCTACAGCTGGGATCATTGCATTGATATCCCTTCTACATTCTAGAATACCCGAGAAAGACATATTTGACCACCCTAGGAGAGACCTTGTCCTGGTTGCCATATGCCTGAACAAAACAAGTATACCTAAAGATCCTCGGAGGAAGAGCAAACAACCTATCACAATCTGGATGTATCACCTAAAAGGGAGTATGCCCCCCAAGCACAAAAGAAGGCACTCGATTAATCAGGTAAGCTGCAGTGAGTATAGCATCCCCCTAGTGCTGCTTAGGAACCTTCATGTGTATCATCAATGTCCTAGCAATATCCAAGAGGTATCGAAACTTGCACTCAACAACATCATTCTGCTGAGATGTGTAAGTACAAGAAGTCTGGTGAATAATGCCTCTAGTAGAGAAAAGGCTCTAAACATCTCACTGCATAAACTCTAAGGCATTATCACTGTGGAAGATCCTAACTGTATTGTTATACTAAGTCTGAACCTCTGACAGAAACTACTGAATAATCTGAGGGAACTCTAAGCATGTCTTTATCAAGAAAACCCAAGTAAGGAGGTTGTGATCATCTACAATAACAGTATAATATTGATATCCTCTTGGAGTAGGAACTCTAGATGGCCCCCAGACATCACAATGTACTAGAGAAAAAGAGGCAGTACTCACCCTAGATACTCTCTATGAATACGTGCTCCTATGATGCTTTCCAAGCTGGCAATCATCGCATTGCAGGGTCAAGGAATCTGGCAATCTAGGATACATCTGTCGCATCTTCTTGAGCGATGGATGCCTAAGCCTCTTGTACCATAGCCAAGGATCAGTAGCTATGGAGACCGCTCTAGCAAACAGCGTAGGTGTATCCAGGTAATAGAAACCATCTCCCTCTATACCCATACCTATAATATCTCCTGTCTGTAGATCCTAGAAGTAGCAATAACCCTCATCAAACAATACTCGACACTCACAAACAACAAGCTCATTGAGAACTCTGGAACACAATGAACCTCTTCAATCACAATCTTTGGCGAGGCGTGCACACACCCAACTGCAATAATGGATGACATGGCTCCAATAGCCACTCTGACATCCTTGATCCCACGTGGAGCATTGGTATTCACCAGTTGCTCCACATCTCCTGTAAGGTAAATAGAGGCACCAGAGTCTACAATCCACACTCCTCTCATCCTCTTCCTCCTTGAATCTCCTTGGACTGCAAACGCAAGTCCTTCCAAATCTGAATTTGATTTTTCTCGTGGGCCAAACTCATCTTCTTGGCATGAGAGAAAGTTCATCATGTTTAAGAAAAACATCTTCCTAATCAATGGTGAGAGAAGGATCACCACCATGTGTAATGCATGAAAGACTTCACGCATGAGATATCTACACAACTCAAGAACCAAGACCATGTCTTGGCCTTAAGATCCGATCATGGACTCCCTGCCAGTCAGTCGACGACAACAACAGGCCCAACAAGGTCTTCAACGCCATCGGCAGGGACCCAACGTGGTCCCCATGGGCAACGCTACTGCCTATCAACGGGAGCAGACGCCCTCGTCGACTCTGGTGGTACGTGGTGGCTGGCAGCAACGTTGAAAATCCTCTTCCCAACGTTGTTATTACTGCCGCCACGCTCCGCTTCGATTTTCGATGATCAAATCCCCCTTAGGTTGGTGATTTGATCATCTTTTAGGTGGATATTTGGTAAGATATCGGAGTACCAGTCTAGGACCGCTGCTCCAATACCATGTTGAGACTGAAAATGATGTCTTGCATTCCAAGGAAACCGTAGCCTTTTATACTAGAGAGGTTTTGGGAATATTACATAAGTTGAAATCTAAATAAAGCAAAAGTAATAATATCAAAGCAATAAACAATGCATAACGCTTGGGTTTATGTGAAAACCCCACTCATAAAGAGAGAAGAGAAAACCACAGGAGAAGTGTCCCTATAAGGCGTCTATCTCTATATTTTTTCTCAAAGGAATAGGTGGGGGGTACACATCTATTTATAGGCAACCACACACATAATAAAGCCCTACTACACTATGTGGGACTAAACACTACTACAATTCTCTCAACACTCCCCCTCAAGCTGGAGCATGAAATGCTCAACTTGTAAGACAAAGAAATACACTCTACACAACAAAACACAACTCTCTGGACTGATTCTTGTTTGTAGGCAGGAACACAAGCTGGAGCTGCTTAAGGAACTGCTGATGTCTCTCACAAGGGCTTCTCCTTTGGAGACCTCAACTAGTGCTGATGACATCCCATTCAATATCCCTAAACTGAGTTTTCCTTTGAAGACCTCGAAGCTATGTCTGTCACCTAGAAACCGACTAGACCCTTCCTATAAGGACCTCAAAAATGTATCTCCTCTCTCTGGAGACCTCAAAACTCTGACCCTCCCAGAGTTATGATTTCTCATGTGATGATCAGCTACTCCAAAAGTCTATAACGGTATCCAATATCACCCATCGTGTCTTGGAACTACAACAAAGGAACTCCCAAACAAGAGTGACTATAATGGCTTCCATACTTTCTCTTTCTCTCATACTCATATGAAAGAAAAATAACGAGAACAATAAAAACTAGAGAAGACAACTCCACCTCTTCTCTTTAATTCAAACACCTTTTTTTTACTGAAAATTTTCTCCTTTTTTTTGCTTTTCATTTTTTTTCTTACTCTTCTCTTTAATTCAAACACCTTTTTTTTACTGAAAATTTTCTCCTTTTTTTTGCTTTTCATTTTTTTTCTTCTTTTTTTTAACTTTTCTCTTCATTTTTTGTTCTTTCTCCTTTCCCCTTTTTTTTTCTTTTTTTTCTTTCCTCTTTCTTCTGATTTTTCCTTTTAAAAAAAACACCCTAACACTTAGGGTTTCAACCAAAAAAGGGCACCAAACACACCCTCTGCCGCTCTCGCTCTCGAAATATGGGCATTGTAGCCGACGTCCCTCAGAGCGGAGGGGAGGCATCCTCAAGGACGCTCCTGCCTGCTCCTCCTTCCTCACTCCTGGATGAGATCGCCGACATCAGGACAGCCTTCGTCGCTACCTGCTCGTCTTCCTAGGCAAAAGGCCCCGATAAGGCATAAAAGGCAACATCTCGTGAGATCCTTGTCGCCTGCTACTCACGCATTTCTCGCCGCCATCATCACGAGATCAACGTCGCGATCTCCGCTAAGGATCGCACCTCGAGCACGTCGCCCGAGATCCTTGTCGAGTCCTCGTCGCGACCGCTTCTTCCTCGCTGTGGATGGTCGACTTCATCGCTGGTGTTGCTGCAGCGATCTTATGCGAGATCGACTCCACCTTCATCAGCATTGGATCTCTATCAAGATCACCATCGCCATCGCCACCATCATCAACGCCTTCTCATGCGCTGAGCACCATCGTTGCCCAGTGACACCACTGCACCACCACAGGGCTTAATGCCCAGTAACACCGCCCTAGCGATGGCTGAGGGCCCAGTGTCGCCCCAACGGCTATCGATACGGCGATGTTGCTGCCCTCTTTCGACCACAGGACAGTGCCATTGGCTTCTTCGTCAATCTCGCGATCCACTTCGGCTTCGATCACACACCATCGCACCTCCTATGGAAGCACCTACTGCTGCACTGCTCCTTGACGAACATGAGAATACTCCAAGAACAAAATGATAGGAAGGATAATCTAAAAAACGAAAAATAACCTAAGAGTCAACTTGCTCTGATACCAAGTTGAAATCTAAATAATGCGAAAGTAAAAATATCAAAGCATATGAAATCAAAGACACTTGGGTTTTATGTAAAAACCCCACTTACGAAAAGCAGAAAGAAAACCATGAGAGAAGTGCCCCGATAGGGCGTATATCTCTAGATCTTTTCTCAAAGGTATATGTTGGGGGTACACGCCTATTTATAGGCTACCACACACACATAGCAAAATCTCACTACACTATGTGAGATTAAGCACCATTACAATTCTCTTAACAACATAGTCACCAAAAAGATAATAACAAGTAACAAATACATCCCTAAACTCAACAATGATAAAATGCAATTCATCTTAAGTATTTCCACTTTAATTGAATTCCCAATGTGAAAAGTCATATTCAATGAAAGTCATGTGCACAGCTTCGAGCGAGATCTTTCATATCTTTTGGGATCCACCCTACAATATGGGGTCAAAAAAACAAAATAAATGACTTGTTTCAAGCCCTTCTAAAAAGATAACGGAGATCATCTTTCATGCTCATGTCACACCAAGGTATTGAAGAGGAAAACACTATAAAATTTGATCCAACTTTTCTTATTTACAAAATTCAAACTTAAACTAGATCTCGGATTCATTCATGATTACTATCTGTTGGCCCTTGTGATTTTTTTTTTGCATATGGATTTCAGTCCACTCTTTTTTATACCCTTTCATAAATGAATAATTCTTGTTTTCACACCTAGGATTTACATATACACATAGATTTCTGTCAAGAGAGATTTATTCTTAGTATATTCGATATGGAAATTCAAAGAAAGGGGAGAATATGTGGAAAGATTCTTTTTTTTCCTCAAAGATTTCATTCATAGTTATTCCATGTCAAGTAAATGTTTTCATTCATTGCGAAAATTCTAAATTTCCACCAAGGGGTTGCATCAGAGGTAAAGCTCCTTACTGGCAGCAAGAGCTCATGGGATCAAATCCCATATCCACTATAGTTACCTTCTCAAGTAAAATAATCTGAATTCATGAGTTGCAGGGAGGGAAGGGCTATGTCACCACAAATAGAAACCAAAGCGGGCGTTGGATTGCAAGTTGGTGTGAAAATTTATAATTTTTTTTTGAAGAGGTGAAAAATTATAAATTGACTTTTTATACTCGAGAACATGAAACCAAAGATAGCTAGACGAGGTAGTAAAATCAACCCTCGTACATTATTGGCTTTTCTGGTATGAAGTGGCCCACTTCAAATAGGTCCATTGCTCCAACCCAAAATACAATTAATCTGGCATGGACCACGTGGGCTCCAAGTAGTCTACTTGACAAACTAATTAGTCTGGCATTCTCAGCCACCAGGCAGAACTAGTGGTTTCTTTGTCGCAGGCAGGTAAAGTGAAAGCTCCATTAAGACCTTTTACATACAGTTTCTACATTGTTTACATTGTTGTCATGTGGGACCAAAATCCTAAACCAAAACCAAAACCAAAACAAAGCTTTAGGTTGCTACATGAACCTTTCGTCTCAATTCAAATCGCTACAGGGTTCCATACGCACTTAGCTCTGTATAAGCAAAATAAAGGCTTCCCTATAGTCTTTATAAGAGTGCATTTTCAAAATAAGTCTTTATAAGTGTTATTATCAAATCATGAGGGCCAGCACATGAAAGATCAAGATGAAAAGGTAGGAATTGGAAAGAGTTATAGTGGTTGTAAAATTGAGCGTATATAGTCAATGGCTATATATAGCCCATCAAATGCAAAATCTACCTTTTCAATTTTTCCCTACTCATGTCGAACATCCCTCTTTGTCCATCAAGGCACATTCTTTCTCCCAAGAGCATAGCACAACTTGATGCTTATATTTCCCCTCACACATTTAGAAAGTTCCTATCAAAAATCTCGTGCAACTTCACAAATGATCAGGTCGATGTGCCAAGCATTCTAGGGGGACACCAAAGAAATTTCAAGGCAACCATAGAAAAGACAAGAACATGCAAACAAACATCAAATTTTGACCTAAAATAATGATGAATTATACCATGAGAATATGTGCCTTTCTAAAGCATTGCTGTACTAATAAGAAAAAAGAAAAAGAAAATATATATACATAAATCAAGTCTTTCAAATTAATATGGATAACTTCATGTGTAGGTTCTATAGATTAAAGCTGTTGGGGGAAAGTGCATCATGATAACTTTACAACAATGAATTATATAAGATCTTGCACATAAATGACCATAAAAGCTCAGAGTTTTTACCTCAAATCGTTCATTGCATTTTTGGAGACGAGAAAACAGTTTCTCAGCAAAGCCCTTCACATGATAACTAAGAATTAGACAAAATCAAACCTGTCTTTAACCATCTATTTTTTTCAAAAAGTAAAGGAGGATCACTGGAGATCAGTGATCCTCCAAATTCATTATGCCCCTTTTCAAAATACTAGCGTTAAAAGGGCATCCCCACCTTTACATAGGAGCCCAAAGGCTCTAAAGGCAAAAGCCCGATTCGTAATATTTTCCACATAAGTCCTTTCTTTAACCATCTAATGGTTAACCAATTGACCTTCTATCAAGAGATCAGATTCAAATCTTATATAAGAATTAGACCAAATGTGAAATCAAAATACATCAACTAACCTGTGCATCTTTCAAATGTGCAAGTGGAGAATAGGAGTTAGAGTTGTTATTTTCTGCTGCAATGCGCTGCTGCTTTCTCATGGCATGCATGACACGCTCCAACTTTGCCTTTTTCTTTTTCTTGCTAGACTTCGTGCCCTTGTGATTTGCCTAAAAAAATCAACAAAAGAAAGAGACACCATTAAATGAAACCAATTACCATGTGGTCAACGAAAAAGAGGAAAGAAAACTAATTGAATGTAAAAAATAGAAGTGATTTTACAAAAATGCCATAAGAAACTTTTAATATTACATAGACGCCACCATGAAGTTAATCTTTACATATATGTCACTAATAACAAGCTTCCATAAGCAACAATGCCATTGACTTAGTGTAAGGTTACACATTAGCCAGAGTAGCGTGGACAAGAAGATGGAAAAGAGCAGGGGAGAGAACATGAAAGGTCATCTTCAAAGGTGTTGGGTGAGTTTATCAAGGTGGTTCGGTGCCATAGTGTCAAGTTGAACGAAAGAATGAAGTGGACAGCTGACAAGAGGAAGAGAGGCAGAAGGAGGAAGGATGGAGGCAGGGAGGGAGGGAGGGAGGGAGGGAAAGAGAGAGAGGCAAAGCCATTTTCTTGTGTTTAGGATTTTTCTTTTTTTCTTGATGAAGTGGGTTTTAGGATACAATTTAGGAGCAAATACAACTATTTTTCAAAGTTTTCAGCTAAAAATAGTGGAACACCTTAATGGAGATTAATCTGCATGGCATTTTTGAAAAAGTAACCAAATCAGTATTCTAAATGCCCACGGCATGCCCACAACATGTGGTGAAATGGCCTTTTCTAATGTAGGCCAATACCGACACACATGTAAAGTCGAAATGCAGGAGTGTCGACAATATTATGCCAAATTTCTATAGTATGTTGACAATTTTAAAAAAATGGATGTCATAAAGTACAATTCTTTGATTGTTCTCATATTTTACCCTATCTTCATGAAGGGTTAGCTCGTCAAACTCTAGAAGATAGAACCCACCATGTCTAACTTGATAAGCGATAGGCAACAATCACATCAACACCACAATGGTAACCCATTAGCTCCTTACAAATTTTTATATGTACCCTCGAAAATATCACTTCATTGACATATATATCCCTAATAAACTATGTGAACCGAAAAGTAATTTGTTATAAAAGGACCTTTAACATTTTATTAAAGGAGGGCCAACTATCCAAATTCATTCAAACTATTAAATTACAGCTTGCACATGGCTAAAATAAACAATCACATCTGCAATCTGACAACAAAGAACAAATCCAATAAATTACACTTTCATAATAGGAAACTCCCTTCACAAACGTACCCACTCTGTTCACACCACAAACGCCATAAGACTGCTAAGTGTCTGGCCCTTTCTGTCCTGGACATAAATTGCACCAAATCCAAGGACCTCCCACGTCTAAAACAAGTCCAAAAATCAGCGAAGGAATTACAGGAGACCCGCTAAAAATTGAAAGCCTCCCAAACTTTTTTGGAGAATGAACAAGAAAAAGGAGATGGTCTTCATCCTCAACCCCATCATAACAAAAAGAACAAGCGGCTAACGTTTTATTCTACCTTACAAAAAAACCAAGGTGGAGAAGAATTGGAGGTGAAAGTTTAGAGGTAGAGGGAAGGGGACAGATAGAGGATGGTTTAGTAGAGAGGAAAAAGAAAATAAGGATGCATGGGATAAAGTAGAATAAAATGCTAAGGGTCCTTTTATTAAGAAACTTTATTTTTCAGTCCACATTTCATTCAGTATATACGTGCCAATGAAGTAATGTTTTCAAGAGTACATGTAAATCTATAAAAGTAGGACCATATACATAAATGGCAATGTTTTCAAGGGAAGATGTGCAAATTTCCCCATAAATCTATTGGCCTAGAAATTTTAATGAACCATTTATCAACCAAACCAAACTTGGAGGGCCTCCAACAAAATTAAATTGCAAAGGCATCTCATGTAAACAAGCAAAGTCAAACCAGGCCTGACCAACACCTTAATGCATGAAATCGAATCTCGGTAGGTTAACACCCTTAAGAAACTCAACCATAATGTGGTTTCAAGACTCTTTTTTTTTTATAACTCTGTTATAATTGCTGCCTTCAATGTTTTTTAAAGAACACAAAATACATTCTCATGGCAGCATGATGATAAACACGGTGAACGGAAGTTCCAAGAGACTTCTATGTAACCTAGCAAAAATAAAGATATAAATAAGTTAAATGGACAACAACAACCGCTTCAATCATAACTCAAATCAAAACCACAAACTCACATGGCACACATATAGGACTTCGAATCATTATTATTATGATAGGGGCAAAGGAAAGGGAGGAGAGGTGAGAGAGGGGGCTCATGGGAGGGAAGTGGTGTCTAGGCTGTGAGAGGTGCTTAATGGCAACGAGGGTAGGGTCTCATGAAGGGTAGACGACAAAGGAGAGAGCCTGGGGGTGGTGGGGAGATGTCCGACCAAAGTCGAGATGTCAATTGCTTCTAGTGTCAAAGTTGCAGGCATATGGCGAGGAAATGTCGAGACCCCATGGTCTATTTTCATTGTGGAGGTATGGCGCACCAAAGATGGCCATGTTTCACTCCAGTGATCTTTGATGAAATCAAGCAATCAGCAAGGGAGGAGATTTCGAGGGTGAACCAGATCCTGGTGGTTCTCACCCCATGGTCACCTACGACTCAATCGGTTTGACATGTTCTCGATGGGTCACTCATCAAAGATATTATGAAGGGGATGCCATCTCTCGATGGGGCAAAGCAAACTCCAAAGGTTTTCAAGATTTCTTCACCACTTCGAGTATCATGGCTTGAGGACCGAAGGTTGTTCCTTTGCAGTTGCTCAATTGAAAACATAGAGATCCTCGATTTCAAATGCTTATCATTGGAGACAGGAAAGTGCGGTGGCCAACGTTTCAAATATCAATATCGACGCCATATCAACAACTCAAAAAAAGGAGATATCGAGGATATATTGTCAATATCCTAGAATTTTGTGGAAATTGCTCAAAATAACTTAAAATGTCATAAATTTTACCAAATCATTATTTTAATTACTACTAATGCATAAATAAATGTCTATAAAGGCCAAAATCATCAATTTAGTGTGAAACACAATATAAATGTAGAGAGAATGTAGTTCTTCTATTCTTCTATAGGAACCTTAGGCCTCTACTTATAGAGCGAGGCTAGGGGAAAACTGCATAAATGTCCATAGAAGAAAGAAAACTAACAAAAAAGGACAAATATAAAAGAACATAAAGGAACTTCTCTACACTCCCCCTCAAATTGAAGCATAGATGTTGATCATGCTTATTTGAGAATGGCACCTCTCAAATGATGCTCAAGAAAGTGCCTTGGTGAACATGTCTGCGGTTTGTTATCCAAAAGCCACATATAATGTGCAAATGAACCTTTTCTGAATCATATCACAAATGTAGTGACAATCTACTTCCACGTACTTTATTCTCTCATGAAAAATTAGATTGTAAGCAATAAGCAAACACACCCTGTTGTCGCATCTCATCTGTATAGGACAAGGTAGAATGATATCTAAGTCATTAAGAACAGATCGGATCCACATGAGCTCACAAGTAGCTTAGGTCATAGCCCTATATTCGATTCAGCACTATATCTGGCCACCATTGTCTGCTTGTTGCTTCGCCAGGTAACCACATTTCCTCCTATCAAAGTGGAAAACCCGATGGTGAATTTCCTATCTCTTGGACACCCAGCATAATCCACATCTAAATAGGCCACCACTTTTAAGGACTTGCCACAAGTGAATAACATCTCCTTTCCTAGTACATACTTTAAGTACTTGAGGATCAACATGGCTACATCACAATGTACTTTCTTCAACTTGTTCATAAAGTAACTTATCTTGCTAACTGCAAGGGCAAATCAAGACATGTAATGATAACATACAACAATTTTCCAACAAGGCACCTATACTATTTTGCATCTACCTATCCTGGGACATCACCATGCAGATGTATGTTTGGATCCATGGAAGTAGACATTGGCTTGGTACCTAGTATGCCAATCACCTAAAGTAGGTTAACAACAAACTTCCTCTTAGAAAGTGCAGCTTGTGCGTTCCAAGCTACCTCAATGACAAGGAAATGTTGCAATGGCCCCAAGTCCTTTATGTCAAAGAACTTGGCAAGGAATTCGTTGGTAGCTTCAATCCAGCTTATATCATTCTCGATTGTAATAATATCATAGCAATTCTACCTTTTTGTTTAGGCTTTATTTAGGGTATGTTTGTTACTCATGGGTATTTAAAAGTCTGAGAATAATGGAGATACTAGTTTTTAACCCACATTTTATTGCAGGAATACAAAAGTTAAAATTACACTAAAATTCTATTGTTCAAAAGATAGCTGTAATCTAGAAAAAAAATTCTCAAATCCCAATCTGGAAAGGAATTTTTTTATCTATTATCATATGCAAGTCTAATATAAATATCATACTCATCATACATGTTTCTTTAGAAAAATAAGGGTGTTCATATATACTATCGATAGATAAATAGATAGATCGGATGGCTTCAATTTTTTTCCCAATTCCACCATCTGTGGTGATGTGGTGTGAGAGAGAGAAAGGTTGTCAGAGAGAGAGAGAGAGAGAGAGAGAGAGAGATGATCAGAGATCTGAGAGAAGGAGAGAGGTAAGAGAAGTGCAGAGCTGAAAATAAATGGTTGTGAACCATCAAACCTCCATGTTGTGAATCATTGGGAAAATGCCGCTACAATATCAGGAACAAAATCATAAATATTATGAATTCTTTGCTCCATGCCCATCAAGAATAACTTAGGTCATAAAAGCTTCATTTGGCCTATAACTAATAGCACATAATAGCTACTTCAAAATCAAGCTTCTTCTTAAGCAATAGTGGCACGTCTAATCCGATCTCAAAATCATATGAGGATGATCTATCTATATATTGTGTTTATGTTGTGTAAATTTATGTTAAGATATGCTCTATCATCACCCCCACCAATTTCTCTACTATTTTATTTGTATGTATGTTTACGTTGCAGTGGTTCAATTTATACAAAAGCACTAGCATCAACTATCACACCTTCACATGAATCGTCAGAAAAAATGCACTACAGTGGTCGTCACTCGAGTCATGGGCACGTCACTAGATGGACAGAGAGAGAGAGAGAGAGCAAGTCGGGTGCTGAAATTAGGTTTGGTTTTCACGAAAATAGCATTTAACACCATCGCCAAGTTGCTACAATGAACACTACAGTAATATCATGCAGCTTCATTGTATGTTTAGCAGATTTTTTGATGTGCTATTGTTTTTTCTTTTGCATTTCTTGTTGGACACTAGAAACATTAGTGAATCATGACTCCATTTAGATTTTTAATAATCAAATGTGACTTGTTTGTGCGGTAATGTTTATTTAGATTTCAAGTTATGTTTGCATGGTAATTTAAGTCTTATGTCCATGTGAATAATTTACATTTGTGCATCGTAATGCTTAACTCTTGTTTTGAGTTTTTCTGATGTGGACATATCTCCACTTTACAATACATTTTAAGTCTCCTAATGGTTTGAGAACTTGATTTAATTGTGGTAGTTCTTGTGCTATGAACTTTTAACTCATTATGAATTTTGATGAGCTTAAATTCTCTATATTATTTGAAAGTTTATCTTTTTATCTAAATGTCTTCTCTCATTTAGTTTCACTTTTTAAATGTTTTGATATAACAAAAATAGCATGAAAGGGTATTTTTTCATTATTTTTCCATTGTTAGCACTTAACAAATATATATTTATGTCATTTTCCCATATTTTTCATCTAAAACCTAAGGCTTACATCTCAATTGCCTCAAGGCTTACGCCTCAACTCAATGAAGGCAAATTGTCTTAGGGTACTGCCTTACATTTTTTAAAACCTTGGCTAGGAGGCATGGGTCTAAAGGGGTGACGGGCCCTACTGAATCATCAATACGACATGGAGAAGTCAAGCACGCCATGCAAATCGGCATTGTCGTGTATATTGTCAATGGCAGCGAATCAATGCAAGAAAGCAAAGATGGTGTTGTGATGCTTGCAATAAAGGGGATGAATCAACCAAGACACTAGGACTCTCCCCAAATTACTATAAGACAATTCTCCAAGTCAGATTGGAAATGGCATGTCCTACATCCGAGGTTGATTTAAGTGACTAAAATGTCATCGGCATGCCCCCTGCATGCCAGCAAAATGGAGATTTTTGATGAAATGTCATATCAACACGACATACTTACCGAAATGCAAGGATGTCTTCTACATACCGGTGGCAAGTCACCAAAATTGTCGACATACTGACGATATGTCGGTTTGCATTGTTGCCTGCTA
This sequence comes from Thalassia testudinum, assembly GCA_037157565.1. NCBI lineage: Eukaryota > Viridiplantae > Streptophyta > Magnoliopsida > Alismatales > Hydrocharitaceae > Thalassia > Thalassia testudinum. The sequence continues at coordinate 37,301,674 of JAZHRO010000051.1, read as the reverse complement.
TTAGGTCACACGCACGTGTCGCATCCTGCACGCCATTGCTATTGTTGGCTGCTGGCTGTTGCTATGTTGCACTGCTGCTACTGTTGCATGAGTTATATATCACATATCGCCAACTTGAAAGAGACTGATGATTCGTACCGTGGGGAGCTCCTCAAAACATAATTTTGGTCTCCTAGAACCTATACATTTTGTCATATTGTAACATTTTACTCATTTTAAGTCATTTTTAGTAATTTCCTCAAAATTCCCTAATATCAACATTATATCACCAATATATCCCATTTTGAATTAGCATTAGCACTTTTCTTCGTGTAATCCTTAATTTTAAAAATGCTTATCCATTTAAATGGGAAATATAAGACGATTTAAAGGTTAAATGAAAATATTTATCCATTTAAATAGTTATTCTTAAAATTATAATTATTTTGACCAGTTCTGTCATTTTTTTCGGCATACCTTTGTCATACCTCCAAAATAGACTATTTTTGGGCATCAAAATCATTGAAATCTAACATCGAAACACATGCATTTCCATGCAATGCCCTCGACATGCCGGCGAAATGCGCACTTGAAAATTTATCAAAATCGGCATTTCAAACCTTAGTTGGCTTACAACATGGTTTACAAAAGGATAAGGCTCAGGAAGTCAAGACAACCAAAGATAATCCATTAGGAAGTCCAGGAAGATGAGGGTAATGTAGATGCTAAAGTTGTTGCAATCACAGAGGCGAAGAGGGCCTCCAATAGCCATGGGGAATGTCACTTCTACCCATGGTTAAAGTTCTTTTGTTGAACATTAGGGGTCTTCGAGATCCCACGCGACAATCTGCTCGATCATGCTATTTGAGTGAATGAAGGATAAGCACACTTGGAGAATGTTGATGACAGGATGAAAAGGGAGTTAAGGGGAGGTGTTCTATCTAGTTTTGCATTCTCAACCTCTGTTGAGAGGTTTGAAGTTGTCATGGCATGGAAGGATGATGTATTTCAGATGGCAAGCTCTAGGGTGGATCGTCGAATGCTTACAACTTCCCTTCTCGGAGTATTTGATGCTTGTAGCTTCATCCTAACATCAATGTATGGCCCATGCAAAGAAGTGGTTCGTGCAAAGCTCTATGAGGAGCTAATGCATGCAACAACCTTTGTTGATCGTAGGCCATGGTTGGTGGGTAGAAATTCCAACACCACCCTATCTATAGACGATAAGTCAGATGAGAGAACAAACTAGGTCACAAATGCCTTCGCAAGTGTGGTAGAGTTTAAGCTATACGATATCCCAATTTCCAGAGCTACCTTCACTCAAAGATATTAGATCAAAGATTGACAAGTTCATCTATTCGATGGATTTGGCAGAGGTTCCAGACGGTAGACATTATTACAAGACCAAGACTAAGATTGTTTTCAATCCTACACCTTTGGTGTAGGATAGTAATGAAGGTGTGCCTCTTTACCTCCTTCAAATTCCAAAAGTCATGGTTGCTTGAGCCACATTTTAAGGACTTCATGCAACAAAAATGCAGGGAAGTTCCACCATCTACCTCGACTACCTGTACTAGGGCTACGAAGATTCATCATCTACAAGTAGCTTTAATGGCATATAAAAGGTAGGTAAAGGAAAGACAAGAACGATCGAGAGTAGAATCCTTGAAGAGGGTTTCCGAGATGTACAGAGCTGAAGATGGGAGGACCCTTACAGTTTCTAAGCAAGGGGAGAGGAGTCGATTATAGTCTATGATTCAACATGAGGGCCTTAAAAGGGAAGTGGATTGGAGGCAAAAATCAAGGTGACTTGGGCTCAATGAGGGGGATGCCACTACTCATATCTTCCACTTAGTAACTAGTGCAAGAAGGCGTTGCAATCTAATTAGCACCTTAAGGGTTGGTAATGAGGTAAGAACTAACAAGGGCAAGATTGTAGAGAACTTGAGCCATCACTTTCACGCTTTCACCAAGAGGCAACTACTAAGAAGATAGCGGTTAGCCTCCTCCAACTTGCCTACCCTAGATGGGATGATGCAAGATGAGTTACTCAAAGATGTTTCTGAGGAAGAGATTGTCTCAGCCTTTAGGGGACTTAAGGCAAAGGGTTCCCCTGGTCCAAATAGGTTACAAGTTCTCTTCCATACAGGGTTCTGGGGATCGTCAAAGAGGATTTCCTAGCCATGATTAGAGATTTTTTTTGTCAATAAATGTAGTTTTAAGAGGCTGAAGAAGCTCTATTTCTTCCTGTTGCCAAAGAAACCAAGGGCTGAAGGAATAGATGACCATCAGTCAATAGCCTTATCAAATGTAGTATACCTTATTGTTGCTAAAGTGTTAGCAAATAAATTGAGAAGTGTGATTTCAACCTTGCTTGATCCGATGCAGCATGCATTTATTTAGGGCTGCTCATTGCAAGAATCATTACTATGCCAGATGAGATGGTAGCTGCATGGAGGAGATCTACTAGAAGTGCTTTTCTATGGAAGGTGAACTTCTTGAAGGCGAGCATATCTGTCGAAAATTTTAAGACAGAGGGGCTTCCCTAAGAGGTAGGTACATGGACAATGACCTGTTTTTCTATCCTAGTGAACGGGCAACCGAAAGGGGGTTAATTCAACCTAGGGTCAGGCAAGGGTGTCCCTTGGCACCCTTATTGTTCATACTTGTAGCAAACACTCTGGCAACTTTGGCTTTTAAGACTTGTGCTAAAGGCCTTTTTTCAGGATTTACCTTGCAAGAAGATGGTTCTTTTTCAACACCTATACTGATGAAGCACTCTTTTTTATTAGAGAGAGTGGTGCAGATGCTAAGAATCTAGCAGCTATGGTGAGAATTTTTTGGGAGATCTCTAACCTCTTAGTCAACCATCGGGAAGTCAATGTTTATGCCTTTCCATACAATGGATGAGGAAGAGCTAGCATACTAAAATTTTCTCCATATTAGGTTGGTCATTTCTCTAGCCTGTTAGTCAACCAATGGGAAGTCAATGTTTATACCTTTCCATATAAGGGATGAGGAAGAGCTAGCATACTAGAATTTTCTCCATATTAGGTTGTCCATTTGCTTTTTACATATCTACGGGTTCCTCTTTTAGGCCAAGTGCCTTACTTCTTGTAATTGGATACTATTGATGTATAGAATGGAGGGCAAGCTACGCGGATGGTGTGGCGGATTGTTACGTAGAGGTAGTCATCTAGTCCTGACGAAGGTTATTCTTTCTACTATCCCCATCTTTTATTTTACAATGTTCGAGTCGCCAAAGAAGGTTTTGCATAAGATAGATGTGATGCAGATGCACTACTTTTAGACAAAGCTAGACCATGTAGGTCATTTCCTTCTGCTAGTACCTCAGAGTGAGGTGTGTAAACCAAAGAAGGTTGGTGGTCTAGGTGTTATTGATCTTGTCAATGTTTGTTATGCACTTTTGCCCAAATGGGTGGTGAGGCCGCTACAGAATGGGGATTCCATGCAGCATCCTCTTATGAAAGACTCCTAAGGTAAGAGTCTTAGCTTGATAAAGAGAGCGATGATAGGTCAGGGTGCTTCGAGCTTTTGTAGATCATTGGTGTCGGTTATGCAAAGAACAATAGTGCATTTCAATCCGATGTTAGATAATAGTCCTATGACCTTCACTCTAAAAGTTAGAAAAGGATATGCAACAGGAAAAACAAATTGCTTTTCCATATTTATATAGCCCCGCACCAGCAGCAACCCCTCCCCCCAAGCTTACACAACCCCAAAGAAAAAAGGAATATAGAAAAGTGATGCAAAGGTATTGAAAAGGGAAACCACCTTGTATACATCCTCTCTGCTAAGAGCAACAAGAGGCTTCTGAATAGTAGTGTCATCCTCACTGCTTGAATCATCACTGTCATCTGCTTCTTCAACACCTTCATACCCAAGAAGGAATGAGAGAGCAGCTATCATAATCCTACCATATGCAAGTTTAAGAAAAAGGATCTCCTGTCAAGGTTATGTACCTAAAGCCCCTTGCAGTAAACAAAAAGTTACAAAAAGAGGAGCGATAATCACCTAGATGATGAATGAAAACAGGCATTGCATATAGCATTTGCTGTCCCGTCATCAAACCACACTTTCCGTTGATGAAGATCACAAAGTATTATAAGTGACCTTTTTGCTCTGTTTTCCTCATCTTCCTACAAAAAATATGTATAAGTTGCCATAAAAAATACAATCAACTCTAGCCCAAAAAATTGTGTGAAATGGTTAATATCAACAAAAAAAAATAGGTTCTTGCAATTAGTATACCATTGAATAGAAAAAAGCCCATACTCAGAACTATTGAAATTTTGTCAAAACAGTAGACTTGGAATACCAACCTGTAAGATCGAGAATAAGATATTTTGGAGTTTCCTATTTTTGCCTTCATCCTTGTGCTTTTGGTTCATCCGTCGAATACTATGAACAACATGTGAGAAGCACAACTTGCGTAGTGTTCTATCTCCAAGGATTTGGAGTTCCATGAATAGGTAAAGAGTTTCCTCCATACCAATCATCTGTAAGCCAAAAAAGAAAGGACTATAAAAAGGAAGGACCTTAAAAGGTGAAGCTATCAGGCTAATAGAAATTCTCTAGTGGAACTCTACAGCTAAACAACAACCTCGTTATATTATCCACAGAACTATGGAAACAAAAAGGAGAATGGACCAAGGTCCAATTGTTTGAATTTTCATTTGTTGAATAGCTGATCCAGCAATAATCATCTCTATTTTCAATATGCAATTCAAATTTATTAAAATTAATACGCAAACAAGCAACAGGATATCAAATCAGTAGTCCTAACATAGATAATAACAGAATGTTCCTTTCATTTGAAATTTTAGATGATCACCAATAACTAGCCCTCCAAGATTTCAACAACTGAACTTGTTTATTGCACAAACGTCAAAAGTTTCAACAAAGTCAAAGGGCTGTAAAACTATGCTTTGCTGACATGTAAGGATGTGGTTTAGCTGCAATACAATACAACCCAAAGAAGGCATGTGACCTCATGAGAAGTTTTTAGAAAAGGTGTTTAATTAGGCATCTAATGCATGTCAATACCTAAACACACACCTTAAAATTTCAAATGCTTCCCACAATAAGATAATATCTAACCCTTTCCACCCATAACCCTGTTATGGAATGAGATTAAAGTGGGATGACTAAGACTAGCTTGGGTTTAAGTTGAGTAAACAAGGATACATATTTTGATTCTACACTAATACCACTTAACTGAAAAGTCCCCCAAGAACCCCAATTATTCCAACGAAAAGCAAAATCAAAAAACCAACTTCTTACCCGCATTAAGTGGGGTCAGCTACAAAATCCTTTGTTTTCGTTAAAATTGTTCAAGGCCATAGCATGACATAGATTAAAAGAGAGGGAAACATTTTTCTTCTAAAGGATTAGACAGCAACATATCAAAAATGCATTATTAACATCTTGCACTTAAATTTTTCAGATCAAGTTGCAACTTTCCATGTCAACTCAACCTAAAATAGATTGCAAGCTTTGCTAAGAGCCCATGTAGCCACCCACATTTGGTGCAACAAAATGGTCGTTTTTTGTTTTTATTCTGGCATATCTCAAACAAAACCGCCCTGCTAGAACAACCCTTTTTCCAGTTGTCTCACTTAAGTATCCACTCCGCAACCCACACGCACATTACGACCCAGAGCCCTGCAACACATTCGAGTGATACCCTAATGAACTAAGTCGACTTCCAATATCGAGCTGTCATCATTTTAAGCTGTCAAAAACAAATGCACATCTACCATACGCACATTCACATTCGTGTAAAACGAAGCCATCTTTCATCATTCCGTGCAAAATTCGATGGTAAAGGCCACCGATTTCCAACCAAAATCAGAGAACCCAACAAAAAGATCCCACCTTTCATCGTCCGCCCAACATCCAACCACAAAGATGGCCAATTTCAAGCCAAAAGGATACAACCCAGCAAAAAGATCCAACCTTTCGGTTGACAAGGAGGACGAGAGCCAGGGCAAGGTGAACCCTAAGCGTAGCCGGCAGGGTCCTGGCGTCCTCCCCGAGGAGGGCGGCGAGCTTGGAGGGAAAGTCGGCGAGGCGGTCGGGGTAGGAGGTAGCGACGTGAGCGAGGAAGGAGGCGAGGTCTGCAAGCTCACGGGAGACGACGGGGTCGGTGGACGAGGGGTGGAGGGCGTGGTGGTGGCGGAAGAGGTCGAGGGAGGAGTCGAAGCGGCGGTAGAGGAGGAGGAGCTCCGCCGCGTACCCCTCGGGGTCGCGCTTCATCTTCGACTGAAGCACCGGGAGGCTCACCTTCGATGCCTCGAGCCCGGAGGCCGAGAGGGACTCCGCCGCCGCGAGGGTGGCGGAGGTCGCCATGGCTGGCGGAACCCTAGAAGGAGTTGGCGGTACTCTGGGAGTGGGGACCCGACAGTTGGGTGATCGTGTGTGTATATATATAGCTATCTCTGTAGGCATGAGGTGACTTTGACACAAACGTACATAGAATTTTTAGGAAATTCTCATGATGGTCCCTGGAATACAAGGACGTTGAATGCCTCCCTATTGTTGGGAGGCGTGGTCAATCTGGCATTTTGTCGCGGGATAACGTTACACAGACTACGTCGGGAGAGTAATCTCTCTCCCTCCCTCTCTCTATGGAACACTTCATAGAGATGCACAACAAAAGTGTTCCTATTTCGCAGTAGGAATGCTTAGAGATGAATAGGTATGTATAAATCTTATAATTTTTTTGATTAATTTAATAAATCATCAATTGGAATCAATAAAATTTCTCAACACAAATAAAATTTTTAAAGAATATTATGTAAAATTTAAGAAAAGTGAAGAATTTTAGCATTGTGAGAATACTGTAATAAGAGAACTAAGAAGAGAGATATTTTTTTCTCTTAAACGTGTGTTGAGAATAAATGTCTACAGATTTATCTATAGGATTGGATCAAAGAAAACATATCAAACGCTTTCTATAATGGTTACAATATGATCAAATCAACAAAAAACTACCATTCTACGAGTCCTAATTAAACCTTTGAAACCACTTTTTAGCACCTCATATGTAGGAAATTAGCCGTCAATATGAACAATCAAAATATATACTTAGAATTTAAATGACGTTGATGACTAGCAATTATTTAATGAAGATTTTCTAGTTTAGTAGTAATTAAGTGATGAGCATGGTCCCTACACCAAACATAAAAGTCTTAAGAAACATGTAATGTTCTAATATTCATTTAAACATAAAGTTTGAACTAAGTGGAGCATTAACATATACAACAATAATTAATGGAAAACAAAGGCTATACTCAATAAAGATAAGTAAATCATAGGTTAAGGCAATAGAATATGATAAGATCTGCATAGTTAGGCTAAATAGCCATATTAAGGTTAGTTAAATAAAACAAAGAATCCTTAATACCTATTGACAAGTCTAACAAGTCAAGACCTCTAACATGATTCAACTCACAATCTGTCATCAAAACATGAATCTCAACCTAGCTCAAGTTGAGATTCTAATGGAACAAGAGAATAATCAAGTACAAGGGTGAAGGTTGGAATTTGATGACCAAGTTCGTGTGCCAAACAAGCACTATGTGTTGAGAGAGAAGTGTATCTCTTGATTTCACCAGCTATGCAGGTCAATATTGAAATTTCACTAGAGGGGGGTGAACAGTGAAACTATATAATATTGGAATAGAAAAAATTCAATCACAAAATGTGGCACCAGATTTTTAGGTGGAAACCCAAGAAAGGTGAAAACCACCACCTAAGTCAATCCCTTGACTTAGGATTTTCGATCACAAGGTGATCAATCCACTAACCACACTACTTAAATGAGGGTAGTGTACCTCAATTACAAATCTCACATCCGATCCCTAAACGAAGGTTTCTCCCTTCATAATGAAGAGACGGGGACCCGACAGGTTGGATATCCAAAGTACAAAAGTAGGAATTTAAAATAGCACCTATAGAGCACCCTAATACTTTGATTACCTTCTTATCTATTAAGCATAAAGAGAACTCCCTGAGGATTTGCAGAACGGAGTGAGCCGAGAGTATGGATTTGCCCTTTGATCAGAGTGTTGACACAACATAAGGGCAAGATGAAGCTTAGAGTAGTGAGCAAGTGATTTCTCTAGGGGAATTGAATCTCAAGAGGTGTGTTGTGCCTAAGAGGGGTTGTAGTCTATTTATAGGCAAGTTTGGAACCTTCAAGAACACCTGAGAGAGATCTCCTAGCCGTTGGAGACAAATCCCAAGATATTGGGACGAAATCCACCACAAATCAGGGTAATGACGAGTCAGACAGTAATATCAGACATCTAATTTTAGGGTCAAACATCTTATAAGATGTCTGATTATAATTTGGTCGTCTAATACTATAGGCCAGCCTGAACTAACTTCATTGGATCGAAACAAGGACGTCTAATATTTTCACATAAGACGTCTGACAGAGTTATTGGACATCTAATAATGTGTAGGTTCGTTCCTGTTTTGATCAGATCCAAACATGGTTCTAGATTTGAAGAATCAGACGTCGATATGGACGTCTGAGGGATTCACTAGACGTCTAGAAACCTAAAAAGACTTGGCTACGATATCTGACAAAAGATCTTATATTCGTAATGAGATACGCACAGAAACACATAGGCAACGGTCCAAAGGTAGACGTCTAGAAGCATGTCCAGATGTTTGAAAATACATTTTGCCCGTTATCTGTAGAACGAAGAGGTGCTTAGTCTAACGGTTATTTTGAAGACGTCCAGGTAAAGTATCAGACATCTGAATGAGGCTATGGACGGCTGATAGAAAAGTGCTTCGACTGATGTTTATGAAGACAGAAACTAAAGACAGAACTATAGGTAGTTAGACGTCTGAGACACTTGTCAGATGTCTGAGACACTTGTCAGACGTCTTCAATTTCAAAATCAGATGTCTGACAATTGTTATGGACATCTGATAAGAGTCTTAGTGTTAGGTTTTTGTTTCTAATTTATCCTAAGTGTAGAGAGCCTAAGTTAGCTATTTATATGTTATGTTTGGGGGCTCTTTACAACATTTCTAAACTCAAATAAAATGAAAATTACAACCTTTGAAAGTTTACATGAAAAGCCTATGACCTAATACTTATGCTACTTAGTCTTCACACTTTTAATCTCCCGTCTTGGAAAACTTTATGAAACCTGCAATTATGTTATTACAGAGAGAAATAATATGCTATGCTTATTTTTTATTTTTTTTTCTTCATTTTGTAAAATCATCAAAATATTATATATGAGTAGTTGAACTAACAATCTCCCCCTTTTTGATGTTTTTCAAAATATAGTTGTAAGTTCTTGTTTTCTCCCCCTGAAAGTTGTACTTAATAGTCTATATCTATTTGAGAAGTTTTTGTTTTTATGTTATTCCCTAGATTCTTACCTACATTCTTCTCCCCCTTTTTGAATATCATCATGAAGGGTACTGAAAGGGGGTTGAAACCCAAACTACAAGAGTGACATCTACAAAGTGGAGAGCATTAATAAAATTGCATGCTTAATAAAAGATGACAGAGCATTAAAGGAAATTAACTAGGAATATGGAAGATAGAAATATTTAAGCACGGACTAGCTATTGTTCCCAAAAAAAAAATTTAACTATGGGATCAAGGCCCCTTAATACAAACTGGGAAGAAAAATAGAAAGAAAAATAGAAGAACTAAACTATTCTTCTTGATCATGACGGCGGCGGCGATGAGCAGGTCTGTGTCCCATCTGCAAATTTTGAATGTCTGATGGAAGTTCGTCGATGTCGCGATGCATGCTTCCCATGTAGGTGTACATCTCGTCAGTTCGTCGCTGCAGGAGGGAGATGCCGGAGGAGAGGGAATCTGTAGCTGGATCCCATGCTTCTTCAAAGCTCGAGCGGGGAGCTTCTATTTGAAGTGGACGTGCTTCATGGAAATCCGGAAAGGGTGGAAGGGGCTCTTCTTCAATAGGCTCGTCGGTTGGCTCAAGATGCTCCCTAAATATATGCATCTTGGTGGCTGTGGCCCGGTTGTAGGGCTCAATTTTCTTGTCAACAACTTGGTCAGTTATGGAAATTCGATTGGTTGAGAAAATTTTGGATAGAATGGACCTAAATGGAAGTGATGCCCCATGGTCCTCATTTATAACGCGAACAATGAGGCAGCAATAATTGAAGGGAACATGACGTACAACGGCAAAAAGGAGTGCCTTGTGTTGGCGTGAGATGTAATCAAAACCTCCCAATTTGTTTAGGAGTTCCCACCCAAAAATGCGAGAGAGTAAGCATGGAAGGGGTTTGAGGTTTTTGCAAGATAGGGTGCCAAAATTTTCAACATATTTTTCAGGGAGGACTAATTCTTGATTTATGACTTCAGAGTCGTATTGCCTCAGAATGTCATTGAAGTCATTGCCCTCATTAGGGATGGCTAGAAGGTCGGAAATAGATTCAGACATGATGTGGATTTTGCACCCAAATAAGCGAGTATGTAGTTCAAGTTCATCGTTGCTGTAGTCTTCAACGATGTTGGCGTAAAAGAGTCAGACAAGATTAGGGAACACAGCAATAGTTCCAACGCCAGAATGGAACTGTCGATCAAAATATTGGAAGAGATGGAGAGTTTCGAAGTGTTCCCGAAGGTTTAAATGGGCAAAATCATTCCAAACAATAAAACGAGGGCATTCAACTTTGGCATTTGCGAAGCGACGAAATCGCTGCCTAGCGATGTCACTCCGCAGTCGATCCGCCAAATAAGTAGAGGAGGTGGAAGAGCCCTCAGCTTGCTTCCGACGGAGAGGCATATTTGGTGGAATGGGTGGTTAGGTTTTGGAAGGAAAGGTTGGTGTTCTAAGGACAGAACACCTGCAAAAACATCCATACAAACAACATTTAACCAATAATGCCAACAAGCCACTCAGATTCAACCAATATATATGTAATCATCATTGATAAAAATGTGTGGCAGTATGCCTTGAGGCAATACAACCTGCCATGAAGTTGTGGCAATATACCTTTGAATTCAAGCCACTAAAATGTCGGCTTGAATCTCATGAGGTAATACCCTTGCAAAAAACATAGAACTTTTATGCTTCAAGAGAAAAGAGGGTTTGATTTAGGGTTTTAGGTTATAGGGCAAACGAGGGCATGAAATATGCAAGTAGGCCGAGTGGAACAAGAAGGAAAACAAGATGCGGCTAGGGCAAAGGTAATCGTAGGCAAAAAGCCGTGGAGATGCCCTAAGAGTTGAGAGAGTATACCCACGGGAGGGGGGCCTCCAAATGCACGGTCGAGGAGTGGGGGGCACGCGTGCAGGGGAGCAACAGCTTCGCCAGTCGTTGAGGAGGTGCGACAGTCATCTAGCAGCGAGAGGAGTGGGGTTGCCAACTGCAGCTGTGGGTGTTCCGAACTGAACTGCAGACGTAGTTTAAGACGTTTGGGAAGTGGCCCAGACGTCTGGCCAGACGTTTGGTAAAAAAATTTTTCGGCGTACGGGCTCGCGTCTGCGCGCTTGCTCGTGCAGACTGAACCCGCCGCCTTCGTCTTCATTTTCTCTCCCTGCAGGCGCCGCATTTCCCTCTCTCTCTCCCCGTGGCTGCCTTATAAAACGCTCCCCTCTCCCTCACCCTCACTCCATCCACCTTCATCTTCTCCTTCTCCCTGCGAGCGAGTGAGAGCGTGAGCGAGCAATTGCGGCAGCAGCGGCCGCAGCGAGCGTGCGGGAAGGAGAGTTGCGAGAGGAAGGAAGAAGCTCAACCGCGAGGGTGCGAGCTTGCCGGGGCAGCTAGAGTCGGCCGGCGGAGGAGCAGTGGGCGTGGGTTGTCGCGAAGGGGCTGCTGCAGCTTGGGCAGCAGGCGGACGCGGTGCGGCGCGGCCATGCGTCGCGGGCGGAGGACGAATCGGGTCCTGATTATGGGAAAATTTCCTAGAATCAGACGTCTGGACTTACGTCCAGACGACGCGTAGGATGTCTGGAGGAAGATCCAAACGTCTGATAGGTACAATATTTTCCTACTTCTTCCTTTTACGCGTGTACGGCCATGCAGCCGTCCGCCGCTTCTTTTGCGCCTCTTCGTGATGAGAGCGGTTGCGTGTATGCGCAGGTGTTGTTCAGGAGGGCACGAGGGCTCGCCATCCCACACGAATCAGACATCTGGCCACAGTACCAGACGACGGAGAGGACCTCCAGACGTCCGGGGTGACAATCGGACATCTAGAAACTAAGGCCAGACGATTCAGCGGGCTTCTGGACGTCTGAAGGATTGCGCAAACCGAGGTACGACATGATGAACCTTTTAAGACGTCTGGAAGAGGTTCCAGACGTCTGATTTTGGACAGATTCGTCATTTTTGACCCGTTTAGGGCCCGTTCGGAGTCCATTTTCCGCGTTTCGAGTTGCGTTCTTTCCAGATTTATTTTCTCTACCTGTTTACAGTAATTGTATACTATTCTGAGAAACTACTTGTGTTGATCCTTGTGTTAGGTCCCCGTTCCGTTGCGGCTCTGGGGGTTGCGGAGGCGCGCGGGATTGCCGATCACGTCCCCAGTAGTCTTTGTTTTGTGGGTAGAGTGGCCCTTTAATTTATTTAACAAAAAATTGTACAAGTATGAAACAACTAATAGAGTCTAGGGCATTACATAAACCCTAGGACTGAGAAATTAGATTGAATGATAGATCCTAGGGTATTGCATGAATCCTAGGGCTGGAAAACTAGATTGAATGCTAGATCCTAGGGTACGGCATGAATCCTAGGACTGGAAAACTAGTTGATTATATAAACATTGCAGTCTTGGAAAAGTGGAAAGGAAATGATAGCTTCCTGTAAATTGGTTAACAGCTACCTGTTATAAATGGATAATTGCGGTTGAGAACATGAATTGTATGGACATAAAGCTGGAATGGTGAAACCTGAATTGGCTAAGTTAAAAGAGCTTGAACCCTACGGAGAATGAGAAGTAGAACTCCTGGAAAGGGAATGGAATAGAATTGGGGAGGTGAGCTGGCCCTTGAGTACGGAGTACCAAGGAGAGCGACTGTCCCCCTATTTAGTGCAGAGTGGAGCTAGCCGCCCCAGGGACCCGGGGTTAGGACTGGCCACTTTGTACCGACTTTTGGCCCTCGTGTACACAGTACCGAGGAGAGCTACTAGTGTAAGGAGAGCACTAGCTACCCCACGGGCCCTAGGGTTCTGCTAGCTCTCCTACACCGACTTGTTAGGCCCACTGGCCAAATCAGGGTAGTCAGGCGAGGGTGCGCAGACTGTGGAGGGGCAAGACCATTGTTTGGTTACTGTGGAGGGGCTGGACCCCTGTTATTGAGAGGGTTTTACCCTATACTGGTTCCGTGCTGTGCTTTAGGCGCACCCGTTAATGGAAACGACTGACCGCGTGCTAGTGCGGGGTAGCTACCCGTGCGTCTATCGCGCGTGCCGTAGTCACCGTTACGTCTGCCAGCGACCTTGGGGTGGTTGATTGAGGGTAGGATCACCACGGGGGACTCTCCCGGCCACGAGAGCACCACGTGTTACTTCTACATTTCGGAAAAGACTGCAATCAAGATCGTTCCCATGGGGAACATTCAAGATCAAGAGAAGGATCTGAGAAATAAATCAATCAGTAAATAAGTGGAAAGATATAAATAAAGAAAGTAAAAACATAACAGTTACTGTCCACTCTACTACTTCTTCTAGCTTTTAGTTGCCACTCTACTCAGCGTTTCGCTGACGTGTCACCCTTGTTACCTTTTCAAGACCAGGTGTTGAGCAACCAGAGTCAACAGCTTCGGAGGGCACTGGGCCTAGTAGAGCCCAGTAGAGTTACCTGCAGTACCTTCTGTACTTTTCTTTCCGCTGTAGTGAGTAGTTTTCTGTTACTCCCTGTACTCTATTTATTGTAAGCTTCATGTTATGTACTTGTTTATTTCTCTACTGTTGTGGTGGTGTATACTGTAGTGTTTCTTTCATTTACTGCTGTATTTTGTTACTGTTAGTTATATACATGGTGAATGTGGTTTATTTTACTTCTCTTTTGGTTACTTTCTCGTTGGACGACTGGGTCTTGGGATTAGTCGAGTCGGTCCGATTCTCGTGTCTCGTAGGGATCCGGGAATCGGATCGTTACAGTGGGTCGTCGGGTGGGAGGGAGAGCTTTAGGGATTTGAGAGAGGGGAGTGGGACCTTGCGATGGGGATGTTATATCCTAAGGTCTTGGAGTAAGTCTCCTCCTGAAGTTGGGGAGATTTGCATTCCAAACCATCCAGAGAATAGATGCGAACTACAGATTTTTGCCAAATCAGACGTCTGGAGACATCAGGCATCGGGATTGGACTTTTGGAATTTTAACCCTTTTGATGGCGTCGTTTGTTTTAACCATCAGACGATATATCAAATGACTAATTTCCAAATTAGACGTCTGATTTCTGCAGTCATTCCTCCGTGGAAAATGGTTTATTCTCTAGGTTGTCGTCTAATCTCTGTATCAAACGACCAACCAGACGTCTAAATCTAAAATTTGACGTCTGATTTCTGCAGACAGACCTGGAATTCACTCTAAAGTTACAAGGTCGTCTGATTTCATGGTCAGACAGATAGACGTCTATCAACACATTTGGACAACAGCCCAGATGTCTGTGAATGATGACGGACGTCTAAAATAGCTCTTTTATCAGCTCTTTTGAGATATAAAATCATCGTCTGTCCCAAATCTTCAGATGACGAATTTTTAAGTATAAGACGTTTGATATTGCACAGAATATGCATTTTGATGTTTGAACTGAGTATGAAGGCTCTTAACTTGGTAAAGTCAAGGCTCCATCTATGTTCATGACAAAAGAAGTTTCATTAAGTCACTAAATTCTTCAAATATCACTTAGCTTACATATGCCTAGTTTCCTACGTATATAATTAAACTGATCATAATTCAAAGGTTTAGTGAAAATAATCATAATTCAAAGGTTTAGTGAAAATATCAGCCAATTTCAATTCAGTACAAATAAATTCAACCTTTATTTCTCCCTTAAGTACATCATCTCTCAAAAAGTGATGTCGAACATCAATATGTTTTGTACGGGAGTAATGTACGGGATTTTTTTAGATGTTGATAGCACTAGTATTATCACATAATATTTTTATCTTATTAAATATCAAGTTAAAATCCTTCAAAGTATTTTTCATCCAAAGCACTTGGGAACATGCTAGAGCGGCGGCTATATATTCAGCTTCCGTAGTTGATAGGGCTACACTACATTGTTTCTTTGAAAACCAAGAGACTAGCGATTCGGCCAAGAATTAGCACATCCCACTAGTACTCTTCCTATCGGTGCGGCTACCTGCATAATCCACATTGCTATATGTAACTAAGTTGAATTGTGGACTCCTAGGGTAGAATAAGCCATAATCAGATGTGTCAACTAGATATCTAAATATTCGTTTTACAGCATTTAGGTGTGATTGTTTATGGTTTGATTAAAAACTAGCGCATAAGCAAGTACTAAACAAAATGTCAGGTCTACTGGAAGTTAAATACAGTAAAGATCCAATCATGCTACGATAGAGCTTTTGATCTATGGGCGTACCTGATTCATCTAAGTCTAGGGAAGTTGTGACACTCATAGGAGTGTTCTTCCCTTTACTTTTCGTCATTTCAAATTTTTTCAGCATCTCCTTTGTGTATTTTGATTGACACACAAAGGTTTCAAATTCGAGTTGAGTGATTTGTAAACCCAAGAAAAACTTGAGTTCACCCATCAAACTCATTTCAAATTCTTCCTGCATAATTTCTGAAAACTTTCTACACATAGATTCATTAGTAGCACCAAATATAATATCATCTACATATATTTGAATTAATAAAATGTCTTTTCCTTTTCTTTTAATGAATAATGTGGAATCAGCTTCCCCTATAGACGATTTTGCATTTAATAAATAGTCTTTGAGCCTTTCATACCAAGCTCTAGGAGCTTGCTTTAGACCATATAGTGCCTTATTTAATTTATAAACAAAATGAGGCTTATCATGAGACTCAAAACCAGGAGGTTGTTTTACAAAAACTTCCTCCTTAATGAATCCGTTAAGAAACGCGCTCTTAACATCCATTTGAAAGAGTTTAAAGCCAAGAAAGGCGGCATAAGCAAGAAGCATGTGAATTGATTTGAGTCGAGCTACGGGAGCATAGGTCTCATCAAAATCAATTCCTTCTTCTTGGTTGTACCCTTGTGCTACCAGCCGAGCCTTATTCCGAATGACTATACAGGATTCATTCAACTTGTTTTGGAATACTCATTTGGTACCTATTACCATTTGCCCTTTAGGCTTAGGTACTAGATCCCAGACTTCATTCCTTTGGAATTGGTTCAGTTCCTCCTGCATGGCCATCATCCAAGGTTCTTCGGAGCATGCTTCCTTGACACTCTTGGGTTCAACTTGAGATACAAAGGCGGAGAGATCAAAAGAGCAACTAAAACGAGATTGGATTTTAATGCCATCGGAAACACTTCCAATGACTTGGATTTCGGGATGATTCCTTTGATATATCCAATCTTTTGGAATATTATGGATATTAGAGTTTGGAATGTTAGACACATCAATAGTAGAATCATCTTCATCTTCCATATTGACTCGATCAATGGAGGAAGAGTAAGAAGATTCATCGAAGGAAACATGGAGGGTTTCCTCCACTATTAATATGGTCTTGTTAAAGACCCGATATGCCTTACTACGTGAGGAATAACCAATAAAGATGGCCTCTTCACCTTTGGCATCAAATTTATCTAAATTAGAGCCGGTATTCAAAACAAAACATCAACATCCAAAAACTTTAAAATAACAAATTTTGGGTATTTTCCCATAGTATAGTTCAAAACAAGTTTTTCGCAACCCGGATCGAATTAAGGTGCGATTTAACACGTAACAAGGCATGTTAATCGCCTCGGCCCAAAAGTACTTTGGTAACCCCGAGTCTATGAGCAATGTTCGAGCACACTCCTGAAGAGTACGGTTCTTTCCCTCAACCACCCCATTTTGTTGAGGTGTTCAGGGAAAGGAAAACTCATGAGCAATACCATGCTCTTGACAAAAATCATCAAATAAGGAATTTTCAAACTCGCCCCAATGATCACTACGGATACGAATGATTCGGTAGCCTTTTTCAGTTTGAACTTTCCTACCAAAAACAGAAAAGACGAAAAATACTCCTTCTTTGGATTTCAAGGAGGAGAACCATGAAAACCTCGAAAAATCGTCTACAATTACAAAGCAATATTTGCATCCACTAAGGCTCTCATATTTTGTAGGTCCAAACAAATCTAGGTGAAGTAGTTCTAAAGGTCTTGATGTAGATATAACTTCTTTATTTTTAAAACTAGATTTCATAATTTTACCTAATTTACATGAATCACAGATAGGCTCATTTAAAAATTTTCCCTTAGGAAGACCTCGGACTAGTTTATGTTTAGCTAGTTTTTGAACTAGCTTCATATGAACATGTCCTAGTCTTCTATGCCATATACTTAACTCATCATTTGCTACAAGACATTCATAAGTGCTATTTTTATCAAATTCTACGATATAAATGTCTTTAAATCTAGGTCCCCTAAGAAGGGTTTCATTGGTTAATGCATGCATAATTTCAAACATTTTTGAAGTAAATACTACTTTAAAACCCTTATCACAAATTTGACTAATACTTAAAAGATTATGTTTTAGTCCTTTAACTAAATAAACATTTGAGATGGGAGAGAGAGGGTTACCTATTTTACCAAGGCCAATAATATAACCCTTATGGTTGTTGCCAAAGGTAACCGTTCCTCTATCTGTAGGTTGGAGGTCCAAAAATAAGTGTTTGTCTCCCGTCATATGTTTGGAGCATTCGGAGTCTATCACCCATCGGCCTCCTTGATGGAGGTGCTCTCCTTGTCTTCTTTCTTGTAGACCTCCTTCCTCCTATAAAAGATCTTCGTTGGTGACTTAGTGTTTCTATAGGTCTTTCTAATTTGAGTCGTCCATCCTTCATTTTGTATATCCAATTTTTGACATTATGATGTCCTTTCATCCCTACAAAAGAAAGTGAAAGTTATCTTTTCGATATCATTGTAATGTGGATCCGTATTTGTTAGTGGTCTCCTTTAGAGGAGGGTCCTTTTTCGGCTCACTTTGACTAGGTTCATAAAAGCCTAGTCCAAATTTACTTGAGGAAGGTTTTTGATGGGAAATGAGCTTATCCAAGTTATCTTTCCCCTTTGTAAATTTGGCTAGGTCCTCAAGAAGTTGATTTGATTTTTTTTTAAGGTGATTTATCTTTATTTTTATTGTGTCAAGTTTATCTTCTAGTCCCTTAATCTCTACTCTAAGTAAGTTATTTTCATCCTTTTTAAAGGAGTTTGATTTTTCAAGCACATGGATTTTGTCGAGTAATTCTTCTCTATCTAGAAATTTTTGTTCACTCATTGTCGTATACAAATCATTTGTTAATGACTCCTTCTCAATCATTTGTTTCTTATTTGCATATTTAAGGCATTGGTTTCTTTTGTAAGAATTAGATTCTTGTCTTCAAAATCATTGATTAATTTCTTATTTTCTAAGTTTTCTTCTTTTAAAACCTTACTTTGGGTTTTTGTTTTCTTAAGATCTACATATAGTAAATCCATGGCTTCTTGTAATTCATCTAAAGAATAGGAGTTTACCTCAGGTTCCTCAGATTCAGACTCAGAAGCATCATTTGTTGCCATTAATCCCAAGCACGCCGTTTCTTCGTTTGTTTCCTCCTCCTCTTCTTCCTCGGAGGTGAAGTCATCCCAAGTTGCTTGAAATGCCTTCTTCTTGAATCCCTTCGGCTTGGAGATCTTCTTGTAGTCGGAAGGCTTTTGGGGTTTCTTCTCATCATCCCTTTTGAGTAAAGGACAATCTTTCCTTATGTGACCTCTCTTTTTGCAATTATAGCAAATTAGAGGTTCTTCCTCTCTTTTCCTTCCCTTGATCTCTTTTCTATCTCTGAGAAACATTTTAAACTTTTTAGCTAATAAAACGAATTCTTCGTCATCGATAGTTACCTCATCATCCGAAGTAGTTTTGAAGGCTAAAGTCTTCTTCTTTGGCTCCGATGAGATTGATTTCTTCTTTTGCTCCATTTTTTATTCATAAGCCATGAGATTCCCAAGTAGATTTTCCATGTCTAGATCCTCTACTTGGTTGGCTTCTTCTATTGCTGTTACCTTTTGCTCCCACTCGGGTCCAAGGGAGCGAAGGAGCTTCCCTTGAAGCTCACCCTTTATAAATGTCTTTCCTAGTGACTTGAGGTTATTCACGATTAACGTGAATCGGGTATACATGTTCCCAAGTCTTTCATTTTCCTTCATAGAAAAGGCTTCGAATTCCTGCGATAACAAGTTAATCTTTGAGGATTTAACTCTAGACGTACCTTCGTGAGTTACCTCCAAGGTTCTCCAAATCTCATGGGCAGTTTTGCATTGGCTGATGCGGTTGAATTCCTCCGAGCTGAGTGCGCAGTAGAGTGAGTTCATTGCCTTAGCATTCAGTCCAAGGTAATGAATTTGCTCCACTGTGTATCCTGTTTCTGGTTTCTCAGGAATGATGTATGCGGATTCGCATTTCTCCCAAATGGAGAAATCGTTGGCTTGAAGCCACATCTTCATTCTCAGCTTCTAGTAAGTGTAGTTTATCCCTTCGATAGGGGTGGACCACTCTACCAGACAATCCGGGAGTACTGGGGGCTCGAACTGCAGACCCAGGCATCTTTGTGAGCCCCAGACACGCAGCAGATCGAAGTCCTATACCAAGGAACATATCACAAGGAAGATTCAGGACAATGTATAAAGGTTTCTAATACGTAGAGAAACTCACAAGGAAACCACATATACTTCATTTGCAAAAAACAGATTCTGATTGGACCCCAAACGGATTAAAAACGTGTCTGCAAACCAAAATCAGACATCTGGAAACAACTCCAGACTTCTTAAAAGTCACAGAGACTCACCTCAAGCTCCTGCAGTGACCTCAGACATCCAGGACTTCCTCGCAACCATCTGAAAATAGTTCCAGACGTCTGACCAGTCCTTTGGTCGTCTGGAAACACCTACGGTCGTCTGATGAACTGTTCAAACGTATGAAAGTGCGTGGAAAGGCATTCCGCGCACCTTCCCAAGGCTGCTCCTGTGCATGATAGAGCAGCCACCCTATTTTTAGCCAAACCAGATCGTCTACGGTGCGGCTTGCATGGCCGTAACCGCGAAGAGAACATACCTTCACGATATAAGTGCTTTCAAACGTTTGGTGTCGATGCCAGACATCTAGCCGATCGTCCAGAAAGCACTCCAGTCGTCTGATACTGGAAAAATTCCCGTATCAAACTATGCTCCTAGTGCTCCTCCCCGCGCTCCGCCGTGTTTCTCCTCGCCCTGCCGCAGCTCCAGTTGCTGTAGGGGGGTCGAGGACGACGCTTCAGACCTCTCCCTCCTCCTACACGTGCCGCGGTGGCCATGCGAGCTCCAACGAGCTTCCACGAAGCTTCCGACCTCGGCCTCCTCCTCCTTCTCACGCACTCTCCTGCTCGCTCTCACGCTCTCCCTCGCTCGCCTCCTCCGCCGCTTCACCGCACACTCTGATGGTGGAGATGGTGGGGTGTGAAGTGGAGAGGAGGAGGGGGTGGCCTTTTATAAGGTCACGGGTTAGGGTTCTGCAGGGGACAGGGAGGAGGAAAGAGAGAGAGAGAAGAGTTCTGTGTGCCGCCCGTGCGCAGAACGCAGAAGGCGTATAAAAATTTAATTTCCAGACATCTGGGAAAGGGTCCAGGTGTCTGGACAGACATCTGACTGACACTCCATACGCCTTAAAAGGCTAAAAACGGGATGGGTCTTTACACATTCTTTTCTACAATTCAGCTCAAGTGGATCAATTTTTTTGCAATAAAATATTTTATAATTCTAATGAATTAATTTAAGTTTTCATTGATTTACAATTTATGTTGATTTTCTATAAGTTATCTTATATATCTAGTTCTTGATTCTCAAAATTACTTAAACATCTCAATCTGGGCCTATGTGTAAATAGGATGGTCGAGGTGTGATCAAGACACTTAGAATAGGAATCTCAACTCAAACACAATTATAAGAGGAACTACAATAATTGGTGACCTAGTTTCACCTAGAAAGGTGCACATCTGGGGGAGAGTGGGACTCTCAAATTTCACTAGTTCTTTTTGTAAGTGGTACAATCACACTTTGTTATTTTCTCTCTCTAATTGTGTAAAAAACTAGAGCTAGTTCAGCCCACGTATTTATAGGGTAAGCCACCTCTGATCGTGGGTCTCGTAGAATTTCCCACGAACCCACGATCTACTCATTAATGAAATTTAATTTTGTAACCGTTAAACGGCTATCAACATAAAATTGTCGCAAAGGACGTGAGTTTCAACTTCAGTCAACAACATTCGTTGACGAGTTATCAGATCTATGAGTGCGTCTAGTTTTCGGATCAAGTGGACCTAGTAGGATGTCGGGCCAGGCGAATCCGCCAAGATGCACTCAATCGGACTCGTCAGGATGACGAATCGGTCAAATCTATCAAATATGTTAAAGTTTATGAAGACGATTTTTTCTCTCTCATCAGTTATCCCCACTCTCTTTGCTAGCTTAGGCAACAAAGAGAGTAGTAGCCTTGAGAAATAAACTTCATGCAAAAGGTGTCCTCAATGATGTGTTGGGTAAATTTAGGTGGTGTAATCATTTCTAGGTCGCACAAAGTTAAAGTATTTGGGTGATTAAGGCACCACTTTGGAACAGTGTTAGGCATATCACCGCTTGTTGTTTTAGGATAAATAGGCATGTCGTCGCCTGATTGTCTTATCAACTTTAAGAAGCTAATACCCTAGGTATTCATAAAGTATGATGTAAGCATCGCCTTCTGCAAGTGGTCAATCACTGCAGGTTGAATTTTGTCGTTTTGCATGGACAAGATGGGCATTAATTATTGTAATGATGAAGAATATCTACCATGCTAATCGAAACAAATTGCAAGGTTTTCGCTGTTGTCAAATTGTGCCACAATCATTATGCGAGCACAGCCATTAATTACCCCCGATACAGTGGGATTTATGAAACTTGAAACCCACGCTCGAGGGGGGTGTTATAAATAGGGGGTGGTTGGGAGAGTAAATGCCCTCCACCCTCTTTAATGTGATAAAAACCCTAGCATCGCTCGAGCCCCCTACCCCTAGAAGACTGCCGTTGTTGGAGAAGACACGCTCGTCCGTCAACCTTTCCATTAGCAAAGATGTCCGAAATCATGGAAAAAGGTGTCCCCCTCCTCTATGACAAGGCTTTCTCATGAAACGTTGAGGTTGTATACGTCTTGCTTGGATTTTCATAGTAACACCACCATTCAAGAGCTCTTAACGACGAACGAACTCGGTGATGTCCATTTCCGTCCTACTAGGTCCGTCACTCGTTTGTGTTTGAAGGGGGCGGATGATTTCTTTATTATTTGTAAATATGCTATAAAAAATGGCCTATGAGTACCTTTGAATCCCTTCCTAAGTTCCTTTCTTTATTACTACTAACTTGCGCCCTCGCAACTGAGTCTCAACTGTTGGCTTGCATTGAATGCTTTCACTCTCATTTATTTTCTCTTGAGGATTTGTCCCCTGGTAAGACTATTCCATCTGATCTTTGGATTGATCCCCCTTAAAGTGAAAAGGGGAAAGCCCTCGTCTGTAACATATACCCTTTATAGTCGGTGCATAAAATATAAGATTACGGACCTGTCGGACAACTTGAAAGGGCAAGACCGTCACTTTTTCTTTCTCCACAATGTGGAGAAGTTAGAGGTTCCTAGTACGTGGCAGGATCCGCCAGAAAAAGAGTTGCCGCTTGTTGCTCATGGAATTGACTCGGAGGCACAAGCGAATGTCGAAAGGATAATGAACTTCGAGCCTATAGCGTATTTAGAATTAAGGCGGCCAAATGTCTGGGCGATGCTGACGTGGGTGGCGAAGTTTTACCCCACTCCAAGTAAGTTAGGGAGTAGTGACTTTAAATATTTTATTTGGCATGAACAATGGAATAACATTGCATTTGATTATGCTTGCAGCTTTTGGGAGGTTTGCTCGACCGAACACTCCAAGAAGGTACATCGGGAGCTCATCCCATGGTAGCTGGCAGGGAGAGGTGAAGAAGGAAGGTGAAGGGCAGTGTAAAGACCCATCCCACTTTTAGCGTTTTAAGACGTCTGGAATCTCAATCAGATGTCTGTCCAGACGTTTGGACCCTTTCTTGTACGTCTGAAAGTGAAATTTTCGTACGTGCTTTGCTCGCGGGCGACACGCAGAATGTCTTCTTTCCTTTCTCTCCCTTCCTCCCTTCCTGCTCGAACTCTAAACCCCCAGCATCTATAAAAGCCCTCCTCCCCTCCTCTCCTCTCTACCCCACACACCACCATCTCCACCTTCAAAGCCGGTGGGAGTGGCGAGAGGAGGCGAGCGAGGGAGAGCGAGAAGGAGAGTGCGAGATTAGGAGGCTGAGGTCGGAGAGCTTCGGTGGAAGATCGGCGGAGCTCGCACGACCACCGCGGGTGCATGCGGAAGATGGAGAGATCCCGGGGAGGCAGCCTTCACCACCTGCAGCGACTGGAGCTGCGGCGGTGCGAGGAGGTGCTCGGCGGAGAGTGCTGGTAGCAGGGTCAGGTGCTGGAAATTTTCCAGTACCAGACATCTGGAGTGGAGTCCAGACGGCTGGCGGAGCATCTGGTCATCTGGGGTTAAGGGCAGACGTCTGAAAGCTCATTTATCGCGAATGTATGTTCTTTGTTGCGGTTACAGCCTTGCAGGCCTTTTCGCAAAGGGGATGTCGAGCTTGATGTGAGGGTTGCAACTGTCGTACACAGGAGTAGCCTTGGGAAGGAGCGCGGAACACTCTCCCACGCACTTTCGGACATCTGATCAGATCACCAGACATCCAGAGGTGCTTCCAGATGACCGGAGGAGTGGTTCGACGTTTGGAACTGCCTTCAGACGATCGCAGAGGAGGCCTGGACGTCTGAGGACATCGCAGGGACTTAAGGTAAGGTTCTTGTATCTTTTAAGACGTCTGGACTCATTCTCAGACGTCTGATTTTGGATAGTAGGCACATTTTTAACCCGTTTGGGATTCGTTTCACGTAAACGAAGTACCTGTAGTTTCCTTGCGAGTTTCTCTACGTACTAGAAACCTTTATACACTATTCTGAACCCTCATTTTGTGATGCATTCCCTGGTATAGGGTTTCAGCCTGCTGCGTGTTTGGGGCTCGCAGAGACACTTGGGTCTACAGTTCGAGCCCCCAGTACTTACGAATTGTCTGGTAGAGTGGTTTAATGTCTTTAATAATATTCAAATAAGCATGTGTTGTAGAATTAACTAACTGGAACCCTAGGATGTGGCATGAACCCTAGGGTAGAGAAATGAATGCATCGTTTGTGTGGTATAAGGTACTTGTATGCAAAAATTGAGATAAACTGCTAGCAATTGCCTGTAAAATACTTATGGATTGCCTATTAAAATACGAGCTGCATGTATAACCAATTGCCTGTGAAATCACCAGTGGCATGTATTAAATCATGGAAACATGAGCTATCTGCATATAAATGAGAACTGAATTGTGAATGGTGGAATCTGGTTCGGAATAAATGTGGTGAATATGAGTATGAACCATACGGGGAATTAGGAGCAGAACTCCTGTGGTTAGTTGGAAGCCTGGAGTGTAGACGGGAAGTGTGTTGGCCCTTGAGTACGTGGTACCAAGGAGAGCGACTGTCCCCTTTTCGTGTAGAGTGGAGCTAGCCGCCCTTGGGTTGAGACCCGGGGTTAGGATTGGCTACTCTACACCGACTCCTGTTGGCCCTCGTGTACACGGTACCGAGGTGAGCTACTAGTGTAGGGAGAGAGCTAGCCACCCCACGGGGCCTGGGGTTCAGCTAGCCACCCTACATGACTTAGGCCCTCTGGGCAAACTGGGGTAGTCAGACGAGGGTGCGCGGACTGTGGAGGGGCGAGACCCCTATTTGGTTCTGAGAGGGCATGGCCCTATACTGTTCCGTGCTGTACTTTGGGCGTACCCATTAGCGGAAACGACTGACTGCGTGTCAGTGTGGGGTAGCCACCCATGCACTTATCACACGTGTCGTAGTCACCGCTACGTCTTGACAGTGACCTCGTGGTGGTTGACTGGGTGTAAGACTACCACGGGGGACTCTCCCGACCAGGAGAGCACCACGTGTACCTTCTACTCTTCGGAAAAGACTGCAATCAAGATCGTTCCCGCGAGGAACATGTAAGATCAAGAAATATCTAGATATTGAGAAAAATGGGTGAAAAGGAAATACACATAAAATGAAATAAATAGAAAAGAGAATTAAACTCTTTGATTTTACTGTTTTAGATAGTATAGATACCACTTTACTCAGCGTTCGCTGACTCTGACTTTTCATGACACTGTTCAGGACCAAGAGTTGAGCAGCCCGAGCTTCCAGCTGCGGAGGGTGCTGGGCCCAGTCGAGCCCAGCCGTAGTTTTCAGCACTTTCTTGTTGTTTCCCTTACTGTTGTAGTAAGTATCAGGCTTTTAGTTATTATTGTCTTTATTGTTACTTTAGTTTCCGTTGTTCTGTTGCTATGGTGGTATGTAATGGAACAACAGTTTTACTCTCCTTTACTGCTTATACATTTTTACTGCTTAGTTATATTGTATATGTGAATGTGGTTTACTTTCCTACTTTTTGGTTATTTCTTGTTGGACGACTAGGTCTTGGGATTAGTTGAGACGAGCTGGTCTCGGGTTCTGTTGGGATCCGGGAATCGAGTCGTAATAGGTAGGGTGAGGGTAGTGTATCGTCCTGCTACCGGGAAGGGAAGAGAAAAGAGGCGGCGGAAGCCTCCAGTAGTCTTGAGGGGACTCCTCTTAAACAGAAGAACCAGCCTGCAAAAGTTACTGTACAGGTCTCCTTCGGCTCTTCTGGCGAAGCCAAAGAGGAAAGTGTCTCTTCTTATACTTCCGGCCACCACAAAATCGAGAGGGTGGGCCCCAATCGTGGCTCCAGTGATTCAAGTAGGAGCGTGACTTTGACCATACTAATAGGTCCACTTTAGTGGACTAAATTAGAGCCTAAGTACATTGCTATTAGAATGTGAAATTGATTTAAGGCATGCATTACATTGATAAACCATTTAAGCTTTAAAGTTATCAGTCCATTAATTTTTACATGCCTTGAATAAGTGATTTGATCAGTTACTTATTTGGATGTAGGATCATTTTGGAAAGGACAATGTTAATGGCTTTACATCAAATATATTTGATTTTCACCGAGAGTGAAACTTTTTTCTTTTGAAAAGCCAACGTGGGGATGGAAATGGAAAGAGGCCACCACCCAGCTCCTCCTTTAGGAGATTTCAAACAAAGAATAAAAAGGGTCTTTCCTCTTCTTTTGGGATCATCTGCTCTTCTCGTTAACGAACCCAACAAAACCACCGCCCCCTCCTCGATGGCTTAATGAGAGGAACTCCCTCTTCTTCTTCATCATCCTCCCTCCATGATGCCACGACCGCCATCGCCATCGCATCGTCCTTGACATATCAACTGCACTCACCACCGCGCCACCACAACATCCACCACTGCAACTCCATCCTCGATGCACCTCCTCACCATAGTGGCCTCCCACATGCTCTCCTTGACGACAACGACCACTGACCGTGACCGCATCATCCTCTTCTCTCACCACCATCACCAGCGCCAATAAAGGCGCCACCTTCGCCTCCCTCGCACAATCGTGCACTTCCCTCCAACATGACTGCCTGCTTCTCCTCCTCACTACCGTCAGCATCCTCGCGCATCCACACCTCCACGCATAGCCATCAGCCTTGCACGTGGCCATCCTCAACGGCCAGTGCAAAGACTGTACCATAGTGCCTCCATGCAACCACATGCACCACCTCCGACGCTCGCGCAACCCCATCATGCAACCACCACTGCTTACGCATGCCCACAGGCGCCACCACAGGCCGCGCACAGCCTGACCTCTTCCTCTTCTTCTCTGTCGTCGAAGAAAACCCATCAACCAGCACCACTCCTCACACACAGCCGCCACTACACCCCATCGTTCAATGCGTCATCAACATCATCGCGCTCGCCTCGACACCACCAACGCGACCATGCCTTCCGTCGTGACTACTGCGACCTACACGCGCATGTACAACCACCCACCGTCACAGACCTTTTCCTCTCTGACTGGTGACCGCTAGCCACCGTTTGCTGCGCCACCACCATCGGAATTCCCTCGTTGTAGTCGACCTCCTCCGAGCTTCCCGCGGCCCGTCATCGCTTCTCCTCTACGCACGCACGAGGGAAACTTTTCCCCTATTTTGGGTTGAATTACTATTTACATTTCATGCCATTGCCAACTCTTCAATTTTGATTTCTATTATTTTATTGAGGTGAATTTGCGACTTTGCACTTACACTTTCTCGTATTTGTTCAACTCATGTTTATCACTTTTGATTGCATCAAATTGCGACTCATTTTTAGTCTATAATACGCATACAAGTAAAAATTACATGGGATGCCACTGCACATGCACTATTCATATTTGGAGCTTTAATTTCTTACGTGAATTTTGCGTATACAGTCCTTGACTTCTCTATAAATTGGGGTTTACATTTAGAGCGACATATCCATTTATTGATTTGACGAATATTTCTATGAACATGATTGCTACATATTTGTGATCTTATCGGTCTGCTCCTCCATGTGGATACGACCCAATCCACTGTGATTAGTTTTCACTGATATATATTTTTGATCAAGGACTTTTCCACCACGATTTACATTACTACAACAACATAATTTTTTGACACATCACCCGACAAGCGAAAATTTCCTGATTAAATGACGTTGTCAGGGAGGTAACAGTCGCAATAGGTTCACTTGATTTTATTTTTGATTATTCTGATGTGCACATTTATCTGACCATTCTCTATTTTTTTGTGCGAGGAATCTGACGAGACAACAGGCGCAATTAAACGACAACGTCGACCCTGAGCAATGCTCGCACATGCAGAGAGGATGCGAAGAGGAGACCTAGATCCCACTTTCACAAGGGATTCTCCTTTGTCATAGATTTTCTTTCATTTTAATCTTCTCACCCTTATAGCATCGAAGCTAATTTTCGAGGGTCTGTCCCCACTTTCTTTAACGGCTATGGCTATTTCTCTATATGTGAGTGATTCAGTTTCTACCTGCTTGCTCTAAAAAGAAAAGACAAAAATTATCGAGCTACCTATTTAGGAGTTGCATACCCTTAGGTGCATGCATTTAGGGGTGATTGAGCAGCATACTAGATCTCTTTCCTTGAATTGCGTACATATCTGCACGAAGATTGCTAGAGTTAGGTATATCGTTCCATCTTTGCATCCAACTCTTGTTCACACATTGTATGTGAATTAAATCTCAAGACCACAAAATTAATTGAATTGACTGAATTCAGTGGTCGCCTAACTGAAATTAAGATTGCTAATCAGATTCAACCTTTAAATCAAAATCACATTTGATCTGATCAAAAGGGACTTGTGTGCAATTCTTCTCAAAATTAAACTAATTTACGGTGTGATGCACACTTCTGACACTGAGCATTCACACTATGCACTGCACTAGGTCTCGATCCCTTAAGGCTATAGGCATCGATCTCTTTATCGATGTAGACCCTCCTATTTCACTTTGTGGTGGTGGTACTATCTTGTAACCAAGTGTTTTGATACTTCAAGGAGGAGGACACCCCTTAAAGGAATAAAAGGGTAGTTAAGAGACATCGCATTCACATCACCTCAAAGGAAGGGTTTACCCTACTTGCATCCCTTAGTTCTGTCCTTGGAGTAACTTCTCACTATATCACCTAAGAGCATCATCGAAGCAAGGTATAGGTCCTAGGGCACTCGAAGGTTGGATTAGGTCGCATAACTGCATTGAATAACTTATTTGGCCATCTATATCAACAAATTCTACATCAATCTCTCAAAACAGAGTTGGTCAAGATCTCAAGTCGCCACCTTCCTCTTATACCACTTACGTGGGAACGAAGGGACATCGCCTTGACCCTTTTCGACTGATCTATTGAGTAGGAGTTTCACTTACTCAATTGGCAAAGAACTTGAATTGTGATTGGTAGATATTGCATGCTTGGAAGAAACTCTCTTGAGGGTAGTCTAGTGTTTGATCCTGAGCTTGAGAGAATCCTTAGAAGAGCCCACCAAAGAGATGAGAGAGAAGAAATGGTTGATCAAGGAGCAAATCAACCAAGGACCCTAAGGGACTACTTCATTCTGACCAACCAACTTGCTCAAGCACTGAGACGACCGATAGGGTATAATCCATATGAGATCAACAGCAGTACCATATCCTTATTGCCCTCTTTTTATGGTACCTCATAAGTCTACTTTAGTGGGTCATTATTTGATCTAAGTACTATTTAATTAATTGTTCTTAGTTGTTAATTGATTAGGAATTATATGGTAATTCACCTTAGTCTGCATATAATTTTATGCATCAGTTTTACATTTAATAACATATGATATAATAACATAATCTATATGGTTGGATGCAGGCTAGGTGTATGTGTCGGACGTTCATCCTGCGTATATAAGACATTTGGAGATAAGGTCAAACGTCTGGGAACTGCCATCATGAACTCACTGACATCTACACTTTTTAAGATGTCTGGATCTTTGAGCGGACGTCTGATGAAGAACCGCCAAATTTTATCTTCTCATTCCAACCACTCGCGATCCTCGTCAAGCGGTTGGAGGGCTTACGGACGAAGAAACCAACAGACGGGGAGTTTTGTTTAAAAGAGGCAGCCGACCATCCTGAGGAGGATCTATCTTCTACTTCACCAAGCAAACCCAACATCACCAAGCCACCACACACCTTCCCCTCCATCACCACCTACTTCCACGCATCAAACCCAACAACACCACTCCACAACCGACCACCCTCTTCCTCTCAAACGCCAACACCACCATCTTCCCTCTCCACGAAAACCACCTCTGCCACACCATCACCGCAACCACCCCTTCTTCTTCCTCCTCTTCTTCAGTTCGCACCACCTACAACCTCACACAAAGAACCCAAAGCCACTGCCGGTCCTCCTTCTCGTAGCCATCAACTTCGGCCTCGAAGCTCTGTGCCGTCGACTCCATCGACCTCACCTCGTCCTCACAAGGCCACCCACGCTTGTGACAGCCCTTCCCGTAGTCCACGCGCATGCGCACACAAGCCACCGTCGGCCATCATCTCCTTGTCGCCGGTGACAACTTCGGCCACCTCCGTTGACGCCACCATCGCCATCGTAACCCTATCATCATCGGCGACCTCCTCGGAGCTTTGCGCCACCAGCCGTGCCCTCTCCTCCACGTGTGAGCAAGGGGTGTTTTTCCCCTATTTCTCTACAGTAAAGCTCAAATTAGTATTTATGCTAAATGCCATTATTGGAAACACTATTCAAATTAGTATTTATGCTAAATGCCATTGTTGGAAACACTATTACTTTATTTATCTTATTAATATATTACGATAGATTTGCATGGACATCCCTCTTTTTAATCTGAATTACATGTGGTTGAGTTCTTCTTATGAATGACATAAAACATGGGATATTGGTTATGGTAAATGGGTGCTATTGTGTAGGAGATTAATATAGACATTGTTTGTTATTGCAAGGATCACTATTAGTGACCGGATATTATGGTGGTGATTTACATCCGAGCACCTACATTCTTGATTAAGTGTTTAGAGTAGGAATTTATGTTGGAAATAAGTTGCACTAATTAGTACGCGCACCTATTATTATTCTCGAATAAACGAGGCACCACTCACTAGTTTAATAGGTTAATTCCTCTCTGTGGAGATGACCTAATCACTGTGGTTAGAAATATTAAAGGTTTTGATAGTCGATTTTCTACCATAAAAGATTTACAACGATATGTTATTTTATGTTTAGAATTTCATCGAAAGTGAAGATCGACTCATCAAATGGTGACGTTGCTGGGGAGGAAATACGGCTATTAATTTTTTTAGGAAATTTATATTATTTTTATGTTATTTCTGAAGCTTTTTTGAATTGCTGACCTCGTTTCTATTTACGTACAAAAACGAATGAACAAATGGGACGAGCGCACACAATGGAGATGATATTTTTGGTGGACCTTGATGCCACCTAGAGGATAGCAACAGGAACACGTCGGCCTTGATCCCACACGCATGGAAGGAGGATTGGCAACTGAGGATCTATTTGCTTCCTTTAGATAGACATTAAACATTTAATTTCTATCTTGTAGACCCTTGTTGGGCATTTTCGGGAATGTGTTCCCAGTACTTTTTATTGCTTATCCTCTTGTATGCGGGAGCGTCTTTTTGGGAGCGTGTTCCTAATTTTTTTTAGATTATAGGTTTATTTGAATTATTTGAACTACATGCTAATTAGTTAGCTAAATTAGATTAGGTTGGTTTGCTTATTATTAGAAAAAAAATCTAAACTGCCTGTTAGAAGCTGCATATTTATAGGGTGACCATCTAGGATTAAATGAGCAGCATTTAGTTTATCTTAATTGCATCACAGACATCCTGCATTGAAGAAAGCTGGAGTAAGGTACTTCTTTTCTTGAGCATCAATTACCTGTCATGCATCTACATTGGACTTAAATCTAAGACTATTAAAGTGAATGAATCTAATTAATTCAGTGGTCACTTTAAGAAATTAGGACTATAAGAGGTTGGACCTTAAAATCAGTGACTTGTTTATGAGATTTCAAAAATTCAAAACGCGTACGTGTGTTGCACAGCTGAGAAACTATGCACTTCGCACATAAGGTTACTAGATAAATTTCTACCTCTCCTCTTTTGCACCACAAGGGAAGTTAGTCGAAAATCAACAAGCTTATCCACCAAGTTACTTCGATTCCTTATGCGTGGGCTCGATTCGAGACTTTCATCCCTTGCGAGTAGGTTGTAGGCACCAACGAAAGTCGACCTAGGAAGCGTAATTTTTGCAAAACTTGTTTGGCCACCAACTGAATACTTAATTCTAAAACCTAGAATCTACTAAAAACAAATCCCACTGTATTTGTGTTTGTTTTGACAGTAGTAGAATTCTCTAGGAAATTTTTATTTTTATTCTGATTTCTTCTAAGTCCTAAGTGAGTTAAACATGTTTGGCTCAAAGAAATGGATCACCCTTACTCCTATCATTTAGATTATCAGAGTCAATGCTTCTCATCTTTTAATCAGGATCCCATGCCCCGAGCATATCCATCCTTTGATGGGTACAATGATAATTCATGAGGTCAATCATATTCCTATCCTGAGAGTGCTGGCCTAATAACTCCTACATTTGAGCAGAACCTTGGAGCGGGATTTTCCGCCCCATGAATCCCCACTACTTTGCCAACGCCTAGCCCTCACACCCTTCATGATTTTTCTTATCAAGGTTGGACTAACACTCCCAGGCAACCTCAGCCTGAGATTGACTATCCTCCCCAATCTGACAGTAGCCTCTCCTCTTTTATGATAGAGATTGAAAAACAAAAAAAAGAAATGATGGTGTCTATGGGAGAGATGTTGAGGAATAGTCAACGGCTGAATGAGAAAATTCATCAACTTAGCTACTCTCTTACTATTGATTCTGATCCCCACCCGTACAACCATGATCATCAAAAAGATTATGAGGAAACAACGGATAATAGGGATCCCATTTTGAATAGCTATCACTTAGACTCTCCCCATGAGACACGACCACTAGAGGAGAACTATCTTAATGATTATCCACCCGAGCTATATTGGAGTCATAAGAAATGGAAGATGGTACCACTTGAGAACCTTGACCCCACTGACAGTATTTTTCTTACCCCTGATAAATCGGGTTAAGGATATATTGTTCATGCTACTTCCCCTATTAATTATGTGGTGGAACCCCATTCTACCCTTAGTGAGCCTAATCTCGACCCTCCACTTAGGGAACCATCACCTACCATTCATCATTCTAAGGATTTATATGTACCCAATGTAGGTGACCCTAAGGGAAGGGAGGATGAATTGGATCAATTTTAGTCTTAGGGATATAAAGAGTCTATTTTAGAGGAGGATGATAACCCAATGGAGGAACCCAAACTTCAAGTTTGGAGTGAATCTCAAGGGGATTATGTGTTATTTGAGGACTTACCCCCCGAGGATATTAATGAATTGATGAAATCCGGATTCCTCCCTACTTTTGATTTTGAAAATCATCCTCCGCAAAATTAGGAAGATAAGGAGTTGATGTTGGAGGAGGACGAACACAATAGTGAGAAGCCTAGGAGAGACTCTCAGGGACAATACACATCAATTAAGGATTTATGCCCCAAGGAGAACAAAGAATTAAGTGATATAGGCTTACTCCAAAACATCTAGACTGATCCTCCTTCAGAAATAATTGAGGATACTGAAGCAACTCCTCTCTTTACTGGTGAATCACATATACACCCTTACAGAAACCTAAGCGAACCAAAAGAATCTGAGGATCAAATTAATGATAGTAATTATGTTGCTTTGACCCTGCCATCAAATAAATGTGATTTAGAGTCCATCATTGATTCACATATACTGGAAGGTGAAAATACGACTCTGATTCTTAAGGAAATCATTAATGATAGGCAGGATGACTTCAATTTTTCTACAACTACTATTAAGGAGAATAATACAGAATCTGAATTGTTATTGGAACTGGACTTGTCACAGACTAAGCCCTCCTTGGACTTAATCATTACCTTCCAACACCACAAACAACCCTTACACTCCCTAACCGATCCTTGGTTCAGGTCTCTACTCACATACATTCTTTCTGGGTAGCATATCAGGCCAACACATCTCCAAGTGGAATGGTGAGTGTGGATTGATGCTTGTACTTTTACTCTCGCCATTCAAGGGTCTGACATAATTATGATTATATCTTTTAAAACCCTTCCTGTTTTGAAGGATCCTTGTTATCCTCCACTTATTCTATTTCGAAAGGTCCTTTCTCATGTTCCTTTTGTTATTCCTAGACCTCCCCTTGTAGCCTACGAGGCTTTTTGTTTTCATGTCGTTTGGCGAGCATTTGGGATAACGCTGCATCATTAGCTCACCAACATCCATGGCTACTTATTCTCTAGGCTTGCACTTTTACTCATATTTTTAGGGCCTAATTCTTTCTGTTTGGAACCAGACTTACAGGTTCCCTATAAGTCTGGCAGGCAATAGAAAATGGAGCGCTTGTTGGGAGGCAACCCAACATCCTGAATAATGCCTTCATCAGGTGATTTTCTTCCTTTCTCTCCCTGTTTTAATTTTACAATGAGGATATTGTAGGATTTAGGCATGGGGGGTGCATTTTGCATTTTTAGGCAGTATTCAAACATTTAGGTTAAGTTCATTTGCAAAAAAAGAAAAAAATCTTTCTTTTATTTTTTGAGTTGAATTGGTTAGCCCTAGCAAAATATATTTATAAAGGAGGTGTCATTGAAGAGTTTCTAATTAAATTATTTCAAAGTTTAGAATCCAGTAGATTCACTTGCACGTAGAATGGGTAATAGATCATTGTAGAAAACCAATAAGCATTTTTAGTCAATTGAATCCTTAGACAATTTGAAGTGAGTTAGGCATACTATCTTCTATTAGATCCACCTAATATTTATGAGGAGAAAGTAGAGAGACTACTGGTGCGCTAAGTCTAGTGTAAGGACTCTTAAGTACTAAATAATTAGATGATGATACCTCAGAGTTAGGCATAGTTTTTTGCCCTCTGTTCTTGCGTGCGAATATTATGTGAATTCCTGAGAGTCACCATATAAGGTAGATACACAGAGATTGAGTTTTAAGAAAACTATGACTATGGTGGATGGTTATGACCGTTCTTCATAGAATCCTCGGCTAAAGGAGGGTAGTAATGTCAAAAGTCAGAAATACGCTTGTCCTATCCATCCCTTCCCAGTGCGAAGAGTAGGCACTTCCACAAATAAGCCACACATTATCCTCTTGACCATCATCATCCCTAATAATGTCTCACAAATAAAAGTTTGCGTCATGTTGTGTTGGAGTTAAAAAAAGAAAAACAGAGAGAGAGGGAGAGAAAAAGAAGAAAAAAAAAATATAGATATACATAGAAAAAAAAGAATATATATATATATATATATGTACAAAAAAAACCATAGAGAGAGAAAAAGAAAAAAAAAAGTTCAAGTTATAACTATCTTAGGTGTCAACTTTATCAGGTGTCTATATCATTGAGCCAACAAAAAAACACCTATTGCAATTTACCAAATATGACCCATACATACTTTTTAGTATTTTCGATCGCCCGAATACTGCCTGAGGACTTCCAACTTAGTTGTAGGGTTATTAGGACTCTAATTGAAGTGTGAATGCCGTGTATGGCCACCAAACACTGAGTACATAGACAAAATTAGGTGAGATGTGTGATCACAGAAGGAAAAGAAAGAAGAAGATGTGAGCGCAAAGGAACATCAAGAGAGCACAGTTTTGTTTAGCCTCTCTCTGGGTTGACTCATTTGATAGTCTAAAGATTTAGAGTCTGCAGTACTAGATTACATATAGCACCAAATGAGTATAAACCACCAAATACGAATCCATTTAACTCAGTATCTCCTACATATGCCAAAAAGACATGGTTAAACTACAGATTATTTTCTGCTTTCTCTGAGGGAAGAAGTTGCCTATCCTAATAAAATGTTTACCAAGGGTTAAGTACAAACTGTAAATGTAAGTTGGTTTTTCACTTGGATCCATTACATGGGCTACTATCACTTCACATTTATTTGGATCTCTAAATTTTTGAAATAAGGAAAGAAGAAATCTTTTGGTCACTTTCATCATTTTTGCACTTTTGGTTGGGATTAGCAAAACTTAGGCATGGGGGTATTTGATAAGTCCACTTTAATGGGTCATTATTTGGTCTAAGTACTCTTTAATTAATTATTCTTGGTTGTTAATTGATTAGGAATTATATGGTAATTCACCTTAGTCTACATATAATTTTATGCATCAATTTTACATTTAGTAACATATGATATAATAACATAATTTATATGGTTGGATGCAGGCTAGGTGTATGCGTCGGATGTTCATTTTGCGTATATAAGACGTCTGGAGATAAGGTCAAACGTCTGGGAATTGCCATCATGAACTCACTGACATCTACAATTTTTAAGACATCTGGATCTTTGAGTGGATGTTTGATGAAGAATCGCTAGATTTTATATTGCCGTTCCAACCACTTGCGATCCTCGCCGAGTGGTTGGAGAGGCTTACGAACGAAGAAACCAACAAACAAGGAGTTTTGTTTAAAAGCGGCAATCGACCATCCTGAGGAGGATCTATTTTCTCCCCTAGCGAGGACCTCCTCCATCTCCACCACCGTGGAACCTGCGTACACCATGGAGCTCCAGCGTGCACCGTGGCTTAAGCAAACTCCATCGTCGCCTTTCCCAACGCATTCTACGTTCGTGGTAAGAGCACGAGCACCACCCACCCTCTCCTCTTCTCCACCTCTCAACATCACCACCTCTAACTTCACCAAGCGAACCCAACATCACCAAGCCACCGCACACCTTCCCTTCCATCACCACCTACTTCCACGCATCAAACCCAACATCACCAGCACAACTAGCCACCCTCTTCCTCTCAAACGCCAACACCACCATATTCCCTCTCCACGAAAACCACCACTGCCACACCATCATCGCAGCCGCCCCTTCTTCTTCCTCTTCTTCAATTCACACCACCTGTAACATCATGTAAAGAACCCAAAGCCACCGCTGGTCCTCCTCGTAGCCATCAACTTTGGCCTCGAAGCTCTGTGTCGTCGACTCCATCGACCTCACCTCGGCCTCACAAGGTCGCCCACACCTGCGACAGCCCTTCCCGTTGTCATGCGCATGGGCGTACAAGCCATCGCTGACCATCATCTCCTCGTCGCCGATGACAACTCCGACCACCTTCGTCGATGCCACCACCACCATCGTAACCCTCTCATCATTGGCGACCTCCTCGAAGCTTTACGCCTCCAGCCGTGCCCTCTCCTCCAAGTGCGAGCAAGGGGAGCTTTTCCCCAATTTCTCTACAGTAAAGCTCAAATTAGTATTTACGTTAAATGCCATTGTAGGAAACACTGTAAATTTATTTATCTTATTAATATATTACGATATATTTGCATGGACATCCCTCTTTTTAATCTGAATTACATGTGGTTGAGTTCTTCTTATGAATGACATAAAACATGGGATATTGGTTATCGTAAATGGGTGTTATTGGGTAGGAGTTAACATAGGCATTGTTTGCTATTGCCAAGATCACTATTAGTGACAGGATATTATGGTGGTGATTTTCATCTGAGTACCTGCATTCTTGATTAAGTGTTTAGAGTAAGAATTTATGTTGGAAATAAATTGCACTAATTAGTACACACACCTATTATTATTCCCGAATAAATGAGGCACCACTCACTAGTTTAATAGGCTAATTCCTCCTTGTGGAGATGACCTAAACACCGTGGTTAGAAATATTAAAGGTTTTGATAGTCGATTTTCTACCACAAAAGATTTACAACGACATATTATTTTATGTTTAGAATTTCAACGAAAGCAAGATCGACTCATCAATACTACTAGGGAGGACCCCTACTAGCATTTAGAGGAATTCACCAGCTCTACTCCATGGTGAAATTTTAGAACCTTATGAAGCTCCGATGAGGACCCCCTTTCCCTTCTCCCTTAAGGACAAGGCAAAGCACTGGTATCACACCTTGGATGCCTGGGTGAATGATTAGAACTCCCTTAAGGGAGAATTCTTGAAGAAATATTTCACCATGATTAGAACCAACCACTTCAGGAGGGAGATCATGGGTTTTACTCAATTAGATGGGGAACAATTCCATGAGACTTGGGAATGCTTCAATGATCTGATTCTATTATGTCCCCATCATCAAGTGCCCAAATGGCAATTGGTAGAGAGGTTTTATACTGGACTATCTGATAGGCATAGGCAAATAGTGGATGCTGTTTGTGCTGGAACCTTTCTTACGAAAATGAAGGATGAAGCCTGGACATTATTTGAGTCACTGAGTGACAATTCTATCCAGTTGACCTCAACCTATCAAGATAGAAAACCTTCCATCCTCCAAAAGAAAGCGGAAGCTAGTGAATCCAAGGCTACTCAGAATTTAGCCTTTCAAATCCAATTGTTGAACCAAAACTTTGAAAGACTCATGACAAACCCTGGTACATTCCTGCAATCTGCTTCCCAAGTTTAGGCTCTTTCTGAATGCTCCATTTGCTAAGACACTCTGCACACCACTATTGAGTGCCATTTGACTAATCAATTCCCCGATTTAGTTCAAGCAGACTTGAATGCTGTCCAAGGGTTTCGTCCACCTCTTAGGAACAATCCTTTTGGAAACACCTACAATCTTGGGTGGAGAAACCATCCCAATTTCTCGTGGAAGCAAGATGATGCTTCCAACTCAGGGAATTCAAGAGCCCAACCCACCCAACCCTTTCAGACACAACAATTCCACCCTCCTCCTCAGCCCAACAAGTCTGAGATGGTTGACCTTAAAGATATGATAAAGGCCATGAAAGAAAATTAGAGTATGATCATTCAATCTCAGAATATGGCAATCCAAGAAATGCAATCTCAAATTGGCCATCTTGTTTCGAGGCTGTTAGACAACGTGACCTTGGGAAGTTGCCCAACTCATCTGAGGAGAATCCTAGGGGTAAAGGGCCCTTCACAAGGGAGCACACTAAGGTTGTGACTGTTCTGAGGAGTTGCAGAAAACTCTCCAAACCTGAACTCACTCCTACGGTCACCCCTCCTACCAACCCAACGATCACTTACACATCCACCGAGGAAGAGCCACTTAGCCCCTCCTCACTTGAAATCACCCATCCAAAGGATGTTGTCCTTGTTCCACCCCTATCCTGCCATGACAACCCCTCCACCTAGAGGCTGAGAGTGCCCTTTCCTGAGTGCTTATCCGCCACTGAGGCACCTGTTGCTGGCTCATCTAGAGCCAAAGATAGGATGGAAGAAATAATAAATATATTGAAGCAAGTTCACATTAACTTGCCTCTACTGGATGCTATCAACCAAATCCTGTCCTATGCTAAATTTCTAGAGGACCTGTGCACACAGAAGAGAAAATTAAGGAAACAAGTCCAGGCCAAGGTCGTCCTACCCAACCTAGTCAGCTCAGTCCTGCAACAAGGTACACCCCCCAAAATGTAGGACACAAGAGCCTCGTATATTTCTGTGGTCATCGGAGACCAGTGCATCGATGAGGCTCTCCTTGATCTGGGCACCGGGGCTAATATATTGCTGGTTGCTACTCTCGTCTATAGTTCTAATATTTCGTCGTAGTATAGTGTAGAGGAGCGGTTACCAGTTTAATACAATTTGTTACTCGGAAATAAGAGTTTTCCCGAGGCCGAACTCAGGGAGCAAACTGTATTCTAGAAGTACAAAGTTTCTATTACAAAAATGAAAGAGAGAGAGAGAGAGATTTGTCTTGTTGGCTTTCTCTTGTCTTCCTCAGTCTTCTTTCTTCTTCTTGTTTCTCTTCTGTTCTTCTATTCCTTTTCTTTTGCTTCCAAGCTTTCCTTCTTTCTCTTTGTGTTCTGCTTCTCTCTTCTTTTTCCTTCAGCTCTTTGTCTTCTTCCTTCTGTTCTTTTTCTTTCTTTCTTCTTTGCGGTGCCTCCTCTTCTTTCCTTCTTCTTCTTTTTCTTCAGAGCGTCGTCTGATTTTTCAATCAAACGACTTAAGTAGCCTCTGCTACAGTGCATCCTCCTTCCTTCTTTCTTTTCGCAGTCCTTCTTCTTCTGCTTTGCTTCAAGCAGCCATGGCTCTGGTTGCTCCATCCTTCTTTCTCTTCTTCTTCTTCTTCTCTGTCTCAGCCTGCACACTCACAGCTTGGTCAAGGCAAAACCTAACGCTACCCTCCCCCGCGTCTCTCTCTCTCAAATTTCACTCATAGGATAGCTCTCCCAGAGCCGATGGGTAATCGGGTACGAGTCGCGCCCGGGTCCAGGCCCACCGGCGTGCGGTGGTGGGCGAGTGCGGGTCGGGCCAGGTCCGCGGGGGGTGGTCGCGGACGAGGCCGAGTAAGCGGGTGAGAGGGACCTCACCCCGTGTGCTGAGGCTATAAGCCTATTGCACTTTTTGCATTTATGCGGGTGCGCGGCCTTCAGAACTACC
Organism: Thalassia testudinum; assembly: GCA_037157565.1. Taxonomy (NCBI): domain Eukaryota; kingdom Viridiplantae; phylum Streptophyta; class Magnoliopsida; order Alismatales; family Hydrocharitaceae; genus Thalassia; species Thalassia testudinum. The sequence goes on along the minus strand of JAZHRO010000051.1, from coordinate 37,261,376 downwards.
GAGGTGGGACTAAATGTCCCACCCCAATTTGGCACCTGCAGCTGAGAAAGCTGCAGGCAATCGCGGCTGCGTGCGGGGCTTTCACCCCAGCTGCAGACCTGGGCAGCCGCGTGAGGGCGGGGCGCGCGTCCTGGAGCGCAAGCCTGGGCGAAGCGACGCTGCAGCTGCAGGCGGAAGAAGCTCCACCTGTTCAGCAATGGCGGCGGAGGACGGGTGACCTGCTCACAGAAATACGGCCCTTCGGCCTAATTAGACAAGCGAGGGACCTTCGCCGTGGCACGGCGAAGGTGGTGCGGGGTCTGGCAGGTCGTGGGGTGACGTGCAGGGGCTGCCCTAGGTCGGACTGTGGCTGGGGGAATGGGTTTGTTCGGGGGGTCTTCAGGTGGTGAATGGCAGGAAATGAAGGGGCGGAAATGGTTCAGCGTGATGAGGCGAAGGTTTTGGGTTGGTCGGCGAGTCGTGTGGGGTGGTGGAATGATGGGAGCGAGTTGCTGGAGGTTGCCCGGAGATGGAGAAGGTGAGGGTGATCAGGCACGGTCGAAGGGTGGTTGAGTAAATTGAAGTAAGGAAAAGAAAGACGGGAGGAAAGGAAAGAACTGTACCTACTTGGAGGGACGAGAGGGGGACGGAGCAGGGCCGCAGTCGTTTCAACTGTCACCGGAGAAGAAGGTGCCCAGAGAGAGGGGGCGACGGCGAGGAGAGAGTGGGAGAGCGCGCGCTGGGTACGGCGCGACGCGGGAAGAGCGGGCGAAGGCGGCTCTGCTGCTGGTATTGCAGCAGAGCGATGAGGAGGAGGAGGAAGAACCGTCGGAGCTGGAGGGCTTCTGCCGGAGTGGGAAGAGAGGAAGGAGGGGGGTGTTTCTCCGTCAGAAACAAGCTGCTGAGTGCGGCAGACGGAGGCAGCTTTTATGGAGGTGAGATCAGAGAGGAGGATGGAGGGAGGCGACGTGCCTCTCTCGCCGGAGGACGCCGGAGATGGAGACCCATACCTTCCGTGCGTTCGCACGGGAGGTATGGGCAGCCGTAGAGACCATGGAGGTGTCCCTGCGACAGCAGACGTCGCAGGGAACCCCTGGTTGTCTTGGCAGAGGGTCTCCCTCACCCTGCGCGGCGCCATGCTTCGCGCAAAGTCACCGGAGCATGGCGCTGCTCAGGGTTTTGCAGGGAGGACCCAAATGCAAATAACGAAGAAGACTTAGGGGCCAAAATGCGAGGGTTTCAAAAGTTGAGGGTCAAAAAGTAATGGATGAGGACCAAAATGTGAAGTTGGTCAAGAAGGTCTCTTCTTAGGCTCAAGTTTTTATACATGACTAACTATGACCTAAGGATTCTAATGGTGAATTTTATTTCTAGATTAGACCTTGTTTGACTGGTCAATTTATGTAAAAATCCAAATTAAGTCATTAATTGGGCCTGGTTCTCAATGTAGGTCAAAATGGGTTCCTAAGGCCAAATTGAAGGTTCTAAACCCTAAATATTATTTTTCTATGAATTTTAGAGGGTTTATTCGATTTTTTATTTGCCTCGAACCTCGTGAATTGAAGTGGGTTTGTTCTTAGGGTTACAGGATGTTATTTAATTCCTTGGAGTTGCTGTAGCCCTTATTGGATCAATTCATCCCACTTTTCTTCTTATTAGGTTGGTTTGACCTAAGTTTGGACCCTGAGTTACCCTATTTTCAGATTGCGTTGGTGAAATTGCATTTTTACCCTTTAGTTCTTGTTTTCTTCACAAACTCAGAATCTCTCTGAGTTAAGCCTTTCTATAGTTATGTAGGAGCTTTTTCTTGCAAATCTGGGTTAGATGGTGCTAGTTTAGGGTTTATGACGAGGTTCTCATCATACCCCCATGCCAAATCAGTAGAAGTCACATCAATGAACGACTTGAGTCTCTGACCGTTCACGATGAAAGGTTCGAAATTGTGGCTGAGCGGACTGATTTTGATAGCTCCATTGCCAAAAAGCTGTCGGACTAAATATGGTCCGACCCACTTGGATCGCAGCTTTCCCGGGAAAAGTTTGAGTCGGGCATCAAAGAGTAGGACCTTTTGACCAGGATGAAAGATCTTTCTTTATATATGCTTGTCATGGAAGGCTTTAACCTGCTCCTTGTAGATTCGCGAGTTCTCATACGTGTCTAGGCGTAATTCATCGATCTCGCTGATTTGGAGTTTTCTGTGGGTTCCAACCTTCAAAAGATCTAGATTACAGTTCCGTACTGCCTAATAGGCTTTATGCTCCAGTTCTACAGGAAGGTGACACGCCTTTCCATACACCAGCCTAAAGGGAGACATGCCTAATTGGGTTTTGTGGGCAGTCCTATAGGCCCACAATGCTTCCGAAAGTCAGGACGACCAGTCCTTCTTGTCAGGCCGAACAGTGACCTGTAGGATCTTCTTGATCTCCCGATTTGACAGCTCAGCTAGACCATTAGTTTGGGGGTGGTAAGGAGTAGAGATTCGGTGAGACACCCCGTATTTGGTCATCAGTGACCTAAACTGAGCGTTTGTAAAGTGGGTCCCTCCATCAGAGATTATAGCACGGGGAATTCCGAACCTTGAGAAAATGTTTTGATGAATGAATTTGAGAACGATTTTGTGATCACAGGTTCGGGTCGGTATGGCTTCAATCCATTTGGACACGTAGTCCACAGCAAGCAGAATGTATTTGAAACCATCCGAAACAGGAAAGGGGCCCATAAAATCCATCCCCCAAACATCAAAGATTTCGTATACGAGAATCGGCTGCAAAGGCATCATGTCGCGACGGCTCATGTTGCCCAAAGTATGGCAACGACTGCATGCCTTGCAGTGACTGTATGCGTCTTTGAATAGTGTAGGCCAGTAAAAACCACACTGGAGGACTTTTGATGCGGTTTTATGCCCAGAGAAATGGCCACCGCATGCCTGGTCATGGCAGAAAGAGAGGATATTGTTGAATTCCTCTTCCGGGACACATCTCCGAATGATTTGATCAGCACCTATGCGGAAAAGGTACGGGTCTTCCCAGATGTAATACTTGGCATCAGAATGCAACTTGTTTTTCTTGGCCTTCGGCCAATCAGACGGGGTCTGATGAGATGCTAAGTAGTTTGCTATATCAGCAAACCATGGAAGTCTAGTACCGACAGTAAGCAGGTGCTCATCAGGAAAATGTTCTGTGATGTGTCCGGAAGGGTTGATAATCTCAGAAGGAAGACGGGATAGATGGTCGGCTACCACATTCTGCCTTCCCGCCTTGTCGCGAATCTCAAGATCGAATTCTTGCAACAGCAAGATCCAATGAATTAGTCGGGGCTTTGCGTCCTTCTTGGCAAGGAGATGCCTTACAGCCGTGTGATCCGAGTAAATGATGACATGGGAACCTAGAAGATACAATCGAAACTTTTCAAGGGCAAATACTACGGCTAACAGCTCTTTCTCCGTAACTGTATAGTTACACTGAGCCTTGTCAAGTGTCTTGCTCGCGTAGTAGATGACTACGGGTTTCCCGTCAGCTTTCTGACCCAGGACCGCTCCTACAGCAAAATCAGATGCATCGCACATGATCTCAAAGGGTTGAGACTAATCAGGGGATTGTAGGATAGGTGCCTGGGTGACTCGGTCACGCAGGTTTTCAAAGGCTAGTGTGCATTCCTTGGAGATTTCAAAGGGTACATCCTTAGAGAGAAGAGAAGTCAAGGGGCGCGTGATTTTCGAGAAATCCGGAATGAAACGACAGTAAAAACCGACGTGCCCCAAAAAAGAACGGATGTCCCTGACCGAGCTAGGCATAGGAAGGCAAGAGATCAGATCAACCTTAGCTCGATCCACTTGGATGCCTTTTTCTGAAATTAAGTGTCCCAGGACAATTCCCTCAGGCACCATGAAATGGCTCTTTTCCTGGGAAAGAACCAAATTCACCTCGATGCACCGCCTGAGTATTTGGACCAAGTGTTGGAGGCAATCGTCAAAAGATTCTCCAAAAACTAAAAAGTCATCCATGAAGACTTCTAGAAAATCACCCACCATATCTGAGAATATGGCAAGCATGCACCGCTAAAAGGTAGCGAGTGCATTGCAAAGACTGAAAGGCATCCTTCGGAAAGCGTATGTTCCGAAGGGGCAGGTGAATGTGGTCTTTTCTTGGTCCTCAGGATGGATTGCCACTTGGTTATAACCGGAGTACCCGTCAAGAAAGCAGAAGAACCTATGTCCCGCTAGTTTCTTGAGAATTTGGTCAATGAAAGGTAGTGGGAAATGATCTTTCTTTGTGGAGGAATTTAGTCGGCGGTAATCTATACAGACTCTCCACGCGTTGGCTAATCGGGTAGGAATGATTTCTCCGGTTTTAGTCATTATAGTGGTGAGTCTTGCCTTCTTAGGCACAACCTGAATCGGGCTCACCTAACGACTATCGGAGATCGGGTAGATGATTCCGGCATCTAACCACTTGATGATCTCCTTCACGACCTCCTGCAGATTAGGGTTCAAACGTCTCTGCATTTCACGAGAAGGTCGTGCGCCCTCTTCTGAATAGATATGATGAGTACAATAAGAGGGACTTATTCCAGTTAAATCATCGAAAGTCCACCCGATGGCTCTACGATGTTGCTGGAGGACAGTAATCAGACGGGATTCCTGTTCGGGATTGAGGTTGGAATTGATAATCACAGGGAGGGTCTGATTAGAACCCAGAAAGATGTATTTTAAGTGAGCAGGAAGAGGCTTCAGTTCGAGGATAGGGTTATCAGCAACAACGGGTGGTTCAGCATAGACCTGAGGTTCAAGGATAGGAGTTATTGGGTTGTTTATGTCTGGATTTGACTCCTCTGTTTGCGGGTCAAGATCTTTCTGTGGTTGATGAGGTATAATCAGGTCATTCTGGAAGTGTGTTTCATCAACCAAAGCCCTAATGTCACAAATCTGTTCGATGACATCGCAATTGATTCCATGTTGGTCCTTAAATATATCAATTTTCATGGTTTAATCCCCAAATTTGAGCTCTATTTGGCCATCCTCACAGCTAATGTTGGCTCGAGCAGTAGCCAAGAAAGGTCTCCCTAAAATGATTGGTGTTTCCCTAGGGTTCTCGGTGCGTCCATATCCATGACTATGAAGTCCACAGGGAAATAGAAATCCCGCACTCTTACAATAACATCCTCGAGAATCCCTTTTGGTGACTTTATAGATCGATCTGCTAATTGCAATGTCACCTCGGTTGGTTTTAGCTCCGATTCTTCTAGATGGTCAAGTAAGGATATGGGTATCAGATTTATGGATGCACCCAAGTCTAGCAAAGCTCTATCAAATTGGGTATCACCTATCTTGCAGGAAATCAGGGGAGTACCAGGATCTTTTGCCTTGGGTGGGAGTCTACTTAGGATAACAGAGCTGGCTTGCTCTGACAGAACAATTGGACTCCCACCCTTGGTTCGCGGCTTTCGCTGGGGTGTACACACATTCTTTAAAAATCGTGCGTAAGCCGGTACGTGGCGGATTGCATCCATCAAGGGGATGTTTATGTGAACCTGCTCAAAGAGCTTGACCAGGTCCTCCTCAGGTGCCATAGGCTTGGTGGTCTTCTTTCCTTTGGTCAAGGCCTCGGGAAACGGAATCTTGGTTGGTTCTTCGAGGATAGGTCCAGGTCTTGGATCTGGGGTAGGGGTAGGAACATCCTGGATTACTGTCCTAGGCTTGGGATCACTACTAGGCTTGGAGTGGTTTGGATGAGGTGGGTCTTGGGTTTCCTTACCACTACGCGTTGTTACAGAATTAAGTCCTGCCTGGTTTTGGTTGGGATTGGGTAGGATAGGTTGCTGCTAGTAACCTGCAAAAGAAGTGGAGGCCTCTATCTCGTCGGGTGAAGGAACAGAGGGGGCCTAATAAATCATATGGGCATGGCCCGGGTTTGGGTTCATAACGCGTCGCTGGGTTGGCACGTTATTTGGGTTAGGAAGAGGTTGGGAAGGCAGAGTGCCTGGCTGGCGAGAGTTTGCCAACTGGGCCAATTGGTTTCGGACCTATGTAAGTTCGTCCTTGTGGTGTTTTTGAATAGCCGCATTTGTTCTTTGAATGTCAGCCAGAGTCTGAAGGATAAGGGACATTTGATCCTGATTTGGCCCTGATGGATAAGTAGGGTTGGGCCGAGGTTGAGGCGGCTGGTAAGGACGAGGGGGTTGTGGGCGGGGTTGAAAGGGTGGTCTTTGGGTTTGGGAATTTCCCGCCCACTGAAAGTTGGGATGGTTTCGCCATCCAGGGTTATAGGTGTTGGAGAATGGGTCGTTCTGGATGGCGTTGAGGTCCTCGCAGGTCTGAGGAACCTCCAGAGAATCAGAGAAAGAGGGGATGGTATTCCCCGGGCTGGTGTAGAAAGAATCGGAAGGACCTTCGGTCAAAGATTCGGATGATGGATCCATCCTAGGAGAAGATCGATGGAGAATGTTTTGTACAGTTTCCCTTGTGGAGGGAGGCTGTGCAAAGGGGTTATGCGCAGAGGTGGCTCGCTGCAGGTGCTGAGTCAGCTCATCCACCTTCTTTTCAATAATCGAGACCTTGTCCAATCGACTGGCCATTAATTCCAGGTCGACTGATGCGGACAGACCTTGCGTCTCATGTGCTCCCCTAAGATTCATCGATGCGCGGGTATTCGTCCTGTCAAATAATCCCATGGAGTCATTGTTTATGGAGTTCTCGCACATGTTTTCGAGAATCTCCCACACGGTGTCCTCATGTTGACCCATGATATTTCCTCCGCAGGTTGCATTGACGAAAAGACGGACATCCTCACGGAGTCCCTGGTAAAAATATTGGACCTGTTCCTATTTAGGAACTCTGTGATGGGGGCACTTTCTCATGAGATCCTGAAAACGATCCCATGCCTCATGGAGAGGTTCCCCTGTTTGTTGAGTGAAGTGCGTAATCTGATGGCGCAAGGGATTGGTCCGACCAACGGGGAAGAACTTTTTCAAAAACTCGGACTGAAGTTCTTCCCAAGTGTTGATCGGTCGGGTCTGAGTTTGATACCAATGAGCGGCCTTGTCCATAAGAGAAAAGGAGAACATCTTCATGAGAAGAATATCCCGATTTTGCGCATCTAACCCAAAAGTTTGGGCCAGATGCTTTACCTGCTTGATGTGCTGGAAGGGATCTTCGGAATTAAGCCCATGGAATTTAGGTATAGCATGAATCATGTTGGGCTTTAATTCAGAATCAGGTCCTCCAGTCGGGATTCTGACTCGAGGCTCGATGGCACCGCAGCAGGATTATAATGGTCCCGGATCATAGGACGCTACGGTGGGTGCACAAAGTTTTGGAAGAGGTCGTTGAGTCGCTGGAGCTGGTGCTCCAGATTGTTTTCTTCCTCAACAGGCTGAGCCATGATGGGGGAAGAAGAAGAGTTTGATTCTGAATCAGATGAGAGAATGATGGGGTAGGATTGCTATTCAAACACGGGCGTCGAGGCTTGGCCTTGACGAGAGTGAATTCCTAAAGGAGATCTTAAGGGTGGTCTTAAGGATCACCTACCGTTCATGCACTGTTGGAGTAGAAGAGTTTAGAAGGTGCTGGACCCAATCAAGACACCCAAAAATGTGTTGGGTGACTATAGAGGTGCGGGGCAGATGGACCCCTTGATCAGAAAGATCGTCCACCTGAGAATTACCTGGGCAGCCTGAGAGGGTGAGTCCCGCGAAGACCCCTACACGGTAGAGCGTCCCCACGGGTTACAGGGTTTCCCCCACCCGACCTCTCTTGTCACTGCGGTTCCAGGTAGACCAGAATGGGGATCTTGACCTCTTAAGTCTACCTTTTTTATTTTAAGATCAAGGTGCTTAAGGTTTCACTTGAACTCTTAGGTGTTTTTGTGAACAAGGTGGCCTAATTTGAAGGTTGGTTGACCCTAGGGGTCAACTTCACCCAGTGGTTCCTTTGAGAATTTAGGCCTTGTTTTTAGGATTCAAGTGTTTAGAGAGAGCAAATTGTTTAGGATTTTTCTTATTAATTATTTTCAATCAATGGCTTGGGCACACCTCTTTTGGATTTTCTCAATTCTTGATTAAGGGGTGTGTCTCTGAAATCCTAATGTTTGACCTTATGTTGGCTCTACTTGGTCCATTTACGCCTTGTTTGGGTAATTAGGGCTCAGGCAAGGATGTGTTAGCCCTTAATTACCTTTTAAAATTGTGTGCAGGAATAGTGGTTCTGAGAACATGCAGCTATTACTATGTATGAAAAGACAGGTTACTCCTAGTTTTTCTTTGTTTTTCCTCTTTCAATTTTAGGATTTAACGGGAAGTTACCTGTCCTTGGAGTGGCTGTGGTGCGGCTGCGTCTTTCTTTCTTCCTGTACCTGCACCAAAGAGAGAGTTTATTAGGAACTTATGAATAGAACATTTATAACTTCTAGAATGGCCGTTGCTCCCCGGCAACGGCGCCAAAAACTGGTTGCTACTCTCGTCTATAGTTCTAATATTTCGTCGTAGTATAGTGTAGAGGAGCGGTTACCAGTTTAATACAATTTGTTACTCGGAAATAAGAGTTTTCCCGAGGTCGAACTCAGGGAGCAAACTGTATTCTAGAAGTACAAAGTTTCTATTACAAAAATGAAAGAGAGAGAGAGAGAGATTTGTCTTGTTGGCTTTCTCTTGTCTTCCTCAGTCTTCTTTCTTCTTCTTGTTTCTCTTCTGTTCTTCTATTCCTTTTCTTTTGCTTCCAAGCTTTCCTTCTTTCTCTTTATCTTATGCTTCTCTCTTCTTTTTCCTTCTGCTCTTTGTCTTCTTCCTTCTGTTCTTTTTCTTTCTTTCTTCTTTGCGGTGCCTCCTCTTCTTTCCTTCTTCTTCTTTTTCTTCAGAGCGTCGTCTGATTTTTCAATCAGACGACTTAAGTAGCCTCTGCTACAGTGAGTCCTCCTTCCTTCTTTCTTTTCGCAGTCCTTCTTCTTCTGCTTTACTTCAAGCAGCCATGGCTCTGGCTGCTCCTTCCTTCTTTCTCTTCTTCTTCTTCTTCTCTGTCTCAGCCTGCACACTCACAGCTTGGTCAGGGAAAAACCTAACGCTACCCTCCCCCGCGTCTCTCTCTCTCAAATTTCACTCGTAGGATGGCTCTCCCAGAGCCGCCGGGTAATCGGGTACGGGTCGCGCCCGGGTTCAGGCCCACCGGCGTGCGGTGGTGGGCGAGTGCGGGTCGGGCCAGGTCCGCGGGGGGTGGTCGCGGACGAGGCCGGGTAAGCGGGTGAGAGGGACCTCACCCCGTGTGCTAAGGCGATAAGCCTATAGCACCTTTTGCATTTATGCGGGTGCGCGGCCTTCAGAACTACCGAGGTGGGACTAAATGTCCCACCCCAATTTGGCGCCTGCAGCTGAGAAAGCTGCAGGCAATCGCGGCTGCGTGCGGGGCTTTCACCCCAGCTGCAGACCTGGGCAGGCGCGTCAGGGCGGGGCGTGCGTCCTGGAGCGCAAGCCTGGGCGAAGCGACGCTGCAGCTGCAGGCGGAAGAAGCTCCACCTGTTCAGCAATGGCGGCGGAGGACGGGTGACCTGTTCACAGAAATACGGCCCTTCGGCTTAATTAGACAAGCGAGGGACCTTCGCCGTGGCACGGCGAAGGTGGTGTGGGGTCTGGCAGGTCAAGGGGCGACGTGCAGGGGCTGCCCTAGGTCGGACTGTGGCTGGGGGAATGGGTTTGTTCGGGGGGTCTTCAGGTGGCGAATGGCAGGAAATGAAGGGGCGGAAATGGTTTTGGGTCGGTCGGCGAGTCGTGTGGGGTGGTGGAATGATGGGAGCGAGTCGCCGGAGGTTGCCCGAAGATGGAGAAGGTGAGGGTGATCAGGCGCGGTCGAAGGGTGGTTGAGCAAATTGAAGTAAGGAAAAGAAAGAGGGGAGGAAAGGAAAGAACTGTACCTACTTGGAGGGACGAGAGGGGGACGGAGCAGGGCCGCAGTCACTTCGACTGTCGCCGGAGAAGAAGGTGCCGAGAGAGAGGGGGCGGCGGCGAGGAGAGAGCGGGAGAGCGCGCGTTGGGTACGGCGCGACGCAGGAAGAGCGGGCGAAGGTGGCTCTGCTGCTGGTATTGCAGCAGAGCGACGAGGAGGAGGAGGAAGAACCGCCAGAGCTGGAGGGCTTCTGCCGGAGTGGGAAGAGAGGAAGGAGGGGGGTGTTTCTTCGTTAGAACCGAGCTGCTGAGTGCGGCAGACGGAGGCAGCTTTTATAGAGGTGAGATCAGAGAGGAGGACGGAGGGAGGCGACGTGCCTCTCTCGCCGGAGGACGCCGGAGATGGAGACCCATACCTTCCGTGCGTTCGCACGGGAGGTATGGGCAGCTGCAGAGACCATGGAGGTGTCCCTGCGACAGCAGACGTCGTAGGGAACCCCCGGTTGTCTTGGCAGAGGGTCTCCCTCACCCTGCGCGGCGCCATGCTTCGCGCAAAGTCGCCGGAGCATGGCACTGCTCAGGGTTTTGCGAGGAGGACCCAAATGCAAGGAACGAAGAAGACTTAGTTGCCAAAATGCGAGGGTTTCAAAAGTTGAGGGTCAAAAAGTAATAGATGAGGACCAAAATGTGAAGTTGGTCAAGAAGGTCTCTTCTTAGGCTCAAGTTTTTATACATGACTAACTATGACCTAAGGATTCTAATGGTGAGTTTTATTTCTACATTAGACCTTGTTTGATTGGTCAATTTACGTAAAAATCCAAATTAAGTCATTAATTGGGCCTGGTTCTCAATGTAGGTCAAAATGTGTTCCTAAGGCCAAATTGAAGGTTCTAAACCCTAGATATGATTTTTATATGAATTTTAGAGGGTTTATTCAATTTTTTATTTACCTCGAACCTCGTGAATTGAAGTGGGTTTGTTCTTAAGGTTACAGGATGTCATTTAATTCCTTGGAGTTGCTGTAGTCCTTATTGGATCAATTCATCCCACTTTTCTTCTTATTAGGTTGGTTTGACCTAGGTTTGGACCCTGAGTTACCCTGTTTTCAGATTGCGTTGGTGAAATTACATTTTTACCCCTTAGTTCTTATTTTCTTCACAAACTCAGAATCTCTCTGAGTCAAGCCTTTCTATAGTTATGTAGGAGCTTTTTCTTGCAAATATGGGTTAGATGGTGCTAGTTGAGGGTTTATGACGAGGTTCTCATCAATTTCCAAGCTTGGTTTATTAGCTATTAGGAGAAGGTGAATTGAAACCTAGTCTTGTTATCCTCCAAGTAGCTAATAGATCACCGAAGACACCATGTAGGCTTTTAGAAGATGTCCTGGTGAGAGTGGAGGACTTCTTTCCCATTGACTTTTTTATATTAGATACTGACCCATCCAACATGCCCACTAGACCTTCGATTATCTTAGGGCAACCATTTTTTGCTACAGCCAATGTGTCCAATTGCAAATCAAGGGTACTCAAGTTGGGCTTCGGGAATCGGAAAATTTGGCTGAATGTGTTTGATGCCTATAAACAACCCATATTAGAAGAGTGTTCCCAAATTGAGGTGATTGATGAAGTTGTAGAGGAGATGACACCGACTCTTTTGTGTGATGATCCCCTCCAAGTGGTCATTTCTAAGGACCATACCCCGAATCTTGAAGAAGGAGAGGGAGATATGCCAGAATTAAAAGACCTGTTGGGTGTCAAAGCCGAGTCCCTCTCCCCACCGTGGACAATCGAGGTAGATCCACTACCAGAGGTGGGGACATCGAACATAATTCCCTCGATTCAGAAAGCTCCCAACTTGGAGCTTAAACCATTTCCATAGACCCTTAAATATGTTTCCTTGGGCCTAATGATATGCTCCCTGTCATCATCTCGACTGCTCTATCTGAGACGTAGGAGGGAGCACTGATTGAATGCCTAAGACGACACAAGGAACCCATTGCTTGGACTATAGTAGACATAAAAGGGGTTGACTCGATTCTCTGTATGCATCACATCTACACGGATGACTCTGTGAAACCTTTCCAAGATTTGCAGAGACGGTTAAACCCCAACATGTGGGAAGTGGTGAAGAAGGAAATCTTAAAATGATTGGATGCGGGGATAATCTACCACATTTCTGATAGTAAATGGGTCAGTCCTATTCATGTGGTGCCCAAAAAATGCAGGATTCACAGTAGAAACCAATGAAAAAGGGGAGCAAGTCACCACCCGACCCACAACAGAATGGAGGGTATGCATAGGCTACCACCAGCTTAACACCGCAACCTAGAAAGACCACTTCCCTCTACCATTTATTGATTAGATATTCGAGGCATTGGTAGGGAATAAATACTTCTATTTTCTCGATGGATATTCTGGGAACAATCAGATTACTATCTTTCTAGATGACGAGGAGCGCTTACTTTCATGAGTCCTTATGGCACATTTGCCTTCCGCTGGATGTCATTTGGACTATGTAATGCTCTAGGAACATTTCAGTAGTGTATGATGTCCATCTTTTCAGACATGGTTGACGAGTTCGTAGAGGTTTTCATGGATGACTTTTCCATATACGATTCGTCATCTTATGGGGAAGTTTAGGTCTTATCTTCTGGGATCTAAGGTTGTGGTGTATGCTAATCATTCGGCCTTGAAGCATTTGCTTGCTAAGAAAGACACCAAACCTAGGCTGATTAGATGGATTTTGTTACTTCAAAAGTTTGACCTTGATATCCGTGACAAGAAGGGGTTGAAAATGTAGTCGTCGATCATTTATCTAAGATCCTAGTTGAGGCTTCAACCTTGTCAAGAGACATTTATGACACCTTTCTGAACAAATTGGTGATGGCGGTACAACCAACGACACCTTGGTACGCTTGTGTTGTTAACTACTTGGTCACTGGTGAAACCCTCAGTACGTGAAATAAGCAGAAGCGAGATAGATTTCTCGCCGACACTAAGTATTATCATTGGGAGGACCCTGACCTCTTTAGAACAGGCCATGACCAGGTCTTACGTAGGTGTGTGCTAGAGGAGGAACAACTTAGTGTTTTGAATTTCTGTTACACACCGTGGAGGACACTTTAGAGCTGAGAAAATTGCGTATAAGGTTCTCCAATCTAGTTTCTGATGGCCCTCACTATTCAAGGACACACATACTTATGTGGAGGTGTGTTTTTGTTGTCAACAGATTGGAACAAACGAAGCGGGATGAGATGCCCTGATTAGCCCATATTTGTGGGCTATTTAAGTATTTAAGTGCCTACACATTAGGTTAATTCTAACATTTATTTAGCATAAATTAGGATGTAAATAGATTAATTCATATTTCTAATTTAATTACATAATTCATGCATTGCATTCATATTTTAAATGCATTTAGAATTAACTTAGAATGGCATTCATTTAATTAGTTAACCAATTAGGTACATTGCATGCATTAATTTTAAGTTAACATAAAAGTTGAGGGTTTGTATATAAATAACCATAATATTTTAATAATATCTTTTATTATTCTTCTTTTCAGTAACGGTTCGGCTGCCGCTGCAATGCCTCCTGCCGCACTAAAGCCACATTCATGGATTAGCAGAGAAGGTGGATCTGCTCTCGCCTCTCCATTCAAATTTGTGCAGGCAGCTACAAAAAGTGGAGAGAGGCTGCCGAGCGCAGCAGGCCTCCACCCCAACAATCCACACTGTGCTGAGAGTCCATCTCGTCCATTTCACCACCGTCGACCTCAACCGCGGCGACGAGCCTCCACCACCGTGGGCGTGTGGTGTGACAGTCCACACCGCCATCCGGAGATCGTCCGCATTACCGTGAGCACCTCGCCGTGCACCTCCCTCGCCGTCGTCACCAACAACCACTGTCGCAGCTATTGTAATTTCACTCCTCAGTCACTTAAGACGTCCGGGAAGTTTCCCGGACATCTAAAGCTTCCACCCCCCCCACTTCAGCAACAACCACCCTTGCTGCATTTCACCTCCAGCGCCAACCGCCTTGCAGCCTCGCGCGCATCCTGCTGCGCAAGACAGCCTTCAAGCCCGCGCCCGCTCCCTGCAGTGCGCCCGCTTACTCCTCGCCACGCGCTGCATCTACTCAAGCACGGCGCCTGCAACAGCATCAGCCTCCAGCAGGCGCACGTTCACCAGTGCTTCCACGCACTCACCTGTAGCGCCAAGCCCACACGTGCTCACCTGAAGCGCCAAGCTCGCGCCCGCCAGCAGCCTGCAGCAGCGCTAAGCCCGCGGGTCCGCTCCAGCGCGCTCGCACCTTCCGCCTGTAAAGCCTCTCTGCCAACAACAGCGCACCCCGCCTCCACCTACAGCGCCTCTAGCAGTGCGTGCAGAATCAGTGCGCGCAACAACAGGCCGCGTGCACCTCCCACAAGCAGCCTTCGAGTGCGTACAGCCGCCCCTTCAGCAGCTGCAGCCACCGTTGGCAGCCACCTTCGCCAGAGCTCTGTCTACCTGACTCTGGCCATCGCACGACTCGCCGCCACCACCGCTGCGAAGCTCTCGGTCCAAAGAACTTCCTCTGAGCTTCCCGCCTCCAGCCGTTCACTCCTCTTCACGCACGGCCAAGGGGAATAAATCCCCTATTTTGCCACAGTACTCATCCCATTAATAATTACATTTTTTGCCATTGTCATCTTTTAATGATATTTTATTGAATCTGCATTGCAAAAAATATCCTCTAGTTATTTAAAATTGCTATTTCAGCATGTTTTCTTGATTCAACCTTAATCTGAAGGCAAATTTGGCTTGATTCTCGTCTAAACTAACTACGAACAAACGTTTTTAACCGGTGCAAATTTAAATGCGTCATTGCCTCCTTGTGGATACGACCCGCTCTTCTGCGAGTGGTTATTTCTTTTAAATATTGATTAGTCGATTTTTCCACCACATAAAAGTACAAACGACTTTAAAGCGAATAATTGACTTGTCAAAATGGCGTCGTTGCCGGGGAGGCAATAGACACAATAATTTCACCTATTTTATTTTTTATTATTTCTCAATTGCACAGTGATTTGACCTTTTTTTTTTCCTGTGCGAGAAATTTTGTGCGAGGAACCAGGCATCGTGAGAGGCGACCCTTGACATCGCCAGAGGAGAATTGGTCGAGCTACTTTGAAAAGGAGAAGGACGAGGATGCAACGGTCATCATTGTACATTTAATCGCTAATCTGATTAGAGTAGAATTAAGACTTTAGATTTAATTTTTCATTGCATTTGGTTTGAAACCCTTGTTCTGGGGTATATTTTGAGGGGTTTGTTCCCCGATTTTGTTTTAGGCTCGTGTTGGGTAATTTTTGGAAGCCTGTTTCTTTTTCTTTAGATTTAGGTTTTTAGTTTATTGATTACTTTTATTTGCTTGTGCATAAGTAGTTTAAAAAAATAAAAAAAAATGAGCTGCCTGCTAGAAGCTGCCTGCCCTTAGGATGAACCATTTAGGTCTGCATGAGCAGCCTCTTGATTTACTTCTCTGCATTGCGTGCATTCTTGCATTGTTGATTGCTGGAAGCAAGGTACGCGTTCTCATACTTTGCATCCTATTCCTGATCACGCATTGCATTTCGATTTAATTCAAACGCCACAAAATTTGTCTTGAAGCGATCTAGCAAGTGGTCACATATATTCGTGGAAAAGGATTAATTAAAGGTGGGACATCTAAAAATCAAGGACTTGACTGTAAAACGTGATGTGCGATTCAAAATTCAAAATCCTTTTGCGGTGAATGCACACTTATATCTTTTGCACCACAACACTCATTTAGACACTCCTAAGTCTTGAAACGACTAGGACAAGAGCCCTCCTACCGTGGGATTCTGAAGTGTTCGGAACTTGAGATCAAAGGTTTTGTAAATCCAAAGAGGGGGATACCCTGTCACGGATTTTATGGGGTAGTTGAGAAGCATCGCGAAAGCACAGCTTCAAAGGAAGGCTTAGGCCTACTTGCATCCCTTGATCTTCCATCTTTGGATTTACTTGACCATTTGAGATTTAGGGAAGAATACCTAAGCTCCAACTAGGACTTTTTAGACATTTCGAAGGTTGACAATAGGCGCGTATTGATTGGGCAACTTGCATTATCACCTACAATTTGAACTAAAGTCAAAAGCCTAAATTTGTAAAGAACGAACAAGTCCTTTTGAATTGTGTTTGTAGTGCATGCTTGGTAGGCGTTCTCTTAGGAGACAACTTGTGTTTGATCCTGAACCTGAAAGAATCCTAAGAAGAGACCTTCCAAGGGTAGAAATGGCCGGTCAAAGGAGCCTCAAGGAATATTTCTTCTAAACCAATCAAGCTGGCCCTGCACTACGTAGACCTGGAGGGGACAATCCATATGAGATCAAAAGTAGTACCATATCCTTGCTACCCTCCTTTTATGGTACTACTAGGGAAGACCCTTACAAGCATATAGAGGAATTCGCCGAGGTCTGTTCCACGGTGAAGCTGCAGGGCGTTACTGATGATGCTCAAATACGGACCCTCTTTTCCTTCTCCCTTAAGGACAAAGCCAAGTATTGGTATCACACCCTTGATAATATAAATACTTGGGATGCCCTGAAGAAGGAGTTTTTGAAGAAGTTCTTCCCCATGAGCAAAACAAATCACTTTAGGAGGGAAATTATGAGTTTTGTTCAAAAGGATGGGGAAGCATTCCACGATGCATGGGAGCGCTTTAACGACTTGCTGAGACTTTGCCCACATCACCAGGTGCTGAAATGGCAATTGGTTGAAAGGTTCTACACCGGACTTAATGATTCGCATAGGCAAACTGTGGATGGTGCCTGTGTAGGAACCTTTCTATTTAAGACTGAGGATGAAGCTTGGAACTTATTTGATACTTTGAGTGAGAATTCTATTCACTTGAATTCTGCCTACATGGATAGAAAGCCCACTCTCATGCAAAGAAAGTTGGAGGTGAATGAGGCAAGGGACACTCAGAATTTAGCCTATCAGATTCAATTATTGAATCAAAACATGGAAACGCTTATGTCGAACCCGAGTTCATTCGTACCTAACACCTCCACATCCCAAGCTTTCGAATGCTTAATTTGTCAAGGCAATACACACGCCACTGTGGATTGCCACTTGGCCTCCCAATTCCCTGAGCTTGTACAAGCAGATTTGAATGCCGCTCAAGGGTTTCGTCCAAGACCTCATAATGACCCTTTCTCCAACACTTATAATGAGGGATGGAGGAACCACCCAAACTTTTCATGGAGACAAGGAAATGTCTCAAATTCTGGGAATTACAAACCATAATCCTTTCAAAACCATCAAATGAACCAACCTCAGACCTTTGCCCAACCTAAAACCTCTGAGATGGATGAATTGAAGGCGATGTGGAAAACTATGCAAGAAAGTCAAAGTGCCCTCATCCAATCTCATGACAAGGCTATACATGAGATGAAATCACAAATTAGACACCTTGTTGAGACCGTTTGACAGAGGGAGACTGGAATCTCCCCAGTGTTGCTGAGGAAAAACCTAAAGGAAAAGGGATTGTCTTTAGGGAGCATGCTCAGGCGGTGACTATTCTAAGGAGTGGGAAAGAAATTTCCAAACTCGATGCTCCTATTGTCTCACCCTCTAAAAAACCATCCACCCTGACTTTTACCCCCACCAGAGAAGACTTGCCCAAATCTTCTCCGCTTGAAATCACCTCACCGGAAGAAGTTGCCCCCATTCCACCCCTTACTCGACATGACAACCCTTCCACCCAGAGATTGAGAGTGCCTTTTCCAGAGTGCTTATCCACCTCTAGGCAGACTTCTGCTGGCTCATCTGGAGCCAAAGATAAGACGGATGAGATTATGGAAACTTTCAAGCAAGTGCAGATTAACCTGCCTTTGCTTGAAGCTATCAGGCAGATTCCGTCTTATGCCTGCTTCTTAAAGGACCTGTGCACAAAAAAGCGGCAATCTAGAAAACAGGTCCAATCAAAAGTTATCCTGCCTGATTCTGTTAGCTTAATTGTTCAACATGGCACACCCCCGAAACTTAAGGACCTAGGAGCCCCATACATCTCTGTAGTTATTGGTGACTTACAAATTGATGACGCTCTACTTGATCTGGGTGTGGGAGTGAACATCCCTCCGAGCTACGTGTATGAACAACTTGGGGGAGGCAATCTGAAGCCTAGCCCTATAATCCTTCAAGTTGCTGATCGATCACTTATGACACCACGAGGAATTTTGGAAGATGTCCTCATAAGAGTGGAGGAT
Organism: Thalassia testudinum; assembly: GCA_037157565.1. Taxonomy (NCBI): domain Eukaryota; kingdom Viridiplantae; phylum Streptophyta; class Magnoliopsida; order Alismatales; family Hydrocharitaceae; genus Thalassia; species Thalassia testudinum. The sequence goes on along the minus strand of JAZHRO010000051.1, from coordinate 37,243,259 downwards.
TTCTTCTTTCCCGTTGACTTCTTAGTTTTGGACACTGACCCTACCAACAAGCCAACCAAACCCTCCATCATTTTGGGCCGCCCCTTCCTTGCAACTTCGCATGCTTCAATTAATTGCAATACTGGGGCATTGAAAATGGGCTTTGGGAATGGGAAAATCCGGCTTAATGTGTTTGATGATTACAAACAAGTCGGACTTGAGGATTGTTCTCAAGTTGAGGTGATAGATGACTTGATTGAAGAGGCAACTCCTGCAATGTTATGTGATGACCCCCTTCAGCATGTCATGTTAAATGAGCATTCCCATCTCTTGAAGGAATGTGAAGGGGATATACTAGGACTTGAGGAATTGCTAGGAGTTTCTGCTGAGTCTCTTCCCCCATCATTTCCACCGAAGGTAGATCTGCTACCTGAGGTGGGGACATCTATTATGAAACCCTCAACCATACAAGCCCGCGACCTTAAGTTGAAACCCCTCCCTGACACTCTCAAGTATGTTTTCCTAGGTGACAATGATACGCTCCCCGTTATCATTTCGGCTGTGCTATCTGAGGCACAGGAGGGAGCCTAGATTGAATGCCTGTCTAGGCACAAGGAAGCTATTACTTGGAGCATTGCTGACATTAAGGGTATAGACTCTACACTCTGCATGCACCACATTTATACTAATGATTCCATCAAGCCTTTTAGGGACATGCAGAGACGTCTGAACCCTAATATGAGGGAGGTGGTAAAAAAGGAAATCCTGAAGTGGTTGGACACCGGGATCATGTATCCCATTGCTGATAGTAAATGGGTTAGTCCCATTCATGTGGTGCCAAAGAAGGCAGGCTTTACTGTGGAACTCAACGACCAAGGTGAACAAGTTGTCACTAGACCCTCAACTGGATGGAGGGTCTGTATTGATTACCGCAAGCTGAACACCGCTACCCAGAAGGATCACTTTCCTTTGCCTTTATTGATCAAATTCTCGAAAAGTTGGCAGGGAATAAGTACTATTTCTTTCTCGATGGATATTCTGGGTACAATCAGGTGGCAGTCTTTCCTGATGACCAGGACAAGATGACATTCACAAGGTCCTTACGGTACTTTTGCATTCAGGCGTATGCCGTTTGGATTATGTAATGCCCCTGCAACTTTCTAGTGGTGTATGATGTCTATCTTTTCGGACATGATTGACGAGTGTGTTGAAGTGTTTATGGTTGACTTCTCCATTTATGGCTTGTCTTCCGACCAGTGTCTCCTGCACCTGGAGAATGTGTTGAAACGATGTAAGGAGACTGGTTTAGTCCTCAGTTGGGAGAAAAGTCACTTCATGGTACAGAAAGGAATTGTACTTGGGCATGTTGTATCCGAGCAAGGTTTGGAAGTAGATAAAGCCAAGATTGATTTTATTTCCAAACTTCCATTGCCTATGAATGTCAAACAGATTAGATCCTTTCTGGGCCATGCTGGCTTTTATAGGCGCTTTATTAAAAATTTTAGTAAAATTTCTAGGCCACTTTGTGACTTGTTGGCGAAGGAATCTTCCTTCAGTTTTGATTCAAAATGTGCCGAGGCCTTTCAAACTCTAATGGAGGCCTTGATCTCTACGCCTATTCTCCAAGCTCCTGATTGGACACTCCCATTGGAGCTTATGTGTGATGCTTCGGATTATGTAGTGGGAGCAGTCCTTGGACAAAGGGTTGAGGGAAGACCTCATGTGCTACGTTATGCAAGCAAGACTTTAACCGAACCTCAGCAAAACTACATCGTCACTGAAAAAGAATTACTTGCTGTAGTTTTTGCTCTGGAGAAGTTTAGGTTTATCTACTTGGATCTAAGGTGGTTATTTTTACTAATCATACAACAGTGAAACATCTCATTGATAAGAAAGATTCTAAGCCATGTCTGATTAGGTGGTTCCTACTCCTTCAAGAATTTGACTTGGAAATATGTGAAAAGAAAGGAGTAGAAAATGTTGTGGCTGACCACCTGTCTCGCCTTCCTCTTAATGACTCTCTTTCTGGAGACATTCGCGAGACATTTCCCGATGAAACTCTGATGGCGGTAACACCAACTTTACCTTGGTATGCAAACACTGTAAATTACTTGGTCACTGGACAAACTCCTGGCTCTTAGGATGAGCAGAAAAGAAAGAGATTCATTTCTCAAGCAAGATTTTTCATTGGGAAGAGCCAGAATTATTTAGAATTGGACAAGACCAAGTATTGAGACGTTGTGTACCTGAAGAGGAACAACAAAGTGTGCCGAGTTTTTGCCATGAACTTCATTGTGGAGGACACTTTGGTGCAAAGAAAATTGCTTTTAAGATTCTCCAGTCCAGTTTTTGGTGGCCTTCTTTATTTAAGGATTCTCATAATTTTGTTAAGGCTTGTATTAGATGTCAACGGACTGGACCGATTGGGAAGAAGAATGAAATGCCTCAACATCCTATTCAATCTGTTGAAATTTTTGATGTGTGGGGAATTGACTTTATGGGCCCCTTCCCGTTGTCCCATGGTTATGAATATATCTTGGTGGCACTTGATTATGTCTCTAAATGGATAGAGGCTATTCCTACGCGCACAAATGACCACTCTATGATTTTGAAATTTGTGAAGGCCAATATCATATCCCGTTTCGGCTGTCCCAAGACTATTATAAGTGATGGGGGACCTCATTTCCGAAACCACCACTTCAATCGGCTAATCAGGAGTCTGGGAGTTACTCACAAGGTCGCTACCCCTTACCATCCTCAAATAAGTGGCCAGGTTGAAGTGTCAAATAGGGAGATAAAAAAATATTTTGGAAAAGACCGTTAGACCTGATAGGAAAGACTGGTCCCAAAAGCTCGATGATGCTTTGTGGGCTTATTGAATGGCTTATTAGACCCCTTTAGGTACTTCTCCCTTTCGGATTGTGTATGGAAAAGCGTGCCATTTACCTATTGAGTTGGAACATAAGGCACTTTGGGCTATTCAAAGTGTTAACATGGATTTAGAGAAGGCAGGTAAGGCATAACTTCTAGAATTAAGTGAGCTTGAGGAGCTGAGGAATGATGCTTATGACACCTCTCAAGCTTATAAAGAAAGAACTAAGGTCTTGCATGATAAGTTTATTCTTCGAAAGACCTTTGAGCCCAACCAACAAGTCTAGCTTTTCAATTCAAGACTTAAGCTTTTTCTTGAGAAGTTAAAATCTCGTTGGGATGGGCCTTACATAATCACCAAAGTACTTCCGCATGGAGCTGTGGAGATAAAAAATCCTTCCTCTTCAGGAACTCCCTTTATCGTCAACGGTCAGCGGTTAAAACCGTACATAACTTTAGATGGCCATCTCGTTGATGAAGTCAATCTTGAGGAGCCTTAGCTCCTACCATTCTCCGCCTTAGGTAATATCTTCCTTTAGCTATTTTTGTTTTCAATGAGGACATTGTTTGAACCAGGCATGGGGGAGAGGACCTGAGGCATTTTGTTTATAGCATGCATATAAAAAAACAAAAAAAAAAAAGAAATGTTTTGAGCTTAACTGGCTAAGTCCTACATTCTTAAGCAAATCATAACTTTAGGGTAGACTAAATTAATTCTCGGGTCAAACTTTAGAAGCTAAATGAGCTGCTAGCATTAGACCTTTAGGGCCCTTTGTGGACTTAAAAACTTAAGTAGGAGTTAAGTTGCGGACCATTCCTCAAGAGGTTGAGGAAGGGAAGCTAGGGTTTGAGTTAAAAGGTGGGGTAGTACCTGGAGTCTTGTTCTACCTTTTGATTTATAGGTCCTTGTAACCCAAGCATCCAAATTTCACACACTTGGTCTGGTAATTAACTTAATTTCTTTCTTTCTGAAAAGAGATTTGGTTCTCTTAGTTTTGACTTAGGAGAGGCTTGAAAATACATTTTGATTGGAAGAGTTCCCGCCGCAGGAGAGGTGGAGTATATAGTCACCTTGAGGATGCGATGATAACATATTACCTCCTCGGCACTTGTCTCTTAGGATATCCATCCTACTGGGGGCATGTAAGCGCATTGTGCGGTTCAGGTACCATGGGTGGCCCTATCTCAAAGTGCCGATTGCCATAGGCCTGAATTCGCTTAAGAAATCCATGGGCAATACTATCTCGAAGTGTCGATTGCCAGGAGTTCTTGGGGTCATTATGGGCGGTGCTATCTCGAAGCATCGAAAGCCTAGCACCCTTCGAGGTATGGTAATGGGGACAATGAATCCGACACAGTCCGTGTTGATAGTCGATCTGAGGTTAGACTTAGAAGAATCAAACAAAATATATATATATATATATATTATTATAAAAAAATTCCTTTAACTCAAATAACTCAGACCAATGCACAGGCACGGATACTTTAATCTCAGGGATCAATAAACCTTAGGGTAGAGTAAAAAATCAGGGAAACTTGTGCCTGCAACTCGTCTTTAGCCGACCTAGTCTGTAACTTAGCAACTACTTAAGAACCTTGGGTCTAGAGTCTAACTTAGTATGCTTTTGAAGGAAGACCAATTTGGTTGACTAGTTTACTTGGAGTGCTAGGTTTCGCTTAATTTTGCTAGGGACTAGCAAAAACTAGGCATGGGGGTATTTGATTAGCCCATATTTGTGGGCTATTTAAGTATTTAAGTGCCTACACATTAGGTTAATTGTAACATTTATTTAGCATAAATTACGATGTAAATAGATTAATTCATATTTTTAATTTAATTACATAATTCATGCATTGCATTCATATTTTAAATGCATTTAGAATTAACTTAGAATGGCATTCATTTAATTAGTTAACCAATTAGGTACATTGCATGCATTAATTTTAAGTTAACATAAAAGTTGAGGGTTTGTATATAAATAATCATAATATTTTAATAATATCTTTTATTATTCTTCTTTTCAGCAACGGCTCGGCTGCCGCTGCAACGCCTCCTGCTGCACTAATGCCACATTCATGGATTAGCGGAGAAGGTGGATCTGCTCCCACCTCTCCATTCAAATTTGTGCAGGTAGCTACAAAAAGAGGAGAGAGGCTGCCGAGCGCAGCAGGCCTCCACCCCAACAATCCACACTGTGCTGAGAGTCCATCTCGTCCATTTCACCACCGCCAACCTCAACCGCGGTGACGAGCCTCCGCCACCATGGGCATGTGGTGTGACAGGCCACATCGCCATCCGGAGATCATCTGCATTACCGTGAGCACCTCGCCGTGCACCTCCCTCGCCGTCGTCACCAACAACCACCATTGCAGCTATTGCTATTTCACTCCTCAGTCACTTAAGATGTCCGGGAAGTTTCCCAAACGTCTGAAGCTTCCACCCCCCCACTCCAGCAGCAACCACCCTTGCTGCATTTCACCTCCAGTGCCAACCGCCAGCCCTCGCCCACTTCACCTCCAGCGCCAACCGTCTTGCAGTCTCACGAGCATCTTGCTTTGCGAGATCGCCTTCAAGCCCGTGCCCACTCCCTGCAATGCGCCCGCTCACTCTTCGCCACGTCTTGCATCTACTCAAGCACGGCGCCTATAGCAGCATCAGCCTCCAGCAGGGTCACGCTCGCCAGTGCTTCCACACGCTCACCTAGAGCGCCAAGGCCGCGCTCGCCAGCAGCCTGCAGCAACGCCAAGCCCGCGGGTCCGCTCCAGCGCGCTCGCACCTTCCGCCTGCAAAGCCTCTCCGCCAACAGTAGCGCACCCCACCGCCACCTGCAACACCTCCAGCGGTGCGTGCAGAATCAGTGCGCGCAACAACAGGCCGCGTGCACCGCCCGCAAGTAGCCTTCGTGCGTGCACAGCCGCCCCTTCAGTAGCTGCAGCCACATTCGCCGGAGCTCCGTCCGGCCGACTCCGATCGCCGCGCGACTCGCTGCCACCACCGCTGCGAAGCTCTCGGTCCAAAGAACTTCCTTCGAGCTTCCTGCCTCCGGCCGTTCACTCCTCTTCACGCATGGCCAAGGGGAATAAATCCCCTATTTTGCTACAGTACTCATCCCGTTAATAATTACATTTTCTGCCATTGTCATCTTTTAAAGATATTTTATTGAATCTGCATTGCAAAAAATATCCTCTAGTTATTTAAAATTGCTATTTCAGCATGTTTTCTTGATTCAACCTTAATCTGAGGGCAAATTTGGCTTGATTCTCGTCTAAACTAACTACGAACAAATGTTTTTAACCGGTGAGAATTTAAATACGTCATTGCCTCCCTGTGGATACGACCCGCTCTTTTGCGAGTGGTTATTTCTTTTAAATATTGATTAGTCGATTTTCTACCACATAAACTACAAATGACTTTAAAGAACAATCGACTCATCATGCCCCAACAGGCTATTCTTCCGGTCGAGATATTCAATGTCTGGGGCATAGATTTCTTGGGCCCCTTCCCATCGTCTCACGACTATGAATATATCCTCGTAACAATTGATTATGCATCAAAGTGGATAGAGGCTATGCCGACTAGGACCAATGATCACTCTATGGTCCTGACTTTCGTTAAGGCCAATATCATTTCCCAATTTGGCTACCCAAGGACGATCATTAGTGATGGGAAACCTCATTTTAGGAATGCACACTTCACCCGTCTACTCAAAAGTCTTGGTGTTACTAATAAACGCCAATTTATCATCATTCTTATGCTCTAAAACAGATCTAGCTCTTATAATTTTAACTCTGCAAATGGGTTTTTGGGCTACATTTCGGCATCACATAGGTTAGGCATGCATTGCATTGTTTTGTTATTTTTAACATGTTTATTTGAATTTTAGGGTTAAAACAGATAAGCAGAACCCTAAAACCCTGACACTCATGAAGGTAATTGGTGAAGAAGAAGTTCAATTCAGCTAGAACTTAGCTAGATCCAGCTCCTCATAGTTGGACGCCAGCTTACTTGGGTTAGGGTTAGATCCATCTAACTTCATTCAGCTCATCCTGGTTAGATGGCAGCTCATCCTAGCTAAACCTAGCTTAAGTCAGCTCAAACCCTGCTCAACTTAGTTGAGTCTTGTTCTTCCCAGCTCCATTCAGTTCACTGGGAGCTCTAGCTAGCTCAACTAAGTTGACATTAGCTTAAGGTAGCTCAACTTAGCTAAACCAACCTCAACTCAGCTCAGATTCAGCTCCACTTGGTTGAGTCTAGCTCATCTTAGCTCCAATCAATTCACTGGGAGCCCTAGCTAGCTCAACTGAGTTGACATGAGTTCATTCCAGCTCCACCTAGCTCCACCTAGCTCCTCTTAGCTCACAGAAGCTCCAATCAACTTAGCTTAGCTACTAGTTTTTAGCTAGCTAAGCTAGGTCAGCAAAGAAGTCCACAACCAGCTTCCCCCAGCTCTAGAATAGTTGATACCAGCTCAACCCAGCCCAACCTACTCAATTTAGTAGCTAGCAAAGAACTAGCTAGCTAAAGTAGAGTAGTTGAGCTCCTACAAGGACTTCTTCAGCAGATGATAGCTCCCACAAGCTTCAAGGTAGCTCAAGGCTACTCCCTCAGCTCCTCCTCCCTAAACCCTAATCCTTCCTACCTCTTCTTCTACTCAAGCATTAGTTAAGATAGCTTAGCTAGCTTAGCTAAGCTCAAAACCAGCTCCACCTCCATGGCCATTCATCTAAACCTTGACCTCACTTCACCCTAACCACTACTCCAAGTCCACCACCTAAGCAAGCTAACTAGTCCACTCCTAGTTGGCACCACTAACCCTCATGACCCTTCACACCACCACCACCAAAGGCCACCTAATTTTCCCTCCAAAACTACCCATAACCACCACCTTAATGCACTTCAAGTTGGCGCCAAAAGAGCCTCCACATCCCTTCAAGGTGGCGCCAACTTGAAGCCCCACCATCCACCCTACACATCCCTCCTTAACCTATCTCCACCATCCATCTAGTGGTGCCACCCTTAACCCTCCTACACTTGGCGCTAGCACCACTTAACCCACCATAACTACCCCCCTACACATCCCTACACTTGGCACCAAATACCCTCAACCATCCACCACATAACCACCACCTTATAAGGCCATCCCTACCCTACACCTACCCACCTTCTAGAACACTAGGGTTGGTGCCACCTAACCCTACATCTAACACCACCCTAACTAACCCTTAACCATCCCTAGGTGGCGCCAACACACCACCTACATACACCCCTTTGCTGGCGCCAACTCCAACTTCAATCCTCACCATCCATTCACCACCATACCCCATCACCACCATCCACAAGTTGGAGCAACCTAACCAACCCCTAACCACACCTATGCTGGTGCCAACTCAACCTAACCTACACCTAAACAACCCCTCATATGGCTCCAAACAACACCCACCATAGATCAACCTAACCACCACCTACATCTTCATCTCAACCCTACAACACATTAACCTAAACCTAACTCAAGCTCTCACTTAGGGTTGGCGCCAACCATCAAGCACCCTTCCATTTTGGTGCCACCCCTCTCAACCCTAGGATCCTATAACCACCCTATACAACCCATCCTAGCCCTCCATCCGTTAACTACACCTACTCCCCTACCACTCCTATATATACCCCTACCTACCACCATTAACATTCACCTTTTGGCTACGATTAATACACCATACTTCCACCTTCCATAGACGGCCAAGAGAAGAAGAAGAAGAAGAAGAAGAAGAAGAAGAAGAAGATTAAGGGGACACTCTGTCCCCTTGGTGCCTTCCCTTCTTCTCTTGTCTCTTGTGCCCACACCAACCAAAGGGAGAAGCTAGGCAAGGGAGAAGACCTAGGGTACACGCCTACCCAAGGACTATTTTGAGGGCAGTGCATGCCCACCCTTGGAGGAGACAATTGAGGTGGAGAGCATCCACCTTGGAGGAGCCAAGGCACGCCTCCTCGTAGGGCTTGCCAAAGAGGAAGACACCAACTTGGAGGAGCTTTGCAAGGAAGGAAAAGAAGGAGATCTTCTTTTCAAGCCAAGGAGCAGCTAGGCTTGGAGCTAGAAGATTCTCTTCTTCACCAATACTATCAAGAGGATTTGTGTTTTTACTATTTCTGTATCTTCAATTTCAAGTAGAAGCATTTCTCTACATGTTTTTGTAAAACATAAATTCTATTCAATCAAAATTGCCTTCTTTTCAATTTTGTCACATTTTTTATAATTGTTGTTTTAGCACTTTTTCACTCCCTCTCCCTAATTACTCTAGGCCTCCGCATGCCTAAAGTGAGCTTAGAGAGAGGCTACTCTTGTCACCTTAGGGTTAGCTTACAGGTGTTAGTCTCTTTCCCTCTTTAAAGTGCGATTGCCTATTATTTCAAGAAAACCCAAAAAAATCTTATATTGAAAAACTCAAAAAGAAAATTGATTTCCTATTTTCGAGTAAGAGATCTAAATTTGCAAACATTACCTCCTTGGACGACCCTAGATACTCCACTATCTAGGTTACAAATTTTAAAAGCGAATCGATTTTTGAGCATTACGACTTATAAAACCCGCATATTACAAATCGCGTTAAAACCCAATCACTTACCCATAAGGTGGCCACCCAGTATCACTCGCAGACGAGTGGATAGGTTGAAGTGTGAAATAGGGAGATCAAATGAATTTTGGAGAAAATTGTAAGACCTGACAAGAAAGATTGGTCGAGGAAATTAGATGATGCACTATGGGCTTATAGAACTGCTTATATGACCCCCTTGGGTATGTCTCCTTTTCATATAGTGTATGGCAAAGCCTGCCATTTGCCTGTTGAGATTGAGCATAGAGCTTATTAGGCTATTAATGTCGACATGGATCCCGAGAACGCAAGCAAAGCGTGCTTATTAGAACTGACTAAGATTGAAGAATTGAGGAATAAGGCTTACGAGACTACTTAAGCTTATAAAGAGCGTACGGAGGTCTTTCACGATAAACACATCCTCCGCAAAACCTTCAAGTCCAACAAACGGGTCTGGCTGTTCAATTCAAGGCTCAAGCTATTCCCTATGAAACTTAAGTCCCGTTGGGATGGGCCATACACTGTCATACAGGTATTCCCGCAAGGTGTAGTTAAGATACAAACTCCCTCATCTGGTGAGACATTCAAGGTAAATGGCCAACGTTTGAAACCGTATGTCACCCTTTCTGATGGCCAGGTTTTGGACACCTACAGGATGGAGGAGCCTTAGCTCCAAGCACTCTACCACATGTAATATCTTTCCTTGCTATTGCTTTCCAATGAGGACATTATTAGATTTTGGCATGGGGGGGTATAACCTGAGGTTGTACACAGAATTTGTACGTATTTTGCATGCATGCAATTTGGACTTTTATTGCATAAAAAAAAGAGAGGAACAAGAGAAGGAACATGATGAAATCTTTATAAGCTGAATTGCAAATATAGTGAGGAGGAAAAAGAGAAAGAAGAGAGAGACACAAAGAGGAAAATGTGCAAAAATTGTGCTGATCCCGGCATTTGATTATGGAAGAGTTACCTAAGTTTTAGGCTAGATCGGATGATGAATTAAGTCCTAAAGTGCTAAAGAGAAAGAGATAAGTGAGGGATATCGACTTTAGGCCCCCTAGGTTTGTTTTAGGGCTTTAACACTCACATATTTGTTAAGATCTAAACTATTCCTTAAGAGGTTGAGGGAGTTGTGAGGTTGATGTATTAAGTCTAAGGCATAGGGAGTATTCAGTCTCGTTGCTTGCCCTTTGGTTTGTGGGACTTGGTAACCTAGGCACTCAAAAATCACACACTGGTCTAGTTCAGTGCGCATAATGAAGAATAATGGCAAAAAAAGTGTCTGTTCTGAAAATATTTTCTCAAAAATTTGACTTAGGAGTGGCTCGAAGGCACAAGTTGATTGGACGAGTTCCCGACACGGAGAGGTGGAATGAAAAAATACTCCTCTCGAAGATGCGTTATAACATACCGTCTCCTAAGATATCTAAATATCCTACCCGGGACATGGAGGCACCTTGTGCTGGTTTAGATGCCGTGGGCGGCATTATCCCGAAATGTCAATTGCTAGGGTCTGAATTTGGCTACAGAACGCAATGGGTGGCACTATCCTGAAGTGTCGAAAGCCAGGGTTCTAGGGGTTGCCATCGATGGTGCCATTCTGAAGCAACGATTTGCGAGGGACCCTGTGAGGATTGATGGTGGGAACAAGGAATCCGATACATATCTTATTTAGGGCCAATTTGATGTTGGGTTTTGGAGAATTTTCAAAAGAAAAGGGAGAAAACTCTGGAAATACTATATCTCTTCCTCTCTCTTATAAAAAATGCACTGGCAAACTAAACCTAGAATTGTTGCACATACGCTCGGATGCTTTAACCCTGGGGTCAATTAACCTCTAGGTAGTTTTTACGGGCCTTAGAAACTTTCGCAGCAGACCCAAGGTTGATGCTGGTTAGGTCCATATCTTGGCTAATACTTGAGTACCTTTAGACCTATAGTTGGCATTTCAATCTAGTCTCTAGAGGTACGACATGATAAGGCATTGTAACGGTAAAATCTAGCCTAGAGACCTGGTTTGATCCATATGATTTTGCTCGGGACTAGCAAAACTTAGGCATGGGGGTATTTGATAGGTCCACTTTAGTGGACGAAATTGGAGTCTAAGTATATTGCTATTGGAACGTGAAATTGATTTAAAGCATGCATTACATTAATAAACCATTTAAGCTTTAAAGATTATCAGTCCATTAATTTTTACATGCCTTTAATAAGTGATTTGCTTAGTTACTTATTTGGATGCAAGTCACTTTAGGAAGGACAATGTTAATGGCTTTATATCAAATATATTTGATTTTCACTAAGAAGGAAACTCTTTTCTTTTGGAAAGCCAACATAGGGATGGAAATGGAAAGAGGCCACCGCCCGGTTCCTCCTTTGGGAGATTTCAAACAAAGAATAAAAAGGGCTCTTTCCTCTTCGTTTGGGATCATCTGCGCTTCCCTCTAAGGGACCTAACAGAACCATTGCCCCCCTCCCCGATAGCCTGACGAGAGAAACTCCCTCTCCTTCATCATCCTCCCTCCATGACACCGCAACTACGGCCACGACCGTATCGTCCTCGACATATGATTATGCGGCAATCATAGAACCTAATATACCTGAATTAAGTTGGATTTTAGCTTAACTTAGGAATAATGCTTGCATGAGAATCATAATTTGCATCATAGTTGATTTGTTAGCTTTATAGATAATAATGTATTTTATGCTGTAAGTGAGAGGTGATGTTAATTGCAGATGATTCAGACTTGTGATGATAGATCAGATCATATGGATCTGATCAGGATGACAATGGGAGTCCAACGCTTCCGAAATCGTCCTGATCAGACTTCTGTAGCATCACATTCAGTTCGTAGAAGATTAGAGGCCAAGGGGCAAGATAGTACAAATCCCATAACCTCATATGTCAAATCTGCTGCACAGATGGATCTGAATCAATGATCTCAATCCAATGGTGCAAAAATCAACTCAAACAGAGCCCTGTAGCACCTACCACAAAATCGGGGAGATGGACAGTTAGGATGGTGCCATGTGGCACCATCCTAACAGCCCACTGCCGCACCCCAACCACTAGAGCATAAAACGTGGGTTGCTGGATCATCATCCAATGGCCATGATGAGGCCACGCCGTCCCCCTATCGCGCTTTCATCAACTGAGAGTGCATCTCAGCTGTTAGATCTTCATCCAATGGTTGAGAACAGTTGTGCGTGAATTATAAACATGACACAAGAGCACACATAGCGCATTGGTCGCTACCCGCACTTATAAGCACAAGACATAGAGTTCAAATTGCGCTATGCACGAAATTGGAGAGGCTGTGGTGCTTACGTGCAATTGGGCCGTTAGATCGAATTGAATAGCGCAAGGACGGCCGCGTGGCGTAACGAGGCTCGTTGGATGAGGTAGTGCAATGCACGTGTGAATGAACACCTGAATGAACGCCTCGATCAACACACTCAAACATAAGGTGGTGCTGCAATGATTTTAAGCTGTCCAATCGTAAGATTGGATGACTAGAATTGAAAGAGCACGCGTTCATGTGTGAGGGATGGGAGGCGTTGGATCGGGCGATCGTGAAGGCGCCACGTGTCGGTATCCAGTGCAATTCGTGCAATTAAGGTGCAATGGAGGTTGTTTTTAGGTGCAATTTGATTCGTTGAACTCCCGATCGATGGATCTGATCACACCTAAGGTATTAAACGATTTTGAGGGCCTAATACCTACTTTGCCCCTCATTTTAGCTATAAAAAGTGCCCAGAACTCCTATTTGAGAGGCAACTTCCACCAGACACATCACTAGTCTCTCTCTCTCTTTGCAGCATCTCTAATCTTCTTCTCGATGTTATGGATTTGAAGTGCTGCCGCACTTCACACAAGCATCCCTCAAGCAGCGTCGCAATTCATCTATTTCTCTCTCTTCTCTTTAGTATACTTGTTTTAATTCCTAGTTTAAGAACTGTTTGCAATTAGTAATAAAATTCTAATTCTACGAATATCTGGTCTCTCTTTTTATGCTTTAATTAGGTTAGACTAGTTAGTACGAAAAGCTTTGAAAATCTCAATTTGCCTCCCTACGACCAACTCAGGACTCACCAATTCTGACTTATAAATTTATTTGTCTCAACGTGATTTGCAATGACAACGATATAAATCTTTTTACACATTTCACGGCGAACAACATATCAACCATGATCACCACCGTGCAACCTGTGACCACCCACCACCGGCGGCCTCTTCCTCTCCGACTAGCAACCACTGGTCACTGTTCGACGCACCACCACCATCATCAGAATGCCCCGTCGTAATCGACCTTCTTCGAGCTTCTCGCGACCCGCCACCGCTTCTCTTCCATGCATGCACGAGGGAAACTTTTCCCCTATTTTGGGTTGAATTACTATTTACATTTCATGCCATTTCCACAATGATGGAACACCATCATGAGCCATAACTAGTTCAATTTAGTTATTACCAAGGAATAAATGCTCCTACATAACTGCTAGAGAGCCATAATTCATTACATAACCATTCTGAGAGAAAGACAAGAAACCAGGGTTAAAATTATAATTTTACCATCATATCTTGAATGTAGAATAATTTCAGGTTTTCTTAGGGGTTAATTAAGAGTCAAATGGTCTTAAATATCCAACAAGCGGGATAACACAAACAGAAAAGGATTTTCGTGTGTTTTGAGAATTAAATGACTTTTTGAAATCCTAAAAACAGACTCGCTTAATCAAATGAGGTTTTAGTTAGGATAAAATTCACCTAAGCCCTCTAAAAATTATATAAAAATATTCTCTAGGGTTTGGTACCTTCAATTTGACCAGTAGAACCTATCTTGACCCAAAATAGAGTTTTAGACTGACATTTGCCCTAATTTGGGTTTTTACATAAATTACCCAGTAAAATTTGGTCAAAATAAAAATTTAACTTTACCATTTGATACCTTAGGTCCAAATTAGGTTTGTACCAAAAGTTGGGCCCAATCTGAGACTATGTTGACCAAGTTTGCAACTTGGTCCTGTCTGATCACACATATGCCCTTAACTTTCAAAATCCTTATAAAAAGGCCCCTAACTTTGTCAGAATTTTCAAAAATAGGTCCTTTCCGCCATGAATCCTATTCCTACAAACTCCAACGACCTAAAATTGGCAAGTTCTCCTTGATTCCTTGACGAATCCCTCTTAGATTTGAAAGGGAAGTTCGTCAAGAAATTCCCTTTCTTTTGAGCCAATTCCCACACCACAAAACCTTCCCAATCTCTCATGCGAATGCATGAGAGATTTGGGTATCCTAGAAAACTCCTATTCCGGCAAGCATTCCTAGCTTGGATGCTTGGCTTCCAAGCACAAATCGACCTCCTAAGCCCTATATAAGAACCTCCAGATCATACCGAACCTCTCAAGCTCGATTTCAATCGGATCTACCTAAATTCTTCCCTCCTAATCCGGTCGAAAGGCTCCTCGAGCTCCGACAACTCTCCTTGCCTCTCCTCGTCATCCGTCTGCAATACCAGCGGCAAATTAACCTTCCTTATCTTCCTCCGTGTCGCGCCATACCAGCGAGCGTCTCTCCCTCCGTCTTCCTCGTCGTTTCCTTCTCACCGGAGTCACCTTCATCTCAGGTGCCGGCCATACCCCAACTGGCATCTCTTCTACCCCTCTTTGTTCGCCAATCACCTAGATAAGTTCCCTAGCTCCTCTACTTTCTTTACACATCAACAGCACTTCATTTAGACCACTGTATCACCTACAACCACCTTCACATTCCTCCGCTCCGACCAGACATCCGGTGAGGCTCCTCGCTCATCCCACTACTCCAAACACCTCGCCAACCATCTCACGACCTTTTCCACACCACCCTCTTCAAAACCCCCATCCTATTTTACTCTATTACGCCTCCAAACCATCTGCCGAACAACCCACCTCCAGACCTTCATTTCCGCCTTCGCCAGCCACCTACGACCATCTTCGCAGCTTGCCACTGCCACCCACACCTTCACCGCATCCCTGCAAAGCTCCTAAACGTATTTAACTTGGCCGCAAGGCTGTATTCTTGTTTTCAGGTCTTCACTGCCTCGATCGCCAATAGTGAAGCTTCGAGCGAAGCTTGAAGCTCACTCCAGCACCTGCACGCCCCAGACGAAGCCCTAGGCACAGCGGAACGTCTCCAGAAGCGCAACCAAGGAGCCAATTTGGCTCTCTAACTGAGCCTTTGACCATAATCGCTCGAAGCATCAGCAGCGGCCCACGCAGAGGAAGGGAGGTGGGATTAGTCCCACCTCGGAAGCTAAGAAGCTCCCGCACCTGCATAAGTTGATTTTTTGTTCTGGGCTTATTGCCTCAAAACACGGTTTGAGGTCCCATTAGCCTCACTCGATCTGACCCGCCTAAGCTCTCACTCCTCGCTCACCACCCACTGTTGGTGAGCCTGGACCTGGATGCACGCTTGACTCGAATACTCGATTACCCGTTACTGTGGAAGGCTTTGGGAGAGCAGATCCCCAAGAGAGAAAGAGAGAGTATAAGGTGATGGGGGGGGTTTTTGCTCTCACTGGTACCTGTGCGACCCTTAGTCACAGAAAGAAGCAGAGAAAGAAAGGAGAAGAGAAGAAGAGCAGCTAAGACAGAAGCAAAGAAGAGAGAAGGAAGAGACCCTTGAGTCCCTTGGAAGCACTGTAGCAACTGGTTATTTAAGCCGTCTGATACAAGCCTCTGCCATCTAATTGCATACATTTGAGGCTTTATTTCCTTGATTGATACTGCTGATCTAATTACTGTTATTGTGAGGAGTAATTGGTGATTCAAATCACCATTTTACTCCATTCCTTTTGCACATTGATACTTGACATTATTATTATATCTATCCCTTATATTTTTAATTCAAATTGTGATCTTGAGTTTTAAATTGCCATATTGCTCCCTGTGTTCGACCTTAGACTTTCATTCGAGTAATAAATTGTATTTATTTTTCGTACTGATTCAACTTATGCTGCAACGCATTGATTTTAAAATCCGTTTCAAAGCGACTAACACACATCTTCAAATTTTGATTTTTATTATTTTATTGAAGTGAATTTGCGGCGTTACACTTATGCTTTCTCATAATTGTTCAACTCATGTTTCTCACTTTTGATTGCATCAAATTGTGACTCAGATTTACAATCTAATACGCATGAAAGTAAAAATTAGATGCGATGCCACTGCACATGCACTATTCACATATTTGGAGCTTTGATTTCTTACGTGAATTTGTGTAAATAACTCTTGACTTCTCTATAAATTGGGGGTTCATATTCAGAGCAGCATATCCATTGATTGATTTGACAAATATTTTTGCGAACATGATTGTTACATATCTGTGATCTTATTGGTATGTTCCTACATGTGGATATGACCTAATCCATCGTGGTTAGTTTTCACTGATGTGTATTTTTGATCTGGGATTTTTCCATCATGATTTACATTATTGCGACGACATAATTTTCTGACACATCATCTGACAAGTGAAATCTCCCAATCACCTGCTGTATGTGCCATTTGGAGTTCCCAGTGCCTTTTCTCAAGTGGCTCAATAGGCGGGGAGGGGAAGCGGGTTTTTGGCTGGTATCATATTTAGCCAACCACAACACATACTGAGTGCCCCTGGTGCCAACGTATTTGTTGGTTACAGCAGAACAAAGAGCTCGGAGATGATCGGTCGGTCCCTTAATGAAGGGAAGGGCTTCTGATGAGGGCGTGTTTCGCGAATTAAAATTAGAGGTTTGGAGGGCTCGTCATTGTAGCTCATAAAATGCGTCTATTAGATAAAATTTATAATCGAAACTCGAAAAGTGAGTCCCAGGTCGAACACGGGGAGGCAAAATGATGAGAACCTCATCATGAACCCTAACTAGCATAATCTAACCTAGATATGCAATAAAAAGCTCCTACATTACTCAAAGAAAGGCTTAACTTAGAGAATTCTGATTTCAAAAAGAAAACAAGTCATAAGGGGTAAAAATGCAATTTCACCAACACAATTTGCAAACAGGGTAATTAAGGGTCCAAACATAGGTCAAACTAACCTAATAAGAAGGAAAGTGGGATGATTTGATCCAACAAGGGTTACAGCAACTCCAAGGAATTAAATGACATTTTGTAACCCTAAAACAAACCCACTTCAATTCATGAGGTTCGAGGTAGAGTAAAAATTGAATAAACCCTCTAAAATTCATAGAAAAATAATCTCTAGGGTTTAGAACCTTCAATTTGGCCTTGGGAACCCATTTTGACCTACATTGAGAACCATGCCCAATTAATGATTTAATTTGGGTTTTTACGTAAATTGGCTGGTCAAACAAGGTCTGACCTAGAAATAAAATTCACCATTAGAATCCTTAGGTCCCACTTAGTCCTGCATAAAAACTTGAACTTAATATGAGACCTTCTTGACCGACTTTGCATTTTGGTCCTCATCTATTACTTTTTGACCCTCAATTTTCGAAACCCTTGCATTTTGACCCCAGGATCTTCGTCATTCTTTGCATACAAGTCCCTCCTGCAAATCTCTGAGCAGCGCCATGCTCCGGTGACTTTGCGCGGAGCATGGCGCCGCGCAGGGTGAGGGAGGGTACTTGCCAATTGAATAGGGTGTTCCCTGCGACGTCTGCTGTCGCAGGGACACCGCCATGACCTCTGCCCTCGCCCACACCTTTCGTGCGAATGCACAGAAGGTATGGGTCGCAGTTCCGACCACTCTCCGCAGAGGGAGGCACATCGCCTCCCTGCGCCCACCCCTCCACCTCCGCCTTTATAAGGACCAACGTCGCCAGCCGACTCGGTAGCTCGGTCCTGACGGAGAAAAACCCCCACCTTTCCTCTCTTCCCACTCCGGCAGAAACCCACCATCTCCGGCGGCTCCTCCTCCTCTGTCTCGTCGCTCTACTGCAATACCAGCAGCAGAGCCACCTTCGCCCGCTCTTCTCGCATCGCGCCGTACCCAGCGCGTGCCCTCCCGCTCTCTTCCTCGCCGCTGCCCTCCCCCTCTGGGTATTTCTTCTCCGGCGACAGTCGATACGACTGCCGCCCTGCTCCTTTCCCTTCGACCCCGTAATTAGGTCAGAACTATTCCCCATCTCTCCCTCTTTCTTTTCCTTACTGTCTTTCATTCGATTAAACCCTCGACTGCTCCTGTCCACCGTCACCTTCCTCGACTCCGGCCACCCTCCGGCGAGATGCTCCCATCGCTCCGCAGCCCCACACGCCTCTCCGACCCTCACGTAACCTCCACCTCATCACGCTGAACAATCTCCGCCCACCCACTGCCGCTCTACACCCTCTCATCGCTCCCCCGAACACACCCACACCTCCGGTCACAGGACGACCTAGGCACGCACGCCTAGGCCGCCCCACAACCTGCTGCACCTCGCACCACCTTCGCCGTGCCACGGCGAAGGTCCCTCGCTAGTCTGATTAGGCCGAGAGGCCGTGCTTCTGTCTGACAGGGTCGTAGCCCCAGCCGCCATTAATGACAACTGAAGCAGCATCGAGGCGAGCTCCAGGCCCTGCAGCTTCAGGATCCCAGGTGCTGCAGGTTGGGGTGAAGTCTGCGGAGACTTCTGCCTCAGCATTTGGCACCGATAGTGGCTGCAGCTGAGTGGAGAGCAAGGCGGAATCGTCTTGCGGGCGCGCGCGAGAAGAGCGCAAAGGATAGTCCCACATCGTGAGTTTACCAAACCCCGCAGTAGTATAAGTTGATTTTGTGTTTTCTACTGGTCGCCTCCGAAAGCATTGGGGTGAGGTCCCTCACCTTACTCACGCTCGCCTAGTCCGCGGTTTCACCTCGCGGATCTGGCGGGATCCGACCTGACCCTATCTGAGCACACCTCGCACATCACCCACACACCGGTGTGCCTGGTCACGGGCACGAAACCCGACCCGATTACCCGCGGCTCTGGGAGAGCGTCCTGTGAGTGGTTTACAGAGAGAGAGAGATACGTGCGGGTAGAGGGACAGGGTAGGTTTTGCTCTTTCTGCAGGGACAGGGTGCGAGGGAAGAAGAACACACTTGGCCGAAGGAAGAAGAAAGAAGGAGAAGGCCAAGGAATAAAGCAGAAGAAGACCGCAGAAGAAGAAGAAGGAGAAGCACAAAGGAAGCACTGTAGCAGACACCACCTAAGCCGTCTGATTGAGAAATCAGACGACGGATGAAGCTCTACAGACAAAGCAAAGAAGAAGAAAAAAGAAAAGAAAAGGTGCTGCAGCTGAAAGAAAAGAGAAGAAGGAAGAAAGAAGAAAAAGAAAAGAGAAGATAAAGAAAGAAGAAGAAGAACTGAAGAAGATCAAGAACTATGAAGAAAGAAAAGAGAAGAGAAAGAAGAAAAAAAGAAGACAGGCAAAGAGAGAAAGAAGAGAAGAAGAAAAAGCCAAGAAACAAAATCTACTTCTCCCTCTCTCTCTCTTTCTCTCTCTTATTTTTGTAATAAAGAAGCATTGTACTTCTAGAATTCTAGTAGCTCCTTGAGTTCGACCACAGAAGAAAAACATTTCTGAGTAAAATTGTAATAGTGGCAATGACGACAAACCGTAGCTATTTTATCTGTACCACAACAACATTACTATAATAAGAACAAACAAAAGGCTAAGCTTCGGTGTCATCATCAGACACTACAAACGTTTGGTTTTGAAAATCCGCGTTTCTCTTTTATTTGTTTTTGGTCGTTTTTATCTTTTCTAATTTTTTTGGTATTTTTAGCAAGCAAGAGATCAGGTCGATGAATTCTAGCTAATCTACTTGCAAAAATTTAAGAGAGAGAGAAACAATCATCTATTTATAAAGAATTGTTTGTTACAACTACGAAAGTGGAAAATCTACACTACGAAAGCGAAAGAAAGATGGAAAGAGGTGAGAGAAATTCCCCTCGACGGTCGCTTGGAGGACGACTCGCTCTGACATTGCCTGGAGGAAGGCGGTGAGGAGCGAGACGAATAGGGACAGAGCCAAAGGATGGAGGGCGGGGCAGGAGGCATTGCAGCAAGGATCTTCTTCCCAAAGGAAGGTGAGAAGACAGGCACGGGATGCTCCACGAATGGGGATGAGGGGAGGAAAAACTATTTGGTTTTCTACTCTAGAGGAGCATCCCGTGCTTGGGACAACCTCTCTCTAGAGCCTTGGAGGTGGTGAGAGGAAGAAATGAAGAGATGGTTTGGAATGGTGGTAGGTAGGTCCTTTTATAATGGAGAAAGAAGAACAAATTCGTATATGGGTCATTTCTGACATCCGTAAATGTCGCTACAGATCCACCCTTTTTGTCACTGAAGATTCACACCTTTAATTCCTTTACTGGCGCGCACGGGCCATTAGTGACAGCTGCAAGTGTTACTAAAGGCCTGCGCAACTGTTGCTGAAGACCCGCGCATACCCCTGCTGGCGCACGGGCCATTTTTCTTTTCTTAATTTTTTGGCCTTTTGGAGTTTGAGAGTGTCGGGATAACTTTTTTCGGCTGCCCAACCCGCCCAAGACTCGAAAAGGACTTTAAGTGCTAGGCATTTAGTGAAAAGAGTAAAAGTCTCACTAGGCGACCATTAAAATAAACTTTGGGTTTCTACGACCCTAGGTGACCTTGCCTAGAGGTTTATCTTTTCGAATGGTAGCTTTCTCCCTACTTTTATTTATGGGGTCAACACAAGGGCGAACCCAGTGTATATCTCCCCGGTTTATTTTACTTCCCCGCTTCTTCCCTAAGTGTTTTGGGAATTATTGTACATTTTTGTGAGCTGGGCTCTGGACAACCGGCCAATGGGCTGTTACTCATGGCAACTTGCCAGCCATACTCGTGCGGTGAAGTGTGGTTTTGTTTATTTTTTTCCCCTTTTTCTATTTTTTTCTATATTTTTATTCCTTTTCTTCTTCTTGTTTTTTTTTAGGTAGGTGGCTTCCATGATCTAAGATTTACCTAAAGGCAGTACGACGAAAATGATCTTGTGGGTAGGCTCTGGATAACTGGCCGATGAGCTGTTACCACTGACAACTCGCTAGCCATATCACCCTAGATAGCTCATTAGCTACCTAATTTTTGAAGAAACCACTGAAAAGTGAGTCAATGCAAAAAGTGTGTAAATGCTTATACTTAAAATCCCCTCAAATCAGAGGGCGGGTAGATAAGTCGTATACTTATCATCCTAAATTATTTACCGAATTAAAATAAGATTGACTTAACGAGGGCTCGAGACTAAATCCACATTCGAGTGGTCACCCGGGCTAATTAAGCCCGAAGACCGAAAGAGTCTAAGTATTCAGGTCCTATCGTATCATTTCCTAAAGTTAATAACTTCCAAATGCCTAAGTTCTCTTTTCCTAATTTCTTTCTTTTTTATCTTTTTCAAATTTTCAATTTTTTTTTATTTTATAAAAAACTAAAAGAAATTCTATGGAGTTAACAAAATGATTTCAGGAATTGATTATCCATCCCCCATGCCTAAATGATGCAATGTCCTCATTGTAAAACAAAGACATGAAAATGGTGGAGTAAACAGAATATTACCTGAACATCGTTAGAAATTCGGTCAGCTCTGCAGAGAACGTGAAATATAAACGCGTGCTAAATTTAATGCCTTCAGTTAGGCATAATATACATACAAGGAAGAAATTGAAAATTCACAAGTGCGGGTCAGAATCAAAATCAAAAGGTTGATCCTGAGACCTGTCAGCAGAAGATGTCCACAGACATGGACCAGATTATGATGCAGACCCATTGATGATAATGTCATCAACTATATCTAGCTTTATTTAGTCAATTTTCATCATTAAATGCTCCTACATAACCATTAGAAGGCCATAATTCATTGCAAATCTTTGCTGAAAGAAATATAAGAAACCAAGGTTAAAACTAAAATTTTACCACTATATCATGAATGCAGAATAACCGTGGGTTTCTCCAGGGGTTAATTAAGCGTTAAATGATCTTAAAAGTCTAACAAGTGAGTTAATACAGATAGAAAAAGGTTTTCGTGTGTTTCGATAATTAAATGACTTCTAAAATCCTAAAAATAGACCCACTTAATTAACTGAGGTTCCAGTCATGATAAAATTCACCTAAATCCTCTAAAATTCATAGAAAAATATTCTCTAGGGTTTGACATCCTTGATTTGACCATTGAAACCTGTCTTGACCCAAAACAGAGCCACAGACATACTTTTGCCCTAATTTAGGTTTTTACATAAATTACCCAGTTGAACTAGGTCAAAACCAAAATCCAACTTTACCATTGGATTCCTTAGGGCCAAATTGAGTTTGTATAAAAATTTGGTTCCAATATGAGATTATCTTGACCTAGTTTACAATTTGGTTCTGTCTGACTCTTTTCTCTCACATGTATGCCCCTAACTTTCGAATAAATTACATTTGGGTCTCCAACTTTATCATCTTCTTCTTCAAATAGGTCCCTACCGCCCTCAACTCCTAATCCTAAAGCCCCGACGACCTTCAAATGGGAAGATCTCCTTGATTTCTCGCTCAATCCCTTCTAAAATTGGAAGGGAGATTCCTTGAGGAGTTATCTCTCCAATGCACCCGTCCCTGAACCCTACAACCTTCCCAATCTCTCATGCGAACGCATGAGAGATTGGGTATCTTTTAAGTTTCCAACTCTAGTGACCTTCCGAGCTTGGGAACCTTGCTTCCCAAGCTCTAATCACCCTCTCACGGCCTATATAAGACTCCCCTAGGCAGACTGTTCTCCCCAAGCTCAATTTCAACCAGATCTACCCCAAATTCTTCCCTCCTAATCTGGTCAAAGGGCTCCTCGAGCTCTGGCGACTCTCCTTGCCTCCCCTCATTGTCTGACTACAATACCGGTGGCGGATTCCTCTCCCTCAGCTTCTTCCGCATTGTGCCATACCAGCTGGCGTCTCCCAATCTTTGTCGTCGTCGCCGTTACCACCCACCGGAGTGCTTTCTCCCCGAAGTCGGCCATACCATAACCGGCATCGCTTCATCCCCTTCATCCATTAGATTAGGGTTAGATTAGTTTATTTTAGCTTGTAGGTTAGTTTCTCACTCTTCTTATCCTTGTTTCGACCCTCGACACATGCTATCACCTCCATCTTCCTCGTCTCCGGCAATCCCTCCGGTGAGGCGTCCTTGCCGCTACACCCTTCCATCCACCTCGCCAAAACTCTCATAAGCTCCGCCACACCACCCTCTACAAAACCCCTATCCTGCTACGCCGATTCCATCTCCCAAACCACCTACCGAACACTACCATGTTTGTAGCTCCGCCCCAACCTAATCCTCCGCGCACACACACAACCATAGCACGCCGCAGCCACCACCTCACTCACCACTCCCTTGTGAAGCTCCTGAGCATTTTTAATGCGGCCGAGAGGCTTTCTTCTTATTTTCAGGTGCAAAGAGATAAGCTGCCGTTGACGGTAGCTTCAAGCGAAGCTTGAAGCTTGTTCTTGCCACAGCAGCTCCAGGTGAAACCTCCAGGTAACGCGAATTCGTTCCAAGAGCACGTCCAGGCTTCCACTTGGGAGCATTGAGCGCTCCTTCTGTCCCAATTGCAAGTATCATCCAACTGCAGCTTCACGCAACAAAGTTGTGGGATTTAGTCCCACCTCAGAAGCGCACAGGCATTTGTAGCTGAATGAATAGGATTTCTACCTCTGGCTGTTTGCCTCAAGTCACTGGAGGTGAGGTCCCCACTCACCCGCACTCACCTGACCCACCTAACTCAAGCACACCTTGGCTGCGACCCATGCTCATAGCCCTGGACCCGGGTACACACTTGATCTGAATACTCGATTACCGTTACTGTGGAAGGCTCTGGGAGAGCGGAACCCAGAGAGAGAAAGAGAGAGAGAGAACACAGGGACAGGGGGTTTTGCTCTCACTGGTACCAATGCGACACTTAGTTGCAGAAAGAAGAAAGAGTTCTGAAGAAGAAGAAAGGAGAAGGAAGAAGAGAAGCAAAGAGAAGTAGAGAAAGGAAGAGAAAAACATTGCAGAATCAGACATTTAAGATGTATGATCCTACTATTAGACATCTGATTTGAGCTTCTTAAACTTGATTGATATTGTGTTCTACTTGTTATTATTGTAAGGAGTAATTGGTGATTCAAATCACCATTTTACTCCCTTCTTTTTGCACATTGATACTTGAAATTATTGCTATATCATTCTGAATCAATTCTGATTACAATATCTCATATCTTTTATTTAGAATTGTGATTGTGAGATTAGTGTGTGAATTCTTACTTGCTCCCAGCAAATGACCTCGGACTTTCATTCAAGTATAAATTTTATCTGTTTTTTCGCATTGATTCTATCTATACTGCAACGCGATGATTTTTAAACCCATTTCAGAGCGACTAACACCCATGCCCTAGGGTCGAGTGGTTCTCAGGTTTTGGATGAAAATCATCTAGAATCGAAGATTGTTGAGCTTGCGGGCCAGGCCTGCGGTTTGGTGGTGTGCAACCCAAGACCAAAGTGTCGAACAATGTGTAAAGATGGTTCATTTGGTGCGGAAGTCCACTTAACGTTCAGCTCAGAAAAATAATCAGTTATTTCGAGCTTGGGTTGCACGTGAAAGATATCGTAAGGGTCCTGGTAGAAAGTAGGTGATTTCAAGTCAATAGGTACCCTTTGATCTAAAATCAAAGTTCCCTCAGAATTAGCCTCTGAAATTTTTATTTCAACAATTCTATCCTCCAACATCAAGAGCTCAGGCTCCGGGACCTCCAGCATACCGCTCACCCCATAAGATTTACCCAAGTCCAAAAATCGTGGCTGACTCATAATTGACTTGGATACAATGATTTCCAAATCAAAATCAATTCCTTCGGAGTGTGGTTGAGGAATAGGGCTACTGATTGAATCTTCTAGTAAATGAGGATCCGAATCCTCCAAGTTAACCCCAATCGAATCCAAATCTTCAATGAATGGGCTATCAAATGGTTCATCAGATTCCTCAAGCCCATTTGTCTCACTAAAATCATCTTCCTTATGCTCAAGTAAGACATCACTAAGAGATTTTTCACCCTCAAAGTCAAAGAATCCATGATCCTCATTTATATATGTCTCAAAATCATATGTCATTTCATGGTTCGTGGAGACATATTTTTCGTCATTCCCTAGCTCTGGGATCTCTGGTGAGAAACTCTATTCATCCTCAAAGGGTTACTCTAGACCAACCTTATCATCTCCAATCTCAGAATATGTATCCCTCCCGACAGGCACCTGAGCGGGTTCAGACATTGGCTCTCCTGAAGGGAGTTCATCTTGAGAATCATCCTAAGATTTGACTAGGGCAACCACAAATTTCATCCTCAACCTCCATAATTTCCCAAGGAGAAACTCACCCAGGTCCCTATCCTTAACACTTTGGAGCAAATCCAATAGAGAACTATTAAGTTTATCAATCATTTTGATCATCAGCTCCAATGCTTTAGTGCATGGTGTTAGCTGAGCTTCTAAAGATTGTATAGTGTTCCTCAAATTAGCCAACACCCAATCCTGGATCTGGTTCACCTGAGCCGACTGGTTCAATTCAGGTTTGGGTGAGTTTGGGTTAAATCTAGGGGAGTTAAGATGTCGAGGTTCTCAGGTCCCTCTCTGATAGTAAGTCATTTCAGGTTGTTCAAAGAATAGTGATGACCTATTTTCAATGGAATACTGGGGAGGGTAGGTGTTATAATCAGCATATCCTTCCTGATTGTAGATCGGGTTGGTTTTGTCATCAAAGGATGGAGATCTATAATCATTATAGCTCTGGGAAGGATAGTAATCATAGTCTTGTTGTCCAGGGTTAGACCCTAGACATTAAGGTTCGGATTCATATCCCCAATCAAAGTTATCCTGGCTAGTGGATGGGTAATCATAAGTCGAGCCAGGATAGTAATCATCTTGAGGATACGTGTTGGTAGGAGGGTAGGATTGGAAATGTGTGAAAGATGTGGAAGGATACATTGTGGAGTAGGAGGGAAAACAGAAGAGAGAAAGGTGCCCTGCAGTACAATCAACCAAACCAATGACCTGCAGACTCCTAGGACCCGTTTTGAGATTATAAATGATTTAGTCTAATTTTATCCGGTAAACCCAACCAGTTAGAAGGAGGAACTGGGGAGAAGGTTCTTCCTTTGGCTTGTGCCTTCTGTTCCTAGTGTACCCCTGAGCTGCGGTCATTTGACACTACTCCCATAGCTAGACATCAGATGGACCAGCAGAAGTAGATTAAGCAAAAAAAATCTCAGTCTGAGCCTTGAAGAGTGAATCAATCCTTAAGGCCAACGTCTACTTGGTTTTAATTAGGCTTGGGATGATTGTGCTCTTGAAATGTAATGGGTCCTTTAGATGGGTTGTGCCCTTAATGATTGATTCAAATGTGTGTGCGTTTACAACTAGGGTTTACAAATAAGGTTATGTGATGATGTGTCTTGGTGACCCCATATTTATGGGCTATTTAGGTATTTTAATGGCTAGATAATAAGTTATCTTTAACATTTATTTAGCATATATTAGGATGTAAATATATTAGTTTATGTTTTTAACTTAATTGCATAATTCATGCATTGCATTCATAATTAAATGCATTTAGAATTAAGTTAGAATAGCTTGTGAGTGCATTACATGTATTGTTTGGTTTTAACATAGAAAGTAAGGGTTTGCATATAAATAACCCCTTATTTCTTTTCTTTCTTTTATCTCCAACGGGTGCATGCAGGAGAGTTGCACCGGCTATAATGCACAAGCGACAATCGTGGATCCCTATTCCCTACGATGTTCGTCGCTTCACCTCTTCTTCAACCAACGTCCGCCTGCACGCCTCCTCCTGCAACATAAAAGAAGACTGTAGCCACACCATCACCGGCAAGCCACCATCCCCAACCCACTACTGTGCAGAGATCAAATTCTCCTCCATTCCACCACTGCCGGCCTCCTACTGTGTGCACAACTCCACACCACTGCAGGCAAGCAGGGTGACAGACTGCTGCACCACCATTGGTTTGTGCAGATACCGTGTGCAGATATCGTGAGCACCTCAGCGTGCGTTGCCACCATTGTCAACACCCTCGCTACCTCCATGCATCACCTGCACCTTCATCTTTCCAGTCACTTAAGAGGTACCTACAACAATTGCGCATCTACTCCTTTCCACGAGACGACCACCTCAACAGAATAGCCACCACCCGTCGCCCCCTCCTCATGAGTGCGCCACGCCTCTTGGTGCGCATAGCTGCAGCAAGCAGCCCCGACTAGCTTCCAGCACGTGTGCCATCGCTGTGCCCTCTTGTCTCCAACGCACGCCCCCCTTTGCTGTGCTTCCGTCTGCCCGAGCAAGTTCCCACGCCCAGCAGCAACACTCACCAACACCTGCACGCCCTATGCGCCACCAGCAGTAGCAGTCGTGTCCTCCATCACGCCCGCAACATGCGCCCGCGCACCCTTCAGCAGCGTGCGCTAGCTTCCTCTCCCACACGTTGCGCACGTCCACGCGCGGTGCCCAGCTGCCCACGCAGACGCAGTAGCCACTACCGCCGCGCCTGTAGTGTGCAGCAGCAACATCTGCACTCCGCCAGCTCCAACGGTCGTGCCTCCCCGCATGTGTGCGCGTGCCTCCATAGCAACAGCCAACAGCCACAGCCACTTGCCGCCACTCCTTTCCTCTGTGTAGCCGGCTCCAACCACCATCAGACACGCTACCACCATCGCCGAGTAGTCCTTCGCTCACTCAACCTCCGGTGAGCATCTTGCCTTCAACCGTGGCCTCCTTCGTGTGCACGTTCAAGGGGAACCAATTCCCGTATTTTGCTACAGTAGAAGTGGTATTAAAATTTACATTGCTTTGCCATTGCAAGAGGGATTTTTGTTTAATTAATACTATATTGTGGCTATTTTAATTAAATACCCCCCCACTTTCACACAAATGCAATTTCTGCATAACTTCTCATTGCTATCTTGATTTAAAGGCGGATTTGGCTTGCTTTCTTGACAAAATCAACAGTGAACTTTCATTTTTGATATTAATGACTTTAATTAGGCAATTGCCTCCCTGTGGATACGACCCGCACCTAATTGAGTGGTTACTTTAATTACTTTGATTAGTCGATTTTGTACCACTTTAAAATACAACGACAAATCATCTTAATCATCTTATTCGAAAGCAAAAATCGACACGTCATGTCTTTTAGGGTTCAACCTTGCTTAGTAGTTTTTAGAGTTTAATCTTTAGGTGTATTCAATCAAGGTTCAGTAGAACACTCCAAATTTTGAAAGCATTGGTGATGATATATTCCATTAGAAATCAGAAAAAAAATGTGGAGTGCTAGATTTAGCCCTAAAAATCAACCCTAAGTGGCAAGCTACTGATGAATCACTTTTATCTTAAGTAGTGCGGCCCAAACAATTCAATAAATTGACCTGTTGCACCACTTAGTTAAGGCACACAGATGTTTAACCTATTCAGATTTCTACTCACTTATATGTATTGAGTTGAATTGTACCAGGTCTATAAGTCAGATCCCTGTTAAGTGGCAGAATCAACGTGATTGTGCGCCTTAGGATGAGAATTTGTGGGTATTAAGTGTATCTCTTTAATTAAATCCCACAAGAGAAGAATGTTTTTTTTTTATATGCGGTTGGGTGAGATGAGTGGAGTGACAATCAAACAAACAAAATCTACCCTAGGGTTTATGCAAGCACCTAAGTTGATTTGGGTTTGCATTATTAGGTTATGGAATGAAAACTAGGGTGGGGGTGCTGGGGATAAACTTACAAAACATTCATCCACACTTTTCTTCGATCTAATTGCTCTGGCCCGCCTCGGATGAGTACTTGCAATCACAGTAAGATCAAAGAAAAAGTGAGATAAAAGTTTGGTAAGGCAGAAAAATATGGAAAAAAAAATCAATGAGCGTTGCTTCCCCAGCAACGGCGCCAAAATGATGAGGGCATGTTTCGCGAATTAGAATTGGGGTTTCAAGGATCCGTCGTCGTAGCTCGCAAAATGTGTCTATCAGATAAAATTTATAACCGAAACTCGAAAAGTGAGTCCTAGATCGAACACGGGGAGGCGTACGTTTGATTTTGAAAATACGTGTTTCTCTTTTATTTGTTTTTGGTCGTTTTTATCTTTTCTAATTTTTTTGGTATTTTTAGTAAGCAAGAGATCAGGTCGATGAATTCTAGCTAATCTACTTGAAAAATTTAAGAGAGAGGAAGAAAGAGAGAGAAACAACCATCTATTTATAAAGAATTGTTTGTTACAACTACGAAAGTGAAAGAAAGATGGAAAGAGGTGAGAGAAATCCCCTTTGACGGTCGCTTGGAGGATGACTCGCTCTGACGTCACCTAGAGGAAGGTGGTGAGGAGCGGGACAAATGGGGACGGATTCGGAGGACGAAGGGCGAGGCAGGATGGCATCGCGATGAGGATCTTCTTCCCAAAGGGAGGTGAGAAGATGGCTACGAGATGCTCTACGAATGGGGATGAGGGAAGGGAAATCTATTTGGTTTTCTACTCTGGAGGAGCATCCCAGGCTTGGGACAACCTCTCTCTAGAGGCTTCGAGGTGGTGAGAGGAAGAAAGGAAGAGATGGTTTGGAATGGTGGTGGGTAGGTCCTTTTATAGTAGAGGAGGAAGAACAAATTTGTATATGAGTCATTACTGACGTCCGTAAATGTCGCTACAGATCCGCCCTTTCTATCGCTGAATATCCGCACCTTCAATTCCTTTGCTGGCGCGCACGGTTCATTAGTGACAGCTGAAGACCCGCACATACCCTCGCTGGCACACGCTCCGTTGGCACTGCGTGCTTCACCTACCCGTGTCGCATGCGCTTGCACAAGCTGAGCCGTGCTGTCGCTCTGCTGCGCGGTATCGCATTACGCTGCCCCCCGCGCGTGCACACGTGCCTTGCCACTGCTGTGTTCAATTCCTCAATTGGGGGGGCAGTAGGGATTCAAACTCGTGCCCCTCCCTTGAAGTCCAGCGCCCCAACCAACGTGCCAAGATGTCGAATGCGTTGAGCGGATGACTTAACGCACGTGGTGGACGAGAGCTTCTCAGCCGTTGGATCAAGATCCAATGGCTGGGAATGATGGTCGCGGATGATGGGGAGGTGGGAGCAGGCGTTGCTGGCCGATGTTGGGTGGCCTAGATGGTGCCACGTGGTGCCATCTGGGCTATCCATACTTCCTTCTATTGCAGAGGGTGCCACAGTGCTTGGATGGAGTTGATTTTCACGTTGCTGGACTGCGATCATCGCTCCGGATCCATCCGTACAGTTGGATTTTTCATCCGAAGCCTATAAGGATGTCGCATTGCCCTCTTGGCCGTTGATCCTCCTAGGACTTCATATGATGCTACGGGACTCCGATCTAGACGATTTCGGCGGCATTAGCCTTCGATCATCGTCCTGATCAGATCCATACGGTCCGATTGTCCATCCGAAGCCCTGAAATAAATCATCTTCTCTCCTGACCATAAAAAGGACCTAATTAACCTAAAATATATACAACTACTCTAAATGCAGAATGATGTATGCCATACAATATTTATAACATAAAATGCAAATCTAAGTCTACGAACATGCATGATTAGACCTTTTAACCTAAATAGATGTGTCTATATCAGCTTCGTTCGAGAGCTATGATGACCCGAGTCTCGCCAGTTGACGAAACTCGAGTTGCCTTGTGCTAACAACTAGCACATTCTAACCATAAGATCGTAGTCACCCAACACATAGTCATAGAACATCAATAGCCAAACATTCATTCATAATGCATTAAATGAAAATAAATAAGTACTAACAAACATAATAAAATCCACCACAAAAGATAGAAAGGTAAAGAGTGCTCAAGTGTTGGTAAAATCACCAAAAAGTCAAGAATTAAAAGTCTAACAACGGAAAGAACAAAGCTAAAGAGCCATTGGCTCAAAACGGACCGTCTCCTAAAGTAGGACATGGTCCCACAGTAGACGGACTAACAGCAACCGCTACACCTGATTGCTTAGCAACATCTGAGTACGGAACCCGGGAAACACGTCAATAAAAACTAAGTAGAGTAGAATAACTACAACAAGTAGCAACAGCAACAAGAGTAAAAGAAAGAAGGCACTGTATCAGTAGTTAATTCATTTATGAGTTATTACTTATCCAATTTCGTTTATGCATTAAAGCATACGTTATTATAGTCCACATTCCATTAATCGACCTTAGGGCACGAGATGATTTCGTGTAAATTCTTGTAGTGTAAGACCAGTATAAGCCACCCTCCTAGCCGAGAAGACGTCTTATATCCATCAAGTCACCACTCTCTGTAACCTTGGGGTCATTGTGGAAAGGGGTGGCAGCTACGTCATGTAGTGTGAATACGCACAAGAGCTATGTACGCCGAACCATAGACAACCAATGACCCACCCACCAGTCGAGAAGGAAACCACTCCCAAACCTCAAGCCTCCCGCTATCCCAGTTGGCTGCTAAACTTAACGAAAGAGTCGTAGGGAAGCAGGAACTTCCTAAATCAGCCTAAAACTGATCTAACAGACCAAAGCTACAGCCAAATTCGATGAGTAGCAGGCTAAAACCAGTTATCCATCCTCTGAGTTCCCACTAAACAGTTATATTGATTATTTAATCAATTCCAAATAATTGCATCATTTATTATCATCAACCCAAACCTTATTAATAATTTCACTTATTAAGTCCAGGATTAAAAAAAACTCACATTATCCTCCAACTTATCCATTTACAAGTAGTTTCCAAATTTTGCTAGTGGTCCCATATTATTTAGCAATTAACGAACACAATAGAACTTGTTTCACAGAAAATGGAGTTTATTTCACACAAGCAATGACAAGGGTACATTAGATCACTTAATCTTATTCAATCTCTTAATGTTGTGTTGTTTCATATCAAGTATCCAAAAATCAGAGTTGAATACTCATCCACGGTTCCAACTCATTAAAGTAGGGATTAACGCCAACTCATGAGATAGATGCAAAGAAGACCACGCGAGATAGGCCCACAAGTACTCGAAAACAAATCGAAGACACAAGAAGGGTAAACTACTCTACCTAACATTACCGAAGGGTCACGGTCACTCTAAACCGTTTGCATAGGGCATGGGGACAGTCGCCATGCTCGCCTTGAAATCCACATACGCATCGAAGACAAATCATACTTAACCCGGACCAAAAATAGAGTTGAAATCACCTAAGCACATTTCTGATTTTTCACTAAGGAAATAATACACAAAAATGAAAATAAACTTACCAACACATAGTACATGTCAATACAATTACAACGGCACCTTATTTGTTGAAATCCAAGGTCAGGAAGGGCTCGAATTGCTTGAAACAGTGTGAGGTCGTTGAACTTACCAGTTTAGTCAGACTGGTCAATCAGTCCACGTGCTGACACGTGTTAGTGCCTAATTGGCGCTCATGCCCTCACGCAGATTGCACTCGAGCCCGCTCACCTGTAGCCGTGCGATCTCCACATGTCACCGAACGAACGACGTAGGAACTCCCTATGCAATCTCTTCTTTGTGTGAAGGCGCCCGTAAATGCCCCTTTACATGACACGCGTCGCGTGCTCGCCGCACTCCGCCGCCACGCGTCGCCACCGCCACTGCTTATTTCCGCAAAAATTATAGTGGGAGGCTTGCAATTTTTGAAATTACGATTAGGTTCTCGAAAATCTGATGTAAGATTTCTACTTGAAATCTTAAAGCTCTCTTTCTCTCTCTCTTCAACTCTAGATGGCTTTGGAAGTAATGATGACCCAAGGACCCAAGAGGATGTATTTATAGACGCAATTTTGGTTTAGGGTTAGGATTAGTGGGGTGAAATACCAGAAATACCCCTTAGGTTAGGTTCACCTTACTTTTGGTCCTTTTTAAGTTGTTTTAGTCATAAGCCGAGCAATACACCACGGATTCCACGAAATAAGCATTGTTGGGAAGCTTGCAATGAGTGGAATCCAATGGTATCCTACATGGTACCCTTTTGATGAGGTTTGACTAAGGGTTGACTCAAAATACGCATTTTTGGTAATTTGAAGAGGTGCTTGTACTTGCACCAAACCACAACCATGTTTATGGGTTCAAAGTGACCCGAACCACTCTCGAATAACTCAGGACCTGAATTTTGAGACGTTACAGATGTAACAAACTTAAAGCAAGGTTCATCCCCAAAACTTAAGTGAACATGTAGGTAGAGAGAAAAAAAAATTGTGTTGAGTGTGTAACAACCTTAAAGAGAAATAACAACCTTCAAGAGAAACAACACAGGGAGTCATGGACTTACCAGTGAAAAGATATGGGTATTTCTCCTTCATTTTCGCCTTTGGTTCCCAAGTCGCCTCCTCGTACTTTTGACTCCTCCATAAGACCTTTGCCAAAGTGATCTCTTTCTTTCGCAACCTCCGAACGGTACGATCCAGTATCTGCACTGGTTGCTCCTGATAGGTTAGGTCACCCCCTATCCCCATGCTCTTGTAGCTAAGAACATGGTTCGAATCCAACATGGACTTCCGCAGACTTGAGATATGGAAGACGTCGTGGATGCCGACTAGCTAAGGTGGCAAGGCAAGTCTATAAGCAACTAGTCCCACTCACTCTAGTATCTCAAATGGACCCATGAATCTCGGAGCTAGCTTACTCTTCAACCCAAACCTCTGTACTCCCTTTTTTGGTGACACTCTGGGGAAAAAAAAGCCACCAACCTCAAATTGTATGTCCCGTTGTCGACGATCTGCAAAACTCTTCTGTCGACTTTGTGCAGTAATGAGTTTCTTCTGAATCTGCGTGATGTTCTCCTTACTCTGTTGGATCAATCGGGGGACTACCTCCCAGTTCACGCCAACCTCATTCCAAGCAAGTGGAGAGGTGCACTTCCGACCATACAATGCCTTATATGGGGCCATGTCAATACTGATGTGATAGCTGTTATTGTATGTGAACTCCACCAGAGGTAGGTGCTCCTCCCAAGAGCCTTTCCATTCGAGTATACAGGACCTCAACAAGTCCTCCAATGTCTGAATGGTCCTCTCCGTCTTCCCATCGCTCTGTAGGTGATAGGACGTACTTACATTCAGCTATGTGCCTAAGGCCTGCTGGAAGCTTTCCCAGAATTGGGAAGTGAAATAGGCGTCTCTGTCTGAAATGATCTCCTTGGGTACACCATACGATCGCACGATCTCCCGTATATACAACTTTACTAGTTATGAAGGATCATAAGTCACTCTAATAGGTAAGAATTGTGCTGACTTCATCAAGTGATCCACAATCACCTAGACTACATCGTTTCCTCTCTAAGTCAGGGGTAGCCCAGTCACAAAGTCTATAGATATTCTCTCCCACTTCCACCCTGGAATCGGAAAGGGCTAGAACTGGTCGGCAGGTCTCTCATGCTTTACCTTTACTTTCTGACAAATTAGGCACTACCTCACAAACTCACCCACATCCTTCTTCAGACCACGCCACCAGAAATCCTTCTTCAGATCATGATACATCTTAGTGTTCCCTAGATGGATAGTGAGTCTGTTACAATGGGCCTTGAACAACAACTACCGTTGAAGTGCTTCATCTTGCGGAACACACAGCCTGCCACGGAGCAGGAGTACTCCATACACAAGGGCGAACTCGCCAAGATTTCCCACAAATACCTGGTCACGAAGAGTATGTAAGTTAGAATCCTCCATTTGGCTATTTATTATATGAGATATCAGATCAGGACATGTGTGCCTCATCACTGTTAACTCCTGAAGAGATCCTGCCACCTGAGATGGCTTCCACTAGGCTACCTCAACAATATCATTCCATTTTTGTGCCTAAAGAGCTGCTAATCAGGCTGGTGGCTTCCTACTAAGAGCATCTGCCACAACATTTACCTTCCATAGATGATAGACAATCGAATAATCATAATCTTTCAGAAGTTCCATCCAATGTCTCTATCACAAGTTCAACTCCTTCTGATCAAATAGATATTTCAGGCTCTTGTGATCTGTGTGCATTGGTCGGTCGCTTTCTCAACACAGTTAATTAAGTTAATTGTGCTTAATTATGTGCAGAAGAAAGTAACTTAGGTCAACTTGAATTTTTGTCAATTGAGTAGTATAGGGTCAAGTTAACCTAACATTTTAGATTTTATTTCTTTTAATTGGTTGAGTCCAGGTCATTCGCTGGGAGGCATAGCTTATTTAGAATTCACCATTAGGTCTAAGCTACTTATTGAAAGTATAATTAAGTTTACTTTAAGAACATGAACATTGCTTAATGATTTCAAATTAAAAAGACTATGCAAAGTTCCATAAGAAAACATATTCACACAAATGATCTTCTTTAACAGCAAGTAAACAAGTTTATTTCTTTTTATTTCTAAGAGATTAAGGCAATAGAAAGTATTACTAATGGAAATATGCCTTATTACAACATTAAACTCAAAAAGGAATTAAAAATAATGCAAGAAATTGAATCTTTTCCTTCTCTTCTCTTTGTCTTGAGCCTCTTTCTTCTCTTCTTCTTCTTTTACATTTTTCTCTCTCTTTCTCTTTTCTTTTTACTTATTTTTTTAATCTTCTATTAATCTTTTTCTTATCTTTCTCGAGCTCTCTTTCTTTCACAAGTCTTCTTTTCTTTCTTTCTTCTCTCCCTTCTCTGTCTTTTCTCTTCAGTGCCTGTTCAACCTTCCTTCTCCTTACGAGCTCTCCCTTTCTTTAATTCTCTTCCTTTCCTTCGCTTCTTCTCCTTCTCTTCTTAGCCTTAGCATTTCTTCCTTCTAAGTCCTCAGCATCCTTCAGAACTCTTACAGACCTTTCTAAATCGAACCGATTTTTTTTTCTTTTAACCAAAAATTAGGCTTTTTTATTGGTGGCTTAGACCAGTTGGGGATACACAGCATCCCTCTCAGGGTGGGACCAGACCCTACTAGGTCCAAGCCTGGTTTATTTAGTTCAGTTTATTTCCGATTCATAGTCTTGAGCCCATCCGGCGCACGGCCTCCCAAGTCCATGCTCACACCCTCACGGGCCCACACTCGCACGCCCACAGGCGCACACACACCCAATGCTCATTTGTAACCTTGCGCCGTGCATTGTCGACTGAAGAGGCCATAACACAAAAACGTTTCATACCCATGCAGCCGCTCAGATTCTACCGAGGTTGGACTAAGTTACCCCCTCCCAGACCTAGCTTCAAACGTCAATTCCAGACAGCTCAGAGCTCCATTCCAAGCAAATAAAAGCTTGTTGGAAAGCTCTTGAGTTTCTCTACACAACTGAAGTATCAATTTGATACAAAGGGGAAGTTAAGCTCTTCGATTTGAAGGGCAAAGGTTCTGGTTTGTCTACATTCATAATGGCCTGTAGGGTGAAGTTTTCAGTTCTAAGTCCACAGACTGGACTTTAACTTCCAGATGAAGTGCTAAATATGTTCAAAGGTTAATTCTGCAATTGCTGGTGAAGGTTTAAAGCTCTCAGAAGCTTCAGGAAAGGTACAGAAACTCAAAGCTTCTCAGGGAGCTTCAGAACTGAGATTCAGACTCTGAAAAGTCCTAATAGACAACTAAAGACCACATTAATCAATTAAAACAACCTCTAGAGGTTGTTAAAAATCCATCTGGGCAGATTTTGCATTCAAAACTCATCACAAAGATACTGTCGTCGGTTTGGGTTTAAAAACAACCCAAACTGAACAGAATTCAAATTCTACTAAAAAGTTGATCAGAGCTCACTCAAATCTCATCTAAATCATTCACAATCATCTTAGAAACAAATTGAACTCATCAATTTGTCTGATCGAATCCAAAATCCAAGGATCAGACTCAAGTTTGACTGTAAAGCCTTGAATTTTGACTTTATGAGTTAAGCCATTTCAGATGAAATAAAAGCCTAAAACATCTTCTCTTCAATCTCAGGAACAGGTTCAGACCCTTAAAGAGGTGTTTCAACTAAAATTCCTAGGATTCCAGGCTCGTCGCCTGGGCTTCAAAAGGTGTTTGTTCGTCAGGACAAACCAAGGTTTGTTACAATGATTTAAGCATAGAAATGAACACATGGTAAGCACTAGTGCTTTCAGACCTCTTAATTGCGACTGAAACCTAACTGTCAGACTTCTCCAACTCTGCCAGAGTTGGAGAAGATGAAGACCTATCAGCAACTCCAGACACTTAAACCTCAAAGAAACTACCTCAGCATAATCAATGAACCTCAAATCATTGATCTGGAGCTTTACACCAAGTTCTATAGGCTGAAGAGCCTGTTTTGACTCGCCAGAGCTCCAGTGAGTCCAAAAAAAGGTGAAATGTGTACAAAAATGTGAAATTATGCCATTGATGATTCAGAAAGGTTCCTGAGGTCACAAGGAACCTTAGGAACAAATTAATTCCTTCAATTGTTCACTAGAGTAAAGATTTAACAGTGAATTCATTTTACATAAAATCTGAGTTGGATTAGGCTCAGGACTTCTTTTCCCACTCAATTGAGTGGAGGAAACAAGTCAATAGATAATTGCGATGGTATATATATATAATTAATGATTTAAACTACTCTTGAGTCACCATTGACAGCGAGCTCAGGAGCTTAATTAAAATTGGGTATTTACATTATATGGGGTAATTATTCAAATTAAAGTGTGGAATAGGGTCCTTAGGTGATGAATAGATGATGGAGGGCCCAATGAAGGTGGAATTAGCTCAACTACTGCTGCCATGGACAGCAGGAGTAGTTGGTGAAGGTGGAGGTGGTTTAGGCGATTAAGTGATCTATTGAGTAATTAAAGATGTTAGAAATGTTCATGGAAGATTCAAGAAAGTGAACGGTGACTTAAAAAGACAAAATCATTGCTCCTGACATGCTCAAGGATCTCGCCGGAGTTGAGGAAGACGAGTATGAAATCTAACATTACAGCTACCTAATCTACCTAACTAACTAACTAAACTAATCTACCTACCTAGTCTACTGTTACCTAGACGAAGGGGATAGAGGGTCTCCGTCGATGGCTCATAACAGAGGAGGAAATTAGAGGTTTGTCGAAAGATCTCCAGCGGCGGTTGTAAGGTGAAGCAGAGGAGAACTCCTAGTCAGCACTTTGTTAGAGACTCGGCTGACTTCGATGGAGGTCCAGAGCTATCTAAGATGGATGGAGGAAGACAGATGAGGCGAAGGAAGTTCGCCGGAGTTTTGGAGAGAATAGCCTATCGAAGTTAGCTCAGTGAAGAAGAGGGAAGGGAGCCAACTTGGTGGAAATCGAGGGTGTGAAGGGGTATTTATAGGTGGCAGCAACTGGGATGGAGGTGGAATCTGGACGGAGAAGTGGCCAGGAGGGGAGTAACCACCGGCGTCTTCTCCAACGCCGGTGAGGTTATCTCCAACCCTAAAATAGGATTTTGGCATCATCCAGATCGGTGGATGAGAAGGAGATGGTGAGTGCAAGCTCCAGGAGCTTGGAGAAGAAGGGATGACGTTGGATGGGCGGTGATCAGGCGATGGACGCACCTTCTGTCGTCAACCGTCCAGACAGTTGAAGAAGGAAAGAAGAAAAAGTTTAGGGACTTGTTTGTAGTGAAAAATAAGGACCTAAATGGAGAATAAGGACCTAATTGAAATAAAATATAAGGACTAAAATGTAAACTCAGGTTTTTTAGGTTTATTTTAATTTAAATCTTTTCCAACTTTTTCTATATGATTATAAATAAGACAATTATTATATTTAGACCTTGAATTTACATTTTTGACCTTTTTAGTTTCATTTATTTAATTAAGTAATGTTACTTAAGTTATTACATACTTAGGTATATATTATACTTAAGTTAGTCAACACATTAATTAAATGAATTATTAATAATATTTCGAGTCCAATTATTAATTAAATTATTAATAATATTAATTGGATGACAATATAACATTTTAAACTTATTTTAAGGTCCTTTACTATTTATCCCTTATTTAATAATTAACTCATATATTCACATATTTCTTGCTAATTAACTAGGAAGACTAGTTAATTACTGGTAATTTGAGACCATGATGAGCTTCTCAGCATGCGTCTTGAAGGTCTCACCATATAAGTAATGGTGCTAAATCTTTAAAGAGAAGATTATGGCTGCTAACTCCAAGTCGTTTGTCGAATAGTTCTTCTCATGTGGCTCAATTGCTTCGAGGCATAGGTGACCGCATGCCCATGCTGCATTGGAGCACAACTCAATCCCTGGAGTGAAGCATCTGTGTATACAATGAATTCGCCATTGCTGTCGAGGATGGTAAGTCAGGGGTTGATGTAAACTTCTCCTTGAGTATCTGGAAAGTAGCCTTACAATCACCGATCAAAACAAAGGGGGTATCCTTCCTCGTTAACTGGGTTAATAAAAGAGCAATATGTGAAAAGTCCTAGATGAATCATCTGTAATATCTCGCTAAACCCAGGAAATTATAGATGCTTGTTATAGTCTTGGGGCACTCCTACTTCAACATTGCTTCAAACTTGGCAGGGTCCACTGAAATCCCTGCACCTGACACCACATGTGCCAGAAACTCCACCTGATGCAGCCAAAACTCATACTTACTGAACTTGGCATGCAACTTGTGCCTCCTCAATGTATCCAGAACCAACCAGAGATGCTGCTCATACTGTACCTCATCGCGGGAATAGATGAGAACATTATCAATGAATACCATGACAAAGTGGTCCAGATATGCTTTAAAAATCTAATTCATCAAGTCCATGAATGGGGCAGGGGCGTTCATCAATCCGAATGGCATCACTAAGAACTCGTGGTGGTCATAGCATGTCCTGAAGGCAGTCTTCGGTACATCCCCTTCTTTAATCTTGAGCTGGTGGTAGCTTGATCGCAAATTAATCTTTGCAAATACCGTGGCCCCACAAAGCTGATCAAACAAGTCATCAATTTGTAGAAGAGGGTATCTATTCTTGATGGTCACCTTATTTAGCTGTTTGTAGTTAATGTAAAGGCATAAGGTGCCGTCCTCCTTCACAAACAACACTAGAGCCCCTTAGGGTGAGGCACTAGGCCAAATGAACCCTTCTCAAGGAGTTCCTGAAGCTGCGTCTTTAGCTCCTTCAACTTCGTTGGTGCCTTTCGGTACAGGGTAATTGATATAGGGTTGGTTCCAGGAATGAGTGAGAACTCAAACTCGATCTCTTGCTCATGTGGAAGTCTCACCCACCCACTAGTTTAGAAAGAAACCACTCCCAAACCTCAAGCCATGCATCCTGCTATCCCAGTAGGCTGCTAAGCTTAACCAAAGAGTTGTAGGGAGGCCAACAACTCCCTAAACCATCCTAGAACTAGTCCAACAGACCAAAGCTACAGCCAAATTCGGCAAGTAGTGGGCTAAAACCAGTTATCCATGCTCTGAGTCCCCACTAAACTATTATTTAATCAATTCCAAACAACTGCATCATTTATTGTCATCAACCCAAACCATATTAACAATTTCACTTATTAAGTCTCGGATTAATAGATATTCACAATATCCTCCACCTTATCCGTTTATAAGTAGTTTCCAAATTATGCATGTGGTCCCATATTATTTAGCAATTAACAAACACAACAGAACTTGTTTCACATAAAATAGAGTTCGTTTCATGCACGCAATGGTAGGGGTACAATAGATCACTTAATCTTATTCAATCTCCAATGTCTTGTTTTATATTAAGTACCCAAAAATCGGCATTAAATACTCAACCAGGGTTCGAACTTAGCAAATGAGGGATTCACGCCAACCCATGAGATAGACGTGAAGAAAACCACGTCAAACAGGCCCATAAGTACTTGAAAATGAATCAGAGATACAAGAAGGGTAAACTACTCTATCTAACATTACCGGAGGGCCACGGTGACTCCAAACAATTTGTACAGGGCCTGGGAGCATTCGCCACGCTCGCCTCGAAATCTGTGTATGCATCGGGGACAAATCCTAGTTCACACAGACCAAGAATAGGGTTGAATCACCTAAGCACGTTTCTGATTTTTGACTAAGTAAACATTATATAAAAATGAAAATAAACTACACCAATGCATAGTACGAGTTGATATGATTCCAACGGTACCTTATTTGTCGAAATCCAAGGTTGGAAGGGCCTCAAACCACTCGAAATAGCGTAAGGGGGTTGCTGAACTAACTGGTTTAGTCAGACCAGTCAATTGATCCAAGCGCTGACACGTGTCAGCACCTGATTGGCGCTTACGTCCTCACACAGATTGCACGCACGCTCACTCACCCACAGTTGTACGATCTCCACGTGTGACCGATCGAACGATGTAGGAACTCTGCGCAATTTCTTCTTCGCGCGAAGGCACGTGTGCAAAAGCCCATCCGCGTGCCATGCGTCGCATGCTCGCCGCATGCCACCGCCACGTCTTGCGCTTGTGCTGCATGCCACCATCACTGATAATTTATATTCATGAAAATTGTGGTGGGAAGCCTATGATTTTCAAAATTACGATCAGGTCCCCGAAAATCTGATTTAAGACTTCTACTTGAAATCTTAAAGCTCCCTTTCTCTTCAACTCTAGAAGTCTTTGGAAGTAATGACGACCCAAGGACCCAAAAGGGTATATTTATAGACCCAAATTCGATTTAGGGTTAGGATTAGTGGGGTGAAAAGCCAAAAAGACCCTTTAGGTTAGGTTCATCTTACATTTAGGTCCTTTTTGACTTGTTTTTGAGCTATACACCTCGGATTCCCATTAAATAAGTGTTGTTAGAAAGCTTGTGATGAGCGGAATCTAAAAATACCTACATGGTACCTTTTTGATGAGTTTTGACTAAGGACTGACTCAAAATACGCGTTTTTGGCAATTTTAAGAGATCTTGTACTTGCACCGAACAGTGACCATGTTTACAGGTTCGAACCACTCTGGAATGAATTGGGGCCTGGATTTTGGGTTGTTACAGCAGAAAACCCAAGTGGTGGGGTCATTTAGCACCATGATTTCGGGTGGTCCACAGCCACCTCTCAGGGTTTCATTCGTGCCACGCCCTCAGGTTGGTGAGGGGATGATTAGTGAGGCTGCCCCCTTTGCCAACCTAGAAAGGTAAGTGTTTATACACCTGCAAGACAGCCTTACTTGGGCCACCCCCCTCAGGGGAGGGTGAATTTCAAGCATGTGCATTTCTATTGCCATCATGTGGTAAGTCTCAATATTTAAGATTGGACTTACCATGGTGTTGTTTTGACTGAGTCGTCACATTCTTTGCTCTTGTTGTATAGGTGGAGACTATTGGGAACAGGTTTATTCCCGGGACTATCACGAGTGAAGTGAGTGTAGGAAGAGGTTCCCCCATCCCTAGCAAAGCGATGGACATGGCGGTGAAATGGATTATAATTGCTAAAGCTAAGCAGAGGAATTTTATCTGCCAACTAGAGGAAGCCAAGACTGCCCGCCATAGGGAAGCGAAAGAGGCTGAGGAGGCAAAGCAGAAGTTAGCCTCCCAGCAGCAATTAGTTGGGAAAATAGCCTATCTTCAGAAGGAATTAAAGGAGGCCCGCTTAAGGCTAAGGGTAGCTGAGAGAGGAGCCAAGAAACTCAATGACTCCCTTTGTGCAATCCATAGGAAGGATCTCGTAAAGATGAGAGAGGTGGATGAGAGGTTGGAGTTAGCCTGCACCAATATTGCATGGTTGAAAGAAGTGCAAGTTCTAAGGACGGTCCATTCCTTTGCTGTACAGGAATATGAGAAAGCCTTAGAAGAGGAATGCCTCCACCTGAGTATCACTATTGATGCGCTAGCCAAACTCAAGGTAGCGTAGGAGGAGGTGGAGACTGAGGTGAAAGGGCTAAGGTGGGAGCTTGCTATGGCCAAACAACTTGTTGAAGAGGGGGCTAGAAGGGTCCAGGAGCTGCAGAGTGCTCCCGTGATAGAGAAGGATCCCGATGCTATAATGGAATTCTTTGCTCTAGATCCTTCTATGAAAGCCAACTGGGACCTCATCTCTATTGAAGTTGGGAAGTACACTCTAGCAGTGGCACAGTACATCCTAGAGGATAAACATACTTCCATACAAGAGCTCTGTGGTTGGTCCATCAACTAGTTGAATGCTGAGTATGTCTGCCAAAAGGAGGAGGGCCTTATAGAAGATAAGGATCCAGTCTCTTTGCCTAGGGACCAGCCTGAGAGTCCGGATCCTAAAGAGGAGGTGGATAAAACTGGCTCGTCAGAAGTTCCGCCTGCTACTGAAGGTAGAGGGTAGCCTCTCAGCCGTGACAACCTCACCAATGAGGCTACGTTGCCCCCTCCAACTCCCAAGCTTGATCTTCCTGAAGACATAGAGTGAAGTGTTGCTGTCATGGATATTGAAGGTGGCTTTTTCTCTTTTCTTTTATTTTTCACCTTTTTTTGGGTCATTTGATGGGATTGACCCTTGCGAAATTGGAAATGGAAAAAGGAAAAGGATGTATTCACAGGTGATGAATGAGAAAAGAGCTTTTGTTTCATTATTTCTTATGTATTGTACATCTTCAAATTGCTAGAGTGACAATTGCGAGGAATTGACCTACCGCCTAGTGTTTGTAATTTATAATAGTTGCCTTCTCTATCTTTGTAAACTTTGTAAGGCCTTTCCCATGGGGTATCAAGCTTGCCACTTGTAGCAATCAGCTGTGATGCTTCACTATGATGCAAGACTAAGTCTCCCTCAAAGAATTTTCTCTTTCGAACCTACTTATTATAGGCGACAGTTCTTTTTTCCTTGTGATGGAATGTTAATGCCGACACCTTCTCCCTCATCCCATCTACCAAGTCCAGTTTTAGGCGGACTTGATCATTGTTAGTAAGGGGGTCATATAGTTGGGATCGATATGTAGGAAGGACTATCTCTACTGGTAGTCGAGCTTCCATGCCACACACTAAGCTGAAGGGTGTATGGCCAGTCAAGGTCTTTTGATTGATTCGATAACCCCATAAAACGTCCAGCAGTTCCTCTGTCCAACTGCCTTTAGAAAAGTCCAGTCGATGTTTCAATGCAACGATAATAGTGCGATTGGTTACTTCTGCTTATCCATTTGTCCGAGGATGAGCTACGGATGTGAAACATGGTTGGATACCCTAGTTGGCACAAAATTTATCAAATTTTTTAGATGCAAATTGGGTGCCATTGTCACTGACAATGGCTCGAGGAATCCCATATCGAGCAATAA
Organism: Thalassia testudinum; assembly: GCA_037157565.1. Taxonomy (NCBI): domain Eukaryota; kingdom Viridiplantae; phylum Streptophyta; class Magnoliopsida; order Alismatales; family Hydrocharitaceae; genus Thalassia; species Thalassia testudinum. The sequence goes on along the minus strand of JAZHRO010000051.1, from coordinate 37,198,664 downwards.
TATTTTTCCTGATGAAGGTTATGACACTATTAGTTGTTGGGCTAGCCATAGCTTTTTCTTTGACCCATTTGCAAAAGTAATCCATTGCCACAAAACTAAAACGCTTTTGGGCAGGTGTCGACGGGAATGGACTAATGAATCCATTCCCCATTTAGCAAAGGGGATTGGGGACATAGTCACCATTTCCCCAGGCAGGAGATGGTGGATAGGAGCGAACCTTTGGCACTTATCACATTTCCGCACAAAAACCTTGTAATGTTGCATGTTTGTCACGCTGAATCGAGTTTTAAGAATATCTCATTGTAATATAGCCGAAAAAGCATTCAAAACAAATATGATTTTATTACTCGAATTTAAAGTCCGAGGTCAAACACAGGGAGCAAATTGATGTCTAGAAATCAAGATCACAATTCAGAATTTAGAAGAATATGCAATAATATCAATATCATAGTGCAAAAATATAGCATTAATTAGCAATGTAGGTCATTGAATACTCAAGAACTCAATGTATATGAATATAAATAAAAGAATTGGATTTCTTCTTTCTCTGCCTTCAGCTACTGCGGCTCTTCTTCTTTCTCTTTGCCTTTGGCTTTCTCTGTCTTCTCCTCTCTTCTTCTTCTTCTTTGGCTTTTCTTCTCTTTCCCTGACTTCTGCCTTCTCTTCTTTTTTCTTCCTTCTTCTACTCCTACTTTCTTTTTCTTTCTCTATTAGCTACCTTCTTTCTTCCTTTACCTTACCTTGACCCTTAGCTTCTTTAGCTCCTTAGCTTTCTCTGCGTCCTTGTCTTCTCCTTCTTCTTCAGCTTCACTTCTCCTCCTCTTCAGCCTGCAGCAAAACCTACCCCCTACCCACACGCACTCTCCTCTCTTTTCCCTCTTAGGTTCTACTCTCCCAGAGCCACACGCTATCGGGTAATCGGGTCGGGTGCGTACCCAGAACCAGGCCCACCGGCGTGCGGTGGTGGGTGAGGAGTGCAAGTCGGGTTGGGTCAACCAGGTCCGTAGGGCGTGGTCGCGGATGAGGCCGGGACAGTCAGGTGAAAGGGACCTCACCCCGTGATTCAGAGGCGGACAACTATTGGCAAGAAATCAACTTATGCAGGTGCTGCGCCTCAGAAATTTCCGAGGTGGGACTAAATGAGCCACATTTTTCTTGCGCGCCCGCAGCAAAGGTGTTCTCTAATTGCAGCAACTGCTACTGCCCTTAACTCAAATTGAATGCCTAGAGTCGTGCGTGACGGAGCTCCGCACAATCTGGGACATGGGTCTGGAGCTGGTGAAGCCTAGAGATCGCTTTAAGCTTGCTTCAAGCTCTACGTTAATGGCGGAGGATGCATGTACCTGAAATCACCACAACGGCCTCACGGCCACGTCAGATCACTCAAGAAGCTTCGCCGAGGCATGACGAATGTGCAGTGGTGGTCAGCGTGTCGTAGGGATGCCTGTGCGAGCGTGCCTAGGGCACACTGTGTGCGCATGTGTGGGTGTGTTCGGGGGTGCTTTTAGGTGGTCGACAAAGTGAATGGGGTGAGGGGTTGTGATTAGGGAGTCGAGGCGGAGGTCGTAGGGTGGTTGGCAAGGTGGATGGAGGTGTGGAGCAACGGGAGCACCTTGCTGGAGGTATTGCCGGAGGTGGAGGAGATGCTGGTGGTGGAGTGCAGCAGTAGTTGATTTAGGGAAATAAAGAAAGGAAGTAGAAGGTGAAAGGGACTTATCTAGGGTGATAGTGGATGAAGGGAAGGCGAGGATGGCGTCGGGCATGTACTGCCGAAGCTGGAGATGAAGGCACTCAGACAGGGGTGGTCAGCAAGGATGAAGGGGAGACAAGGGCGTCGGCGGCTGCTGCGCGACGCAGACGAACACAAGGAAGAAGAACCTACCACTGGTATTGTGGTCAGGCGACGAGGAAGATCAGGGAAGGTCGTCGGAGCTTGATGGCCGAATCGGCCGGAGGAGGAAAGAAGAATTCAAGGGGGTTTTCGGTCGATTTCAAGCTTGGAGGAGTCGGTTGGATCTGGGGCTCCTTAAATAGACCTCTGGAGGGGGATTTGTGCTTGGAAGCTTTTTAACAAGGTAAGGTCATCGGAGATAGCAACTTCAAAAGAGACCCAAATTTCTTATGCGTTCGCATGAGAGATTGGGTAACAATTAGGGCATCAAATTGGGTTCACATGGGAGGGATTTTCTCAGAGAATCTCCCTTCTAATTTGGAAAGGGATTCTCTGAGAAATCAGAGAGAAACCACCTTCTAAAGCTTGTCGAAGTAGGATTCCTCGGCTATAATGGCAGAGGGACCTAATTGCGAGAACGATGAAGAAGTTAGAGGGGCTTTTGCAAAGGTTTTTGAAAGATAGGGGCATAAATGTAATCAGGCTAGACCAATTTGCAAAGTGGGTCAAGATGAGTTCCCCTTAGGTCCAAATTTTGGTACAAACCTAATTTGGACCTAAAGAATCTAATGGTGAAGTTGGATTTTGGGTTTGACCACGTTTGACTGGGCAATTTATGCAAAAACTTAATTTAGGGTAAATATCTGTCTGAGACCCCATTCTAAGTCAAAATGGGTTTTAATGGCCAAATTGAAAGTTCTAAACCCTAGAGAATATTTTTATATAATTTTTAGAGGGTTTAGGCGAATTTTATCCTGACCAGAACCTTGGTTAATCAAGTCGATCTGTTTTAGGATTTCAAGAAGTCATTTAATTCCCAGGGTACACACAAACCCTTTAATGTCAAATCCAACCCACTTTTTATCTTGTTAAGACCTTTTGACCTGTGTTTAGCCCTTTAGAAAACCTGTTGTTGTACTGCAATGGCAAAATTACATTCTTACCCCTTGTTTCTTGCTTTTCTCTCAAAAAGGTTATTCATTGAATTATGACCTCCAGTTGGTTATGTAGGAACTTTTATTCTCTTTATTGGGTCAAACTGAACTAGTTAGGGCTCATGATGGTGTTCCCATCATTAGATCATTTGAGGCTAAAAATACCCTGATTGGAATAGTTGAGCCAAGAGGGCTTTAATGTTGCTTCATAAGTGCTTATGGAAGCACCACCGTGGGTTCATTTAATGTTTAGAGAAATATGTCATCTTCTTGTCCTAAGGGAATTACAGACGTCAATTAAGCTAGTGCGTCTGCTAGGAGGTTGTCGAACCAAGGAACCCGCTCGACTAAGGCAGACTTAAAGTTCGACAATTCCTCTTTTACTCTGTCGGCATAATGACTCATGTTAGGGTCCATGGCTTGATACTCTCCATTTATTTGGTTGTCCACCAACAGAGAGCCTGTATATATTTCTAAGGATGGAGCACCCAAGGACTTAGTTATCCGAATGCCTGCTAACAAGCCCTCATATTCGACAACATTGTTAGAGGTGAGGAAGACCAACTTAACGTCATACTGATAAACGCCAGTTTATCATCATTCTTATGCATTAAAACAAACCTAGCATTTAGGATTTTACTCCGCAAACGGGTTTTTGGGCTGCATTAAGCATAAATTAGGTTAGGCATGCATTGCATTTTTTTATTGTCTTTTTAATATGTTTTTTTTAGTGTTAGGGATGTACAGATATACAGATCCCTAAAACCCTAGCACTCAAGAAGGCAAATGGTGAAGGAGAAGCCCAGACTAGCTGGAACTCAGCTTGATCCAGCTCACCACAACTGGAACCTAGATTACTTGAACTAGGGTTAGCTCATCCCAGCTCCATTCAACTAATCTCAACTGAATGGAAGCTCAAGAGAGTTCATCTTAGCTCACCCTAGCTCAAGTCAGCTCAGATCCAGCTCAACTTAGCTAAGTCTAGCTCATCTCAGCTCCCACTAGTCCACAGGGAGCTCTAGCTAGCTTAGCTGAGTTGACAGGAGTTCACCCCAGCTCAGATCCAGCTACATCTATCTCCACTCAACTCTAGCCGGTTGAAGAAGAACTCATCCCAGCTCAGGAGGCTCAAGTCCAGCTCCCGGGGACTTAGCTTAGCTCAACTAAGCTAAGCTACCTTAGCTGCCTCAACCAGCTTGATTCTCCCCGTGAGCACCAAACCTAGCTCACCTCAACTCATTATGGTAGAAGCTAGCTTACTTTAGCTTAGCTTAGCAACTAGCAAAGAACTAGCAAGCTAAGCCAGCTAGAGTAGCCCCATGCCAGCCTCTTCAGCAGCAGCCAGCCCCAGCTCCAGCTCCAGACTTCTCCTCCTCAGCTCCTCCCTCCAAACCCTAGCTCCAACACCTTCTCCTCTACTCCACCTTTAGCTAAGCTAGCTTAGGTTAGGTTAGCTTAGCTTAGCTAGCAACCAGCTCCTTGGCCATCCACCACCTTCAAATTCAACCCTAGCTAGCTCCACCAACTTAAGCCTACCTAAGCTAGCTACCCTACTCAAGTTGGCGCCACCTCCTAGTCATCCCTTCACCCCATTATCACCACCAAAAGACACCATAAGTTGGCGCCAAAAACTACCCCTAACCACCTCTATATTGGCGCCAACTTTCAGCCCTTAATCCACTCTACACTTACCCACATAATCCATCCTAGCCATCCACCTACCCCTCCTTCTAGAACCCTTCTTGGCGTCAACTTAGACCCCCTTGTAGAAGCCATTTTGGCGCCAATATCAAGGGATGTCAACACCCATAACCACCCCTTAGGTGTCCCTTAAGGTGGCGCCAAACACCCTTGGCCATAGATCACCAACCACCTCCATCCTTCCATCCTAGCCCTCCATTTCAAGGGTCACCTTAGCCCCCTTCCTATTCTATAAAAACCCATCACCTACCACCATTTTGGGGCATCCTCCATTAGTTTATTTTGCTACCTAAACCACCTATACCTACGGCCAAGAAGAAGGAGTAGAGAAGGAGATTAAAGGGGCACATCACCAGCCCTTTTGGTGCCTTCTTCTCCCCACTCTCTTCAACTTGGGCCACGCCAAGGAGGAGGACTCTTCCACTTCAAGGAGGACTGCCAGGCAAGGGAGAAGGACCTAGGGTGGACGTCCACCCTTGGAGAGAAGCTTAGGGCACGCCCCCTTAGGGCTTGCCTTGGAGGACATCACCTTGGCGGAGCACAGCAAGGAAGGAGTTGAAGGATTCTTTTCAAGATTGGGAGCTACCAACCTTAGAGCAAGAAGCCATCTTCTTCACCATCTATTTAGAGGATTTGTGTTTGCTTTTCTTTATTTCAATTTTTCTAGTAGTAGAAGCATTCCTCTACTAGGTTTTTTTGTAAAACACCTTTCATTAATCTAGTTGCCTTCTTTGCAATTTCTTATTTGCATTTCTATTTGCTTGTTTTTAGCGTTCTTCACTCCCTCTCCCTAATTATTCTAGGCCTCCACTTGCCTAGAGTGAGCTTAGGGAGAGGCTCTACTTGCCACTTAGAAGTAGTATTTTAAATTGAAGTGTAAATCACCTTCCCGCCACCATTTCACATGTTGTCTTAATTTAAAAAAAAAAATGATATATTGAAAAATACCAAAAAGAAAGTTGAGATTTGTATTCCAAGCAAGAGAATCACTTTTGCAAACATTTGGCCTCCTTAGACGACCCTAGATACTCCCCTATCTAGGAATATAAATTTAAGAGTTGATCGATTTTACGCGTTACAATGACTTAATTAACAAACCGCGTAAGATCGCTATCACATACTTATGAGTAGTGCCATCTGGGGCAGTTAGCATTACATCAGCTCTTGACCCGGCTACAATAGAAGATCCATCCACATATAATTTCCAGGGAAGGGTAACGGTGGAATTTGGATCTATGAATTCTGCCATGAAGTCTGCCATGACTTGGCCTTTCTAGGACTTTCGTGACTAATACTTGATATCAAACTCAACCAACTCCATAGCCCATTTAATCTGTTGGATTGACCCCGTTGGCCTATGTAGCATTTGACGCAAAGGGTAGTCGGATAGAACAATTATTGTATGGGCATGGAAATAGGAGCGTAACTTCCTGGCAGCAGTTACAAGTGCTAAGCCAAGTTTCTCAATCATAGTATATTTAGCTTCTACCCCTTGATAGGATTTACTAACGAAATATACAGGTTGCTATACCCCATTGCAATCACAGATGAGGGCATAACTGATGGCGAACAAGGCAGCTGCCAGGTACAGAAATAATGGTTCCTCTGTATTGGGAGTCGTTAGGATTGGGAGTTGCTGGAGGGCTTCTTTGACCTCCTCCAAAGCTTTTTGGCACTAAGGCATCCAATGGGCTATAGTATAACCTCTTCCCTTCTTAATACATTCGTAAAAGGGGAGACATTTGTCAGAAGATCGAGATAAGAAGCGGCCTAAGGCAACTATCTTGCCGACTATTGATTGTACTCCCTTTAAAGTAGATGGAAGCGTCAAGGCCATGACCGCTTGAATTTTGTTGAGATTAGCCTCTATTCCTCGATTAGAGACCAAAAGCCCGAGAAATTTTCCTGAGGAAACACCAAAGGCACACTTCTCTGGGTTGAGGTAAAGTCGGGTGTTTCTTAAGACTTGAAACACCTTAGTGAGGTTCACCAAGTGTTGAGAAAAATTCAATCCCTTCACTAGCAAAGCATCGATATACACCTTAAATGATTTTCCAATTAAATGAGAGAATCATATTTACAAGACACTAATACGTTGCTCCTACGTTTTTCAAGACAAAGGGCATGACCCTATATTGAAACAGACCCTTATCAATGATGAATGACGTATGATGTCTATCTGCAAGAGCTAAGGTTATTTGATGTTAGCCACTGTAGGCATTCAAGAAAGACACATGTGACTGCCCGCTACATGAATCAACAAGGGCATCAATCTTTGACAAAGGAAACTCATCTTTAGAATATGCTTCATTTAATTAGTTTGTGAAATCAATGCACATCTGCCATTTGCCATTTTCTTTCTTGACCATGACTACGTTGGATAACCAAGAGGGGTAGAGGGACTTTTCAATGAATTTGGCTTCCAGTAGTTTAACCACTTCAGAAATGGCCACCTGCCACTGCTTGGCAGATTTGTGCCGGCAAGCCTACTTGACTGCTTGAGATCCGGGTTGTATATTAAGGCGGTGGTCAATCAGCGATGGATCCATTCTCGGTAAATCATTGGCAGATCAAGCAAATATGTCTACATTAGCCCTCAATACAAGCAACAACTCATGGACTTCAAAGGGATGAAGATCCGTCCCACCTAGACTAGCTTGCTTACAATATCCAGATATAGCTGTATTGCCATGGTTGAAGAAGCAGGTTGTACCTCTGGGGCAGACGGCGAATCTATCGAGTCCACCTGTTGGAGCCTCTAAACTTGATTCCGCTTCTTCCCCCATATTTGCGGTTTAGGAGGTCTTCGCTCCATAGAATGTTCCAGCTTGATGCGCAAGAGCTCATGCTTGGCAAATTGGTCCCCATGGACAATTCCCACACCTTGAGGGGTGTAGAAAAGTATAAACTAAAATATGAGGAGGGGATTGCTCGGAAGGCGTGAGTAGTGGGGCGACCTATGATGCTGTTGAATTCTTCCACCATGTCAACTACAATAAATGTGGCCGTTCGGTTGAGGTGGTTATCTCCATCACAGATTGACACAGGTAGGTCAATCTCACCTTTGGGCATCACCTTGTGGTTCCCAAAGCCAACCACCGAATGAGCTGATGGGGAGAGATGCTCCTCCTTAAACCCTAATTTAGCAAGGGTTTAAAGGAAAAGGACATCTACCACACTACATTGACAAGAAGCTACGGCTAAAGTTGCCCTGCTAGGAAGAGGGTCACAAGGAGTGGGTTCGTATGATTAGTCGGATTCGGGAGGGAGGAGAAGAGCCTTGAGGTGGCCTGCTTGACAATGCCTCTCTTAACCCACTATAGGGTAGGACACACCTCTCGAGAAAGTGTACCATCTGAAGAGATGACCTGTGTACGAGGAGTGGCATTAACTCCGAATATAACATCCACTTGTTCCCCCATCAGCGATCCTCGAGGAAGCGTCGACTGTCTCGATGATGACTCCTCTCCTTCATTTTTCTAACGCTACGCCATCATGGTCATCATAACTTGGCAATGGTGTTTGAGAGGCAGGAGTTTTGTAGATATCCCCTGTTCAGCCATTAGCACCGTGGTATCTACTACCACTTGTTCTTGCTGGATAGTACATTTACATCGCAAAGCTGCTGGAGCTTCTCCCTTTGGTATTCTTCTGAACCCTTAATGGGTCGCTTGCCCTTATCCTGGCCCTCATTTTGCTTGACAAAGTAGACCAAGTTAACATGTCATATTTGAGATGCAATTTGGTCCCATAAATCTTGGCAATCCTCCATGGCATGGCACTAGGCCTAGTGATATTTACAATAAGACCCCGAGTCCAGCTTCTTTTTTAGGGCTTTTAGTGGTGGGAGATCTTTATTAGTCGACCAGATTTCCACCAGCACGTCAGCCTGATTTACAGCCAGAGGAGTCTCTTCCTCGAACAAATCCCGCCTGGGTTGGTGGGACCGTTAGGTTGACTTTTATTTTGTCGCGATCCCTTTGGCCTGGAAAATTTCCTTTTTGCTTATTGAAGTGGTTGCCTTCACGAATTGAGACTGGGGCTACTTCCATGGAGGACTTCTTGTCATCAGGGGACTACCGGTTGTCTTCGTGATTATTTGCCAAGCGGCTATGGCAGTAGAAGGAATCATCTTGCTCTGCGAACTTTGTAGCCTGGTCCAAGAGCTCCGCCATGTCTCTAAGCGAAAAATCATTAATGTCATACCAAAACCTTTGGCTCAATAGACCTAACTTAAAGTACTGGATGGCGCTGGCATCATGGGTCCATTTGCACTTGACATACCGAGTCTTGAATAGGTCTAAGTAAGACCAGAAAGACTCCTGCCTCTGCTACCAGATCTCCGACAACCTCTTTGGGTTATCTCTAACCCGTCGCTGGCTGGCAAAATACTTGCAAAAATTGTCTGCCAGTTCTTGGAAACACATGATCTGTCCTGCTGGCAACTCATTAAATTGCTCATGTGCCATGCTGGACAAATAGAATGGAAATACTTGGTAGAGTACTCCATCGAGGTAGCTGTGAACTAGCATCATCTGGTGGTAACTCCCAACAAAACTATTGGGATTAGTCGTTCCATCATATTGAGAAAGGATGGGGTGTTTAAACTTCTTTGGAAGGGGAGTTGTTATCACTTTCTTCGTAAGGGGTACGTGGTTACATATACGCGCAGACATATCCCCCTTATCACCCAAGTGACCTTACGGACAATCTTAGGGATTGATCCTCATCTGTTGGTAACCATGGGATGGGCTCCCGATAGCTCATTTGACTCCCGCGGAGGAGGGAGGGGAGCCCTAGGCGGACCAGAAGGAACCTCGCCCTTTTAGCTACTAAGCTCGTGTTTTGACTTCTTGAGCTGTTTGCGCAAGTAGGCGTTTTCTTCTTCCACCACACGATGCCAGTTTAGTTGGTCATCAGTGGGGTTTGAATTCTGGGTCTCCTCCGACTGGATCTTAGCCATTTCTTTCAACAATCGAATCTCTTGGAGTCAATCTGCCGCCAACTGTTGCTCTACTCTCAAGGCTACCATTTTGGTCTCGTACTCTTCTTCCCTTGCTTGCATCTCAAGGAGCGAATATCCTTGAGGATTCTCCTGACGAGAAGGCTCAGGTTGGAGGCCAGGTTGCACTTCCTTCTTCTTGCTTGGTTCGGTAGCTTGGCGGAGTCCCCGTAACACAAAAACGTTGGATTTCGTTGGAGCTTCTTTCTCGAGGTTAGAGCGGGAGGAATGATGAGTGGAAGGAGCCATTGTCAAAGCTCAAGTTCGAGGGATGTGGTACTAGTACCGAATTCCCACAAATGGTGCCAATTGATTGAGACTCTTAGAATAGGAATCTCGACTCAAACATGATTATAAGAGGAACTCAAAGAATTGGTGACCTAGTTCCACCTAGAAAGGTGTACGTCTGGAGGGAGAGTGGGACTCCCGAATTTCACTAATTCTTTTTGTTGGTGGTACAATCACACTTTGCTATTTTCTCTCTCCAATTGCATGAAAAACTAGGGTTAGCTCGACCTAGGCATTTATAGGGCAAGCCAACTCTGATCGTGGGTCTCGTGGAATTTCACACAATCCTACGATCTACCCATTAATGAAATTCAATTTTGTAACTATTAAATGGCTATCAACATAAATATCGACACAACAGACGTGCGTTTTAACTTCAGTCAACAGCATCCGTTGACAAGTTATCTGATCCGTGAGTGCATCGAGTTTTCAGATCAAGTGGTCTCGACAGGATGTCGGGCCAGGCGAATCCATCAAGATACACTCAACCGGACCCATCAGGATGACAAATCAGTCGGACCCGTCAGGATGACGAATTAGCTGGATCTGTCAAATATGTCAAAGTTTATGAAGATTTTTCTTTCCTCATCTAGGTGTTAAGTTAGAAATCGGTCCTTGAAAACTTGATTTATTCTTGTTCTCCACGTAACTAAAATCATGAATCATCATTGTGACACATGAGATAAACGAGTAGCTAAAGTTCATGTTGGCCAATCATTTATCATTCACGTCAAGTCCTATTGATTTATTCTTGTTCTCCATGTAACTAAAATCATGAATCATCATTGTGACACATGAGATAAACAAGTAGCTAAAGTTCGTGTTAGCCAATAATTTATCATTCATGTCAAGTCCTATTTTATCGATGCTACCATGCCATGGCAACATAGATTAGACATACATGTGTTAACCTTATGCGAATCTATGTACTTGAGGCCAATTTGTTGTCTATCATGGTACATAAAGCCTAAGAACAAACAATACTAGTATTTGTTGCAAGAGTTGTTGCTATGTGGTGAAATTGGAGATCGCTCATGGATTGGGACCTCTAATTTGGTTTGACTAGCGATCCACCACCAAAATGGAACCCCCATCTAGTTTGGGTTGGAGTTTGTGTGGAAAAAGAAGAGTAAGCAATCACATATATGAACACTAAAATTGATCACCGAGTTCATGCCAAATGGGTGCTATGTCTTAAGAGAGATGGGTATCTTTCAGCTCTACTATCATTGCAAGTGTACAACTCAATTGAATACAAATAGTTGGAACAAATGAGATATTCTTAAGTCGAATTCAATGCTAGTTGAATTTGAATTGTATACTAGGTATTGAATGCTATTTCCTTTTTGGGTTACCAATCGATGACTTGCAACCATTGTCAAATAATCACAATAAAGCACTGTTGTCGGGTTTTTATCCCTAGCAACGACACTAAAAATATGTTCGTCAACGACTAATTTGCATTTAAAACAATGTTTAAAATGTCGTCGTTGCAGTTTATATGTCACAAATGAAAATCAATGTCATGCCAATTTTATTTATTTACAATTTTTACTAGCTTGTTTCCAGGTCATTCAATAGGAGGTAGTTATTGATATACATCACTCTCTAAGTCCAAAAATGTTCTTTTATTCAAAAAATGTTAATTTTATTTACAAAATGAATTAATGAATCAATAAATGAAAGAATTGGTTAATTATTTACAAAATAATCAATTAATATGTGTTACAATGCTTGAAATAAATGTACAACAAATGGGCATCAAAAGCTAACTACTACTATGCTATGTTAGTTATATATAACTAATATAAGTAATACCTAGATATAGGTATAAAAATAGCTACAAATATCTACTATACCAAGTTATATTAACATACTAATATCTGTAGTAATATATATTACATATATAGTAACATATATATACGTCGCTATAGCCCTAGTAAAATATTTACATGCCATTACGTAAAATAGTTATCTATACTAACATATAAATAGATATATAGTGACATATATATCTGTCACTAAAACTCTAATATTATTTATATACATATATAGGAGCTTAAACAGTACTTATACATATACTACTATACTTATACTTTATATTCATTATATACATATACATATTTACTTAATTTATTTATTTACATTACTATATATATATATATATGTATGTATGTATGTATGTATGTATGTATACACATATACATATGTACGCATACACACAAGCATCAGACTTAGCCACTTCTCCTCTTTTCAACACTTACCCAAATTTAGGTGCCCTCTCTTTCAGTTAAGCACGAGCATTGCTCATTTAGATCAAAAATTTGGTTTAATGGGTGGGCCAACTTATTTCGAGGGATACACAGCACCTAAGAAGGTGGGACTAGACCTCTACTTTAGGCCAACCCTAGTTTATATTAGGTGCATTTTAATCAGATTTCATGCCCAACGTAGGCCCACAAGAAGCCTGCTACAGTGTATGACTCTTGAGCCACCACTACTCATCAATGTATGATCATATGCTCATTCGGATCACAGAGGGTATAGTGTGTGGCACCCAGTGCTCATGACGACTCGTGAGCATAGCAGATGAAAACATTTTATCCTACATCGCATGCTTCTCAACGCACGATGTGGAACCATGCAGGGTCGCTACCTCAGTGCAATTCAGCGCTACAGTGCATGCAAAATTAAGGATTTTGGCCCTCGATTTGAGGGCCATAATTTATTTTAAATTAAAATTAAATTATGGGGATACAAAGCTCTTATATAGGGCTACATAATTGTTCAATTATTTTACAACAATCAATTATTTAAAAATATAATAAAATTGGTTAAAATTGACTGATTATACACATTAAATTAGAGTTTAATTTATTAATTAATGTATAAATTAGTGACTTAATCATAAAATTGACTTTATACAATGTTAATTTACAGAATAAATTAATACATTTTTATTGTATTTTAGGAACTTTATTTTAATTTATTTATAATTAAATACACATTTAAGTTAGTTTTCCATGTAAATAATTTATAAATACTATAATACAATATAAATAGGTTGAAGATATTTAATATAGTATTATAGAAGTATACATTATAACATACTTCAGTTTTACATTAAATTACTAATTTATTTTGTTTTAAGTTAATAAATTACTTAATTAACTTAATAACATATTTATTAACTATAAATAATTAATTAGAATAACTTACGGGTATTGTACAGTTCATATTACATAGTTAAATATTTATATACAGTATTAGATACAACTATGTACATATAGATAAGTTTATATATTTATTTAGGTTTATATACATTTAGTTAATATAAATTAATAGATAATAATACAATAAGTTATATATATAATAAATCATTCTAAATGCTTAATTTTAATATATAGAATACATATACAAGTTATATATACTTATTATGTACATATTATACAATATATACACTTAGCTTAGGTTTAATTTATAAATACAAGTATATATATAGTTATAGGGTATTTTTGGGTTTTTTTGATTTTTATGATTTTTATATGTATAAGAGAGATAGGGGATGAGAGAGAAAGAGTTAGATGATAGATAGAAAGTTCTTTTTGGTGTTTTTGATATTAGGTTATTTATTAAATTTTTAAGTAGACTGAATTGTCGGTTGGTATGTTCTACCAAGCTGAGGGTTCAGAATACTTTGAAACTTAACACACACTTAGAAAAATACCTAATCCTACTCAAAACACCTTTATTTTATTTTTTTTGAAAATTTTTTATAATTTTTATTTATTTACAAACCAAACCAATTTATTCCTTGAATGAGTTTTTGAAAGAGAACCTAAGGCCTCTTTTTGAGTCCAAGTAGCTAGAAAATCACTTTAACACGTTCAGCACATCACTTGAAAGGTTTTGAGACATTTAAACATGATTTTTCATTCAATTTCAGTTCAAATCTCAAGTAGAACAGTTAGTTCAATTCATAGAGCTAACAATGGATTTAAAACAGGAATTACAAGTATTTTGAAAAGAATTGAAACTGATCCTGATACATGAATGCTTATACATTAATTTTTAGCACTACACAACAAGTTAGCTAATTTAAATTCTCAAAATCCTAGTTCCATATCACCTATTCCAGACCTACAACATGGCTACTACTCAGTTTTAGCAGCTGATTGCTGCTGTTGCAATATCGGACGGTGCCTCCAAAGATCAAACAATTTAAATCAGTGAAGCAGCTACTATAGCTGCTATCAAAATGGCAGCAGCTCTTGCCCTACTCCAGCAGCTGAACTAGACTCTAAAGCCTGATTAAGTGGTTTTCAGAACTCTCCACAGATCTGAAACTTCAGATCTAAGGAGCCATTAACTATTCATACCAACAAACTTATGAATCCCATAAAAATCTATCATGAAGTCCACTGCAAAATCTCATTCAAAATCTCATTCAAATCAATATTAGTTGGAAACAAATCTCTGTAAATTCCATCTCAACGACTACCAACGTTCATGAATTTGTCTAAAAATCCATAAAATTTAGATTGAGATTCAAAACATATCTAAAGATCCTAATTAATCCTTTGATATGCATCAAATCTAAAAATTGATGTCATTTAAAATCAAAACCCATGTTGCCCAGTTTAGGGACTTTTAATGTGATTTGATTTCTAAATAAATCATCTAATTTGCTTAAATACCATTAATTGGTGTTCAAGATGATCTAGTGACTAACCCAGAATCATTTAGGTCCTCGTTTAACCTCAAATCAGTATCACTAATTCTCCTTGGTCAAACTATCCAAAACAAGGCTTAAATTAAGTGCATGCTCATCCACAAATTAAAAACCAAATCCAACACCTTGGATTCATTGCATTAGACTTAATTTAGCGATTAAAACCTCGAATCGCTTAATTAAACTCGAATAAACCTGAATTGACTCCAAATCGTAAGATTGGGTGTGAAATCTAATTCTGAAAGAGTCGAAAGAATCGGTTCAATTAAAACCAGATCGGGGGATCTTTGTGAATTGATGGAGTGAATGGGAGACCCCCTAGGTAGATTCTTGGCTCAAATTCAGATCTAGAAGTCAATACTTCAAATCTAAATTTGACCTTAATGGAGGGGTAAACAAAGAATGAAACACGAGAGAAAATCAGAAACAAATTGTTGAGTGTTGAGGGAGATTTATGAGCCTAAATGGAGGTGGAAAAACACATCTCTTATCTGAATTGATTAGAGAGGGCGAAAGCAATTTAAACTAATCTAATCTACTCCAAACCAATCCATCACAAATTCTGATTTCTAATCTACTCCTAGCTAGTCTAATTACACTTATCACTACTCCAGAAAGTTGGAAATCCTATCTGACAGGAGGAATGGGGTTGCTTGGATCCAAAGTCGGCGGCTAAGGAGGAAGAAGGGTTGGAGGTCTCCAGCGAATGAAGAGCCCTCTAGTGGAGCTCCAGGGTCATCCTCAGGTGTATGTCATCCCTAGCGGCGAGGAGGAATTAAAGGTGAAAAACCACACTCTTGTCACAGGCACAGTGAGTGAAGGGGTTAGAAGTTGCTAGAAAGGGAGGAAGGGATCAACTCAAGGAATTAGGAGGGAAGTCGATGGCATGCGTGCGAGCTAGAGAGCAGCTTAAGTAGATGAATCGGTGAATCAAGGCACCACAAGGGTGGGATTGAGCGGGTAGGGTTTAGGCAGTGGGATGTGCTTGCAAGGGGCACAGGAAGCTCTATATCAAAAACCCACCGTAGGATCAGATCTAGCTTAGGTGGTGATGCCATGAGCAGATGCGCGGGAAGAATGGATTTGGATCAACTGTAGGATCAAGGATAAAAGGAAATGACGACCAAGATTGGAGATGTTCTTGAGGGTGAACAGTACACCCAGCGATGCACCGTAGCTCATTAGGTGTAATGGGGAAATTGCAGAGACACCCTTTAGGCGAAACGATAGGAAATTTATACTTAGGCCCATAAGTGGCTGAAAGTCAAGCGGAGAAGTCCTTGCGATCTTACAAAGAGGCCCCTATGATTTTTATTGGGTCCCTGGAGGTTTTACACATGAATAAAATGTTATGACTTGAAGACCTAGATATAAAGTAATGATTACAATATCCTAATGATATGCAAATGCAACCAAGTTTTTCTTAAAGTATAATTGAACATTTAGGAAGTTAATTTCACTTTTGATTTGTACTTTTGAACTCAATTATGTGTTAAATTTACAATTGGATAATCAATTTATATGTTTAAATAGAATATCTCATTTTATGACCTAATTTTGTATTTTTAACACCAATTTACTGTTTTAGGTCATTTTTGTTAATTCTCACACTTAACCATTTTCATGTGTTAATTATGTAGTGTTTAACTTAACTTCTAACTTAATTTGAACATTTTAGGTATGATGAGTCACACCTCATCGGTGACTCTCTTGTTTAATGATTTGATTTCTTGATCTCCCTCCCTTGGAAGCTCAACCAACCTCATATAAATTACAAGCGTCATTACCGTCATGCCATGCAAGAATCCGTCACTCTTACACGTAATCTTCTAGTAGGAGGAGAATGTGCCCTTGACTCTGATAATGTTATCTGCACCGCTTGTTATGCTGAGGACTCGTTAAACCTCTTAGAGTTTGAACCTTGAGTTGCTTGGGTCCTACTTGGCTGAACCTAGAGTTTTCTTTTGAGCAACGTCCAAATCGTTCCTTATGGTGCCAGAGCTCAATCTGCAATAAAACTACAGCCAATTTACTCAAAGGAAGTGGGTAGAGCCCGATCCTTATCACCTTTCCTTAACACTAAATTATTTAACCTCATATGAGGGTTGACTCTATTTTGGTCTAGGTTGCATCTATTAATGTCAACATTAATACTAATTTGATCCTACCACAACCATCAATTGATTGATGATCTAAGCCAACCAACCAATACTTCATGATGCTAATTATTAATTCATTCAATTGCTTTAAGCCCTCATCTATCAAAATTTACTAGTGAATCAAGTGGCACTTCACTTCCTGACGGCCTTGGCCATTCAATTTGACATCTCTAGTGAGATAGAAATTAGAGGTAGCGGCTCCTTAATAATTTTTGTAATCATATATTAAAATTTTTTTGGACGCTATTCCAAAGGAAAAGTACGTAATTCCTAAACATCATCAAATGATAACTTATTCTACTTTTTCCTTAATCTCGCACGAATCCTTTGTGAGAAGCAAAAAAATTGTTATCAAAAGGATAAATATGTTACAAACATTTTATTACACTTAAGGTAATTCCATAGTTATGTATAGGAGCTTCTTACAATTGCATATAAGGGGGAATTAGCATCCTTTTGTCCATCTACATGCGTTCAAATATAGAGATGGAGGAGGTTGAGATAGAATGCGTAAAAAGAGAACATTTGAAGACCAAATGCAAAAAGATGTATTGCAGCAATCCCTTCACGATAAAAAATGGTTTCCTAAGTGCTATACCAATTGAAAAACGATGTCAAATAAGGAAAATAGTTCAAATATAAAATGAGTTATAACTGAATAAATGACCGTATGCATTCTTTATCATACCTCTAACCAAATATAAGAAAAATGATATGAAAGAAATAGACGGTTGAAGGGCTTAAGGATGGTTGGACGTGTTGCATGGGAAAGGTGCAAAAACAAGGTTGGCAACTGACAAATAAATTATGACTTACTGAATAGAAAACAAACCATTTAGTGCCACGAGGGAATTGATAGGAGGCTGACATGTAATAGATGTTTCTTAGTTCTTGAATTATATTTTATAACCTAAACCCACACCTTAAACCAATTTAAAAAAAAAAAAAAAAAACAACAGATCTTAAATGATGTTTTGGCGCTGCAAGGAACATATTTTACTAGTCCTGAACTCTTGATTTATACACATGGGTGGAATAAGATCGTTCGATTCAGTTTACTGCTATTTTTACAGCCACCGGACGGATTACTGAACTATTTAAATGAAGTAAAGAACTTTTCAAAGGCATTTGGATGTTGCAGATTCAATTATCTTTGCACAACCCTGATCCAACAAAAATCTCAAGCAGCACAAACCCTAAATATGCTGGTTCGTATGTGTTAGTTTTCCTTGGTAGCAGCTTATAATTCTTATGCAGTATACCATACAACTTAACAAAAAGGTGGTTAAGTTGCATTTGATTCATCCCAAAATTCGCCCCCACATTATAAAAAAGCCCATTGTTAATTATGCCTCAGAATTCATGACATGGATTTGAAGATGGATAGACAGTAGGTTTATCTGTATTCAAATTTCAAATGAAAATGCATATCTGTATTTATCTATGGATTTGAAAATCATTGATTGAACTCTAGAAAAGCTCTACAAATCCTGTATATCTTCAAACTAGTTTCTGCATAATTTCTTCCATGCAACCATTTTACCAAGTAGAGAGTAACACCATTGGAATTGCACACATGATGTTGGATCCCACATGCCCACAAATTGAACAGGATAAGAATGCAACACCAATTCAACTATAATACTCAATACTGATTACTAGAATATCAGCATCACCAACAGAGAGAGTACTGCACTTATTTCAGATACCCCTTGGCAAGAAAAGACAGCAGGATTTTAGCAGCTATATGCACCTGCAATTCTTCACTCTATAAATCCTATCAATCTACATGAATACCTCAGCTCAAACTATATCAACATTGCATATTTTATATATCAGTCAAAGGAACATGTGCTATTTCATACCAGAAATCTTCACTGCCACTTCCATGTAAAAACTAATGGGTATTTCCTCTTTGCTATCCCGTGATCAAATTGCTGCGTATTAAATGATCTTCAGAGGAAGACCTCGCTCAGCCTTCTTTGAATCCCCTTCTGATCTTCCATCCAGGCATCAAAGTTGCAGCAACCTTACCCTTTTTTCTTTAAGTGTCTGTACAAAAAGAATTTAGATTCAAAAGTAAAAATTGGAATCCTTGTGATTTGGTGCATCCTTACAGAGCACCGATCGCACTTCCATTGTCGACCGAGGCGGCTCCAAGTCTTTCTCCTGAAGGGAGTTCCCTAGCAGCTGTTGCATCTGTGATGCAAATGTGTCATCCAAAACCTGCACCAATAATTCAGTAGGTTCAAATTTTGAGTACTGAAAACGAGGGAGCCATATTTCTGGTTAAAAAAAAGGTTGCACAGGAAATATGCTTACAGCCACTGTCACTCGCGAGGCCTTGTACCACGACCGGTTTTCTTTCCTGTTCTCCAAAAACTTAAGGACATCCTGGAAATCATGGAAAAGGGTGCATAACTCAAACTCACCACTATAGAAAGAAAAATAGTACTGAAAAGGGGCTAGTGATAGGAACATAGAAAACCAGTACGATGTTATACAAAATTAGCTGCTAAAGTGTTATTGAAATGTACCAGCCCCATCCGGTCCCAAAACCCTCGGCATACTGCAACAAACACATGGATCTCGAACAAAGAATGAAGATGGTTCATTGTTTGGGTCAGATGGCTCTTCAATGGTTGCATTCTCAACCTGATATCAGATTCCATCACAGCATCCTTTGAGTCTTGGATTATTTTTTTCAACTTTGTCACGCTCTGAGCTCGTGTCTATAAATATTGTAAAACAAACAAATGAACATAATAGAAATAAAGCTCAAAGGAAATTTCTGTGTAGAAGTTATTTGGGAAAATCTTGGGTAGTATAAAACAGAGAAATTGCTTCTAAGGTTCAATGATCTTTTAAAAGGTGAGATATACTTGAAAGTTTTTTTTTTTTTTGAAAAAAAGGAAAGTATTTATTTTTGAAACACATAAACAGGCTTTCTCTGAATATCAATCGATAGGCTTTGATGATTAGGTGCTCGCTATTTTACCTGTCATTCTATGGTTCAGTGGACTTAATGACACCACCAGCGGCAAACTGCCAGAAATGCCACAATCCAAGCAAACTTTACTACATAACACAGCAAAGCAATGACCCATACCCATCATGCACATTACTGTAACAACGCTGCATGGAACATGTACCGTGGTCCGTGACAATAAAGACACAATCCTTGGTAAGAGAACTGAGAAATTGAAGCCCTAAATGGATGGTAAAACATTGAATAATGGAGTCAGTCCCTTGCTATTGTTGCAGACTGATGACCCAGGTGATGGTATGGTAGGAAGACACCAGAATAAAAGCAGCAATAATTGGCACATATATTTAGGTTGTTGAGACCTTTATGTGACAATGACATGATGTTGAGAATCTACACTTCTGAGTCATGATATGGTTGAGTTTAGGTCAGATTTTTTCATACAACCAAAACTTGAGCTGAAAAAAAAAGGATGTGGAATTATTTTTAATTACAAAAAGGACAAATTGTTAGATTAGTGGGCTCTTCATGTGTTTTATTGTTCTGTTACTGTTCTCTATTGCTTGTACAGTTGTGCATGGTATTAGAGCAACAATCCTAGCTCAAAGTCAATCCGAGATTGGAGTCCGATTACATCTTGTCACTCTTTTCTCTTCTCCAGTACAAAATCTTCTCTTTTCTTGTCTTCTAGCTGATCTTCATGACAAGAATGACGAAGAGGTCCTAATCGGATACTCATAAATTGCAGCATTGATAAAAACCAGGGGAATGGAGAACCTTAGAAGGGGAGCACGGCCCACTGATCTGTGTTCAACTATGCCATAAGTTTGGCACTCCCATGACAAACGCTGAACAAATGTTCTCCCAACATGCATGTCATCCCAAGTAATTCCCCAGGTTGGCTTCCCTTGCCATCTATCTCTTGGCCTCTGTGGCTGACTTCATTGATGACTGCTGGACACCTTCCCTAAGTGAGGCCAGAGTGGAGGATCTCATGCTCATGTTGCAGGCCTTACAAGATATTAGACCGGGGGTTGGGAGAGACGGCTGGACTTGGAAACAGAATAAATTCTCTGCTAGGAAAGCCTACTTGCAATTCATGGAGGATCATGGTCCCATTGGCCAGACTTTAGCCTCTGAGTGCAGAAATATTTGGACAGTGCATATCCTGATTACGGTTAAAATTTTTATGTGGTTTTTGAGAAGGAAGGGGGTGGTGAACCACAACGACTATAGAAGATCAGTACCTGATGCAGATTCTACTTGTGCACTTTGTGGCAAAGGAGTCAAGGACTGCGAGCACCTCTTCTTTACATGCCCTTTTGCCTAGGAATGCTGGATGAGACCAGCCAATTGGCCCATTTGTTATTCCTATAGTCTGATTTTTTGAGTGCCATTCATAGTGCCCTCACTGATGCCAGCATTCCAAGGAGAGCTTTCATCCTCATTTGGACTATCTGCCTTAAGCGCAATTGCGTTGTCTTTAGGTGAGAGAGAACCTCTGTGGATGGGGTTCTTCACCTATTCAATTATCTTTGTAATCTTTCATGTAATTAGCTCCTTTATTGAATGCATTTCTAGAGATCAACATCCTTAATTAACTCCCATTTTCCTTTTCAGAAAATGTTATCCTGAGTTCCTTTGCATGCAAATTCCACATATTATAACGTTTCCTATGAAAAAAAACCATTCCATGATCGTTTTTTCTGTCAAGCAACCTCACTCACCCCTTCCCACCCTCCAACCCCCTTTATCTTCAATCATAGGTTCTTCACTCCATGGGAACAAGGTTGTGATGCGCATTGCTAAGTTTTAAGAAAACATATTGGACCAACTAGTCTGACTAGCCGAACCAAGAACCAATTTTTTAACAGTTTGGTTCAAAAAATTCACCAATTTAGAAAGTCTCCATGCAGATAACAAATGCGTGATTGCACCAATTGAAACAGCTTGGTTTGTCTAGTAAAAGATTTTGATCATATCATTTTAGGACTTTCGCTCAAGTCATGTAACAAGCATTAACTGCAATCACTTTTATACCTAGTTTGATCATACCATTTTTAGGACTTTTGCTCAAGTCACATGTAACAGGTAGTGACTATAATCAGTTTGATGTCAAATTCATCAATAACGATAGCTGCACAAAATTTTGCAAGATCATATCAAGAGTACTTATCATCTTTGGATTTTTTGATGCCTTCATTCCTAGAAAGCATCAATCCACATCTCATCAACAAGATAGTTAGGCACTGTTTGTTTAACAGAATTGCTTTAGAGGGATAGAATTTTAGGGCGGCAGGATTGTGTCCAAATCCTAGGACTGGGAGGTTTAGGTGTATGTTTTTGATAAGTTGCAATCCCAAAGATTAAAGCAACTAATCCCACATTTGGCAAGATTGGAGTGTTCGTTTGCAAATATGGGATACCTAGAATAACTCAATAAATAATTAAATTCACTGATGGGAAGTGATAATTCATCGGTGGATTCCAACACTATTGCAACAAGCGGGCGGTTAGAATTGGACACGCGGACTTCAAAAAATATAAAATGCACCAAAGTCATTAGTATAGAAGCTCGTTTTCAAATAATGTAATCGTCACCAACATACGCTTTCCATAGGTGGAAAACTCGCTGTGTTCGACAAACTCTCACTCCGTTCTTCAAGCTTCAAAGCTTCTTCGAAAATAGCAATGAAGGTAAGCAGCAGCAAACTAAGGTATGCAAATAACAGATTTATTATAGTAGCAGCAAATCGAGTACGATAATATAGGGTTCGAGAACGGTAAACTCGAAAATCCCTCCTCGTGTGTCCACTGATTGTCAGGATTGTCGAAGCAATGGTTGGAGGCTTGATTTCACTCATGCAATACTACAGTCAACCGGTGGGCATTATTTCATAGAGAGAGGGCATTGGTTAGGTGAGACTCAAGCGCTTCGATGTGTGAGTCAGCTGATTGAATGTTTTCCACTGATGGATAAGGGCAAGCCACTGATCGATAAGAGTGATAAGGAATGATGCAGAGGTAAAGGCACGCATTGAAATCGTTTTAGTACCTATATTGAACCATTTTATTGGGAATCCACCAGTGGATAACGACAAGGTGAGTGGGAGATTCAACCAGTTAGATGCGAGAATCAACTGGTTGATTTCGAAAATCCACCAGTGGGCTGGTACAATTCACCAGTGGATTTGAAGTATCCACCGATGGGAAATGGTAATGCAACGGTGGATTCCAAGAATCCACCGGTGGAAAGTGAGAATGCACCAGTGGATAACAATCCACCGGTTGATTGTAGATGATCCACCCATGGATTGACCATGTGATGACATCTTTGTTTTGCATGGAGGTTGACCACAAATGCACCCTCTTATCCATCAAAAAAGCACTTAAGCTCGTCAGAGACGATGTGAAGGAGTTTGAGAAGACTCCATTTGCTGAAATTGTGAAGAACGAAAAGCTATTCCCTCAGTTAAAGGACAAGGAATTATATGGAGAGCTCATTTAGGCCTACAATATACAGAGCTAGGAGATCTAAGGCTGACACTAACTTATGATCATATAGAGAAGATGACAGGGTTGGAAAATAAAGGAAACTAGTATTGATTGATGCGAAGAAAAATCTGAATGAGAGATTGAAGATATGGACTGACAACTTCTTAAGCATGAAGCCAAAGGTGAGAATTGTAGCAGAGAAATTACAACAATTCAATGATGATGGGAAGAGGGGGAAATAAAAAAAGGAAACAGCCAATGAGAGGAAGCAACAAGTCGAGAAAGAGACAAAGTTGTTGGTGCTGATAACAGTTGGGTCATTCCTCTTACTATGGAGACCAAGCTATCATCACATTGCTCTTTGATACAGTAGAAAATTTCGAATTGCTGCATTCTTATAATTGGGCTGAAGTGGTTCATGAGTTCCTCTATGAAGGGAACCAAGAGAACAAGGTCAAAGGGCAAGCACATCTCAAAAGTTGCACCATGCTACTGCCAATGTGGGTAACTGAGAGGTTCAAGGTTATGCACCAATGAATGAGGAAGCCCAACTCGTTCATAAAAAATATAACCAGGAGACGACCTTCACAGAGCGAGCATTGTCACTATTGTTAGGTTCTTTGTTGGAGCATTGCTACTAATGTCGTCGATGAATATGGCTGCGAAGGGAACAGGGGAAGATGATTGATGATGAAAGAACAGGACGGAGCAGGGTGACTACCCATGCTAACCCCACCAAAACCACGTCGGAAAAATGCATCAATCCGAATTCACTGAGAAACTTTAATCTCTTAAAAGTAAAACTTAGAAGGAAAAACTTGCATAGCGGCCTTCATAAAATGAGTAAAAGCATAGCTGAAATATGAAAGACATCAGATGAATTATTTTAGCAAGTGCCAACCTTTTCTTTGATAACCACACTCAGGATCTGCTCCTTTGGATGTGTGCCCACATCTAACATCATTCTTTGGAAGGGCAACCCCTAGGCCTACGTAAAACTAAAACTCAAAACCTAGAACTGTATACCTAAAAAGTCCAATTGCTCTTGTATTGTATCTGCCTTTAACTTCTAAAGGAACCTCCCTGCTTGCACGAAATTCCGAAGCTATTGTTCAATTCAATCAATCTGAATTGCTATGTTTTTCATTGATATCAATTCCTCCATGTTGATATATTGTCCCCAAGTACTGACACACACCTTTCTTTGTAATGGAATGTGTTCAAATTTCCAGCTCATCCTGTTTTTGTGTCTTACACTTTTGTTATGTTCAGTCAGTCATATTCCTTCAAAGAACCTTATCTTTTGGGGCCTCTCTTGGGTGCTCCAAGTTTTCAATTGACTCTATATTGTCTCATCCACAGGCAGAATCCAATCAGAATCAGATAGGCACAAGATATGCATGAAGGTACCTCATCTAGGATGTGTTTCATCAATTCATCCATAACAAAAAGGAAGAGAAAAGTTACTCGATAATCTCCTTGATGTACAAGACAATAACGTGGAATGATTAAATTGGTCATATAGGTGGAAAATAAGGCCCTAAACAATTTTCTGCTATTTCAATGATGAGATCACCCGCGGGGGGGGGGGGGGGGGGGGGGGGGGGGGGGGGGGGGGGGGGGGGTGTGGTTGTGTGCATAAATCATCTTATGGAAACCATGTCACCATGCGAAAATGAGCTTCGCCTAATAGCAAGTATCAATACACAGACACAGACACAAACATACACACGCACGCACACGTAAAATTTCCACGGCATGCCTAGAATTTTATCGGCACGGCGTTGAAATCGACATTGCGAATCTTGATCCCAATAGCAATAGCAGCAACTATGCCAGCCTCTCCTCATGCTCACAATGGGTTGATCAGCCTCAAGATAGATCTGAAGGTGGGTCGTAGCCTTCATTTGCAGCTTACGACTCCACATTTATCTGTGGAGGAGCTCATCTATTGTAAAAGACCAACACCTTCCTCATCCTCGATGGGTGGTACTTCGAGTGTGGGTTATCAAGCACGTCTTGCCACTATCACTCCACCCACTACTTCCCCAACATCGAAATAGAATGCAGCCAAAGTAGGACTGCAAAGGTCGTAGGTCTTCACTCTGTTACACGTATTGCCCGAGACTGGTTGGGCAAGGCAAATGCTAGCGGAAGGGTTGCCTATCTGTCCAAATGAAGATACTTCAGTGGAATGTGTGTGGTCTCAGGGACCACCGTAGAAGGGAGATGCTTGGCGGTATATCATGGAGTGGAGGATGGACATTGCACTTCTTCATGAGACCAAGCTAGAGCAGTGTGATACCCAGATCTAGTCTAGGACTTGGGGAGCCAAACTTGATTTTGCCGCACTTAATGTCAATGGCAGATCTGGGGGGTTGTTGATTGGCTAGAATTGAGATGCTTTCATTCTATCTAGGAGGACAAGAAGGGGGAGATTGAATGGAGATAGAGATCTTGGCAACTATGCCTCAATGATGGCAACTCCAACACCAAATTCTTCCACTCCAATGCAAATGGGTGGAGGAACTAGATTGAGTTAGTTTCAGATCAACACCACCAAATTGTCCCCAACATCTAGCATGCAGGTAGAGTGTTTCTAGATTTTTGCCGCGATCTCTTCTATCGTAGGGACGTGAGGACCTAGCACCTTGGAGGATATAGACACCAGAGACTTGGTCAAGCTAAGGCGGATTCTCTTTCATGTCCATTTATTGAGGACACGATTTGGCAGGCCCTTTGCTTTTTGAAGCAAGATGACTCTCTTGGTCTGGATGGTTTTTCGGTACTGTTAAGGAGTTTTGACAATTACTGAAGGGACACATCATGACCATATTCAACCATCTCATGACTAGCAGGAACCAAAATCAACAGCTTATTCCTTTTTCTTCTCCCAAAGAGTGAAACAGCGAAGAGCGTGGCTGACTAAAGACCGATCACCCTCTCCAACTCCATATATCTAATGGTCGCTAAGACCTTGGCACATCGCCTTAAGACTGTATTTGATCAACTTATTACGCCTATGCAATCGACCTTGATGCGGGGTTGGTTGATTATGGAGAATTACAAGGTAGCCTCAGAGATCCTTTCATCATTGAAGTGGGATAGGATGGAAGTTGTCTGCTGGAAGATCAACTTCTCTAAGACCTATGATAGCTTGGACTAGAGCTTCCTATGGTCCTCTCTAGGGGTTGGGTTGGGTTGGGTTGAGACTTATAATGGGTTGAGGGTTTGAGATTTAACCAACTCAACCCAACCCGCAACTTGACACAATCTGATATATATATATATATATATAAGGGGCTCCAAGCTATAGATTGAAATTTGAAACCTTATCTAAAGTCGACACCTCCTCACTCCTACATCTAAAATTTCAATTCCCAGCCCTCAATGATCCCTCAACTCTCTCATAGTTACCTCCATCAGCTCCAGGTACACCATCTGCCCTCACCTCACCTCCAAGCTCCACTTCAAGGAACGCCTCTTGGTTCCAAGTTGTAGGCAATGCACTCTCCTCTCCTCGGTAGCGGTGACACCCCATGTTCTTCAAGTAACTCAACCTTCTCTCATCCCTTAGTCCCCTACCTCCACCCAAATCCCCAACAATCAACCTCTCCTCTCTTCTTCCTCGCAAGGACCCCTCGACCACCATTGGATGATTTACCTCTCCTCTCTTCTTCCCTGTAGAGACCTTACCACCATCATCAGATGACCCACCTCTCTCCTCTCTTCTTCCCTACATGGATCCTACCACCACCACTAAAGCACCTCATCTATATTTGTTGTCAATTAGTGGTATAGACTTGAGCTTTTATATGCCCCTATCAAGGTTCGAAATTCCGATTTCAACGTCGTGTCGACAAAATTCTAAGTGTGCATGCTGTGGAAATGCCTATTTTTCGATGGCCATGCCGATGGATATGCCGAGGGAATGTCGAAGACTTGCCGACAAAAAATCACAAAAATACTAAAAATAATGTAAAAATGCTCAAATTTTTATGTGTGCGTATGCATGCCGAAATCATCCCACCCGACAGCAGTACCGACCGGCATGCCGCCGAAATCGTCGGCAATTGTCGACATGCCGTCGAAATCCTCGGCATGCTGGCAGCACACCTGCAAATTGATACTATTCTCGTGTTGGCATGGTCCCCTCCCAGAAACAGCCTTGCCGACGACATGCCGTTGGCATTTAAATCACTGGCCCTATCAAGTTAATTTATTACCAAGTATGCCTTTATCTTTTCTTGTTACTTTTAAATCATTTTTTGAAAAGAGCATATCCTCGGACAACCACCCACCCACATCTCGGGCAGACACCCCAAGGCGTAGGCAAGTGCGTGTGATTGTTACTTTTAAAGCATATCCTTTTTTTTGTTTAAAGTTTTTTTTTTGTTTTACCTATTTCATTCGCTTTTTTATAAGATACAAGTTTGTTTATGAGTTTAAATTTTTTTGTTATTAAGTATGAAAGGCATAGGAGGAATGTAGGAGATAAACATAAGCTTTGACTAGTCAACAACCCTCTCAACCTAACCCACCTGAACCGATTTTATGGGTTGGGTTTAACTGAGTTCGATAGTGTTAATGGGTTGGGTTGGAAAAATCCCAACCTACAAACCATGGGATGGGTTTGGGTTGAGTCCCAGCCTGACCTATGTACACCCCAAATCCTCTCTACAGTTGTGCAACTTTCCACAAGTTTGGATTCAATAGATGAAGGGAGGCTCGTGTCACCTCGGCCTCTAACTTAGTTTTGACCAATAGTAGACCCGAAAGGGGTTGGGTGAGCCTAAGGAGGGGTGTGTAAGGGTTTGCCTGTTGGCTTCTATGATCTCTGTCCTTGTTGTCGACTTCCTTGCAGTTGCTTGTTATGTACTTTGTGTCGTAGGACTTGTACGGGGCTTTAGGTCTAGTAAAGGGTATGATTGTGCTTCTCCAGTATGCAGATGATACCATTTTAATTAAGGACTTGGTGTCTGAGGCTAGAGCAACAAGGCTCCTATTTATGGCCTTTGGGGAGGTGCCCAACTTGAGAGTTAATTTGCAGAAGTCTAGTTTTCTACCTTTCAGGATGTCTGCTTAGACAGTTATCCAATGTGGAGATATTTTGGGGGTTGAGCAGCTACAAACTTTGACCAAGTACTTGGCTTTCCCCCTTACATCGCATCACATCACTACTACAGATTGGACTTTGATTATTGAGAAGATGGAGAAGCAACTGCAGGGCTGGGTAGCTAGGCTCCTCTCTAGGGGAGGTAGATTGCTTTTACTCGGTTCTCTTTGCTCCGCCTCTGTACTACCTCTCAGTTTTAAGAGTATTAGCAATGGTCTTGAGAAGGATCGATATGATACGGAAGAGATTCCTATGATCTTCCTCTTCGAGTGATAGATACATCCCTCTCATAGCCTAAGAGGTTTGCACATCCAGAAGGATGGGTAGTCTAAGGGGTCTTCGACCTTCGATTGATGAACAATGCACAGCTCACAAAGTGGATCCTTCAGCTTATGGGGCCTTAAGAGCCATTCTGGAAACAGATCCTTTGTGAGTCCTATGGAGACACCATTGATTGAGAGGAGAGGAGAAACTCTAATAGAGGAGTTTCACTTTTCTAGTAGGGCTTACAGAAGACACTGGGGTTTCAACCTCACCAAAGGATGATCCTAAGTGATGCCTCTCACTTCATATTCTAGAGCCATGCTTAGTTACTTGCAGGGATCCTTTCCAAGGCCTATCCCAGAATTGCAACTCTCTACCTCCTCCTTTAGCCTCGATGGTAGATAGTTTCTCACACAACTTGTGGTTACCCCCATTACCAAACTTACTTTCTGATGCATGCCTCGAGGAGCTCACCATGCTTCTCTAGACACTTCATGACATACAACCAGGCCTAGGACATGATGGTTGGCTTTGGAAATATGGTCCTTTCTCAATGAAGAAGGCATTCTTGCATTTCTTATGAAAGAACCTCAATCATAATCAAGATCTTACTTTGGACATCAAGAAGATTTAGACACCACACTTGCCTCTAAAAGTGAAGATATTTATGTGGTTTCTAAGAAGACGCTTGGTTACTCGATCTTCCAAGCATCATTGGGCACCTTATTTCAACAAATCTTGTATCTTATGTGGCGGCAGACCAAAGGACACTGAGTACCTTTTCTTTGCTTACTCCTTTGCGAAAGAGTGTTCCCAAAGCATGATTCAAAGCACTCCTTATGTGGTGGCAGACCAAACTTCACTCCCATCTAGCATGATTCAAAGCACTCCTTATGGTAGAGCTTATGTTCCCCTCTTGCTGACATGGGGTCTATTGAAATAGCTTTTACTCTTATTTGGTGCATTTGGATGAAGCGCAATGACACTATTTTAGAAAGGAGCATTTTTCTATTGAGGACATCGGCCATTTGTATTCCCATTTTTCTAGCATTTGAAGCTTTTAGCCTCTATTTTTAATGAATTTGCAGGGGATTAACATTCCTTATCAACCACTCCTTTCCTTCTAAACAAAAATTCAGTGTAGAGTATATACTATTTGAAACTGAAATCCGATAACAAAGATGTAGATGTGGTTCAAACATCTAAATCATGGCCAAGGCAATGCATTGAGGGGAACAACGACCATCTGACAACCTTTATTTGAATGCAACTAATTTACCACCATTGTTCCAACTAACCAAACATGAAAAACATGTGAAACAGACGATTGTTTTTTATGATGGTGGGATGACAAACATATCAGTAGATTTGAAAAACACATTCAAGTCCTCAAATTATTTTTTGCAGGGAAAAAAGGACGGCTACCCATTCAAGTCCTGAAATGTGCAGCTTATAAATAATGAATCACCTCCTGGCCATGTAAATTATACAAAATTATAAGCATTTGAAAGGAAAAGAGACTGTTCTGATAAATTACTCACATTCTCTGCAAGCTTTTCAATAACAGCTTGCAAATAATTTCTGAACTTTGCTCTCAACAAAACAGTTACTTCGCTAAGGCGTTCTCCGGCAGCAGAATTGCTACCATCTGGGATACAAGAACTCCAAGATTTTAACTGCACCTCTATCCTTGGTCTAAGAACATCAAGAAGCCTCTTCATCGTATTTAGCAGTAATCCCAACTGATTACATCACATAATTAGGGTGTACTATTCGAAAAAAAAAAAAAAATGAAACAACTTAGGAAATCTGCAACCTCACCTCGTCAGGTACAATGTAGGGACAAATCGAATTTCGCTTGGCAAGTTTTTGTACGTATTTCAGCCCGAATTTCTTGGGCGTCATACTGTCCTTTAAAGGGGCCAAAACATCAGCATATTGCCTATCCAGAGCCTCAATCACTGCCTTTTCAATGTCCGCAATGGCCTTTTGATCAAAAGAAATAAATAAATATCATGAAAGCAGAAAAGAAGTAATGTGGATGGACACACTCTAGCACAACATACATGTTCCAAGACAAATGTATACTCTGGCCAGCGAGAAATTATAACTTCATATTCATTCAGCATATCCTTTATTCGTTCATACATTTCATCAACAAATGGTGTTGTAGAATGTGGAGCTCTAACACCTGAACACTTCACCTGCATTTGAAATAATATCTATGCGAACTATGAAACTTGATACACACAAATGGGAATTATCAAGTGAGCATTGCGCTCATTCTCTTAAAAAAAAAGATTTAGTAAGAGGTAATGATCTAAACTATTAATCAAACAAAATAATTAAGGAGATGTTCCTGTAGTTTTCATGGTCAAAATTAAAATAAATAAATAAATAAATACAAGAATAAACATGTTACTTGTGCCAGTAGCATGTATAACAGAAAAACTAACTAATTTTTCTTGTAACAATACCATGTCCAATTATATTTGTAGATCAAGAAGGTAGCATGCTAAAGGGGACAAACAATTTAAAATTTGAACCGGGGCAGCATGCAAGCATTTCAAACCTACAAGGTTCATTTTCGCCAAGCATAAGGTTTAAGGTTTTCACCAGATTTCTTGCTTAATAGCAATGTTGTTACCAGTCACAATATCAACTAATAACCGTGGATCTATTGCCACGATCTGTGACTTCTCTCTCTTTGCAACTTAATGATCTCATTTACTCCCACTTAATGTCACCTTGGTTCCAATGCCATTTGTTGAGTTATGTATGTTTGGGTGTTTTATTTCTATTTGTAGTGAAGGGATATTCTTGTAACTCTTCTCTTTGAAGCTTCTCTATATAAAGGCCCAAGGTTCCTCTGAAATAAAGTAATGTCGTTTCCGTCCTAACATGGTATCAGAGCAGCGGTCCTAGACCAGTAGTTTGGTATGCCACCAGCCCTAGCCTCCCAGCATCACCACCAAAGCCCTAACAGCCCTAATCTGGCGCCGCCATCCTCTCCATCGGCTCTCCATCGGCAACACCTGCCCTACCGCACCACCAGGAGGGCTGAGAGGGTCCCCAATGTCGCCCAACGTGGTGGTCGGGCCATCTCAGCGGCACCACCGGTGGCCCCTCCTCTCTACGACGGTGTTCTAAGGCTCTGATGAGGGAGCAGCATCACCCAATAACTGTGCTTAGGGCATCCCTTACCTTCACCGGTGACCTGAGGGTCTGAGCGCCACCACCCAGGCCCCTTACGACCACCAACGCCACCACAATCCCCTGAGCGTCACCGCTTGATCTCCAAAGCACCTTCCAAGGCCACAGGGGGTCTACTGGTGGTGTTGCACACCTTCTCTTGGCCCGAAGTGGTGATACTAGTCGAGATCAAGGGCTAAGAGGGCATTTTTCGTTCCGAACCTACTTCTAAAGGTCGTTCTAAAAGGGTTCCACTTCATAGAAGGCACCACTAGGGTCTGATCTATTGCCTAGTGCATGTAAAAATTGTTTCTTGGTGTTATACAACATATGACCTAAAATTAGATTTTTTGTGGGTCTTGTATGCATGTTTTGTGATGTCTGGAACCCTTGTAGGTTCAAGAGTGTTTGAGACTTCCAGTATTTTCTTGTACTTGTGGATGACTATAACAGGATGTCCTAGGTTTTTATGATGAAAGAAAAGTCCGAAGTCTTTGATATTGTCAAAAATTTCGTTCTGGAAATAAAGACTCAATTTTCTGCTTTATCAAAATTTCTCGGAGTGAAAATGGTTTGGAATTTGTGAATGCCAGGACTACTGCTTTTTTTAAGTCTTTAAGTATTGTTCACCAGACTACTTATGTTCATATTTCCCAACAAAATGGAGTTGCTGAACGTAAGCTTCGACGTTTGCTTGATGTAGCCCATTATATTATGTTTCAAATGTATGTTCATTTTTTTGGGCTGATGATGTTCTTACTGCTACTTATCTGGTTAATTGTCTGTTCGTCTATCTTAAGGGGTAAAGCTCCGTACTCTATGCTCTTTCTTAGCAAGGACATGTTCTCTGTCACTCCGATTATCTTTGGCTGTGTGATTCGTCCACTTATATAAACTAAATAAGATTTCTCACTCTATGAAGTGTATTTTTCTGGACTACTCCAGGATTCGGAAAGGGTACAGATGCTATGATCCTATTTCACGGAGATTTTATGTTTCTGTTTATGTCACATTTTTTGATTCCCTATTACCAAAAACAAGGGGAGCAATCCACTTCTTTCTATCCTTAGGAGGCTCCTCTTCCTATGACATCTGAGCCACCACAACCATCTTAGCCACTACAATCCACTGAGCCACCTACATCTAGGTTCAGTCAACCTAATCCTAGTCCTTTCTCATGTCGTCATGAGATTCCTGATACAAACACCTTTCCTAAGCACTTCAGCATAGGACCTAGGATGTTCCTCAGTTGAAAGAGCCATTGTCTACTGCTTCTGATCAGTCTCCACCAGCTGTTGATGATTTGTCTGAGAACCAGGTACCTACTACTACTGAGGATAATACTCTAGACCTTCCTATTACACAAAGGAAGGCTCCACGATCATGTGCTAACTATTTTGTATCTCGGTTTATGTCACTTGACAGTTTGTCTACAGTTGGACGCTAGCTTTCTCTGGCCATTGACAGTGTGTAGGTACCAAGTGACCATTATGAGGCCTTTCGAGATCCATCTTGGACCTTAGCAATGGAGGGGATGATAGCTTTATAATCCCATAGCACGTGGGATTTTGTTGATCTACCCCCACGTGCTACTGTTATGGGGTGTAGATGGGTGTTTACCCTCAAGTGTCGTCCAAATGGCATTGTGGAATGATACAAGACATGCTTGGTTGCCAAAGGCTACACTCATACATTCGGGGTTGACTATTTTGAGACATTCTTCCCAGTGGTTCGTCTTAATTCTACTCGGATACTGCTTGCTCTTGCTATCAATAAGCATTGGATTATCCATTAGCTGAATATCAAAAATACATTTCTGTATGGTAATTTGGAGGAGGAAGTCTACATACAGCAACCACCTAGCTTTCCTACTTAGGGGGAGTATCAGAAGGTGTGTAGACTGAAGAAAGCTACCTATGGACTGAAACAAAGTTCCAGAGTCTGGTTTGAGAGGTTCAGCACGGTGGTTCGGGAATATGGTTTCACCAGATCTTCTGCTGATCGCTCTGTTTTTACATTGCATAGGAAGACATGTTCAATCATACTTGTTTATGTAAATGACATACTTCTTATTGGTAATAACAGGTAAGGCATAGAGGAAACAAAGAAGCTACTACAATCACAGTTTGTTACCAAGGATTTCGGCCCTATCAACTATTTCCTTGGTATTGAAGTGCAGCATAGTGGACTTATGATTTCCCAGTGCAAGTATGTTCTTGACATGTTGAAAGACATGGGTATGCTAGGATGCAAACCAGCATACGTGCCCATGGATGTGTCCTTGCCTATTACAGATGATGACAACCCTCTACTGCAAAATGTGACCAAATACCGTGCAGTGATTGGTAAGCTATTATATCTTACTGTTACTCGTTCTGACCTTGCCTTTGCAGTTGGGATGTTGAACCAGTTTATGCAGTCACCAAGGGATATCCATTGGAATGGTGTTTGCCAGATTCTTAGGTACTTGAAAAGTATACCTGGGAAAGGACTTCTTTTCAAAAACAATTAGCACTTGGATGTTTGTGGATATTCTGATGTAGACTACACATGCACTCATGAGGATCGAAAATCCACTACAGGATATTGCACATTTGTTGGGGGTAATCTGGTTACATGAAGGAGCAAGAAACAAGCAATGATCTCCAGATTTAGTGCTGAATCTGAATACAAGGCCATGTCTCAAACTACGTGTGAACTACGCTGGGTCCATTCTATTCTAGAAGACTTTGGAGTACAGGTACATGATCCTATTTCTATGCATTGTAACAACAAGACTACCACCTTTATTGCAAACAATCATGTCTTTCATCAGAGAACCAAGTATATTGAAGTCGATTGCTACTTCAACAGAGAGGCCATTTCAGCCAAGAAAATTTCTACACCCTACATACGTACTGAAGACCAACTGACGAATATCTTTCAATGTTGTCAAGGCTATCATAAGACACTTATTTAGTCTCAAGTTACATACATTATAGATATGTTTCTGTTATATATTGTTATATATATAGAAGACATACATACACATCTATGTTATTAACAACTTTTATATGCTTAATTTTACGTTCTCTTCCTAACTCAGATTATTGTTTGTCTGTTAAGACATGTGTAAGTTATACATATACATTATTTTTTTCTGTTTGAAAAATTTGTA
The DNA here is from genome assembly GCA_037157565.1 of Thalassia testudinum. Classification (NCBI taxonomy): domain Eukaryota; kingdom Viridiplantae; phylum Streptophyta; class Magnoliopsida; order Alismatales; family Hydrocharitaceae; genus Thalassia; species Thalassia testudinum. The sequence continues at coordinate 37,163,746 of JAZHRO010000051.1, read as the reverse complement.
AACCTCCTTAAGGGAGGTGGAGAACCCGTCACCCTGGTGTAAGCCCCAGCGGCCAGACTGGGTAGGACTCGAACAGGACACCCCTCGTTTAGCAAAGCCTTACGAGTTGGGCCAGTCACCCCTCATTATACATATACGTTATTATATGTATGAAATGATATAATTATAATATATTGCAATTTAATGATGTGTATATGTATATATTTGTTATTATCTACAACTCTCTAATGATATATAACAATATACATATAAGTTACAGTATTAAGTTTGTATTGTATTGCAAATATAACATATTATAATACATGTTATTGTCTTGAGTACGACTCAGAGACAACCTTTTGAACTAGCATTTGGGGTTGTTAATGGATGCCTCTACCTTGACGAATGCCTTCACTTTATGGTGGTGCATTTGGCTTGGACATAATAGAGTAATTTTCCATAGGGAGTCTCAATAGAGGGAGTGCTTTATCATTATAATACTCTTTGAATTTTTGGTATAATTATCTCCTTTTACTAATGCAATGGAGGGTTAACATCAATTGTTAACCCTTCGTTTCTTCTTCAAAAAAAATACATGTCACTATTTTATTTTGGTAGATACATATGATATATAGTTTGATTGTTTTGGCCTAGAATTATAAATGTAATATGTATGTTTACACATTGTATAATAATATACATATGTACGTTATTGTTACTTAAATATAATAGGATTATTGTTTTTTCATTTACTTAAATAGTATTGTCACATGTTTCTTATGAAAGTCAATATTCTCAAGTTTATCAGGCATATTCAATATTTTAAGAAATAAAAAGATTTGTCACCTCAATTTAATCAAGCAATTACCTTTTTGTCACCTCTCGCCTCGCATGATTAAGGAGCTTGTCTTTCAGTTGCCTAACGCCTTGACAGCTTTGATATCTTTACTAAAGCACTTCCTAAGAAGCGATTGCACTATATTTGTTTCAAGCTGAGTATGTTTGATGCTTATGCTCCAGCTTGAGAGGGAGCGTTGAGTTATGTATGTTTAGGTGTTTTATTTCTATTTCTAATTAATGGATATTCATATAACTCCTCCGTCTGCAACCTCCCCATATAAAGGCCTAGGGTCCCTCTGAAATAAAGTCATCTCATTTCCGTCCTAACACCATCTTTATACTCAATTGTCAAACTCTAGAGTTTAATTTGAACTTTAAGTTATTGTCCTTTGAGCAAGTAGATGGGGACATTTGTTAGTCGCACAAGAGGCACAGATTTAACATGGAAAACTCCTCAGTGGGAGGGGAAAACCATGAGAACACGAGCTCTACTGTCACCCGATAGCTAAGGTTCCATTTCACTAGCACAAGAAAGTAGGGTGTCTACATATTTTTAGTCGTATAATGTATATGGACCTCAGCTAAGGATCCAAATACTTGGTTATATAATAACTCAACACCCCCTCAAGCAAGGCATATATGTCAAATATGTCCAATTTGCCCACGTTCTTCTCTAATTGCAACTTAAGGTCTTTAGTGAAAACATTTGCAACCTGACCTTCAAATTCAATGTACGACAAGCACAATTCTTTAGAATGTATCCTCACAAATAAAAGTGTTTAGTCCAATCGTGGAGAATTGGAATGTTTTTGTTGGGGATTCTCGTGATCTCCACATTGAAGATCTTCCAAAATTCTCCATGTTGCGTAGAGGGAAGGAGACAAATCTTCTTGCCATGTTGTCCTCTTTCCATATTTTATGTTTTCTATTTTGGGAATATCCCTTTAGGAAATATATTTAGGAATTGATTTGATTTAGTTAGAGATGTGTTGGCAGAGCACGTATTAGTTCTGTTGGAGTTGTTTATCTTGTTTGTTGTCTTATTAGACTTATGATGTAATTTTCCCAACACCTCTCCCTATATAAAGATGTGTAGGATTTCATTTGAGAATAAGACAAGTTATTTTCTCCAACTTGGTATCAGAGCCACGATCCTATATCGACAGTCTGGTATCCGACCCCTTCACGAGCCTCTGTACCCCTCCACCAAAACTTTAACCTTCGTTTCACCCGTGGAAGTCTTCGCCGGCAAGCCACCAGCCGCCGCCGATCCTAGGAGGCCACTGCCAAGAGGTCGCTGCGTCGCCTGGAGATCAGCCTAGCACCTCCGAGCGTCGCCCCTGCACCATCCCTGACCTCGGACAACGTCGCCTGACGTCAGAGCACCGCCTTTGACTGTGGCGGCACCGCCACTGCCGCTACCCATCACCTACAGGTCGCGGTTGGTGGTTCTCGAGGTCGATTATGCCTACCCAAGCACTGTTAGGATCCTTCCTAACATCCTAACATGCGCTAAAACCTGATCTACAGGGTCTCTGTGATTCTTGAGATATTATCTAGGGTTTCTTCACCTTAGATCTCATGTTCAAGAGATCACTTTTCTCTGATTGTGAAGTTTTCAGATCTGAATATTAATTTCATATCGCATCTGTGGCATCTTGTGGCAGTCTTACGACACGATAACCTCCTCAAATTCTTCGGAAGTGTCGTTCGATACCGCTATGGACAACGGAGGTTATAAATCTCCTTTCTTTGTTCCTATCGCCAAGTTGAACGAGGCCAATCATGCTAGATGGTCTCAGACGTTCCTCATGACTGTTGAGGAGCATGATAAGGAACACCTACTGTTGGAGATTGAGCAACAGGATAAAACAAGAAAGAATGCCACGTGGAAGAAGGATAATCCATGGTTCATGCATGGATCATGAATTCTGTTGAGCTTCAGATCGGTGATGGGATCATGTATTACAAGATCACAAAGGAGATGTGTGATTCTCTACATGATACATATTCTCATGAAAAGAATTCCAATAAGTGTTTGAGATTCACCATGTTCTTGGCAGTCTCAAACAGGAGGGTCAGTCACTGTCACAGTACTATGCCATCCTAAAGGAGCTCCATGAGAAATATAATGCCTGTCGACCTGTTTGCATTTATGCCACTCAAAGGCACATAGGAAGGAGTATGTTATTTAATTTCTTGACGGACTTAGACCAGGTTATGAGGCTGCTAGGTCCCAGATCCTTACTTTAGCTAAGCTTCCAGCTCTGAAGGAGGCTTATAGCCGCATGAGAATAGTTATTAGGCCACTCGTGTCAGAGAGTGGACAGACCCCTATACTTGTTGCTGCTGCACGTGGAGGATGTGGTGCTCCATCCATCATGGGGAGAGGGCGTGGTGGTCAGGGTACAAGTGGTAGACCTCGCACCATTTGCCTGCATTGTGAAAAGGTTGGTCAAACAAAGGCTTCTTGCTGGACGAAGCATGGTCGACCTCCCATGGCCAACCATGCTACCTCTCTAGAGGAAGGAAGCCACATGGTGTCTCGTGCAGACTATGATGCTGTGATTCAGCGTCTCTCTCAGCTGACGCAAGAGACTACTAGTACCACTGCAGATACTGCTGCCTTGGCTACTTCAGGTATGACTTTTTCTTACAGGTCGCGTAATGCTGATAGTACCTTATGGTTGGTGGATTCTGGCGCATCTCAACATCTCAGTGGCGATGAGACATGTTTTAGACAAGTTCATAATGTTCCCTCAGGGAGATCTATGCAGGTAGCAGATGGTAGGCAGTGTAGGATTCATGGCAGAGGAGATGTAGCAGTGACTCCTACTCTAACGTTGCCTAACGTTCTTTATGTTCCAGAGTTTCCTATTAGTCTCTTGTCTGTTAGTAGAATTACAAAAGACTTGCACTGTCGTGCAATATTTGATGAGCTAGGTTGTATTTTTTAGGACAAACTCACGTGGAGGACGATTGGTGGCAAACATGAGGAAGGGGGTGTGCATCGCCTGGTCTGGAATCCAGTTGCTGCTATGTGTCAAGACGAGGTTGCATTTAGTGCAGGTACAACTCTTCAGTGGCATCGTCGTCTTCGGCACCCATCACTGGACAGGCTTCAACATATCATTCCTCATATTTCACCGGCTACGGAGATTGTGTGATGCATGCCAGCTAGGAAAGCATCACAAGACCAATTTTCCTTCTAATTTATCTTACAATTCTAATGCTATCTTTGATTTACTGCATATGGATGTATGGGGACCGAGTCGTATCTTTGACAGACTGGGTCATAGGTTTTATCTACTTGTTGTGGATGATTTTTCCATGTCATGATTATTTCTGTTGAAAAGTAAATATGATGTTGAATCAGTAATTGAAACATTTATCTTACAAATAAAGACTCAATTTTCTACTATTGCGAAGATTGTGTGGTCTAATAATGTATTAGAATTCTGTACATCTAAGTTGGTAGCTTTTTACAGATCTCTTGGAATTGTTCATCAGACGTCTTGTCCACATATGTCGCAACAGAATGGTGTAGTGGAAAGAAAGCACCGTTACGTGCTTGATGTGGCTAGAACATTATTGATCCAGCACAATGTGCTACATGTGTATTAGGGAGATGCAGTGTTGACTGCGTGTTATTTGATCAATAGATTGCCCAATTCAGCCATACAAGAGCAAGTTCCGTGGTTGGTTCTCTATCTTGAGAAGGATCTTTTCACTGTTCCACCTCGAATATTTGGTTGTGCTGCCTTTGTTCACATTCTTGGACCTGGTAGAGACAAGTTGGCTCCAAGAGTAGTGAAGTGTATATTTCTTGGATACAGCAACACCCAAAAAGGATATAAATGCTATGACCCCCGTGGTAAGAAACATTATGTGACTGCAGATATCACATTTCATGAGCTCATTCCTTATTTCTCTACAAATGGCCATCAGGAGACATTTGAGAGAGATTTAGCTCCTGTGCCTGTTTCACCAGTTCCCTTGGAGCAAATCCCCATTACACATCATGAGGATATACCTACCACAGTCATGAGGATATACCTACCACAGAGACTTCTATAAGGCAGAAAGCAAAGATTATCAGGTGTATAGGCTACCCATGACATACAGACAGCATGTATGGCGACAAAAACACACCCACACTACACCTCAGCCAACTGTCTCCTCTCCTAGTCAGGTATGCGTTGATACTGACATGAGTTTTCCTAGTGGTGCTTGTGCAAGTTCCTCTGATGAGTCTCCTACTCCGATTGCTACTGAGCATAGTGAGGAGGATCTTGATCTTCCAATCGCTATTCAAAAGGCTCCACGTAGCTGTGCCCAGTATCATAATGTACAGACAGTCTCCACTACCAACCTTGGTAGTTCCTTTGCTACTTTCACAGCAGCTTTATTTGCAACGCATGTTCCTACCTCCCATCAGCAGGCCATGTTGAATCCAAAATGACGTCAGGTCATGGAGGATGAGATGGTTGCTCTACAGTCTAGAGGGACGTGGGATTTGACCACCTTGCCTCCTCATGCCAGAACAGTTGGGTGCCGTGGGGTCTTTACAGTTAAATACAACCCAAACGACACGATCTCTCTCTACAAGGCGAGATGGTGGCAAAGGGATTTACCTAAACATACAAGGTAGATTTCTTTGATACTTTCTCTCCTGTTGCTCGATTGTCTACTATTTGGATTTTGATGTCTGTAGCAACTCACTGTGACTGACCTCTTCATCAGTTGGATGTCAAAAATGCATTCTTATATGAAGATTTTCAAGATGAGGTCTATATGCAACAACCCCTTGGATTTGAGGCTCAGGGGGAGTGTGTATGCAGATTGAAGAAAGCCATGATCACTCTTTGTTTGTCAAGAAGAGTAAAAGAGTGGTCCTTGTCTATGTGGATGACCTGATTGTCACTGGAGATAATTTTGCTGTGATAGATGAGGTAAAAAGGAAGTTGGCTGATGCCTCCGTGACGAAGGATCTGGATGAGCTCAAATACTTTCTTTGGATTGAAGTGGCATGCAGCAGAAAGGGCATTGTTCTTAGTTAGCAAAAGTATGCCCTTGATATCTTGCAGGAAACAGAAATGATGGGGTCCAAACTTGCTAATATACCTATGGATCCCAAAGGACATTTCTATGATACTGAGTCTCTGCCTATAGATAGCAAATCATATAGGCAATTGGTCGGTAAATTGCTGTATCTTACTATTACACATCTGGATCTTTCCCTTGCAGTAGGAAAGCTCAGCTAGTTCATGGACAAACTGACCAAACAACAGTAGGATGTTATACAGGTACTTAGGTATGTGAAGAAAGCACCTGGCAAAAGTGTTTTATTTTAGAGGGACACATCTATGAGTGTTGTTGGCTACTCTGATGCTAACTATACAGGGTGCATGATAGATAGGAAGTTGACAACTGGATTCTGTACTTATGTGGCAGGCAACTTAGTGACATGGAGCTGGGGTTCAGACAGTGGGGATCCGGGTCTGGGACGGTGCGTTGGGGAGGCATCTGGAGCTAACCCGTACCCGGAGACTCGGTCAGGGCCGATCGAGGAGTTGTTGGAGCCTCCCAACACAGCGGAGTTCGGCACCGCGGCCGGAGGAGGGGAGCGATGCTAAAAGGAGGGCGACGAAGGGGCAACGGAGGAGGGTCGTCGGAGCGAAGTGTTTGCTCCTTTCCAGATGGAGGAGATTGCGAGCCCAGAAGCGGAGGTGGTGGCGCTTGCAGCAAACCGTGCGGAGGTTCCGCCGTGAGGGCACTCAGCCAGCGTGCCTCTGACGAGGTGGAAGCCACGAATGGTGGAGGGCAGCCAGGACGAAGCTCTTCGGTACAAGAAATTGACTTTCGAGGGTCTAGCGAGGAAGTTTATCTTTATTACGGGATCACCTCAGGAGGTACAGAAAAGAGATCAGAATAGCCAAGAAAGACAGAAAGGTAGAGGCTTTGCAAGTAATCACCAGGATAAATAGACAGGAAGATCAGGCCCCTATCTCAGACAAGGATAGAGAGATAAGGATGAAGATGTCAAGCGTGGTGCAAGAGGAAGACAAGAAAGCTAAGATAGAGTAGAAGACGAGATCGCATCAGAAATGGCTCAGGGAAGGTGATTCAAACACCAGATTCTTCCACCAAATGGTGTCTGCCAGGAGGAGGAGGAACTGGATAGAGAGACTGGTGATACATGGGGAGGAGTTTACGGGGAAGGAGGAGGTGGGGAGGGTTGCGACAGACTTCTTTAGGGACTTCACAGGTAGACGCAACAGAAGTGGTTGGAGTTGGAGAGGGGAGGATATTCGTCAGGTCTCTGAGGCCCAGGCAGAGGGTCTTACGACCAGCTTTTCGAAAGACGAGGTGAGGCAGGTGGTGTGGGGACTGAATGCGAATGGTTGTCCTGGGCCAGACGGTTTCCTACTCTTCCTTTTTAGGGAATTCTGGATGCTAATGGAGACAGATGTGATGGAGATGTTGGAGGAGTTCACAGAAGGGAATAGAGGTTTTGACAGGCTGAACAGATTCTACATGTTCTTGATGCCTAAGAAAGATGGAGTAGAGGAAATTCAATACTTTCGCTCGATTGCACTCTCAAATGTCGTATACCTTATTGCAGCCAAGGTGTTGGCAAACAGGCTTAGAGCTATCCTTGGAGACCTGGTATCACCTGTGCAGACGACATTTATACCAAGCAGGGGTATTCTGAACTGTTTTGTCTGTGCAATGGAGGTGCTGGCTGCCTGGAAGAGGGAGAAGCAGGCGTTTCTTTGGAAAGTGCATTTCAACAAGGCATATGACTCAGTGCAGTAGGATTTCCTTTGGGTATCTTTATTGAGAAGGGGCTTACCCACGAGGTGGATTGACTGGACGAAGAGATGTGTAGCAACATCATTCTCGGTCATGGTCAATGGGAACCTGGCAGGAGGCTGGGTGCAGCCTAGGAGAGGAGTCAAACAAGGGTGCCCCCTAGCCCTTATGCTTTTTGTGCTGGCAGCAGATGCTTTGGCAAGGGCAACCCACAGAGCATATCAGAGGGGTCTGATAATCGATTTTCAGACTTGAGGGAGTGATCAAATTACAATTTTGCAATATGCTGATGATACTCTTTTTGGTGGAAGGAGGAAGGCTGGAGGCTAAGAGAATGAGGATCATACTGCAGCTTTTTGGTGCAACGTCTAGTTTGCAGATCAATTATCAGAAGTCAACGTTTGTCCCGCTGAACATGGTGGACGAGGACGTGGTTATTGGTAGGTGGAGCGCTTGCGACGAAGGTGGGATCATTACCACTGGTCTATCTGGGCCTTCCTTTGTCGGACAGGAGGCTTAGATTTGGTGAATGGCTTCCTTTGCTGGAGAGGAAGGAGAAGAGGTTGGCAGGATGGTCAGCGAGATTATTATCTGGGGGGGTGAGGTTTGTCCTGGTGAAGGCTGTTCTGGCGTCCATTTCTTCCTATTTCCTACTTGTGTTTAGGATGCCGAAGCAGATAGAGAAGATCTCTAGTTTGATGCGTGATTTTTTCTGGTCCAATGTGGGAGAACAGGGAGAGGGTAGAGGCTGGTGGCCTAGGATGAGGTGTGTAGGCCAATACAGGAGGGGGGCCTGAGGGTCAGAGAGGTGGGGAAGGTGAACTCTAGCCTCCTTACGAAGTGGATTGCTAGGCTCGCGGGTTAGAAGCATGGCATGTTTAGTGATCTAATGAGAGGTTGTTACGATTCCTTTGTATACTGGGAGCCTTTGGAATCACCACCTCCAAGAACTTCTTTCTTCCTTAAAGGACTGGCGGCTGTGATGAGCAAGGTGCATCCTTTCTTCACTCCTGTGTTAGGCGAGGGTGATGCTTTCAGATTTTGGCTGGACGATTGGCAAGGAGTGGGTAGGCCCCTTAAAGAAAAGTTTCCTTGTCTTTTTGGATGTGCGGCGAACCCGATGCCCTAGTAAGAGATTGTTGGCCTGGGGCCTGGTGCCCTAGCTTTCGGTAGGGGCTATCTGACTAGAGGTGCATAGACTTTTAGACGCTACTACAGGAGCTAGAAGGTTGGGAGCCGGAGGTGGGGGGTGACAGTTGGAATGAAGAATTTTCAGTGGCGAAGGTCTTCCGCAGATTAAATGGCGGCGGAACTTTCGTAGACATAGATCTTTGGAGAGACTGCAGACATATCTGGGATGCGGAATGTTCTTTGTAGATAAAGATTTTTGCGTGACTGGTGAGACGGGGGAGGATTATGACTAGGAAGTGGAGAGCGAGGTGGACCCAGATGAATGACATGAGTTGTCCTCTCTGTGGTGATGCGAAGGAGGACGTCCAACACCTCTTCTTCAGATGTCTGTTTGTAGAACAGGTGTGGCAGAAGTTGGATATTGACTGGGTTGTTTCTCGCGATGAGGTTAGCTTCTAGTCATCTTTCCGTAGGGGGAGCGCTCATGTGGGTCACAATGCTTTTAAATCCAAAAAAGACTGTGCGAAAGTTTTGGCAGTATTGTGGGGTGTATGGTTGGGCAGGAACGGAGTGCTATTAAGGGGAGAGAGGCCCTATATTGAGAATGTTTTTTATTCCATTTTGTCCCAGGTGGAGTTTTGAAGGTCCACAACATGACCTTGTAATTGCTTTGTTGTTTTGGAATTGAAATGAATGACATCGGGTGGTTATCATGCGGATAACCACCCTTCCCCTTTTCAAAAAAAACTTAGCGACATGGAGAAGAAAGAAGCAGCAGGTGGTATCTAGGTCCAACGTAGAATCAGAATACAGGGCTATGGCTCAGACAGCTGCAGAGATGGTTTGAGTCAGATCTGTTCTACATGATCTCCATATTCAAGAAGAGGGACCAATGGAGATGAGATGTGATAATCACGTTGCTACCTATATTACAAACAACCCAATGTTTCATGAGCAGGCAAAGCATATTGAGGTTAATTGCCACTATACTAGAGATTTGATACAACGTGGAATTATTTACACTTCATCTGTATCGTCTAAAGATTAGATTACAGATATATTCACGAAGCCCCTTTCTAGATCTGCTTTTGATAAATGTTATTCCAAGTTGCGCATCATTGATATATATGCTCCAACTTAAGGGGGAGTGTTGGTAGAGCACGTATTAATTTTGTTTGGAGTTGTTTGTCTTGTTTGTTGTTCTATTGGACTTATGATGTAATTTACCCAACACCTCTCCTTTTATAAAGAGGTGTAGGGTTTCATTTAAGCATAAGATAAGTTATTTTCTCCGACTTTAACTTATTTTAAAAGACTATATTATGATTGGAAAGTACGATTAATCTCTCTACATAAAGAAACCAAATCCCATTTTTCTTTGAGTTCAATAATAATAAAGTCCACCTTTCTTCAAATGATATCAGAGCATGTTCGATCTAGAGACCATGCTTCCTTTACCATGTCTAAGAGGCCATGAGAGCCTCTTCTCTACGTAGAGACCAAGACCGATCTCCCAATCCAAGTGGGTGGCACCCTCTCTACCTTGGGATGCGAGTTCTGCCCCTTCTATTAATGCCACTACTGCCATTGGCTATTGTTGCAGCTATTATTGTCAGGCAGCCATTGTTGTTGCAGTTCTTGTTATTGTTGTGGCTGTTGGTGCCCTACTACAGTTGCAGTTCTTGTTGATGTTGCTGAAGTAATCATGACGTTTGCAGGTGCTTCGTGCAAGATAGAGACAAGTCGTGCTGTGGTTGTCATACTATTGGCCCAAATTATCCTTGGCTCGAAGAACATTCCTAAAGCCTCAGGTCATGTCATCATAAGATGATAATGAGTGTTGGGAAAACTGAGCCACAGGCTCAACCCCACCTATTTTTTTTTCTTTGAAAAGCAAAAGGGCGATTATCCGATTGATAACCACCTGGATTCATTCCATGAAACCATCAAAATAATTACGTCACTGGTTACAAAATGGACTCCCCAAAAGACCACCTGGGAGGAAATAGACGAAATGAAATTCTCCACATAAGATCTGTCTCCCCTAAACACCACACCATTCCTTCCCAACCATACACCCTACAACATCGGCAACACCTTGGCTGTCCCTCTTAGACCGAAAAATGCTCGATCAATCATGGATGCTTCCTCTCCAGAACGACGACCAAAAACTGACCATGTCTCGGTGGTCTATCCAGCTGAGGCCCATTCTCCACCAAACCTGCTCAACAAATGGACACAAGAATAAAAGGTGCTGTCTGTAAGTTCCTGAAGCCAGTTTTTCTTCTCCTAAGGTAAGGAATTTTTCCCGGTGAAGGACGACTATTTATGCTTGGGAACATATCCCGTACTTCGTTTCAGTGCTTGGGATCGTATTCTAACTAAAGTCTCTAAATCAATTTTTTGCTCCAATTCTGCAGGTTTTGGATGTTCACTGATGAAGAGAGCTTCTTTTGCATGCCTGATGAAGTCCATGCGTGACCAAGCATGCACACGTATTTGTTTGCCTCATCTGTGGAAACCCATAATCCAATTTTTATTCTTCTCTTAGCGTAAAGAATTTTTTTTAGACATGGGTGACCACTTAGTGCTGGAGAACGTGTCCCAGTTGAAGTTCAGTTTAAGTCTTCAAATCTGTGATCCAAGTTGTGATCAACTTCAAAGTTCGTACCCCGTTTATGCATGTAAAGCCTACATGCGTGCAAGTGCAAGAAGTGCTTCCTCAAGTTGAGTCATGCATGTCCAACTTGAGAGGGAGTGTTAGAGATTCTCTTAATCTCCACATTGGAGATCTTCCAAGATTCTCCATGTTGAGTAGAGAAGAAACAAATCCCCTTGCCATGTTATCCTCTTTTCATCTTTTATGTTTTCCATTTTGTGATTATCCCTTTAGAAAATATGTTTAGAATTTGATTTGATTTAGCTAGAGATATATTCTACTTATTTTAGATAATTGTATTAGGATTGAAAAGTAGAATTGGTCTCTCTATGTATCATGGGATTTGGTCTCTTTATGTAAAGAGACCAAATCCCATGATTTTTCTTTAAGTTTCAATAATCATAAACTCCACGTTTCTTCATAATTTGTAAAGTTGATCCCAATTTTATTATCATACTATAACTCCTATAGAGATTTTAGGTGAGAATAAATGACTCATGTTATTATTGAAAAGGGAGGCCCTAGCACTCTTTATATAAAGAGAGGTAAGAGCATACATGGTAATCTACTTAGGATCTAAAAATAGTAAATGACTAATCAAATAACCTAATTGATTTATTTCCTAACAGGTCGAGATGCGGGAAACGGCAAAGACTTGGATTCTTAAGGTAGTGAAGATCAACTATTGTCAACGTGGTAGTCCGTTCTTCATGTTTTCAACCCTTGGTGTCTCTTCTTGTACACCCTCACAGAGCTAGTCAACGCTTGATTTCTCTTGAAGTGTGTGAGAGTACTACCAGAACTTTGACATCTTGAGACGACTCCCGTCTTCAACTCTTGTGTTTTTCAACTCTTGTGTTTTTCACTCAACATATAAGGACTCAAAAGACAAAAAATCTAACACTTCAAAGGCTACATGCAAATGCCCAAAAAACAAGACAACTTCATAGGCCCTAAGCGCAAAAGTTCCTAAAATTACCTCCTTTTTTTTATTCTTTTGACCGAAATAAGAGAGAGAACGATAGCAGCAGCACTACTGTTACTTATGTCAATGTTGCTGTTGCTGGTGCGATCGGAGAATAGAGGAGAGCAAAGGAGCCATCATCGGCTCCCTCTTCTTCTCCTTCCCTCTTTTTTTCCTTTCTTTTCTCAGTGGGTAGCGATGCTACAGTGGTAGGAAGGAGCGCAACAACACTCTAGCAAGTTGGAGGAGGACTAGGCCACCTCGATCCGTCTGAGCAGCCTCTGAGGAACACAATTGTGCCTCCAGATCTTCAAACAAGTGTTGATTTGGTGGCCTGAAACTTCAATTCAGAGCTTCCTCCTCAAGAGCGACGTCGATCAAAGGAGGCTTCAACGGCAACGTATGGCCGATCAATTGGCCATTGGAGGTGGTCGATCTTGAGGCCTTGGCCCCGACGACCACTCCACTAATGGTCCCTCACCAAGCGGTGGCCAGAGGCAACGCCAGTGGCGATTTTTCTACCGACAGCAACATTTGCAGCAGAAGGCACGAAGAAGGCGAAAGAGAAGAGGAGAGGGGAGTTGTGGGAGAGGAGAAAGCCTCTCTGATGGCTCGCTGGAGGCTTGTGCCGCCACTAGAGCCCCCCCCCCCCCCCCCCTCCTATAGGGTTTCCTTCCCCTCTCCTTTTCTTTTTTTTCACAGGATTAAACCCGCTTTGATACCATGTAGAGATTTTAGGTGGGAATAAAAAATCTTGTTATTGTTGAAAAGAGAGGCCTTAGCCCTCTTTATATAAAGAGAGGCAATGTCATACATGACAATTTACCTAAGACCTAAAAATAGCAAATAACTAATCAAATAACCTAATTGATTTATTTTCTATTTTAGGCTAAATACCCAAGTCAAGGAGAACAACCCTCAACCATAACATCTCTAATATTCCAAGTGCCATTGCTCAATATTCTGCTGCACATGCCAACAACTTTTTTTTACTTTTGCAAGTGCCATTGCTCGATATCCTCCTGCAAGTATCTTCTTCGACCTGTCACCAAAAGATTTCTAAATAGTATCCAGGGCATCCCACATCTTTTTGGAAGTAAGGAGCAAAAGCATAGATTGCACATGTTAGGATTCATGCTTTTCACTGTCCATATAGCCACAAGTGCATTATTGGCAGTAAGGAGCAAAAGCATAGATTGCACATGTATGGCAAAAGAAGCGATTTTCTTTGCACAATTGGGCTGAGTAAGGATATGCCTCTTTGGGGACCTGATTAATCAAGGGAACGTACTAAACTAATGCACCTCTTTGGGGACCTGAGTATGGCAAGAAGTCAGTCCCAAGAAATTTGATGGTAATCTCTTGGAGGTGGTGTAAGACAGACATAGGCAATGTGGTAGAAGCCATCTCTAGAAGGCTCGTTCTTTAAATCATGATATTGGAGATAAATTCTCCCTGGAAAAGAAGGTCACAAAAGGGAAAACTTCAAATCTCATATATCTTCCCCTTAAAATGAAGAAAACGTGTCCAAAAGATTATTGCTGTGAAGAGGAGGCCAAGACAATTTACTTATGCATCAACATGGAAAACGTTTGCAAATTATTAGCCTTGCATAAGCAAATGGTCACATGCAGGGTTACTACATGCCACAATGCCGAAATGTGTACGTTGCTGGGTGTCCTAATAGTTTTCACAGCGAGACATAGTGCATGCATGTTTGAGCACAGGAGCTCTACTGCATGCCAGTAGTGCCTAAGTGGTGTTTTGCTGCTACTTGCACTAGTGCCTAGTCAGCATTGTCGTTGCCTAAGGGGCATGGGGCATGGCTGCACTAATGCACTTTGCGGTGTTGGCTAGTGCCACGTGAAGATGAGAAGCGGTGTTGAAGGATTACTGGTGACACGAACATAGAAAAGGGGCCTATTTGCTGGAAGACACCAAGCATAAAAGCTCCAGGATATCATTTATTGGTATCACGTGAATGAAAGTGCTTAAATTTTATTCAACGGCTGTGCTCTTTGTACATACGAAAGCACCCACGTAAATTAAATAAAGATCTGAACATAAGGGGAACAAGAATCAAAGTAGGAAATAGATAAACAGAAGGTACCAAAAGAGTATGCCTAGTACTATATAGCACATGTAAACATAGCTAAATCTATGTTGTTGGAAAGTTTTTTTTTTTTTTTTAAGGGATTAGAAATCATGAAAGGCTCTACATTATGAGAAAGCTATGTAAGAAGATCCTAGAGCAAGGCCAAATCCATTCAAAACGCATTCCTAGGGAGAAAGAAATAATTTACTAGTCAACTAATAAAATCTATTCAATTGCAAGACATTTTTCTAATATCAAACAGCAACAGAAGTTGCACTGTCAGCTGACTATTTAGTTAAAGAGCATTGGTAACCGTAGAAGGCAACTTACGCCCCATGGCAAGCAGCCCATGGGAACCTTCTGACGGGTAATGTTTTCCTCCCCACTCCCAACCTCCCTGCCCCATGGGAGCCATGACTATATTACTCATGATATAGCCACAAATGTTCTATTTGACATAGTTATCGGACATTTCATACTAATTAAGTTCGTTAAATAGAATGAAATAATTTAGAGTTGTTGCGTAGTTTAATATGGTGGCTGCCAAATATGTTTAAATTCACTAAAAGAATCCGAAATCAGTTGGAAAAAATGATCAAGTTATATTATTTTGAAATCCTACCTCCCTTTATACATAGGGAGAGATAGGAGCAAATTACATAATAACCTCACAATAAAAGTAGAATAATAAAGTGTCCAAATAAAATCATCATAACTCAACATTCCTTTCAAGTTAGAGAATAAATATCAATCATGTTCATCATGAAAATGCAAGAATCAAAGGAAGATCGTGTTAAGGGTTTGGTAAAGACATCAACCATTTGCTCATCTGAAGCAACCTATGTAATGAAGATGAATCCTTTCTAGATCAAATCTCGAGTATAATGACAATCCACCTCTACATGTTTGACACGCTCATGGAATAGGGGGTTATTAACAATATAAGTGACTACTTGATTATAGCATCGTAGCTCCATAGGCCCATCAATCTCTACCAACGATGTTAAGCCAGTCGCCTCAGGCGAGGAGGCAACAAGGCGAGGCGACTGAGGTGCTCATCGCCTCGAGGAAGGCCCAGGAGAGCTGCTTCGAACAGGTGACGTGCCTCCTCGCCTCGCCGCCTCATCGCCTGAACCCTAGCGATTGCAACTTTTTTTTTGAAAAACAGACTCGACGACCTCTCACCTTCCATATGAGAGTTTATTTACGTGCATGTCATCTCCACGCCAACCATCATCACCTCACGCCATTATCGCCTCCGCTGGAGCTTCGTCGACCTCCATCGCTGCCCGAGCTTCACCGGTTGGCATCTGCAACAAGTGGAGGACCTAGATCAACCAGGTATCTCCTCCGCTCAACCTTCTCTGAGTCTCGACGGTGGCGCACCGCCGTTTGTCTGAGTTCGACGGTGGCGCACCTCCGCCCCTTCGACAGTGGCATCGTTCAGCTGTTGTCTCAATATCTCATGTCTGCTATTATGTGTGTGTGTGTTATATATGCATACTGTTATATATATATATATATATATATATATATATATATATGTTATATTCTGTTAAGTATATAATTAATATAAGTATAAGTATGATATATATACTTATAAGTATATATAAGTATATACTGTTGTATAAACTGTAAAGTATGTATGTATAATTATATATATATGTTATAACTATAACATAAGTATTACATATAACTATGTATAACATAACTATTAGACTATTAATGTATAATATATATAAGTAATAAGTATGTATATAACATAAGTATGTTGTTATATTATATATGTATATAACTATGTATATGTATAAATCATATATATAGTATATATTATTCTATTATATTTGTATGTAACTATGTATATAACTAGCAACTTTGCATGTGTTTGCATGTGTATATTGTTATATTAATTAGCAACTTTGCATGTGCATTGTAAGTTTGTAACTATGTATAAAACTAGCATGTGTTTTGAATTATGTAGATGGCTGAAACAAGGAGGAAGCAACCATGTTGGAAGTATGTCACATTAGAAGACCCAAAAAAGACTAAATACGAAGTGTATTTTCTGTGGTAGGATAGTGAAAGACGGGATTCATAGAGCTACTGGACATATTACTGGTGGTGATAAGAACACAGCAATATGTCTAAAAGCTCCACAACATGTGAGAGAGGAGTTAAGGAAGAAAAAGAAAAGTTCATGAAAGATTTTATTTATGATGAGCTACTTAATGATGATGAGGATCATGAAGATGAAATAGAAGTGAATGTCTTACGAGGACCCATGGATAGATTCACAACTAAAAGAATAGTAGAAAATCCTACACAGTCACATGCAAAGAAGGCTCGAATCATGATGGGGGCTAGTGGAAGTGGAAGTGGTGGACTTCCTTTAATGAAAAAGTTTCATGGACCAATAGATAAATTTACGAAGGTTAATCCAGAGAAAGTGGTTTGAGAACGAAAAAGCAGATTGTTGACAAAACAAACTACAATTTCTGATGTTTTCAAAAAGGAGGGAAGAGATGCAGTTGTACAGATCATTGTAAAATGGATGTATCGTAACAATATTGCATTCAATGCTATTAAAGATATCTGGTTTGAGATAATGATTGAGGCAATTGGTCGTTTTGGCCCTGGATTGAAGTCTCCTTACCATGAGGTGAGAGTTCCTTTATTGAGATATCATGTGAACGAGACTCAGGATTTCATCACCAAATATCATGATGTTTGGAAGAAATATGGATGCACATTGATGACAAATGGTTTGACAGATAGGAAAAGTAGAACACTTATAAATTTTCTCGTCAATTCTCCTATGGGAACTGTTTTCTTAGAGTCCATTGATGCCTCGAGCTACGTAAAGACAGGAGAGAAGCTTTGTGAGCTAATAAGTGGCATGATCGGTCACATCGGGGAGGAATATGTGAGTCAAGTCGTCAGTGATAACGCATTGAATTATGTTCTTGCTGGTAATAAATCTTTAGACTGTATTTAGTTTAGCGTACATCTTTTCTTTAATATTGTAAACATTATAAAATATAAAAAATATCATTTATCTTTTCCATAGGCAAATTACTGGAGGCTAAGCATCCTCAAGTTTATTAGACTCCTTATGCTGCACACTACATTGATCTGATGTTGAAAGATTTTGGGAAGTTAGAGGATGTAAAAAAGACACTCAAGCATGCAATGCAACTGAGTAGTTATATATACATGCATCCTTCAGTCTTAAATTTGACGAGGCAATTCACAAGTAGGGAGTTGTTGAGGCCTACAGTTACAAGATTTGCTACATCTTTCCTCACTTTACAGAGCATTCATAGACAAAAGGCAAATTTAAGGAAGATGTTCACTTCCGATAAGTGGACCACTTCTAAAAATGTAAAAGAGAAGGGAAAGAAAGTGGCAACAATCATCATGATGCCTTCATTTTGGAATAAGGTTGTATACATTCTGAAGGCTACGTCTCCTCTTGTGAGAGTGCTTCGTCTTGTTGACTCAGAGAAGAGACCTGCAATGGGATACATATATGAAGCAATGGATAGAGCTAAGGAAGCTGTCATGAAGGCTTTCAACAATAATGCTGAAAAGTTTGGACCTATTTGCGACATCATTGATAAGAGATGGGATTATCAGCTTCATAGGTCTCTACATGCAGCAGGATTTTTCCTCAATCCTAATTTCTCTTATGAAAATCAAAACCTTGATTTTAATTCAAAGGTTATGAATGGATTTTACAATGTCTTGGCAAAATTAGAGTCTGATGAGAGTGTGCAAGACAAAATAACACGAGAAATTTTCATTTATAGAAATGCACAAGGACTCTTTGGAACACCAATGGCTATTAGACAAAGGAATATCATTGCCCCAGGTAGTCAAGTGGTATAAATTTTTTATAGTAACTTTTCATTTCCAATTGCTTATTAATATTATATAACTTATTATCTTTTTACAATGGAGTGGTGGAATCTCTTTGGTGGGTCTGCACCTAACTTGGCAAAATTGGCACTGAAGGTGCTAGGTCATACTTGTAGTGCCCGGGATGCGAAAGGAATTAGAGTGTATTTGAAAATGTAAGTTACAAACCAATTCATAATATGCATAGCATTAATTTTATCAAGTAATTTTATATTAATCCTTTTATTTTGAAAATCTATATAGGTTCACACAAAGAAAAGGAATCCGTTGACGCAACAAAAGTTGAATGATCTTGTGTTTGTTAAGTACAACGAAGCTTTGAGGGATCGATATGAAGATAGGGATTATCTTGATCCCATTTCCCTCCAGGAAATTGATTATTCAAATAAATGGTAAGGAGAATGGAGGAAGATGAGAAAAATGCAGGTGATGATCTTGTGTTTGGTGATGATGATCTCACTTGGGGCATGGTTGAACTTGCATCAGGAATTAATGACCAAGAGGCTATTCGACGTACTCAGGCTTGTACTACTACAACGAAAAATGGTCCTAAGAAAGCTAAGAGAAAAGAGAAAGCTCTAATAGTTATTGAAGAAGAGGAAGATTATGTGGACAATGATAAGGAAGAGGAAGAGAAAGAGGAAGAGGAGATGAAGAAGTTGCTGGTGACGATGACGATGACGATGACGAATTGAATCTTGAAGATGATTATGATGACTAATGTGTTTTATTATTTGAGAATTGACAATTGTTCACGTTAATGACAAATTTGATTTTTATATTTTTCTACCTTAATTGTGTAGAAACTTTTCTTTCTTTACCATTTGAAATTATGTGAAACAGTTTTTGGCAATACAATTGTCATCATTTTCTTCTATTTAAAATCTCCAACATTGTTATTAGACATATTTTTATAAACTTAGTGCTATTAAATTGAGTTAATAAGATATATATATGCCAATAAAAGATGATCGCCTCAATTCACTCGGGCTATCGCCTTTTTGTCGCCTCTCGCCTCAGGCGATTTCAAGTAGTGTCGCCTTGCTATCGCCTTTCGCATTGACAGCATTGATCTCTACACATAAATCAGTTAGAAGGGACTTTATCCGCACCAATTTAGCTGAAGTTTGAGCTATAGCCTTATACTCTACCTCAACACAGACCTAGAAACAATAACCTACTTTTTGCTTTTCCAGGTGACCAAATTCCCCGTAACATAAGTATAAAAGCCTGTAGTGGACTTCCTATCATCATGGCTACCTACATAATCTATATCTGAGCATCCAACAACAATCATAAAAGTCTCTCTAGTGAAAAGAAGACCTTGTTCTAGTGCTTTCTTTGAGTACCTAAGCACCATTCTAACAGTATCCCAATGTTACCAAGTAGGTCTCTCCATGAACTAACTCAACTTTCCCACAACAAAAGAAATGTCGGGCTTGGTGATCGTCAAGTACAACTTTCCCCTGAGCATCCAACAACAATCATAAAAGTCTCTCTAGTGAAAAGAAGACCTTATTCAAGTGCTTTCTTTGAGTACCTAAGCACCATTCTAACAGTATCCCAATGTTACCAAGTAGGTCTCTCCATGAACTGACTCAACTTTCCCACAACAAAAGAAATGTCGGGCTTGGTGATCGTCAAGTACAACTTTCCCACAAGCCACCTGTATCTTCTGCTATCCACTATCTCTATATCCCTGTCATATAACTATGCCTTTGGATCCATAAGAACATTTGCTTGTTTAACACTCAGCATCCTAGTTTCCTTCAACACATTCAGAGCATATTTCCTTTGAGATAGAACCCCACTCTTGCTGCTAGCTACTTCCATCACAAGAAAATATCACAGTAGTCCCAGATCCTTCATAACAAATTGTTCTGCCAAAGTCTCCTTTATCTCTACCACACATGTCATGTCATCGCCATTGACTATGAGATCAACAAATACAAGGAGCACCACCGCACCTTTCCATGTCCTCCTGACAAACAAAGAAAGATCAACAGACATCTAGAAGCCAACTGACTCCGCCACCTAAACGAACTTTTGAAACCAAACTCTAGGACTCTACTTCAAGCCATAAATAGCTTTCTGTAAACGACATACACACTCCCCCTGAACCTCATAACCCAGGGGTTGCTGCGTATAAGCCTCCCCCTAAAGATCTCCATATAGGAAGGCATTCTTCACATTTAGCTAGTGAAGCTGCCGATTCTTCTAAGTTGCAACAGAAACTAGTATATGAATAGTGGATAGGTGTAGTGCCACCAAGGAGAAAGTACTAAGACATGAACCTCTTAAATCTGAGCAAAAGCTTTTGCCACCAAACGAGCATTGTCTCTGGCAATAAACCTAACAAGGATGTACTTGAGTACAAACACATGACAACCCACTACTGCAGCTCCTGAAGGTAATAATGTGAGCCTCCATGTGCCATAAGCTCAGCGTGCAGACATGTCATCCTCCATGGTTTGACGTCACTTTGGATGTAACATGGCTTACTGATAGGTAGAAGGTATCTCTGCAGTAGCAACTGCATGAGAAAAGCTCTCAAAGGCCTTCTCAAGACTGTCAGCAACTAAGCTTCCTACCACATGATATCTAACACACATGTGGAGTGCCTTTCGAATAGCAATCGAAAGATCTAAATCCTTCACTAGCATATCCTATTCATCTCTTGAAATAGTATGACCTATAGCACTACCACTAAGCAGAGTATCATCAGTATCTAAAAACTCTATGCTCACCTAATCTAGGGAGGATGGTGGTGGTAAAGGAGGGGGTATCTGCAATGTAGTATGAGGTCTCCCGTAGGTAACAATAGGCTCATTATATCTCTGGAGTTCATTATGGGTGGTAGTAGTACCAGTAGGTGGTGCAATAACAAGAGTCTCCTTAATTGGGACAAGAGGAATAGGCATAGGAGCCACATTAACATCAGTAAAAAATCATGCCCAACAATGGAAAAATAAGCAATAGACTCATAAAAACTAACATCTGCAGAAACACAGTGACAAGCAAATAAGGAATCAAAACAACGATACCCTTTTTGAGTCCTACAATATCTTAAGAAAACACATTTCATTGCCTTAGGTGGTAGTTTATCCCATCCAGGAGTCAAATCATGAACAAATGAAATGCACCCAAAAACCTTTGGAATAACAGGAAACAACTCCCTATCCGGATACAAGATACTTCAAGGAATTTGTTCATGGATGGCAAAGTTGGGCATCCTGTTAATTAAAAAAACTAGCAATTAAAACAACATCACCCTAGTAAAGAGACGGTAGAGAATGATGTATAAGTAAGATGTGTGCAACATTAAGAAGGTTGCAATATTTCCTCTAAACAACACTATTTTGCTAAGAAGAGTGCATATAAGTAGTCTGATGAATAATGCCATGGATTATAAAAAGAATATAAGCGATGTGTACATAGTTCCAAAGCATTATCAAAGCAAACAATTTTAATAGTAATAGAAAACTAGGTCTTTATTTCAATAACAAAATTTTCAATAACAAAACCAACAGCCTTATTCTTCAATAGAAATACCCATGACACACGAGAGAAATCGTCAACAATGACCAAAAATTAACGATGACCTAGCCTATTAGTAATACAACTACGCCCCCACACATCTATATGAATAAGCTCAAATAAAGAAAGACCCAAAACTCTAAGATGAAAAACTAGTACGATGATGCTTACCAAGTTGACAAGCATTACAAGAAATGACGATCATGGGAGAAATATGAGGTATAGCCTGCTGGAGCCTATCCAAGGAAAGATGACCAAGGTGGAGGTGCCATTGAAAAGAACCGGTGGAGAAAGCAACCTCCACATGGCCAACAGTAGTAGTAGTAGTAGTAGTCTGACTCAGGCAATATACCCTCCATTCACATTCTCCACCAATTATCCTCCCCGTGAGCTTGTCTTGCAAGACACAAGACTAGGCATCAAAAATCTCTTTGCAGTTTAGTTTCTTTGTAATACAATTGACAGACAATAAACTCATAGGAAAAGTAGGCACAAAAAGCACATTAGAAAAGCATAATGTGTAGGGTAGAGGAATCTCTCCTTAACTTGCAACATGGGAATGTCTCCCATCTGCCACCTGAATTGTGCATCCTGGAGGTACTGATATGAGGGATGGGAATAAGCTCTGACTCCTACACAAGTGGTGCGATGCACCTGAATCTATCAACCAATCTCCATCCTGCTGTAACACAGAAGGACAAACTAGCTTGATACCTGAGGAGGTGGAGGCAAGAGCCACTACCTCAGAAAAGGAAAGTACCATTGACTATGAAAGTTGTGAAAAACACTACAGGAATTCGTTAAACTCAACCCGAGATACTGTCTCAGAAGGAACCTCATACTGTCTCATAAGGAACCTCTGTGGACTTAGCAGCTTGATTGGCCACTGTAGGATGACCATGCTTGATCCAATAAGTAGCCTCTGAGTGTCCTAGACGTCCACAATAGATACACGAGATACAATCACATCCTCCAAATCCACGACCACAACCACGACCATGTGTAGAGGAGACACCTCTACCACGTCTAGGGGTTGCAACAAGAGTGGAGGTTTGACCCATGGTCTCAATAATGGGAGACTGCATTATAAGCCTGCCCAATCTATTGTATGTCTTCTCAAGAGTGGGAAGCTCAGATAGGGTCAGGATCTGATCTCGTGTAGCAGCAAACTTGGGTCCAAGGACTGATAGGAAGAGAGAGACAACCTTCTCTTAAACTCCTTCTGAGAGGCACATGTGCATCCAAACCTATAGGCATTGTCCCTCTAAGAGTCCCTTCATAGTAGAGTAATACTGTACCAAAGAATGTCCCTCCTGAACAACTCATGATAAATTTGAAAAGCAAGTGCAGAGTTCTTCCCATGAGAATATGTCTCACGCAGGGTATCCCACATTTACTTTACAGTACTGTAGTATATGATCTCATCTCCTATCTTGAGGATAACCTCATTCATCATTCATGCACTACCCATTGCATTATCCCTGTACCAGGTGACATTGACCCATGTCTTGTCTGTGGGCTCTGAATTGTGTAAGATGTGCTCCTTTCCATGACCTCTCATGTTCATAAGGAATATTTGCAACCATCATAGGTAATTGGTCCAATTTGATCATGCAACCAAAAAAGCAGGTTCTTGTATGCCCCCGTCTCCACATTTGAGTTCAAAGTCACCTCAAACGAACTAGAGGACACCATCTTGCCTTCACTTACAAATCCAACACCAATAGAAAAAGATCCGATCATCAAATCAGCCTTTGAACATGTGATCTAAGATCAGAAACAGTGAGTTTCAGACCAAATATGCTATAGTTGCACCTATTAGAGGCAAGATCTGCCCCTAATAGATCAACCTCTCCCTCCTAGTTGCTTGAAATCAATGGAACAGAAAGGGAGGAGGACAAAGGAACATCCCTGCCAAGGCCACACACACACACACCCCGAAAAAAACCCTGAACGCAGGTCGAGAGGACCTGCAGCAGCAGCAGGCACTAGATGGGAGGGCTGCAGCAGCAGGAGGCGACGCACAGATGATGCAGCAGCAGCAGCAGGCACCAGCGATGAGCACCACCAACAGATGGTGGCAACCTCTGGGTACCAACAGGAGGAGGCGACGACGCTAGGGTTCAAAACAACCCCAGGGATGACGCACTGGGGCCTAGATCAGCCACCAACGGCAGCCCAGACAATGGAGCAGCCTTTGTGCTACTCACTGGAGAGGAGAAACGGCCGGCAGTGGGGCTGCTGCTAGGGTGGGAGAAGAAGGGGTGATCAGTGGTAGGGTTTTGGAGGCTTATTTGGGTGGGGTATCTAGGGTACCGGTCTAAGATCGTTGCTCGGATATCAAGTTGGGAAAAATGATCGGTTATATTATTTTGAAACCCTACATCTTTTTATATAGAGAGAGGTGGGAGAAAATTACATAATAAGCCCACAAGAAAAGTAGAATAACAAAGTGCCTAAATAAAATAACCAAATAACTAAAACATAATTCAAAGGCTCCTAGTGAGAACATGATGTCTTCCTATGGTAACACAAAATATTGCTGGTAGAAAGCATCTATAGAAAGTTCAAAACAAAACAGTGGAATGGAAGTCCCATTTAAAGTTGCACACCTTCTCCTGCTTGCAAAACTCAAGGAGAGAGAGACGCTTATCTTGTATCCATCGGATGATGTACAGGTGAAATAACTCCTTCGCATCAACACCTGATTTGACAGGACTGAGACAAAATAGTAAGTTCATAATGTATTACATACAGATAACAGCTTACAACAACTACTTATGACTTACTCTATGTTCCAGCTAGCAAGATCCCTCTGGAAATCTGCAGTAGTAATTACAAGGTCTGCAACAGGTGGTGAAGGGCCAGAAGGAGGACATGAAACAAGAAATGAGCGCAACCTACTACAAAGTTCCGCGCTGTAGATAGATGCCCCAATATTTGGAAGGTTTACAAAACTGAAAAATACCAATACTGTGATGTTAGTTGCAATGTTCTCATGACAACTTAGTAAAATAGTTCTTTGGTAATGATAGCTCACAAAATGTACACAATACTTTCTATTATCAGAACATAATTTACAAAGGGGAAAAAGGAATTAGAGAAAAACTTATTTATGAAAATTCCTGCATACGATGTAAATTTCCTCGACTGACTCTTTTTTGGGTGGGTCAAAATAGCTTTAAGTTTCTTATGCGAATAATTTTCACAACTGGCTAAAATATGATGCCTATAATATATGATAAGATAGACTTTCCGATAATTCTCGGTTCACAATTGGTGAGAAAGCTCTCTCTGGATTATTTCCATGTATGTATCAACCAAAAAAGAATAAAGTCAACGATAGGTAACCGGCCTTCTGATAATTTTCGTAGGAATTGCATGAAATATCATAGATCGACCACATTTACTGTGGCAATGCTAAGAACTCCTCATAGTTCAAAGTTCAAACACAGATTGTGTTATCCATAGCAAGCAGGAGATAGGAGAAGTGGAAGTAAAAACGGTCCTGATATCACACCTCTATAGGTAACAAGGAGACAACTTTTTACCATCACTGTTTGTTTTACTATATTATTTCATCCTAAAAGTCGAATGTTACTAAAGGCAACAATTTATTTTGTTGAAGAGCATCAGTAAAATTTTACTAAAGGCAACAGTGAAATAAACAAGTCACATGCAGAGGATGTTCAAAGAATAAACATAAAGCCAGATAAAAAACAAATGAAACAATAACATTCAAACTGAAAAAGAATCACTGTAAAATTACATTTGATTTGGTGAGAAAAAATGGAAAATTTGAGAATGATTCCTAAATCTTGTCTGAAGATGCAAAAAGCGGTCTAGTCAGCAGATCCATTGGCCACTTAATCTTGTCGACTATAGGCTAGTCAAACTATTCAGGTTCCAAACCAATTAGTCGCCCAAGTAGCAAAGCATCTAATAAAACCTAAGTTAAAGAAAATGATTTTTTGTAATTATTAAGATATCCCTACACCTTTTTATATAAAGAGAGGTAAGGAAAAAATTATAACATAAGTTCAACAAAATAAGAAAAGAAATAAACGCCCCTCGCAATAAAACATAACGTAACGCTTTCCCTCAAGTTAGAGCATATATGTCTACTATGCTCAACTTGTTTCTACACTTTTCAAACTGAGGGTAAGATAACGACTTAGTAAACATGTCGGCAATCTAGTCTGAAAATGCAAGACAAGTGAGATGAAGTAGATCCTGCTGAATTAAACACCTGGTGTAATGACAATTTACTTTCACATGTTTGGTTCTCTCGTGGAACATGGGATTGTTGAAAACGTACATTGCAGTTCGGTTGTCACAATGCATTTTCATTGGTTCCTGAACAGTAACATGAAGATCTCGTAACAAGGATCTTATTCATATCATCTCAACTGCAGTATGTGCCATAGCACAATACTCAGATTCAGCACGAGAGCGTGAAACTACACTTTGTTTCTTGCAACTCCGAGTCACCAAATTTTCGACTACAAAAGTGCAAAAGCCAGTCATAGATCGCCTATCTCCAACATCTCCTGCATAATCTGCGTCAGAGTAGGCAATAACAGACATAGAAGTTTTCTTCTGAAATAGAATGCCTCTAACTGGACATCCCTTAATATACCTCAATGCCTGCATCATAGCCTACCAATGATCATCAGCAGATTTGTCTAAAAACTGACTTAGCTTACCCATTGCAAAGCTAATATCTGGCCTACTAATGATCAAATCTAAGAGTTTCCCCACTAGTTGTCGATATACCTTCTTGTCCTTCAGCTTCACAACATCATCAAAGAAGTAAACTTTAAGATCCATAGGAATATTGGCATCCTTAGATCCTAGCATACCCATCTCTTGAAGAATGTCAAGAGCATACTTTCTTTGCGACATAATTATCCCTTGCTTACTTGTGGCAATCTCAATGCCCAAAAAATATCTTAGCTTCCCAAGGTCTTTCATGACAAACTAACGTGCCAAATACTCCTTCACCTGAGAAATACCATCTGCATCATCAACTGTAAGGATAAAATCATTCACATACACAAGTAGAGCTACTGTACCACCACTGGTCTTCCTCACAAATAATGAATAATCAGACGAGGACTTCTGCATCCAAATAATAGACGCCTTAGATAGGCACTGAAACCAAGCTCAGGGGCTCTGTTTAAGATCATAAATGGCCTTACGAAGCCTACATACACACTCCTCCTGAACCTCAAATCTAAGCGGCTGCTACATATATATATCCTCCTGCAAATCTCCATAGAGGAACGCAATTTTGACATCCAGTTGGTATAGGTGCTATCCATAATGAGCTGCAACAGAAATCAGTATACGAACTGTGGAAAGTCGAGTAACCGGAGAGAATGTGTCAAAGAAATCCACCCTATAAGTTTGGGTGAATCTTTTGGCCACAAGGCAAGCCTTATACCGAGAAATAGACTCATTTGGGTTGTATTTCAAGGCAAAGACCCATCTGACTCCAACAAAGTGCTCACCAAAAGATAAAGTAGTAAGCTCCCAGGTGCCTTTATTAGTAAGAGTAGACATATCCTCCATATTTGCCTTCCAGTGTAGATGTAGTAGAACCTGCTAGTAAGAGCTATGTATCTAAGCACTGGAAACTGCAGTAGTGAGCGCATGTAACTCCATACCCAGAGAACCAGCAAAAACAACACTCCCAGCAACACGATACTAGACACAAAATCGTGGAGTCTTTCTGATAGCAATGGGAATATCCTCATCTATGGGCATAGAGATAGAACCAGGAGACACAATATCAGGATAAATATCGTCAATATCCACAACACATCTAAGTAAGGGAGGGAGGTGGTGGCTCAATAGGAACTGAGGAGGAGGGGGTGTGTTATCTCTCTATAACTGATCGGAAGTTGATATGTAACACTGTTAAAGGTATTATCATCTGGTGGTACAACTCAGAATGTACCAACATTCTGCTCTGTAGCAGGTATACTATTGCTCTGAGAGAAATCCTCCATGGCTACAGGAGGTACAAGCATCGGCACAGCCATCTCAACCTCCTTCAATTAATGACCTGAAGTGGATAAGTACAGAATAGACTCATGGAAGGTCACATCCACACTAACATAACGCCTCTGGTGTATAGAATCAAAACATCTATATCCTTTTGAGTGCGTGAATAGCCAAGAAACATGCACTTAACTGCTCTAAGAGTTAATTTATCACAACCAAGCCCAAGGAGGTGTACAAATGCCACACAACCAAACGTCTTTAGTGGCACAATAAACAAATCTGAGTCAGGATAAAGAATGTTCCATGGGATCTGCTCATAAAGCACAGAGGAAGGAAGCATGTTAATGAGATAACAAGCAGTAAAAACATCTCCCCAGTAGTTATGTGGAATACTATTCTAAATGAACAAGACTCTAGCTGTATCCAAAATATGACGGTATTTCCTTTCAGCAATCCCATTCTGCTGTGACGTGTGAGGGCAGAACGTCTGATGTACAATGCTAAGTGACCCACACAAGGATGTCAAATTCTTAGTACAAAATTCTAAGGCCTTATATAAGTTCTAGTCTTCTTAATGCACACACCAAACTAAGTTTTTACAAACATCACAAATTGTTGAATAATGTACCTTACCTTTGATTTATTCTACATCAAAAATCAATGATAAATGAGAGAAATCATTCACAAGTAACAAAGAATATCAATAACTCTGTCAGTCTGTCACATGGCTAGGACCCCAAACATCATAATGTAATAAATCAAAACAAGCAAAACTATTAAATTGGATAGAAGCTGGAAACTAGCATGGTGATGCTTCCCCAGCTGACAGGCATCACACTGAATTTTCATGGCAGGAGAAATACAAGGGATGATCCAGCGTAACTTGTCCAGTGAATGATGGCCCAGTCGTCTATGCCACTACAAGGCACTCCCCGCAGTAGTACTCATTTAATAAGTTGCAACAACGGGACTCTGAACCAACTGGTATACACCCCCTCTTCATGGCCACCACCAATCGTCCTCCCTGTCATGCGGTCCCGAAACGTACATCCAACCGCATAAAAAATGACACGACAATTCACCTGTTTAGTAATAGTATTACCAGACAGTAACTGCATTGCCAAGTCAGGCACATAATAATCATCAGAAAGGTGAATGGAGGAAGTAACCGACAACCCTCCCTTACCACAAATAGGGGCACGCCTACCATCTGCAAGCTGTACTGAGCGATCCTGTAGCGCCTTCTGCATATTCCCAAAACACTAGAAATTCCCTATCAAATGATCTGAGGCACCTGAATCAATCAACCATAAACCATTCATACCTGATGTAGAGGCATAAGCAGCAGTGCCTAAGGACTAAGGTTGCTCATTAGTCAATTAAGCTAGACGTTGTTCAACTGCATCATAATTTGCCTCCGTAAGAGTCACTGCCTCAGTAGACACAGCTAGAGATGTAATCACAGAAACTTGGTTGGCAACTGCAGGTCGTCCAAGTTTGTTCCAGCACTTCGCCTCAATGTGGCCAATTCTCCCACAATAAGAGCAGGTGGGCTTACCACGACCACCATCAGCATGCCCCCTTCCTCTGCCTCTGAAGGCTCTCATCCGTCCACAAGTATTCACAGCTGCATGAGTAGAGGAGATATGACTAGTAACAACCTCTAACGTAGATTAGACTTGCAACATGCTAAGTCTCCTGTACATCTCCTTAATAAGAGGAAGATCAGAGTAATTGTCATTAAGCCCTACCAGAAACATATGTGCAGAGAACTCCTTCCTCTGATCCCTAAACATGGCTAAGGTACATGTTGAGTTATGTATGGTGGGGCTTTTTATTATTTTGTGTTGTGAAAGGATATACTTGTAATTCTCTTTCTATGGGCTCTCTATATAAAGAGGCCTAAGGTCTCTCTGAATAAACTATGACATTTCAGCCCTAACACGGTATCAGAGCAGTAGTCCTAAACCGGTGGTCCAGTATCCCACCAGCCCTAGCCTCCCTACACCACCACCGAAACCCTACCCTCCTCTCTCCAACGCCGCTATCGTCTCCAATGGCCTCCCACCAGCGGTCCCTACCCCATCACACCACCAGCAAGGCTGAGAGGGTTCCCAGCACCGCCTAGCGAGGTGATCGAACCCCCACAACTCCGCCGCCGGTGACTATCTACGACGGTGATATGAAGCTTTGGTGAGGAAGCTTCCTCATCCATGGTTGTCGCATAGGAACTTACTCGCTGGTTTGAGGCTCCTGTGAGGGTGCATCTTCGCCTAGGAACATTGCCCAAGGCTTCCCTCGCCTCCACCGGTGGCCTAAGGATCTGAGCATTGTCGCTTAAGCCCCCCAAGACCACCAGTGTCTTCGAAGGCCACGGGGGGGGGGGGGGGGTCTGGTGGTGGTGGTGGTGCATGCTTCCTCACGCCTCGGAGTGGTGATATTGATCTAGATCAAGGGCTAGGAGGGCATTTTTTGTCCTAGATCTACTTATAAAGACCGTTCTAGAAGAGTTCTAGTTCTTGGAAGGCACCGCTAGGACCTGATGTATGCCCTAGCGCATGCAAAAGCACGGTTTCTTAGTACTTGGCAACATATGATCTGAAAACCACCTTTGTGCAACTTGGATGTGGTTTTTGGAGGTTTTTTCAGTCTGAAATCAGAGTATTTAAACCCTATGATCTGAGTTTCAGACCTTGAAGATACTGTTTTTTGTGGAACTTGACTCCGGATGTCATGGGGGATCAAAACGAAGCCGTGAGCAATTCGGTGGGGAAGATTT
This sequence comes from Thalassia testudinum, assembly GCA_037157565.1. Taxonomy (NCBI): domain Eukaryota; kingdom Viridiplantae; phylum Streptophyta; class Magnoliopsida; order Alismatales; family Hydrocharitaceae; genus Thalassia; species Thalassia testudinum. The sequence goes on along the minus strand of JAZHRO010000051.1, from coordinate 37,133,019 downwards.
CTACCACAAGTGCTCCCCTTCACATGCAGGAAACATCTATCAAGTTGGATGGATCCAACTTTCTCCTTTGATCCACTTCTTTTTTTCGGTTCATTTAATCCCATCGGAAGAAGTACATTCTAACCGATGTTGTGCCTGATGTGAAGTCGCTAATTGGGAGGCAGACAACGATTGAGTGGCTACTTGCCTTTTCAACAGTGTCACCCAGACCATCGCCAAGCAAGTCATGGCTCATGCTTCAGCCAAGATGTGAGAAGTACCTCATGAGATACTCTCATAGAAGTAATGTTACCAAACTATACAGAGTTGTTGAGGATATTCACAATTGTCGAAAAGGCACCATGTCCTTATCCAAATATTAAGGCTCCATGAGGACTCTGTGGGACAAGCAAGATGTGTATAGCCTTTCTCTACGAATGCTTCTGTTATAGCCAAGAGAGAAGCTATTATTCGCTCTATTTAGCTTCTGTCTGGTCTTGACCCTGAGTACAAGGCAGTCAAAGATCAGTTCACGACTATGGATGAAATCCCTACACTAAAGCAGATCTATGCTCGTCTTTCTAGGCTTGCCACCTCGGATCCCGTGCCCACTACTGATGCCTCTGTTATGGCTACTGTTGGTCATGGTAAAGGAAATTCAGGGGGAAGAGGTAATAGAGCTTGTAGTGGTGGTACACATGGATGTGGTTGTGGTCGGAGTTTCTTCTTCTGTGAGTATTATCACAGGAATGGACACACTGTCGATCGATGTTGGGTAAAGCACGGTTACCCACAGGATATGAATCTACGTGCCCATCAGGTATCTGCAAAGGAGACTACAAAGGTGTAGGAGGATGATAGCCAGATCACTGTTTCCAAAGTTGATTACAAGTAATTCATGGCTTCTCAAGGATCTACTTCTACTTATGTTCAGAGGTCTGCAACAAGGTTTAAAATATCAATATCAATATCGTATCGACAAGTCAAAAAAGAGATATATCAAGGATATATCGCTGATATTAGTAAATTTTGGGAAAATCACTAAGAATGGCATAAAATATCACAAAATTTAAAGGTTAACATTTTTATAAATAATATCGTGAAAGGATGCCTAAAAAATGTATATATGTGTTATATCAGAGATATATTGCTGATATCGATTTTTTTACGTGCGTATGTGTGTGTGTTCGTTCCCACCATTTCAACTTTCAAACCCAGCGCCAACGCCATCCCGCCATTTTCAACTCTTCAAACCTCCTGCCCAACCATTTTCAAACCTTCCCGCCGAAAGCTACCGCCATCAACAGTCAACCCGCCGATATATCGCCGATATCTCAAGGATATCGCCCGATATATCAACAATATCTCTGCATATTAGCGATATATCACCAATACCTTCGGTGGTATCAATACCACTTACCTCGTCGATACCGATATATCGACGATATATTGCCGATATATCGCGATATTTCAAACCTTGGTCTGTAGGTACTTCTGCCATGTCAGTTAAATCCCAAGCTCCTATCTTGCTTGCGGATTCCGGTGTCTCCTCCCACATTACTGGTGACACTATCTTCTTTTCTTCTCTATGGGATCCTGTTACGCCATTTTAGGTTAAAATGGCTGATGGGGGTTTGTCACCAGTCTCTGGGCTCGAAAATATCTTTATCTCTAGCACGCTGCATCTTTTTAATGTCATGCATGCTCCTAAATTTGCACTTAACTTAATGTCTATTACCCAAATTACCAGATATTTGAGATGCCAAGCTATTTCATTATCAATATTTCTTTTTGCAGGACCTCCATACAATGAAGTGGATTGGTGGAGGACTTGAGCAGAACGGTCTCTACTACCTACATATTCCTCCTTCCAGTGCTAATGCTGTTTGTGCCACTACTACTCTCTAATGGCACTTAAGACTTGGTCATCTTAGGTTGCATGTTTTGCGCTGCCAGTTTCCTGCGTTATCTTTTCCCAATGTTTTGAGGTGTGATGCCTATCAGTTAGGCAAACACCATAGATCTTTTCCACCAAATAATAAAAGAGTTGAGTCAGTTTTTGCTCTTATTCATGCTGATGTTTTAGGCCCTTGTAGGGTCAAGAGTGTTAAAGGATTTCGGTATTTTATTATTCTCGTAGATGATCATACCAGTATGTCCTAGATTTTTATGAAAGAAAAATCCGAAGTTTTTGATATTGTCAAAAATTTTATTGTGAAAATAAAGAATCAATTTTCTCCTGTTAGATTTTTCCGAGTGACAGTAGGTTGAAATTTTTGAATGCTAGGTCAAATGCTTTTTTTAAATCTTTTAGTATTATTCATCAGACCGCTTACATTCATACTTCCCAACAAAATGGAGTTGCAGAACGCAAACTTCGACACCTTTCTGGTGTAGCCCGTTCTATTATATTTCACATGAATGTCACGTCATAATTTTGGGCTGATGTTGTTATTATTGCTACTTATCTGGTGAATCTAGTTTGCTTAGGGGGTAAAACTTTGTATTCTTTGTTGTTTCCTGGCAATGACCTTTTTTTTGTTATTCCTACTGTCTTTGGGTGTGTGTGTTTTGTCCACTTGCATAAAGTGGATAAGATTTCTCATTGCTCTGTGAAGTGCATGTTTCTGGGCAACTATAGGACCTAAAAAGGGTACAGATGCTATAACCCTGTTTCACAGAGATTTTATATTTCCGCTAATGTCACCTTTTTTTTAAGAGATTTCATATTACCAAAAGCAAGGGGAGGAACCAACTGAGCCATCACATGAGGTTCCCCTTCCTATGCCCACTGAGCCACCACAGTCCACTGAGCCACCTATGCCCAGGGCTACTCACCTTAATCCAGGTTCTTTTCCGTATCGTCTTGAAATTCCTGATATGGATACTCTTCCTAAGCATTTCCAATGTAGGATCCAGGATGTTTCTCTGGTGGATAAACCACTGTCTACTGTTTCTACTTAGTCCCCACCAACTGCTGATGATTTGTCTAAGGACCAGGTAATTCCTACTAGTAAAGACACTACTTTAGACCTTCCTATTACAAAAAGGAAGGCTCCACATTCTTATGTTAAATACTCTATGTCTCAGTTTGTCCCTTGACAGCCTATCTACAGTTGGACGCCACTTTTCCTTGGCCATTGACTGTATGCAGGTACCGTGAGATCATCATGAGGCTTTCCGAGATCCATCTTGGACCTTGGCAATGGAGGAGATAGCAGCTTTACAGCCCCATGACACGTGGGACCTTATTGATCTACCCCCAGGTGCTATTGCTATGGGGTGTAGATGAGTGTTCACCCTCAAATGTCATCCTGATGGCACCGTGGATCGATACAATACACTTCATAACCAAAGGATATACTCAGACATTCGGGGTTTACTTTAAGACTTTCTCCGGTAGCTCATCTTAACTCTGTCCGAATATTGCTATCTCTTGCTGTCAACATACATTGGACCGTCCATTAGCTTGATATAAAAAATACCTTTCTATATGACGATTTGAAGAAGGAAGTCAACATAGAGCAACCACCCGACTTCCCTACTCAGGAGGAGTGTTAGAAGGTGTGTAGACTGAAGGAAGCTATCTATGGACTAAAACAAAATCCTAGAACTTTGTTTGAGAGGTTCAGCAGGGTGGTCCAGCATTTTGGCATCATCAGATCTTCTGTTGATTATTCTATCTTTACATTGCATAAAAAGAGAGGATTAGTCATGCTTGTGATGTATGTGGATGACATACTTTTAACTAGCAGTGACAAGCAAGGCATAGAGGAAACGAAGCTGCTACAGTCACAGTTTGTTACCAAAGATTTAAGCCACATCAACTATTTCCTTGGTCTTGAGGTGCAACACACTAGAAGAGGACTTGTGTTATCTTAGTGCAAGTACGTTCTTGACATGCTAAGAGACATGGATATGCTGGGGTACAAACCAACATACGTGCCCATGGATGTGTCATTGCCTATTGCGGATGATGACAGTCCTCTACTGCAAGATGTCACTAGATACCATACAGTGATTGGTAAGCTACTGTATCTAAGTGTCACTCGTCCTAACATTACCTTTGCAGTTGGAAGGTTGAGCCAGTTTATGCAGTTGCCAAGAGAAGCCCACTAGGATGGTGTTCGCCAGATTCTCAGGTATTTGAAAAGTGCACCTGGGAAATGACTCCTTTTCAAATATAACGAGCACTTGGATATTTGTGGATACTCTAACGCAAACTATGCAGGTGCTTATAAGGATCGAAAATCCACTACAGGCTACTACACTTTTGTTGGAGGCAATATGATTACATGAATAAGCAAGAAATAGTCAGTGGTATCTAGATCTAGTGTTGAATCTAAATACAGGGCCATGTCTCAAACTACTCGTTACTCTGGGTGCATTCCATTCTGGAAGACTTTGGACTGCATGTACTTGATCCTATTCCGATATACTGTAACAACAAAGCGGTCACCTTTATTGGAAATAATCCTATTTTCCATGAGAGGACCAGGCATATTAAAGTGAATTGTCACTTCATCAGAGATGTCACTCTAGCTAAAAAGATTTCTGCTCTCTACATATGCACTGAAGACCAACTGACAGACATCTTCACTAAAGTACTTCTCAAGAAAAGATTATATTATATTTGTTCCAAGCTAAGCAAGTTTGATTTTTATGCTCCAACTTGAGAGAGAGTATTGAGTTATGTATGGTGAGACTTTTTATTATTTTGTGTAGTGAAAGGATATACTTGTAATTCTCTTTCTATGGACTCTCTATATAAAGAGGCCCAAGGTCTCTCTCTGAATAAACTGTCGTTTCAGTCCTAACAATACACATGGGCCTGCATACATTATATTTCTCTAAGAGTCCATGGTGGAATAGTACTGCGAGAGACTCATGGATTCCTGCTTCAAGTGACAGAGATCATAACGAATAAAAGACCTAGGAGGACTTAAGTTCATGAGAATATGCATCCTTCAAACCATCCCACATATGTTTGGCAATTTTATAGTACATTACTTCATCTCCAATGCGGGGTATCACACTATTTAGTATCAAGGCCCTTACCATGGCATCATCTATGTTCCAAGCTGTATATTTCCTTGTCTTTTGCTCTGGTAGTGCTTCTATGAGGGCATGTTGCTTCTCATGTCCTTCCACAGTCAAGAAATGTCTGAGACCAACGTAGGTAATTAGTCTCATCAAGCTTCATAATAGGAGCAAAAAATTGATTCTTGTAGACTACACTTTCTTCAGTCTGTTCTGACGTCACTCCGGACTCTGACGATGCTGAGGCCATAGTGACAACACACCACAGATACCTTCAAACACAGATCTAAATTCTGACAGAAACGGGGAATACACACCCCAAAATATGCATCAACCAAGAAATACACACCCCAAAACATGCATCAACAGAGGAATACACACCCCAAAACAGTAATCAAAATACTGATTTGATCATACCATCAAAGACGAATTTCTAAACACCTTCCAGAAGATCCTTGCCTTAGAACTCCATCACCAACGTGCCAAGGACCTTCCTAGACCCTATTGCAAGGGAAAACAGGGCCTACAACCCTCTCCCTATAGCTGGAGGAGACTTGGCAGCAAGGGGAAGGCGCTAAAGAAGAGGAGGGGGTCGAAACGACCCTCCTACTGCCCCTCCTGCCGCTACAATGATCGACAGCAGCATCGTTGCCTGTGAGGCAACACTGCTGCCCGACGACGCTGCTACCACCAGCAACAACGACAGTGGCAAGGCTTGGTGGTAGGGTTACGATTTTCTTGATGGAGTCCCCAACTTGGCTCTAATACTAAGTTGAAGAAAATGACTTTTCGTAATTATTAAGCCGTCCCGGCACCTCTTTATATAGAGAGAGGTGAGGGAAAAATTATAACATAAATCCAACAAAATAATAAAAGGACTAAACACCCATCACAATAAAACGTACTGCAATAGCCTAGTTGGTCCATTTACCCATTTATAAAAATAGTTGAATCATCCTAACTGACTGTTCGTTCCCAACCTGCTCCTCTTACTTTGATTGATTATTATCTATCCCCTTTGGACTTATGAACCTTAGTTTATGTGCTTGATTTTCTTTAAAAAAGTGAAAGCAAAAGAAGATACAGATCAAAGCCACAAAAATTTCTATATCCTAAAATCCACCAGCATGACTACAAACTTGCTATTATGCTCACTTTCAACAGCTATTGCAGACAATCAATCCTGAAGACTTTAGAAATCAACTCAATTCCCAAAAATTGGTTGGGCTCGGCATGAGAGCTTGCAGAAGAACATAACACAAACCTTTGTAGATGAAATCACACAACACCCTCCAATTGCCACGGGCTTACGGCTCAATGCTTGCGAGGTCAATCCAAGGTCGTTTGAAACACATTTGAAAAAGAGGAGGAAGAAAGGACAGGTAATACATCCATTCAAACACTTGACAACGTCAATGCCTACCATCACACAGGAGCATAGAGGGCTGGGAGACGTCATCCACAATTGATGAATGATGCTATGTGAAGAACCATTTTGGAAAAGAATCTTATGTAATTCATACAGTAACACACTAGATTGGGAGGAGAGGAGATTCTCACTTAGGGGATCATCCCATTTCTTGCCACATTGCAGAAGTCAGCTTGGAGATGGCTCCCGCTCTCACTTCTAGTCACATGCTTGGTCCCCAGCTGGTGTTCTTGCAGAGACATACCCTAGATTGGCCACCCTTTCTCCTAATCCAAGGATCTTAGTGGAAAATTGTTTCATGAATGGTTGCAGGTCTCCGTCTTTGCCATGGTTCCTCTGCTAGGGCAAGCAAGCTTCGGTTCTACTTCAGATCTTTCATGGACTCACCTACAACTGGTCAAGACAGGTGGGTGTAGCGCTATGGGAGGTCTTCTGTCAGGAGTGATTATCTCCTGTTCATGGGGAACATGTACGGCTTGCAGCAAGACTTGGGCAACTGACTGCGGGATATGGAGAGCTAAAATTCCCTTGAAGGTCAAGTTTTTCTTGTGGTTGCTTAAAAGGAAGATGGCACTTAACCAAGAGTATAGGAGATGATGGGCCTCCTAGGAGAGTCATGAGCATGATGTTAATCCCCCCGCGCAGATGGAGTCATCCAACATGCCAATTGAGCCACATATGGTTGAGGTAATGTTTAATTTAGTATTTCAACCGGTTGATAAAATGCTCATGACTCTCCTCCTCCCCAACTTTGAACTCAAGCTTGTTCTTCCCCTCATCCTCTCCTCCTGTTCCCCTACAACGTACATCTCCTTACCTCATCCTACTTCTTCTCCTCTTCCCCCACTCCGTGCTCCTCCCTCTCGTCATCCTTGTTCTCCGCCTCCTCTTCCCCCACTTTATGCTTCTCCCTCTCCTCCTCTGTCTTGACACAACATCCTTACCCTCATACACTACCTCATCATGTATCCCCCCAATGTGCTTCTCATTCCCCTCCTTGTCCATGTCCTCCTATCTCCACTCCTCATCATTTTCCTTCCCCTCGTCCTCTGAGTTCCCATCCTCCTACTGCTTCTCCTCCTCGACCCCCCTCATCCGAGTGCTTCACCTTCCCATCCTCCTCCTCTATCTGCTTCCCCACCTCCTCCGCCTTCCCCTGCTTCCCCACCTCCTCCTCCTTCCCATGCTTCCTTTCCAAATTCTCACGTTTTAGCTTCATCATTCTCTCTTAACCAAGTATTATGAACTCTCAACTTCTTTATTTTATTATTGAGGTACACCAAGTACATTTGCTCTATCCAAATTTTCTTTGGCCTTTCGGCCTTCCCAACAACTTCTCCTTCCATCCCAACAGCAACCTCAGGTACCTCCCTCACCTCTCCCCCTGCCTTCCTCTTCTTCCTTCCATCCCCTTCAACCAACACATCAGACTTTCGCTTCCCACGTTTCTCCACATCTATCCAAATGGTGATTCCCTCAAGTTATCCCTTGCGGCTCTTTTCAAATTCAAATTGACACTCTTCGTGTGCTCAGTGAATGTCTTCTCTTGGTTATATCTTTGCACCACAAGATCAGCATCTACATTCATTAAGTCACCAATTTTAAGCATCTCAATTGCCCAAATCGGCAATAGAATGGTGCAACCTTTGGGATGTGCTTGCTCCTTCAATTTATTCTTTTGAAACCCTTCGTGGAGAAAGTCATGTACCACCTCAGCCCAATTGAACTCATCTAGCGATTGCAAATCCTCCATCATACCAAACAATAAGTTATGATGGCTTGGTCTCCGTAAGGAAAGAGGAATGACCCAAGGGTGATGAGCACCAATAGCTTTGTCTCTTTCATCACTTGCTCACTTCTCTCCTGAGTCGTTTCCTTCCCTTTTGCCTCCGCCTTCCCTTTCCCCTTCTTGGCATCTCGATTTAATTCATATAATTTCTCCGCAACAACCCTCACCTTAGGTTTGATGGTGGAGAAGTTCTCTGTCCAAATATTCAGTCTCTCGTTGACATTGCTCTTCCCATCGACCAAGGCAAGTTTCCTTCCTTAGTTCTTCAACCCTATCATCTTCTAAATTTGGTCAACACTTAGCTTCAACCTTACATCACCAACGTGAAACTCCGTCTCTACATCATATGCATCTAACGGATAGCATCCCTTCATGACTTAATCATACTACACACACATACAAAATTACATCGGTGGATCATGTCAATCAACCGGTGGACTCTCCAATCCAAATTATCAACTTGCTAAACTTTATATTATACATCCCAAGGCAAGTTTCCTTCCTTAGTTCTTCAACCCTATCATCTTCTAAATTTGGTCAACACTTAGCTTCAACCTTACATCACCAACGTGAAACTCCTTCGTCTCTACATCATACTCATCTAACGGATGCCCATACAATTTCCTATCCTTATATTGAGGGAAGTACTTCTCATTCTGAACGAGGACAATGAAAGGAGTCTTCTTAAATGACTCCACAACGTCATCCTTGACGTACTTCAGTACTCTCTTGCTCGATACGAATGTGAGTTTGTGATCCACCTCCCTGAAGTACAAAAGTGTACCGATTACATGTGCTTCATCCACCCAAATTCATATTTCCCATCCTCCACTAAAACATTACACCGAAGAATACATCCGTGTATTGTACAAAAACACCGGTGGATTTGTAGAACACATCGGTGGCTTCTCCCAATGCATCGGTGTGTTTCAAAAATACACCGATGCATTTGTCGAACACACCATTGTTAATTAATGCACCAGTGTTCTTCATAAATCAACCGATGGATGGAGTCAATATCAATTCATTCCACCCAAACATAAAAATGCAAGGTATTACCATGAATGCACCGGTAGAAGTCTTCAAATCCACAAGCATCCCTTCATGACTTAATCATACTACACACACATACAAAATTACATCGGTGGATCATGTCAATCAACCGGTGGACTCTCCAATCCAAATTATCAACTTGCTAAACTTTATATTATACGTCCCAAATATCTGACAAATGAAAGCTATAAGCATAAAAATAAGGTTTGACATATCGACAATATATCGCTGATATATCAATATCGACGAGTTGAAACATATCGATATCATGTACCATATATCTTTCCATGATATCGGTGATATATTGTTGATGTCGCCGATATTGAGAGATATCGGTAATATATCACCAAAAATAAAAGACTACAGTTTAATTTTTCCCTTAAAGTGGTGATATGTGACCGATATATGGGATATTTCGATCGATCATATATCTTTGTCTACTTGTGTAATTCACATGGACACATTATTTTCATTTCTTTTCTTCTCCCATACCCTGTGTGACTCACATGGAAACATGATTTGTCAACAGACTAAATTATAAAAAATTCATAAAATATTAATTGATGAATTCAACCACCTACAGACATCCATCGATGGACTTGGTATTTGTACACTACATCTGATTAAAGATGAAGCATATACGGGAAGGAGAAAATAAGGAAGGGTATATGGATCCAATTGATGTTGCTTATCTTTTTGGAGATATAGAAGGTAGAGATATTTTATAAGAATGGTTGAATAGCAATAGAGAACCATTGCTTGACAAAAATGATGGTCCCGATCTAGAGATAGTAGAGAGAATGGGGGCAGATGTATCTGAATTTAAACGTAGATCTGGCAAAAGAGTAACCGTGGCCTTGAAACTGATGAGAGTTCAAAGGAAGATTCGCAACTTTCAAAAGGAACATAAAATGATGATGATGATAATGGAGATAATGATGCAGTAATAGTTGACGAGCCACAAGCAGAAAGTAGTGGTGGAAGAGATGAGGGACATCATTATCAAGGTCCTAGTAGAGAGAATACCCAACATGAATACACGCAACAATATATAAATATACATGGAGACCCCATGCCCAGTCCACCTTTTGACTATGACGGAGGGACAGGGTATGAGTATGCCTCAAGCCATTCTATGATGTTCATCGATGATTAAAGTTCATCGGTGGGATCCCTTGATCTGGCGGCAGAATCAATCTTTGGAGGTGGCCCAGGATCATTATCGAGTTACTATGGTGGTTACGGATCTTATTACACCAGCTCTCAATACCAACCCTAAGATGAGGCAGAAAGTTCATCTAATTACTTCCCTAGCTACACCAGCCCTCCATCTTATTATCATTCCTCCTATAGGTATGATGATCAGTGATAGTACCCAAAGTGATCATGCATCTGCAAGTTATGATTATGGGATATTCCCTGAATATTTTGCATCTCATGGTCCTCAACCATTTTCTTATCAACCTTCCCACTCTGCCGCACCACTTCCACCTCAACCACCATGAAGTTCATCGATGAAACAACGTGAACCTTGTGAATCATCAAGTTTTACACTGAAATGAGGTGGTTCTACGAGGTCCACAGATTCAAGAGGACATTGAGATGAGTCTATTTAGGGTAGATCTAGAACTAGAAGCAGGAGTAGCTCGTCCAACAATCACAGTCAATATCCACAACTTGAAATACTTCTGTATTGCAGTGATGAAGACTGCCGACAATACATCAATGAATACAATACTTGATACAGTTACTGTTAGAGTGTGTGTAGTTAAGTCTCACATTTGTTATTGTGGGACTGTATGGTGTGTGGTGGCCTATAAATAAGCAGTGTACATCTCCATTCTTCTTTGAGAAATTATAGACACACATGCCCTATAGAAGCCTTCTCCTGTGATTTTCTCCCCGCTCTTCATGAGTGGGGTTTCCACGTAAACCCAAACGTTCTTAATATCTTTTATACTTCAACTTATTGTATTTTTCAACTTGATATCAGAGCAGTTCTTTCTTTGGTTTATTTTGTCATGTTTTTATATGGTTAGAGCTTATCAATATTCACAAGATCAGATTTGCCAACATCAGATGGCCTGATCGTGGTTGCTGCCCTTCACCAACACGATGGCTATTGCAAGGTCGAGAGGTGTGTTTTGGTCCATGAAGGAGTCTGAGATCTCCACCATCTTCGAAGCAAGGGAAAAGAAAGGCGCTACAGGCCCACGCGAGCATTGCGAAGGAGGAAGAAGGCAATCAAGGTTGCAGCTCCTGTCACGAGATGACGATCATAGCGAGGTCATGCCAATGATCCTCTACCTCCAGCACAAGAAGGCGAAGGTCCAAATGGAGGCTTGCCAATTCCACCTGTTCATCGAGATCACCCACGACCACCTCCTCCACGCTTTGTGGATCTCTACCACACTAGCACAGGCATAACAAAGTTCGCGACCGTGGGTTTCGCCTATGGGGTTGAGGTCGCTACCAGTTGCTCCAGCGATTCGACTGCGATGGCAACAGTGGTGGTCGTCGACGATGGCGTAGGCCGCGATCAGTCGAAGACTACACCTTGCAAGTAGCAATGATGAGGGTTGACGACTGTGCTGAGATCGTTGATCTTGACTAAGATCCCAATGCAAATGATTCCTCATGATCGCTTCCAGAGGGGTGATCTACCGCGAAGATCTCTCTTGAGATTGCTGAGGCGCCAGCGACGACTATGGCATTGATGGTGACGATACAGAAGGTGAGGGTCGGAGGACACGGCGATAATGAAGGGATCTAACGCAATCTCACGCAAGATCACGATAACCATGGCTAAGGTGACACGATGGGTTCTTTTTGAACCCTACAAAGAGGTCGCAAGTTTTTCATCCCCCTCCCTTGGTTCTTTTATGTTTTTTTTATTTATTATTATTAGTTTTTGGACGAAGGCCCAAGAGGAAATAAAAAAGGAGGGAAAAGAACAAAGGAAAAGAGAAAATGATGAAAAAAAAAAGAAAAAAAGGGAAAAAATAGGGAAAGGAAAAAGAAAAAAAATTAAAAAAATGAAAAGAAGAGCGTTTAAATTCAAGAGAAGAGGGGGAGAAACTCTTTTATATATATATATATATATATACTTTTCTATTTTTTATTTCTTCTCTCATTCGAGTATGGAAGAAAGGGGGAATGTAGGCCTATTATAGTCATCCTCCAGGAGGGAGTCCTTTGTTCGAGATCACCACACAAGAATCCACAACTCTAGAAGGTCCAAAGTTTCGAGGTCTCAAGGAGGGAGATCCAATTTCGAGATCCTCATAGGAAGGGCCCATTTCAGATTCCGCATGGAAGATCCAGTTTTGTGGACTCCAAGAGGGAGATCCACCTTTCGAGGCCTTCAGAGGAAGGCCCATTACAAGGATACTGAATGAAGAGCCACCAACACATGTTGAGGTCTCCAGAGGTGAGGCCATTTGTCAACTACAACATCAGCAACTTCAGCCCTCGCTAATGTGTCGACATCAGCATACTCGCCTGTAGATGAGGACCAGCTGAGAGTGTATGTTCCATTGTGTAGAGTGGGATTTGAATGCTGTACAAGCTGAGCATTGCATGCTCCAACTTGAGTGGGAGTGTTGGAGTGTGCGTAGTTTAGTTCCACATCGGTAATTGTGGGATTGTGTGGGGTGTGGTGGCCTATAAATAGGCAGTATACCTCTTCATTCTTCTTTGAGAAATTAGAGACACACATGCCCTATCGGGGCCTTCTCCAATGGTTTTCTCCTCGCTCTTCGTGAGTAGGGTTTTCATGTAAACCCAAGTGTTTTTAATATCTTTTATGCTTTGATTTATGCTTCCACTTATTGTATTTTTCAACTGTTACATAGTATAGGAGTCATACTGTGAATATGTTAAAATACTACGAATAGAGGAAGATAATCGAAGGAGAAATATCAAGCCAGGTCGAAGCTCAACCTGGTAGATTTGATGGCATTGGCTAATGCTTCCGTGCTTGGTGTAGTATACTGATACTTTGACTATTGATATTTTATTTCTTTTGATGAGTAGCATTACTATGAATATTTTTCAATTATCATCATATTATGTACATTTTCTTTTCAATATATAACTTTGTCAATATATAACTAGTGCATTTCTATTATGTTCTCATTCAAAATTTATAATTTTCATCTTTTAGGAATTTCTTCATGATGTACTAGTTATTAAATTGTTAATTTTTATTAAATTTATGACATTTTGGGACACTTTAGGCATTTTTTAGCGATTTCCCTAAAATTTACCGATATCGGCAATATATCTCCAATATATCCCTTTTTCGACTTGTCGATACAATATCAATATCGATATTTAAAACCTTACATAAAGCTACCCTTACAACATCTTAAAAAATTGACCTATTTGAAAATCAAGTCAGCTTCATTTAGGGCATATTTAAAAAGCAACCTTATACTCAACTGAGTATATGTTAAGCACTCTAGTTATCTTTCAGGTTTAGTCAAGGACTATTTACTTATTTTATGTTTTTATCTCGTTCTCTTATGTAATTTACCCGACACATTTCTCTATAAAAAAAGGTGTAAGATTTTCTATTGGAATAAGACTTCTTATTTTGTCCCACTTGGTATCAAAGCGATGATCCTAGGTCGACACTTGGGTATCCCACCAAAACAGACCTCCAAACTCGTTCCACCAAAACCTTAAACATGTTCCCTCATCGATCCCTCGCCACAACCAACCCTCCAGCGGCAACAGCACCAGCAGGGCGCTACCACGACAACAAGCGACGCAGCAAGGTTCAGGTCCCCTGAAACGACAAAGCTGCAAGGCACTACAACCCCTGTGGCAGCACTGTAAATCCCCAAGGAGGGGCATGTGGAGGCGCAAGGGCCTGTGCTTGGCTTAGGCAGCGGTGCAGCACCCCACCGATCAGCAGTAGCACTGCCGATGGGTCTGGAGTGATCTACTCTGGTGAGCGAAGGGTGGCAGCCTTCCATTAAGGGCAGTTAGGGGTCCCTCTTGACCCTAGCATGCACCTCCTGCTATCCGGAGGGTTGCCATGCATGTTTAATATAATTTTCGAGGAAGCAATCACCTAGATTTCATGTTAAATCACCTTAGTTGTGATCTATTGTGATTAATATTCTCTTTTCGATCTGATTCAGTGACTTCTCGTTGTCTTTTGAGGATCATGGCTTCTTTATCGTCATCCAAGGTGACATCGGAGACTAGTCAGGAGAGTGGAAACTATAAAAATCCGTTATTCATTCCTATTGTGAAGTTGGATAAGACCAACTATGCTCGTTGGTCTCAAACGTTCTTGATGACAGTTGAGAGTCATGACAAGGAACATCTCTTACTCGAGCCAGAACCTCAGAACAAGACAAGTATGCCTCATGGAAGGATAACACTTGTGAGAGCATGGATCATAGATGCTATTATCGCCACAAATTGGTGATGGCATCATATATTATAGGACTGCTAAGGAGATGTGAGATACGTTACATGACATGTGTTCCCACAAAAATAATTCCAGTAAGGTCTATCAGATCTACAATGAGATATTTTCTCTCAGGCAGGAGGGGTAGCCCTTGATGCAGTACTATGCCACGTTGAAAGAGCTTCTGGAAAAATATAATGCGTGTATGCCTGTGTGCACGTGTAGCACTCATCAGAGATACCGCAAGGAGACAACAGTCCTTCACTTTCTCTCTAGGTTAAGCCCAGACTATGATCCTACACGCTCTCAGATTCTGAAATTATCGAAACTTTAGTCACTTGAGGAGACTTATAGCCAACTGAGTCGAATCACAGTAGCTACTCCTACTCCTGAAATCACTGGATAGACCTTTGCACTGATTGTTAGTGGAGGTCGTGGCACTAGAGGTTTACTCTCTACTTATGGGCGTGATCGTGGCAAAGGACAAACATGCAAACCATGTCCTACATGCACTTTTTATGGTAGGATTGATCACGTGGAGGCCTCATGCTGGTCTAAGCATGGGAGACCTCCCATAACCAATCAGGTTACTGCTTCTTCTAAGACAGTCTGACATGTTGTCACGTGCTGAGTATGATGCTATAATACAGAGGCTTACTCAGATTACTCAAGAGACTCTATCTTCCTCTTCAGATACTATTGCCATTGCCTCCTTAGATACAAAATGCGTTTTTACTATGTCTGGCAAGTCTACTTGGTTGGTAGATTTAGATGCATCACAGCACTTGAGTAGTGATCATATCTCTTTCTAATAGAAATTTGGTATGCAAGCATGACTTGGTCCAACCATCCAAGTGCGGGAAAAATTCTTAAAACTCACCTCTTTGGTCGTCACATTGTCCTTGACTCTAGCCATCTTGCTGGTATCTTTGGTGTTCCACATGAGGGGTTCACTATCCAATCTCTTGCCCATGATCTTGGCTATCACAGGATTTTAAGGGACTTGGGACCCTTAGACGATGCCATTGTGGGAAACTATCGTCTTACACCCAACTCAATGTATCAACTTCCCAAGTTGATTGCTCGAATTCTCTATTATAGCCTTTTTCCAAAGAAGCAATCAAGTGGCTCAATTATATTTCCTCTAATCTTGCTTTTGTCACTCATGCCATTCTCACCAAGAAATCTCTTTATTGGACTAAAATCGTCCCTGATGAAATGATTAAAGAACCCATGAATTTCCTTCCTTTCTCTAACATCATAGGCCATATGGCATCTCACTATGGTGTTCACCTTGATTCTCTGCAATGTTAAAAAAATCCCGAAGCATGATTGCTTCAACATTACCATTGGGCGAAAGATGCACATTCTTGATGATGATGAGGAGGAGGAAGAAGAAGAGGATGATGAAGAGGAGGATGATCATCTGGAGGAGGATGAACCTCAAGGAGAGGCAAAAGGGAGCTCTTATGAGCCTTCCTACCTTTGCAACTACTATCCAAAGGTTATCCCTCACCCATAACCTTAGGAATGGGCTGACACCCATCCCAACCCATGCACAGACTATGATTCTTATATGGTACAGGACACAGTGGTTGGGATCAACTATTTGGCAAGTTCGATAGAGAGTATGCACCTTCAGAATGAGGCGTATAACAATTTATTATGTCAACCTACATCATCAACTTGCTCAAGATCTATCTGAAGTTCACTAAGACGTTTCCTCCATCAAGAAAAGACATTTGAGCTTTATCCAAGGGAAAAGGGAAAGAAAAGAGTTGTAATTAGCCAGATGTTGCCATCTCCAGCTTAGTTCTAGATATCATGTTAGTAGTTATATTAGTACTCTAGCTTTGACATCTCATGTACTTGTCGAACTTGGGCTGTACAAACATTTCTACTTTATTTCCGTGGCTTGTATTAACTAGTATTTCTATTTCCTTGTTGAACCTTACATTATGAGTAATTGTCTATGATGTCTATTTTGTTGAGCTATATGTTAAGCTTATGCTTATGATGTTTATGATGCATGAAGTTATAATCTCATGTTGAAATATGCACATGCTATGCTTCTTTCAATTTTTTTAATGATGTCAAAAGAGGGAGGATGATACAAGGTTGAATCTTGTTATTGTGGCTATGTTTTGTTGGTTATATATTGGTATGCCAATAAGAGCAAGGGTGGTTATGTGATATATGCTTCTTGTATATCATCTCTTAGATTTTAGAAGAGAGCACCTAGTAAGGGGGAGACTTTGAACCTCTCCATTGAGTGTTTGTCATCATCAAAACCATTATTTAAAGATAATGTGATGCCTAATTACTTATGCACCTACAATTTTTTAATTTGTTATATCATTTACTATGTTTGTAAGATGATTGTCTCTATGAAAAAATGGGCAATACACCAAGTTATCTTTGAGTTCCATAATAATAAAAGTCTCCATCTCCAACGTGGACTCCTCTCCCACATCCTCTCCATGCCAACTCTTCATTTCTCTCACGCATGGCCTTTCTTCCTCTCAAGCATGCACATGTTGCATGTGGTTCTTTGCAGCGCTAGAGATTCTTGGCATGGCATTAGAGTAGGCGATCTTGCGTACTTGAGATCAAGAAGAACCATGTTGGGATCTACTTGGGCATGGAACACAAGGAGCAAGCATGTCAAAGAAGGTCCGTAGGAACATCTCTAAGTTATTGAGGTGTCCCCTTACGCGTACTTGGGAAGGATCAAGGTGTCTCCTTAAGTCCAAGACATCAAAAGAGATTCCATGAGAACCTTTCTAGTTGGTGAGGTGTTCCCTTACATGTACTTGGGAAGGATCTAGGTGTCCCCTTGACTCCAGGAAGTTCAAGCTGTGATAAATGCTGAGACATCGATCACCACATAGGCCAAAGTTCTTGCTCAGGACACCACCATCAAGTTGATGGAGGCCTCGAACTATATCCTATGGATGCATGCTTTTAGGATTTTCATTGGTGGTCAAGGCAAGCTCAAGATTCTTTTGGACAAAGCTCCTAAAGGCCATGAGAGAGAGAGCAAAGGTGAAAAAGTGGGAGAAGGCAAATTATGAACTTCATTAGTGAGGCGATTAGCCTTACAATTTCTTCTCCACCAAGTCTTTCCTCCTCTCCGGGAGTCTGACTTGGAGGGGAGTTTGAGAGTTTGAATAAAGTGCCACATGGGAAGTCCACGCACATATGTGTATGCGTGTGTGAGTTGATGTTGAGCTAGTTGCTTGGATTACAAGTTTGCTATATTTAATTAATTGGTGGTGATGAGTTGTTAGGATTGTTTAGGAAAGTTGTCAAGTGTCAAAAATAGGAAAATGAGTCTTTTAGGATTTGATTTTATTATGTCATTTACTATGTAAGATAATTGTCTCTAAAAAAAAGCAATACACGAAGTTATCTTTGGGTTCCATAATAATAAAAGTCTTCATCTTCAACGTGGACTCCTCTCCCATGTCTTCTTCCCTCCACGCCAACTCTTCCTCTCTCTTACATGTAGCCTCTCTTCCTCTCAAAGATGCACCTATTGCACATGGTTCTTCGCAACGCCAAATATTCTTGATAACAAGTATGCCATAGATTTGCTTCAATATACTAATATGCTTGGAGCCAAGTTAGTACATATATCTATGTATCAACAGGTACTTCTTTGTGATGAAAGCTCTTACCTCTAGATGCTCCTCAGTACCAATGCCTAATTGGGAGGCTTTTACACCTAATTACTACACAAATTGACATTTCCTTAGATGTTGCGAGGTTAAGTTAATTTTATAAATAAGCCCATGAAGGCACATTGGGAGAGAGCACTTCTTTTGATATAGTAGCATATGCATGCAGATTATGGAGGGTGTCTTATGGATAGGAAGTTCTGAGTTCACAACTAGGTTCTAAACTTATAAAACTAACAACTTAGTACCTTAATGAAACAAGAAGTAGGTCTTAGTCTCATCCTTAAATCTAGTGCAAAGTTAAATAACAAGAAATGGCCCAAATGATAATCAATTTGATGTGGATACACTTTGTTTATCATAATTGCAATTCCTATTAATTATGCCATGAAGATACGATTGAAGACCAAGACAAATATCTCTATTGCAAATGACCTAATGTTTCGTGCGTGCACAAAACATGTTGAGATAGATAGTCACTACCCTAGAGGCTTATTCAACATTTTATACTACTTATGATTCTTCTAAAAATAAGGCATTAGATGTATTCACAAAGGCACCTCCATGAATCTCATTTGAAAAAAATTAATGGAGAAATCGATGGAATTTGCTTGATAGGATTTGATGGGGTTTGCAATAATTCGATTTGATTTGATAATTCGATTCAGGGGATCATCTTTATTTGGTGCATTCCTATTATGCACTCCTCTCAATTAGAACCCTCCATGGTCTATAAATGAAGGAATCTCCCCATCAATAAAATTAAGGGATTCCATTTCTCTAATTAATATCATTACCATGTTGTTGCTATAAATGTCCCAAACTAAATATTCCAAGTAACCCCTTGACAAAGACAAACATGATATCTAACCAAGGACCCAAGAGTTAAAGCTTCCATTTGAATATTAAATGGAAGAGCACTTGATGTGGTATGGAAAATTTTATCATCAAGCTTATAGTGTACTTCATTGATCTAGTGAAGATCTTCATCTTAGCAGCTGTTATTGAACTAACAGATACATGTCAAATTTAATATTAATCATAAGCAATTTTTCATATGTGTCTGCAGAAGAAACATGCAACTTAATGGCTAATTTTGAAAGGGGACAAGGTGCATATGGAAATTTTGGCCATGAATTTTTAAGCTGCCATCCTTTCATTGCCATGACAGCCAATCTATTAGGTTAAACAGGCAACACAAGAAAATGATATGGAAGAAAAATTTTGTCCCAAAGTTTCATTAGCTTATTAACTAAAATAATTCCATATATTAACCTTGTAGAGGAAATTGAAGAAAACATCAGCAAGATGGTTTTTGCTGCAAGAATAATGAAGTTGACGAAAAATACCTTGGGAGAATCTCATGATCATGAATTTCAATATCTGTGAAAATTTCATTTCGAATATTCAAGCAAAGTGCTTTCATCTTCTGGTAAGCAGTCGACAAAGAGACAGCATCAATCAAACTATCCTCAGAACTGCTGGCAACATATTCATCAGTTTCAGATAAGTGCCTTCTAGACCTTTTCTTGGCAGCAGCCTAATCAAGACATGGATGCAAGAGCCTTCAATATCAGATTGAGAGGGAGAGAAAAAAGAAAAAAGAAGGAAAGGAAAGGAAAGGAAAGTTACCTGGAAAAAACTGCAAAATTTCAACTGCACTTCAGGAGACAGAACGTCATGAAGAAGAGAATAAAGCTTTACTGCTGGAATCAAAGCTGGAGCAGGTGTACCAGTTGCTAGTCTAAACACTTCCACCATTCCAGAGTGTGAGGACTCATCCAAGGATTTGTAGTTCTCAAATACGGTTGCCAGAATTTGATCAACTTGCTCCTCTATTTCTCCTAAAAGGCGATTCTATTCAATCACCAAAAGAAAAGATTGTTACAAAACGCCTACATTCAGAAGACCCCAAATCTAGGACAATGTTCAGTGCATAATGGGTTCTTAGAGAGAGTGAAATGGCAGCCCAAATGGCTGTTAGAAGCTGGCAACTGAGGTTTGGAAACAAACAGAGGACAGGAGTGCACATCCTAACAGGGACAATGGAATCCAAGTTAAGGACGGAAGACTTAAAATTGATTTTGTTGAAGTTAGACTGTCAAGCTCAGGACAAGACACAGAAAAGTATTCGGTACTCACTACCATTGTTTTAAAGGATTTGGTCATCGCTACCTAAAAAGCATTTTAGTCAAAAAAAGTACATTTTAGAATTTAAAAGAATGTATAACAGTTAAATAATATGAATAAGCGGAAGCAAAAAAAATATCCAAACATAAAGCAATAAAAATACTTAAATTTACGTGGAAACCTCACTCATGAAGAGCGGGGAAAAAACCACGGGAAAAGGCCCCGATAGGACGAGTATCTGTATTGATCTTCTCAAAGAAATAAGTGAGAAATATATGCCTATTTATAGGCTACTACACACTCTACATTCCCACAATAGATGATGTGGTACTAAATGGCCACTACATAGTTCTCTCAACAACAACATAAGAACCATAGACATTGTGTCCTACAGGTCATGTTATTCCATAAATTTGTTAGAAAAGAAAGACTTAATCGTACAGTTATAAAAGATACCTCTTGATGACTCAGAAGATTCTTGCTTTGACTCTTCGTGATTACAGGTAGTAGCAACTCATGTACTAAATTGAGACAGTCAGCAGTAGGTGTTGCCACATCCATAACATATGTAAGGTATCTATCAGGTACCATAAAGTTGCATTAGTACTATGACTGATGAAAAATACAAAGTGAAAACCAGGTAAAGAGAACTTAAATAATTACCTAAGTTTCGTGTATGACTCTGAGAGACCATAATAGGAAGCAAACTCAGTTAACAACCATTTCCATGAACCATGCAATAGTAGATTCCTTTGTCGAAAATGTTGAACCTTCATTGCCACTTCCAGTACCAAATCATATGCCACAGTTTCCGCAACAGAGCCACACTATTATTTTAAAGTAAAAAATGTGAAGTTTAGCAGTTCGGCATTGAAAACAAAAACAGAATTTATGTCAAGGTAAATATTTTATGCACTTGTAAATAAATATAACATGTATTACCCCATGGGAATTTTTTTGGGAAAAGGGAGATGACACTTCAAAGTTTGTACTCACTCAAAGAATCTATTAATCTAACAGAAATTCACAATTATAAATACAAGAAGCATGGCTCTCAAGATATGGAGAAAGTTAAATTCAAAGTAAAAATGAAGACTACTAAATAGCAGGATCCTCCACATGCAGAAAGCCATCCCTCAAAGTAGTGAGGTCTTTTTGAGACCAAATGGCACACAAACACAGGACAAGTCCCACCCTGGAAGTTTCATCCAAAGCATCCTCAAAGTCAAAGGCAACATCCAATGGATACGTCAACTTCAGCCTTCATCTCTTTCCAACAATTACAATGCGAAAATGTCACTACAAGCATAAACATCTTTCCAACAATCGCATTGGGAAAATGTCACTACAAGCATAATGATCTTTCCAACAATTGCATTGTGAAAATGTCACCACCAGCATAAAGATCTATCTAAATTGAAGGTACTCCCAAAGCAAGGTATTGAACAGGAGGCCATTGCCAACAAGTTTTTGAACAAAATGTCACTATCATTGTTAGGTCCAACTTAGACAAATTATTTCACCCTAAGATGATACAAATAAATTGAAATGGGGCAAAGCAGATACATTTCTCTGTTCACTAAAGGCAATGTGAAGAGTATCTGAAGCTTCATCCATATTATCAACCATATGAGGAAGGAAACATTTGAAGAGAGAGAGAAACTATTGTTGAACTCTTCTTTGTAGAACATGTCACACCTTCCCATCCTCATCAAGTGGGCACCACCACCCGATCCAATGGCTCCCCTTGAAAGGATCTAATCAGGTGTACAATGGAGGATCCATTAACTAGCACCCAAAATAAATAAATAAATAAATAAAATCTACACTTGCCAGTCACACAGATTCCACGCCAGAAGAATGCTGTATGATAAATCATATCATCTTTGGATATCTTTGACAAAACCTGATTGTACTAGATTCATCTCTAGGAAGTACTAAACAACCATAATTCCAAGAAGAATAAAAAAAAACCAAAAAAAAAAAAAAAACAGAGAGAGAAGGGTAGGATCATCACATTTTTTAGTTTATTTCTAAAAGTTGTTCCATTTACATATCTCCTATGATACTAGCACTATCCATGTCATTAACAATTTTTAATATTTTGATATATCTGGGAAGAAATGAAGACTCCTTCTAGAGTCTCATAAATCCAAAAGAATCAGTAGAAGCAGTGAAATTTTCCAAGATGAAAGTGGGTTTCAAATCCCAGAGTTGGATACCTACTTTGTTAAAACTTTCAAGGACTTTTTTTGACAGATGAAGGATGACTACTTGATAATAGTAGTCAGCCAAAATAGACATGAAAATCCAAATCAAGTACTCTCGACATCTGTGCGAGTGCAAGCTTCATGAGAAAAGTCAAAACCCTAGAGGACATTCCATATGATGCATGCAAGTAGCCAGACATAAAGGATAGTGAAACCTCCTTGATTTACCTCTTTATCTGCGTTTGCAACATACTTCGTTTCCAAATTAAGTGCATACTTTAAACAAAAACAACTAGCAAGAATGTTTTTATAACAACAAATAAAAAAATTAATCATGAAAAATGTAGAAGACTGAGAACTTCTATTAATAAAAACTATAATGTAACCAACCTTGTTGTCATCTGTGCTAGTTGTGTAATGAACATAAAGTTGAATTCTGCCAACTAGCTCATGCTCAGGTTCACGGAAAATGGACCACCAGCGAAGCTTGTCGTTCTGAAACAAACAAGTTCAAATCTATAGAAAATTTTTTGTCAAGGTTCCCTCAAAGAAGAGAGTACATACGGTATCCTCCAATATGCTGGCTACTTGAGCAAGGACACGCCCATAACAATTCCCCTTTGAATCATATACGTCAATAATCAGATCATCGCCAATACTGTCTGGAAAGCTGCATGACAGGTTCACATGTCAAAGAATTTTTCACAAGGATATCTAATGCAAGCTTAAGGTAATAAAAGTAAGAATGTTGTCACCCTCCAAAATGATTCCACAAGCAGATATAACATTATGAAATTGAGAGTAATCTAATACATACAAGAGATGTGTTTCCCCAGATCCAGGTTGCATGCGAATACCATCTTCTGCTGAGCTCTTCAATTTCAATAAACATGAATACATTTCTGCTAAAATACTAAAAATTATTCACATCAAAATTGAATGGAAACAAAATGAAGTTTACAACAAGAACTGCTTTGAAAAATTTATTCAATGTTGTAGAAGTCTGTATATTATAATGGCATAAAAGCACTAAACCTTGGACAGCTTCATAAGACGGATGACTCCGCAAGCTAGCTACTCCAATTTTAAAAAGTCCTGAGACCTGTTTAATATATTGACTGCCAGCATGCATGTATGCTAAGCTATACCGTGAAAAGGAACTACTGGCAGGAAGATTAGGTGACACTCGAATTTTTCTGAGTGATTCCCAGCCAGATGAGAGCGTAGACCGTAGGTTTGACATATGATATCGCATAGATTCCAATTTATCCTTCGGTGCCTTAAATGAGGAGATGCCACAACCAAGAGGCATATCTGGGCCCGTCTTGACCTTGCGGACTAGCAAAAAAGGAAAACCTATCAGTTTGTGAAAGAAAGTCGGATAGAATATATAGTCATGTAATAGAAGAGAATAAAAAATTCAGATAGAAACTGACGCACATCTATCAGAAGAAAAAGGAAAATATCACCTGATAGGTGTTGAATATCAACACATAAAAAATCAGGAAAATTACTGTCAGGTAACATACATTGCATTCTAAACCTGAAGAATGTAATATGTAATGTTCATTCTCTGCCTTTTTCTTGGTCAATAATAAGTACTTCCCTTTTTTCCTTTTTTTTTTTAGAAAGAGAAAGGAAGATTACATTTTTATCCAACACAATATTCTTGCTCAGATTTAATTTGGGAGTGCTAGAAATGATATGGTAAAATTAGTCTTAAAAGAAAATATTATGAATGTCATTTCATGCTATGCACCACAGGTCGGTTTGAAGGAAGGGATGAAAAGGATTTCTAAGAGGAGCTTAATATGATAATTCAAGAAATCCCAAAAGGAAAAATGGCTTTTCGGAAAGGATACTCTGGTGTATGTAGGGTTTCATGAGAATTATGGCTTTGATGATGGAAATGAAGAAAGGAAGACTTTTCTTGATTTTGCTATGACTTGTGATCCTATATTAGATACTTTCTTAGGAAAAATGAGAGAAGCATTTGATCACTATAAGAATAGTCTACCAAGAACACAACTTGATTATTTTACTTTAAGAAGAAGAGATCAATTGTGCTATAAAGATGTCAAGCTTACTCCAAGGGGGAATTTAGCTTCCCAACAACATCTATTGGTAATGGATGTACACATAAAGAAGTCAAAGAAGAGACATTTGAGGCTAAAAATATAAGAATTAAATGGCAAAATCTTAACACAGTTTTCAGAGAAGATGCTACATGGGACTTGATAACTCGATGGACATACTGAGTTGAAATCTCTAAACAATACAAAAATAATAATCAAAGCAATAAAAGCAATCAACAATACTTGGATTTACGTGGAAACCCCACTCATGAAGAGTGGGGAGAAAACCACAAGAGAAAGCCCCGATAGGACTCTAATGTTTTTATTCTTTTCAAAGGAATATGGGAGGAGTATATACCTATTTATAGGCCACCACTCACCACACAAAGTCCACATCTTCCAATGTGGCACTAAACCAACAACACAATTCTCTCAACACTCCCCCTCAAGCTGAAGCATGGAATGCTCAGCTTGTAACATAAAGAATCCCACTCTACACTATAGAACAAATAATACTCTGGACTGGTTCTTGCTTGTAGGCGGGAACAACGGGCTGGAGCTGCTAGACAAACTGTAGCTAGCTCTAAAAAGCGACTTCTCCTCTAAAGACTTGGTGCTGTGGCTCCTCATTCAGTATCCCTAAAATAGATCTTCCTCTGAATATCTCGAAACTGTATCTCTCACATAGAAACCGATTGGGTCCTTCCTCTGAGGACCTCAAAAATGAATCTCACCGACTGGGTCCTTCCTCTGAGGACCTCAAAAATGAATCTCCCTCTCTCTGAAGACTTCAAAACTATGAACCTCCCAGAGTTGGATTTCTTATGTAAAGATCAGCTACTAAACAAGTCTGTAACAATATCTGATGTCACCCATCGTGCCTTAGAACTACAACAAGGGACTACCAAATGGGGTGACTATAATGGCTTCCACACTCCCACTTTCTCCCATACTCATATGGGAGAAGAAAAAAATAATGAAAAGAAGACAATAAAACTGGAGAAGAGCTTCTCCCCCTCTTCTCTTCAATTTAAACACTCTTATCTTTTTTTCTCCTTTCTTCTTTCTCCCTCCGTTTTCTTATATATTTTTTTCACTTTTTTTTATTTTGATTTTTTTTTCTTCTGAAAATCTTCCTCCTTTCCTTTTCTTTTTCTTTTCCTTTTTTTTGTTTCACCTTTTCTTCCATTCCTATCCCTTATTTCTGTTTTGGAATGATAAGTGACAAAATGATATAACAGAGAATCAAAGGAGCAAAGATGCAACAATCCCAAAATCTCTTCTTTTAGGGTTCAAAAGAACCCAAATCCACGCTCCTTAGCTATGGCATGGTAGTGGCACCTCTTCTTCGACGGCCTTAATCGAATGGCTGGAGGCCACCGTGGCGCAACTAGAGGCAATCTCGCGACTGCCGGATCCTATCCTCTCCTGTTCGCCTCGACCTCGACGACCATCTAATCAAGCCGATCTCCATCTTCATTGCCACCACAACTCCAAAATTAGAGCTCCAAGCACTAACGCGGGCCTTGTGGCTTGACTCATCCTCCACCATTGCCTGCCTCATGCCAACGCAGCCTCGACCTCGGAGTTCCTCGTGGAGAGGACAATCGACCCCTAGTGACTCCCCTCGAGAGCCTTCAAGAGCGCCGCAGCCTCTCTCCTTTGCGCTGCTTCTCCCTAACGCGTCGTAGCACCTCCAATCTTCACGCGTCGCCTGCGTCTTTCGCTACAAACTTCTCCACCATCGCTCGTTGATAGGGCTTCTTGCCTCGCCTTCAAGACGATCGATCTCCTCCTCAAGGTCCAACTCCTCCGAGCATCGCGGATCTCAACCACCATGCGCGATCGTGTGATGCAAGATCTCCTCGATCTTCGCCTCGACCACACGCAAGCCCTAGCGACGCCATCATCTGTAGCACTAAGTCACCGCCACGATCTCGCGGCCCCTTCTCCTTCTCCTCACCTTGCTGCCAACTCCGCTGGCGCACACATCTCGCAAGTGCTTCCTTACGCAGGGATCGTTTGGCAAAAACCTTAGGTGCCGCTCCATCTTGCACAAGCCCTAGCATGCCCTAGGGTGAGGCAGTGCTGCCCACAGCGTCGAGCTCGTTCCCGAGTCCACCCTCCAAGGGCCCTCATAGCCTCCTCTTGTTAGAGGAGGAGATTTTCTTCTCTTTCATGAACCTCAAGACCATCACGATCTCCTCCCTTGCATGGAGAGATTAGGGTTTTCCCTTCTCTCTCAAAATTGAAGACAATATGGAGACAAATAATGGAATAGATCTCAAAAATAATAAAACTTAAGAACAAAATCCAAGATCAAAACTTGCTCTGATATCAAGTTGAAATCTCTAAACAATGCGGAAGTGATAATCAAAGCAATTAAAACAATCAAGAACACCTAGCTTTACGTAAAAACCCCACTCACGAAGAGCGGGGAGAAAATCACGAAAGAAGGCCCCGATAGGGCTCTAATGTTTCTACTCTTCTCAAAGAAATACAAGAGAAGTACACGCCTATTTATAGGCCACCACTCACCACACAAAGTCCACATCTTCCAATGTGGCACTAAACCAACAACACAATTCTCTTAACATACTAGCAATACATGAGAAGTTGAAAAACATTTTGAATGCCTTCGACATGCTAGCAACATGGCTTTTTTTCCGATGTGAAGACATATCGACACATGTAATATCAAAATGCAAGAGTGTAAATAATATTTCAATAGGGGCTACAATACAAGAGAAAAGATAAGGGGATTTTTACAGTCATGCCCCTGTAAACTTTCCTAAAAGTCTGTTGGATTTGAGAGAATATTCTCCAAATATTTCCTAATGAGCATTAACTTTGATGGTGCAAAATTTGAAAGTTGCAGTAATATCCCCTTCCAACTTTTTTTTGTCTTCTTTCTTCTTCCACCTCTCCCCTACTTCCTCCTCAAGCTTAAATTGCACCTTCCCACCAGAGGCCTCAACGGTAATGGCATCCAAATCCTCGTTGCAAATCCACAATCATCTACCATTAGATGTAACGATAAGGGTATTTATCGGTGAGGTGCAAGTTTATTTGGGTATAGATGTAATCATTGACTTTATGGAGGTATAGATGTAACTTAGAAAGTTTACAGGGGCATGATTGTAAAAATCACTTTATCTTTTCACTTGTATCATAGCCTTTGCTCCTTTCGCCTAACGAAATCTTATTTAGGATCAGGGCAAGAAGCATAATGATCAAAGGTGGAAGCACCACGACGATTGTAGCGGTCTGACTTTTAAGAAAACTTCCTATGTCCATAAATGAATAAACTGACTAACAAGCAAGATTTGGCAACAGATTTAGACCAAATAACCTTCACTAGCAAGCTGGAGCCATGGACATTAATAACAATGCAAGCAAAGGCCGATCCCCTACTTGATTTTCTAACTCAAATTGCACGTCTGATTTTCTAACACAAATTGCACTTTTGAAATCATTGACTTGTGTGAACCCTCCCTTTCCCCAACAAGAAAGTCAATTCCTACATGGACCTCAGGATCTGAATTCCTTTCTTTATGAGATCAAGATCTAAATTGTGAATCGACCTTACACTAGGGTTTAGGTGTGACAAATAGGACGATAGTCTAAAATGGAATAACTAGCTTTGGCATCGGGAGCCATGGGTGGGACTTAAACTTGAACACACATGCAAAGTAAAGATCCCATGTAGGATATATCTTAATTGGAATTTATGGTGTTGTCCTTAAAAAGTATTGAATTCCATTCTTTTTATTTTATAGTCGAGTGTTCCCTCCAATTATTAGGTTATTAGAGAGAAAGAAAGGCATTGTAATATCCTTATAGTAAAATAAAGGAGGCATCCAGAGCCACTCAAGCTATAGGAGTATCGAATTGATAAATCATACAATAAAGCTTTAAGGGAGAGTAATCAAAGGAAACTTGAGGCGAGTCTCTAGATTAACTGAGAACTGCTTTGCGCTTATGCCTGATAACTCTACTATTAAAGCAAAACATTTTCAGAGGCATGAGCTAAAACCTTCTCTCCAAATCATGAATAGTTTGATATCCAACCAAATAATAAGCAAACAAAATCTACCTTGCACTTTCATCTTGCCAATGGTTCTTTTGGGTTTGGGTGCAGCTCCTTCACTTGCTACCTCCGATGATGGCTTTGCCAACAATTCTTCTTCTGACTGCAACAATATATGCTGTAAACTGCAATTGACGGGAGCAAAGATTAATGAGTTAATATATTTCTTAGGGAGACACTCTGTAGCAGGTTATGTTATGGAAGGATATTAAGCCTCCCTATCATAAAAATTCTAGAAGGATTCTCAGGGATTACAACCAGAAGCAAACTTACCCAAATGAACTTCTCAAGAGGGCACATTCATTCTCCAAAAAGATGGGAGCTTCCATAAAGCCTCTGGCCCATGAATGGAGGCAGAGGCGCACACATGCATCATAAGCAATCACAGAATACCAAGGTCCATTGCAACTGAAATACAGATCATAACAACAAGAATAAGATAAGTAAACCAAAAATGACATCACTGCAACTGGCAATCCCAATTACATGGCAATGGTAACTGTAGATGTGCATCATTAATAAATATGTGAATGAGGTACAAAATTGATGCTGAAACTAAACCTTGCACGAAATGTGGGAACTCGAGCTGGAGCAGATCCAGAAATTGGCCCATCAACACCGAATGAAGTGGTCCTGAGAAGCATATATTAACTACTATGAGAGGACTGGAGGTACTAATTATTCTGTTGTTTTATTTTGGTAGGGAAAACAAACAATTCACCTAACATGTTCATTAGGTGGCTTATTTCCTGCGGTGTCACTTGAAACAGACTCCCTGAAACCAGATCGAACAAAATCTTCCGAACAAGAAACGCCAGAAGCAGGCATGCTTGAGACTTTATCTAGAGAACTTTTGACTTGACCAGCATGAAATGGAGGTGCACTTGGAACTCCATGATTATTAACTCTTTTGGCAGGTAAGTTTGACCTAATATTACCCTGAAGAAGTATTCTCTTAGCAAGGAAGGTAGCAACATTTTATAGTCCATAAGTAAATACTTGTGTAGACCCTAAAGAAGATTCTACTGTGATTTCACAAAACAAAAATGAATCTTTTGGAAAGGTTAATAAGACATGCAAACACAAGAAAGAGAAGTTATTTGATACGCATAACAATAATGCATTACACTAAGGTTAAGGATAGTGAAAATTGAAAATAATAATGATAGTGCATTTATTTGAAGGTTAGGATGGTAAAGGTCAACTGTGCATTGATATATAAACTGCAATAACCAGGCTTTATAACAAAATGCAAGATTCAAAAGAGAGTCAAACTATGTGAGTGGGACCCAGCAATCAGAAGTGCATTTTTATAAGAAAGATGTCGTGTCCAACATCACAAGCTCAAATGGAGCCTCAAGAATTGCTGAGTGACCCCTAACACCCTTTCCAACAATGATTTCATTCTAAGAAACTACAATGGTCTGGTTCCCTTGCACATTGATTTTTCCAGTCAAATTCCCAATTTTTTCCCACTTTTGTCACTTGGATGTTTTTTGTCTTGACAATTAAAGGGCAGAGCACGACATTATGCCACAATCCACAATGAGTTTCATGTAAGAGATGAAGATTGCACAATGGGCCAAGTTGGTTTACCATGTTTTGATGGAGGTTAATGCTTCACTTATTGATCACATACATTACTTAGTGAAGATCTAAGAAACGAGGAGCTTGAATCCAAAAAGGATCTTCCACAAGCCTACACAAAGAAGGCTCTTTCATCCAATCCTAACTCCATGTTCACACATGTTAAGGCAGAGACTATCAAAATTACAAACATAAAAGAAAATGCCACATAATCTAAACCAACAATTGCAACTCAACCATCAAAAACCAAAGAAGAGGCCAAAACCTTCTCGGCATCGGTCTCCACATCCGACCGCACCGGCACGTTAGACGAAAAGCTCTCTACCGGCCGGCCCCACAACCCACCTACTTTCGCATTGCTCCTCCCCACCCGTGAAGTGAACTCCAAACTCCCCTCCGAATCCTCCCCCTCCTCCTCCTCCTCATCTTCCTCCGTGTAATCGCTCGCGCGCACGTAATTCCTCTTCACCTCCTGCCTCTGCGGCACGCTCTGCCACGACCGCCCGCCCCGCGAGGAGCTGAAATCCGAGTAACCATCACTGGAATTCCTGCTCGGCCCCGCGGGCGGGTACCTCCACGCCTGCGCGGCCCGGCCATTGGCCGTAGCCATCTTCTGCTGCGGCAGCACGCGTTCCCGAGGGGATGACTCGAGGGAATAGCTGCTCCACCCACGGATCTCCCCATCACTCCCACTGGACTCCTCCATGTCTGAGCCCCACGTGCTGTCCTCCACCTCCAAGCCCACGGGTATGGAGCTCACCGGCACCGCGCGAGGGGGCAAGTGGCCGCTCCTGTACTTCTCGGGCCTCGGCACACTAAGCCCCCTCCCGGCGGCGCCCCGGAGCGGGTGGAGAGGGGCGAGCCGCGGCTGGGGGCCAGAGCTCAAGACTGGACCCTGAGAATAAACGCCATTTTAGAGGTACCAACTTCGAGATTCCGCGATTCGGAGCATAAAGATTCGATCTTTGTCGAAGAAATGGGTGGTTTTGCGGGTGGGGGGGTTACCTCGCGGACCCATCGAAGGCCGGTCGGATCCAAACCATCGGTAAACATCGCGGCTGTCATGGGAGACCCCAATGCGGAGCTGTTGGTGGAGTCTTCAAGCCCAAAGGTGCCACCTTTTTTTTCCCTGTTACGGCATGGAAACTTGGTGGGATCGTGGAGGAAAGGAGGGATCTTGAGGGGGAAGATGGGATTTTGGTGAGTACCAAGTTGAGATCTCTACTTGCCGGTTGAAATGGGGGGAGGTTTCCGAAGATTAGGTAAGGATTCGGAGGATTTCTTCCTTGCGAGAGAGAGAGAGAGAGAGAGCCGTTCTACATGCCTGGAAGAAGACCCCACTGGAACATGTTTTTGAAAAGAGAGAGAAAGAGAGACAGAGGTGAGTGGGGAGAGTGGGGAGAGAGCGTGTGTGCCTGTGGGGAAAATGATGGGCAAATCTTGTGTTATATCATTTTTTTTAACGATTTTTTTTTTTTGATGTCGAATTTTAAAACACCACCAAGTGCGAACTCTGCCGCAAAGCAACCGAGGATTTACCATTTTTTTGGAAAAGTTACCGTCTCCGAAATTGCGTCCCATACCCTTGCAAAGAGCTTGAAATTCCAAGAATCGTGATTGATTTTTTTCCATTGAGGTGTTATTTGGATAGCCTCTCTCATTGATTGTGTTAACTACGAGTAACGTTTTGCAGGAGTTCTGAAGCAAACCAAATGCCAAACAACCTGCCAAAGAAACTTCAATTGTCAGAATTAGCTTGGAAAATGAATTTTCATTTGTCGAGTTTTTTATTTCTTGATTTTTTTTTTTTTTTTTGGCGAGTGCAGCCTTGCGAACAGTACTCGTTCCTTGATGTTCATTACCATAAGTAACCCTGGAAAGTTATTGTAGAAGCCTTTTCAGGGATGGTTTTGATGAACCAAGGGCAAGTGGCAATATCACTTGTATAATCAAATGACAGAAACGAACTGTGCCAAAAAGCTAAGAAATCTATCAACGGATATACCGTCAAATTTGCTACACATCAAAGTTGAAATTATCCAGAATTTTGGGCCATCTACCGTCAAAATTTAGCATGAGGCTGCATTCGACGGTGGAATAAAGTGTTGCAAGGATAATCAAAGAGAGGTGTTCATTTAGGTGGAAGAATAAAAGATGAGATAAAATAATTGGTGTAGTAATATAATGTTAATAAGTATTTATTTAATGTTAAAATATAGATGTGATTGGATTGAAAGGATATAAGAAATATATTTTAATTAATATATTACGTTAAAATTAATATATTTTAATATATATTGATATTAACATAAAATAATAAAAAATTTTAATATTAATTAAAATAATCTATTCCTATCAATCCTCCCTCCCCCCACCAAATCCCACCTACTACATTAATACAATCTCTTCTAAGTGATATATCCTCTCCCCAATTCCACTGCAAATGCAGCCTAAAAGATGTACGTCATCCTCAAGATGATATTGTAATCGTATATTTCCTCACAATGAACACGAAAAGCTTTACGTCAGAATCAAAAATTGCTACACCTTTGAAGTTGTTTATCGAGTTCAACAAGCCAAACCTAGTCTTAGCTCACGCCCAAACTTGATAAACTAAAATCCCCACGAAGTCAAATCGTCTGTGAAGCCACGCATTGGTTCACATTTGGGCTCATTGACTCGGACTCTATATGTTCCATAAGGTAAAATAATTAGATAAAGGAGCAAATTTTCTACCATACCTGCAGGGGTCGTTTGGTTATGGGAATTAAGGTTTTAATTTTTTGTTTGACACTTTTAATTTTAAAATTATTTTATTTTAAAATTAGATGTTTTATTATTCATTTTTATCTTTGGTCGAGCTTTTTTTTGGGTTCTCAACTCGGCAACGCTACCAACTGGGTGTGGGAATCCATGTTTCCGTAAGGGGCTTTCCGCAATAACTCCCTACCAATTGAGATGGACGTAGGGGGTTCGTCGTGGGTCTTAACGGTCGGAGCGGGGGAAGTGGACCGGACAGGGACGCCCCTCGGTTTCCGCCCGATTCGTGAGACGACGTGGTGGCGCGCCGCTGACCCCCACCGCCACACAACAACCAACCCACCCCCACCCCCACCCCCCGCGGGCCCCACACTCGGCCTCCGATTTTATTCAAAATCGACGGACGAAACTGCCCCTCTTCTCTCCACCTAATAACGGGATTGCGCGTTGAGGGAACGCCACTTCTGGACTTTACCCCTCCTCGCCAATCACGCTTTTCCTTCGAGGCTAAGCGTTTGTTTGAGACACGTGCACCCCAACATGCGTCGTCGAGGGTTTGAACGGACAGTTTATTTGTAGGGAATTGTGTAGTTGATATTGTGATTGGATTTTTTAATTTTAAATTATAATAATTTTAGGATAGAACTCTCAATTTCATGATTATTTAAGTTTAGAGAAAGGATGAAATGAATTTATCTTGAAACTATATGAGAAAATATCTACACTTGTCTCCTCAAATAATTTATAATTTGATCTATATTTTCTTTAAATTTAAAAAGTTTATAATTTTATATTTATCTTACATTCCATCACTTACAAAATTAATCTCCTAAAATCAATATCTCAAAATAAATGATACCCAAAGTAACATATAAGATTGACATCTCCAAAACAAAGTAGCAAAGAATAAGAATCCATGGAAGCTAACAAATTCCAGCATTGAAATACAGGTAAAAAAAACCAAAAAAAACAAAAGAACAAGAATACTTTCATTCTTTGCCACTAGAAAAAGAAAACATTTGAGAGAGCCAACCATTCTCCTTTGGCATCATTGTTTTCAACATGACTTACTTTCGATGAAGTCGAGATTTATTCTACAATGACACTGTGGCAGTGGGCATTCAATTAATTTAAATGGATTCGAGTGGTTGAGTTTGGGTCGCATTTGATTTGAGTTGATAAAGTGGTTACCTATGATTGGATGGAATTAGGTGGAGCAAAGTTATCACCATGAAAAAAAAGTATCCTGTAAGGAATATAAGATAATGATTTAAACATTTTTGTTTGGTAAAGGGAATTATTATGAAGAATAAAAATTAAAAGTAGGAGGAATGAAGGAATGAAATAATTTTATTCTGCATGAGTGTTTGGTTGGATTTGTTATCTTGCCAAAGGAATTAAAGTATTTTATTTCACTTGAGGTGTTTATTTGGTGGAATAAATTAGTGGAATAAAGAGAAAATTACTTAAAAAGAAGAAGCAGATGAAATTAACATGTTGAATTAGATAATTCCATTAGAGGGTGGAATTACTTAATTCTATAATTGCACCCCTAATTTCAAAATTGCACAATTGTAAAATTAGAGATGCCAAATTGAGGGTGCATTAGGATTAATTATGCATACTAAATACCCATTTTATCTTTAGTTTAAAGTCCTTTCTCAAAGTATCCTTGACTTATAACCTTGATAAAGAAGTAACCTATAAATCAAGAATTTTACCTAAAATAGTACCTCACAATCCTTAAACAAATATATGTTAAAATATATTTGCCAACGTAAATATTTATTGATGTATATCTTTTGACTTATTTTCATTTTTTCTATTGTGCATATATCGAAGTGATCAATTTGGGTTTGTTAGCAAAGGGTCCATTTTTTTGGAAAGCTTTGCTAAATAATGGACTATGTTGTTTAATTCTACTAAATTATGTCTTGTCCGTTATGCCTGTGTTTCTTTTTTCAATGTTCAAGGCCCATATTCGATTCTAAAGAAGATTGATGTGATATGCAAGTGATTTTTCTAAAAAAGACCCTCTAAGGAGGGAAGATTTTTACAGCCAGTTAAATGGAATAAAATGTGTACTCCTAAAAAATATGGTGAGATAGGGGAAAAGAGCCTTAGGAAATTTGGTGACTCACTCCTACTCAAGTGGGGTGTGATCATTCTGAGGGACGAAGATGGCTTGTGGCAGAAGGTGGTCAGAGATTCTTATGGTGGCACTGGCAAGCTTAATGAATGGACCAACAAGAATAAAGAAGCATCCCCATTCTGGAGGTCAGTTTCTAAACCTCTTGAAGTTCATTGTGACTTGTTCACTCCTATGTTGGGGAATGGTCAAAGTTTATATTTTTGTGAAAATGATTGAAGTGGCAATGGACGTCTTAAAGGCTCTTTCCCTCGTGTCTATGAGGTGTCAGAGATGATGGGTGGGACGGTGGCTGATATGTGGCAGGAAAACACGGAATGTTGGAGACTTCCTTCAGGTGGAAGGCACAACACGCAAGCTAGTGAGGAAGCTTGCAGGTCGAAAATGGCGTTGGAAGCTTTTAGGCCTAGAGAGGGCCTAAATATTTTCCAGTGGAAAAGAGGTATCTATGTGCCATCTAAGGCATACGAGTTAATGCAAGAAAAACAGGATAGGGATGACAATAGGGCATCAACTGTCCCTCATTTGAAAGTTAAAGATTCCTTTGAAGGTTCAATTTTTTTTATGGCTCTCCAAGCATGAGGGGTTGATTACAAGTTCCTTCAAGAGAAGGGTGATGGGCACGGCCGTTATTCCTTGCCTCCTTTGCGGTTTTGACAAGATGATACAAGACATCTCTTTACTTCGTGTGTAGTAACAAATGCAATGCGGGTAAAGTTTTGTTTTTTATCTTTACTCACTTGGAATGTTTTTTTATCTTCCTTTATGTTGTCAATTAAGTCTTGGATTCACATAGGAGCGATTCTATGGGTTGTGTGAACAATAAGAAATGATGTAACTTTTATGGATGTAAATATTTAGGTAGAGAATATATGCAGTAATATAACTTATCATGTTAAATTGTGGCAAGAAAATTTATAATTTTTTACCCACTTCATTATATAAATAAAATTAGACAACTACTATAAACATTAGGGATCCTTCCTCTTTATGAAAAAAAAAATTATGTTATTCGACCACACTCCAACAAGCCCAATCCCATCGATACATATCTTTTCCTAAAAGAGAACTTCTGAAAATTTTGTATGTATCATTTAAAAGTCAAGCCTATCTGCACATTTCATTTGCAGCAATCAAGTCCTATACTTGCTTAGGAGAAATCCCTATACATGCCCACAAAAAAAGATAGGCATCCCATAAAAAATTCGTATGTATTCCCACAGGAACTTAAACATAGGATCCGATCAGGGTGGGTGAGTGTAAGTCACGAGTCACCCATATTCAATTCTTAAGTTATTTTATTTGGATAGATCAGGTTGAACATGCTTAGGTCCATAAATCAACTCAAAATCCATGAAAATTAGTGATTTGATTGATAACTCAAATAACTCAAAATAAAATAACTCGTTTTGATGGTTTAAGCAGGTTATTTTGATAAATTCGGATAACACCCACTCCTACACGAGTATTTATGGACGTATGGTTACTTCGTATGTATGCTAAGGCATGTCGGAAGTTTGCCATGTATACTTCCTATTGATGAAAAAGGAAAAAAGACGTGTATTTTCTCAAGCGTGGGTGGTGCTTCAATTGGATCCAATTTGTTCTCTTTATAAAATCAAAACTAATAAAATTATAATTAATTAACCTCCTAATTCATGCACTCTTTCATGCATCTATTAAAGTACTAAATATCGCAGGTGCTTGTTTATATATCGTTGATTGATAGTAATATCTAATTGTAGATTTATGAATCATAGGTGATATTTAACTAATTGTATAGTTATATATAACTAATGATATTAAGTTTATAATTAAATATCTTCAATCATATTTAATTTTGGGTGGAGTGCATGAAGAGAAAATTTGGTATTTTCTCCTCAAAGTGGTATGTAGGTTTTCGGCATGTACTTTTAGCTTAGGCTCTAATTTGACTGTATACTTTGGATCTGTTTGGTAATGGGATTAAAGGAATTTTTTTCAATATATGATTTTTATTCAAATATTTTTTATTATTTAAATACAAATTCCTCCATAATTACTTTGGATAATTTAAATTAAATCACAGTAATATTTACTCTTACTTTTATTATTAAAAAATAACTATTACATCATTTATTCTCACTTTTAATATTAAACAAGTACCTACTAATATTCTACACTTCCACTTATACTATTAAATAAATATCTACTAATATCACATAATTATATCAATCATTTTAACCTTTTACTTAACCCTCTCCTTATTCTATTACCTAGATAAATTCTACCACTCAAATAAATATCTATCTTCATTTATTCCATTTTAACATATCTCCATGATATTTTATCCACCATCTAAATAGAGAGAGAGAGAGAGAATTAATCTTATTCATCACCCAAAAAAGATTACAAATATCTGATAGGACTATCGGACTGTATCTATCAAGAAGGGTATAGGAGTGCATGGCAAAGGTCCCGTAAAAAAGTTTGAAAGGAGCCCTCTGAAATGGTATGGAATACCATCGTATCAAGCTACATCAATTGGCAGGTGCATTTTGGCAGTGAGTGAATGTTTGCTGGTGGTTCCTTGAGTCAAATCCTGAAGTATCAAGTAATATGCCATGCCATTGCCTTCCTTAAAAACAAGCAATTAAGAGATATTATTAGCGACAAGGTTCCAGACGGAGCAACCAATTCCTTTAAACTTGCAAGGAGAGAGCTCTTTGATTGGTCACCAATGGAAAAGCAAATAAGAGTCAATCTCATTGCTGTCGGGGCATAGAGAAGACTCTTCGCAATGAGGTAAACAAAGGTAGATGATAGCCAAAGTGGCTCCCAATTGAAAGCGTGCAATTCAAGGTCTCAAAACCAAATGTCTCCTTATATGCCTAATAATCCAACCAAAGCTAGATTTCTTAATGTTACAAATACTAGCACAATTCAACTTGATGCCACTCATGAGGATCCCCAATAGTTTCCATGTAAGAAGCCAGGATTAAGGAGAGAAAAAGTACCACATCCTACAAGAGAAAATCATAGATAGCATTCAAGGGAAGGCCATCATTTCTCATTATATCGTGGACGCACGAAGTAGTCCCTAAAACTAAAGCTGCCATAACCCGCAACCTCTTCATCAAGGAAAGGGTGGGTGAGTGTCAACATCAAAAGATAAATAAGATTATCCTTCAAATTGCCAACAAAAGGAAGCTAAGATTTGACCCAATTGCCCACTAGCCCAACCAAATGACTAAAACTAATGAGGTACTCCAAGGACTCAATAGCATGGTTCTCATGGAAACACACACAAGGTGAAGAAAGATACATTTCACGTCTTGGAAGAAGGGAGTCCATAGGGAGGTGCCCGTAAAGAAGATGCCAAACAAAGATAGGCATCCAAAATGATAGAATCAAATTCCAAATGATAGAATCCTAAAGGCATATTTATAGTCAAAGAAGATCTCAACCTCTGAGCCCTAGCTACAATAAAAATCCCATGGAAGTTAGGATCCTAAAAGAGCATATTACGACCCACTAAAAGGTTTGAATATCTAACATCTACAATAATATTAAAAGGAAGCCAATTTTAAAAAGGTATAACGGGGGATCTTAGAGGACCTTGCAAACAAAAACATAAGGAAAAGGGTTCAATGAGGAATTAAAGGGCAAAGAGGGTAATCCAATAACCATGCATCATGCTAGAAAGTCCACCCTACCTTCATGGCTCTCCAAGCAGATAAAAGGTTGGATTTGAAGGCAAGCCTGATGAATAGTTTTTTAACAAGGATGGAAGTGATGGGAAAGGGGGTTTTGGATCCGACCATAAAGATCATTCATGAGTCTATTATAAGAGAACATTGTAAGGGCTTGAAATTTTATTGTGCTTAATTAGGTCAATTAAATTTAATTTTGAATGTTAGCTGCTGGGTTAAGGGGCTCATGAGGTCTAATTATACTAAGTGTGCCTTAATTGGCTAAATTATGCATCAAAGTCATTACAAATTTATTATATGGGGGGTCATTTGAAAGAAAAATATGTTAATGGACCCCTTTCCAACCCAATTTACTAGGTGAGAGGCTATTAACAAAATTGTCTCAATGATATAAAAGCTTTGCCAACGAGCATGAAACCCAATTTCTCTCCAACATAAAGAGCTTCACCAACCCTCATTTGTCTCATGTATCCAAGGGGCTTGGTTAAAATAAGAAATGGGAGACAACTCCACTCATTTATTAGTGTGATATGTAATTCATGAGTTGTTTGCTCCGTGGTGTAAGCGTATAACAAAAACAATTGGGTGAAGTTAGTACCTCTAGTTGGGAACCAATCTAGGAGGATTGGAAGGAGTGCATACCCTTTAGAGTATGGATGAATCCTTTGGATCTTACTTATTGGCCTAAGTCTCACCAATTGAGAAAATTTGATGAGACTCGAGTTGTCACATCCAAAGTATCTCCCAATTAGTAACCACGAATTACTAACCTTATAGGGCCACTTCCAATTGGTTACCAACATGGAGACACAAGGGAAATGAATGGAGTTCAAGCCTAATCA
Organism: Thalassia testudinum; assembly: GCA_037157565.1. NCBI lineage: Eukaryota > Viridiplantae > Streptophyta > Magnoliopsida > Alismatales > Hydrocharitaceae > Thalassia > Thalassia testudinum. Next base: position 37,093,089 of record JAZHRO010000051.1, on the reverse strand, counting down.
AAGGAAAGAAACCCAATATTTGGGATGTGAGAAACAAGCCAAGCATTAGAATTGAATGGCTACAATGAATGAGTTAATTGGTCGAACTAGGATGGTTTATGCAGGGATTGGTAGCTAGAAGCTACTTGAGAGGGTTTTAAAACAAGAAATTCGCAGTTATGGAAGTTGGTTGAAGATCAACAACTCGAACTTATTCTATAGGACAATGTGGTTGTAGCCTTGTCAACACCACCACTAGGGTCCATGTTAAGTACCTAAGGGGAGGATTGACATGGAGTACTCCTTCGAGGATAGGAGTGAGGAGGAACATTGGAAGTTTTGTGTTCTTGAGAGTAGCTTTCTGAAACACCCATATGTATTCTGCTCCTAGTGGGAGTCGGACATTCCACTTGTCCATCATCTCCCAAAACCAAGAACTGCAGATGAGATGTATTAGATACTCAAAGGATCCTAAGTGAAATAGGTTTCCAGGGATTTTGAGTATCTAGAAGAGGGTGGATCCCTCAAGATCTATTCTATGTGGTAACAAGTTGGTGACTCTTCCACCAAAAAGGGGAAGGATTCAACCAGTTCACCATACATTTGAGGAGTTTATTCCTCTGCCTGTAACAAAAGAGAGAAAGAGAAAACATAAAGATTACAAAAGGGTAGAGCTTGGATAATGATAAATGGTGTGAATAGTGACTAAAGTTGCAATAAGTCGTTGGGGTTAACATAAGAAGGGTGAATAGAAACCAAGTTAGACCTTGATACTATCTTGCTTTTCATTAAACAATAGAATTAGGTCCTTATTGAGCCACTTGACTCATCCATACTTTGTCACCAACTTTCAGGTGAAGTAGCGGTTCACTGAGCTCTAGTTAAGTCATGGTGAAGCTCGAGTGCGAGGAGTTAGTTGTGGAGAGCCAGAAGAGTTTAGTCTAAATAAGGTATGGGTTTGAAATTCTTGAATATCTTTTATGTTGTCCCTTTCTCTAAAATGTAGTCTTATTGTTATTTTTGGATGGTTATTTATTTTATCATCCTTATTGTGGTGTAATTTATACATAAGATATTAGACTTGTGATTAGATCACCTAAGAAACCTTAAGGTCTAGTTTACTTGAAGGGTTAACCCCTCAAAAAAAGGGTTAACCCCCGTTTACTTGACTATTTAACCCCTCATTTGCTAACCCGGGTTTAGCAACTTTAACATGGGTTTGTCTAACACCAGTTTCAACTGGTGTTAGCCAAATCCGTGTTAAAATTCTACAGCACTTATGTCTTTGACATCTCTAATGTTTTATATATCTAACACCACTACCAAGTAAACAACATAAGGGTTAACACTACAACTTAATATCAATTCAAGTAAACACAAACTGGTGTTAACACCATACTGCAAGTAAACACAATTACAGGTTAACACCAGTTTCACATTTCTTAACACTACTTTCCTAACCCCTCAAGTAAACTAGCCCTAAATGTCTAGACTCAAGGTATCACCTGAACCTCATCTATAAACTCAACTCTAGCAAGATTTAGAGTTGCATGCTTTATCATAAAAACCCCTAGAAAGGACTTAAGGTCTTTAACATCCAAGCCCCTTGAATCCACATTTCTACACATCATGTGCCATGCAATCCAATGATGGCATATATTTGTTATTGTAGTTGAAGAGTAAGCATTTACATGCTAGATTATGATCAAAATCTTAACATAACTAGGTAAGAGGAGTGATGTTTTCTAGAAAGAGTTTATAGATGAACTAAGAAAAAATAGTAAAAAGATCGCCAGTGATAACTATGATTTGGTTAATGAATGCCCATCCTAAGATATTCTTTCAACCTTATGTAAAAATCTTGTAAATGGTAATCCCCACTTAGGCAAAGGATTTGAATAAAAATCTTGAATTAAGCTTAAATTTAATAAGGTTCAATTAACTCAAGAAGAAATATCTAATATATACTAGAGTTTCCCTAATAATAAATAGGATCTGATTATGTAACGACCCGATTCCCGAATTCCTACGAGACACGAGAATCGGACCGACTCGACTAATCCCAAGACCCAGTCGTCCAACGAGAAAGTAACCAAAAGAGCAGTAAAATAAACCACAATCACCATGTATATAACTAGCAGTAACAAAATACAGCAGTAAATGAAAGAAACATTACAGTATACACCACCACAACAGTAGAGAAATAAACATGTACATAACATGAAGCTTACAATAAATAGAGTACAGGGAGTAACAGAAAACTACTCACTACAGCGGAAAGAAAAGTACAGAAGGTACTACAGGTAACTCTACTGGGCTCTACTAGGCCCAGCGCCCTCCGCAGCCGCTGACTCTGGCTGCTCAACACCTGGTCCTGAAAAGGTAACAAGGGTGACACATCAGTGAAACGCTTGAAGGTTTCCCTTCTAGGAGGGGTGACGTAATAATATGCGGAAATAAAATATAAAGCAATATCACAAAAATCAATCACAAAATGTACACAGGTATTTTTAGGTGGAAACCCAAATCGGGTGAAAACCACCACCTAACCCTCTCGAGTTAGGATTTTCCGATCAACCAAGTTGATCAAAATCCACTAACCGAATCACTTTGAACGAGGGTGATTCAACCTCAGTACAACCACGCTACAAGTACGAGGGTAGCGTTCCTCAACCCTTTCTCTCCACGAGAAGGATTTTGTCCCACGAAGGAGACGGGAATTCGCAAAGTGAATACCCAACCAAAATACAAAGATAAAATAAAACAACAGTCCTATAGAGTCGACAAAATTAAACCTAGCTTCTATAGGAAATAGGAAACTCCCCTTTGCAAGGAGTGCGTCGACGATGACGCGGTGCGTGTGCCACGCGATAGCGCTACGTCGCTCTCGTTATCAACGCCGGGAGAGCGGGTGCGCAACGGTTGAATGCTCTCAAGAAAATGGAGCTTGAGCTTGGAGAGCAAGAGAGTCTTTTCTTTGGACACAAAAGGTTTGAAAGTGTATTGCAAGGTGTGTGTCTTAGTGTGTATATGTTGTGTTTCTAAGTGTGTATCTTGTGTGTTTGTGTTACAAAGGTTCCCCTCTATTTATAGAGGCCTTAGGAAGGCTTTGGAAGGCTTGGAAAAGCTTCCATAGCCGTTGGGTGCAAAGCCCAAGAGAATCAGGCCGAAATCAGGACAATGATTGCATTTGACAGGGTTATCAGACGTCTAACTCTGGCATCAGACGTCTGGAAGGCCACTTTAAGACGTCTGATTCCAAGGTCAGACGTCTGATTCTATGCGGGTTTCTCCCTGACTTGAATCAGATCTAAATAGGGTTTTTGTACAAGTCCATCAGACGACATATAGGACGTCTGGCACTATGTCTGGACGTCTGGAAACCTACTTTTACTGTGGGAATTGATTTCCAAACGTTGCAACGGCTAGAAAATCTCTGAGAGGAGATTTTGGGTCAGCCGAGGCAAAACGGTCATTTATCAGACGTCTGTAAAGTCCCTAACGGTCATATTCTTGAGTGTCTTCTAAGCCAGCCAACGGTCCACTAACTGGACGTCTGGCAAAGTCATCAGACGTCTCCTAAGACGTCTGGTCTAAGGTCTGGACGTCTGATTTCATCAGACAGAACTAACTATGTCCAGCCTAACAGTTATCAGACGTCTGAAACAACAGTCAGACGTCTTAAAATTCTTTATCAGACGTCTGATTTGGGAATTAGACATCTGGAAGTGCTGTTTGAACCCTATATTGGTTTTCTAAGTATTCTACAGAAAACCTAAGTATCCTAGGGTTGTGCAGGTGTTCCTAGGACTACTTTTAGGGTACTTTGAGGCTCTTTAACATAATGTTCTAAGGAATCAAAAAGAGAAAGAAAATAAATACAAGAGATACATGAAAGGATAAAAAAGAATCTATCCTATTCTTCTTGTCTTCCATCTCCAATCTTTCACTCCACGCGAACCTCCTGTGTTTTCCGTCAAGCTCCTCCAATCCGTCCTAGATGCGAGCTTGAACTCCGTCTAAACACGTCCACATTTGCAATTGACCTGAAATGTAGGACTCAAATTGCAAATGTTAAATAACACGTGTTTTGTTATCATCAAAACAAATGATCGTGGTGCTCTAGCACCAACAACGCTGAGTAGAGTGGCAACTAAAAGCTAGAAGAAGCAGTAGAGTGTACAGTAGCCGTTATGTTTTTACTTTCTTTATTAGTATCTTTCCATTTATTTACTGTTGATTTATTTCTCAGATCCTTCTCTTGATCTTGAATGTTTCTCGTGGGAACGATCTTGATTGCAGTCTTTTCCGAAAAGTAGAAGTAACATGTGGTGCTCTCCTGGCCGGGAGAGTCCCCCGTGGTGGTCCTACTCTCAGTCAACCACCCCAAGGTTGCTAACAGACGTAACGGTGACTACGACACGCGCGATAGACGCACGGGTAGCTACCTCGCACTGGAACGTGGTCAGTTGTTTTCGTTAACGGGTGCGCCCAAAGTACAACACGGAACCAGTATAGGGCAGAACCCTCTCAATAACAGGGGTCCAGCCCCTCCACGGTAACCAAAATAGGGGTCTTGCCCCTCCACAGTCCGCACACCCTCGCCTGACTACCTTGGTTTGCCCAGTGGGCCTAACAAGTCGATGTAGGAGAGCTAGCAGAACCCCGGGGCCCGTAGGGTAAATAGTGCTCTCCCTACACTAGTAGCTCTCCTCGGTACTGTGTACACGAGGGTCAAAAGTCGGTACAAAGTTGTAACGACCCGATTCCCGAGCCCCTACAAGACAAGAGAACCGGACCGACTCGACTAATCCCAAGACCTAGTCGTCCAACGAGGAAGTAACCAAAAGAGCAGTAAAATAAACCACATTCAGCATGAATATAACTAACAGTAAGAAAATATAGCAGTAAGGAAGAAACCACTACAGTATATACCACCACAACAGTAGAACAACATTCATAACATAATATGAACTGCAGGTAAAGAAAAGTACATCGGAAACAAGAACTACTCACTACAGTGGAACCAAAAAGAGGTACAAGAGAACAGTGGTAACTCTACTGGACCCTACTCGGCCTAGCGTCCTCTGCAGCCGCTGACCCTTGTTGCTCAACACCTGGTCTTGAAAGGTAACGAGTGTAACATGTCAGCAAAACGCTGAGTAGAGTGGCAGCTAAACTAAAGAAATAGTAAAGTGTACAGTGCTGTTTTAATTTTCTTTCTTCCTTTATTTACGTCTTTCTATTGTTTCACAATTTATCTATTTCTCAGATCCTTCACTTGATCTCGAATGTTCCTCGTGGGAACGATCTTGATTGCAGTCTTTTCCGAACAGTAGAAGTAGCACGTGGTGCTCTCCTGGCCGAGAGAGTCCCCCGTGGTGATCCTACTCTCAGTCAACCACCCCAAGGTCACTGACAGACGTAACGGTGACTACGGCACGCGCGGTAAACGCACGGGTAGCTAACCCGCACTGGCACGCGGTCAGTCGTTTCCGTTAACGGGTGCGCCCAAAGCATAGCACGGAACCAGTACAGGGCATAGCCCTCTCAGTAATAGGGGTCCAACCCCTCCACAGTAACCAAATAGGGGCCTTGCCGCTCCACAGTCTGCGCACCCTCGCCTGACTACCCTGGTTTGCCCCAGTGGGCCTAACAAGTCGGTGTAGGAGGCTAGCAGAACCCCGGGGCCCGTGGGGTAGCTAGTACCTCCCTACACTAGTAGCTCTCCTCGGTACTACGTACACGAGGGTCAGCAAGTCGGTACAGAGTGGCCAATCCTAACCCCGGGTCCCTGGGGCGGCTGGCTCCGCTCTGCACTAAATAGGGGGACAATCGCTCTCCTTGGTACTCCGTACTCAAGGGCCAGCTCACTTCCCTAATTCTATTCCATTCACTTTCCAGGAGTTATACTCCTAATTCCCCGTAGGGTTCTAGCTCTTTTAACTCAGCGCATTCCGGTTTCAACTTTCCAGTTTCACGTTCATACATCCCATATTCTTAATTATGTTCATTTATTCATAACAGGCAGCTGTTTAAACAAATTTACAAGCAGCTATTATTTCTTTTCCACATTTTCAAGATTGCAGTGTTCACATATTCCACTAGTTTTCCCATCCTAGGATTCATATCATACCCTAGGATCTATCATACAATCTAGTTTTCCAGCCCTAGGATTTATGCAACACCCTAGGATCTATCATTCAATCTAGTTTCTCATTTCTAGGATTCATGCAATGTCCTAGGTTCTATTTATAGTTCCATAATTTAACAGATTACGCTAATAAACTTAAATGCCACTCTACCGGTTACAACAGGCGTACTGGGGGCATGGTCGGGAATCCCGCGTACCTCCGCAACCCCCGAGACTGCAACGGAACGGGGTTCTATCACAAGGATCAAACACAAGGAGTTTCTCAAAACAGTATACAACTATTGTAGACGGGTAGATGATTAAATTCCGAAAAGCACGCAACTCGAAATGCGGAAAACGGACTCCGAACGGGCCCTAAACGGGTCGAAAACGACGAAACAGTGCAAAATCAGACGTCTGGAACTTATTCCAGACGTCTTAAAAATGGGGATCAGATGGTACCTTGTCCTGCGTGGTCTCTCAGACGTCCAGAAGCATGCGGGGGCGTCTGGCCTAGTTCTCAGACGTCCAATGATCACCCTGGATGTCTGAAAGTCGTTCCCGTCGTCTGGCACTGCAGCCAGACGTCCGATTCGCGTTGTATGCGAATCCCCGAACCTGCGCGTACCCATTTCTCTCTCTCAGTACGGACGGTCATAGGAAAGGAAGAAGGTACGAAAATAACTCACCTTTCAGACGTCTAGACAGTCCTCCAAACGTCTTCCCCGTCGTCTGGTTGGAAGCCCAGACGTCTGATTCTGGAAAAATTTCCAGAGTCAGGGCGCCACTCGCCCTCCGCTCGCGACGCACGGCCACGCCGCGAGTCCTCCGCCTGTTGTTCGAGCTGCAGCAGGCCTCCCGCGCCACCCCACGTCTGTTGCTCCCCCTGCCGGCCGGCCCTAGCAGCCCCGGCAAGCTCGCCCTCACGGCCGAGCGCCTCCTCTTCTCGCGCAGCACCTCCTCCCGCGCTCATCGCGGCTGTCGCTGCCGCCGCTCACTCAGCTCACTCTCGCGCATCGGCTGGAAGGAGGAGAGCAAAGGGGGCAGAGGTGACGGGAGTGAGGGGGAGGGAGTGGCCTTTTAAGGCCGCGTGAGGAAGAGAGAGAGAGCGGGACAGAGGGCGCAGGAGGGAGAGGGAAAAAGAGAGAGAGCGAGACGCTCGCAAGTCTGCGCGCTCAGGCACGCAGACGAAACACGCGTGCCGCAAATAACCGAATCCCAGACGTCTGGAAGGGGTTCCAGATGTCTGGTCAGACGTCTGGGACACCTCCCAGACGTCTTAAAAACGTCTGAAGCCGCGCATTCGTAACAATATAACAAACTCAAAGGAAGTTTCATCCCCGAAACTTGCGTTAACTAGGGTACGGGAAAAACGTCATAATAACCATAACAAACTCAAAGAGGACCGAAGCCGATCCGAAAAGACGTACCCGCAAAAAGTTCCGAGTACCGCTCCCGCATTGCCGCCTCAGGCTCCCAGGTAGCCTCCTCGTACCGCTGGCTCCTCCACAAAACCTTTACCAGGGGCACTTGCTTTCGTCTCAAACTGCGGACGGCTCGGTCTAGAATCTGCACTGGCCGCTCGGGGTAGGTCAGGTTGTCGTCCACCATCGACGCTCTCGTGACTCAGTACGTGACTGGGATCGGCTACGTACGTTTTGAGGTTGGACATGTGGAACACGTCGTGCACACTAGAAAGCTGCGGGGGGAGGGCAAGCCTGTAAGAAACGGGTCCAACCCGCTCCAGGACCTCAAAGGGCCCCACAAACCTCGGCGCGAGCTTCCCTCTCACCCCAAACCGCTGCAGGCCCTTCATGGGCGAAACACGAAGAAAGACGTGATCCCTAACCTCGAACTACACCTCTCTGCGTTTCCGATCCGCGTAGCTCTTCTGTCTGCTCCTGACAGTGCGGAGTCGCCTATGGATCTACTCGACTACCTCCTGACTCTGCCGGATCAACCTGGGGCCAACCTCCCACTTGGTCCCCACCTCAACCCAACTCAAGGGTGCCGTACACCTCCATCCGTACAGAGCCTCGTAGGGAGCCATGCCGATACTCGAGTGATAATTGTTGTTGTATACAAACTCCGCTAGGGGCAGGTGCTCCTCCCAAGAGCCCCTCCAGTCCAGTACACAGGCACGCAAAAGGTCCTCAAGTGTCTGTATCGTGCGCTCAGACTGTCCGTCCGTCTGGGGGTGGTAAGCTGTACTTAACCTCAACCGAGTCCCTAGGGCCTGCTGAAACTCAGCCCAAAACTGGGACGTAAAGCGGGTATCCCGGTCAGATACGATCTCCCGCGGAACTCCGTATAGTCGCACCACGTTGCGGATATGCCTCTCTGCCAACTGTGCTGGTCCCAAAGTGACTCGAATCGGCAGGAATCGTGTCGTCTTCGTCAGTCTATCCACAATTACCCAGAAAACATCGTGCCCTCGCTGGGTAACAGGTAAGCCCACCACCAAGTCCATGGTGATGCTCTCCCACTTCCACTCTGGCACTGGAAGCGGCTGTAGCGGCCCTGCAGGCCTCTAATGCTCGGCTTTCACCCACTGGCACACTAAGCACTGCTGCACGAATTCACCCACATCCCGCTTCATCCCCCTCCACCAAAACTCGCGTCTCAAGTCGTGGTACATCTTCGTGTTTCCGGGATGTATGGTGAATCTGGAACCGTGTGCCTCAGTCAGGAGCTCTCTTAACAGCTCCTCGTCTCTGGGAACGCACAACCGTCCCCTCAGGCGCAGCACCTGGTCTGTGAAAGAGAAGTCCCCTGGGTCTCCTGACAGTACTCTGTCGTGCAAGGACTGCAAGTACGGATCGGCCATCTGTCCTGTGATGATGCGGTCTATCAGCTCTGGCCTAATCTGCCGTGTCACAGTCACTGCCCCACAGTACCCCCGTAACTCTAGAGGTCGCCAACTGCCCACCACCTCCAAAAGGCTCCAACTCTGTAACTGTAAACTGGCCAAGTGTGTGGGCGCCTTACGGCTCAAGGCGTCAGCCACCACATTGGCCTTTCCCGGGTGGTAGGAGATGCTGCAGTCGTAGTCCTTCAGGAGCTCCAACCAACGTCTCTGTCTTATGTTGAGCTCCTTCTGATCAAAAAGGTATCTGAGGCTCTTGTGATCTGTGAAAATCTCGAAGGTCTCATCGTACAAGTAGTGCCTCCAGGTCTTCAGCGCAAAGACGACAGCTGCCAACTCCCGGTCGTGGGTAGGGTAGGTATGCTCATGGGGCTTCAGTTGCCGCGAAGCGTAAGCGACAACGTGACCCCTCTGCATGAGCACACCTCCTAACCCCTGCAAGGAGGTGTCCGTGTATACAACGAACCCGCCACTACTGTCAGGGATGGTGAGCATGGGAGCCGAGGTCAACCTCTCCTTCAGCTCCAGAAAACACGCCTCACAGGCGTCTGTCCAAGCGAAGGGCACGTCCTTCCGGGTCAACTGTGTCATAGGACGCGCGATTTGTGAAAAACCTTTGATGAAACGTCTGTAGTAGCCTGCAGTCCCAGGAAACTGCGAATCTCAGTGACTGAACGCGGTCTCTCCCACCTGAGTACTGCCTCAACCTTAGCTGGGTCCACCGCCAAGCCGTCTCCAGAGATCACGTGACTTAAGAAGGTCACCTCCCTCAACCAGAACTCGCACTTGCTGTACTTGGAGTACAGCCTACGTCGTCTCAGAGTGTCCAGAACCATCCGCAAGTGCTGCCCGTGCTGCGTCTGATCTCTAGAATAGATGAGTACATCATCTATGAAAACCACCATGAACTGGTCCAAGTACGGTCTAAACACCAGGTTCATCAGATCCATAAAAGCAACGGGGGCATTGGTCAGCCCAAACGGCATGACCAAAAACTCGTAGTGTCCGTATCGGGTGCGGAAAGCTGTCTTGGAGACGTCGGTCTCCCTGATCCTCAACTGGTGGTGTCCCGACCTCAAGTCGATCTTGGAGAACACCGTGGCACCCCGCAATTGGTCAAACAAGTCGTCGATCCTCGGCAGCGAATATCTATTCTTGATGGTGACCCTATTCAGCTGTCGGTAGTCCACACAAAGGCGTAAGGTCCCATCCTTCTTCTTCACAAACAGTACCGGGGCTCCCCAGGGAGATGCACTGGGCCTCACGAAACCTTTCTCCAAAAGGTCCTGCAACTGAGACTTGAGCTCTCGTAGCTCAAGCGGTGTCATCCTGTATGACGCAGTGGAGATGGGGCTGGTCCCTGGTACTGGTGAGATCTCAAACTCGATCTCACGCTCAGGCGGTAGTCCTGGTAACTCGTCTGGAAACACGTCAGGGTACTCTCTGACCATCGGGATGCTCTGGAAGTCTGCCACAGGGCTGGGCTCTGCCACTACACAAGCTAGGAAGCCCTCACACCCCTGGCTCAAAGTCTCGCCACCCGAAGTGCCGAAATGCACCTGAAGCCTCCGTCCACTGGCTGTTCGTGAAATTCGAAAGAAGGCAACACCGGAATGGAGAAGACGATCTTCCTCTCAAAACAGTCCACCAAGGCATGATAAGCGGACAACCAATCCATCCCTAGAATCACTCCAAAGTCCTCCATCTGTAACATAATCAGGTCAGCTGGCAGGCTATGTCCCCCGACGCTGACCTCACAATCCGTGTACATCTCCTCAGCTACAAATAGCTGACAACTCGGACCTCTGATTACAAACGGATTCTCTAACAGTGTATAATCTTGGTCCAAGCTAACTGCGAAACTGGCTGTGACAAACGAGTGCGTAGCGCCGGAAATCTAAAAGCGTGTAAACGAGTCTGCCGGAAACTGAAACCATACCTGCTACCACCGATCTCGAAGCTCTGGCGTCCCTGTGTGTCAAGGCGTTGATATGCCCCTCAGCTCTAGGTGCGGACGAAGCAGCCACACTCTGCGTCGGACGGGTAGGTGTTGGCCGGTACCCTCCTCGCGACTGCTGTCCTCCTCCTTGCGCCTGGGAACCGCAGCCTCCTGCGCACCCTCCAGTGCTCTGCGCGGAAAGTATCTGCTGACCTCCTGCCCTAGACGGGCAGTCCCTCCTGATGTGGCCCAGCTGGCCACACTGGTAACAGAGGGGAACTCGACTCCCGCCCTCAGTGGGTCCCTGCTGTCGGCTGGGCAGGGGTCCGGTGCTGGCGACTGGCCCCTGTCGAGGGCCCCCAAAGGCCACTGATGGCCCTGTAAAATGTGACGGCTCTTTTGCAGACGCCACGTGTCTCCTCTCTCGCCGGCCCTGTGAAAAGTCTGGCTGAAAGGGCCTCTTCCGCCCGCCGTCAGTGTCTCGCGCGGACGAGTTGGTCTCCTTTGAGTTCTCCTAACACGCCTAGTGTGACGGCGGAAATCTCGTTCCACCACCAACTCCCCTGTCGTACGCTCGGAAGGGGGAGGAGGGGGTGGCGATGGGGGTGGAAGCTGAAATTCTTCTTGAACCACCTCTTGAATTAGTTGGACGAGGTCCGGAGACGGTATGCTCAGGAGAAGAGGAGGGGTAGTACGAGACGCTCGCAGGTCTGCGCGCTCAGGCGCGCAGACGAAACACGCGTGCCGCAAATAACCGAATCCCAGACGTCAGGAAGGGGTTCCAGACGTCTGGGACACCTCGCAGACGTCTTAAAAACGTCTGAAGCGACGCGTTCGTAACAAAAGTGGCCAGTCCTAACCCCAGGTCCCTGGGGCGGCTAGCTCCACTCTGCACTGAACAGGAGGACAGTCGCTCTCCTTGGTACTCCGTACTCAAGGGCCAGCTCACCTCCACAATTCTATTCCATTCCCTTTCCAGGAGTTCTACTCCTCATTCCCCGTGGGGTTCAAGCTCTTTTAACTCAGCCAATTCAGGTTTCACCGTTCCAGCTTATGTCCATACAATTCATGTTCTTAACCGCAATTATCCATTTATAACAGGCGACTGTCAACCAATTTACAGGCAGTTATCATTTCCTTTCCACTTTTCCAAGACTGCAATGTTTATATAATCAACTAGTTTTCCAGTCCTAGGATTCATGACGTACCCTAGGATCTAGCATTCAATCTAGTTTTCCAGTCCTAGGATTCATACAATACCCTAGGATCTATCATTCAATCTAATTTCTCAATCCTAGGGTTCATGCAATGCCCTAGACTCTATTAATTGCTTCATAATTGTAACAAATTTTGTTAAATAAATTAAAAAGCCACTCTACCAACGAAATCGGGAGTACTGGGGGCGTGGTCGGTAATCCCGTGCGCCTCCACAACTCCAAAGACTGCAACGGAACGGGGTCTTAACACAAGGATCAACACAAGGAGTTTCTCAGAATAGTATACAATTACTGTAAACAGGTAGATGAAACAAATCCGGAAAGAACGAAACTTGAAACGCGGAAAACGGACTTTGAACAGACCCTAAACGGGCTAAAAACGACGAGTCTATCCAAAATCAGACGTCTGGAACTTCTTCCAGACATCTTAAAACATCGATCAGGCAATACCTCGGTCTGCGCAGTCCTTCAGACATCCAGAAGTCCGCTGGATCGTCTAGTCTTGGTTTCCAGACGTCCGATTGTCACCTCGGACGTCTGGAGATCCTCTCCGTCGTCTGGTACTGTGGCCAGACGTCTGATCCGTGTGGGATGCCGAGCCCTCGCGTCCTCCCGAACAGAACCTGTGCACACGCAACCGCTCTCATCACGAAGAGGCGCAGAGAACGGGGCGGACGGCTGCATGGCCATACACGTGTAAAAAGGAGAAGATAGGAAATTATTGTACCTGTAAGACGTTTGGACCGTCCTCCAGACGTCTTCGGCGTCGTCTGGATGTAAGTTCAGACGTCTGATTCTGGGAAATTTTCCCAGAATCAGAACCCGATTTGCTCTCTGCCCACGACGCGCGGCCGCGTCGCGTCGTGTCTGCCTGAGCTGCAACAGCTCCTCCGCGACACCCACGCCCGCTGCTCCTCCGCCAGCCGGCTCTAGCTGCCCCGGCAAGCTCGCACCCTCGCAGTCGAGCTTCTTCCTTCCTCTCGCAACTCTCCTCCTTCCCGCATGCTCGCTGCGGCCGCTGCTGCCGCACTTGCTCGCTCTCGCTCGCTCGCAGGGAGGGGAAGATGAAGGCGGATGGGGTGAGGGTGAGGGAGAGGGGAGCGTTTTATAAAGCAGCCGTGGGGAGAGAGAGAGAGAGGGAAATGTGGCGCCTGCAGGGAGAGAAGCGAAGATGAAGGCGGCGGGTTCAGTCTGCGCACGCAGGTGCGCAGACGCAAACCCGTATGCCGAAAAAATTTATTACCAGACGTCTGGGAAGGGTTCTAGACGTCTGGCCAGACATCTGGGCCACTTCCTAGACGTCTTAAACTACGTCTGCTGCGCATGTTCGTAACAATATAACAAACTCAAAGGAAGTTTCGTCCCTGAAACTTGCGCTAACTAGGGTGTGGGAAAGAACAAAAAATATATATATATATATAACAAACTCAAAGAGGACCGAAGCCGGATCGAAAAGACGTACCCGCGAAAAGCTCCAGGTACCGCTCCCGCATTGCCGCCTCAGGCTCCCAGGTAGCCTCCTCGTACCACTGGCTCCTCCACAGAACCTTCACCAGGGGCACTTGCTTTCGTCTCAGACTGCGAACGGCTCTGTCAAGAATCAGCACTGGCCGCTCAGGGTAGGTCAGGTCGTCTCTCACCTCGACGCCCTCGTGACTCAGGACATAACTGGGATCAGCGACATACTTCATGAGGTTGGACACGTGGAACACGTCGTGCACACCAGAAAGTTGAGGAGGGAGGGCAAGCCTGTAAGCAACGGGTCCAACCCGCTCCAGGACCTCAAAGGGCCCCACAAATCTCGGCGCGAGCTTCCCTCTCACCCCAAACCGCTGTAGGCCCTTCATGGGCGAAACACGAAGGAAGACGTGGTCCCCAACCTCGAACCGCACCTCTCTACGTTTCTGATCCGCGTAGCTCTTCTGCCTGCTCTTGACGGTGCGGAGTCGCCTGTGAATCTGCTCAACTACCTCCTGACTCTGCCTGATCAGCCTGGGGCCAACCTCCCGCTTTGTTACGAACGTGGCATCAAACGGATTTTAAGACGTCTGGGAAGTGGCCCAGACGTCTGGAACCCTTCCCAGATGTCTGGTAATAAATTTTTTCGGCGTATCGGGTTGCGTCTGCGCGTATGCGCGCGCAGACTGCGCCCGCTGCCTTCGTCTTCTTTTCCTTTGTCTTCCTGCAGATGCGCCATTTCTCTTCTCTCTCTCCCCGCGCTGCCTTATATAAACCCTCGCCCTCACCCTCACCCTCATCTCCTCCGCCTTTCTCTTCTCCTTCTCCCTACCAGCGAGGGCGCGAGCGAGCGAGTGAGCGGCGGCGGCAGCAGTGGCCGCCGTGAGCGTGCGGGAAGGAGGGTTGCGAGAGGAAGGAAGAAGCTCGACCGCGAGGGTGCGAGCTTGCCGGGGTAGCTAGAGCCACCCGGCGGGGGAGCGACGGGCGTGGGGTGTTGCGGAGGGGCTGCTGCAACTTGGGTAGCAGGCGGACAGAGCGTGGCGCGGCAGTACGTCGCGGGTGGAGAGCGAACCAGGTCCTGATTCTGGGAAAATTTCCCAGAATTAGACGTCTGGACTTACGTCCAGATGACACCGAAGACGTCTGGAGGATAGTTCAGACGTCTGACAGGTACGATATTTATTATCTTCTCCCTTTTACGCGTGTACGGCCATGCAGCCGTTCGCCGCGTCCTTCTGCTCTTCGTCGTGCTGAGAGCAGGTGTGTGTGTGCGCGCAGGTTCTGCTCGGGAGGGCGCGAGGGCTCCCCATCCCACGTGAATTAGACGTCTGGCCACAGTGCCAGACGACGGAGAGAACTTCCAGACGTCCGGGGTAACAATCGGAGTCTGGAAACCAAGGGCAGATGTTCCAGCGGGCTTTTGGACGTCTGAAGGACTGCGCAAGCTGAAGTACAACTTGACCCACCTTTTAAGACGTCTGTAAGAGGTTCCAGACGTCTGATTTTGGATAGATTCGTCGTTTTTGACCCATTTAGGGCCCTTTCGGAGTCCATTTTCCGCATTTCGAGTTGCGTTCTTTCCAGAATTAATTCCTCTATCCATTTACAATAATTATATACTGTTCTGAGAAACTTCTTGTGATTGATCTTTGTGTTAGGACCCCGTTCCGTTGCAGTCTTTGGAGTTGCGGAGGCGCACGGGATTACCGACCACGCCCCCAGTACTCCCGATTTCGTTGGTAGAGTGGCTTTTTAATTTATTTAACAAAATTTGTTACAATTATGAAGCAATTAATAGAGTCTAGGGCATTGCATGAACCCTAGGACTGAGAAATTAGATTGAATGATAGATCCTAGGGTATTGCATGAATCCTAGGATTGGAAAACTAGATTTGAATGATAGATCCTCGCATGAATCCTAGGACTGGAAAACTAGTTGAATATATAAATATTGCAGTCTTGGAAAAGTAGAAAGGAAATCATAACTGCCTATAAATTGATTAATAGCTGCCTGTTATGAATGGATAAATACGGTTAAGAACATGGGTTATGTAAAGATAAAGCTGGAATGGTGAAACACAAAATGGCCAAACAAACCCTACGGGGAATTAAGAGTAAAACTCTTGGAAAGAGAATGGAATGGAACTGAGAAAGTAAAACGTGGAAGTGTGTTGTCTCTTGGGTACGTGGAACCAAAGAGAGCACGTATTACCTCTTAGTGTAGAGGGGAGCTTGCCGCCCTCAGGTTGAGACCGGGGTGGGTTTGGCCACTTTACACCGACTTGCTAGCTCTCGCGTACGCAGTACCGAGGAGAGCTACTATTGTAGGGAGAGCACTAGCTGCCCCACGGGCCCCGGGGTTCTGCTAGCTCTCCTACACCAACTTGTTAGGCCCACTGGGCAAATCAGGGTAGTCAGGCGAGGGTGCGCGGACGGTGGAGGGGTTGGACCCCTGTTACTGAGAGGGCTCTGCCCTATACTGGTTCCGTGTTGTGCTTTGGGCTCACCCCTTAACGGAAACAACTGACCTTGTGCCAGTGCGGGGTAGCTACCCGTGCGCTTATCGCGCGTGCCGTAGTCACCGTTACGTCTGTCAGCGACCTTGGGGTGGTTGACTGAGGGTAAGATCACCACGGGGGACTCTCCCGGCCAGAAAAGCACCACGTGTTACTTCTACTTTTCGGAAAAGACTGCAATCAAGATCATTCCCACGAGGAACATTCAAGATCAAGAGAAGGATCTGAGAAATAAATCAATAGTGAATAAATAGAAAGACATTAATAAAGTAAAATATAACAGCTACTGTACACTCTACTGCTTCTTTAGCTTTTAGTTGCCACTCTACTCAGCGTTTCGTTGATGTGTCACCCTCGTTACTTTTTCAAGACTAGGTGTTGAGCAGCCAGAGTCAGCGGCTGCAGAGGACGCTGGGCCTAGTAGGGTCCAGTAGGGTTACCTGTAGTACTTTCTGTACTTTTCTTCCACTGTAGTGAGTAGTTTTTTTTTTCTTTTATACTCCCTGTTCTTTCACTATTGAAAACTTTATGTTATGTAGATGTATATTTCCCTTCTATTGTGCTGGTGCATACTGTAGTATTTCATTTCTTTACTGCTGTATTTTGTTACTGCTAGTTATATACATGGTGAATGTGGTTTATTTTACTGTTCTTTTGGTTACTTCTCGTTGGATGACTGGGTCTTGGGATTAGTCGAGTCGATCTAATTCTCGTGTCTCGTAGGGATTCGGGAATCAGGTCGTTACACACTTGGTCCCCACCTCAACCCAACTCAAGGGTGCCGTACATCTCCGTCCGTACAGAGCCTCGTAGGGAGCCATGCCGATGCTCGTGTGATAACTGTTATTGTATGCAAACTCCGCCAGGGGCAAGTGCTCGCCCCAAGAGCCCCTCCAGTTCAGTACACAGGCACGCAAAAGGTCCTCAAGTGTCTGTATCGTGCGCTCAGACTGTCCGTCCATCTGGGGGTGGTAAGCTGTACTGAACCTCAACCGTGTCCCTAGGGCCTGCTGAAACTCAGCCCAAAATTGGGACGTAAAGCGGGTATCCCGGTCGGATACGATCTCCCATGGAACTCTATGTAGACGTACCACGTCGTGGATATACCTCTCTGCCAACTGTACTGGTCCCAAGGTGATTCAGATCGGCAAGAAACGTGCCGTCTTCGTCAATCTATCAATGATTACCCAGACTGCTTCGTGTCCTCGCTGGGTAACAGGCATGCCCACCTCCAAGTCCATGGTGATGCTCTCCCACTTCCACTGTGGCACTAGAAGTGGCTATAGCGGCCCTGTAGGCCTCTGATGCTCGGCTTTCACCTGTTAGCACACTAAACACTGTTGCACGAATTCACCCACATCCCTCTTCATCCCCCTCCACCAAAACTCGCGTCTCAAGTCATGGTACATCTTCGTGTTTCTGGGATGTATGGTGAATCTGGAACCGTGTACCTCGGTCAAGAGCTCTCTCAACAGCTCCTCGTCTCTGGGAACGCACAGACGTCCCCTCAGGTGCAGCACCTGGTGTGTGGAAGAGAAGTCCCTCGGGTCTCCTGACCGTACTCTGTCGCGCAAAGACTGCAAATACGGGTCTACCCTCTGTCCTGTGATGATGCGATCTATCAGCTCTGACTTCGTCTGTCGTGTCACAGTCACTGCCCCACAGTGCCCCCGTAACTCTAGGGGTCGCCAACTGCCCATCTCCTCCAAAAGGCTCCAACTCTGCACTTGTAAACTGGCCAAGTGTGCGGGCGCATTCCGGCTCAAGGCGTCCGCCATCACGTTGGCCTTTCCCGGGTGGTAGAAAATGCTGCAGTCATAGTCCTCCAGGAGCTCCAACCAACGTCTCTGTCTCATGTTGAGCTCCTTCTGATCAAAAAGGTATCTGAGGCTCTTATGATCTGTGAAAATCTCGAAGGTCTCACCGTACAAGTAGTGCCTCCAGGTTTTCAGTGCGAAGACAACAGCTGCCAGCTCCAGGTCGTGGGTAGGGTAGCTATGCTCATGGGGCTTCAGTTGCCATGAAGCGTAAGCGACAACGTGACCCCTCTGCATGAGCACACCCCCTAACCCCTGCAAGGAGGCATCCGTGTACACAACGAATCCGCCACTACTGTCAGGGATGGTGAGCACGGGAGCCGAAGTCAGTCTCTCCTTCAGCTCCTGAAAACACGCCTCACAAGCGTCTGTCCAAGTGAAGGGCACATCCTTCCGGGTCAACTATGTCATAGGGCGTGCAATCTGTGAAAATCCCCTGATAAACTGTCTGTAGTAGCCTGCCAGTCCCAAGAAACTACGGATCTCAGTAACCATATGCGGTCTCTTCCACCTGAGCACTGCCTCGACCTTGGCTGGGTCCACCGCCAAGCCATCTCCAGAGATCATATGACCTAAGAAGGTCACCTCCCTCAACCAAAACTCGCACTTGCTGTATTTGGCGTACAGGCTACGTCGTCTCAATGTGTCCAGAACCATCCGCAAGTGCTGTCCGTGCTGCGTCTGATCTCGAGAATAGATGAGCACATCATCAATGAATACCACCACAAACTGGTCCAAGTACGATCTAAACACCCGGTTCATCAGGTCCATGAAGGCAGTGTGGTCAGCCCAAACGGCATGACCAGAAACTCGTAGTGTCCATACCAGGTGCGGAAAGCTGTCTTGGAGACGTCTGCCTCCCTGATCCTCAACTGGTGGTATCCAGACCTCAAGTCGATCTTGGAGAATACTATGGCACCTCGCAACTGGTCAAACAAGTCGTCGATCCTCGGTAGCGGATATCTGTTCTTGATGGTGACCCTATTCATCTGTCGATAGTCCACACAAAGGCGTAGGGTACCATCCTTCTTCTTTACAAACAGTACCGGGGCTCCCCATGGAGACGCACTGGGCCTCACAAAGCCCTTCTCCAAAAGATCCTGCAACTGAGATTTGAGCTCTCGCAGCTCAAGCGGTGCCATCCTGTACGGTGCGGTGGAGATAGAGCTGGTCCCTGGTACTAGTGAGATCTCAAACTCGATCTCACGCTCGGGCGGTAGTCCTGGCAACTCTCTGACCACCGGGATACTCTGGAAGTCTGCCACAGGGCTGGGCTCTGCCACCACACAAGCTAGGAAGCCCTCACACCCCTGGCTCAAAAGTCTCGCCGCCCGAAGTGCAGAAATGCACCTGAAGCCTCCATCCACTGGTTGACCGTGGAACTCGAAAGAAGGCAACTCCGGTATGGAGAAGACAATCTTCCTCTCAAAATAGTCCACCAAAGCGTGGTAAGCGGACAACCAATCCTTCCCCAGAATAACGCCAAAGTCCATCTGTATCATAATCAGGTCAGCGGTAAGGCTATAACCCCCAATACTGACCTCGTAACCCGTGTATACCTCAGCTACAAACAGCAGACCACTCGGACCTCTGATCACAAACGGATCCTCCAACAGCATATAATCCTGCCCCAAACTAACTGCGAAACTGGCTGCGACAAACGAGTGCGTAGCGCCGAAATTGAAAAGCGTGTAAACGAATCTGCCGGAAACTGAAACCATTCCTGCCACCACTGATCCCGAAACTCTGGCATCCCTGTGTGTCAGGGCGTTGATACGCCCCTCAGCCGTAGGTGCGGACAAAGCAGCCACACTCTGCATCGGACAGGTAGCTGCTGGCCGGTACCTTCCTCGTGACTGCTATCCTCCTCCTCGCGCCTGGTACCCGCAGCCTCCTGCTCGCCCTCCAGTGCTTAGCGCGGGAAGCGTCTGCTGACCTCCTACCCTAGACGGGCAGTCCCTCCTGATGTGGCCTGGCTGGCCACACTGGTAACAGAGGGGAATCTGACTCCCGCCCTCAGCAGGTCCCTGCTGTCAGCTGGGCGGGGGTTCGGTGCTAGCAACTAGCCCCTTTCGAGGGCCCCCAAAGGCCACTGATGGCCCTGCGAAACGTGACGGCTCTCCAGCGGCTGCCACGTGTCTCCTCTCTCGCCGGCCCTGTGAAAAGTGTGGCTGGTAGGGCCTCTTCCGCCCACTGTTAGTATCTCGCGCGGACGAGTTGGTCTCCTTGTAGGTCATAGCTGCCTCCATGATGAGAACCTCATCATGAGCCATAACTAGCTCATTTTGACCTAATACAAAGGATAAAAGCTCCTACATAACTCAAGGAAAGGCTTAACTCAGAGAGATTCTGAGTTCGCAAAGAAAACAGAAACTAAGGGGTAAAAATGCAATTTCACCAATCCAATCTAAAAATAGGGTAACTCAGGGTCCAAACATAGGTCAAAGCAACCTAATAAGAATAAAAGTGGGATGAGATGATTCAATAAGGGCTACAGCAATTCCAAGGAACTAAATAATAATCTGTAACCTTAAAACAAACCCATTTCAATTCGCGAGGTTCGAGGCAAAGTAAAAATAGAATAAACCCTCTAAAATTCATAGAAAAATAATCTCTAGGGTTTAGAACCTTCAATTTGGCCTTAGGAACCCATTTTGACCTACATTGAGAACCATGCCCAAATTAACAACTTAATTTGGGTTTTTGCGTAAATTGACTAGTCAAGCAAGGTTTAATCTGGAAATAAAATTCACCATCATAATCCTTAGGTCCCAATTAGTCATGTATAAAAACTTGAGCCTAAGAGGAAACCTTCTTGACCAACTTTACACTTTGGTCCTCATTTATTTACTTTTTGGCCCTCAACTTTTGAACCCTCACATTTCTGCCCCTAACTCTCCTTCGTTCTTTGCATCCAGGTCCCTCCTGCCAAAACCTGACCAGCACCATGCTCCGGCGACCTTGCGAGGAACATGGCGCCGCGCAGGGTAAGGGGGAGGGTCTGGCAAGACAACCGGGGGTGCCCTGCGTCGTCAGCCGTCGCAGGAACACCCCCTGGTCGCTGCAACCCACCATACCGGCCGTGCGAACGCACGGACGGTATGGGTCTCCATCTCCGGCGTCCTCCGGCGAGGGAGACACGTCGTCTCCCTCCGCCCTCCTCTCTGATTCCGCTCCTATAAATACCCCCGTCGCTCCGCCGTTCTCAGCAGCTCGGTCCTGACGGAGAAACACCCTCTTTTCACTCTCTTCCCACTTCGACAGGAAGCCCTCCAGCTCCGGCGGTCTCTCCTCTTCCTCCTCGTCGTTCTGCCGCACTACCAGCAGCAGGGCTGCCTTCCCCCGCTCTTCCCGCGCCGTGCCGCACCCAGCGCCCGCCTCTCCGGCCCTCTCCTCGCCGTCGCTCCTTCCTCTGGGCAGCTTCTTCTCCGGCGACAGTCGATACGACTATCGCCTGCTCCAGCCCCTCCTCGTCCTACTAAGTAGGTAGAACTCCTCCTCTTCCTCCCCTCTTCCTTTTCCTCACTTTACATCTTTACTGTTGCCCCGATACGACCAATCGCCCTCACCTTCTCCACCTCCGGCCCCTGCTTCGGCGACCCGCTCCCATCACTCCAGCAACCCACACGGCTCACCGACCACCGCAGAACCTCCGCCTCCTCACCCTGATCAACCTCCGCCCTTCCACTTCCCCCAAATCACCCTCTGCAACTCCACCGAACAAACCCATCTCCCAACCTGCAGTTTGACCTAGGGCGGCCCTTAGGCTCCGCCCCGCCGCCTGCACACCCCCCGGCCACCTTCGCCGTACCACGGCGAAGGTCCTCCGCGTTTCTGATTGGGCCGAGAGGCCGTTTCTCTGTGGGCAGGTACCTGCGCTCGCCGCCGCCATTGTTGAAGCGAAGCAGCTTCTTCACCTGCTGCCCCAGGTGCGCCACGCCCAGGTCACGCTCCCAGGCAGTGCGAGGCGTCTTCGTGAAGTACCAGGCTGCAGTCGAGTCGAAGCTCTCGCGCGAAGCCCCCGCGCTTCGCCTCGATTGCCACTGCTTCCTCCGCGCAGGCATCCAAATTGGGGTGGGACATTTAGTCCCACCTCGGAAAGCCACTGAGGCGAACGGGCGCTTAAAGGCAAAAAGTGCCTTAAGCTGTTCGCCTCAGTTCACGGGGTGAGGTCCCCTTCACCCGCCCGACTACCCAACCTCGTCTGCATGCACGCCTCGCGGACCTGGCTCGACCCGACTTAGCCTGATTTGCACTCCTCGCCCACCACGCACGCCGGTGGGCCTGGACCCGGGCGCGACCCGTACCCGACTACCCGGCAGCTCTGGGAGAGCTTTCCTAAGAGCGACTTCTGTGAGAGAGAAACGCGGGGGGGGGAGGGGGGAGGGTAGAGTAGGTTTTTGCCCGCTGACGAGAGCTTTGAAGTGTGCAGGCACAGGCAAAGAAGAAGAAGACGAGCGAGGCAGAGAAGAAGGATGACGAAAGCTGAAGGAAGAAGGAGCACTGTAGCAGCGGCGGTTTAAGTCGTCTGATTGGAAAATCAGACGACGCTCTGAAGGCAGAAAAGAGGAAGAAGAACAGGACCGCAAGGGAAAAGAAAAAGAAAGAGACAAGCAGAAACAAGAGCTGAAAGAAGAAGAAGAACATCACCCACTGCTGCAGATAAAGAAGACAGAAAGAAAAAGAAGAAAGAAGGAGAGACGACGTCCTGACAGCAAAAGCAGAAGAAGAGAGCACGAGAAGAAGATCTGAAGAACAGAAGGCAGAAGAAGAAGACCACAAGGAGATAAAGAAACCAAAAGCCAAAGAGGAAGAAGAGAAGAAAAGAAGAAGCCAAATTTTCATCTCTCTCTCTCTCTCTCTTTATTTTTGTAATAAGAATTTGTACCCCTAGAATACGACTTGCTCCCTGAGTTCGACCTTGGGAACTCTTTTATTTTTCGAGTAAAAAAATTATATATTTGAAATGATGGCAATAACTAGCTATACTACAACGCTAGAACAAAACCTAGTTACTGCCGCGTCACTCCACCACCCTCGAGAACGTAGGCAGCTTCAGGGGTTTGACATACCCCTGAATCGCAGGCCGGAGCCCCTCGGTGAACCTCCAAAGGCACTCCTCAGTGGCTACTGTTATTGCTGCGAAGCGGGATAGCTCCAGAAAATGCATGCGGTATGAGCTCACGGTCATCGTCCCCTGGCGGAGAGTGTGGAACTCTCGCCTCCTTTGGTCCTGCCACGTTTGGGGAAAGTACTGCTCGCAGAAGAGGGTGACGAACCGGTCCCAGGTCAGCTCATCCCTCTCCTGTCCCCTGACCGCCCTCCACCACCTGTGTGCCGCACTCTCCAGCTGGTACGTGGCAAAGGCCACGCAGCACTCCACCGAGGGGCGAAGGGTGTCGAAAACCTTCTCGATCTGCTCGAGCCAGTCCTCCGCCTCGGTCGGGTCCTCATCCCCCTTGAAGGAGGGGGGCTTCAGCTTCCGGAACTGCCCGAAAAGCTCGAAGTGGTGCTGTAGTGGAGATGCTGGTGCACCTCCAGGTAAAGGTGCCTCGTGCACAGAAGTGTCGGAGGAAGGTGGGGGCGGTGGCGGCCCATCCCCTCCCCCGCGTCTAGTGCCGCGTCCGTCGCGTGGTCCCACAGAGGTCTCCCCCTCCGCAGCCCCAGGGGGAGGCGCTCGGGGCGGTGGGTGGAGCTCCTCTTGCACTATATCTCGTATCAGCTAGGCGAGGTCTTGGGCCTGAATGGCCGGGAGCAGTGGCTGGTCCACTGAGACGTCGGCCGCAACACGCCCACCTCGCCGACCTCATCCTCGGTCGTACCCATGGCCTGCCTCGCTAGTCCCGTGACAAGGCATCTCCTGCAAGGAGACGTGAAACAGAACGGAAACACGTTAATATGGAGCGATATCCAACAAAGAAGTCTAAGAGATCATGTCAAAAGAACGTTGTAGTGGCTACTCTAGTTACAGACACGTGAATTTGGTTATTTTTCAGTCAGTTGGTTCACTTCTCAGGACGATCTTGCTCTGATACCATCTTGTAACAACCCGATTCCCGAATCCCTACAAGACACGAGAATCGGACCGACTCGAATAATCCCAAGACCCAGTCGTCCGACGAGAAAGTAACCAAAAGAGCAGTAAAATAAACCACATTCACCATGTATATAACTAGCAGTAACAAAATACAGCAGTAAAGGAAAGAAACACTACAGTATACACCACCACAACAGTAGAGAAATAAACATGTACATAACATGAAGCTTACAATAAATAGAGTACAGGGAGTAACAGAAAATTGCTCACTACTGCGGAAAGAAAAGTACAGAAGGTACTACAGATAACTCTACTGGGCTCTACTAGGCCCAGCGCCCTCCGCAGCCGCTAACTCTGGCTGCTCAACACCTGATCCTAAAAAGGTAACAAGGGTGACACGTCAGCGAAAAGCTGAGTAGAGTGGCAACTAAAAGCTAGAAGAAGCAGTAGAGTGGACAGTAGCGGTTATGTTTTTACTTTATTTATATCTTTCCATTTATTTACTGTTGATTTATTTCTCAGATCCTTCTCTTGATCTTGAATGTTCCTCGTGGGAACGATCTTGATTGCAATCTTTTCCTAAAAGTAAAAGTAACACGTGGTGCTCTCCTGGCCGGGAGAGTCCCCCGTGGTGGTCCTACCGTCAGTCAACCACCTCAAGGTCGTTGACAGACGTAACGGTGACTATGACACGTGTGATAGACGCACGGGTAGCTACCCCGCACTGGAACACGGTCAGTCGTTTCCGTTAACGGGTGTGCCCAAAGCACAGAATGGAACCAGTATAGGGCAGAGCCCTCTCAGTAACAGGGGTCCAGCCCCTCCACGGTAACCAAACTGGGGTCTTGCCCCTCCATAGTCCGCGCACCCTCGCCTGACTACCCTGGTTTGCCCAGTGGGCCTAACAAGTCGGTGTAGGAGAGCTAGCAAAACCCCGGGGCCCGTGGGGTAGCTAGTGCTCTCCCTACACTAGTAGCTCTCCTCGGTATTGTGTACACGAGGGCCAAAAGTCGGTACAAAGTGGCCAGTCCTAACCCCGGGTCCCTGGGGCGGCTAGCTCCGCTCTGCACTAAACAGGGGGACAGTCGCTCTCCTTGGTACTCCGTACTCAAGGGCCAGCTCACCTCCCCAATTCTATTCCATTCCCTTTCTAGGAGTTCTACTCCTCATTCCCCGTAGGGTTCAAGCTCTTTTAACTCAGCCAATTCAGGTTTCACCGTTCTAGCTTATGTCCATACAATTCATGTTCTCAATCGCAATTATCCATTTATAACAGGCAGCTGTCAACCAATTTACAGGCAGTTATTATTTCCTTTCCACTTTTCCAAGACTGCAATGTTTATATAATCAACTAGTTTTCCAGTCCTAGGATTCATGCCGTACCCTAGGATCTAGCATTCAATCTAGTTTTCGAGTCTTAGGATTCATACAATACCTTAGGATCTATCATTCAATCTAATTTCTCAGTCCTAGGGTTCATGAAATGCCCTAGACTCTATTAGTTGTTTCATAATTGTACAATTTTTGTTAAATAAATTAAAGGGCCACTCTACCCGCAAAATCGGGAGTACTGGGGGTGTAGTCGGCAATCTCGCGCGCCTCCGCAACCCCCAGAGCTGCAACGGAACAAGGTCCTAACACAAGGATTAACACAAGGAGTTTCTCAGAATAGTATACAATTACTGTAAACAGGTAGATGAAATAAATCCAGAAAGAACGAAACTTGAAACGAGGAAAACAGACTCCGAACGGACCCTAAACGGGCTAAAAATGACGAGTCTGTCCAAAATCAGACGTCTGGAACTTCTTCCAGACGTCTTAAAACGTCGATCAAGTAATACCTCAGTCTGCGCAGTCCTTCAGACGTCCAGAAGTCCGCTGGATCGTCTGGTCTTGGCTTCTAGACGTCCGATTGTCACCCGGACGTCTGGAGATCCTCTCCGTCGTCTGGTACTGTGGCCAGACGTCTGATCCGTGTGGGATGGCGAGCCCTCGCGCCCTCCCGAACAGAACCTGCGCACACACGCAACCGCTCTCATCACGAAGAGGCACAGAGAACGCGGTGGACGGCTGCATGGCCGTACACACGTAAAAAGGAGAAGATAGGAAATTATTGTACCTGTAAGACATTTGGACCGTCCTCCAGACGTCTTCGGCGTCGTCTGGACGTAAGTCCAGACGTCTGATTCTGGGAAATTTTCCCAGAATCAGAACCTGGTTCGCTCTCTGCCTGCGATGCACGGCCGCGTCGCGTCGTGTCTGCCTGCTGCCTGAGCTGCAGCAGCTCCTCCGCGACACCCACGCCTGCTGCTCCTCTGCCGGTCGGCTCTAGCTGCCCCGGCAAGCTCGCACCCTCGCGGTCGATCTTCTTCCTTCCTCTCGCAACTCTCCTCCTTCCCGCACGCTCGCTGCGGCCGCTGCTGCTGCACTTGCTCGCTCACGCTCTCGCTCGCTCGCAGGGAGAAGGAGAAGATGAAGGCGGATGGAGTGAGGGTGAGGGAGAGGGGAGCGTTTTATAAAGCATTCGCGGGGAGAGAGAGAGAGGGAAATGCGACGCCTGTAGGGAGAGAAGCGAAGACGAAGGCGGCAGGTTCAGTCTGGTCGCGCAGGCGCGCAGACTCGAACCCGTACGCCGAAAAAATTTATTACCAAACGTTTGGGAAGGGTTCCAGACGTCTGGCCAGTTTTCTGGGCCACTTTCCAGACATCTTAAACTACGTCTGCTGCCCACGTTCGTAACAGATTATATGAAAACTCTTGCAAGGATCTGCCATAGGCCAAGACTAAAGGGCAACTTGACCTAAGAACCACTCAAGTCGGGAAACTTGGTAAAGTTGGAAAAGGAATTAAGAGGCCATGTGAAGCACAGATCCTGATTTAGTCCCAAGTCTTCCATCTGACCTCTCCTCTTAATGTTTGATGTCACGGGGAGATCCCAAAAATCAAGGCAAATAAAGACTTGCAAACTCTCACCTTGAAGTGAAGAGCAGCCAACTTTTACCTTCTTTGCTTCTAGGTGCCATGTGGCAAATATGATGTCTATAAGGATGCTCATAAAATGATGGAAAGAGGTCTCCATTTTATGTGTAAAGAAAGGCTACAATAGCAAATAGTATATGGAAGTTTTAGCCATCAAGAAAAGCTTCTATCCCCTTGGGCTTGTTCGCCAAGCCATCTATGAAACAAATACCACTCTAGGAACGATGCATCAAAGGCTGTTATTCATTAGAGTATTTGCATTTGTTACGACCCGAGACCCCACCCTATTAGGGACTCGAGCCGATTCATCAAATACCCAAGATCTAGCCATTCATCGCATACACATAGAATAAATAAAACATCAACCGTGCATCACATCACAAATAAGCATGGAATAACAGGAGGAAAACAGACAAAAAAATATATTATTCAAATATTCATAGCCATCAGAATACAGATATAAATTGTAAGAAAACAGAACAAGTATTGGAATAACTAGCAGGGTACTACAGAAATCGAACAAGAAAGAACACAACTAGGGACTACAACCACTACTACCAGGCTATAGCGCTACACTCGAACCGGCACCATTAGCTCTTATAGCCGTAAAGCCTGGCTATAACTCTCTAAGACCTGAGTACGGAGTCCACAGAAACATCAGCGAATGCTGAGTATAGTAGTAGAAATAGCAGAAAGAGAACAAAGCTAAAGAAACCACAAAAAGAAAAGAAAAGTGGGTATTGTTCTCATTTATTTTAATTTAGCTTTTATTGATTCCAATATCTTTGCCTTAATTACCATCATTTAGGTCATTTTTTGTCCAAATCAGTTTCCTCAGAAGGCACGAGGAGATCTCACTGCAGTGTCCTAGATGATAGATTACATACGGCTCACCCACTTGGCCGAGAGGGCAACCTGTATCCGCTCCATCGCCTAGTTAACCACCTCGGGGTCTTAGCTAATTAGGTGAAGTGGTGATTATGATTCGTGTGATAAACATGTGAGGAGTTATGATAAATGCCAGTTTATCATCATTCTTATGCATTAAAACAAACCTAGCTCTTAGGATTTTACTTCACAAATGGATTTTTTGGGCTGCATTTAAGCATAATTAGGTTAGGCATGCATTGCACTTTTTATTGTCTTTTTAATGTGTTTTTGTGAGAATTAGGGATATACAGATTGTCAGATCCCTAAAACCCTAGCACTCATGAAGGAAATTGGTGAAGAAGAAGCCCAAACCAGCTGGAACTCAGCTTGATCCAGCTCACCATAGCTGGAATCCAGCTCACTTAAACTAGGGTTAGCTCATTCCAGCTCCATTCAGCTCATCTCAGCTAAATGGCAACTCAAGAGAGCTCATCTTAGCTCACCTTAGCTCAAGTCAGCTCATATCCAGCTCAACTTAGTTGAGTCTAGCTCATCTTAGCTCCCATCAGTTCACTGGGAGCTCTAGCTAGCTCAACTGAGTTGACTGGAGTTTACCCCAGCTCAAGTCCAGCTACATCTAACTCCACTCAACTCCAGCCAGTTGAAGATGACTTCATCTCAGCTAAGGAAGCTCAAGTTCAGCTCCTTGGGACTTAGCTTAGTTCAACTTAGTTGAGCTAAGCTACCTTAGCTACTCCAACTAGCTAGGTCCTCCTCGAAAGCATTAGACTTAGCTCACCTTAGCTCATTTTAGTAGAACCCGGCTTGCTTTAGCTTGGCTTAGCAGCTAGCAAAGAACTAGCAAGCTAAGTCAGCTAAAGTAGCTCCATGCTACCCTCTTTAGCAGCTGCCAGCTCAAGTTTAGCTTCGGACTTCTCTTGTCCAGCTCCTCCCCTCAAACCCTAGCTCCAATTGCCTCCTCTTCTACTCTATTACCATCTAAGCTAGCTTAGCTAGCTTAGCTTAGCTATGCTCCAGCTCCCTTGGCCATCCACCACCCTAAAACCCTACCTAACTAGCTTCACCAAGTAGCCCAACCTAAGTCCACCTAAGCTCTACCTAGTCCACCCCTAAGTTGGCGCCAACATAGCCACCTTTCACCCCTCAACCAACCAACAAAAGACACAA
This sequence comes from Thalassia testudinum, assembly GCA_037157565.1. NCBI lineage: Eukaryota > Viridiplantae > Streptophyta > Magnoliopsida > Alismatales > Hydrocharitaceae > Thalassia > Thalassia testudinum. The sequence goes on along the minus strand of JAZHRO010000051.1, from coordinate 37,064,090 downwards.
AAAATTGGCGCCAAACCTAGCCCTAACCACCTCCCTTTTGGTGCCAACTTATTCCCCCATCTACACCCTACACCTACCTTCTCCAAGCCATATCCACCTCACCCCCATTCTAGAAGCCTTCCCTTTGGCGCCAAACCTAGGCTCCCCTTCATGGTTGGCGCCAACACCTTGCATCCCTTAGCCACCATAACTACCCCCTACAAGTCCCTTGAGTTGGCACCAAATGATCTCCACCATAGGATCCTTAACCACCATTCCAAATCCAATCCTAGCCACCCATCCAAAGGACACGCCAACCCCCCATCTCCACCTCTATAAAAACCCTCCTAACCACCACTAAAACCTCATCATCCATTTAGTTAATTTCCACCCTACATCCACCCTAACCTACGGCCAAGGAAGGAGAAGAAGAGAAGAAGATTAAGGGGGCATCCTACCCGCCCCCTTGGTGCCTTCTTCCCCTTCTCTCTTCTTCCTTGTGCCATGCCAAGGAGGAGGACTTCTACAACTTGGAGGACTACCAGGCATTGGAGGAGAATTGAAGGTGCAATCAACCACCTTGGAGAGCATAGGGCATGCCCCCTTTGAGGGCTTGTCTTGGAGGTCGTCACCTTGAAGGAGCTTTACAAGGAAGGAGTTGGAGGACTTCTTTTTAAGCCCAGAAACTACTAGGCTTGGAGCAAGAAGCCTCTATCTCTTCTTCACCACCATCATCATCAGGAGGACTAGTGTTTTTACTTTTTGTATTTTTGATTTCTAGTAGTAGCATTCCTCTACTATGGTTTTGTAAAACATTTTACTCCTCTAGTAAAGTTTCCTTTACTTAATTATTTTTCTCGCAATTTTACTTTTACCTTAGTGTAATCACCCCCTCTCTCTAATTACTCTAGGTTTCCACCTACCTAGGGTGACCTTAGAGAGAGGAATTACTTGTCACTTAGGTTTTAGTGGAGTAATTTTTTGTGTTAGTCATCTTCTCGCAATCAAATTCGCATTGCTTTAGTTATTTCAAACTATAAAAATCATATATTTGAAAAGACAAAAAAGAAAGGCGATTTCCATTTCTAAGCAAGAGACGTATTTTTACAAACATATTGCCTCCTTGGACGACTCTAGACACTTCCCTATCTAGGTTTTATAAATTTAAGAGTTGATCGGTTTTACACGTTACAACGACGTATTTTACAAACTGCTTAAAAACCTCATCAAGCTACCCCCGCATTGACACATGGTTAGTCCTTTCCATTACAGGGTATGAGAACAAAAAGCCCAACCTCTCATAACAGTAAAGCGTACCCAACACCCCACTACGCCATTGGCCAAACAGCCTGTCAAACGAGTCACAGGGAGGCTAGCTCACTCCATGAGCTAGTTTCTACCCGTAACAGGTATAGCTGGCCTCACCATTGATGTCGGGCACAAGTATTGACTTTTAGTCAATATCACATACTTCCATATTCAATTATCCATTTTCAAGTCTTTTCGTTATGTTACATAAGACTTATTATCATAATTCATATTTGTTTAGTCGATTCTGTTTGTTTGATTTTCACATTATCTTCCACATATAACATTTTTCACAGGTCTTTATTCACATACAGCATCATTATTTTCGGTGGATTATACAAAAAGCTTACGTAATTTAATTCATTAGCCCAACTTGCATAGTTATTTAATTCATCAATGATAGCTAATCATTTAACCAGTATAGATTTTCCATTTAGTAATTAAGTGATTCAAGTACCCAAGGTAAATATAATATTATAGGTCAAGACTCATATACTCAACAAAGAGAAAAGTAGGATGTAAGATATTACATAATATTTTACCAAATAATTATTTGAATATGAGGAGAGTAAGGCGACTACTTTATTTAATGGGTCATGGGTAAGAGTTGTATTTAAGAAATTAATACAATTAATTTTTATACAAGGAATCTTTCCACGATCTCTATCAAGCACTACAATTATATTTTTATTTATTATAATATCAATACAAAAGGGACTCGATACTCACTAGGCAAGAGAGGTGTAACGATTGCACATAACATAATTAAACACTTTATGAACATTAGTATTGCCATTCAAGGCGAGAAGGTAGAGTTATTTTACTTAAGGTCATCGAGGGTCACGGTGACTCCGAGGAACATGTCGAAGACTTATCGGACTCGGCAAACGGTCTAGGTGTCTACTTCTAATTAAAATGAGAACTTATCAAAACATACATAGTATGAAACTCAAGGGTATAATTGCAATTTACCACTTCAGATGGGAAATCAGATCCTGCCATGTAAAGTATGGCCCAACATGGTTCCAATTGTGGGTGGCTCACTGGAATCAAACTTCGGTTATTCCCTGAATTAAATAAATAAGGAAACAACAGTAAGGGAACTATATGCAAATTGTAATTCTTATAGTTTAAAATTTGAAAATTTTAGCTTAGACCCCTTCCCCTTACCTTGTTCATGCCTCCTTCACTTTTGACGCATGGATGGTTCACGTAGCGTAGGCCCGTGAGAGGTCGTGCGAGGGGAAGGAAGTTGAACCTCTTCACGTTGGCCGGTTGGCCTTGATGGCTCCCGAGCCTCTTGTCGGTGATTTATAGACTCCTCTTCATCTAAGGCCTCGAAGAGACCCTCCCTCCTTCCATCTTCAACTCCATGGGTGCAAGCACCAATGCACCCATACCCATGCTAGAGTGATGCCGACTGTTGGCCATGGTCATCTCCACTCCGCCCCCCATGGTATGATGCCTCTCCTCTCTTAACCAATCGCCACAATGGAGTAATCGTGCATGTAAGGAAAGAAAAGGAGGAAGGGAGAGAGTTTCACCTAGCTGTCGTGTGCTTTCTTCCCCTGTCGACGTTCCCGCACTCTTGTCGACATCGATGCTGTGGTCTTGCGTTGAAGGAGATAAGAGGAGGAAGGAGAGCCCCTTCCCTTTTCTCCCATCGATCTCTCTCTCTCTTCGATTTTCTCTCCATATTGTGAAGACATGAGAAAAGAGAAAGGTGGCGGTTGGCTTTGGGTTTAATAGATCTTAGGAGGACCCATTAGGATTTAAAGGTTTACAAAATGACATGCATTCCCCTAAGTTAGATTCATGTAGCCCACGATCCCACGTGAATCATTTTTTGCATAGAATTTGCCACATAACTCGAATTTTTAGAAAATTAGTATTGTTAGAATTAAGCTTACGTCAAAAAGAAACCACTACAACAAAATATACAAAAAGTGACGAATAGATAACAATGATTAGCAGCATTCATCGTTATATTTAAATATATCAATAATTTTAATTATTTATTATGATTATTTTAAAAATAATAATACTTTTAATTATTTGTTATGATTTCTTTTAAAATTAACAAAGATTATTTTTATTCGTCGTTATGCATTTATTAACAACGAACAAAATCATCGCCATTCTATTTCACTAGATAATAAAGGATATTTTTTATAACTTTTCTAAAACCCCCTAAAATTCCTCTCCTTCGATTCTTTCTTCACCTCTTCCCCTTAACTCCTCCCCTCACTCGCACACAGATGACATCTCCACCTACCTTCACCGACACCTCCACCTCACCTCTCTGATCCCTCGACCTAGACCTCCATCGTTGATCCCTCGACCTCGACCGCCACCGCCGATCCCTCGACTTCGACCTCACCTCACCGATCCCTCGACCTCGACTGCCACCGCCGATCCCTCGACCTCGACTGCCACGCCGATCCCTCGACCTTGACTGCCACCACCGATCCCTCAGGCTTGACTGCCACTGCCGATCCCTCAACCTCCCCTTGACCTTGACTGATCCCTCGACCGCTATCACCGATCCAACAAAATCTCACACGATCCCCATCCTCGTCGTGCTATCGCCGCCACGGCATTGCCTCCATTGCCATCGCCCCATCCTCGACGTGCCGCCACAATCGCGAGCTCTCCACCACCGCCCTAATCTCTACCCTCGCTAAGGTGAGCTTATTCTTGTCTAAAATAAGCTCCCATCTTAGCAATCTACAAACCTAGATTTGTACTCCAAGAGGCTCTCTATTGCCACATTCATATCCTAGATTGTGCATTCTCAAATAATCAAACATTTTCTGCCTATTCCATTCAGTTAAACTTTGTCAAGCTCAAGTTTAATATGTTGGTGCAGTGTACAGTCATTTCTCAGCAAATTCGTTTGTAAACCTGAATTATAGCATTTGAGCCAATAGCCCGTTATCCCATGGTTCGAGTAAAATGGGGTCAAAAGAAGCAAATTCCACCTAAACAGGATTGGTTTATGATGTCAAGGTTTCAAGAAACCAATTAATCAACCTGAGAAAGAGACTGAGTGATAAAGTGGAAAAGGCTCTATTCATCCATTAGATAGCCGTAGCATCAAGACTAAACCTCATGAATCCCCAACAGGATTGGTTTATTCTGCATACCTACTCTTGTTTTCCAAACCAAGAAAAGTTGGTCCTTTCACTAATTGAAAAACAAATCGTGTAAACAAAGTAGCTATTAGCAGTTGTTGTTAAAGATGCATGCACAAGTTTATAGTCGCCATGTTCCAATTATGTAGGGATCTTTTAATGATAGTGATGTTCCAATTAGATAGAGTCTTCTAATGACAGCATCGGTAAATAATTATGACTGCATAGAAATTGTATTGGGCTTAGTTAAATATATTACTAGTGTCATCATGGCAGAAATGTTTTTTATTTTTTTGAGAGGATGGTAGAAATGTTTTAAATGTAGCAGATATGTGTCACTGTACACATTTTCTAGCGAATTATACATGAGGAAATGTTTTTGTTGGGGTTGGTAGATGGTTGGCGCTCTAATGTACCTTGTAACCACTACTTCCTTTGTCCATCCATTTTGATTTAGACCTATAGGGATTAAGCACAACCTATATCTCCTGTTGGTATTTGGCTAGGGACACACTAATGTTGCATTTCACTCAAGTTAGCTTACTTATAAACTTTTTTTGGATATGAGGTCCTTTCAATCTAAACATGATTTGCCCAAAGGACACCCTCGTGCTCAAGCATGGGATGATGCATTAAGTAACAAGGCTATCTTTAAGTCTCCTAAGGCAATATATGGAGGCATTCAAGTGTGCTTCCCTCAGTTCTTAGAACAAGGTAATTTGATAACCTTCGAATTGAAGTCGGTAAATCTATGGAAGTTCATTTCTTTCACTCTTGTTAGTCCTTGGTGCTACCTCTTTTCTATTGCTTGCTGGTGAGACTCAAATAGGTTTTGTTAATATAGTGATATTATCATTGAAGTTATTGTAGTGAGTTAACCTAAATCGAGTTTAAATAGCTTCACAAAATTTTTAACCTGGCCTACTTAATTTTATCTTAGTCGCTTTTAAGCCTAGGGTCAAACTCAGGGAGGCGGGAATTTGAAGATCAAGGAGTTTCTACGCCTTGCCTAAAACGTATCTCTTTCTTGCGTTATTATGTTTTTTTGGTTTTTCTATTTTTAAGATTTTTTTGTTGGTGATAATGTTGTTTTGAGGCACACCCTCAAAATCAAGTCCTTGGCCTTGAGTCAAATGGTTCTTGACTTGTAGCCAACTCAAGGTTCCCAGAAATCAATCTTGTTATTCGCAAGACCAAGTACCTGCAAGACAAGAATTATCTTTTCTCTTTTACTCTTTTTTTTCTTTTTAATAGCAAGAAATAAAAGATAAATGAAAACATGGTAGATTGCTAGGAACACTTAGCTTAATATATATATATATATATGTATAGATATATAGTAGATACAAAATATGTATATATGTATATAGTTATATATTATGTATATAGGGGTGGGGGTGGAAGTGGAGATGGAATGTAGTACAGTGTCAAGTTGGTCTACATCTAGTAAGACGCAACCAACAAGACTGAGTACCACGTGAAGTGTGGAGCGGATGTGTGGGAGTGAGGGTGGAGTCGCTTGCTTTGCGCGGATATCGAGGAATATCAGCAATTGGTGTGAATATTCCCGCGATATGATGCGCGGTAGAGGGTTGGGTGCACGGGAGTATGGGTAGTGTTTGTGAAGTGAATAGATGGATATGGGTAGGTGGATGAATATGTGTGTGTGTGTGTATATATATATATATATATATATATATATATATATATATGTGTGTGTGTGTGTGTGAGTGGATATATATATGTGTGTATGCGTGAGTCTATGAGGGTGTGTGTGAGTGTACGAGTGTGTGTGTACAAGTGAGTGTGTGTGTATATGCTGGAGGATGAGGGGAGCGCAGCAGATAAGCCATCTACCGTGCTGCCTCGTTGTCTGATGTGCACAGACGCACGGGCACAGGAGAGAGAGTCTGTGGTGCGCTGAGGAGCGCCTGCGCTCTCTTCGTGCGCGGACGGGTGCGGGTGAGCGCAGTGCAGCGCACAGCGCTGCGGGCAGGTGAGGTGCGAATGGGTGCAGGCGACTGGCTAGCGTGGGTAGCGAGCAAGGAGAGAGAGCGCGAAGCCGCCGGCTAAGTGAGAAGCGAGCCGGTGGCTATAGTGTCATGCTAAGACGCATGAACAGTAGCTACAGTGCTACGCAGAGCGGGCGACCGGTAGTGGCCAGTTCTGCGTACGCGGACGTGCTGTGGAGCGCCTGTGCGCGCGGAAAAAAGCTGTGCACGTCCTACAGGCACGCGCACGGTGGCTGGTGGAGCTACAGGCAGGCGTGCGGTGCTATTGGAGCTTCTGAGCTTGCGAGCTTGAATCTTTGGCAATGGCGGAGAAGATGATTGGCAGTAAAAACAAAAGGGGAATCCACCACGCCCACCTGGTCACGAAAGAGCTGGGCGGTGGTGGAACTCACAGTGGTGGTCTGAGACCACTGTGGGTTTTCTCTTGCCCATGGTGTGCCTTTTCTCAGTGAGAAGAGGTACTGTGTATGGAGAGGGAGAGGGGAGGAGGTTGGCCCAAGGTGACGGTGGATCTGAAGGTGTCTGCAGGTGTATGAAAGTGCATGCTCGCACAAGGGAGAGAGCAAGGCATTATAAAGAGGAGAGGGCATGCCACAGCCATGTTGCTGGTAGCGCACATCCTACCATGCTGTTGGCAGGAGAGGTGCGAAGAGGTGCGCATGCTCCATGCCCTGTAGCTGCGCGAGAAAGAAAATTTGAAGTAAATAAAAAATGAAAATGGTGAAATTGCAATGCCGCACTTGAGGAAGATGTTAATTAATAGATGATCAATTATTCACACTCTCCTCCCCTCTTTATAAATGCATGCAGGCACCTATTTACAAATGCAATTACAGCTACATAAGATGCAATGGCAGTGCTAGAAAATAACACAAGATGACATATTTAGTGGTGTATTTTTGCTGTGCAGACATTCCTCCATGCCTATCTTTTGCTAGTCCCTAGTAAAACATTTTGTATTGTATCTAGAAATGATCTTAAGCTAAGGATTCTTTTCTGAAGCGATATGGATGTGCTTATCCGTTGGATATTGTGAGAACCAATTGCAGAGAAGACTACCAGTACTTTAAGTATTACATGACATAGACTATCTCTTGACTAACCTAGACTTTTGATATTGAAAATTTAAGTACGATTTCCAGGACTTAGAAGGTTTTGCCATGCTCGAGAGCTCAAGATATTATGGTTTCTGCATAGTGAAGAATCAAGACTGACCAGATGAACATTAAGACTCAAGCCTAGGGTTTCACAAATTTTTTAAGTGCAGGTTGGTCCCAGTTTCAACTCATGTCTTCGGATTGACCCTTAAAAAGATGATGGAAAACTCAACCCCTATTTTTATTGCTTTTGTGGCTCAAGGAATATATGGTAGAAACATGGTATTTGTAACGTGCCCTGAAAAGCTTTTTGGAGAGAAGAATTTACAAACATTTGAAAAATATACTGACTTATTTGCAAGATTTTTCTCTGTTTTTTTTTTTTGAAACAAGTGTTAGTATATCTCTTACAACTTTATTTGGAGGAGCACACATTTTTGGTGGGAGAGTACCTTTTTGGTGGAAAGAGTTTCTCCTAGACACAAGACTAAAGCCTGGGATAAAAAGTCTACCTTGGTTAGAGTTTATGGTAGTTGGTGTCTACGATAGCGGCGGTGATTCTGATAATGGTGGTTATTGATTGATGAAAAATATCATTAGTGTCATTGTAGTGAATTGTATGGAATACCAACCATCATTATGACAATTACATTTACTTAATTTTTACTGATTTTAATCCAGGTCGTTCATTGGGAGGCAATTATTGATTTACATTGCTCTCTAATATCAAAATTATCCTTTAATTCCAAAAAGAAGTTTTACATCTAATAAAGAATGAATGAATGAAGACTTGGTTTGACTACTCACAAAGAATTAATCAAAATGCTTGCAAAAACTAACTATAAACAAGCACCAAACACTTCATCACTATATTCTAAACTATCTCTTTATAAGTTATATTGCTAATACTTACATGAAAGTACACTACCAACTAAGATTACACAGTATACTAATTTAACTTACTAATTTGACACCTACAGTAACACATACAATAGTTATAGTGACAGATGTAAGCATCGCTAGATTCCAAAAAATACAATATACAAACTAAAAGAGGAAAACCAGGATCTGTAGCGACGGTTATGGCGACGTTTTGTTCTGTTAGTAAATGTATGAATTTATTTACATAAAAGCAATTGGCTATACCATATATATATCCTTTGTATCTGTATTCACTTTCTGATTCACTATACGTATTTACATCTCTCTCATTCCACACTACTCTTCTTCTGTCATTCTTCTTCTTCTTTGTTTTATTCTGCATTAACAGTTTTCACACACTGCGGCATATAGGTGATTAGCTACAGTCATTAGTCCTCTTAATTAATAAAAAATGTGTTTAATTTACGGGCACACTTTTCGAGGGATACATAGCACCCAGAGGGTGGGACCAAACCTCTACTAAGTGCGCCCTAATTGTCATATCAAGCTCAGATCAGGGGCTTCCTCAGCCCGTGCACACACACACTTCCCCGCACCCCCGGCCTCACATGCTCATTCAAATGCTCAAGTATATGCTCAGATCGTATAAGGCTGTATTATTTCAGGCGCCCGGCGTCCGTGACGACCATGCCTTAATATAACAAAATATATTTATATAACAGCGCGCACTTTGCAGTGCATGATGTGGCGCTATTCGAGCACCGCATCTACGCTGAAAATGTGTGCGGCTGCTCACCAAAGGTGATTTTGGCCCTCATTTCGAGGGCCATAATTTATTTTAAAATAAAAATAAACTATGGGAAAATGAAATATTTATATAATACTATACAATTGTAAACTTAATTTGAAATTTTAATTATATTTACTATATAAATAAATTAACTAAAGTATACAGTTTTTACACATTGATTTTGATGTTTAATTCTTTAATTACTTATAGATTAGCTACTATATGATCTAATTGGCCTTATTCAGAGTTAGTATACATGTATAAGTATTTTATAAATATTTTTATTATATTTTTTAGATTTAATTTCTGTTCTATTTACATTTAAATAGCAGATTTGAACTGTTTTACTTATAAATTAAGTTGAAATGATATAATAAGATATAAACATACTTCAATTAACTCAAATTACTTAAAATACATTAGTCTAAGTATACAGATTCAGTTAACTTAATTATAATTCTAAATTACTAATTTATCTAATTTAATCTAATAACTTAGATATTAACTTAATAAATTCATTATTTATTATGTATAAAGAATTAAATTAAGGTACAGGATTTTATTTACTTATAATCTATATATATACAGTTTTATTGCTTAATATTGTTATTTAAACTGTCTATCGATTTATTTAGTCTAAGAATACATATAAGTTAGTTTAATTAATAAATAGTTATATAATTAATATATATACAGTATAATCTAACTTAAATATCCAATTTACAGTATGCAATATATACATAAATTATTTGTACAGTTTATATATATATGCTACTTGTTTACGTATATAACTTAGTATAAAGCTTATATTTATAAGAGTATACTTAATATACAAAGTACTTTTTAGGTATTTTTAGAGTTTTTCACTTTTTATGATTTTTATACATATTATAGAGATAAAAGATGAGAATGGAAGAATTAGTTGAGGAGAAAGAGGTGTTTTAGATATTTTTTTAGATATAACTTCTATTATTAAGCTTCATGGTATACAAATCCATCGACTGGCAAAGTCTACCAAGTCGAGGGTTTTGTATACCATGTAACTTGGTATATGATTAGAAAACTTTCTGATCTTCGATCAGACGATTTTATTTTAATTTTTTAGAATTTATACTGAATTTTATTGAATTTCGAATCTCATCCAACCTAAGCCTTTCAAAAGATTTCTAAGAGATCCTAAAGGCTTAAGATGGATCTTAAAAGATGTAAAAAGGCATTGACTGCCTTATTTGCGGTCAGTATGAAATCTGAAAAGTATTTTACCCATTTTAATACGTTCCTTAGTTTATATCCCCTTTAATTTATGTGTTGGACAGATAAATTTAAACTGAACTACCTGACAAACATTTAGAAGAAAAATAACAAGCATTCACAGAATTGAAATTCAATTACTTATGCAGGGAAGCTTGTATACATAAGGAATACAATACAACTATATGTCAGTTATCTTCAAACTACACTTTACAGGGTTTTAAATCAGACTTTTTTTGCTACAATTTAAGACAACAGACAGCAGCAGCACGGACTATACACCAACCCTGCAGCAAATCAGATCTGATTCCAGATGGTTTAATTGCTGCTGCAGTTAGTCCATTTGGAATGAAATCAGATTTAGGAAAGGAGAATGTAGCTGCAGAGTGCAGCAACTTGCTGTGACTTCTGGGATTGTCATAATACTAAAAAAATATTCTCTCAACCCATCTGACAATGGTTTTACTTCTCATTAAAAACACTGAATGTCCCAATGCAAATGCAAGAACCCTCATCAATAAATTCGCATTAGATTAAATCAGCAAAAACACTAATCTAACTCTTCCTAATGCTATAGACAACATGTAGAAAGAGTTAAATCAATCAATTAAAATCCCCAATTCAAATCCCAGGTTTTGAAACCTTAAGGATTATTGAGATCTCCTTAGGTCAAGAAATTGTCAGTGCTCTCATCAAACACAAACTCATGGATACAAGATAAAACTTCAAATCACCACAGTGATTTTCCTTAGTTCTATCGTGCATTCAATGCATTAAAATCCTTATAAAACTCAGATTAGATTATGGCTCTTCTGAGATGAATTCTGACATTAGAAACATCTCAGATTCCTTGCCAAACAATGAACAAAAAAAAATCAGAATTCTTCAGTTTGTCAGATCAAGACATTCAAAACCCAATTAATTAAAAATCCTTGAAATCTGAGTTAAAGAAAAAATCCGACAAACTAATTACTTTTAAGCTTAGATGAGGGGCTTTTGTGAACAAAAATGAAGTGAATGGTAAGCCCTCGTATGTGCTTTTTGACGCTAATTGCAGATCTGAGGTTAAAAGCCAATCAGATATGAAATTAGGTCTGAATGAATGGGTGAAATGTGAGAAATAAGTCGTGGAAATTAGAAGCGAATATGGAAACATGGAGGAGAGAATTTGTGATCATGAACTGTGTGAAACCTTCCCCTCTGATTTGGAATGATCAGAGGAGGTGAGGGGGGAAAATTCTAGTCTAAATCTACTGCTACAGCTACACTATCATAACAGCGAAATTAAACACTACAAATTACTTTAATTCTGCTCTAAACCTACTTAACTACAGCTACAACTAATTTGCAGAATGATAAATCTACTCTAACAGGAAGAATGAGACCTATGGGTCCTTAACCGGTGGTTAAGGAGGAAGGGAGGAAGATGACTCCAGTGGAGGGAAGAGTCTGCTAGTGAGGCTCCAGGGTCGTGCTCAGGTGCTACGAGGTCCTTAGCGACGAGGAGGTCGAGAAGAAGGCGGCGATTTCACAGCCGGTGGCTGTGAAATCAGAGAATTGATGGGGAGGAGAAACTGGAGTGGACGAACGATTACTAAGAGATGTAGGAGGGAGTGATTCTTTGCGCGCGCGACCACTGAGGTGCTTAAGTAACAAGCTCAGTGGCTCAGATTACCGCGCGAGTGAGGATAACCGATGAGGCAACCAACGGCGGGGATGAGAGGAGAGGAGCGTGCGGCGAGCCAACTTGAAATCTGACCGTCAGATGGGATCTGGGGAAAGGGGTGAGCGTACGTGCCGAATCGCGCGAAGCTTCTAATCAAGTCCAATCGCAGATCGAAATCGCGAGAAGCAACGGACGATCGAGATCTGCCGTGTTCTTTGCGCGCAACAGTGCGTGCGAAGAGCAGCTGGCTGACCTCGAAATGTCGGGAAAATTGCAGGGAAGACCCCTGCACGAAGGGGTAGAAAAGTTTCGTGCAGGCCCATAAGTGAAGAGAATTGTAACCAGATGGACCCTGCATACGAAGGGGTCCCTGCGGTTAACAAGTAGGTCCAAAAAGGAATTTCCAAAGACAAGGATGTAATGAATAAATGACCTAAATGTAAACTCTATATTATAAGGCTTAAATGATGTCCAAATGCCTTCAAATTTTTATACGTGATTAATTGAACATTTAAGAAATTAATTGTACTTTTGATTTAACCTTTTAAACTTATCTATGTGTTCAATTAATGTATAGATCACCATTTATCCTTTATCTTCAGAATATCTCATTTTGTGACCTAATTATGAAATTTTAAAACAGAGTAGAGGTTTTAGGTCTTTTTCTTTGATTCTCACACTTAACCCTTTTTATCTGTTAATTTGATGTTGTTTAGCCCAGTGTCTAGCTTAACTTCAGCTTTTTAGCTATGATGAGTAGCCACTCATCACGCGCACAGGTAAGGATTCCACCTTCCCTAATGAACACTAGGGTTGTATCCTATGTTCACCTGGTCTTTCTTGATATGTGTAATGTGAACCAAGATTACTTAGGCTCTCAAGTAGAAGCAAACCAACGAATCTTGTACTGATGACTCAGGTACAAGAATATGTCCTTAGGAGAGATTTCGATCTATTTTATCAATGCTCAAGTGAATTAAGCAAAACCTGAGCGAATCAAGCTTCTGTGGCTTGGAAAGTCTTCAAAATAGTGGTTGAATATGCATAACACTTATTGTATTTTTGTTTCAGCCTTCAGATCATTGCTCAATACCCTTCTTTTTTTTTTTTGAAATAGGCTATGTGTTGGTGCTAGAGCACCACGATCATTTGTTTTGATGATAACAAAACACGTGTTATTTAACATTTGCAATTTGAGTCCTAGATTTCAGGTCAATTGCAAATGAAGACGTGTTTAGACGGAACTCGAGCTCGCATCCAGGACGGATTGGAGGAGCTTGACGGAAAATAGAGGAGGTTCGCGTGGAGCGAAAGATTGGAGATGGAAGACAAGAAGAATAGGATAGATTCTTTTTTATCCTTTCATGTATCTCTTGTATTTATTTTCTTGCTCTTTATTTTCCTTAGACATTATGTTAAAGAGCCTCAAAGAACCCTAACAGTAGTCCTAGGAACACCTGCACAACCCTAGGATACGTAGGTTTTCTGTAGAACACTTAGAAAACCAATATAGGGTTAAAACTGACTTTCCAGACGTCTAATTCACGAATCAGACGTCTGATAAAGGATTTTAAGACGTCTGACTGTTGTTTCAGACGTCTGATAACTGTTAGGCTGGACATAGTTAGTTCTGTCTGATGAATTCAGACGTCCAGACCTTATACCAGACGTCTTAGGAGACGTCTGATGACTTTGCCAGACGTCCAGTTAGTGGACCGTTGGCTGGCTTAGAAGACACTCAAGAATATGACCGTTAGAGCCTTATCAGACGTCCATAGGACTTCACAGACGTCTGATAAATGACCGTTTTGCCTCGGCTGACCCAAAATCTCTTCTCAGAGATTTTCTAGCCGTTGCAACGTTTGGAAATCAATTCCCACGGTAAAAGTAGGTTTCCAGACGTCCAGACTTAGTGCCAGACGTCCTCTATGTCGTCTGATGGACTTGTACAAAAACCCTGTTTAGATCTGATTCAAGTCAGGGAGAAACCCGCATAGAATCAGACGTCTGACCTTGGAATCAGACGTCTTAAAGTGGCCTTCCAGACGTCTGATGCCAGAGTTAGACGTCTGATAACCCTGTGAAGTGTAATCATTGTCCTGATTTCGGCCTGATTCTCTTGGGCTTTGCACCCAATGGCTATGGAAGCTTTTCCAAGCCTTCCAAAGCCTTCCTAAGTCCTCTATAAATAGAGGGGAACCTTTGTAAACAAAAACACACAAGACATACACTTAGAAACACCGAGAGACACCTTGTAATACACTCTCACACTCTTGTGTCCAAGAAGCTCTTGCTCTCTAAGCTCAAGCTCCATCATCTTGAGAGCATCAACCGTTGCGCACCCGCTCTCCCGGCGTTGTTAACGAGAGCGACGTAGCGCCATCGCGTGGCACACGCACCGCGTCATCATTGACGCACTCCTTGCAAAGGGGAGTTTCCTATTTCCTATAGAAGCTAGGTTTAATTTTGTTGGCTCTATAGGACTGTTATTTTATTTTATCTTTGTATTTTGGTTGGGTATTCGCTTTGCGAATTCCCGTCTCCTTCGTGGGACAAAATCCTTCTCGTGGAGAGAAGGGGTTGAGGAACGCTACCCTCGTACTTGTAGCGTGGTTGTATTGAGGTTGAATCACCCTCGTTCAAAGTGATTCGGTTAGTGGATTTGATCAACTAGGTTGATCGGAAAATCCTAACTCGAGAGGGTTAGGTGGTGGTTTTCACCCGGTTTGGGTTTCCACCTAAAAATCTTTGTGTACATTTTGTGATTGCCTATTTTTGTGAGATTGCTTTTTATATTTTTATTTCCGCAATTTTATTACGTCACCCCTCCTGGTAGGGACGAACCTTCACTATGTACATATTTATAGATGGATATGTATAATGGAAGCTGCATGATACCATATAATATCCTGATCCTATGGATGCCTATCCACCTCCTCATGCCAAATGATGCTATGTCCTCATATGCATGCAGGGTAAAATAAGGTCCAAGGATTAGGGAACGAGAACTGACGTGCAAGGTATATAGCCGGGTGGTAGGGTGGGTGGTGAAGTGAAAAGTGAAGAAGTGCGAAGTGAAGTGACATGGAATTGTGTAAGTGATAGTGGAGCAGTGTTGCTGGGGTGCCTCCCAACTAACGTTGAATTTAATGTCCCCAGCTGGACTCAGAGTGAGGCACAAAGTTAGTTACCCTCCAGCAGGGCAACAGTTTCACCAACGGGGGCAGGTTCATGAATAAGATAGGGTTTTATCGCTTCCCATTGATCGTAAATTTATGCCCAGATTTGGGATCTTAAATTTCAACGGCCCCGTTGGGAAATGGTCTTGAGATTAAGGACCAGTCCATTTGGACTTCAATTTCCCTGGAAAGAATTTGTGTTGGGCATTGTAAAGCCAAACTTGCTGAGTTGGCTCAAATTCCTTTCGCCGAATTCGACTGTCGTGAAAGACCTTAGTACGTTATTTGAAAGTTAAGACAGAATCATAGGCTTCACGGCGAAGCTCTTCTAGCTCCTGGAGTTGGAGTTTCCTTTCTCGGCCACACAGGTCTGAGTCGAGGTTACATTGGCGAATCGCCCAGTAAGCACGGTGCTCCAACTCCATGGGCAAATGACAAGGCTTCCCGTAAACATTTCTATAAGGAGACATTCCAAGAGGAGCCTTGAAGGCGGTCCAATACGCCCAAAGTGCGTCAAGCAGCTTGTCGGACCAATCCTTACGGTCAGGTCGAACCGTTTTCTGGAGAATTTGCTTGATTTGCCAGTTCGACACCTCAACCTGGCCGTTCGTCTGATGATGATACGGAGATGCGATACGATGGTGGACTCCATATTTCCTCAAAAGTGCTCGAAAAGATGCATGGGTAAATTGGCTTCCTCCATTAGAGATAATGGCTCGAGGAATCCCACAGCATGCAAAAATGTGATCTTTAACAAATCGAGTAGATATGACATGGTCAGCATAGCGCGTGGGAATAGCCTCGATCCATTTTGAAACAATCAACAGCAACGAGGATGTACTCAAAGCCGTTGGAAGGAAGGGACCCATGAAATTGATTCCCCAAATGTCAAAGATTTTGGCAGCTTGGATGGGTTGCAAGGGTATCATGTCACGACATGACATTGATCATAACGACTGGCACAGAGTGCAATGTTTAGCATAATTGTGTGCATCCTGGTGAAGGGAGGGCTAAAAGAAACCGCACTGCAATACCTTGGCTGTAGTTTTCCTCCCAGAGAAATGGCCTCCGCAGGGTTGATTGTGACAGAAGGATAGCACATTAGGGAATTCGCTGTCAGGAATATGACGGATGATCTGGTCAGCACTTATTTGAAAAAGTAGTGGATTATCCCAGAAATAGTATTTTGCTTCTGCAAAGAGACGCTCGCGCTGGTTTTTAAGCCAGCCACGTGAAAGGGAACCAGAAGCAAGGTAATTGGCAATGTCGGCATACCAAGGTTCACTTGCCACATTAATTGCTAATAGGTGCTCATCGGGAAAAACCTCATTAATCGGTAGGGTAAGTCTAATGTGGTCAAGATCTAGTCTCGAGAGATGATTAGCAACAATATTCTGAGCTCCGGCCTTATTGCGGATCTCAAGGTCAAATTCTTAGAGCAGAAGGATCCAATGAATCAGTCTCGGCTTGGCATCCTTCTTGTGCATGTGATGACGAATGGCCGTGTGGTCAATGAATACAATAAAATGCGAGCCCAGAAGGTAAGAGCGGAATTTCTTCAGCCCAAAGACAACCGCCATTTCTTTCTCAGTGGTTGTATGATTACACTGGGCCTCGTCCAACGTCTTACTGGCATAGTACACCACGAAGGGGTGTCTATCGCGTCTTTGTCCCAGGATGGCTCTGACTGCAAGGTCGAAAGCGTCACACATTAGTTCAAAGTCGATGGACCAATCAGGTGGCTGGAGAACAGGAGCCTTGGTAACAGCATCACGGAGCTGCGTGAATGCTCGTATGCAGTAAGGGCCCTTATCAAAGGGTACGTCGGTCGATAGGAGATGAGTTAAAGGTCTAAAAATCTTGGAGTAGTCTTTGTTGAATCTCCTATAGAAACTGACGTGTTCTAAGAAGGAGCGGATTTGCTTGACAGAGCTAGGCATAGGCAAATCAGCAATCACATCAAGCTTAGCTCTGTCAACTTCAATACCCCTATCGAAGATGATATTCCCGAGAATAATTCCCTCGTGTACCATAAAATGACTTTTTTCCTAAGAAAGCACGATGTTCACATTAATACATCTCTGAAGGATACGAGTCAGGTTGGCAAGACAATTATCAAATGAAAGGTCCGAAGACTGAAAAGTCATCCATGAAGACCTCAAGAAAGTCACCCACCATATCATGGAATATTGCCAGCATACATTACTGGAAAGTTGCTAGTGTGTTATAAAGTCCGAGTGGCATCCTTCTAAATGTGAAGGTGCCGAAGGGGCAGGTAAAGGTGGTTTTCTCTTGGTCCCGGGGGTCAATTACCACCTGGTTATTTCCAGAGAATCCATCCAGGAAATAAAAAAATTTATTTCCCGCTAACCGCTTCAGGATTTGGTCAATAAAAGGTAACGAAAAGTGATCTTTCTTTGTTGCAGCATTCAGTTTCCTATAGTCTACACACTCTCCAAGATGTAAGAGTGCGTGTAGGGATGGATTCGCCCCTGTCATTGATACGGATGGTGAGTCCCACCTTTTTGGGCACGACATGAATTGGGCTCACCCAGGGGTTATCGCTGATTGGGTAGATTATACCCGCATCAAGCCACTTAATGATTTCCTTTTTAACTACCTCCCACATGTTAGGGTTGAGATGTCGCTACATCTCGCGGGAAGGTCGAGCCTCCTCCGTATATATATAGTGAGTGCAGTAGGAGGGGTTAATGCCAGTTAAGTTAGATAAGGACCATCCAATGGCTACCTTGTGTTCCATAAGAACCTTTGTTAGTTTGCACTCTTGCTCCCTAGTCAATTTTGAACTAATGATTACAGGAAGCGTTTCATTTTATCCCAGGAAAACATATTTAAGCGTGTCAGGTAGCTCTTTCAGCTCGGAAGTGGATGGTGAAAGATCTGGCATTTCTTGGGACGAGAGTGTCCCAAGCGGATCAGAAGAAAGAAAGGCAGGAGGAAGAAGTTGGCCCTCAGATTGGCCAAGAAGAGGGGCATCTTGGATTAATGGATCCAACAAGGGATAGCCCCAGTGATCAGTATGTGTGCTTAAGGTCCCTGTGTGTAGTCGCAATTCCGCCTTATTTGGCGAGAAAGAAAGGGCACTCCAATTTTCAAGGGGGTGGACTGGCGGTGAGTAGCCCGAATATGACTCAGACCACGAGGTATGGGAAGAGGAGAAAACCTCGTCAGAAGTCTGGTCAGGAGAAGGTACGGGTAAGGGGAGGGATGGGGGATCGTCACAATATGTGTTAGTCAGGCGATGGTCTGTGTTCAAGGGCAATCTACAGCAGTCAAAATAGGTCCCTATTAGTCCGATACACGCGCTGACGGCCATGTCCTCGTCAGACGTGTCATCCTCGATGCAATCGCAATCAAAATTCTTGGTTGCCTTGAAGATGATTAGCTTGAGCTTCTTAAAGCCAACGGTAATCTCAATGCAGTTCGACTCACAGTTGATATGGGCGCGAGCTGTGGCCAAGAAAGGTCGACTAAGGATGATCGGACAATCAGAAAGTGAGCTACGAACTTCCATATCCAAAATAAGAAAGTCAACAGGAGAACAGAGACTATTGACCCTAACCACCACGTCTTCCACCACACCCTTCGGTATTTTGACAGAACGATCTGCCAACTGCAACGTGACAGGGGTGGGTTTCAGATTTCCTAAGGCAAATTTCTCGAGCATGATGGTTGGTATAAGATTGATGGAAGATCCTAAATCAAGCAGAGCACGGTTAAAATTACAGCCTTGGATGCTACAAGAAATAAGCGGTGTGCCCGGATCTTTCTACTTCGGTGGTAGATTTGACAGTATAGCACAACTCGCATGAGGCGAGAGGACCACCGGATTCTTTGTTTTCTTTGACTATCGCCTCGGTGTAGTGTTGTCTTTGAAAAATTGGGCGACGGTATATGGTCGATAGCCTCCAATAAGGATACTTTGATTTCAACATCCCTGGATAAATTACGCAGGTTATCAAAGGCCTGCGTATCCTTTTTCTTACCTTTTGGCTCCCTCAGTAGAGCCTCAGGGAATGAGACTGATTCTGGCACTAGTTTGGGTGTATCGTCCTCACGAGAATGCGGTGCACATCCCGAATGAGGGCGATGAAAAAGATGGGCCAGGATCGGGTCGAGGCAGATCGACGGTTTGCTTACCGCTCCTCGTAGGAATCGCATCGAACGTCGCGGGTCCAGTGGGATTATGAGGTAGAAGAGGGTTCGCAATAGGGACATAAAGGTGATGTGTTGCGGGATTAGCCTGAAATCCCGGTGGAATGCTCGGAGCTTGTAGAATCTGATGAACCTGCCCCTGAGAAGGTCGTACCTGTGGTTGAGAACCACGGGGTATAAAATTTCGTGGGTTAGGAACAGGTTGGGCTGGAAGAGTACCCTGAGATCGAATTGCCATGCGTAGTTGACTGATCTCCCCATTCTGTTGCACCAATTGGTGCTGAAGAGAGGTCTTGTTTTCTTCATAGCACTTAGACATTTCCGTCACCATTCGCATCAGTTTATCAAAAGGACTTGATGCATGTTCTGTTTGAGAAATGCAAGGACTTGATGGCGGATTTGCCACAAGATTAGACTGGGCCCTTGGGATGACTGGTGCGGACAGTCGCATTGGCCTACCCGCTGGATTTTGATGCTGCGAGTTACTGGACCATGCGAAGTTAGGATGATTTCGCCACCCTGGGTTATAAGTAGCAGAGAATGGGTTGTTTCCCAGGGCGCAAGCGTCTTCTAAGCCAGAAGACGAGTCCGCATGTATATATGCATCCGAGCACATAGAGGCTTGGTCCTCCGTGTTGAAATACTGGCTTGTAGAAGCCAGGTCCACATTACTTACCGAATCGCTTGGTGCGATACTCGGTAAGGATGGTTTTATAGGATTTTTGGGAATAAGCCTGGCATTGGAAGGATTAGGGTTGTGACGGAGTGATGGGGTGGGGGTGTTTGCCATAGAGCGGGTGGGATTGGCCAGAAGCTCGTCCAGCTTCTTGTGCACGATGGAGACTTCGTCTAATTTTCGTGCAATAAGGTTAAGATTGGTGGATGAATGGGAGGGTCCAGTGTCAACTTTGTGAACATTGCGGGGCAGGCTGGTACGATTAAAGGCGACAATGGAGGCATTGTTCATTAAATTTTCACTCATGTTCTCAAATAATTCAAATGCTCCATTCTCGTCTTTATTCATAAAATTCCCTCCACAGGAAGCGTCTGCAATCTGTTTCAAAGTTTCATTTAGCCCATAATAGAAGATCTGGGCTATATGTCACCGAGGCAGACCATGGTGCGAACATTTTCGAAGGAGTTCATTATACCTTTCCCAAGCCTCATGAAATTGCTCGCCGTTTTGTTGCGTGAAAGAAGTTATGGCCCAGCGAAGCGCATTGGTTTGCCCGATCGGGAAGAATTTCTTGAGAAATGCTGTTCGCATCTCTTCCCAAGAATGGATGGTTCTCCCAAGGGTGCGCAACCATTGCGATGCTTTATCCCGCAACGAAAACGGGAACATTTTCATGAGGAAAATTGATAACCTGATGTTTCTTTGTTTAACAATTGCAGCTAATCGGGTTAAGTCTTCCAAATGGAGAAAAGGGATCTTCACTTGCAAGACCATGGAAGTGAAAGTTAATCAGGCCAATGACATTAGGTTTTAGTTCAAAATCGTCCCTGCCCATGGGGACCCGAATTTGCCCTATGATCTCTGTAGTAGCGGGATTTTGATAAGAGCTAAGAGACCTAGGCTTTTCCTGTTCGGGAGGGTTCTGCATTTCCTCCAAGGTTTCCCTAATGGCTTCAATCTGTTCATTATATATTTCCATTTGGGCTTGGAGGCAGGTTATGGGGTCTACGGCTCCACCACCACCTGGTGGGATTTGAGGGAGGTGGTTTCGTCCCTCGGGATCTGGGGGTGGGCGTGCAGCCATATTTGTGGAGGAGGATGACGAGTTGGTTTCTATCATTCTAAAATTATCCGACGATTCAAACAATTCAGGGTTTTGTGACCTCCCAAACATGCATTACCACAGGAAGAATTGGGGAGATAAGAAGGGAAATGGGGATGAGAGAAGTAACGCCGTATGGGTACACTTGATGATAAATCAAAGCAATCAGTTTCTTAACCTCTACAATGCAACCTTAGGCCTAAAGATCTAAGTTACTTACTATCAAAACCTATGGAACCAAATGAGAGCACCGCGGAACCACCGGACCAGATAGAAAGGCCGTTTACCCCAGTCTTAGACACCCGATAGCACGCGGGAACCCACACCAGCACGTAAGCACTACACGTAGGTAGTTAGACCTCCAATCCTTAATAAGGGGTCAAGTTGTTATCAGTTTTAATTTAGAGGCTTAGGATCAAGTGCTCCAGGAATGTGAAGGGCGTTGTATACAGGTAATGCCCAAGTGCGTTGATTTTAAGAGTGTAAACCAAGCATGCAATGGGGAAATCTCCCCGAATTGGAGTTTTAGATGATGAATGGCTTTTAGAATTTCAGCCTTAAGTAGTATGGATTTTAGGATTCCACTGAGTTACAATTCAACCAATCTTCGAGTTTTGAAAATAAACACAAGTTTTTTTATGCCCAATAAACTCTTCAATGTGAATTAGTTAATGTATGCTAAAAATGCAATGGGCTTTCCTAGATGGCAATTTCTATGTGTGGATGCATGCGTTTATTTTAAGTCAATGTGAAAGAGAGCCCAAGCAGTTCAATTCAAGTGCTCCTAATCACCAAAATGGTGTTCCATACAAGGCTCAACCACCAAATAATATAAAGAAAATTAAAATGTTGGGGGTGAAATATTCGGGATCGAATATAAGGTAATTGAAAAGTCATGGTGGGGTTGGAATCAATTCAATTCTAAGTCTCCCCACAAAAAATGTGATCCCGAAATGTGAATAAGTGAGGTAAGGAGGGATGGCAATCAATCGATTTTAACTTGCCTCAAAGAAAACTTCACACAATGAAGGATCCAAGAATCAAGATTATTGGATTTTCGCTATGCGATGTTTTGTGGGAAATCAAGGCGCGGTGGGGGTGATAGCAAACAATCAACAAGTGGTTTTTAGTCTACTTGCTCTAAGAAATTCCCAAGAAGTGTTTTTAGTTTTTTTTTTTAGGTGACAAGATAACCTAAGTTACTAAGAGGGAGACACCTTCCTCTTCATAAATTTGGGCGAAGCTCTAATGTGACGCCGGCGACTTCATGCTCTCTCTCCCACCTTGGATTTGCCTAGGTTTCCACCCCCTCTGCTTGTCTCCTCTTTGCAACCGGTTTACCTGTACACAAGCAAACTAAACACCCATGAAGAGAAGGGTGTGGGAAGAGAAAATCAAAGGAATGAGAGCAAAAACTTACCTCAATTGCGCCTCCCCGGCAACGGCGCTAGAAAAGTGTGGTGAGACTCGAATATGTTTTGTTAATATGGTAATATTATCATTGAAGTTGTTGTAGTGAGTTAACCTAAATCGAGTTTAACCAGCTTCACAAAATTTTTAACCTGGCCTACTTGATTTTATCTTGGTCGTTTTTAGGTCTAGGGTCGAACTCAGAGAGGCGAGAATTTGAAGATCAAGGAGTTTCTACGTCTTTCCTAAAACGTATCTCTTCCTTGCATTATTATGTTTTTTTGAGTTTTCTATTTTTAAGATTTTTTTGTTGGTGATAATGTTGCTTTTGAGGTACACCCTCAAAATCAAGTACTTGACCTTGAGCCAAATGGTTCTTAGCTTGTAGCCAATTCGGGGTTCCCAGAAATCAATCTTGTTGTTCGCATAATCAAGTACCTGCAAGACAAGAATTATCTTCTCTTTTACTCTTTTTTTTTTCTTTTTAATAGCAAGAAATAAAAGATAAATGAAAAGATGGTAGATTGTTAGGAACACTTAGCTTAATATATATATATATGTATAGATATATGGTAGATACAAAATATATATATATATGTATATAGTTATATATTATGTATATAGAGGTGGGGGTGGAAGTGGAGATGGAATGTAACATAGTGTCAAGTTGGTCCACGTCTAGTAAGATGCAACCAACAAGACTGAGTGCCGCGTGAGGTGTGGAGCGGATGTGTGGGAGTGTGGGTGGAGTTGCTTGCTTTGCGCGGATATCGAGGAATATCAGCAACTAGTGCAAATATTTCCGCGATTTGATGCGCAATGGAGGGATGGGTGCACGGGAGTATGGGTGGTGTTTGTGAAGTGAATAGATGGATATTGGTAGGTGGATGTATATGTATATATATATTTATGTATATATGTCAGTGGATATATATATGTATGTGTATGTGAGTGTATGAAGGTGTGTGTGAGTGTGTACCAGTGTGTCTGTTAGTGTACGAGTGTGTGTGTACAAGTGTGTGTGTGTATGCTAGAGGATGAGGGGAGCGCAGCAGATAAACCGTCTGCTGCGCTGCCCCGTCATCTGATGCGCACAGATGCACGGGCGCAGGAGTGAGCGTGCGCGGTGCGCTAAGGAGCGCCTGCGCTCTCTTCATGCGCGGACGGGTACAGGCAAGCGCAGCGTAGCGCTGCAGGCAGGTGAGGCGCGTACGGGTGCAGGCGACTGGCTGGCACGGGTAACGGGCGAGGAGAGAGAGCACGAAGCCACCAGCTAAGGTGGCTACAGTGTCACACTGAGAGGCGTGAATAGTAGCTACAGTACCGTGTGGAGTGGGCGATCGGTAGCGGTCGGTTCTGCGTGCACAGGCGCGCTGTGGAGTGCCTGCGTGCGCGGAAAAAGGCTGTGCATGTCCTGCAGGTGTGCGCGTGGTGGCCAGTGGAGCTAGAGGTAGGCGTGCGGTGCTGCTGGAGCTTCTGAGCTTGCGAGCTTGAAGCTCTGGCAATGGCGGAGAAGATGATCGGCAGTAATAACAAATGGGGAATCCACCACTCCCACCTACTCATGAAAGAGCTGGGCGGTGGTGAAACTCACAGTGGTGGTGTAGGACCACTGTGGGTTTTCTTCTGCCCACGGTGTGCCTCTTCTCAGTGAGAATAGGTACTGTGTATGGAGAGGGAGAGGGGAGGAGGTTAGCCCAGGGTGACGGTGGATCTGAAGGTATTTGCAGGTGTATGAAAGTGCATGCCTGCACAAGGGAGAGAGTAAGGCATTACAAAGAGGAGAGGGCATGCTACAGCTATGCTGCTTGCAGCGCACATCTTGCCATGCTATTGGCAGGAGATGTGCGAAGAGGCATGCATGTCTCATGCCCTGCAGCCACGCGAGAGAAAAATTCGTAGTAAATAAAAAATAAAAATGGTGAAATTGCAATGTTGCACTTGAGGAGGATGTTAATTAATAGATGGTCAATTATTCACATTCTCCTCCCCTCTTTATAAATGCATGCAGGAGTCTATTTACAAATGCAATTCGGCTACATAAGATGTAATGGCAGTGCTAGAAAATAACATAAGATAGCATATTTACTGATGTATTTTTGCTGTACAAACACTTGCATCAAGTGATATCAAGTATTAACTAGGGTGAAAAGTTCAGTTAGGCGAATTCATCGATCCTCATTTTGTTTTGGTTTTCATAGCAAATTAATTAGGGATCCCTGTTGAATTTCTGTTTTGTATGTGGATCCTCGTTGAATTCTCCACTCCTAGCTTGTTATACATTGAACATAAATGCTATAAAGTCTCACTTCTCCCTTTTTCATTGCTAATTCTCTCAATATTATAAATAATTGAAAAAACAAAGCTATATTTTTCCACGTGATCTTCCCATAAAATCCCCTTGAGTAATTCTTTATTTTGGACCTCTCTAGAATCATGGCCTTAGTCGTATTTTTTGAAGTCCATGTTATTCTAGGAATGCTCGTATATCATCAACACAGTGACTATCATACTGCCTTTGTTTTAACTTAGGGCATTAACATCATCTAGCGGAGAAAGAAAATTGCAACTTCTTATAGCTTATTGCCACAAAATTGAAGGATTTTTCTAAGATGCTTTGGTACTTTATAGCATTCCCTTTTATAGCATTCCTAGCTATAAAAGTTCGTTATTTCCTAACTCTTATGATGATTATGATGATAACATCATCATAAATTATAACTAGTTTTAATTAGTCATAATCAAGAGATAAACACTTCTACATAATTATCGGAGAGTCGTAATTCACTGAATTTCCTTTCTGAGAAGAATACATTAAATCAGGGTTAATTATGTAATTTTAACAGCATATCATGAATGCAGAGTAATCATGTGATTTCCTAGGGGTTAATCTAAGGTCAAATGTTCATTAAAGTCTATTAAGAGGGTCCACACAGACAGAAACATGTTTTAATGTACTTTAAGAATTGATTCATGACCCGAAAATCTAAGTTTAGACTCGCTTAAATAATAGAGGTTTTGGTTAAGATAAAATCCATCTAAACCTTATAAAATTCATAGAAAAACATTCCATGAGGTTTGATACCCTTGATTTGACCATTGGAACCCATTTTGACCTTAGATAGAGTCTCAGACAGAAAGTTACCCTAATTTGGGTTTTTGCATAGATTGCTTATTCAAACCTGGTCAAAACTGAAATCCAACTTCACGATAAGAACCTCATCCTGAGTCCTAACTAGCATATTTTGATCTGATAAAATAAACAAAAGCTCTTACATAACCTAAAGGAAGGCCTAATTCAGGGAATTACTAATCTAAGAAGAAAACTTGAAACAAGGGGTAAAACTGTAATTTTACTATTGCAGTGCATAAACGGGATTTCTAAGGGTCTAAACATATGTCAATTGGACTTAATAAGAGAAAGTGTGGGATGGTTTAGTCAGAAAAGGGTTATAGCGAAATCTAGGAATTAAATGGCATTATATAACCATAAAACAAATCCACTTTAATTCACAAGATTCTAAGTAGAATAAAAGTCAACTAAATCCTCTAAAATTTATGGAAAAATATCCCCTAGGGTTTAGAACCTTCAATTTGACCTAGATTGGGGTCTATGCCTAATATTTGACCTAATTTAGGTTTTTATGCAAAATATCCAGTCAAATGTGATAAAACCTAAAATCCAACTTCAACATTGGATTCCTTAGGTCCAAATTGGGTTTATACCAAAATTTGGACCTAAGGGAAGGTCGTCTTGACCCACTTTGCAAATTGGTCCTCCAAGTTACTTTCTGACCCTCAACTTTTTGAAACCCTTACAAATTCCCTCTAACTTCTTTGTCTCTTTCTTCATTTCGGTCCCTCTGTCATTTGCAGCAGGGACCATACCTCCGGTGACTTCGCGTGGAGGTTTTTACTGCGGAGCCCCCTACCCCATGGGCAGCTCCCCATGCCCTGAAACCCACCATACCTCTCGTGCGAATGCTCGAGAGGTATGGGTCTCCGACCGACCTTACCTCCGGCGTGGCTTTCCCACTGTCTCAGTGCGCTTCCTGCCTTGCCTTTTTGATGCCTGACTCAGATTATTCCCAGGGAAGTTGCGATCCAAGTGGATCAGACCATATCTAGTCCGACAAATCTTTGGAAATGGAGCCGTTGAGATCAGTCCACTCAACCACGATTTCGAACCCTTTGTCGTGAACGGTCAGAGGCTCAAACCGTTCATAGACATAACCAATACAGATTTGGCTGAGTCATCCTTTATCCTCCATTCTCCCTGAGTTCATTGCACCCAGCCGATGGCGTAAAACTCAGCTTTTAATGAGAGGCAACCCGTCATTCTTTCCAAAATTCGAAACCTTTCCTAACATTTCTTTACACTTTACGGGTTCATCCGTTAGGACAGCTGACTCCACCTCAGGTGCCCCTGCCTAAGATTAGAAATCGTCCGCAACAGTCACCTCGACCCGTCCACTCACCCAACACCTGTCCTAATGAATGAATCAAGCTGAATACAAATCCACCTAATTTACAATGTAGACATTGCAAATCTTAGGCATGAGGGGTATGGAAGTGTAAAATGAATGAAAACTCATAATAAGAAAATGTTTCAACAAAAAGATGACATATGTCAAAAACACAAAAAAAAATTAAATTTTTTTTGAAACAACACCAAAAAAATAATTTTTTTTGAAAAAGAACAAAAAAACAACTAGAAGAGGAATAAATTTTTGTGGGCTTTACATAATCAAAAGGAGGAGAAAAAGAGCAAAATGCTAAAAAGGAGCACAAAATGAAAAAGAAAGAGATAGTCATTAGTAAGAGATTAAGGGATTAACTGAAATTTAAGATCACATTAAGAAAAGTAAAGAGAAAGTGCTAAGGAAATACAAAAAGATTAATAAGAATGCTAACCTTAGACCTTTTTGACTAGACTCTTAGTACCCGTTAAGATCTGAATATTCCTCAAGAGGTTGAGGAAAATGCAAAGCTTAAGTATTAGGTCTAAGGTTTAGGGAGTATTCGGCCTTGTTAACTAACCTTCAGTTTGTGGGACTCGGTAACCTAAGCACCCCAATTCACATACAGTCTGGTTCAGTGAGCATAACTATCAAAATCACGCAGAAGCGTTTTTAATGTTCTAGAAATGTTACCTAGATTAGGAGCGGCTGATCAACACAAGTTGATTTGGATGAGTTCCCGGCACGGAGAGGTGGAAAATTCCCCTCAAAGATGCGTAACAACATATCGTCTCCTCGATGTTTGTCTCTTAGGATATTTATATATCCTACTAGGAGCATGTAAGCACCCTGCTAGTTCAGATACCATAGATGGCATTATCACGAAATGTCAATCGTCAGGGTCTGAATTCGGCCACGGAATGCCATAGGCGGGATTATCTCGAAATCTCGAAAATCAGGGTTCTGGGGGTTACCATGGGTGGTGTATCTCGAAGCATCGATTGCCTGGACCTTTGAGGATTGATGATGGGGACGAGAAATTCGATACAGACTGTGTTGTAAAGCTAATCCGAAGCTAGAAATAAAAAGAAAAGAGAAAGAAAGCTCTCCAAACAAATAAACCCTTTGCCTCTCTCTTCCAAAAATGCACTGCAAACTGAACCATGGCTAAAATTATGTCTCAAGCACGGGTGTTTTAACCATGGAGTCCAATAAACCTTAGGGTAGTTCATGCGGGCCTTAAAAATCTTTGTTAAGGACCGAGGCTAAAGCTAGATAGATCTGGATCTTGGTTGGTACTAAAGTACCT
Source organism: Thalassia testudinum (assembly GCA_037157565.1). NCBI lineage: Eukaryota > Viridiplantae > Streptophyta > Magnoliopsida > Alismatales > Hydrocharitaceae > Thalassia > Thalassia testudinum. The sequence continues at coordinate 37,035,659 of JAZHRO010000051.1, read as the reverse complement.
TTAGGCTCATTGTCGGCATTCTGACCTAATCAAAGAGAAAAGAGAAGAAAATGCACTTATGAAAATTGGTGAAGGGAACTCATGGTCTAGAATGGAGGTTAAAACCTTAAAATTTTGCTAAGGGACTAGTAAAAGCTAGGCATGGGGTTATGATGAGAACCACATCATGAGCCCTAACTAGCATATTTTGATCTGATAAAATGAACAAAAGCTCCTACATAACCTAAGGAAGGCCTAATTCAGGGATTACTAATTTGAGAAAAGAACATGAAATAAGGGGTAAAACTGTAATTTTACCATTGTAGTGCATCAACGGGATTTCTAAGGTTATAGACATAGGTTAATTGGACTTAATAAGATAAAAAGTGGGGTGGTTTAGTCAGAAAAGGGCTATGGCGAAATCAGGAATTAAATGACATTCTGTAACCTTAAAACAAATCCACTTTAATTCATAAGGTTCTAAGAAGGATAAAAATCAACTAAATCCTCTAAAATTCATGGAAAAATATCTTCTATGGTTTAAAACCTTCAATTTGGCCTTTAGAACCTATTTTGACCTAGATTGGGGTCTATGCCTAATATTTGACCTAATGTGGATTTTTGTGCAAAATATGCAGTCAAACGTGGTAAAACCTAAAATCTAACTTCACCATTGGATTCCTTAGGTTCAAATTAGGTTTATACCAAAATTTGGACCTAAGGGAAGGTTGTCTTGACCCACTTTGCAAATTGGTCCTCCAAATTACTGTCTGACCCTCAACTTTTTGAAACCCTTGCAAATTCCCCCCTAACTTCTTCGTCTCTTTCTTCATTTCGGTCCCTCTGCCATTTGCAGCAGGGACTATACCTCTGACGACTTTGCGTGGAGGTTTTCACCTCATCTGCATGGGGAGCCGCCCCCAGATTTGAAAGGGGAGCTTCGCTGCGGAGCCTCCTACCGCATGGGCAGCTCCTCATGCCTTGAAACCCACCATACTTCTCGTGCGAACGCTCGAGAGGTATGGGTCTCCGACCAGCCTTACCTCCGACGTGGCTTTCCCGCCATCTTAGTGCGCTTCCTGCCCTGCCTGCGCCTATTTAAGGAAGAGCAGGCCATGTCGCTTCCTTCAAGCTCAAATTGGCTAGAGTTCTCCCTCAAATTTATCTCCTCCCAACTTCGGCCAACCGCCCGAAGCTTCCGGTGACTCCTCCCTATTCTCGCCTCTTTGCCACCATACCAGTGGCAGAGTTAGCTCCGCCGTTCTCCTCCGCGCCGTGCTGTACCAGCGCACGTCGTTTGGCCCTCTTCCTCGTCGCCGTCTTCTTCCCCTGGGCACCTTCGTCTCCGGCAACGGCAGTACCAGCCGCTCGCCATCTGCCTCCCCCTTTCGCTCCAAACCTGTTAGATAAGTTCCTCTCACTCCCCTCTTCATTTCCCCTCTCTTAATTTGCATCTTCGACCCCATGACACCACAAACCACCATCACATTCTCCATATCCTGCCGACAACCGACGAAGGCGCTTCCATCGCTCCATACCTTCACACGCCTCGCCAGATACTTCACCACCTTCGCCATCACCCACTGATTGTCATCTACCCCTCCACTGACCTCCATACCTTCAGAAACACCTCCCAACACACACCCACCTGCACGCACACAGTGTGCCTTAGGCACGCACGCACATGCACCCTCAAGCCGCGCCGACCACCGGGCCACCTTCGCCGTGTCACGGCAAAGCCTGTTGAGTGTTCTGACAGGGCCTCAAGGCTGTGTTCATGTTTACAGGTTCAGAGCCACCTCTGCCATTGACGCAGAGCTTGGAGCAAGCTTGCAAGTTGCTCTAGACCTCGTCAGCCCCAGGTCATGAGCCCAGGTCACGTAGACTCTCCTCGCGCACGACTCCAGACCTCTAATTCCAGCTACAAGTCTTCGCTGTAGCTGCAATCAAGCGCAACATCTGCTGCAAGTGTTCGCGAAATGGTGGGACGTTTAGTCCCACCTCGGAAGTGGGTGAACGGGTGCAGGTAAATAAATTGAATTTGTGAATTAGGCTCTTCGCCTCCGAACACGGGGTGAGGTCCCCTCGCCCACTTAACCCGGTCTCGTCCGCGACCCACGCCCTCGCGGACCTAGCCTGACCCGTTTACCCTGCACTCCTCGCGCACCACCCACGTCGGTGCGCCTGGACCCGGGCGCCCGTAACCCGACCCGATTACTTGGCTGGCTCTGAGAGAGCGAAGAGAGAAATAGAGAGAGAGATGCGGGGAGGGTAGGGGTAGGTTTTGCTTCTCCGTGCCTGTGCAAGGAAGAAGATGAAGCAGCTGTGGGGAAGAGGAAGAGGCCAGCTGAAGGAAGAAGAGGAAGCAGCTGAAGACTTAGCTGCGCCAAAGAAGAAGAAGAAGGCAGAGGAAGGAGCAGAAGCAGAAGAAGAGGAAGAACTGTAGAGAACAAGGAAGGAGGAGATGCAGCGGCTCAAGAAGAGAAGAAGCCAAGGAGACTCAGCCTCAGAGAAAGAGGACTTGGTCAAGAAGGAAGAAGGAAGAGGAAGAGCAACTGAAGGAAGGAGCAGCCGCAGAGAAAGAAAGGAGTACTGTAGAGAACCAAGAAGAAGAAAAAGAAGACGCTGGCACTGTAGCAGACGTCACTTAAGGCGTCTGATTCATAGAATCAGACGTCTAACGATAAAGAAAGAAGAAAAGAGAGAGCAAAGAAGAAAGAGAGAAGAGAAGAAAAAGAATTCTATTTTCTTTTTGCTCTCTAGATTTTTGTAAATACTGAATTATTGAGAATTGTGATTTTTTGTTTCTAAATACCGAATTGCTCCCTGAGTTCGACCTCGGAATGTTTTCAAATTTTGAGTGATAAATAAATAAAATTGATAATCATTTTTCACAATATACTACAACGCGTATCATTTTAAAACCCTGTGAACGACGAGTATCACTTCACCATTATATTCCTTGAGTTCAAATTAGGTTTGTACCAAAATTTGGGTCCAATTAGAGTCCATTTTGATCTAGTTTGCATTTTGGTCCAGTCTAACTCTTTCTCTCTCATACACACCCCTAGCTTTTGAAAACCTTGCAATCTGGTCCCTAACTTTTTTATCTTCTTCGCAAGAAGGTCTTTGCTGCTATTGAGGTCAAACCCGACCTCCACACAAGCTTTGACCTCCATGAATCCTACTCGAATCTTTATCAAATCCCACCAAAATTGGTGGGATTGATGTTCACACCTAGGAAAATCATCTGGGATCAATTTTGAGTCCAAATCTGTGTTGATTGCTCATGCGAATGCACGAGAATCAGGGATCCTATTCCTCCAATCCTAAGCTATGGAAACCCTCTTTCTTGTTCTAGAGCTTACCCTGAAGCTCTATAAAACCTCCTCGTGCACAACCGCTACAAATTAGCTTGGTTTGGCCGCACTTCACCAAAAACCTCTCCTTTCGTCCTCCTTCGACCAGCTTCGGCGACGTCCTCTTCCTCGACTTTTTCGCCCGTCGCCACATACCATAGGCAGTGGGATTGCCTTCCTCACCTTCCTCTGCTTCTCGCAACATTGGCAGAAGCCCTCCAGACTCCTTTCCTCACCGCCCTCTCACCGGAGGTATTCTCTTCCACGGCATCAGCCAATCAAAGCCGGCACCCTCCTGGCCTTTTCGACCATTAAACTTAGGTTTCCTCACTTCTTTTTCCCCTTTACTCTCTTTCTCCCTCCTTAAACTCTTGTTTCGACTGCCGTTCACGCCTCTCCCTTGTCATCTCCCTCATCTCTGGCGTACCTCCAGTGACCTCGAAAACCCGCTACACACCACCAAACGCCACCACTCCACCTTCAAAAGCTCCACCTCACCTCACCACACAAAACCCCTCTCCTAATTCCTCTATTCACCCACTCGAACATTCCACCAAACACACCCATCGTTGTTCACCCCTTTCGCCTTTGTCTGGCCACCACACACACGCCCACACCACGTAAACACCACTACCACCTTCGCCAACACTTGGCAAGTCTCCTAAGATGTTTTAATGTGGCCGTGAGGCCGTATCTCTTATTTCAGGTATCTGCTGCCCTCTGTCATCGCTGCCATCATCTCCGGCCCTTGCTTGCAGTCCTTCGATAAGCTCAAGGCCTGGTTTCACTTCTAGAAGACGTGACCTATGTTTGCATCTCCAGCTGCAGTGCCAATTGGACTCGTGAAGCCTCCAGCAGCTGCAATCGAGCAGAGTTTCCATCTATAGCTGCACGCAAGAAGGGATGTGGCACTTTAGTGCCACATCGTGAATAGACGGGCGTGCGACCACACAAATTGTTTTTGTGCTAAGGCTTTATCGCCCAAGCACTGAGGAGTTGGGTCCATCACGCCATTCACCCAACAACCCGCCTACTCACACCTTGCTTGCGACACCACGCTCGCAAGCCTGGTCACTGTTCTATCTTGGTTACCCGTATCTGGATTCGAATAGCGCTGAGTCTTGAGAGAGGAAGAGGAGGGATTTGTGAGAGAGAGGGGGAGGGTTTTGCTCTCTGAGGACTTGGCCTTGTGCGACACTTAGCCGCTGAGAAGTTGGCTCTCTCGTGCTTGTGAAGAAGAAGGAAGAAAGCCTTAAGGCAGGCTTGAAAGAAAGAAAAGGCACTGAAGGAAGAAGAGGCTTTGAAGAAGAAGGGTCGCTTTAGGAAAGAGGGAAGGCTTTGTGAAGAAGGAAAGCTCTGAAGGAGAGGGGAAGCTTTGTGAAGAAAGAAGAGGAAGGCTTTCTGAAGGCCTTGTGCTTGTGCTGTTAAGTTGTCTGAAAAGAGAAACCTGACATCTGATTTGAATGATTGATTAGAATTACTGATTTGAATGAATTAAAATATTGCATGCATGCTTAATTAAGAGAATAAGTGATGATTCAAATCACTATTATTTTGATTCTCTTTTTCTTTTTGATTCTATGAACTTGTGAGCTTCATTGAATAACAATTTAATCATACTTATTCATTGCATATTTGTTAGTATTGTGCTCATTGATTCTGAATGAAGATTATTGTGTGAGTTCCATTATTGCTTCCTGTATTCGACCTCGGATTCTTTTGATTCTGAGTATATAAATTTAATTATTTTCAAGTAATGAAGGCTTTGCTACAACGAAACGACTTAAAACTCCTTGATAGCTTGCTTAAGCATCTTTCCCTGATTATTATTTCCCAAGAAATAGATTGTTCTTTCCTAACTCTTTTCCTTACAAAACTAGGCATGAAAACTTAATCTACTACAAGTTTGTGGAACTAGGGGGCACTTTTGTTAGTGAAGCATGCATGGATAGCAAGAAAGTTAAATGGATGAAGAATGTTTAGATGCTTGGGTGAAGTACCTTCCGTCTAGCATAAAACTTTGAAAAATTGGACACATGTCCACTTCAATCTAGGTTGACCATTTCCTTACAAACTATTTGACTATAATTTCAGGCCTCTTTTATTAAAAGAAGCTTCTGAAGGCATGGTGAGAGAGAAGGTGTTAGAAAAGGAAAACTAAATTACAATGATAGGCTGCTGCAAGGTGATGCTACTTCTGCAGTTTATCTTGTGGAAGCCTATTAGAAAGTACATGATTTTGATCAAATGTTGAACAATAAGAATGAAACCTTTTAGGGCCAAAGTAGAATGTAAATTTCTTGTCTTTCCTATATTGAGATGCACAATATTATGCGATGCACTAATCAATTGCTGTAATTAGTGCAACCTTGAAGTTACTTATATTGATTTATCAGAATTGTATGCATATGGAATTAGGTCTGAAGTTTAGTCTTACTGAGAAAAATTTATCCTAAACAGATTGATTTATCAATTCGGCTTGTTTATCTGATTCTTTTCCCTGTGGATCATTGGAATTTTACTCAAAGCCCACCTCACTTAATTTTCCCACCCCCATGAGGTCCTCCCACCTTTCATGAGATTAGAAAGTTACAATGGCAAAGGAGTTATGAATTTGTGAGTAGGTTGCATTAATGCTAACCTATGGATTTCCTCTTGCCATAGTTGGCATGGCTTTGAAGGTAAGCAATGGTCTCTAAGACTTTTAGCATTCACTGATATTGAATTGCTGAATGCTACGTTTTGCAGGGAAAAAATGATTCTTCTAATAACATATTTTTCTTTTCTATGCAAGAAGAATAGGGCCAAACATCTGTTGTTTCTATATGTCTTTATTTTGAAGGGTTATGTTTTTTATGAAATGCCATTTTCGTGCGTTCAATAGACTAACTTCAAATGATCCTCAAGCTATTGGTCACATCTTAAAATCTATTGTGATACATATTCATTTAGAAGAAAACACTTCATTGTTGTAATGTGTTGCCACTTCGCAATTCTTTTGGAATTATATGTATTCTTTACAAGATTACTCAAAATGCCAATTGTTATCAAACATTGTAGTTTTGATTCATACATTTCCCTTTAGTCTGAATGTAAATATTAGATTTTGACTGCTATGTTTTGCAGCATGTAAAGCTTAAAGCCAGCGCCTTGCACAACATATGTTGATGCTCAACTCCTAAGGGAAAAATGTGCGACATCGGTTCCTAAGCAGGTATCTTACTTTTTGACTTGAATTCTTCATCACAACTTTATTTGTTGATTGTTTTGCATGTTGATAGCAAGACCTTGTTTTGTCGAGTCTGCTATCATGCATATTCTATAGATGCATACTTTCATTTTAAAGTAATTAAATGTCATGCTTATGCACAATTTCTTATTCCGAAACTTGTTAATCTTATTTCTCATTGAGACGTGCCGCCAAATTTGTTAGTTGTTGTTGACTTAACTATAAGTGAACAGCATCTTTTGAACGTAGTCTAGCTTCTTCATAACAATCACAAGGCAACATGACTATCCTAAACGTGGTTAGAAGAAGAGTAATTTCGAGGGTAATTGGAGAATAAGAGGGGTACATCGGACATATAGCAGTGTAAAGCCTTATAGTTAACTTCTATTTGTATTTTAGATAGGATTATTCATGGAATAGATTAATATTTACTTTGCAGAAATCTAGATGTCGAAAGCAATGCATTCATGTACAAAAATGTCCAAGTGTGATGTCCTTCCAGCTTTTTGCTTTATACCAGGAATTTAATCTTTATTTTCTAATCTGTTATATATTAGCCTAGTTTTATCTCAGTGTGAGATTGTAGAACTGGGTCTATAACTATAGGTTTTTTAGTTGCATGCTTTTGGAATTACTCATGAGCATGTTGCATTTTGGTTTAGGTTCGTAGTCATGTTATCAGGTATCACTATGGAGATGAACAACATCTCGATGAAGCATTGAAGAGTATTTCAATATGGACAGGTATTATAACTATACTCAGTATATGGCTTGAAATGGATGCCTACCTTCCTGCATGCATGCATGTGTTTGTCTACATATGTAGGCATATATATGTTTTTCAATTTAGATGTAAAACAAAATTTCTTTTTTGTTTGTACACATATATATGGTTTATTCATTTCTTCTAGCTTGTTTTGTCCCCTTTCTTTTTTGTTTTTAAGAACGTTTAGAAAAAATAAAATTTCACGTGTGGGCCCAAAAGTTTGTATGGGCTTCAGTTTGATCCAAGTTCATTATGCTTTCTACTGGTCCAAACCTAGGCCCATTATGAAATGAATGGGTCAGCCTAGTCGAAGACTATGCATTTTTTATTGCAATAAAGACAATATGCATTGCATCGGTGTTGCTTAAAACCCTGTCTACTACCAGTGTAAGAAAAATCATGATCACCCAGTTCAATATAAAGGTGATATTGAACTTACCTTTATACTCTTTTAAAACCTAGATGATGAAACCATTGTTGGTTATCTTTATAGTCTTTTTAGAAAAGTTGCTTTGTGACTTCCGAAGAATGTTCTTGGTGGAAGCCCTGAGAATGTTCTTTGTTGAAGCCTTAAAAAGGGGTGATTTACTGATTTCATGCTAGAATCCATGTGATATTTGTTTGGTCACTTCCTATTCAGGAAGAGCTGGGTGACTGATTTATTTAATGTCATGTTAAATCAGATAATAGCTCTTAATTATTCCCTTTTATTTTAAAAACAAACTTGGCCTAGCATTTGTGGGTATCGTCAATATTTTCCTCTTTCTTTACGTTTTATTAGTTAGGCAGTCTAGGTTCTTTTACCTTGCTCATGAGGAGCATTGTTTCTATTTTCTTTTTCCAACAATGCTAACTGCAATATGGTTGCCTTTACTTATGTCAAAATTAAAATTTATGCTACTAAAATAGTTCTATCATCTAATTCTTTCCTTGCATGCAGGGACCTGCCACATATGAACCTCAAGTATCTGCTGCCTAAACCCCTGAGTAAGAGAACTGGCCATTCTCTTTCTTAGTAGTTTTTGGAAACCTAGATGCTAACTTGATTTTTTCTCTTTTTGCAGCCAAAGCAGAAAATTAAAGAAGTGAAAAGTCTTCTCTGGAGTCGGCTTTCTAACTGTTCGAAGGATTTGCTAGTAATCTTTCCTTATGGTGGGATCTAAAAGTTCTATAATGTACAATTCCACTAATAGTAGTTGGCACAAGAGAGGGAGGTTTGTCAATCTCAATCTTCTTGAAGTTGTACAATTATTTTTGTTTGAGATTCATAATTGGAATTTTTGTAACTTTGTAGAATTTATCTTAAGAAAGTAATCTACAATATATTCATTACTTTCCATGTGCATCATTATACTTTTTTTATTCCAAATCAAATATCAATGTTTGGATTTTCTTTCTTTCTTTTCTTTTGAAAGTGCAAGGAAGAGTACTTGAGGTCCATAGTCGTCCATAGATTTAGGTGTATCTCCGTACATTTTCCTTTCTTGAAATCTTCAGTTTCTTTTAGGTTTTAGTTTTTCCATAGTCATCTGGAGGTTTAGTTTTTTTTCTTTTTTGTTAGTTTCTTTTAGTTCTTTATTGCCTTCTCCCTTCACTCGATCTAAGCATCAAAATTTTGTTTTCGATGCCTTTTATATGGATGTGTTCAAAGGGTGAATGATTTTAACAAGGTTGGTGTTACTATCCGATTCTCGAATCCTTGCAGGACTAGAGATCGGACAACTCGACTAATCTCAAGATCCAGTCGTCTAACGAGAAATAATCAAAAAGTAGGAAAGTAAATCACATTCACTATGTTAAACAACTAACAGTAAAAAAGCATAGCAGTAAAGAAAGTATAAAACCTGCTACAGTACATATCACCACCACAACAATAGAACAGTAACAAGGTACATGAACATAAAGGTACAGAAAAGTAAAGGTACAGAACGTAAAGTATAGGAGTTTGAATTCACTACAACAAAAAGGTACTACAAAGAAAGCTACTGCTATTGGGTTCTACTGGGTTCAGCATCCTCTGCAGCCGGAGATTCGGGCTGCTCAACACCTGAACCTGAAAAGGGTTATGAGTACATAAAGTCAGCGAACGCTGAGTAGAGTGGCAACCAACTAACTAAAGCAGTAAAAGTGAATAAGTAGTTATTTATTCCAATTGCTTTATTTAACAAATTATTCCTTTTCACCTCTTGGTTTATTCATCAGATATCTTTCTTGATCTCGAATGTTCTTCGTGGGAACGATCTTGATTGTAGTCTTTTTCAAATAGTAGAAGTCGCATGTGGTGCCCTCTTAGCTGGGAGAGTCCCGTGTGGTGGTCCTACACACAGTCAACCACCTCAAGGTCATGGACAGGCGTAACGATGACTACGGCACGCACGATAAGCGCACGGGTAGTTACCCCGCACTAGCACGCAGTCAGTTATTTCCATTAATGGGTGCACCCAAGTATAGCACGGAACAGTATAGGGCCTAGCCCTCTCAGTAACAGGGGTCTAGTCCCTAAGAACCAAACAGTGGTCTCGCCTCTTTAGAGTCCGCGCACTCTTGCCTGACTATCCTAGTTTGCTCAGTGGGCCTAACAAGTCGGTGTAGGGTGGCTAACTAAATCCCGGGTCTCGTGGGGTGGCTAGCTCTCTCCCTACACTAGTAGCTCTCCCCGGTACAGTGTACGCGAGGGCCACGAAGTCGGTGCAAAGTGGCCAAACCCACCCTGGATCTCAACCCGAAGGCAGTAAGCTCCCCTCTAAACTAAGAGAAAACATGCGCTCCCCTTAGTATTACGTACTCAAGGGCTAGTACACATCCGGTCATATTTCCAGATCCATTCGTTTATTTCCAGGAGCTCTACTCCTAATTTCCCCATAGGGTTCATGCTCATATTCTTCATGTCATTCCGTACCAGGTTTTATCATTCACATTTCCATTCTCAGGTTATATATGTGTAGCTTGTATTTCTATCATTCATGTTTCCATTCTCAGGGTATACACATGCAGCTCGTATTTTTATCATTCATGTTTCCATTATCAGGTTATACACATGCAGCTCGTATTCTAGCATTTAACGTATACAACAGGTAAGGTTACATGTAACTGTTTCACTAGCACAGTTAATTCATATTTCACAGGAAGCTCTTGTTCATTAACAGGCAGTTGTTTTCTATTTACTCATTTAAGACTGCAATTCAAACACGCATACAGACATTTCAAGTGTTTCTCGTCCTAGGATTCATGCCATATCCTAGTTTCTAATCATTCATTCCACACATGCATTATGTTTATTATTAAATTAGGGGAAGCCACTCTACTAGACAACCTAGGAGTATTGGGGTTTGAACGGTAGGCTTACGTGCCTCAGCAAGCCCCAATCCCGGAACAGAACGAAGTCCTATAACAAGGATCAATCACAAGGGAGCATTCAGAACAGTATAGAAAGACTTCTAACAAGTAGATGAAGAAAAATATCGGTATCTTATTTGCATAAAACATACCTCAAACAGACCCTAAACGGGTCAAAAACATGGCTACTAACTCAAATCAGACGTCTTAAAAGTGTCCAGAAATGCACCTCAAGCTCTGCGTCGACCTCAGGCGTCCAGGAACTCTTCTGGACCGTCTAGACCTACCTCCAGACGTCCGACCTCCTCTCTAGACATCTGGAGGTGCTTCCAACCGTCTGGTAAGCCGCCTAGACGTTTGAAATGCGTGGGAGGGCGTGCCCTGTGCCTTCCGGAATCAAATCCTGCACGCCACCAGCAAAATCTTCTCAAAATAGCCACGCGAGGCGTAGCTGCTAAGTGGCCTGTATGGCCATATTCGCAAAGGGAACATACCTTCGCGAAGACCTCTCTTCAGACGTCTGGAACCACCTCCAGACGTCCGCTCTGTCGTCTGGACGTCACTCCAAATGTCTGATTCTGGGAAAAACCTAGAACCAAAACTTGCTCCCGCTCGCTCTCGCCGCGCGCGACCGCGGCTCGCCTCCTCGCCTGCAGCTTCGGCTGTAGCAGTGTTGGGGATGACTCCCTCGATGCACTCCTCCCGCACGCGTTGCTCCGGCGGTGCGCCCTCCGGTGAGCTCCCACACGAGGTTGCGAACTCAACTCCTCTTCTTCTCACACCGCTCTCATGCTCACTCGCTCGCGCTAGCTCTCTCGTTGGGGTGGAGAGGAAGAGAGGAAGGTGGCTGGAGTGGGGAGAATGAGAGAGGGGGAAGGGGGTTTATAAGGTTGATGGGTTAGGGTTTGCTGGAGGCTGGGAGTGAGAGAAGGGAAGGAAACAGAGTGTATTGTCTGTGCGCTGCCCACGCGCAGATGCGAAGGCTTGCATAAAAATTTAAATTTCCAGACGTTTGGAAAGCTGTTCAGATGTCTGACCGACAGTCCAGATGTCTTAAAAGGCTCAGGATAGAACGGGTCTTTACATCATAACAAACTTAAAGGAAGTTTTGTCCCCGAAGCTTGAGCTAGCTAGGGTGTGGAAAAGAAGTATATACGCATAACAAATTTAAAGAGGACCGAACTCGGTCCGAAAAGACGTACCCTCAAAAAGCTCCGGGTACCACTCTCGCATCGCCACCTCAGGCTCCCAGGTAGCCTCGTACCTCTGGCTCCTCCACAAAACCTTCACCAGGGGTACTTGCTTCCGTCTCAAACTCCGGACGGCTTTGTCTAGTATCTGCTCTGGTCGCTCGGGGTAGGTCAAGTCATCACCCACCTCGACACTCTCGTGGCTCAAAACGTGATTGAGATTGGTGACGTACTTCTTGAGGTTGGACACGTGGAACACGTCGTGCACACCGGAAAGCTGGGGAGAAAGGGTAAGCCTGTAAGCAACGTGTCCTACCCGCTCCAGGGCCTCAAAGGGCCCCATAAACCTCGGCATGAGCTTCCCTTTCACCCTAAAACGTTGTAGGCCCTTCATGGGCGAAACGCGAAGAAAGACGTGATCCCCAACTTCAAACTGCACCTCTCTACGCTTCCGATCGGCATAACTCTTCTGTCTGCTCCTGACAATGCAAAGTCGTCTGTGAATCTGCTCTACCACCTCCTGACTCTACCGGATTAGCCGGGGGCCAACCTCCCACTTGGTCCTTACCTCAACCCAACTCAAGGGCGCAGTATACCTCCATCCGTACAGAGCCCGTAGGGTGCCATGTCGATACTCGAGTGATAATTGTTATTATATGCAAACTCTACCAGGGACAAGTGCTCCTCCCAAGAGTCCCTCCAGTCCAGTACACAGGCACGTAAAAGGTCCTCAAGTGTCTGTATCGTGCGCTCTGACTGTCCGTCCGTCTGGGGGTGGTACGCCGTACTGAACCTCAATCGTGTCCCCAAAGCCTGCTGAAACTCAACCCAAAACTAGGACGTAAAATGGGTATCCCGGTTAGATACAATCTCACACGGAACTCTGTGTAGACGTACTATGTCACGAATATATCTCTCTGCCAACTGCGCTGGTCCCAAGGTGACTCGGATTGACAAGAAACATGCCGTCTTCGTCAATCTGTCTACAATCACCCAGACTGCGTCGTGTCCTCGCTGGGTAACGGGCAAGCCCACGACAAAGTCAATGGTGATGCTCTCCTACTTCCACACTGGCACGGGAAGTGGCTACAATGGTAATGCAGGTCTCTGATGCTCGACCTTCACCTATTGGCACACCAAACACTGCTGCACGAACTCACCTACATCCTGCTTTATCCCCCTCCACCAAAAGTCGCGTCTCAGATCGTGATACATCGTCGTGTTCCCGGGATGTATGGTGAACCTGGACCCATGTGCTTCAGTTAGGATCTCTCTCAACAACTCCTCATCTCTGGAAATGCACAAATGTCCCCTCATGTGCAGTACCTCGTCTGTAAAGGAGAAGTCTCCAGGGTTCCCTGACAGTACTCTGTCTCGCAACGACTGTAGGTACGTCTCTGTCACCTGTCCTGTGATGATGTGGTCTATCAGCTCTGGTCTCGTTTGTCAGGTCACTGTCACTGCCCCACAATGCCTCTGTAACTTTAGGGGTCGCTAACTGCCCAATTCCTCCATAAGTCTCCAACTCTGTGCCTGTAAACTGGCCAAGTAAGCGAGCGCCTTTCGGCTCAAGGCGTTAGCCACCACGTTGGCCTTTTTTGGATGGTAGGAGATGTTGCAGTCATAGTCTTTCATGAGCTCTAACCAACGTCTCTATCTCATGTTAAGCTCCTTCTAATCAAACAAGTACCTGATGCTCTTATGATCCGTAAATATCTCAAAAGTCTCACCATACAGGTAGTGCCTGAATGTCTTCAACGCGAAGACAACAGCTGCCAGCTCTAAGTTGTGGGTAGGGTAGCTATGCTCATGGGGCTTCAGTTGCCGCGAAGCGTAAGTGACAACGTGACCCCGCTGCATGAGCACACCCCCTAACCTTTGCAACGAAGTGTCCGTGTAGACAATGAAACCGCCGCTGCTGTCCGGGATGGTAAGCACAGGAGCCGAAGTCAGCCTCTCTTTCAACTATTGAAAACACGCCTCACAGGCGTCTGTCCAAGCAAAGGGCACATCCTTCCGGGTCAACTGAGTCATAGGACGCGCAATCTGTGAGAAACCCCTGATAAACCGTTGGTAGTAACCTGCTAGTCCCAAGAAACTGCGGATCTCTGTTACTGTACGTGGCTTCTCCCACCTGAGCACTGCCTCTACCTTGGCTGGATCCACAGCCAAGCCATCCCCTGAAATCACATGACCCAAGAAGGTCACCTGCCTCAACCAAAACTAGCACTTGCTGTATTTGGCATACAGCCTACGCCGTCTTAACGTGTTTAGAACCATCCGCAAGTGCTGTCCGTGCTGTACCTGATCTCGTGAGTAAATGACCACATCATCAATAAATACCACCACAAACTGATCCAGATAAGGTCTGAACACCAGGTTCATCAAATCCATGAAGGCAGCGGGGGCATTGGTCAGCCTAAACGGCATGACCAAAAACTCGTAATGTCCGTACTGGGTGCGGAAAGCTGTCTTAGCTACGTCGGTCTCCCTGATCCTCAATTGGTGGTAGTCAGATCTCAAATCTATCTTGGAGAATACCGTAGCACCTCGCAACTGGTCAAACAAATCATCGATCCTCGGCAGCGGAAACCTGTTCTTGATGGTGACCTTATTCAGCTGTTTGTAGTCTACACAAAGGCATAGGGTACCATCCTTCTTCTTCACAAATAACATCGGGGCTCCCCACGGGGACGCACTGGGCCTCACAAAGCCCTTCTCCAATAGGTCCTGCAACTGGGACTTGAGCTCTTGCAGCTTAAGTGGTGTCATCCTGTAAGGTACTGTAGAAATGGGGCTGGTCCTCGGTACCAGTGAGATCTCAAACTCGATCTTACGCTCAGGCAGTAGTCTTGGTAGCTCCTCTGGAAATACGTCGGGGTACTATCTGACTACCGGGATGCTCTGAAAGTCTGCCACGGAGCTGGGCTCTGCTACTACACAAGCCAGGAAGCCCTCACACCCCTGGCCCAAAAGTCTCGTCGCCCGAAGTGCATAAATGCACCTGAAGCCTCTATCCACCGGCTGTCCGTGAAACTCAAAAGAAGTTATCTCCAGTATGGAGAAGACGATCTTCCTCTCAAAACAGTCCACCAAAGCGTGGTAAGTGGACAGCCAATCCATCCCCAGAATCACGCCAAAGTCCTCCATTGGTATCACAATCAGGTCAGCGGGGAGGTTGTGTCCCCCAACACTAACCTCACAGTTTGTGTAGACCTCCTCAACTACATACAGCTGACCACCCGGACCTCTGATCACAAACGGATCCTCTAACAACACACAGTCCTGTCCCAAACTGGCAGCAAAACTTGCAGTAACAAACGAGTGCGTGGCGCTGGAATAAAAAAGTACGTAAACTAATCTATCGGAAACTGTAACCATATCTGCCACCACTGATCCTAAAGCTCTGGCGTCTGTGTGTTAGGGCGTTGATACGCCCCTCAACTCTCGGTGCGGAAGAAGCAGCCACACTCTGTGTCAGACGGGTAGCCGCTGGCCGGTACCCTCCCCATGTCTGCTGACCTCCCTCACGCGCCTGGGAACCATGGCCACCTGCTCGGCCTCCAGCGCTCGGTGCGGGGAGCATCTGCTGTGCTTCAACCCTAGACGGGCAGTCCCTCCTGATGTGGCCCGGCTGGCCACACTGGTAGTAGAGGGGAACTCGACTCCCATCCTCGGTAGGTCCCTGTTGACGGGCTGGGCAGGGGTCCAGTGTTGGCAGCTGGCCTTATTGGGGGACCCTAAAGGCCACTGACGGCCCTGCAAAGTGAGACGGCTTTCCTGCGGGCACCGCGTGCCTCCTCTCTCGTCGACCTTGTGAGTACTCTGGTTGGTAGGACCTCTTTCGTCCGCTGTCAGTGTCACGTGCGGCCGGGTTGGTCTCCTCATACGTCATAGCTGCCTCTACCACTCTTGAGAACATGGACAGCTTCAGGGGTTTGACATACACCCGAATGGCAGGCCGGAGCCCCTCAGTGAACCTCCACAGGTGCTCCTCCTCAGTAGCTACAGCTGTCGCGGCGAAATGAGACAGCTCCAGGAAACGCGTACGATACGCGCTGACAGTCATCGTCCCCTTGCGGAGAGTGTGAAACTCCCGCCTCCTCTGATCTTGCCACGTCTGCGGGAAGTACTGCTGGCAGAAGAGGATCACAAACTGGTCCCACGTTAGCTTTGCCTTCTCCTGGCCTCTGACTGCCCTCCACCACCTGTGTGCCGCACTCTCCAGTTGGTACGTGGCAAAGGCCACGCGGCACTCCGCAGGGGGGTGAAGGGTGTCAAACACCTTCTCGATTTGCTCCAACCAGTCCTCCGCCTTAGTTGGGTCCTCATCCCCCTTGAAGGAGGGGGGCTTCAGCTTCTAGAACTGTCCGAAAAGCTCGTAGTGTCGCTGTAGTGGGGAAACGGGCACGCCTCCAGGTAGGGAGGGCTCGTGCTCGGAAATGTCAAAGTGCGGTGGGGGCGGTGGAGGACCACCCCCTTGCCCACGTCCTGTTCTGCGTCGGTCTTGTGGTCCCACAGAGGACTCCCCCTCCACGTCCCCAGGGAGAGGTGCCCATGGAGGCGGGTGGAGCTCCTCTCGTACTATCTCTCGTATCAACTGGGCAAGGTCCTGGGTCTGAACGCCTGGAAGAAGTGGCTGGTCCACTGAAACCTCGAACCTAGCACGCCCACCCCTCCGACCTCATCCTCGGCCGCGTCCGCAGCTCGCCTCAAGGACTTCACATCGAGGCATCTCCTGCAAGAAGACGTGCAAAACAGAACCAAAAAGACATCAACTCTAATGGGCATTCGGCAAAAGAACCTCAGAACAGATGTCAAAAGATACGTTGTGGTGGTTACTCTAGTTACATGTATGTGAATTGGTTATTCTCAAGCTAGTTGGTTCATTTCTTGGGACGACTTTGCTCTGATACCATCTTGTTACGTCCTAGTTCCCGAATCCCTGCAGGACCCGAGACCGAACAAGCTCGATTGATCCCAAGACCCAGTCGTCCAACGAGAAATAACAAAAAAACAGGAAAGTAAACCACATTCACTATGCTAAGCAACTAACAGTAAAAGAGTACAACAATAAAGAAAGTAAAAAAACTGGTACAGTACATATCACCACCACAACAATAGAATAGTAACAAGGTACAAGAACATAAAGGTACAAAAAAAGTAAAGGTACATAATGTAAAGTACCGGAGTCTAAACTCATTACAACAAAAAGGTACTACAAAAAAAGCTACTGCTATTGGGCTCTACTGGGCCCAGCACCCTCTGCAGCCGGAGACTCGGGTAGCTCAACACCTGGACCTAAAAAGGGTTGAGTACACAAAGTCAGCGAACGCTGAGTAGAGTGGCTTCCCTTAATTTAATAATAAATCTAATGCATGTGTGGAATAAATGATTAGAAACTAGGATATGGCATGAATCCTAGGACGAGAAACACTTGAAATGTCTGTATGCGTGTTTGAATTGCAGTCTTGAATGAGTAGATAGAAAACAACTGCCTGTTAATGAACAAGAGCTTCCTGTGAAATATGAATTAACTGTGCTAGTGAAACAGTTGCATGTAACCTTACTTGTTGTATACGTTAAATGCTAGAATACGAGCTGCATGTATATAACCTGAGAATGGAAATGTGAATGATAGAAATATGAGCTGCATGTGTATACCCTAAGAATGGAAACATGAATGATAGAAATACGAGCTGCACGTATATAACCTGAGAATGGAAATATGAATGATGAAACCTGGTACGGAATGGCATAAAGAATATGAGCATGAACCCTATGGGGAAATTAGGAGTAGAGCTCCTGGAAATAAATGAATGGATCTGGAAATGTGACGGGAAGTGTGCTAGCCCTTGAGTACGTGGTACCCAAGGGAGTGCATGTTTTCTCTTAGTGTAGAGGGGAGCTTGCCGCCTTCAGGTTGAGACCCGGGGTGGGTTTGGCCACTTTGCACCGACTTTGTGGCCTTCGTGTACACTGTACCGGGGAGAGCTACTAGTGTAGGGAGAGAGCTAGCCACCCCACGGGATCCGGGGTTTAGCTAGCCACTCTACATCGACTTGTTAGGCCCATTGGGCAAACCCGGGTAGTCAGGCGAGGGTGTGCAGACTGTGGGGGGGTGAGACTCTTGTTTGGTTCTTAGGGGCTAGACCCCTGTTACTGAGAGGGCTAGGTCCTACACTATTCTGTGCTGTACGTGGGAGCACCCATTAATGGAAACGACTGATCGTGTGCCAGTGCGGGATAGCTACCCGTGCGCTTATCGCACGTGCCGTAGTCACCATCACATCTGTTCGTGACCTTGGGGTGGTTGATTGGGTGTAGGACCACCACAGGGGACTCTCCCGGCCAGGAGAGCACCACGTGCGACTTCTACTCTTTGGAAAAGACTGTAATCAAGATTGTTCCCACGAGGAACATTCGAGATCAAGAAAGAGATCTGATGAATAAACCAAGGGATGAAAAGGAATAATTTGTTAAATAAAGTAATTGGAATAAACAGCTTCCTGTTCACTTTTACTGCTTTAGTTAGTTGGTTGCCACTCTACTCAGCGTTCGCTGACTTTGTGTATTCATAACTCTTTTCAGGTCCAGGTGTTGAGCAGCCCGAGTCTCCGGCTGCAGAGGGTGCTGGGCTCAGTAGAGTCCAGTAACAATAGCTTTCTTTGTAGTACGCTTTTGTTGTAGTGAGTTTAGACTCCTGTACTTTACGTTCTGTATCTTTACTTTTTTGTACCTTTATGTTCCTGTACCTTGTTACTGTTCTATTGTTGTGGTGGTGATATGTACTGTAGCAGTTTTTTTATTTTCTTTACTGTTGTACTCTTTTACTGTTAGTTGCTTAGCATAGTGAATGTGGTTTACTTTCCTACTTTTTGATTATTTCTCGTTGGACGACTGGGTCTTGGGATCAGTCGAGTCGATCTGATCTCGGATCCTACAGAGATTCAGAAACCGGATCATAACAGTTGATCTGTCACCTTTTCTTTAGTTGTTAATTTAATACATGTATTGTAGGTTCTGGTTATGGAACTTTACATTCAAGGAGCATCAATTTAGGGAATGAGGTATTTCCTTCCTATATGTTCAATTTGTTAGTATAGACTAATTGTGGTAGTTTTACTGGAGCACTAATTTACTTGGGCCAATTTTATATTCAATTTGTTAAATATATTCTTTTATCTGATATGGCTGCTGTTGCATTGAAATCTCTCAACAGGTGCTAGCTATAATCCTTTGTTCTTCCTTGAAGTTTATGCTATATTAAATTAACTGATTGGAGTTCTGGATTTTTTTTGTTTGCCACCTGCACCTCTACCAAAGGAAACCAAACCAAGCCATTACCTAGAGAACATGGGTTAGCTTCATGGAGTATTTGTTTTCATTTTGATCTACTTTTGTGTGATACTCAGTCTTAGCTCCCAAAGAGCATACTCTAAAAAGGCTACTAATAAGCAAATTACTAGAGGTCTTGAGTTGGGTGATGGGGAAGTCCTTGTGTTGTGCCTATTTCAACTACCCTCCCAAAAAAAAGAAAGGCAAATTCCTGCATGTGAAAACATTAGGAGTCAGCTAAATAGACCTTTGTAAGAGGGTTTTGTTCCATTAATAGTACTACGTAATTTAATTTCTTTAGAAGTTTGGTTAAATCATTATCCGATACAAACTAATCAGCCTTTTTGCTATAATAGGTACATTCTTCAAAAGTTTATAATAAGCTTGACAGTTGGGAATAAATTTGTCCATTGTGGCACAACTTTGCAAGAGATGTTGCTTTTAGATGATGCATTCATGCATACATCCATACACACAAGTGTGCAGATTTGCCATAGCGAAAATGGTGCTAAGTTGATTTCTTTTTTTGTAGATTGGATGTTGAGATAATTATATTGGCATTGTTACTTGCTTGAAATGGGCCCCACGATAGGTTATGTTTGCAACGTCATCTTCTGTGCTTACTTTTTGGATACTTGATCAGGCTAAATTGAAAGGAGAGCTTGGCAATTGCCAACCTGACACCGAAAGATAACCAAGGAAGTCTATAATCAATCACTAAGTGGTTGTTGTTGAACGCAGTTTTGTTGAATTTAAAAGATTGTGTCGTAGTATAGTCAGCAAAAGCGATTTAACATTTAAATTTATAAGCTCGAGAAACAGAAATTGGTTCGAGGTCAAGGAGTAAATTTGGTAAATCAATTCACTAATCACAAGTATAAAGAATAATATGTAGGTGAAATCAAAATGATAATCAATATATATCAGAAATGCATCTCAGATTATCAAGTGGAAAATGTAAAAATAAAGGGATAAAAATGATGGTTGAAATAACCAAATTAACCCTAGAATTTAATCTCTAATCAAACTCAAATATGTGAACAGTAATTCTCAACCACTTAATGTCAATTTTCCACATTAGCAGATGTATCTACAGTAACCAAAGGCATTCACAAGGGCTAGCCGCAGAGAGCTCAAGAATGGCTAAGCAGCAACTAAGTGTTGAGCAAGGAGAGGGGACACGATTCCCGTGGTCAACAATGCAAAACCCTCCTCCCTCCTCCTCAGATTTCCTTCTCTCAGATCCGGGTATATGAGTGTAGAGTAACGGGTAGTCAAATCTGGGTAAGCGGAGGACCAGACCCGCCGACGTGGTGTAGCGGGTGAGGAGTAAGAGGCATGTGAGATGAGGGTGGTCTGGTGGTCGGTCCTAGAATCTAAGGGTGTAGGAGTGTTTTAGAGAGGGAGAGGAAGAAGATAGGGAACTTAGCTAGGTGAGAGGAGTTGAGACGCATCTGGCGTTGACCGACTGGACGCAACGAAGACAAAGTTGACGACGAGAGAGGGCGACGATGACGAGGAAAGAAAACACTCTTGCTGTGGCCGGCGAGGAGCGAAACACAGAGAGGAAGATGGTGAGCCTCCTAATTTGGTCGGTGGGAGGTCATAGGAAGAAGATGGAAGAAGTCGCTGGAGTGCAAGTTGCGGTTGGCCGGAGGAGGAGGAATAAGGGTTTTCCGGTCAAATCTTAGTTGAGGAGGAAGTTGGGGACTTTAGGGCTCTTTATAGAGCTTAGAATCGAGCTCTAAAGCAAGGAAAGAGCTTGTTTTGACTATGATTTTAGGGAAAAGGTTCCCGTGAAATCATGAGCTCTCCTGTTCTCTAAAGATCGATTTAGGATTCTTGAGGTGGTTCAATCGATTGAGAATCATCTCTAAATCAATCCCTCCAAATTTGGAAGGATTTAGATTTGATTTGAGGGAGAAATCCTCCCTCGAATCTCACTACAAGTGCTTTCACACTATCAATGGAGGAAAGGGTATAAATGTGAAGATGACGAGAAATATAGGGGGGTAAATGCAAGAATCTTGAAAGTTAGGGGGATGATTGTGAGAAACAAAGATCTTAGGGACTGAATTGCAAACTATGTCAAGATGGATTATAATTGGGCCCAAATTTTGGTCTTAACCTAATTTGGACCCAAGGAATCTAATGGTAAATTTGGATTTGAGTTTTGATCACGTTTTCTAGACAAATTGCATAGAAGCCCAAATCAAGGTAAATTCCCGTTTGAAACTCTGTTTTAGGTTAAAGTGGGCTCAAATGGTCAAATAAAAGGTACCAAACCTCTTAGAATATTTTTATATGAATTTTAGGAGATTTAGATTAATTTTATCCTGACAAGAACCTCTTCAATTTAAGTGGGGTTGATAATTAGGATTTTGGTATTGTTTTTGCTCTCGAAATACGTAAAATCCTGTTTCAACCAGTGTTAACCCACTTTTTAGACTTTTGTGCTCAATTAACCTTAAATTAACCCTTGAAGGATCCTGTAGTTATTCTGTATTTGTGATGTGCTGTTAAAATTACAGAATTAACCTTGTTTTCCATTTTTTTTTTCAAATTAGAATGATGCGGAGTTGTGACATTCAAATAATTAGGTAGGAGCTTTTATCATTCAAGCTTGACTAATTGTAGCTAGTTAGGGCCCATGATGGTGGTATTACCATTAGTTTCTTTAGCCTCTTTTCGACCTGTAAGTCTTTATGCAGTCACTCCTTTTTTTAATGGAAAGGATAAGGTAGTTGGATGTACAGTAGATGTAACCTTTTTTTGGCATCACATGGTATCTTTATTTAAAGTTGCTGCCTAATTGCAGTACAATATATTTTGAAATTGCTTAAAATAGATCTGAATGGAGGAAAAAAATCCATGTAGTAAACCTCTCATGTTGTTGTTGTATGGTCATGCTCATTAAATAACTATTCTATTTTAAATAGAGAAGTTATTTTATAATCCAAGGAGAATATGGTTGGCACTTTGGAGGACTTCTAGAAGTGAGGTTTGGGTGCATATCTATCTCTCTTTGATAATGGCATGTGCTGGTCTTTGGTCCCTTTGGCTTCAATGAAATAGGTGATGTTTATGAGGGCAAATAGCATGGTTTGAGATAGGAAATTGTAGCTTTGTTTAATTATTTGTCTCAATTTTTATAATGGCTTGGCTTTTTGGAAAATAATGAAAGTTCATATTGAATGTATAAACAACAAAGTTTTTGGATTTACAAATAGAAATGATAGGGTAGTTCATCTTTTAGGGAGAAAATTTGATCCAATTTTTAGTCACTTGTTTCACATATTGTTAAAAACAAAGCTTCTTATCATGAAAATAAAGCAAACTTTTGACAAATTTAAGGTTTCATTTTTTTGGTTACTTTATGGTGGAAATAAAGTAAATTTTTTTGTTCCTTCAAATATATGTTGCAGTGAAATCTATTCACAATTTTTTAGGTGTTTTCTATAAAATTTTTCAAACTTTAATTTTTGAGGGATATTTTGATGGATATTGTAAAATAATTTTACATTTTATAGGTAATCAAACTAGTATAAGTATGATATATTATGATTGATTTAAAAGATGATTAATATAATTTTGTATCCTTCGTACATTGTGACGAATTAATCGTTGGCATATTCTTCACAAGGCGACGAAAAAATCGTTGTTAAAAGGAAGTAAAGACAATGAAAATATTTGTTGCTAAATTTAAAGTATATGACAATTTTAGCGACAATTTATTCGTTGTTTGAATTTGATAACAAATATATTATTATTTGTAAATTTAACAACAGCTTGTATAGTAATGAATATGGCGACGCATAAATTATTAGTTAATAGGTTTTATAACGATGATTTATTCGTCGTCATCTTTATAAAATATTCGTCACCTTTGAACCTTTTTCTTGTAGTGGACTAACGATACCAAATGTGACATGATCAATACAAATTTTCTCAATGGTTGACTAGATTAACCAAACAAGAGTTAACCAAACCTCAAATTCTTCGTTTTTAGGCTACATGAACCTGATTCGTGCCCGCCAAGTGTCAACGGGTTCATATCGACACGCTTAGTCTACGCTTTGGCTTGGATTTGAATTTCAAAATGTAACAACATTCAATAAAGTGTGGGATAAAGTGATTGCCGCAGCTACACAACTAGGAGATAAAGAACAATGTGCTTACAAAGGAAGCTATATAGGATAGATGGAGTGCAAGCTTGATAGGGACAAAACAATACCAATTAATGTCTTTGTCTCCCTTCTTTCCCAACATAAATCGTAAGGATGCATGAACATACAATGCGAGAGTGATAATTGAATGTGCTATGCGCTTGGCCCTTGTATGTGCTCCTTGTTGTAACCATCTATATAATAACATTGGAGGAACATTCCTCCCTAGTATGTGCTCATAACATTGGTTGGGCTTTTGGTGAGTCATTTGAGATTCTTTTTGATGACCTATGTTGTTTTGAAGAAGGGATATCAAATATCACAATGCTCTAATTGATTGCGTAAGGCCTGCGGTAGCAATGAAACTAGGAAAACTAAAGGAAAAAGACAATTTAGATTATATCCTTTCTATTAGATAGGATATAAACAATATGTACAATATCTAACCTACTCAAGTCAATCACGTGAGGCACGTAACAATATTGGGGCTTCCAAAAGCCTTGGTCTTGATTGGCCAAATCTGGATTTGGTTTGTAAGAGCTTAAGCTAAATAAGTTAAGTCAAATCCAAACAAAAATTTAGACTCAAAATAACCTTGTCACGAGTGAGACCCTAGGACTAGCATTTAGTAATCTTATACTAATATATATATTAGTTTTCCATCAAAGAGTCATATTCTACGAACACCACCACAACCCCAAACACCCACCCCCCCCCCCTATCACCAATACTTCAATTCCTAATATTTTATACATATCAACATATAAGATATCAACTCGATCTTTTAGAGTACGATGTTGAAGAAATTCATGATAGTTTTTTTGTTTTCTATATATCATCAGAAACTTTGTAGATTTTCTTGAATTATGTTGAGCTCGTCAAATCCAACCCTAAGGTCCAGTTTGTTAATCACAACATTTGTTAATGCACTCACAAGCTAGCTAGAGCATGAGCAACATTCACGAGCCTAATTAAGCTAATCAACATTTAGGTTCCTTAATAGTCTTGCAAGTCGGAGCTTTAATTACATGTCAGAGCTACCTCCAATCTCGAGCAATAAATTACTCCAAAGTTCCGGTAAGGGTGGACACAAAGGACATCTTGACGTAATTCCATTTTCCTTACCAATGTGATTAGTTTAAAAGGTATCTCATGACAATCCAACACAGAAGTATGCATGCTGTTGAAATCAATTGAAGAAGAATCTTAAATAAATTTAGGGATAAAAATGCCCCCTCTAACCTATTGTCTCTCTTGTAATCCAAATCACTTTACTACTAAGAAAAATATACCTGTAACCTTTCTTTGGCTATCATGCTCTACCAATTTCACTGGATCCATATCTATCTCCTTGAGATAGTTTATCATGCTAAAATCCTAATCTTAAGGTAGTTTGAAATTTTATTAAGCGAAGAAATAAATAAATATATGGTACAACATTTTTTGTAGTGTAGATAGTGAGAATGATAATTTTAATTGATGTATTTTAATTTTTTATTGATGAAAATTAATTTTAAAATAAAAAATCACTTTAGATAGATAAAAAATTATATTTTAATTAAAAAATTATTTATCATTAATAAAAAAATAAAATATATCGATATATTTGTATTTTTAATTAATATATTTTAATTTTCAATTGATATATTTTAATTTTTAATTAATTAAAAATTATTTCCATTAAAAGACATATTCTTTTATTAATCTGCAAAGTGAACAACTTTCTCCTTGCTAACATGACAGTTTATCCATATATACTATAATCAAGGGAAGGTGCTACCCTGCCCGACCGTGACTCCTGACACCCACCACACACACATCACGTTTGGAGAAAACTTTAGTCGGTGATGGATGGTCCTACATGGGATAATTTATTTTTTCCGTATTATATTCACCTAACAATCCGAATCAATATCTTAAAAGTTAAATTGAATCGATCGGTTGCATTGATTCAATAAAAAATCTATGTCCTATAAGTTAGGTCGATTAATTTAGATAACAAAAGTTAAAATTGATGTAAAATAATTAAAATTGAGTTAGAACAATTAATTCAGTTAAATTGATCAAAATTTATCAAGTAATTTTATTGGTGAGTAAATTCATATCACTTAAGTAAGAATGATAGATTTCTGATTTGAATCTCAATTAATCTAAGAGGATAAGTTTATATACTATTTATCTCCCTAGTCTAGGATGAGCGTCGATTAAATTGACGATCTAATTTAACCATTCTCTTGAGAATTAAAAAATTAAAAAATAAAACGTGCATGTAACTTGAGAATTTAGAAATAAAGATTCAAAGATCAATGTATTCTTCAAAGTTAACTCTCAATTTCGATTATAACTTTTATTTATTTTTAATATTTTTTAAAAATATATTACTTTTAGTATAATTAGAGTTGTAAAATAACTTTTATTATTATATATTTTCATTAATTTTTTATTGAATATTGATTCAACTCAGTTGAACTTGATTAAACTAATATAATATAATTCAAACATTTAGTGATTCAAAGTTTTTCATATTTTCACATGCTGAGGTCATGATAACGTTATCACCAATTTAATCGATATAAAAAGCTAGTTAAATTACTAAAATATCAAATTAATACTTAATCGATCCGATAATCATGCAACTTTTAAAACATTGATCTATTTACTCTCCTCCCAATCTGCAAACATCCTCTCAGCCCTACACTACGTGTATCCAAACATAGGACGGGGTCAATGTCTTGGGAAAATTCAAAAATTCCCCTCCCTTCCTCATTTTTAAATAAACCCCATAGATTTTTGGAATTGGATTAGTGGGAGCCATTCTATTTCGAGAAACCAAGAAAAATAAGAGCTGGGATTGCAGTTAGTCGTCTTTATTCATCTTGTAAACATCTTTTGTTATGTTCGCCAGTAAATAAATGGAAAAGAGCTAACCCTTTTGTCAAGTCATTCTTTTAATAGAACCTGGTGACACAAAATAGGAAGAAAAGATTCTTTGCAAAAATAATATAAATCATAAAATAAGAAAGTTTGATAATCTAATTTTAACTGGGAAGTATATATTTGAGAAGAATCAGAAAACTTCTAAAAATTTTACTATGTACCTTTGTTACAAAAAAAGTTTTCTTTTTTTTTCAATATTGCATGTGATCTCCTATGATAAGGATTGTAGCTTATTTATAAGTGGTGGAATTGTAATGTTTACAATTTTGTAGTTGCAAGATTTTCGGATCATGGGTGTTGTGGGTCAAAGTCCGATCGTTAGTTATTAACTGTTACGTGACATGTAAGCCACATTCGCTATCTTGAGCTCTTAAATTGGCATAATTGGTGTCACTCACCCCACTAACCAGGCTTTTAGCTAGGTATGGTAGCCGGTTGAGCATGCTACGTATCGACAGTGTTTGCTGGTTGTGTGTCAGGCTTCTAGCTCTCCAGGCCCAAGGCGTCTAGCAGATCAGTCCTGCTAGGCTTAAGAGGGGAATGCAAGCGATCTTATCTCTCTTGTCGTTTACTTTCATTAGTTAATGTTACGAACGGGCACTCCAGACGTCTTTTAAGACGTCTGGGAGGTGGCCCAGACGTCGTACCAGACGTCTGGAATCACTTACAGATGTCGGACCAGACGTCTGGGATCATTTCCAGACGTCTGGAAATCGGTTATTTTGGCACGCTACTGTTCGTCTACGCGCCTGAGCGCACAGACCTGCGTTTTCTCTCTCTCTCTCTCCCTCTTTTTCCCTCTCTCCTGCGGCCGCAGACGCCTCTGCCGTGTTCTCTCTCTCCTCCTCGCGCGGCCTTAAAAGGGCCACGCCTCTCCCTCACTCCCGTCACCTCCGCCTCCTTCCTCTTCTCCTTCAGCCAGTGCGCGAGAGCGAGCGCGAAGGTGCAGCGGCAGCGACAGCGACAGCCGCGGTGAGCGTGGAAGGAGGTGCTATGCGTGGGAGAGGCACTCGGCCGTGAGGACGAGCTCGCCGGGGCTGCTAGGGCTGGCCGGCGGGGGGCGCAATGGGCGTGGAGCGACGTGGGAGGACTATTGCGGCTCGAGCAGCAGGCGGAGCACTCGCAGCGCGGCCGGGCGTCGCGAGCGGAGGGCGAGTGGCGCCCTGGTTCTGGAAAATTTTCCAGAATCAGATGTCTGTGCTTCTAGTCAGACGACGGGAACGACGTCTGAAAGGTGAGTTTTTTCCTCTTCTTCCTTCCCTTCGATTGACCGTACTGAGAGAGAGAGGAAATGGGTACGCGCAGGGTCGGAGATTCGCATCCAACGCGAATCAGACGTCTGGCTGCAGTGCCAGACGGCGGGAACGACTTCCAGACGTCCTGGGTGACCATCGGACGTCTGGGAACTAGGCCAGATGCCCCCGCAGGCTTCTGGACGTCTGAGAGACCACCCGGAGCAAGGTAACCCCTGATCCACTTTTTAAGATGTCTGGAATAAGTTCCAGATGTCTGATTTTGCACTGTTTCGTCGTTTTTGACCCGTTTCGGGCCCGTTCGGGCTCCGTTTTCCGCGTTTCGAGTTGCGTTCTTTTCGGAATTACATCCTCTACCTGTCTACAGTAGCTGTATACTGTTTTGAGAAGTTCCTTGTGTTTGATCCTTGTGATAGGACCCCGTTCTGTTGCAGTCTCGGGGGTTGCGGAGGCACGTGGGATTCCTGACCACGCCCCTAGTTCGCCTGTTATAACCGGTAGAGTGGCTTTAAGTATAATCTGTTAAATTATGAAACCATAA
This sequence comes from Thalassia testudinum, assembly GCA_037157565.1. Taxonomy (NCBI): domain Eukaryota; kingdom Viridiplantae; phylum Streptophyta; class Magnoliopsida; order Alismatales; family Hydrocharitaceae; genus Thalassia; species Thalassia testudinum. The sequence goes on along the minus strand of JAZHRO010000051.1, from coordinate 37,007,565 downwards.
ATAGAACCTAAGACATTGCATGAATCCTAGGAATGGGAAATAGATTGAATGGTAGATTCCTAGGGTGTTGCATGAATCCTAGGGCTGGAAAACTAGATTGTATGATAGATCCTAGGATATGGCATGAATCCTAGGATGGGAAAAATAATGGGATGTATGAATACTGCAGTCTTGGAAAATGTGGAAAGGAAATAATAGCTGCCTGTGAATTGAATTAACAGCTGCCTGTTATGAATAAATAAACTTGATTGAGAATATGGATTGTAAGAACGTGAAACTGGAAAGTGAAACCTGGACGTTCTGAGTTAAAAGAGCTGGAACCCTACAGGGAATTAGGTGTAGAACTCCTAGAAAGTGAAGGGAATAGAATTGGGGAAGTGAGCTGGCCCTTGAGTACGGAGTACCAAGGAGTGCGACTGTCCCCCTGTTTAGTGCAGAGCGGAGCCAGCCGCCCCAGGGACCCGAGGTTAGGACTGGCCACTCTGTATCGACTTGCTGGCCCTCGTGTACGTAGTACCGAGGAGTGCTACTAGTGAAGGGAGTACTAGCTACCCCACGGGCCTTGGGGTTCTGCTAGCCTCCTACACCGACTTGTTAGGCCCACTGGGGCAAACCAGGGTAGTCAGGCGAGGGTGCGTGGACTGTGGAGGGGCAAGGCCCCTGTTTGGTTACTGTGGAGGGGTTGGACCCCTGTTACTGAGAGGGCTCTGCACTGTACTGGTTCCGTGCTGTGCTTTGGGCACACCCGTTAACGGAAACGACTGACCGCGTGCCAGTGCGGGTTAGCTACCCGTGCGTTTACCGCGCGTGCCGTAGTCACCGTTACGTCTGTCAGTGACCTTGGGGTGGTTGACTGAGAGTAGGATCACCATGGGGGACTCTCCCGGCCAGGAGAGCACCACGTGCTACTTCTACTGTTCGGAAAAGACTGCAATCAAGATCGTTCCCACGAGGAACATTCGAGATCAAGTGAATGATTTGAGAAATAGATAAATTGTGAAACAATAGAAAGACGTAAATAAAGAAAGAAAATTAAAACAGCTACTGTACACTTTACTGTTTCCTTAGTTTAGCTGCCACTCTACTCAGCGTTTTGCTGACGTGTTACACTCGTTACCTTTCAGGACCAGGTGTTGAGCAGCCAGGGTCAGCGGCTACAGAGGACGCTGGGCCGAGTAGGGTCCAGTAGAGTTACCACTATTCTCTTGTACCTCTTTTTAGTTCCACTGTAGTGAGTAGTTCTTGTTTCCGCTATACTTTTCTTTACCTGCAGTTCATATTATGTTATGAATGTTGTTCTACTGTTGTGGTGGTATATACTGTAGTGGTTTCTTTCCTTACTGCTGTATTTCCTTACTGTTAGTTATATTCATGTTGAATGTGGTTTATTTTACTGCTCTTTTGGTTACTTCCTCGTTGGACGACTGGGTCTTGGGATTAGTCGAGTCGGTCCGGTTCTTGTGTCTCGTAGGGGCTTGGGAATCGGGTCGTTACAGTTAAGCAGGTGACGACCTGTTTGGAGGGTCTACCCGCCTACACTCGTGTCAGGTTTTTAACCAGTTGAAAGCCTTTAGGCCCTGTTTGGTAGAGGTTTAAAGTTTAAAAGTCGGTAAAGTTTAAGAAGTTTTAAGGAGAGTTAATAGGTGTAGATATGATAGTTGAGTTGATATGTTATTATTAGTTTTTATTTTTATTTGTATTGAGAGTGGGTTAGTAGGATGGATATGGTAGGTGAATGTGATGAACATATGTAAGTTAGTTGGGATAAATATGATTGATAAGAGGTAAATATGATAGGTGAGAAATAAATTATTTTTACTATTTATATACTATTTACTTTATCCTTAATATATATGATAAAATATATCTTTAAACATCTACCGAATATGTCCTTATAAGTTATACACGGAACCAAATTTAAGATAATTATGTTATTTTAATCCACTTTCTTCGAATAAAATTTCCTAAGTTAACATCACATAACGTAAGCGAGAAGCTTATCGGACCTCCACTTAGCCAGTTTCCCGGGGTGGAAGAAAAAGGACGATGAAAAAAAAAAAATCTTTACTCAACCGGAGGGCCAGCGATTTGATCTTGTATGTATCCGAATGGTTAAATCCAAAATTCGACAAGAAGAGGAGCATATACCCATATATCAAATATTTCAAGGACAAGAATGCAATTTCACCCAAAAACGGCCGGTCAAAGGCCCCCCGGTCTCCCGCGGGGCTCGCGTTGAACCACCGGCTCCGCCCTCTCCCACGCACGTTCTCCCCGCGGCATCCGTTGGAAAACTATCCAACTCACCCCCCTCCAACTTTCAAAATCAACCCTATTTAAACCCCTCCCTCCACCACCCGCCCATTCCCCATTCTCCATTCCTCCACCACCACCACCACCCCTCCCGTGGACCCGCCAACCCCCCTTCTTCCTCCACCCCCACTCCGCCGCACCGCCACCCCCCCCCCCCCCCCCCGCCCCCCCGCGTTGCGGCCACCCCCGATCGCCGATGATGAACCGTTAATCATGCATCCGAGGGCTCGCATCACGATCATGGAACCCCAACGTCGCCTCCAGCTCCTCCTCCTTTGCTCGGGTCCTCAATCCTCGCGCGTGGCCCTCGTGGGTGGTAACCATACCGCCGCTCGCTTTTGCACTCGCTAATTCAACCCCCTCTCCCCCCCCCTCCCCACTCTCACCCCTCTCCAAATTCTCAAATTCCCCAACACTACTCCCTTCTCCTCTTCTCACTCCAATGATCCAGTCCTTCACAATGAGATACGGTCAGAACACCCGATTCATCCAATGGCCCCTTGCCCGCCTCGCTGCCGGAGCCATTCTCCTTTCCACCATCGCTCTCGTTTCATGGATCGGCACCATCAACCTTGCTCCTCTCTTGCATAATTCACACAGATCACCTGCAGGTTACAACACCAGTAGCAATCTCTGGAGCCTTGAGCACGTGCACAATTACGAGAAAGCCGCCATCATCCCCAAGGATCTTCTGCATGGTGCACGTCTTGGTGGGAAGGATGATGCGGGGAGTGGGCGGTTGCGTGTCTCTGCATCCCATCGCCTTCTTTTCCTGCCGGAGAATTCCGGGAAGCAGCAGCAGCTGGTTGGGAGGAAGCTGTTAGGGATGGCGGACCGAGAGAAGAAGGCGATGCTAAGGGGGCTTGAGGACGCACTGCTGGAGCCTCCGAGGGCGGGGAAGGACCGGAGGAGGGTTACAAGGTACCTGCCGGAGCTGCTGGGGGACGAGACGCTGGACCAGTACGAGCGCAGGGTGTTCATCGACGTCGGGGGCGGGGACGAGGTCGAGGGGTGGTTCGAGAGGCACTACCCGACGGGGAGCCGACGGTTCGAGATCATACGGCTGGAGATGGAGGAGGGAGGTGGGGAGGAGGACGAAGGCGACGAGGAGATGATGACGAGGTGGCTGAGAGGGAACGTCCAGGAGGGCGACTACGTGGTGATGAAGGCGGAGGCGGAGGTGGTGGAAGGGCTGGTGAGGAGTGGGGCCATCTCTCTTGTGGATGAGCTCTTCTTGGAGTGCAAGCACCTGTGGGAGAAGGGAGGGAGAGGGAAGAAGGGGAGGAGGGCTTACTGGGAGTGCATTGCCTTGTTTGGGAGGCTCAGGGACGAGGGTGTGGCAGTGCACCAATGGTGGGGTTAATAACAACAACAACACTAATTTCTTTCAAAAAAATAAAACAACAACAACAATAACAATAATATAAGGGTTCCTTTGCGGAGGGGATGGGAGTTGTGGTGGGAGTTTGGGTTCTCCTTCCTTCCTTCTTTCTTTTTTTTGTTTTTCCCTTTTTCTTTAAAAATATTCTTCTTTTATATACGTGCCCTCCGTGGAATTTTAGGTTTGACACATAGGTCCCTCTTGAAAAGAAGCTGCAAGTACCCACTGTATAGCACTCTCCCATGTCCTATGCCTTTGAAGCTTGATATCTCATGTACGTCTTGTCCCTTGCATGTTGTCTTGGTTGATCTTCAGCTTATCTTAACCCTTGGTATGGGACTAGTTATAATGTTGTTTATGCTTTAAATGGGGTATTGATTCGAGAGGCACAAGGGGGCAGTGGGAGGGGGCATATGTATTTAGAGGGGTACATGTGTAAAATTCCTTGGGATTTTCCTTTCTCTTCGTTGCAACAAGATGCTTCTCTTGGCTAACTCTCACCTCTCGGATGTTTCATGCACGACCGAAGGCATCGTGAGGGATATGGTGGATGTGAAGAAGCTTGGTGCAAATGGTGGATATAATCTTCGTGGTGTGCAAGAAAAAGAAGGTACCACATCGGAGAGAGAGGGAGGGTGGAAGGTTGGGGAGGTGAAGGTGCATGCATTCACGCATGTGGATTCTACTTGTGTATTTTTCTGTCTATTTTTACAAATGTTGATATTTTTGTATTATATGTCATACTTGTTTCTATCATTTGAGTTTTGTTTTTGAGTTGTACATTCAGGATGTGGTATACATATGTTCCATACGATCCTTTGATTGTCTATATAAGGTGCTCATAAGCAGGAGGAAGCATGCTTGGACATATGGAATGCTTGATGATTGAGATAACATATTAACATGGCAAGGTTTTTTTGATGCTGGTGAATCCTTTAAGGGCTTGTTCGTCTATTGATGGTTACATGAAGAAAATTACACATTCAAGCTAGCTGTACGTATAGGAAGGTATATATGTATTTTATTGGTTTATTAAGAAAGAAATCCTCATACAACTTTGTCAAAACTTTTGCGACAAACCTAATTGGCACATACAAAATGACCATGGTATCTATATATGGCGAAATAGAGTAGTAACTACTAGCTAATGAGTGATTGTTATGGAGGACGCATGATCAAGGTCATGTTAGGGTTTAAATTCTATAATATAAACAATTCACCTTTAACTTAGGATTGACTTGAACAATAACTTATCTCATCTAGGCTTAATACTGAATGGGTATCGATATTGATGGACCAGTACCGGTATCTTATATACTGAGTACCGATACTGGTGAACTCACCACTACCGGTACATCTGATTTACAGGTATGAGTTTTATATCTAAACAAGTACCGGTACTAATGTCAAATATATCGATATTCACAAGTTCCAATTTAGAACTCATGTTCAAATGAGTACTTGTTTAGTACTTCTTATGTACCGGTATTAATAATAAGTATCGATACTTATTGAGTACTTGTATTATTCCAGGATCAAACTTATCTCACGAGTACCCATACTCATGATGAGTATCGATACTTAGTGAGTGTAGGTTAATTTGTCTGTAGCCAATAAGTACCGGTACTAATAGGCTACAGATCTTAAGCCCTTCTGACCGAGGACCTAATTTGTATTTCATGTGCACTGGTACTGTAACGAACGCGTGCCCCAGACGCCTTTTAAGACGTCTGGGAGGTGGCCCAGACGTCGGACCAGACGTCTGGGATCACATCCAGACGTCTGACCAGACGTCCGGGATCGTTTACAGACTTCTGGAGAACAGTTATGTTCGCACGGGAGATTCGTCTGCGCGCCTGTGCGCGCAGACCTACGATTCCTCTCTCTCTCTCTGCGGCTGCAGGCGCGCTGCGATCGCTCTCTCTCTCTCCTCTCCGCGCGGCGTTAAAAGGGGGCGCGCCTCCCCTCCCGTCTCCACCGTCTCCTCCTTCTCCTTCCTGTGCGCGAGAGCGAGCGGACGCGAGGGCGGCAGCGGCAGCCGTAGTGAGCGCGGAGGAGCTGCGGCGTGCGAGGGCGGAGCTCTGCCGTGAGGGCGAGCTCGCCGGAGCGGCTTGGCCGGCCGACGGAGGGCGCAGGGGGCGCGGAGCGTCGCGGAGAGGGACCTGCTGCGGGCTGAGCAGCAGACGCGCGAGGTGCGACGCGGGCGGCGTCGCGAGCGGAGGCCGAGCAGGGTTCTGATTCTGGAAAAATTTCCAGAATCAGACGTCTGGGTTGATATCCAGACGGCAAGGTCGACGTCTGTAAGATCATACAGACGTCTGAAAGGTGAGTTTCCGCTTTCTTCTTCCTTCTTGTCGACTGACCGTACTGAGGGAGGGGGGTTGGCTGTGCGCAGGTTCGCTGATTCGTCATCTTTGCGAATCAGACGTCTGGAAGTTGTACCAGACGGCGGGAGTGACCTCCAGACGTCCTGAGGGACCATCGGACGTCTGGGATCTAGGGCAGACGTCCTTGCAGACTTCTGGACGTCCGGGGAACCAAGCTGAACAGGTAATTCTCTGATCCACCGTTTAAGACGTCTGGAAGGAGTTCCAGACGTCTGATTTTGCACAGTATCGTCTTTTTCGACCCGTTTAGGGCCCGTTTGGGCTCCATTTTCCGCGATTCGAGTTGCGTTCGTTTCAGAATTAATTCCTCTACCCGCCTACAGTAGTTATACACTGTTCTGAGACACTCCTTGTGTTTGATCCTTGTGATAGGACCTCGTTCGGTTGCAGTCTTGAGAGTCGCGGAGGCACGCGGGATTCCCGATCACGCCCCCATTACTCCCGTTGTACCTGGTAGAGTGGCTTTAGGTATTAATAAAATATGTTAAAGTATGGAACCACAACTAGAACCTAGGGCATTGCATGAATCTTAGGAATGAGAAATATATGGAATGATAGCTCCTAGGTGTTGCATGAATCCTAGGGTCGGAAAACTAGATTGTATGATAGATCCTAGGATATGGCATGAATCCTAGGATGGAAAAACTAGTGGAATGTATATTACTGCAGTCTTGGAAAAATGGAAAGGAATATATAAAGCTGCCTGTAAATTTAATTAACAGCTGCCTGTTATGAATAAAGAAACATGTTTGAGATCATGGAATTTGAGAACGTGAATCTAGAAAGTGAAACATATGATGTTCTGAGATAAAGAGCTGGAACCTTACGGGGAATTAGGAGTGGAACTCCTGGAAGGAAAAAGGAATGGAACTGAGATGTAGTTTGTACTGTCTCTTGGGTACGCAGTACCAAGGGAAGTACCTGTACCTGTTTAGTGCAGAGTGGGGCCAGCTGCCCCAGGGACCCGGGGTTAGGATTGGCCGCTCTGTACCGACTTGCTGGCCCTCGTGTACGTAGTACCGAGGAGAGCTACTAGTGTTAGGAGAGTACTAGCTACCCCACGGGCCCCGAGGTTCTGCTAGCCTCCTTCACCGACTTGTTAGGCCCACTAGGGCAAACCAGGGTAGTCAGGCGAGGGTGCGCGGACTGTGGAGGGGCAAGGCCCTGGTTTGGTTACTGTGGAGGGGTTGGACCCCTGTTACTGAGAGGGCTCTGCCCTGGTTCCGTGCTGTGCTTTGGGCACACCCGTTAACGGAAACGACTGACCGCGTGCCAGTGCGGGCTAGCTACCTGTGCGTTTATCGCGCGTGCCGTAGTCACCGTTACGTCTGTCAGTGACCTTGGGGTGGTTGACTGAGGGTAGGATCACCACGGGGGACTCTCCCGGCCAGGAGAGCACCACGTGCTACTTCTACTTTTGGAAAAGACTGCAATCAGTATCGTTCCCACGAGGACATTCGAGATCAAGTAAAGGATCTGAAAAATAAATGAAATAGTAAGAAAAATTGAAAGATGTGAATAAAGGAAGTAATAGAACATAACAGCTACTGTACACTCTACTGTTGCCTTTAGTTAGTTTGCCACTCTACTCAGCGTTTTGCTGACGTGTTACACTCGTTACCTTTTTCAGGACCAGGTGTTGAGCAGCCAGGGTCGGCGGCTGCAGAGGACGCTGGGCCGAGTAGGGTCCAGTAGAGTTACCACAGCTTTTGTACCCCTTTTGTTTCTGTTCTAGTGAGTAGTTTTTGTTTCCGCTGTACCTTCTTTACCTGCAGTTCTTGTTATATGATACATGCTGTTTTACTGTTGTGGTGGTACCTACTGTAGTAGTTTCTTTCCTTACTGCTGTACTTTCTTACTGTTAGTTATATTCATGCTGAATGTGGTTTATTTTACTGTCTTTTGGTTACTTCCTCGTTGGACGACTAGGTCTTGGGATTAGTCGAGTCGGTCCGGTTCTCGTGTCTCGTAGGGACTCGGGAACCGGGTCGTTACAAGATGGTATCAGAGCAAGGTCGTCCCGAGAAGTGAATCAACTGACTGGAAAATAACCAATTCACATGTTTATAGCTAGAGTAGCCACCACAACATATCTCTTGACATGAGCTCTTAGAAGTGTTGTTAGGTACCGTCTGTTTTGATGTTTCCATTTTTTTTCGCGTCTCCATTATAGGAGATGCCGCGTCGTGGAGCTAGGAGGGTGGGCCGCAGGCGCGGCCGAGGTCAGGGCCCGGGGGACAGATGTGTCGGGCTTGGAATACATACTACCCCTCCTCTTCTCCTGAGTATACCGTCTCGGGACCTCGTCCAACTGATTCGAGAGGTGGTTCGAGAAGAATTTCAGCTTCCACCCACGTCGCCACCCCCTCCCCCCTTCCGAGCGTACGACAGGGGAATTAGTGGTGGAATGAGATTTCCGCCGCCACACCAGGCGTGTTAGGAGAACTCAACGGAGACACGTGGCATCCGTAGGAGAGCCGTCACGTTGTGCAGGGCCATCAGTGGCCTTTGGGGGCCCTCGACAGGGGCCAGTCGCCAGCACCGGACCCTCGCCTAGCCGACAGCAGGGACTCACTGAGGGCGGGAGTCGGGTTCCCCTCTGCTACCAGTGTGGCCAGCCGGGCCACGTCAGGAGGGACTGCCCATCTAGGGCAGGAGGTCAGCAGATACTTCCCGCGCAGAGCACTGGAGGGCGCGCAGGAGGCCGCGGTTCCCAGGCACGAGGAGGAGGACAGCAGTCGCGAGGAGGGTACCGGCCAGCACCTACCCGTCCGACGCAGAGTGTGGCTGCTTCGTCTGCACCTAGGGCTGAGGGGCGTATCAACGCCCTAACACACAGGGACGCCAGAGCATCGGGATCCGTGGTAGCAGGTATGGTTTCAGTTTCTGGTAGACTCGTTTACACGCTTTTCGATTCCGGCGCTACGCACTCGTTTGTCGCAGCCAGTTTCGCAGTTAGTTTGGACCAGGATTATACACTGTTAGAGAATCCGTTCGTAATCAGAGGTTCGAGTGGTCAGCTGTTTGTAGCTGAGGAGGTGTACACGGGTTGCGGGGTCAGCATCGGGGGACATAGCCTGCCAGCTGACCTGATTATGATACAGATGGAGGACTTTGGAGTGATTCTGGGGATGGATTGGCTGTCCGCTTACCACGCCTTGGTAGACTGTTTTGAGAGGAAGATTGTCTTCTCCATTCCGGAGTTGCCTTCCTTCGAGTTCACGGGCAGCCAGTGGACGGAGGTTTCAAGTGCATTTCAGCACTTCGGGCGGCGAGACTTTTGAGCCAGGGGTGTGAGGGCTTCCTAGCTTGTGTGGTGGCAGAGCACAGCCCCGTGGTAGACTTCTAGAGCATCCCGGTGGTCAGAGAGTACCCCGACGTGTTTCCAGACGAGTTACCAGGACTACCGCCCGGGCGTGAGATCGAGTTTGAGATCTCACTAGTACCAGGGACCAGCCCCATCTCCACCGCGCCATACAGAATGGCACCGCTTGAGCTGCGAGAGCTCAAGTCGCAGTTGCAGGACCTTTTGGAGAAAGGTTTCGTGAGGCCCAGTGCGTCTCCCTGGGGAGCCCCGGTACTGTTTGTGAAGAAGAAGGATGGGACCCTACGCCTTTGTGTGGACTACCGACAGCTGAATAGGGTCACCATCAAGAACAGATATCCGCTGCCGAGGATTGACGATTTGTTTGACCAGTTGCGGGGTGCCACGGTGTTTTCCAAGATCGACTTGAGGTCTGGATACCACCAGTTGAGGATCAGGGAGACCGACGTCTCCAAGACAGCTTTCCGCACCCGGTACGGACACTACGAGTTTTTGGTCATGCCGTTTGGGCTGACCAATGCCCCCGCTGCTTTCATGGACCTGATGAATCGGGTGTTCAGACCGTACTTGGACCAGTTTATGGTGGTTTTCATAGATGATGTACTCATCTATTCTAGAGATCGGACGCAGCACGGACAACACTTGCGGATGGTTCTGGACACTCTGAGACGACGCAGGCTGTACGCCAAATACAGCAAGTGCGAGTTCTGGTTGAGGGAGGTGACCTTTTTGGGTCATGTGATCTCTGGAGACGGCCTGGCGGTGGATCCCGCCAAGGTCGAGGCAGTGCTCAGGTGGGAGAGACCGCGTTCAGTCACTGAGATTCGCAGTTTCCTGGGACTGGCAGGTTACTACAGACGGTTCATCACAGGATTTTTACAGATTGCGCGTCCTATGACACAGTTGACCCGGAAGGATGTGCCTTTCGCTTGGACAGACGCCTGTGAGGCGTGTTTTCTGGAGCTGAAGGAGAGGTTGACCTCGGCTCCAGTGCTCACCATCCCTGACAGTAGTGGCGGGTTCGTTGTGTACACGGACGCTTCCTTGCAGGGGTTAGGAGGTGTGCTCATGCAGAGGGGCCACGTGGTCGCTTACGCTTCGCGGCAACTGAAGCCCCATGAGCATACCTACCCTACCCACGATCTAGAGTTGGCAGCTGTTGTATTCGCGCTGAAGACATGGAGGCACTACTTGTACGGTGAGACCTTCGAGATTTTTACAGATCACAAGAGCCTCAGATATCTTTTTGACCAGAAGGAGCTCAACATGAGACAGAGACGTTGGTTGGAGCTCCTGAAGGACTACGACTGCAGCATCTCCTACCACCCGGGAAAGGCCAATGTGGTGGCTGACGCCTTGAGCCGTAAGGCGCCCGCACGCTTGGCCAGTCTACAGTTACAGAGTTGGAGCCTTTTGGAGGAGGTGGGCAGTTGGCGACCTCTAGAGTTACGAGGGTACTGTGGGGCAGTGACGGTGACACGGCAGACCAGGCCAGAGTTGATAGACCGCATCATCACGGGACAGATGGCCGATCCGTACTTGCAGTCTTTGCGCGACAGAGTACTATCAGGGGACCCAGGGGACTTCTCTTTCACAGACCAGGTGTTACGCTTGAGGGGACGGTTGTGCATCCCCAGAGACGAGGAGCTGTTGAGAGAACTCCTGACTGAGGCACACGGTTCCAGATTCACCATACATCCCGGAAACACGAAAATGTACCATGACATGAGACGCGAGTTCTGGTGGAGAGGGATGAAGCGGGATGTGGGTGAGTTCGTGCAGCAGTGCTTAGTGTGCCAGCAGGTGAAAGCCGAGCATCAGAGGCCTGCAGGGTCGCTTCAGCCGCTTCCAGTGCCAGAGTGGAAGTGGGAGAGCATCACCATGGACTCGGTGGTGGGCTTACCTGTTACCCAGCGAGGACACGACGCAGTCTGGGTAATAGTGGATAGATTGACGAAGACGGCACGATTCTTGCCGATCCGAGTCACTTTGGGACCAGCACTGTTGGCAGAGAGGTATATCCGTGATGTGGTGCGACTACACGGAGTTCCGCGGGAGATCGTATCCGACCGGGATACCCGCTTTACGTCCCAGTTTTGGGCTGAGTTTCAGCAGGCTTTGGGGATGAGGTTGAGGTTTAGCACGGCTTACCACCCCCAGGCGGACGGACAGTCGGAACGCACGATACAGCCACTTGAGGACCTTTTGCGTGCCTGTGTACTAGACTGGAGGGGCTCTTGGGAGGAGCACCTGCCCCTGGCGGAGTTTGCATACAACAACAGTTATCACTCGAGCATCGGCATGGCTCCCTACGAGGCTCTGTACGGACGGAAATGCACGGCACCCTTGAGTTGGGTTGAGGTGGGGACCAAGTGGGAGGTTGGCCCCAGGTTGATCCGGCAGAGTCAGGAGGTAGTTGAGCAGATCCACAGACGACTCCGCACTGTCAGGAGCAGACAGAAGAGCTACGCAGATCGCAGATGCAGAGAGGTGCAGTTCGAGGTTGGGGACCACGTCTTTCTTCGTGTTTCGCCCATGAAGGGCTTACAGCGGTTTGGGGTGAGAGGGAAGCTCGCGCCGAGGTTCGTGGGGCCCTTTGAGGTCCTGGAGCGGGTTGGACCCGTTGCTTACAGACTTGCCCTTCCCCCGCAGCTTTCTGGTGTGCACGACGTGTTCCACGTGTCCAACCTCAGGAAGTACGTAGTCGATCCCAGCCACGTACTGAGTCACGAGAGCGTCGAGGTGAGCGACGACCTGACCTACCCCGAGCGGCCAGTGCAGATCCTAGACCGAGCCGTCCGCAGGTTGATACGAAAGCAAGTACCCCTGGTAAAGGTTTTGTGGAGGAGCCAGCGGTACGAGGAGGCTACCTGGGAGCCTGAGGCGGCAATGCGGGAGCGGTACCCGGAGCTTTTCGCGGGTACGTCTTTTCGGACCGGCTTCGGTCCTCTTTGAGTTTGTTATGGTTATTTGGACATCTTTTTCCCGCACCCTAGTTGGCGCAAGTTTCGGGGACGAAACTTCCTTTGAGTTTGTTATATTGTAACGAACGCGTGCCCCAGACGCCTTTTAAGACGTCTGGGAGGTGGCCCAGACGTCGGACCAGACGTCTGGGATCACATCCAGACGTCTGACCAGACGTCCGGGATCGTTTACAGACGTCTGGAGAACAGTTATGTTCGCACGGGAGATTCGTCTGCGCTCCTGTGCGCGCAGACCTGCGATTCCTCTCTCTCTCTCTCTGCGGCTGCAGGCGCGCTGCGATCGCTCTCTCTCTCTCCTCTCCGCGCGGCGTTAAAAGGGGGCGCGCCTCCCCTCCCGTCTCCACCGTCTCCTCCTCCTTCTCCTTCCTGTGCGCGAGAGCGAGCGGACGCGAGGGCGGCAGCGGCAGCCGCAGTGAGCGCGGAGGAGCTGCGGCGTGCGAGGGCGGAGCTCTGCCGTGAGGGCGAGCTCGCCGGAGCGGCTTGGCCGGCCGACGGAGGGCGCAGGGGGCGCGGAGCGTCGCGGAGAGGGACCTGCTGCGGGCTGAGCAGCAGACGCGCGAGGTGCGACGCGGGCGGCGTCGCGAGCGGAGGCCGAGCAGGGTTCTGATTCTGGAAAAATTTCCAGAATCAGACGTCTGGGTTGATATCCAGACGGCAAGGTCGACGTCTGTAAGATCATAGAGACGTCTGAAAGGTGATTTTCCGCTTTCTTCTTCCTTCTTGTCGACTGACCGTACTGAGGGAGGGGGGTTGGCTGTGCGCAGGTTCGTTGATTCGTCATCCTTTGCGAATCAGACGTCTGGAAGTTGTACCAGACGGCGGGAGTGACCTCCAGACGTCCTGAGTGACCATCGGACGTCTGGGATCTAGGGCAGACGTCCCTGCAGACTTCTGGACGTCCGGGGAACCAAGCTGAACAGGTAATTCTCTGATCCACCGTTTAAGACGTCTGGAAGGAGTTCCAGACGTCTGATTTTGCACAGTATCGTCTTTTTCGACCCGTTTAGGGCCCGTTTGGGCTCCGTTTTCCGCGATTCGAGTTGCGTTCGTTTCAGAATTAATTCCTCTACCCGCCTACAGTAGCTATACACTGTTTTGAGACACTCCTTGTGTTTGATCCTTGTGATAGGACCTCTTTCGGTTGCAGTCTTGAGAGTCGCGGAGGCACGCGGGATTCCCGATCACGCCCCCATTACTCCCGTTGTACCTGGTAGAGTGGCTTTAAGTATTAATAAAATATGTTAAAGTATGGAACCATAACTAGAACCTAGGGCATTGCATGAATCCTAGGAATGAGAAATATATGGAATGATAGCTCCTAGGTGTTGCATGAATCCTAGGGCCGGAAAACTAGATTGTATGATAGATCCTAGGATATGGCATGAATCCTAGGATGGAAAAACTAGTGGAATGTATATTACTGCAGTCTTGGAAAAAATGGAAAGGAATATATAAAGCTGCCTGTAAATTTAATTACAGCTGCCTGTTATGAATAAAGAAACATGTTTGAGATCATGGAATTTGAGAACGTGAATCTGGAAAGTGAAACATATGATGTTCTGAGATAAAGAGCTGGAACCCTACGGGGAATTAGGAGTGGAACTCCTGGAAGGAAAAAGGAATGGAACTGAGATGTAGTTTGTACTGTCTCTTGGGTACGCAGTACCAAGGGAAGTACCTGTACCTGTTTAGTGCAGAGTGGGGCCAGCTGCCCCAGGGACCCGGGATAAGGATTGGCTGCTCTGTACCGACTTGCTGGCCCTCGTGTACGTAGTACCGAGGAGAGCTACTAGTGTTAGGAGAGTACTAGCTACCCCACGGGCCCCGGGGTTCTGCTAGCCTCCTTCACCGACTTGTTAGGCCCACTAGGGCAAACCAGGGTAGTCAGGCGAGGGTGCGCGGACTGTGGAGGGGCAAGGCCCCGGTTTGGTTACTGTGGAGGGGTTGGACCCCTGTTACTGAGAGGGCTCTGCCCTAGTTCCGTGCTGTGCTTTGGACGCACCCGTTAACGGAAACGACTGACCGCGTGCCAGTGCGGGCTAGCTACCTGTGCGTTTATCGCGCGTGCCGTAGTCACCGTTACGTCTGTCAGTGACCTTGGGGTGGTTGACTGAGGGTAGGATCACCACGGGGGACTCTCCCGGCCAGGAGAGCACCACGTGCTACTTCTACTTTTGGAAAAGACTGCAATCAAGATCGTTCCCACGAGGACATTCGAGATCAAGTAAAGGATCTGAGAAATAAATGAAATAGTAAGAAAAATTGAAAGATGTGAATAAAGGAAGTAATAGAACATAACAGCTACTGTACACTCTACTGTTGCCTTTAGTTAGTTTGCCACTCTACTCATCGTTTTGCTGACGTGTTACACTCGTTACCTTTTTCAGGACCAGGTGTTGAGCAGCTAGGGTCGGCGGCTGCAGAGGACGCTGGGCCGAGTAGGGTCCAGTAGAGTTACCACAGCTTTTGTACCCCTTTTGTTTCTGTTCTAGTGAGTAGTTTTTGTTTCCGTTGTACCTTCTTTACCTGCAGTTCTTGTTATATGATACATGCTATTTTACTGTTGTGGTGGTACCTACTGTAGTAGTTTCTTTCCTTACTGCTGTACTTTCTTACTGTTAGTTATATTCATGCTGAATGTGATTTATTTTACTGTCTTTTGGTTACTTCCTCATTGGACGACTAGGTCTTGGGATTAGTCGAGTCGGTCCGGTTCTCGTGTCTCGTAGGGACTCGGGAACCGGGTCGTTACAGGTACTCATGATGAGTACCGGTATACATGAGTCATAGATTATGGGTCAAGAGAACCCAGAATCCGATTTGTGACTAGCAAGTACTGGTACTCGTAATGAGTAGTAGTACTACTATGTCACAATTCATACACCTGAAGCCTTATACCTTACATGCAGTTTACTAGTACCAGTACTCATTATGAGTATTGGTACATGTAGACTACAAATCCTATTTTGTAATGCCTGAGTACCGATACCCATGGAGAAGTACAAGTACTACATGCAGTTATGAGATGTGTATTGTTTTACTAGGAATACAAAACATCAATCTCAATATACATAAGATTTGATGATTCTATGATGTCAAAATGAATCATATAGACAAATGCAAATATATACATGAGATGTTTAACAAGAAGATTAAGAACATTTACATATATCTATGCATGATACAAATATATATCTATCTATGCATACGAAGCTACATACATACAATTGATATAAGGTTACCTGTGTTTATGTTTTTAGAGATAAATAAAAGGGGTTGCAGTCTAGGTCTTCCAAGAGATTCTCACCTTTGACGCCTTTGACGACTCCTTGAAGAAGAGGCTTTCTTCTCCAGCCGTTAACCTTTGAGTTCTTCCTCAGTCTCTCTCAGATCCATATGAGGTAGTTCTCAGAGAATATGATTGTGGGTTTTTTAGGGACCTAGCTACCTCTAATTAACAATTAGTCACACTAATTACTGAGTATTTTACATAGTCTCCCATCAAGAAAATGTAAAATACCAAAAAGTCTTTGCACATTTCTTTTAATGAACCCCACTAATCCCTTTTACATTCATGCTCGTATCCTCATAATAACCTTTGTTGATCACTTTAAATTATGAGCATCTACAATGACAACTAATAATCTTTATATTGAATGATTATATCTATATGTAATACATATACTTGTCCATACGTTGGATTATAATCCAGCAGGTCATAGCTAGAATAGACAAGAACTAGGGGCATAAATGAAAATCGACTATTACTTGATCATTATGCACACATATAGACAGAATGTTGAGAATAAATTTAGCCTTGAATTGATATGAGAAAAAAATCTCATTAAGAAAATAATAGCTAGGAATTTTTTATAACAAGTTGCTACAAAATATATGAGTTGCTACTACAAAAAAAGATGAAGAAAAACAGTTCTTTGAAGTTGGAAATTGGAGGCCAAAAAATTCTTTTAAATAGATAAAGCAAGTTTAATTATACATAATTCAAAAGAAAACAAAACAACTAGATGTAGAAGATACCATTAATCCAACTAAAATTGGGTTCTTCTTTCAATTTTATTTTAATATGGAAGTGTGGAATTGGTTTCATCAAGGAGTGAAATATGGAATGTGCTAACACGAATTTAAGGGGAAAATTTGATTTGGTAAAAGGAGGAGAAATTTGAGGATAATCATCACTAAGGGTGTGCTTGTTTTAACAGCTATGCTGTGGCCATGGTGGCCTCAAACCACAATCATTCAAACAGTTATTAAATTAAGGTGTCAACAACAACAGCTAAACCTCCACTATCACCCTAGTCACTCTAGCAATACTCGTAATGTGTTTTTTCATTACTAGGCCACCATGCAATGAAATGAATCACCTCTAAGACTCGTTAGTTTTTGATAACAAATCTTTAATTGTGTTCACCATAATGAAAATTTTATAAAAATAGAAAAAAATGGATGACAATTTCTAGAGCCAAAGTTAGTAACTCAACTTAATACACTTACTAATAATGGGTACTAATGGTGATGAATTGGAACTAATGATAATTTTGCAATATGGAGTGATAGTATCAGAGATGAAAAAGGGCCACTCAAGTAGGGACTTGAAAGAGGACATCAATGGATCAACTGTTAAGGAGAATGAAGTGCATGGGTTAGTTAGGTTACTTGTTTCTTGTTTCATCTTTTGCTTAAAGTCAAAATAGATCAAACTGGTGAATACTTTGACCAGAGGAATCTAGGTGGTAGCTAGTTCTTGTGGCAATGCTTGTGGCAATGATATTGATGGTAGTGGAGGTTCTATTGGTGGATAAGCAGGAGATTAAGGGAAGGAAGAAGATGGAAAAAGAAGGTAGGACAAAATAAAAAAATGAATTATAGAAAAAAGTAAATAACATTTGTTCAATAGCATGGAAATTATACTATGAAACAAATGACACAAAAGATCATTTCTAACTTAGGAAACCATCTTTTTTTGTGTTATGGTAGAAAAATGATAGCACATAGATGTTTTTTCACTAGCAAAAATCATTTTTTCCTGTTCATTATCTATCTATAGCGTTTGTGTTATATCATTTATGCTATATGAATTTGTATTATTCAACCTTCTTTTAGTATATGTTTCTTCTATCAATGTTCACTTTTGTGTTGTATTCTTCCTTCTCATCTTCTCCTCACACTCCTTCACCATTGCCATTGTCACAACCAATAATGTTATAATTAAGCTTCTAAGCCAAAACGTCCTTCAACAACTAAGAGGAACATGGGTGCTAATGTTTATAGCTCTCTTTATGAGCCCACATGTTTTTTGTAGTCCATTGTTTATCTAGAATCATCTTGATTTGCTAAACCCATAATGTTCTTTTTTGAGCCTAATATTTGTTTCAATTTTTTACCATATATACATATTTTTAATTGTTCTTGGGAGCCTATTTAAAAAAATAAATAAACTTTCTTGTTTCCACCTATTATAATATTCTATTGAATCATATGTCTTCTGAAACCACAATTTTCTTCTCGATTAATTTAATATTTATAATAATTTATTTTCAGTGTTTTTTCGTCTATTCACTCTCTACCTTAAAAGGGGGAGATAAATTAAATTTACTACAGTTAGGAATCCAAAGTGGGTGTATTAGTGCAATTAAGCTATTCGCATTCAAGTGGCTTGATCAGTGGTGGTTGATCTTAGAAAATCCTAAGATAGGAGATTTAAGTAATAATTTTAAATCAAATGATTTTTCCACCATTAGCTAGTTATAATCTTTGTAGTTTATTCTTTTGTGCTTCTTCTTAGTTATGATATCTCTTTTGATTAAATTTCTTTGTATTTTTAGATACTATACTATTAAACCTCCTTAAGTTAAGCCTGTGATCGATCCTCATATTTCTATCATATGCACCTTTCAAAAAACTAAATATCACTATCACTAAATTAAGTTTCACCGATAATACTTAAAAATCACAGTGATGCTTAAATAGTTTAAAATATCACCTGTGATAGTTAATTTTGGAAGGGGTGCATTAAAAGGTGCGTGAGAAAGTTAGTTACTACACGTTTATGCTTTCGGACACCGAAAGGGATTCATTCTCTCTTTTTATAGTGTATATCTGAACAATTTTAGAGAGCGACCTTAATAGGCATGGAAATTGGACTTGCCATATATGATAAGAAAAATAATCAAATAGATTAGGGGCCATTAATTTGTTTTTGCATTTGAGTTAGTTTCGTGGCTAACATAGCAGCGAAACCTCTAGTACTGCTATAATGCTTCAGCTGTGGCTGTGCCTTTTTCTAGTGGCGAAGCCACCGTTTTAACGCTTCTACAACTGCGACAGTGACACTGAAACAAATAGGGCCTGGATTGCTAAGTTCACATCATTTATGTCTTTAACAAGATGGAACAATTTATCATTTAAGATGTATAAATAAGACTTCTTTATACATGGAGTAATATATCGTTGCTCTCAATGAATCTTCTATAACTAAACCTTTGCACTGCAGCAAAGTGCTGGTTTTGTTAGCTAGTATTAGATGAAAAAAAACACATAGAGATTCAAGGGATCTTAGTATTACTAAATATATAAGAACCCAATACATCAAATATGTTTTCACCAAGATCCATGATAATTGTATATGCTAAGCACAGTTGAGTTTAGAAATTCTTAAATATTCTTTCCAATTGAATTTGCTAGTGTTTGTTTGGTAATAAATGAGAAATGAGGGAAAATTTATGGAATATAGAGATCCAAGAGTGTTTGGCTAATGAGTCTTAGGCTCTTTCATCGACAAAGCCATATGCAAACATGGCAAAGGTGTTGTCCATTAGGTCCTTTTTTCGCAATGTAGCACGGGTAATTATTCGTTAATAGTTATCATATCTCTGAGACAGTGGCATTGTTATGAATGTGGATAATCCTTCTATTTGATTTTGCCAAAATAAGACTTGGGTAATTAGAAATGGAAGACCAAGGCTTTTGAGGGAAAACATGAGAATGAAGGGACCTTCCAAAGCCTAACTCAAGATAAAGTGTGCACACCACAATGTTCATGCTACAACTACAAAATTTTGTCTATCAAAAGGCCCCTGTAATTAGAAGGTGCAAACTCCCAAAAGATAGGAAAGTAAATTCCTGAACAATCTAAAATACATCATAATGGAGGAGTGCAACTTTGCCTTGATTGATTGTGATGGATGGTGGATTGATTTTGGTACAACTTGCTACATTTCAGTGACAAAGGATGGCCGAATGGACTTTCAAGAACTCCAAGAAGGGAGAATAATGAGTTTGCATACGGAACAAGATCTATTTGGACATGGAAGATGATCAAAGGCTTTGTTCCATGAGGGTAATCCTAAGGGTTTAAACTTGAGTAGGCTTCAATCACATAGATTCAAGCGTGGTGGAAAGGAAGAAAGAGAAAGCAACCACAAGATTATTGGAGAATTTTACTAGGCTTCTCACAAATTAGAGTACATGCTCGTTGGCTATTTAACCTTCAATTACGCTATATATACTAAATGATGGATTCCAAGGGATAAGCTCTCTTTGTTTCAATATAATGATTAGAATTAGGCTAAGGCCTAATACACTAAAACGCTACCTTCGAGTTCCCTTTATAGGCGTGTACTATTGTAGTTTCTAGAAGGGTACCACATCCTTCAGTCAACAATGACGATGATCTCCTAGTGATGGTTTTTATTTGATGACGTGGGCTTATAATCCAAGGTTAATTCCTACCATGAGGTTGTTAAAAGGGTGCTTCTCTTATTAGATGATGTGGTGTACTAAAGACTTAGAGAATCGATTACATGAAAAGTAGGAAAAAATAAGCATAAAAAAAAGATCAGACAAATAAAGTTAGAGACTCTTTGTTTGATTTGATTTTTCCCTCATAAACAAGTGATGGTGCTTCCTAGTTTGACCAAATTTCTAGTCTTTCTTTTGACTTTCTTTTTTGAATCTTTAAGTGTGGAGTGCATTGAATTGATCAAATAAAATGCTACAAGCTAATAATCATAAGAGAAATCATATCCCTCCACTCTACCTTCCTCCATTATCAGGCCAGGCAAAGATATTTCAAGTTTTCACCCCCTAATTGCTAAACTTCCTTCAGAATGGCTCTATAAGTGCCAACTGCATAGGGAACAATAACATTAACTCATTACTTGCAAGATCTCTCAAGGATTCGATAAAACAATCCTTTGTCCTTCTAATAGTTGGCTAAATAGTATGGCTTAATTAGAAGCCTGTTATTCCTTAGATCTTTAACCTCATCTTCCTTAAGCATACACATGTCTCATGCATGATGCTTGAAGATTTTTCTCTCGTTGGAAGGTATTGAGATTCATAAGCTAGAGAAACAACATCGTGGTCAGTAAGGAGATCCTCTATACTTTTATATTTACTAAAACATTATTTGTGCTTCTCAAAAAGAATTTTGAAGTCATGTCTAATTTCAAAGGTTGATGAATCGGCTTTGGAGCATCTTGTGACATTTCAAAGATAACAGAGGGCTTAGTGGACTTCAAGGAACTCAAGGAGGGAGAAAATGCATTTGTGTAAGGGACACCACCTATCTCAATGTGGAAAGCATGCAAAAATAAAGAAACAACATTAGCTGTGAGACCCTGAACCTGGATTTTTACACCCAACCTAGATTTCCCTCTTCATAAGAAATCCAATGCCTTTTGTTTCATGCAAATCAGAGCACTATAGCACGTTGCAAAAATTTTGCGAGTAAACCCTCGCATTTTGAAATCTACACTCGTTCCCTATTGGAAGTCATTTTTGAACTCCTTGTGAAAATTGGAAACCAACGACATTGGTTTTGTGCAAATTGGAGGTCGATATTCCCCTTTTCAGAGTCCAGAGTGTTCACAAGTCGCGGAGTTTTTCAGCGTAATTTAGTTATATTTTAACCTAAAATTTTTGAAATGTAAGCCAAGACCCAAACCTAACTTCTAATGCCACCTTGTTATTTCCCTTCAAAAGACGAGTCTAACAGACTTCATCGCATGAAAATTAGAGCCTCTGGGACCCACAAACGAAGGATGCGTGGGTTCCGTTTGTTTTCATTTTTTAAAAGAAGGGAAGGCATCTTTACCCCCAAAATGCTAACACTAACCCCATCCCTATTTAATCACCCACCACCGCCCCCCACCTGTGCATGATCTATGCTGCCCCAACCTCTCCCCCTTGCACTCCTCATTTCCTTCTTACCACACCCCCTCCTCTCCCTAGCCACCTACCACCTCAACTCCTCCTTCGTCAACCCTCTCCCCTCTAGAGACCCCACCCCTCCACTTGAGCTCCCTTTGGAAGCTCTCCCCCTCCTTACACAACCATAAGATCCTTTGTTCCTTCTTTTTCCCTCAAGTCCATGAGCAGTGCGTGGGTGCTTGATTGGGTGCAAGAAAGGATGAAAAGGGGAGTGCAAGAGTGAGTCAACACTCGTGGGTGTGCGTTGGTCGACTGGGGCACGTTGGTGTCAATTGACGTCTGAGTGTAGGTGAGAGATAGAGAGATAGAGAGAGATGGCGAGGGTCATGGTGCAGGGGCATGCGCTAGCCGACCAACATGGACAAGCATTGGCTGATGGGTGTTGTGCACATGCGCGTGCTTGTAGGGTTGTGAGTGTGTAGGTAAGAGATTGAAGAAGAAATGAAGAGGAAGGAGAGGAGGAGATGGTGAAGGGTGATGTTCAATCTGGATCTCTAGTTAGGGTTAAGTATCGTTGTAGTAGTATCGTGTCGCAATTTAGACGGATGTCATTTTATTTTTATAAAATTTTTACTGGTTTATTTCAGGTTTTTCACTAGGAGGCAATTATTGATATACATCACTTTCTAATGTCCAAAATCATCTTTTATTCAAAAAATGTTGAGTTTCTTTACAAATGAATGTGTTAGAAGTAAAAGAATCAAAGAATCACTTAATCTGAGCCAATTATATACAAATAAAAACAAATGAATTAGTGTTAGTGAACAATGCCGCAAGAATAAACATAAGATAAAGGCATCAAAAACATGAGTTGAAGTTAGGTTAATTATATACACAAGTATCTAATTGCCTACAACTAATTATATACAAGATTAAGCAAAAATAAATGAATATTTATATACAAACTTAACTTCAAACATTATAAATATATAGGATAAAATGAATGGTTTACTTTACATACTACATCTCTAAATACATATATATACAAGTATCTAATTATTTACAACTAAATAAACTATATACAATATTGTATAATGACTTAAAAACTATGTACAAACAAGGCATCTATAATACCTAATATAAATATATACTTACATATAATACATACACAACATATATATAACATAACACTCATATAACATACACATTCACCCATAACACACACAAATAACATATAAAACATGTAAATAGTTAATACCACTACTTAATGGTATATATAAGTTAATACCATACACACACACACACACATAATCTTAACTTATGCTAACACTTAGCTCAAACACACACACACAACACTGACAACACTTTAAGTTAAACCCTAAGTGGCTCAAAAAAATTGATTTTGGGCTACCTGTTTGTAGGATCCATGACCTAATGGGTCGAATTGGTACCACTACTATGGTAGCCCCTATAGGGGAGGCAAAGCCATAATTTAGTTCCTAATCAAGCCCTACGTAGGCCTACAGGAGGCCCACATGCATGCATTCATCTTTCTCTCTCGTTGTCACATGCTTAGAATGAATGGGATAGAGGAGTCGACCACCGTACTCTCTAATCGATTGAACTGTGACAATCGTCAAACAATCACAATAAAGCGCTATTGTCGAGTTTTAGTCCCGGCAATGACGCCAAAAATATGACAAGATTGACAATCGATTTGCATTAAAAAGTGTTTTAAATATTGTTATTGTAGTATATGTGTCACAAATGTAAACCGATGTCGATGCGTCAATTTTATTTATTTACAATTTTTACTATTTATTTTCAGATCGTTCACTGGGAGGCAGTTACTGATATACATTACTCTCTAAATCCAAAACTATTTTTTTATTCTAAAATTGTTAATTTTATTTACAAAACGAATCAATGAATCAATAAATGAAAGAATTGGTTAATTATATACAAAAGAATCAGTTATTTCTAACTACAATACCTGAAACATATGTACAATAAACAAGCAACAAAAAGTGACTAATATTACACTATGTTAATTATATACAACTAATATAAGTAATATCTAAGTATAGTTACAAAAATAGCTAATAATATCTACTATGCTAAATTATATTAATATACTAATACCTATAGTAACATATATTACATGTATAGTAACATATACATGCATCGCTATAGCCTTAGTAACATATGTACATTATGTAAGGCAAAATAGCTATCTATACTAACATATAAATATATATACAGTGACATATATATCTGCCACTAAAGCTCTAATATTATTTATAAACATATATAAGAGCTCAAATAAGTATCTACTCGTACTATTCTTCTATACTTATACATATATACATACACACTGTTATATATATATTATTTACTTAATTTAGATTATTTTTATACATATAACATACATATATATATATATACACACATACACAGAAGCACAGACACACACTGAATCACAACCTCCCAACACTTAGCCGCAGGAGTGGTCTTCACTCACCATCTTCTCTTCTCTCTTCCAACACTTAGTCAAATTTTAGGTCGTCGCCTCTCTCTTATAGACGTCTACAGTTCAACCCAAAAATTAGGTTTTTAAGTGGATGGGCCGACCACTTTCGAGGGACACACAACACCCATAGGTTCAATTTCGTCTGATTTTAGGCCCAATATTAGGCCTATACAGGCCTAGCTACTGTACACAAACATTTGTTCATATGCTTAGAATGTGTCAGAAGAGAGGAGAGTGGGATATATGTGCCCCAAGCATTGATGACTGAGCAGCCTCGATGCATTATTCTTTTTATACCGCTTCGGTAGTCGCGTGTCATCGGTGTGGCAGTATTCTAGCGCCTAATTGGCACTGCTGCAGTGCGTTGATTTGTGCGAAATTCAAGGGTTTGGCCCTCGATTTGAGGGCCATAAATTAATATAAATTAAAAATAAATTATACAATTACAAAGACCTTATATAGGGCTACCTAATTGTGTAATTATTTTATATAAAAAAGTTATTTACATATATAATAAAATTAGTTAAAAGTGGCTGTTTGTACATATTAAATTAAAGTTTAATTTGTTAATTAATGTATAAATTAGTAACTTAATTACAAAATTGATTTTATATAGAGTTGATATACATAATAAATTATTTATTACACATTTTTATTATATTTTAGGAACTTTATTTTAATTTATTTACAATTGAATACACTTTTAAGTAAGTTTTATACATAAATAATTTATAAATACTATAATACACTATAAATACACTATAAATAGGTTGAAAATACGTAATATATTCTTATATAAGTGTACATTATAACTTACTTCACTATTAGATTAAATTACTGTAACGACCCGGTTCCCGAGTCCCTACGAGACACGAGAACCGGACCGACTCGACTAATCCCAAGACCCAGTCGTCCAACGAGGAAGTAACCAAAAGACAGTAAAATAAACCACATTCAGCATGAATATAACTAACAGTAAGAAAGTACAGCAGTAAGGAAAGAAACTACTACAGTAGACACCACCACAACAGTAAAACAACATTTATCATATAACAAAAACTGCAGGTAAAGAAGGTACAGCGGAAACAAAACTACTCACTAGAACAGAACAAAAGGGGTACAAAAGTTGTGGTAACTCTACTGGACCCTACTCGGCCCAGCGTCCTCTGCAGCCGCCGACCCTGGCTGCTCAACACCTGGTCCTGAAAAAGGTAACGAGTGTAACACGTCAGCAAAACGCTGAGTAGAGTGGCAAACTAACTAAAGGCAACAGTAGAGTGTACAGTAGCTGTTATGTTCTATTACTTCCTTTATTTACATCTTTCAATTTTTCTCACTATTTCATTTATTTCTCAGATCCTTTACTTGATCTCGAATGTCCTCGTGGGAACGATCTTGATTGCAGTCTTTTCCAAAAGTAGAAGTAGCACGTGGTGCTCTCCTGGCCGGGAGAGTCCCCCGTGGTGATCCTACCCTCAGTCAAACACCCCAAGGTCACTGACAGACGTAACGGTGACTACGGCACGCGCGATAAACGCACAGGTAGCTAGCCCGCACTGGCACGCGGTCAGTCGTTTCCGTTAACGGGTGCGCCCAAAGCACAGCACGGAACCAGGGTAGAGCCCTCTCAGTAACAGGGGTCCAACCCCTCCACAGTAACCAAACCGGGGCCTTGCCCCTCCACAGTCCGCGCACCCTCGCCTGACTACCCTGGTTTGCCCTAGTGGGCCTAACAAGTCGGTGAAGGAGGCTAGCAGAACCCCGGGGCCCGTGGGGTAGCTAGTACTCTCCTAACACTACTAGCTCTCCTCGGTACTACGTACACGAGGGCCAACAAGTCGGTACAGAGCGGCCAATCCTAACCCCGGGTCCCTGGGGCGGCTGGCCCCACTCTGCACTAAAACAGGTACAGGTACTTCCCTTGGTACTGCGTACCCAAGAGACAGTACAAACTACATCTCAGTTCCATTCCTTTTTCTTTCCAGGAGTTCCACTCCTAATTCCCCGTAGGGTTCCAGCTCTTTATCTCAGAACATCATATGTTTCACTTTCCAGATTCACGTTCTCAAATTCCATGATCTCAAACATGTTTCTTTATTCATAACAGGCAGCTGTAACTAAATTTACAGGCAGCTTTATATATTCCTTTCCATTTTTTCCAAGACTGCAGTAATATACATTCCACTAGTTTTTCCATCCTAGGATTCATGCCATATCCTAGGATCTATCATACAATCTAGTTTTCCGGCCCTAGGATTCATGCAACACCTAGGAGCTATCATTCCATATATTTCTCATTCCTAGGATTCATGCAATGCCCTAGGTTCTAGTTATGGTTCCATACTTTAACAGATTTTATTAATACTTAAAGCCACTCTACCAGGTACAACGGGAGTAATGGGGGCGTGATCGGGAATCCCGCGTGCCTCCGCGACTCTCAAGACTGCAACCGAACGAGGTCCTATCACAAGGATCAAACACAAGGAGTGTCTCAAAACAATGTATAGCTACTGTAGGCGGGTAGAGGAATTAATTCTGAAACGAACGCAACTCGAATCGCGGAAAACGGAGCCCAAACGGGCCCTAAACGGGTCGAAAAAGACGATACTGTGCAAAATCAGACGTCTGGAACTCCTTCCAGACGTCTTAAACGGTGGATCAGAGAATTACCTGTTCAGCTTGGTTCCCCGGACGTCCAGAAGTCTGCAGGGACGTCTGCCCTAGATCCCAGACGTCCGATGGTCCCTCAGGACATCTGGAGGTCACTCTCGCCGTCTGGTACAACTTCCAGACGTCTGATTCGCAAAGGATGACGAATCAGCGAACCTGCGCACAGCCAACCCCCCTCCCTCAGTACGGTCAGTCGACAAGAAGGAAGAAGAAAGCGGAAACTCACCTTTCAGACGTCTGTATGATCTTACAGACGTCTACCTTGCCGTTTGGATATCAACCCAGACGTCTGATTCTGGAAATTTTTCCAGAATCAGAACCCTGCTCGGCCTCCGCTCGCGACGTCGCCCGCGTCGCACCTCGCGCGTCTGCTGCTCAGCCCGCAGCAGGTCCCTCTCCGCGACGCTCCGCGCCCCCTGCGCCCTCCGCCGGCCGGCCAAGCCGCTCCGGCGAGCTCGCCCTCACGGCAGAGCCCCGCCCTCGCACGCCGCACCTCCTCCGCGCTCACTGCGGCTGCCGCTGCCGCTGCGCCCTCGCGTCCGCTCGCTCTCGCGCACAGGCAGGGGAAGAAGGAAGAAGATGGTGGAGACGGGAGGGGAGGCGCGCCCCCTTTTAACGCCGCGCGGAGAGGAGAGAGAGAGGGCGGTCGCAGCGCGCCTGCAGCCGCAGAGAGAGAGAGAGAGAGAGAGAGAGAGAGAGAGAGAGAGAGAGAGAGAGAGAGAGAGAGAGAGAGAGAGAGAGAGAGAGAGAGAGAGAGAGAGAAATCGCAGGTCTGCACGCACAGGCGCGCAGGCGAATCTCTCGTGCGAACATAACTGTTCTCCAGACGTCTGTAAACTATCCCGGACGTCTGGTCAGACGTCTGGATGTGATCCCAGACGTCTGGTCCGACGTCTGGGCCACCTCGCAGACGTCTTAAAAGGCGTCTGGGGCACGCGTTCGTTACAATTACTAATTTGTTTTATTTTAAGTTAATAAATTACCTAATTAACTTAATAACTTAATTACCTACTGTAAGTATGTAATTAAATTAAATTACAAGTGCTATATAGTTAATAATAGATAGTTAAATATGTATATATAGTATGAGATATAATTATGTACAAATAGATAGGTTTGCATAATTACTTAGGTTATTATGTATTTAATTTATATAAAGTAATAGATAATTATACAATACTGTTATATATACAATAAATCATCCTAAATACTTAATTTAATATATAGAATACATATATAAGTTATATATACTTATTATGTACATATTATACACTGTCTACATTTAGCTTAGGTTTAACTTATATATACAAGTATATACATAGTATATAATGTATTTTTAGGTATTTTAGAGGTTTTTCTGATTTTTATGGTATTTTTATGTATAATAGAGACAGGGGATGAGAGAGAAAGAGTAGGAATAAAAAGAGAGAGTTTCTTTTTATGATTTTTGAGTTAGGTTCTTTATTAAATTTTCAAGTAGACTGAACCGTCGGTTGGTATGTTTTACCAAGTCGGGGGTTCAGAATACTTAGAAACTTGGAACACACCTAAAGAAATACTAATCTTACACAAGACATGTTTATTTTATTTTTTTAATGATTTTTTTAATGATTTTTATTTATTTACAAAATAACCCATTTTAGGCCTTGAAAGAGTTTGAGACAATTGATCTAAGGCCTCCTTGCTGGAATTGAAGTTAAACATTAAAAAACTCTCAGCACACATCATGTAACATGTTTGAACTATAAAACATGATTTTGACTCTGAATTTCATTAAAAACTCAAGAAGGATAAATTACACAGTTTAAACATATTGACAATGATTCCACAACTCAAATACATGTCATTTTTAGATCAGATCTAAGCTACAATGGTACATGAAAGCTTATTCTCATGAAGTTATAATATTATATAGCAATAGAAGCTCAATAAAACCCTAAAGTCAGCTCAAATCCTTATCCAAAATCTAGCCAATCAGTGGCTACTGTTATTCGTGACATCAGCTAAACCAGCTGCAACAGCTGTTGTGATCAGCAAAACCAGACTAATTGAATCTAATCTAAGGCCTCTTTAAGTTACTTCAGGTCTGGTAATTCAAACCCAAAAGGTCATTCATCAGAAACACACCTCAGACCCTCCAATCTCTTAAAAACAGAGATGATAGCAGTGAATGTAGTTGCTATGCAGCCTTTGATATGTTGGAATGGGAGATTCAAAACACTCAACATGAGCATGAGCACAATTAAATAGAAAAATAATTGTTTTGAAACTCATCTTAAGAATCATATCCATGCATCAAAACCACCATTAAAACATCCTTAATTCCAAATTTTATCTCAGATCTGGAATGTAAAATGCATTCTAGATCTAAGATAAATAGTCAAATCCTCATGAAGACTTCAATTCAAGATATGTTCTAAAACTTGTGGAATCTAAGAGAAAACAAACTCAACTCCCATCTATTATGATCCCCATCTTACACTATAGACAGTGTAAGATGTGGTTTATATTAGGATTGCAAAAGCATTTAAATCTAGTTCAGAAGCATTCAAAATCATATTGAAGCTCAGAGATAGAATGTAATTTAATATAATCCCCTTCTTATGCCATAGACAGCATGAAGAAAGGAATTAAATCAAACATTGAAATCCACTAGTATCGCATCCTAAATTTTCATCTCTCAATCTGAATCAAAACCCAAAAGCATGCAAGAAAGCCTTTAGATTAAAATCTAAATCTCATCCAATCAAGCAATTCAATCCTTGTTAGAATCTCAAATCAGTAAAATCGATCATCCTTGGTTCTAACTATCAATGAAGAACTAAAAATTCAATCAATCATCAAATCAAAACCATAATTGAGAAATTGATAGTTCAGCTCATTTCCCATCATCATAGGGTCATTGGTGAGTTCATGGAATGGATGATATGACCCTTAAATGAATTTAGCACCTATAACATATCTAAGAGCTAGAAAGCTCTAGATCTGCCAAGGGCTAGATGGATGGGTGGATCATGAAGGAAATCATTGAGGGAAGAATGCGACAGTGATATGGAGTGTTGGGGGAGCTATGTGAATCGTGAATGAGGTCAAAACACCTCTCTGATCTAAACTGATCAGAGATTGCAAAATGGTTCTAAACTACTTTACTCCTAACTAAACCACAATATCTACAAATTGAGCTTTCTAATCTACTCCTAACTAATCTAAACTACACTAATAGATACTACACTAACCTAGAAAGTGATTAAAATCCTAATCTAATAGAAGAATGGGACCTTTGGATCCTTAGTCGACCGCTGAGGAGGAAGAAGAGAGAGAGGAGCTTTGGAGGAAGGGAAAGCTTACTAGTGGAGGTCTAGGTTGCCTTGGGGTGCTACGAAGTCCCTAGTGGTGAGGAGGATCGGAGAAAGTGACCTCCACTATCGTAGCAATGGAGTAGAGGGAGAGTGAGGAGGAGAGACCGGAGGGACGAAGGGATCGCCTCGAGGAATGTAGGAGGGAGGTTGATGCGCACGTGAGCAGCTCTGGAGGTGCTTAAGTAGCCACTTCACTGATTAGTGTCATCGCGGTGTGTTGTTCGCTTTGAAACGGGTTTTAAAATCGTCACGTTGTAGTATAGATTAAATCAGAACGAAAAATAAATAATATTTATATTCGAAAGAAATCCGAGATTGAACACAGGGAGCAATTGGCAAAATACTTCTCAAGATCGCATTTCAAATGCAATATAAGAATTTCAAACAAGAACGACATATGAAATTTGATGTCAATAATACAAAAAGAAGAGATGATAAAATGGTGATTTGAATCACCAAATTATCCTACAATGTTAAGCTTTGCAAGCTACTCAAAGTAACAGATCATATAAGCCAAGAACATCTCAATTTAATCAACAGAACCAAGGTATCAGCAGATATCAGATGACAGAATGGGTGCTCAGACGCCTTAACAGAGGCAAAGGCCTCTTCCTCTTTTCTCTTCAAGCCTTAGGGAGAGGCTTCTCTCTTCTTCTCCTCTTCCTTTTCTTCTTCCCTCAACTTCAGAGAAGGCACAGCACAGGACTCAGCACGCCAGTAGAGGTAAAGGCCTCTCTCAGATATCACGAGTGTTGAGAGGAGGGCGGCAGAGCAAAACCCCCCCTCTCTCCTTTTTCTCTTCTTCCTTTCTTAGAACCAGCAAACTAGACCAGACCTGGGTATTCGAGTAAACAGACCAAGCCCAAACCCGTGAGGCGTGAGCGTGGGCGATGGCGTGCATGCGGGGACCTCACCCCCTTTGCATGCTGAGACGATGAGCCGGTGTCACTTTTTCAATTTATGCGCCTTCGCGCACTCATTAGTAAACGAGGTGGGACTATGTTGTCCCCCTATTCTTTGCATGCAGCTGCAGGAGGTAATGTTTCCAATTGAAGGCGAAGGAGTTTTTGTGGTCTTCAATCCAAGACCTGGGACAGATCCCGGAGACACTGCGCATCGCCTAGAGTGGATTTGGCAAAGAACACGGCTGCAGGAGCTTGAATGACGTCAGAGAAGGAAGTGGCGGCGATGGAGCTCCGATGGTAACCTAAAACCAAGAACACGGGCTAAACGCCCTAATCAGTATGCTTAGAAGGTTCGCCGAACCATGGCGAGTGCAACGGTGGTCATGGTTTGGTGTGTATGCGTGTGTGGAGGGCTGACGGTGAGGCGGATGAGGGCAGACAGTGGCTGTGTTTGGTGGGAACGTAGAGGGTGTTAAACCCTAAATTTCTTTATGGTTTTTGGAGGGTGAGTCGTGGCGGAGGTTTTGGACAGGTTGGTGAAGCGGATGGAGTTGTGGAGCGGCGGAGACACTTCGCCAGAGATGTAGCCGGAGGCGGAGAAGATGAAGTGCGGGGGAGGTGGTTGGCGGTTGTACATGTCGTAAGTGTGGGAGAGAGAAATAGAGTGAGAGATAGAGCAAGAGAGGGACTTAGCTAGGTGGGAGAGAGGCAGAGGTAGCCGATTTTGATTGACCGACGTCGGAGGAGGAGGGAACGGTGAGGTGGCGACAATGAGGCAGACGGAGAAACACCCTCCCTTTGGCTGGGGAGAGTCGCGAAGAAGAGAGGAGTCGAGTAAGTTGACCAATTTGGTCATTGGATGGCCGGAGGAGAGGATCGAGGAGATCGTCGGAGCAGGGGTTTTAGTGGTTGGAGAAGAAAAATTTAACGGAGTTGACGCACCAAAACTTGTTGGGGAAATGTGCAAGGTCACGGGGGTCCTTTTATAGGGCTCTAAATGGAGTTCTAAGCTTGGAAAACAAGCTTAGAATCTCTGAGCTTCTCGCCGGCGTAGGATACCCAATCAATCAAACCGTTCGCATTAGGATTCTACGGAGTTTTAGGATTCCTAAATGGGATCATTTGGAAGGAAATTACTTGACGAGTTCGGCGACTGGTAAGCTCTCTTTCCCTCTCGACTGATACTTGGAAAATTGCAGTTATCTCTCCTTCGCGGTTTGTGCTTTTTGATGTGCGGGTGGTAGATGCCGAGCAGCTATGTTTTCAGACCAGCAATTTGTGTGGATTGTCAGTGATGTGGCAGTTGGTTTCCTCGTTTGATGGTTCCTTGCCTGAGCAACCCCCTCAAAGAGCTGCTCCCAGGTTTGGTTTTCTTGAGATCAAAGGCCTGCCTCTACATCTGAGGTCTCTGGCGGTGGTGGAAAATATGGTCACTGGGTTTGCGTTTGTGGCTAAGGATACTGAAGTTGGTCTGACTGAAGGAGATGCCAATGTTCTGAAGGTGAGGGTGGATGTTTTCAAGGCTGGATCTATTCCTGATATGATGATTCTCAGGTGTGGGGGAAGCTCTTGGATACTCCTCTTGAGGTTTCATGTGGCGAACAGGGGTATGGAGCTGAGTCATCACCCCCCATCTTATGCTGAGGTGCTGCGAGCCAGAGCAGGTTCCTTACAACCAAACTGTGCCAATTAGGAGTTGGTGCCCGAATACATTAATAGTGTGGAAATGGAAGATGGGGTGGGGAGTTTGAGGGTTGAGGAGGTGATGACTGAAACCCTGGAGGATGGGGGTGGGATACCTCTGATCCAGGATGATTCTACAGTGGTGGTCAAAGAAGGAGAGGAGGTAAATGTGATAAATGAAGCTGTGGCTGAGGACCTGAAAGTTGTGACTTCCCCTGCCAATGCTCCTGTGGGTTCTGATAAGGTAGATCCCCCTGTGAATTCCCTTGATTTGCAATATAGCTCTCCTATGGATGATGATGTGCACCTGAAGTCTAAGACTCCTTCTACCTCTGGTCTTGGGAAGCCTCCATACAAGCTGAGGCTAAGAAGACAAACTCCTACACAAAAAAGTTGATGAATTTGTCATTGCAGCTGTGACGAAGGTTAGCAAAACCTCTGTTGCTAAGAAGGGCACAAATCAGACGTCCAAATGAGGATTCTTACTTGGAATGTGCATGGGCTGCGTGACAGAAATAGGAGGGGGTCCTTGCTTAGATATTTGTGAGAATGGGAGATTGATTGTGCCATCCTCCAAGAGACGCATATTGATAGTGAATGTTAAGACCCGTGCCATTAAAGCCCTTTAAGACATTTGGGACTTGGGTCAGACGTCTTGTCAAACATCTGGACACCTTCCCAGACGTCTGGAAATCAATTTTTGTGTGCGTACGTCCTCGAGTCTGCGCGCGTGCCGCGCACAGACTGTGCACAGCTGCCTTCTTCTCTCCCCTCTCACTGACGGAACCCCACCCCGCGCCTACTTATACCGCCTCCTCTCCCTCACGCCACCCCACTCCCATCCACCTCCTCCTTCCTCCAGCGAGAGTGAGAGCGGCGAGTGCAGCCAAGTGTAGCGGCTGATAGATGACTTTTCGCTTAGCGTTATAGTATTTAAGTGGTGGAAAAATTGACTAATAAAAAATAATGAAAATAACCACTCGCAGAAGAGCGGGTCGTGTACACAGGGAGGCAATGATGCAATCAATACTTAATTATTTAATGTTATTTCGGATAGTGTGAAATCCCTGTTCAAATCTGACTTAAAATGTGAAGGAAAGTAGATTTGCAATAACTTAAAAAGATAAGGGTATAAGTGCAATTTTCCCTCACAAAAATCCTCAATAAATTTAGGATGAATTCATGCTGTTTTCACGTGATGTGTACTGAAGACAATTAGTACTTAAATTAAGCCCAAAATCAATCTTTAAACTAGTTAATATCAATACCATGCAATTACAAAGAACTATGAGTGTTCGAATGTAATTCTGCCACAATATAATAATAATAAAAAAATCAAATTAGGTGGCAATGGCATTGAATGTTAATTTTAATTGGGGGAAAACAGGGCTTTTTTTCCTCTCTCCTCCTTGCGAGAGAGGGAGAGCACTGCGGGGGTTGTTGCGAGGCTCAAGAAGACGGCGAGGTCGAGAGCTCTCCGGTGGTGGCAGCGGCGGCGACGCAGGTGGCCTGAGATGGCCGGCGGCGGTGGCTGGAGCTCCGACCTGTTGAGCAAGAAGGCGGAGGTGCTGCTGCAGTGCCTGCGGCTGGTGGCGTGTGGGCGTGCGCGCTGGTGCGCGGGCAGGCACTTGCTGGCGTGCGGTCTACAGGAAGGTGGAGGTGGAGCGCGTTGGTTTGTGCCTGCAGTGGTTGGAGGGAGAGGTGCACGGGCGGAGGCGTGCGTGCTGGTGCGCGGGCAGGTGCTTGCAGGCGTGCGGTCTGCAGGAAGGTGGAGGTGGAGCGCGTTGGTTTGCGCCTACAGTGGCTGGAGGGAGAGGCGCGCGGGCGGAGAGGCGCGGGCTTGGTGCGTGAGCGGATGAGAGGGTGACGAGCAGTGCGGCGCGCTAGCAGGCAGTGGGACACCCAATGAAGGCAGATGGCGCTGAAGGCCGTAAGCTGTAGGGCGTGCTGGCGCGGTGAGCAGGGAGTGGCTTGTAGGCGGTGCGGGCACTTGCTGTGTGGTGCGGGTAGTTGGTGAGCGCCTGCAGCAGGGGAGAGGCGCGCGGTTGGGTGGATGCGCCTGCTGTGGCGTGGGCGGAAGGTGATGCGGTGCACAGGAGGCGTAAGGTTTTTCCTGCAAGGGGGAAGAAGGCCACAGTGCACGCTTCTTCTCCTCTGGATGCACAGTGTCCACGTAGTATTTCCCCGCTCGGAGGAAGATGAAGATCAATCCCCAGTGCACCTCTTCTCTTTTTAATTCCTCTCCCTCCCCGCGTGCGTGAGTTAAGGGATTTTCAAATCCCTTAACTATTTCTGGCCTCGTCAGTTGAAGGGCAGCGGAAGATTAACCCCATGTGCGGCGGGGGAGGGGGGAAAGAGTTGCAGCTGTTGGGGAAATTTATCCCCCCACCCTTGTTCTTTCTGCATTTTATTATTTTCACATAGAAACAATAAAATAATTAAGTTATAGCATGTTATAAACATAAATCATGAGGCGTACAAATATTCTACAACTTAATTGCCATTATTAACACACCTAAACTGTACGATTAAATATACTTAGGCTTAATATTAATCCATTTTAATGGACTCATCAAATACCCCCATGCCTAAGATTTGCTAGTCCCTAGCAAAAATAATAGAAATAATTAGAAGATTTCTTCTTTTCTTATTTCAAAACTTTAGAAATCCAGACAAATGTGAAGTGCTGATAGCCTAGGTAACAGATCCAAGTGAAAGAGCCAATTCGCATTGGGAGTTCATACATCACCCTTGGCAAAAATTTTTGTCGAGATAGGCAACTACTTCCCTCGGGGATAAAGCAGACGATAATCTGTAATTTGACCCCGGCGTTTGGCTTAGGTAGGAGATATCAAGTTGAATGGATTTGTATTTGGTGGCACACACTCAACTGGTGCTACATATAGTCTAGTACTGCAGACTCTAGCTCTCTAGAGTATTAGACAAGTCAACTCTGAGAGAGGCTACACAACTGTGCTCTCTTGATGTTCCTGGGCACTCTCTCTTTTCTTTCTTTCTTTCTGAGATCACGAATCTCGCCAGATTTAGAAGTTATACTCACTATTTAGTGGCCTCACATGGCATCCACACTTCAATTAAAGGCCTAATAACTCTATAACTAAGTTAGAGTTCTCAACCAGTATTCAGGCGATCAGAAATACTAGAAGGTAGGTATGGGTCATATTTGGTGGAACGCGATAGGTGTTCTGTTGCCTCAGAAACAGTGTTACATCATAAACTTCGACTTTTTTTTTAATATAACTATTTCTTCTTTTTCTTCTTTCTATTTCTTCTTTTTCTACTTCTTTTCACTTCCCCCCCTTTTTTTTTCAATCAATCACAACACAATACGGACTTTTATTTACGAGGCATTATTAGGGATGATGATGGTCGAGAGGAAGTTGTGTGGCTTATTTGGTGGAAGTGCCTATTCTCGGCACTGGAAAGGAATGGATAGGACATACGTATTTCTGACCTTTGACACTATTACCCTCCTTCAGCTGAGGACTCTATGAAGGACGGTCGTAACCATCCACCATAGTTATAGCTTTATTAAGACTCAATCTCTATGCATCTGCCTTATTTGGTAACTCTTAGGAATTCACTCAAAGTATGCACACAGGAACAGAGAGTGAAAACTACGCCTAACTTTGAAGTATCATCATCTAATTATCCAGAACTTAAGAGTCCTTGCACTAGACTTAGCGCACCAGTAATCTCTCTACTTCTTCTCACAAATATGAGGTGGATTTATTAGAAGATAGTATGCCTGACTCTCTATGAACTGTCTAAGGGTTCAGTAGACTACAAATGCTTATTGGTTTTCCTAAAGGATCCATTACCAAGTCTACGTGCACGTGAAATAAATGTACTGGATTCTAAACTTAAGAAATAATTCTGGAAGAAAAACCTCCAATAACGAAGGTATTTTGCTAGGGACTAACCCAATCAGCTCAAGAATTTTTTTTTTTTAATAAATATGTATGCAAATATTTATAAATGTTATAAACATTATAAACATTCTCAGGTTATATCCCCCCATGCCTAAGACTGATAATGTCCTCATTGGAAAAATATAGACATAGAAGAATATCACCTGAGGAGGAGAGTGGGAGGAGCTAAGGCTCCTCAAGCCGTAGTGCGTCCAAAACTTGGCCATCTGAAAGAGTAATATACGGTTTAAGTCGTTGGCCATTTACTTTAAAGTTCGCACCTGAAATAGGGTTCCTGATCTCTACAGCTCCATGAGGGAAGGTATTGATAACAACGTATGGCCCATCCCAATGGGACTTGAGTTTTCCAGGAAATAATTTAAGTCTAGAATTGAAAAGCCAGACCCACTGGTTGGGCTCAAAAGTCTTTCTAATGATGTGCTTGTCATGGAAGACTTTTGTACGTTGCTTGTAAGCTTGAGAAGTTTCATAAGCTTCATTACGAAGCTCCTTAAGCTCACTTAATTCTAACATACGTGCTTTTCCCGCTTTATCCAGATTTAAGTTAACGTTTTTAATGGCCCAATAAGCTTTATGTTGGATTTCAATGGGAAGGTGGCATGCTTTTCCGTAGACAAGACAGAAAGGAGACATGCCCAAGGGAGTCTTATATGCAGTTCTGTAGGCCCAAAGAGCGTCATTTAGTTTTTTAGACCAATCCTTCCGATCAGGCCTGACAGTTTTTTCTAAAATTCGCTTAATCTCCCTATTAGACACTTCAACTTGTCCACTCGTTTGGGGATGATAAGGTGTGGCTATCATGTGGTTGACTCCCAAATTTTGGAGTAGTCTTGTGAAGTGTACATTCTTAAAGTGAGGTCCTCCAT
This sequence comes from Thalassia testudinum, assembly GCA_037157565.1. Taxonomy (NCBI): domain Eukaryota; kingdom Viridiplantae; phylum Streptophyta; class Magnoliopsida; order Alismatales; family Hydrocharitaceae; genus Thalassia; species Thalassia testudinum. The sequence continues at coordinate 36,970,038 of JAZHRO010000051.1, read as the reverse complement.
CACTTATGATAGTCCTTGGGCACCCATACCGAGAAATGATATTAGCCTTCACAAAGCCCAAGGCCACGGAATGGTCATTGGTTCGCGTGGGGATGGCTTCTATCCATTTTGATACATAATCAACAGCCACAAGGATGTATTCATATCCGAAGGACATAGGAAAGGGACCCATGAAGTCAATGCCCCAAATATCAAAGATTTCAACAGGGAGGATAGGTTGTTGGGGCATCTCATCCCTTTTTCCAATGGTTCCCGTCTGCTGGCAACGTAGACATGCACCCACATACGTATGTGCATCTCGGAATAATGTGGGCCACCAAAAACTAGACTGAAGAACCTTATGAGCAATCTTCTTCCCATTAAAATGTCCCCCACAGTGGAGGTCATGGCAGAAACTCAGAACACTTCTTTGTTCCTCATCAGGGACGCAACGGCGAAACAGCTGGTCAGGGCCTATTCTAAAAAGCTCGGATTCCTCCCAGTGATAAAATTTAGCATTGGCGATAAACCTGTCTCGCTTCTGCTTGTCCCAAGTACTAGGGGTGATGCCCGTGACTAGATAGTTCACTGTGTCAGCGAACCAAGGAGTTTTTGTTTCCACAGCCATTAGAGACTCATCAGGAAAGGTCTCTTGAATACCACCAGCAGGGTTTGATGCCTCAATAGGGATCCTAGACAAATGGTCTGTTACCACATTCTCAACTCCTTTCTTGTCTTTAATTTCCATGTCAAATTCTTGGAGTAGCAGAATCCAACGAATTAGGCGAGGTTTGGTGTCCTTTTTAGCCAAAAGATGCTTAAGGGCTAAATGATCAATGAACACCACAACCTTGGATCCCAAAAGATAAGATCGAAACTTTTCCAAAGCAAATACTACAGCAAGTAATTCCTTTTTCGTGACCGTGTAGTTTTGCTGAGGATCCGTAAGGGTCTTGCTGGCATAATGCAACACATGAGGTTTGCCATCAACCCTTTGACCTAAGACCGCTCCCACTGCAAAATCAGAAGCATCGCACATAAGCTCAAACGGGAGGGTCCAATCTGGTGCTTGGAGAATCGGCGTGGTAATGAGGGCTTTCTTCAAAGCTTGGAAAGCCTTGCCACATCTATCATCAAAATCGAAGGAGACATCCTTCGCTAACAGGTCGCAGAGTGGCTTAGAGATTTTACTGAAGTCTCTAATGAAGTGCCTATAAAATCTAGCATGGTCAAGGAAAGATCTAACCTGACGAACATTGGCGGGCAATGGAAGTTTAGAGATGGAATCGATTTTTGCGGTGTCCACCTCTAATCCTCTCTCGAAAACTACATACCCTAACACAATGCCCTGCTGGACCATAAATTGGCTTTTCTCCTAGCTAAGCACTAGTTTTGCCTCTTCACAATGGGTTAAGACTTTATCAAGGTGGAAAGGCATAGGTCAAACGACGAGCCATAAATGGAGAAGTCATCCATGAAAATTTCAATGAACTCGTCGATCATATCAGAAAAGATAGCCATCATACAACGTTGGAAAGTGGCAAGAGTGTTACATAACTCGAATGGCATTCAGCGGAACGCAAAAGTGCCATAAGGACTCGTGAAGGTGGTACGCTCCTGGTCATCAAGAAAAACGGCTATCTGATTGTACCCAGAGTATCCGTCAAGAAAACAAAAGTACTTGTTCCTCGCCAATCGTTCCAAAATTTGATCGATAAATGGTAAGGGGAAATGGTCTATCTAGGTAGCCATGTTTAAACGGCGGTAATCAATGCAGACCCTCCAACCAGTTGAGGGTCTAGTGGTCACCAGTTCTCCTTGGTCATTCTCTTCCACAGTGATTCTTGCCTTTTTCGGAAGAACATGAATCGAACTGCCCCATTTACTATCTGAAATGGGATAGATAATCCCTGCATCCAGCCATTTCAGAATATCCTTTTTAACAACCTCCCGCATATTTGGATTGAGCCTTCTCTGCATGTCTCGGAAAGGCTTCACGGACTCGTCCGTGTATATATGATGCATGCAAAGAGAGGGATCAACACCCTTAATATCAGCAATTGTCCAGGCAATTGCTTCCTTGTGCCTTTGTAAACACTCAAGCAGAGCTCCCTCCTGCAATTCAGATAATGCAGACGAGATAATAACGGGGAGCGTGTTATTAGGGCCAAGGAAAGCATATTTCAATGTGCTCGGGAGGGGTTTCAACTCCAATTCAGGAGCCTTTTGGATTGAGGGTTTTAGTTGAGATGTCCCCACCTCAAGCAGCGAATCTACCTTCACAGTCCAGGGTGGGGAAAGAGACTCAGTGTATATCCCTAGCAACTCTTCTAGTTCGGGCATTTTCCTTTCAGTTTCTTTAATAATCGAGGGATGGTTTTGAGATATGACCTTCTGAAGGGGATCTCTACATAAGAGTGTTGGAGTAGTCTCTTCAATTATTTCATCAACGACCTCAATCTGAGAACAATCTTCAAATCTGGGTTGCTTGTAAGTATCAAAAACATTCAACCGGATCTTCTTGTTCCCAAAGCCCATTTTAAGTGCCCCGGATCTACAATTTATAGAGGCATTGGCTGTGGCCTAAAAGGGGCGTCCCAGAATAATGGATGGCTTTGTGGGCTTATTAGATGTGTCAGTATCAAGTACCAGAAAGTCAACGGGGAAGAAGAAATCCTCCACTCTCACAAGGACATCTTCCAACAATCCTCGCGGTGTCTTAAGTGATCTGTCTGCAACCTGGAGGATTACTGGACTGGGCTTCAGCTTTCCTCCTCCCAAAAGGTTGTAGACAGAGCTCGGTAGAATGTTTACCCCCTCACCCAGATCGAGTAGAGCCTCGTTAATGTGTTGGTTACCTATAACCACTGAAATATATGGGGCCCATGGGTCTTTCATTTTTGGGGGTGTTCCATGTTGAAGAACCGAGCTAACGTGGTCAGGTAGGATGATCTTGGTTTGGACCTGTTTCCTAGATCGACGCTTTTGGGTGCACAGGTCCTTCAGAAACTTGGCATAGGACGAAATTTGTTTAATTGCTTGCAATAGAGGCAAGTTAATCTGGACTTGCCTAAAAGTATCCATAATCTCTTCCATCCTATCCTTGGCTCCAGACGAGCCAACAGAAGATTCCTCAGGAGCGGATAGGTGCTCTGGATAGGGCACCCTCGGCTTCTGAGTAGAGGGGTCGTCATGGCGGGAAAGGGGTGGTGGAAGGACGACATCCTCATTGTGGGTGATTTTTTGTGAGGGAGAGTGGTGTGGCTCTTCCTCGGGTGAGATGGAAGTCGGGTTAGGTGTGGAAGGGGAATTCTGAGATGTAACCGTAGGAGTGTTATCTGGCTTGTCAATCTTTTTTCCACTCCTCAACACAGTCACTGCTTGGGCGTGCTCCCTGAATACAACCCCTTGCCCTTAGGGTTCTCCTCAGAAGAGCTAGGCAGCTTCCCCAGATCACGTTGCCTAACTGCCTCAGTAAGATGACCAATTTGGGATTGCATATCAGTAATCATCTTATTCTGGGATTGGATAACCATATTCTAATGCTCTTGCATTGCTTTCATCATGGCCTTCAGTTCATCCATCTCAGAGGGCTTATTCAGAGGAGGGTTTTCATAAGAAGGTTGGTAAGTGGACTGGGGAGGTAAGGGTCTTGTATTCCTTGAGTTAGAAGCATCAGCTTGCTTCCAAGAGAAGTTTGGATGGTTCCGCCACCCTGGATTATAAGTGTTGGAGTAAGGGTTATTGCGAGGGGGTGGAAACCTTGGGCTGCATTCAAGTCGGCCTCAATCAACTCAGGGAATTGGGTTGCCTGATGGCACTCCGCAGTGGCGTGCATTGTGCTTTGGCAAATGGAGCATTCTCTTGAAGCCTAAAAAATAGAGGCTGCTTGCGGGTTCATGTCGGGGTTTGCTAAAAGCCTATCAAAGTTTTTATTCAATAGTTGAATCTGATAAGCCAAATCCTGAGAAGCCCCAGCTTCATGGGCCTCTATCTTCCTCTGCAAGATTGATGGTTTTCTTTCTTGATATGCAGAGGACAGATGTATGGAGTTGTCGCTTAAAGTTTCAAATAATGGCCAGGCTTCATCCTCAGTTCTGGTCATGAAGGTTCCTGCACAGGCTGCATCAATGGTTTGCCAATGCCTTTCAGATAATCCGTTATAGAACCTTTCGACCAACTGCCATCTTGGCACTTGATGGTGGGGGCATAACCTAAGAAGGTCATTAAAGCACTCCCAAGTCTTGTGGAATTGCTCCCCTTCCTGTTGAGTAAAACCCATAATCTCTCTTCTGTAATGGTTGGTTTTACTCATAGGAAAATACTTTTTTAAAAATTCTCCCTTAAGGGTAGCCCAATCATTTACCCTTGTATCAAGGGTATGATACCAGTGCTTAGCCTTATCCTTTAGGGAGAAAGGAAATAGAGTCCTCATCAGGGCTTCATCAGTAAAGCCATGGAGCTTCACCGTGGAACAGACCTCGGTGAATTCCTCCAAATGCCGGTAGGGGTCCTCCCTAGTAGTACCATAAAGAGAGGGCAATAAAGATATGGTACTGCTCTTGATCTCATACGGAATATCCCCTGCCGGTCGTCTTAGTGCTTGTGCAGGTTGGTTGGTAGGAATAAAAGAGTCCCTTAGGGTCCTTTGTTGATTTGCACCTTGCTCAGCCATTTCTTCTCTTTCTTCTCCTAGGTGAGCTCTCTTAAGAATTCTCTCAGGCTCAGGATCAAACACAAGACTACCCTCAAGAGAGCATCTACCAAGCATACAAAACACAATTCAGAATTTTTTTATTGAGTAAGTCAAACCTCCACTCCAAAGATAAGTCAAAAGATCAAGATTTATCCCTCCGTTCCCACGTAAGTGGTATAAGAGGGGTGTGGACTTCTTTATTGTGGATGTTGAATTAGTTAAAATAAATGGCCAAACAAGTTTTTCACTGCAATTACGTGCCTTAATTCAACCTTCGAGTGCCCTAGGACCTATACTTTGCTTGGATGATACTCCCAGGTGATCAAGGGAGAAGTTACTCCAAGGACGAACAAAGGGATGCAAGTAGGGCGAACCCTTCCTTTGAGGCAATGCGTATGCGGTGCCCCTTAACTACCCTTTTGTTCCTTTAAGGGGTGTCCCCCTCCGTGGAGTATCAAAACACTTGTTCAAAATATAGTATCACCACCAGCACAAAGCACAATAGGAGGGTCTGCATCGATAAAGAGATCGGTGCCTATAGCCTTAAGGGATCGAGCCTTAGTGCGGTGCCTAATGTGCGTGCTCAGTGTCAAAAGTGTGCAACACATCACAAATCTTTGTAATTTCTTTTGAAATCGCAGACAAGTCCCTTATAATCAGATCAAATGTGAATTGCTTTTAAGGTTGAATCTGATTATTAGTTCCGCTTTTAGTTATGTGACCATTGAATTAGTAAATTCAAACAATTTGGTGGTCTTGAATTTAAATTGGAATGCAAATGAGTGAACAGAAGCTGTATGCAAAAGTTAGAAAGATATACTTGTCTCCAGCAATCTTCGTGCTAATATGCTTGCAATGCAATAATAAGATCTAATATGCTACTCAATCACTCCTAAATGCACGCACCTAAGGGCATGCAACTTCTAAATAGGCAGCTCGATATTTTTTATTGGTTTTTAAAAGCAAGCAAGAAGAAAATATAATCACGCATGCACCAAAAATATTGTAAGCCCTAGTAGCCAAAGAATGTGGGGACAAACCCCCAAAAATTTAGCCCCAAATTACTACAAGGGTGAAAAGATAGAATTAAATTGTGATGACAGAGAATCCTCTGTGAAACAGGATCTTGGTCTCCTTCGTCTTTTCCTCGTGTGGCTTAACTCGTGGTTGCTGTCGCTGCTCTGTTGCGCCTCGTCGCCTTGGCGGATTCCTTGCACAATAATCAAAATGATTAAATAATTTTGCAACTCAAAAGATTCAAAAACAATAAAGTAAATCTATTGCGTCTATTGCCTCCCCGACAACAGCGTCAATTTTGATAGACGACTTTTCGCTTAGCGTTATAGTATTTAAGTGGTGGAAAAATCGACTAATAAAAAACAATGAAAATAACCACTCGTAGAAGAGCGGGTCGTGTCCACAGGGAGGCAATGATGCAATCAATACTTAATTATTTAATGTTATTTTGGATAGTGCGAAATCCCTGTTCAAATCTGACTTAAAATGTGAAGGAAAGTAGATTTGCAATAACTTCAAAAGATAAGGGTATAAGTGCTTTTTTCCTCACAAAATCCTCAAGAAATTTAGGATGAATTCATGCTGTTTTCACGTGATGTGTACTAAAGATAGTTAGTACTTAAATTAAGCCCAAAATCAATCTTTAAACTAGTTAATATCAATACCATGGAATTATAAAGAACTATGTGTGTTCGAACGCAATTCTGCCATAATATAATAATAATAAAAAAATCAAATTAGGTGGCAATGGCATTGAATGTAAATTTTAATTAGGGGAAAACAGGGCTTTTTTCCTCTCTCCTCCTTGCGAGAGAGGGAGAGCACCGCGGGGGTTGTTGCGAGGCTCAAGAGGACGGCGATGTGAGAGCTCTCCGGTGGTGGCAGCGGCGGCGACGCAGGTGGCCGGCGGCAGTGGCCGGAGCTCCGGCCTGTTGAGTAAGAAGGCAGAGGTGCTGCTGCGGTGCTTGCGGCTGGTGGCATGTGGGCGTGCGCGCTGGTGCGCGGGTAGGTGCTTGCAGGCGTGCGGTTTGCAGGAAGGTGGAGGTGGAGCGTGCTGGTTTGCGCCTGCAGTGGCTGGAGGGAGAGGTGCGCGGGCGGAGGCGTGCGCTGGTGCGTGGGTAGGCGTTTGCAGGCGTGCGGTCTGCAGGAAGTTGGAGGTGGAGCACGTTGGTTTGCGCCTACAATGGCTGGAGGGAGAGGCGCGTGGTGGAGAGGCGCGGGCTTAGTGCGTGAGCGGATGAGAGGGTGACGAGCGGTGCGGTAGCAGGCAGTGGGGCACGTGGTGAAGGTAGATGGTGCTGAAGGCAGGAAGTGGCAGGGCGTGCTGGCGCGGTGAGCAGGTGGTGGCCTGCAGGCGGTGCGGGCGCCTACTGTGTGGTGCGGGCAGTTGGTGAGTGCCTGCAGCAGGGGAGAGGCATGCGGTTGGGTGGATGCGCCTGTTGTGGCGTGGGCGGAAGGTGATGCGGTGCGCAGGAGGCGTGAGGTTTTTCCCGTAAGGGGGAAGAAGGCCACAGTGCACGCTTCTTCTCCTCTGGATGTACAGTGTCCGCGGAGTATTTCCCCGCTTGGAGGAAGATGAAGATCAATCCCTAGTGCACCTCTTCTCTTTTTAATTCCTCTCTCTCCCCGTGTGCGTGAGTTAAGGGATTTTCAAATCCCTTAACTATTTCTGGCCTCGTTAGTTGAAGGGTGGCGGAAGATTAACCCCATGTGTGGCAGGGGAGGGGGGAAGGAGTTGCGGCTGTTGGGGAAATTTATCTCCCCACCCTTGTTCTTTCTACATTTTATTACCTGCACATAGAAACAATAAAATAATTAAGTTATAGAATGTTATAAACTTAAATCATGAGGCGTACAAATATTCTACAACTTAATTGCCATTATTAACACACCTAAATTGTACGATTAAATATACTTAGGCTTAATATTAGTCTATTTTAATGGACTCATTAGCGGCGGAGAGGAGGAGCAGCGAGAGAAGGGAAGAGAGGAGAGCGTGCGAGCCTGTGAGGGAGCTCGCCGGGGAAGCTCACAACTGGTCGAGCGTGTGCAAGGTGGAGAGGTGTGTCAGGGAAGTCCTCCCCGACACTGCTGCAGCTAGAGCAGCGGACGAGCGAGCACGGCGTGGCTGCAGGCAGCATGAAGAAGACAAAGGAGCTTCTGGTTCTGGGATTTTTCCCAGAATCAGACGTCTGGATCTACATCCAGACGATGTAGCCGACGTCTGGAAGAAGCTCTAGACGACTGAGAGGTACGCTTCGCGTCCTGTACCTCCCTTTACGGATACAGCCATGCAGGCTGTTCCACCGAGGCACTGATACGTGCCGTATTAAGGAGTTTTACATTGCGCATGCATGATTTGCTTCGGGAAGGCGCGGGACACGCCCTCCCACGCGGTTCAGACATCTGGGAAAGGTACCAGACGGCGGGGAGCGTCTCCAGACGTCCGGAGAGGTGGTCGGACATCTGGAACTAGGTCCAGACGGTTCAGCAGGATCCATGGACATCTGAGGAGCAGCGCAGAGTGAGGTATGGTTCTGGATTCCTTTTAAGACGTCTGGAAGGTGTTCCAGACGTCTGATTTAAGTCAGGATTGTCATTTTTGACCCGTTTAGGGTTCGTTTGAGGTCCGATTTCTGCATTTAAGATTCCGTTCTTCTTCGTATAAGTTCCTCTACTTGTTGGAATGCTTTTATCATGTTTTGAGTGGTTTCTTGTGGTTGATCCTTATGTTAGGACCTCGTTCCGTTGCGGGTTTGGGGGTTGCGGAGGCACGTTGACCTGCCGATCAAGCCCCCATTACTCCTGGTTTTGTGGGTAGAGTGGCTTCCCCTATATTAATTACAAACATGAATACATATTTGGAATGAATGTTAGATCTTAGGGTATGGCATGAATCCTAGGACTAGAAACACTAGATTGAATGTTAGATCCTAGGGTATGGTATGAATCCTAGGACTAGAAACACTAGATTGAATGTTAGATCTTAGGGTATGGCATGAATCCTAGGACTAGAAACACTGGAATAATTGTATTGAATGCATGAATTGCAGTCTTGGATGATTAAATAAAATAATAACAAGTGCTTGTAATTGGATAACAGCTGCCTGTTGAATGTAAAGTACTGTTGTTAGCAACTGTTGCATGTATATTCCTGTTGTTGCAATTAAATACGAGTTGCCTGTATATGAAATGGAAATAGAAATGATGAAACCTATTATGGCTTGGGTTGAGAAACACGAGCATGAACCCTACAGGGAATTGGGAGTAGAGCTCTTGGAAATAAATGGAATGGAACTGAAAATGGGAATGGGGAAGTGAGCTAGCCCTTAAGTACGGAGTACCAAGGAGAGTGACTGTCCCCCTGCTTAGTGCAGAGAGGAGCTAGCCGCCTTAGGGTTGGGACTCGGGGTTAGGACTGGCCACTTTGTATTGACTTTTAGGTCATCGCATACACAGTACCGGGGAGAGCTACTAGTGTAGGGAGAGAGCTAGCTACCTTACGGGGCCTGGGGTTCAGCTAGTCGTCCTACACCGACTTGTTAGGCCCACTGGGCAAACCAGGGTAGTCAGGCGAGGGTGCACGGACTGTGGAGGGACGAGACCCCTGTTTGGTTCTTAGCGGCTAGACCCCTGTTACTGAGAGGGCTATGCCCTATACTGGTTCCGTACTGTGCTTTGGGGCGCACCCGTTAATGGAAACGACTGACCGCGTACTAGTGCGGGGTAGCTACCCGTGCATTTATTGCACGTGCCGTAATCACCGTTACGTCTGTCAGCGACTTTGGGGTGGTTGACCGAGTGTAGGACCACCACGGGGGACTCTCCTGGCCAGGAGAGCACCACGTGCTACTTCTACTCTTCGGAAAAGACTGCAATCAAGATCGTTCCCACGAGGAACATTCGAGATCAAGAAAAAGACATGATAAATAGACCAAGTGATGAAAGAAAGAATAATTAGTTAAATAAAGAAAGAAATTGAAAACAACAGCTACCTGTCCGCCTTTACTGTTTTTAGTTAGCTGGTTGCCACTCTACTCAGCGTTCGCTGATTTTGTGTACTCATAACCTTTTTCAGGTCTAGGTGTTGAGCAGCCAGAGCCTACGGCTGCAGAGCGTGCTGGGCCCAGTAGAGCCCAGTAGTTGTACCTTTTGTTGTACTCGTTTCTTGTTGTAGTGAGTAACTTTGTTACACTTTTGTACTCTTTATTGTAAACTTTATATTCCTGTACTTGTTTAAATTCTCTACGGTTGTGGTGGTGTGTACTGTAGTAGTTTACTTCTTTATTGCTGTACTTTTGTTACTGTTAGTTGCTTGCATGGTGAATGTGGTTTATTTTTACTGCTTTTTAGTTACTTCCTTGTTGGACGACTGGGTCTTGGGATCAGTCGAGTCGGTTCGGTCCCGTGTCCTGTAGGGATTCGGGAACCAGGTCGTAACAGTGAATCTGACAGGGCAGGGGTGGAGATGAGAGATGGTCTTGCAAATGACATTGTGGTGATTAATTCTAATGGCAGATCTGAGGGAATTGCCATCTGGTGGAAGAAGCATGTGCTACATTTGGAGGAGGCTTCTTTGGCTAGGCACCTATTGACTTGCAGGTTCAAGAGAGGCCAGGGGGACAGTGTTCTCTTTGTGACAGGTGTGTATGGTCCTAGTGACCCTAGCAGAAGACAGGAGCTGTGGGAGGATTGGAACTTGGTTGCAGACTTTGTGAATGGGGCGGTTTGGCTAGTTGGAGGAGACTTTAATTGTGTTTTGGTGGGGAGTGACAGACCCAATGGTGTGGTGGATAGTTCTACCACTGGCTTCCAGTTGATGATCCAAGCTTTGGGCTTGTGTGAATTTCCCTCCTCGGGCTCTGAATTCACTTGGAGGAATGGTAGTGTGCTCATGTCCAAGATTGATAGGTTTTTTGGCAATGCTGGGCTGATGAATATCTTCCAATTGTCCTTTGTTTGTGGTCTTGAGCGTCCCTTTTCTGACCATACCCTCCTGGTCTGGGATAATGGGGAACAGGTGCTGGCTGGTTCCTACTTCAAGTTTAGGAAGTCATGGCTGAGGGAGCTTGGTTTCAGAGATATGTTTGTTGGTTGGTGGAGGGCCCAGCAGGTTGAAGGCACGGCTACCTTCAGGCTGGCTTCCAAGATTCTGGCCTTGAAAGGAATGTTAAAGGAATATGGTGATGTTATCTCTGTCCTTAGGCATCAGAAATGTTGAGAGGCCTTGTTGAAGATTCAGGAACTGGATGCTAAGGAAGCCTTTGCTCAGCTGTCTGAACAGGATTCTGCTGACAGAAAGAAGTGGCAGGGGGTGGTGGCTAAAGAAGACTTGAAGATGGAGATGGATTGGAGGGAAAGGTCAAGGCAGCTATGGCTAAGTGAGGGGGATGCAAACACTAAATTCTTCCACTTGGCTGCCAGCTCTCAGAGAAGAGTTAATCTGATCTCATCTACTGTTAAAGAGGGGCAGAGAATTACCTCCATCTCTGATATCAGAGCAGAGGCTGTCAGGTACTTCAAGGAGTCTTCAAGAGTTGCTGGTAGGGGTTGTTGGAGGATGGCAGCTAGTGATATTCCTAGAATTATAGAGATTCAGAGGTCTAGCCTGATAGAATCTGTGTCTGAATCTGAAGTCTTGAAGGCCATTAAAGATCTCGATTGTGAAGGATCACCTGGTCCTGATGGGATCCAAGTTCTCTTCTACAAAGAGTTATGGGATATTGTGGGCACTGAGGTAATGGATGTGATCAGAGAGTTTGAGAGTGGCAACTTTGGTTTTGAAAGAATCAATAGATCCTATCTTTTTCTTTTGCCAAAGACTCCAGGAGCTGAATCCTTTCAGGAGTTTAGACCTATTTCCCGCTCTAACTCTTTATACCTGGTGATTAGCAAGGTCTTGGCCAATAGATTGAGGCCTGTTTTGCAAGATTTGATCCACCCTATTCAATCAGCCTTCCTCCCCGGCAGATCTCTACATGAATCCATTATCATGGCCCAAGAGATGATTTGTGGTTGGCACAAAAGAAAATGTAAGGCTTTTCTATGGAAGGTTGACTTCCGCAAAGCTTATGACTCCATCAGTTGGACATATTGTTATGACCCGATTCCCGAATCCCTACGAGACATGAGAATCGGACCGACTCGACTGATCCCAAGACCCAGTCATCCAACGAGAAAGTGACCAAAAGAGCAGTAAAATAAACCACATTCATCATGCATGTAACTAACAGTAACAAAAGTACAGCAGTAAAGGAAAGAACTACTACAGTACACACCACCACAATAGTTGAAAATTTAAATAGGTACATAAACATGATGCTTACAATAAAAGAGTACAAGTGTAACAGGATATACTCACTACAACAGAAAAATGGTACAGTAGGTACAACACAAGTAGAACTACTGGGCTCTACTAGGCCCAGCATCCTTTGCAGCCGCAGGCTCTGGCTGCTCAACACCTGATCCTGAAAAGGTGACAAAGGTGACTCGGATCGGCAAGAAACGCGCCATCTTCGTCAATCTATCAACGATCACCCAGACTGCGTTGTGTCCTCACTGGGTAACGGGAAAGCCCACCACTAAGTCCATGGTGATGCTCTCCCACTTCCACTCGGGCACTGGAAGTGGCTGCAACGGCCCTGCAGGCCTCTGATGCTCGGCCTTCACCTGCTGGTACACTAAACACTGCTGTACGAATTCACCTACATCCCGCTTCATTCCCCTCCACCAAAAATCGCACCTCAAGTCATGGTACATCTTTGTGTTTCCGGGATGTATGGTGAATCTGGAACCGTGTGCCTTAGTCAGGAGCTCCCTCAATAGCTCCTCGTCTCTGGGAACGCACAAATGTCCCCTCATGCGCAGCACCTGGTCTATAAAAGAGAAGTCCTTAGGGTCTCCTGACAGTACTTCGCCACGTAACGACTGCAAGTATGGGTCGGCCATCTGCCTGTGATGATGCGGTCTATCAGCTCTGGCCTCATCTGTCGCATCACAGTCACTGCCCCACAGTGCCCCCGTAACTCTAGGGGTCGCTAACTGCCCATCTCTTCCAAGAGGCTCCAACTCTGCTCCTGTAAACTGGCCAAGTGGGCGGGTGCCTTCCGGCTCAAGGAGTCAGCCACCACATTGGCCTTTCCCGGGTGGTGTGAAATGCTGCAGTCATAGTCCTTCAGGAGCTCCAACCAACGTCTCTATCTCACGTTGAGCTCCTTCTGATCAAACAAGTATCTGAGGCTCTTATGATCTGTGAAAATTTCAAAGGTCTCACCGTACAAGTAGTGCCTCCAAGTCTTTAGCGCGAAGACGACAGCTGCCAACTCTAGGTCGTGGGTAGGGTAGCTATGCTCATGGGGCTTCAGTTGCCGCGAAGCGTAAGCGACAACGTGACCCCTCTGCATGAGCACACCCCCTAACCCTTGCAAAGAGGCGTCCGTGTACACAACGAACCTGCCACTACTGTCTAGGATGGTGAGCACAGGAGCCGAAGTCAACCTCTCCTTCAACTCCTGAAAACACGCCTCACAGGTGTTAGTCCAAGAAAAGGGCACGTCCTTCCGGGTTAGCTACGTCATAGGACGTGCAATCTGCGAGAAGCCCCTCATAAACCGCCTGTAGTAGCCTGCCAGTCCCAAGAAACTGCGGATCTCAATAACCGTACGCGGTCTCTCCCACCTGAGCACTGCCTCAACCTTAGCTGGGTCCACAGCCAAGCCATCCCCGGAGATCACATGACCTAAGAAGGTCACCTCCCACAACCAGAACTCGCACTTGCTGTATTTGGCATACAACCTACATGGTCTCAGTGTGTCCAGTACCATCCGCAAGTGCTGTCCGTGCTGCGTCTGATCTCGAGAATAGATGAGCACATCATCAATGAATACCACCATGAATTGGTCCAAGTATGGTCTAAACACCCGGTTCATTAAATCCATGAATGCAGCGGGGGCATTGGTCAGCCCAAATGGCATGACAAGAAACTCGTAGTGTTCGTACCGGGTGCGTAAAGCTGTCTTGGAGACGTCTGCCTCCTTGATCCTCAACTGGTGGTATCTAGACCTCAAGTCGATTTTGGAGAATACCGTGACACCTCACAGCTGGTTAAACAAGTCATCAATCCTCGGCAGCGGATACCTGTTCTTGATGGTGACCCTATTCAGTTGTCTGTAGTCCACATAGAGGCATAGGGTACCATCCTTCTTCTTTACGAACAATACCGGGGCTCCCCAGGGAGACGCACTGGGCCTCACAAAGGCCTTCTCCAAAAGATCCTGCAACTGAGACTTGAGCTCTCACAACTCAAGTGGTGCCATCCTGTACGGTGCTGTGGAGATGGGGCTGGTCCCCGGTACCAGTGAGATCTCAAACTCGATCTCACGCTCGGGCGATAGTCCCGGTAGCTCATCTGGGAACACGTCGGGGTACTCTCTGACCACCGGGATACTCTGGAAGTTTGCCACAGGGCTGGGCTCCGCCACCACACAAGCTAGGAAGCCCTCACACCCCCGGATCAAAAGTCTCGCCGCCCGAAGTGCAGAAATGCACATGAAGCCTCCGTCCACTGGCTGCCCGTGGAACTCGAAAGAAGGCAACTCCGGTATGGAGAAGACGATCTTTCTCTCAAAGCAGTCCACCAAGGCGTGGTAAGCGGACAGCCAGTCCATCCCCAGAATTACACCAAAGTCCTCCATCTGTATCATAATCAGGTCAGCGGGAAGGCTGTGTCCCCCAACACTGACTTCGCAACCTGTGTATACCTCCTCAGCTACAAAATAGCTGACCACTTAGACCTCTGATCATGAACGGATCCTCTAACAACATACAGTCCTACCCCAAACTAACCGCAAAACTGGCGGCGACAAACGAGTGCGTAGCGTCGGAATCGAAAAGCGTGTAAACAAGTCTACCAGAAGTTGAAACCATACCTGCCACCATTGATCTTGAAGCTCTGGCATCCCTGTGTGTTAGGGCGTTGATACGCCCCTCAACACTAGGTGTGGACGAGGCAGCCACACTCTACGTCGAACGGGTAGCCGCTGGCCGGTACCCTCCCCGTGACTGCTGTCCTCCTCCTCGCACCTGGAAACCACGGCCTCCTGCTCGCCCTCTAGTCCAATACACAAGCACGCAAAAGGTCCTCAAGTGTCTGTATCGTGCGCTCAGACTGTCCGTCCATCTGGGGGTGGTAAGCTGTACTGAACCTCAACAGTGTCCCCAAGGCCTACTAAAACTTAGCCCAAAACTGGGACGTAAAATGGGTATCCCGGTCGGATACGATCTCCTGTGGAACTCCGTGTAGACGTACTACGTAGCGGATATACTTCTCTGCCAACTGTGCTGGTCCCAAGGTGATTGACAGACGTAACGGTGACTACGGCACGCACGATAAACGCACGGGTAGCTACCCAGCACTGGCACGTGGTTAGTCATTTCTGTTAACGGGTGTGCTCCAAAGCACAGCACGGAACCAGTATAGGGTAGAGCCCTCTTAGTAACAGGGTCTAGCCGCTCCACAGTCCACGCACCCTCGCCTGACTACCCTGGTTTGCCCAGTGGGCCTAACAAGTTGATGTAGGAAGGCTAGCAAAACCTCGGGG
This sequence comes from Thalassia testudinum, assembly GCA_037157565.1. Classification (NCBI taxonomy): domain Eukaryota; kingdom Viridiplantae; phylum Streptophyta; class Magnoliopsida; order Alismatales; family Hydrocharitaceae; genus Thalassia; species Thalassia testudinum. Next base: position 36,954,747 of record JAZHRO010000051.1, on the reverse strand, counting down.
CCCGTGGGTTGGCTAGCGCTCTCCCTACACTAGTTGCTCTCCCCGGTACTGCGTACGTAAGGGCCAAAAGTCGGTACAAAGTGGCCAGACCTAACCCCGGGTCCCTGGGGCGGCTAGCTCCGCTCTGCACTAAATAGGGGGGACAGTCGCTCTCCTTGGTACTCCGTACTCAAGGGCCAGCTCACTCCTCCAATTCCATTCCATTTACCTTTCAGGAGCTCTACTCCTAATTCCCCGTAGGGTTCATGCTCATATTTCTTTAACCAAGCCAATTTAGGTTTCATCATTTCAGTTTTATTTTCATATAGTCCGTGTTTCCAATATTTAATATCCATTCATATACAAGCAGCTGTTATCCAATTACAGGCAATTAACATTATTCTATCTACTTTTCCAAGAATGCAATTCATGTATTCATGACATTCGTTTCAGTGTTTCTGTTCCTAGGATTCATGCCACACCCTAGGATCTATCATTTAATCTAGTTTTCCAATCCTAGGATTCATGCCATACCCTAGGATCTATCATTCAATCTAGTTTTCAAGTCCTAGGATTCATGCCATACCCTAGGATCTATCATTCAATCTAGTTTTCAAGTCTTAGGATTCATGCCATATCCTAGAATCTATTATTTATCTCACAAGTGCATTAATGTTGATAAATAATCAAGGGAAGCCACTTTACCCAAAAAACTGGGAGTACTGGGGGCGTGATCGGTAGGTTCGCGTGCCACCGCAACCCCTAGAGCCACAACAGAACGAGGTCCTATCACAAGGATCAAACACAAGAAACTACTCAAAATAGGATACAAGTACTTTAAACAAGTAGAGGAACACTTTCTGAGAAGAACGGAATTTCAAACGCGGGAATCGGACTTCGAACGGACCCTAAACGGGTCAAAAACGACAATACTGCCCAAAATCAGACGTCTGGAACACCTTCTAGATGTCTTAAACGATGGTTCAGTCATACCTTACTTCAGCACTGTTATTCAGACGTGCAAGATCCCCCTGAACCATTTGGACCTAGTTCCAGACGTTTGGAGACTCTCTCCGCCGTCTGGTGCTATGCCCAGACGTCTGATCTGCGTGGGAGGGCGTGTCCTTGCACCTTTCTGAACGAACCCTGCACGTGTACGCAACTGTACTTAACACGGTAATGAGGCAGAACCCTCGGCGGAACGGCCTTTATGGCCGTACATGCGAAAGGAAGGGGAAAAGAAATATTGTACCTTTCAGACGTCTGGATCTTCCTCTAGACGTCTCCCGCATAGTCTGGACGTAGGTCTGGACGTCTGATTTTGGGAAAATTTTCCAGAATTAGGACCTCCTCACCCTCCGCCTGCTGCGCACGGCCGTGCCGCGTCGCGCTAGCCTGTTGCCTGAGCTGCAGCAGCACCGGGGCAACTTCCCTAGCACCGCGCTCCCGCTACGCGCCCGCCGGCCAGTCCTGGCTGCTCTGGCGAGCTCGCCCTCTCTTCCTCACGCGCTTCGCCTCTTCTCCCTCTCGCTGCACCTCCTCCCTGCACGCACTCGGCAGCAGCTGCTGCCCTTGCTCTCTCACTCTCACGCTGTCACTGGAAGAAGAAGGAGGACACGGTGGGGGAAATGGGTGAGGGAGAGGGAAGGGTATTTGAAGGCGTGGCAGGGTGGGGAAAGGGGGTCTGCAGGACGGTGAGGGAGGAGAGAGAAGAAAAGAGGGTGGCGGGTTCATTCTGCGCGCGCATGCGCGTAGACTCGCAATCGTACACCGCAAAAATTTAATTCCAGACGTCTGGGAAGGCATCCAAACGTCTTATCAGACGTCTGGACCTACTCCTAGACGTCTTAAAAGACGTTTGATGTCGTGGGTCTTAACACATATCTTTGGGAGGTGCTTAAAAGAAGAGGCTTTCCCCCTACTTGGATTCAATGGGTGAAAAGATGTATCACCACTGCCTCTTTCACCCCTTTGATAAATGGGAAGCCCTATGGTTCTTGGATTCAGCCCCAATGTAGAATCAGGCAAGGATGTCCTCTGGCACCTCTGATTTTCAACCTAGCAGTGGACAACTTGGCCTGGTACTCTTGTAAGCTCGCTGAAGCAGGTCTTATTAAAGGGTATTCATTGTCTTGCAGGAGTAACTTGGCTCCCATTCTTCAATATGCGGATGATATGATTTTTTTTGTGGAGGGGTCTATGGATGAAGCACTGGCTTTGCAGCATATGGTCAATATCTTTGGTGAGCTCTCTGGCTTGAGGCTGAATAGGGATAAATCCAATCTGGTCTGCTTTGGCTTACCTGAGGAGGAGCAAGGTGCTTTAGTTACAGTTTTGGGGACCCCCCGCATTAGTCTTCCTATTAAATACTTGGGGCTACCTTTGAGATGCTCTAGAATGAAAAAGAGAGATTGGAGCTGCCTCTTTGACAAAATTTCTGTGAAATTGGATGGGTAGCATAGCAGCTTCCTCTCCAAAGCTGGAAGACTTATCTTGCTCAACACTGTGGTCTCCTCCATCCCTGTTTTCTACTTTTCCATATTTAAAGCACCTAATTCCATTTGGAAAAGGTTGGGTGTATTGAGAAAAAGGTTCTTTTGGAAGGGAGCTAAACATGAGGGCAGATTTCTGTAGCCACTCAAATGGGAGCAAATCTGCCAACCAAAAGATAGGGGTGGACTTGGGATTAAGTCCTTGAAGCACTTCAATGATGCTTTGCTACTTAAGTGGGCGGTTAAACTCTTGCAGGGAGACCTGAAGTCATGGACTGTCCTGATCAGAGATAACTATGGTGCTTCCAATAGTGTGTTGTCCAGGCTTCAACCCAGTAGACCTTCTCCTTTCTGGAAATCAGTGACAAGAGCATTGGCTGATCGCTTCCACTTGCTGCAGCTGACTCTTGGGGATGGCAGGGCCTTCAGTTTCTGGAAGGAGGGTTGGTCAGTGCTGGGTGTCTTGAAGGAGCTCTATCCAAGGGCCTTTGCTGCAACATCTGACAAGGAAGCTACTATCAGCAGGTTTTGCTCTTGCAGCAGCTGCAGCTGGAATCTTCATGAGGAGGAATCCAACAGGAGGGGCACCTGGCTGTGGGAAGAAAGGAGGAAGCTACTATCAGACCTTGAGAGCTTTAGGCCAAGGATTGGTGTGGAGGATAAGTACCTTTGGGAGGGGGTTTACAATGTGCAAAGTGGCTATAACAGAATCTTAAACCATGGGAGTGGATGGAGCTGTGATTTCATTGATAAGAAGATTTGGCTTCTGAAAATTCCCTTTAAGGTACAAATTTTTCTTTGGTTATGTAGGAGAGATGGATTGATGACAGGAGATGTAACGAACGCACGCCCCAGACGTTTTTTAAGACGTCTGGGAGGTGGCCCAGACGTCGGACCAGACGTCAGGGGTCACTTCCAGACGTCTGGCCAGACGTCTGGGATCGTTTCCAGACGTCTGGAAATCGGTTATTTTCGACACGCGCGGGTCGTCTGCGCGCCTGAGCGCGCAGACCGTATATTCGCTCCTGCGGCTGCAGATTCTCGCCGCTGCCGTCTCTCTCTCTCCTCCTCGCGCGGCCTTAAAAGGCCACGCGCTCTCTCCCGTAGCCTCCACCCCTTTCCTCTTCTCCTTCCAGTGTGCGAGAGCGAGCGCGAGAGCGGGCGCGGGGTTGCTGCGGCGGCGACGGCCGCAGTGAGCGCGGAGGGGGTGCTGCGTGCGAGAGTGGCGCTCAGCCGTGAGGGCGAGCTCGCCGGGGCTGCCAGGGCCGGCCGGTGGGGAGCGCAGCGGGCGCGGAACGACGCGGGAGGCCTGCTGCAGCTCGAGCAGGAGGCGCACGAGGTGTGATGCGGGTGGCGTCGCGAGCGGAGGGCGAGTCGGACCCTGGTTCTGGAAAAATTTCCAGAATCAGACGTCTGTGTTGATAGCCAGACGGCGAGGTCGACGTCTGGAAGATTGTCCAGACATCTGAAAGGTGAGTTTTTCGTCTTCTTCTTCCTTCTTGTCGACTGACCATACTGAGGGAGGGAGATGGGTGTGCGCAGGCTCGGTGATTCGCCATCCAACGCGAATCAGACGTCTGGCTGTAGTACCAGACGGTGGGAGTGACCTCCAGACGTCCGGGGTGACCATTGGACGACTGGGAACTAGGCCAGACGTCCCCGCAGGCTTCTGAACGTCTGAGAAACCATGCAGAACAAGGTAATTCTCTGATCCACTTTTTAAGATGTCTAGAAGAAGTTCCAGACGTCTGATTTTGCAAAGTGTCGTCGTTTTCGATCGGTTGAGGGCCCGTTCGGGTTCCGTTTTCCGTGTTTCGAGTTGCGTTCTTTCCGGAATTAAATCCTCTACCCGTCTACAGTAGCTATACACTGTTTTTAGACACTCCTTGTGTTTGGTCCTTGTGATAGGACCTCGTTTCGTTGCAGTCTTGGGGGTCACGGAGGCACGCGGGATTCCCGATCACGCCCTCATTACTCCCGTCGTACCTGGTAGAGTGGCTTTTAAGTATAACCTGTTAAATTGTGGAATCATAAATAGAACCTAGGACATTGCATGAATCCTAGGAATGAAAAACAGATTGAATGATAGATCCTAGGTGTTGCATGAATCCTAGGGCTGAAAAACTAGATTGTATGATAGATCCTAGGATACGGCATGAATCCTAGGACGGGAAAACTAGTGGAACAGATGAATACTGCAATATTGGAAAAATGGAAAGGAACAAATAGCTGCCTGTAATCGAATTAATAGCTGCCTGTTGAGTAAATAAACGTGTTTGAGAACATGGATTGTGATAACGTGAAATTGGAAGGTGAAACTTAGACGTTCTGAGCTGGAACCCTTCGGGGAAGTAGGAGTAGAACTCCTGGAAAGTGAATGGAATAGTATTGGGGAAGTGAGCTGGCCCTTGAGTACGGAGTACCAAGGAGAGCGACTGTCCCCCTGTTTAGTGCAGAGCGGAGCCAGCCGCCCCAGGGACCCGGGGTTAGGACTAGCCACTCTGTACCGACTTGCTGGCCCTCGCGTACGTAGTACCGAGGAGAGCTACTAGTGTAGGGAGGTACTAGCTACCCCACGGGCCTCGGGGTTCTGCTAGCCTCCCACACCGACTTGTTAGGCTCGCTGGGGCAAACCAGGGTAGTCAGGCGAGGGTGCGCGGACTGTGGAGGGGCAAGGCCCCTGTTTGGTTACTGTGGTGGGGTTGGACCCCTGTTACTGAGAGGGCTCTGCCCTGTACTGGTTCCGTGCTGTACTTTGGGCGCACCCATTAACGGAAACGACTGACCGCGTGCCAGTGCGGGTTAGCTACCCGTGCGTTTACCGCGCGTGCCGTAGTCACCGTTACGTCTGTCAGTGACCTTGGGGTGGTTGACTGAGAGTAGGATCACCACGGGGGACTCTCCCGGCCAGGAGAGCACCACGTGCTACTTCTACTATTCGGAAAAGACTGCAATCAAGATCGTTCCCACGAGGAACATTCGAGATCAAGTGAAAGATCTGAGAAATAGATAAATCGTGAGAGAATTGAAAGACTTAAATAAAGAAAGTAACAGAACTTAACAGCTACTATACACTCTACTGTTTCTTTAGTTTTAGTTGCCACTCTACTCAGCGTTTTGCTGACATGTTACACTCGTTACCTTTCAGGACCAGGTGTTGAGCAGCCAGGGTCAGCGGCTGCAGAGGACGCTGGGCCGAGTAGGGTCCAGTAGAGTTACCACTGTTTCTTGTACCTCTTTTTGTTCCGTTATGGTGAGTAGTTCTTGTTTCCGCTGTACTTTTCTTTACCTGCAGTTCATATTTAGTTATGAATGTTGTTCTACTGTTGTGGTGGTATATACTGTAGTAGTTTCTTTCCTTGCTGCTGTATTTTCTTACTGTTAGTTATATTCATGTTGAATGTGATTTATTTTACTGCTCTTTTGGTTACTTCCTCGTTGGACGACTAGGTCTTGGGATTAGTTGAGTCGGTCCGGTTCTCGTGTCTCGTAGGGGCTCAGGAACCGGGTCGTTACAGGAGATTTGCGACATAGAAGGTTGGGAACTGATCATCATGTTTGTTAGTTATGTGGGATGCATACTGACTTTACAAATCATATCTTCTCTTATTGCCTTATCATTGATGCTATTTGGAGGAGGACATGTCAGGAGCTGCTTCCAGATTGGGCTTCCATATGGCATGGGTTTGGTGTGAGAGGGAAGCCACATGTACACATGGCTGTCACTCTCTGGTGCATGTGGAAGGTGAGAAATGAGACTTTTTCAGGAGAGACCGGTGTGCTGTGAAAGAATTATAAGAGAGTGTTGGTCCCTCATACATACATAGGGGTCTCTTTTGTAATTCCTCTTACTTGTTTATATAATATACTGCTCCGGATTGCTATTGTAAGATGATAGCTTTCCTTTTTGTTTCAAAAAAAAAAATTACTTGACGAGTTTCCCTTTAAATTTTGAGAGGGATTTGTCAAGCAATCACAAAGATCTTGCCTTTTAAAGGTCGCCGGAGTTTGTAGGATTAGGATTCATGGCAGTATGGACCTTTTTGTTAAGATGAAGATAAAGTTAGGGACCTTTTTGTAAGGATTTTGAAAGTTAAGGGCATATGCGTGATATAAAAGAGTCAGACAGGACCAAATTGCAAACTAGGTTAAGATGATCTTAGATTAGGCCCAAATTTTACTACAAACTTAATTTGGACCTAAAAAATCCAATGGTGAAGTTGGATTTTGGTTTTTGACCAATTTTGATTGGGTAATTTATGTAAAAGCCCAAATTAGGGTAAATGTCAATCTAAGACTCTGTTTTAGGTTAAGACGGGTTTTGATGGTAAAATCAAGCATACCAATCCATAGAGAATATATTTTTATAAAATTTAGAGGGTTTAGGTGAATTTTATCTTGAACAGGACCTCAGGTAATTAAGCGGATCTGTTTTTAGGGTTTCAGATGTCATTTAATTCTCAAAACATGCGCAAACCCTTTTCTATTGTATGAACCCACTTGTTGGGTATTTAAGATCATTTAACCCTTAATTAATCCCTTGGAAAACCCACGGTTATTTTGCATTTAAGATATGATGGTAAAATTACAGTTTTAACCTTGGTTTCTTGTCTTTCTCTCAGAATGATTATGCAATGACTTAGGGCTCTTTGGCAGTTTTGTAGGAGCATTTATTCCTTGATAATGAATAAATTGAGCTAGTTATGGCTCATGATGGTATTCCCATCACAGTGGTGAAATCACACGCTTAGGGCTTCAATGTTGAGATGGAGAGAAAAGGGGCGCGCAAGCATTTAAATCAAAACAAGGCCATTGGATGGGATCTGAGGTGAGTGGTGATGCCATGCACGGATGCATGCGAAGGATTGATTTGGATTAGCCCTAGGATTAATGAGGAAGAGAATCAATGATCGCGATGGGCTAAGTTTTTGCGGTGCTATAGTGGTCCGATGCCTGCAGGTATAAAGGAAATTTGCAACTAGGCCCTCAAGGTGTGAAATGGTGGAACAATTGCATAGAGACCCATAAGTGGTGAGAAAACATGCAGTGCAGTCCCTAGGATTTGCCAAGATGCCCTTGGTGACTATAAAAGGGGTCCTTAGAGGTTTTTATGTAAATAAAATGTCATGACCTGAGGACCTAGATGTAATGTAATGATTGCAAGGTCCTAATGATGTCTAAATACTACCAAGTTTTTATCGAAGCATAATTGAACATTTAGGAAGTTAATTCCACCTTTGATTTAAACTTTTGAATTCAAATGCGTGTTCAATTTGCAATTGGATTTTCAATTTGTCATCCTTGAATAGAATATCTCAATTTATGACTTAATTATGTGTTTTTAACACAAATTTGATGTTTTAGGTCATTTCTGTTATTTCATATACTTAACCCTTTTCATGTGTTAATTATGTAGTGTTTAGCATAGTTTCTAGCTTAACTTAGGCATTTTAACTATGATGAGCTACACCTCATCACTCGTCCAGAAGCTTACCGGCATCACCTAAGTACAACGTTAAGCGCTTATTTGCGTCTGAGGTGGGACTATTCAGGGCTAATTAGAGTGTGTTGTAGCTAAAACATGCTATGATTTATCTTAATTATTTAGGGACTTAATTAACCCTTAATTAATGATCTAAATAACAAATAAATTATATGGTTGTGTAGACAATATAAAGGGCCACTTATTGGTATAATTATTTTAAGTTAATTCAATATATAAGTATATTTTTAAATTAGTTAAAGTTAAGGATTTTTACATGTTATAATTAGCTATTCATTACTTATATACAATATAAATTAATGAATAAATTATTTAATTAAGGTACAATTATGTTAATTCAAGTATTTACATGATTAATTATGAATTTTAAATAATTTAATTTGATTTATTTATGTATTTATACGATTTATAAACATATGTACATTATATACATATAAGTTACTTATATTCTATACACTTAATATTATACATTATAAATAGGATTATAAATATATGTAAAATAATTTAAATTATAATTATTAAGATACAATATAATTTAATATATTACTTAGTTAAATTATTAATTTAGGTTTACTTAAATTACTAATATATGATCGCGAGTTTTCGCTTGGCAGAAATAATGTTGTGTTAGAAAAATATGTCGTTGCAGTGAAATCGCGTGGTAGAAAATCTCGAACAAAAATATTTTAATAAAACTAACAACGAAAAGTTAGGTCGTATCCATAGGGAGGAACGACTACAATAAATTCACAAGTGTAGAGCCATCATGTTTGCATAAGCATTCGTGAAATCAATTTAATGGATATGCTACTCTGAATGTCACTTACAATTTCATCAGAAGCTCAGGGTTATTTATGTAAATTTCACATCAGAAATCAAGCTTTCAAAAACATGTAGATTATGCATGTGTAGTGGCATGTCATGTAATTTTGAATTGCACGCAACTTCGAACCCAATTCAATGAGAAATGGTGTGCATAGCAGAAGTCAATCAAATACGTAAAAAGATAAGTGCATTGTCACAATTTTACCATACTAATTTAATCAAAAATAAATAAATAGTATAGTTGGAAATGGCATTGATGGTAATTTCTAATTGGCCTCGAAATAAGGGATCTTCTCCCTTTGCTCACGCATGGAGATGGAGGATTGGCTGGAGGAGAGATGCCCGGGGGAGGATGGCCGCAACGAGGGCATTTCGTTGGCAGTGGTGGCACGACGAATGGTGGCCAGAGTTGGCGCCTGATGTAAACATGTTTACACTACATAAGATGTCTATTTATGCATGTTCTTAAGCATAGAATTGCATTGCATACTATAAATATTCATAGCATGCATCATCTTGCATTTAGATTAATTTGAATAAAATGGAGGTTAATTGTCTCCTTTTATGTTCGGGGACAGGGAAACATTTTTATCGGGGCCTCGGATCGAAGATCCAACCGTATAGATTTGATCCGGGTGACGATTGGAGTTCAACAACTCCAAGATCGCCCGAATCAGACATCTGTAGCATCAGATAGAGGTCGGGGAACCCTAGGAGATCAAGGGCCAAGATGGTGTGAATCCGCACTTCAAACGACAAATCCGACCGCACAGATGGATTCAGATCAATGATAGTAGCCTAACGGCACGAAAATCAACTCAATCCGACACTCGTGGCACCATCTACATCATCCAGAAGATGGATGGCCAAGATGGCGCCACGTGGCACCATCTTGGCCGCCCAAACCGGCCCAGTTGATCTTGAAGACCACTGCACCCTTCCACCGCGCATTAGATCTAGGCCGTTGGATAGCCATCCAACGGCCATGGGCAGCTGTACCTCAAAACACCCGCGTGCCTATTTCCCCTCCATAGCGCAGCGGGTGGAAGCCTTATCTCGAGCAAGAGGTGCGAGTTCGAAACCCCGTGAGCCTCAATTGAACGCAGGCGCTTGCGATGGCGTTATTTGGACCGTCGGATCTTGGATGAGTGGCTGCAAGGGCAGAGACGTGGTGTGCTCAGGGGTCGCACTGTGCGAACGCTTATTTCATGCAGAGGCACGATCAGATGAGGCGCGGCGGTTATCAAATCTCAGCCGTTCGATCTCGCGATCGAACGACTGAGATTTGATGGATGTGAGCGCGCATTGCATGTGTGGGAGGCAAGCGAGCGGCGCACATCGCCCATGATGGGGCTTTAGCGACGGTTTTATCTATCACTAAAGTCCCCTGATTTAATGTTTTGAGATTAAAAAGACCAAATTGCCCTCATTCCTTGCAACTATAAAAGGAGACTTCCTCCATACGAAATCTTCATCCCTTCATTCTCTTCTCTCCCTCTCCAAAGCTCAAGAGAATCTTGTCCCACACTCGGGATGCTTCTCAAGAGATAAAGTCCAATTTTCGTCCCCCTTTCTGAAGTGGATCCCGCGACGATGATGACGTGCTGCTTCGTTCCCGTTGTTCCCGCTTCGTCCTCCTTCTTCTTGCTCCGTTCCCCTTCTTCCAGGCGTCATCCCGTCCGGCTTGTCCTCCAAGCGATCGTCGAGGAGGATATCTCTCTCCCCATTCTTTTTACTGCTTTCTATAGTAGATTTAATGCTTTCTAGAGTAGATTTACTGCTTTCTAGCGTAATCATTTTTTGCTTTCTAGTTGTAATGAGTAGTGTAACGAACAATATCTTTGATAATGAATTCCATGTTCATTCTACATCTCTTTTTATTTTTGTTTGTAATATTCTCTCTCTCTCTTCTATTTATTGTAATGGATAGATAATTCTAATCAATTAATCTACTTCGTGACAAATAAATCAAATGCGTATTTTTAATCAAACGTCCACCTCTCTAAGTTCGACCCAGGATTTCTATTCCGGTATAAATCTTATTTGTTGGATTAAAATCGCGTGGTGGAATAGAAATCCTCTCTGGTGCTGATGTCGTCACCATGGCTCACATCAACTCTGGCAAGACCACAACCTTCCTCGTCCCCCTCCTCCAGTGCCTCCGTTGCCACCTCCCCCACGTCGGCGTCCGTGCCCTCGTTCTCTCCCCCACCCACGACCTCGCCCTCCAAACCCTCTACTTTGCCAGGGACCTCAGTCACTTCACTGACCTCCGCACCACCCTCATTGGCGGCAACTCCATGGAGGACCAGTTTGATGACCTCTCCCACTCCTCGGATGTCATCATCGCCACCCCTAGTAGCCTCATGCACCACCTTGCTGAGATCGACGAGTTCTCCCTCCGCTACATCGAGTACATCATCTTCAATGAGGCTGACTCCCTCTTCGAGATGGGCTTTGTCGAGCAGCTCAACAAGATCCTCTCCTACCTCAACAACGCTCGCCAGACCCTCCTCTTCAGCGCCACCATGCCTAGTGCCCTCGCTGAGTTCACCAAGGCCGGCCTCTACAACCCCCACCTCGTCCGCCTTGATGTCGAGACCAAGATTAGCCCCAACCTCACCCTCGTCTTCTTCACCATGAGGCACAAGGAGAAGTTCGCCACCCTCCTCTACCTCGTTCGCGAGTGCATCGCCTTCGACCAGTAGACCCTCGTCTTCCTCTCCATCAAGCACCACGTTGAGTTCCTCAACCCCCTTTTAAGGGAGGAAGGCATAGAGCCCTCCATCTCCTACGTTTGTTCGTTGCCTCTCCACGGCCTCATAGCTCTGCAACTTCGGCCTTTGTGTCCTCATCCTTGAGGCTCGCGCCCGCCTTGGAGGCCAATGCGGAGGGAGATGGAGAGGAAGGGGGAGGAGTGGGTGTGAGGGTTTAGGGGGTAAAATAGGGGAGAGATATATTTGGTGATGAATATATAAATTTTCCTATTTTTTTTATATTTTTTGACATTTTCAGTTGGGCTGAACGGAGCAAGGGCATATGGCCTTAACAAAGTAACTTTATAGGGGTATATACGTAAATATCAAGAATAAGGGTGTATATATATCTTATCAAAAGTTTACAGGAGCATATATGTAAAAACCCCTAAATAATATAGATATATTATTTTACATAATAGATGCTGGTATAAGTATATTAAGTTATTTATATAGATATACGCTACCATACACATATAGGTTATATATATATATATATAAAATTCATTTTAGTTTACATATATAAATAATACTAGATATTAGAAGTTAGTAAATAAAATAAGTTATGCTTAAGTTATCTATATACATTATACCTTATTTACATATAATTACTAGATCTAAATTATTACTTTACATAAATATATACATATAATTTACTATGCTATACAATATTGTAATAAATACAATATGTACATAGTAGATTTTTAGGGTTTTTGTACTTTTCTAATTTTTTTCTTGTTTTTGGTTTTTATAAAAAGAGATAAAGAGGAGAGAAAGTTAAGGAAGAGAAAGAAGTACTATTTTTGGGTTTTTGCTTTTAATTTTCTTTATGTACAAAACTTGAGAAGTATAGAACTTTTACAGATATGTTCTGTGTACAAAAGACTCAAAAGATAAACCTAAGGACTAACACCTAAAGCACACTAAAATCTTCCTCAAGACACTTTTCTTTTATTTATTTACAAAATATTCCTATTTTTTACACTATTAATAAGAAAATGCTGGAAAATGGCTTAAATATGATCAGAAAATGATTTCAAGCCCTAAAAATCGTGCACAATTACTGGAAATAAAGACTGAAACAACACAAACATCCAGACTTCATTATAAATCCAATTCAGACTCAAAAATAGATTCTATTTATTGAATTTCACATCAAATTACAATTTAGACAGTTAACAGATATTCATATCACTGACAGGAGAATTTCTCAAACGATTTACATGCTTTTCAATCCAAGTTAAAGTTAAACCAAGTACATGAATGCTTTTCAATCCTTGTTGTACACCAAATTACCTTGGAAAACCCAATTAAACTCTAAACATGATTAGGATCCCTTCAAATTTCCACCCCAAATTTCTTCAGCTAGTTTTGACATTTAAGGCTTTCCTGCTACTGTCAAGTGAAGGATTAGGTTGATTTTAAAACCTATTTAGTGTATTCTAAAATAGTATCAAACGTTTGAGACAAAGAACTATGTGAAATCAACTAGAGGAAATTCATTACAAACTCAAATTCAAAGCTCTTGTCTAGTTCTCTCAGAAATCAAATATCTCACTATCGACAAAGCTGTTGGTGTAATGGCGACTTGGTCGTTAATTTTGATGGTAACAAAACACGTGTAATTTAACATTTGCATTAGGTTTATAGTTTCAGGATAAATGCAAATGATATCAAGTGTGAAGGAGCTCCAGCTTATGTCCGTGGAGGAATGAAGGAGCTTGACTTATGGAGAAAAGCATCAAGGAGCATGGAGTAGAAGTTAAAGCTTGAAGAAGAAGAATATAACTTAGAAAAGTTTTATTGTAATTTTTATGTTGTTGCTCTTTTCATTTCTTTTAGATTCATTGTTAAAGAGCCCAAAATATATCACCTTAAGTCCTAGGAACAAGTATACATTCCTAGAACACTTACGCAAAATCTAAAGTTGAATTAGAATGCCAAAATAGGAATCAGATAGACAAATTAGATGTCCAAAATGATTACCAGATGCTGGTCAGACATCTAATAATAGGATCATTAGCCTGTCCGCACAACATCTGTTGGAACTTTGTTCCACATCTTGTTTTGGCATTAACAAAATTATTATGGATTAATGTTTGCAATTGAGTTGTTTTCAGATTTAGGTGAAGATCAAGGCAAACAGGAAGTGATGGAGGCATGATGATGAGAAAGAGAAGATGATGACAAGGAGGAGGCAAGATGACAAGGATGAGTCGAGGAGGAGAAGATCATCTTCGACCTTTAGTTTTTCTAATTCAGATTTTATATTTATAGATTGTATATGCCTCTTAGCAAAGAATCATAACTTAGATCGTAAAATCAATTAGAGATAAATTAGGATTTATATTGCGAACATTTTCAAAGTACGTAATGGACTAAAACACTTAAAACAGGTACTTGTAAGCAAGGACCGGTACTGTTCATCAGTACTGGTATTTGCAAGGCACATGTTTGAGAATTTGTCTCAAACTGTGAACAACAAGTACCGGTACCAACCATGAGTACCGGTACATGTTGGCCACAGGTTGAAGCCTTAATTCTGGCCTGAACCTTACAAGTACCGGTACCCATGATGAATATTGGTACAGGTAGGTTACTGTGCCCAAGGAATTTCAAACCTGTGAGTCACAAGTACCGGTACCCATGATAAGTACCGGTACCAAAACTCATGTACTGGTGGCAGTGAGCTGCTAGTAGCAGTACAGGTACTTTAGTACGGGTACTAGCTAGCCGTTGGTCCAAAATAGAATGGTTGGAATATTAATTTTGTAAATGTGAACATTGGGAATTAAATCCCAACGTCTATTTGATGACTACCTGAGGTCGTAAACTCTATAAAATGAGTCTTGGACTCTTTGTTTGCACACAAGATATACAAGAGACATAAGGGAAAATTCTAGAGCATATAATTCATATTTTCCACCACATATTCAAGAGAAGAAATTGTGTTTGCTGCTTTCCAATCGTGCTATGGGTTTGCAAACACATTGACGTGTTTTGTTCATGCAATTCAATGCAATTCGAGTCCTTCCTAGGTTCTCAAACTGGTATTATCTTTTATATATATATATTTGTTGAGAGGCTTAGGTCTTAGTTGTAAGATCTTTTCTGTCTTACACCTATATTTCATTTGTTCTTGAGCATTTGCTCGTTGGGTTGTAACAAACTCGTTTTCTTGTACTTGGGTTGAGATAATTCATTAATTACCTCGGTTTAGTAAATTGATTCCCTCAGGGTTGAGGGAATCGGGTTAAAAATCCTATGTTGGGGGGCTTAGGTAGTGGAGCACCCAAGTGAGTGGGAAACCACTATACATTTTGTGTCCTTTGTGGTTTGAATTGATTGTGCAAATCTTTCTTGTTATTACTAATATTGTGCTTGAGTGTTTGTGCGCATAGCCAATCTATCTTTATAGATCTAATCAACATCCTCTCAAATACACTGAAGAATATTTTAATATTATTTTCAGACATTCGTGGAGCCTCCCAGACATCTGATAAAGAGACGTTAGACCAAAATCCTAAGTTGGGAAGACTTAGGTGATGTTTTTTACCCTTGAAGTTTCCACCTAAAAATCCTTGTGTCTTGTGGTCAATGCTATTTTGTGTGATTGAATTTTTATTTGCATCTATTTTTGTTTCCCGCACTATTCACTTCCCCTTTAGTGCACCTACAAAAGCATCTCAACTTACTCTAGAAACTTTGAAACCCTTGTGAAATCTCTTAAATGCAATGCATGAACATCAAACATTCTCTTTAAATCTTACCTAGGCCTTTAAATCCTTGATTTGAAAAATCAAGTCCCATATTAATTTTGAACCTAGGTGATGAATCCACAAATTCCAGATTACACTCAAATTAATTAAAACTCATTCCTAGTCATCACAAACATACATCAAGTATTGTGAAACTCTATGAAAACCAAATTTACGATCAAAGAACCTTAAAAACCCTAAATGATCTCTCTCTTGTGCTATAGATAGCACAATGAGGAAGAGAGAAAATCAGGTAATAAATTCTCCTGCAAATCAGTTCCAGACCTTCCTCATAATTCTTCAAAACCCCATCAAGCTTGGATGAGTGGATTAAAGCAATTTGATTTAAGGACAAAATGCCGTCCACCTGGGCCGTTCATGTGAATTCATCATGGTGATCTGATCACTTTAGATCCCTACACACTATTGATTAGTGCTTAAGGATGTTAGGCAATCCTCTAGGAATGATTAAGTCATTACAAGGGCTTTAAAACAATGCATCGAAAATCACAGGCCTCGCTACCCAAGGCAATGAACCAAAATAGTACTAGGTATGCAAATTGGGTGCGAATTCAAATCACAATGGAAATCCAATTAAAATGGTTCAATTCAATAGTATTAAGCTCAATCAAACACTTGTAAACTCAATTCATCAATTAGATTAGAATTGAAACTCAATTAAATCTCAAATCCGTTGGTCAATCATTAAAAACAATTCACGCTTAATCAACCCAATTATGAACAATTCAAATCAATGGAGGGCCTATGTGATCATATGAATTGGATGGAAGACCCTTTGATGGGTTTAGAGCACCCTGGGATTTGGAAGCTAATGAGCTTTAGGTCTCATGGGAGCTTTGATGTAGGGGGTGATCGATGGATTCAAACATAGAGAAAAATGGTAGATTGCGATTGTAAGGTGAGGGGGAAGGTCTATGGAATAAGATGGATGAGTGTATCTTCCTCCCTGATCGGAATTGACCAGAGAGGGTGAATTGTGGAAAACTAACAAAGATCTACAATTACACTATGCTACGCTAATCTAATGTGATTAAAACACTAATTCTACTCTACTCTATCTAACTAAACTAATCTAAGCTATGAAAAATAGTAAATCCTAATCTAATTGATGAATGGGACCTGTAAGGAGTGCTGCAGTTGGTAGCTACAACGATGTAGGGGGGATGCTCTAGTGACGAAAGCTCACAGAGGGGAGCTTAGAATTTCCCTCAAGTGTTTCGTGATCCTTAGTGGCAAGGATGAATTAAGGAAGGAAAGACTACTGTCACTGCCCTTCGACGAAGAGGAAGGAGAACTGGAGGGGAAGAAAGGACCTGCTTAGGGGGGCAGGAGCTAGTAAAGGCTCAAAGGGCCGCTGGGGTGCTCCTTATATAGGTGAGGGAAGCTATGGTCACTGGCAATCGTAGGTCAGGAATGTTGGGTGTGAATGGTGGTAATAGAGGTTGAGCTTGGGAGCTTTTTGAATGAACTTGAGTCGTAGGGATCAGATCTATAGGATGGCGCGAGTGTGTGTGCACCAGTGGTAGCAAGTAGAGAGAAGATCGACCATAGGATCAGGTGGATAAGGAATGGACGATCGTGATGACTTGAGTTCATCGAGCATGAGATGAGGAAGCAAGTGCGCTGCATAGGTTTGTTGGTGCAATTACACCAAAGGCCGCTAAGTGAAGTGTGACATCCCAAAATCTAGACTTCAAGTCATTTCAGGGTGGTCTGGGTCAATTCAAACTTGGAAACCTAGTTGTGGTCTGGTGCTAGTGTCTGCATATCCTTAAATTGCTAAAAATACATATTTTGAGTCAACCCTTGGTTTAACATTGTCAAAAGGGTGACATATATGGTACCTTTGGGTTCCTCTTATCGCAAGCTTTCTAGTGACACTTGTTTCGCATGAATCCGAAGTGTATAGCTCCAGTTATGGCCAAAACAAATCGAAAAGGACCTAGACGTAAGGTAGACCTGACCCTAGGGGTCTTCTTTTTTGCTTTTTCAAAAGAAAAGAACCCCTTGGGTCCTTGGGTCATCATTATTCATTAGAGCTACTAAATCCAAGAGAAAAGAGAGCTAAAGTAATTAAGATTTCACTAGAAATCTTAATTCAAAATTTGTAGGGATCTATTCATGATTCCGAAAATTGCGGGCTTCCCACTGCAATTTTTGCAAACCAATTGGTGGTGGTGAGAGTGTGCTGTTCAATTTGGTGGCAAGGCATGGATTTATGCCACATGGCACGCACTGGGATCGCCCGCTTGTGAGCACGCTTGGCCGAGGTAGATCGACGCGGTTGCACGGATGTGTGACACATGGTGACATGGGATAGCGTAGGTGCGGGGGGTAATCCATGTGTGTAGTGTGTGGATGAATAGTGCGCTGACACGTGTCAACGCCTGGACCGATTGACCAGTTCGCATGAATTGGTTTTGTTCAAGACCCCTTCGCACTGTTTTGACTTGTTGAAGGCCTTCCCGACCTCAGATTTCAACAAATAAGGTATTGTTGGAATTGTATTGATGCGTACTACATGTTGGCATGATTCATTTTCATTTTTGAGTATGTTCTACTTAGTGAAAAATCAGAAACATGATTAAGTGTCTCTAACCCTATTGTTGGTCTATTTGAATCAGGTCTTACGCCCGGTGAGTGTGCGGATCTTGAGGTAGGCATGGAGAGTGTTCGAAGGTCCTGTGCACATAGTTCAAAGTCACCGTGACCCTCTGGTGACGTTAAGTAGAGTAGTCTACCCTTCCTTTATTTTTTATTCATTTTTGGGTATTGTGGACCCATTTCGTGTGCTCCTTCGCGTGCCTCACAATATTAGTGTTTGTTTCCTCTTCTTGCTGAGTTTGGAACTTGATAGGGGTCATGATTCATGTTTTGGTTACTTAAACCTGAATTGAATTGATATAACTGGAATAATATTTTTAAGTGTTTAAAGGTGACCTTATTATCACATGTATGAAACGAACTTCGATATTCGTGAAATGAGTTCCGTTGTGTCGTTAGTTGATAAACAATATAGGACCACTATCATAAATTGGAAACTACCTGTAAACGGATAAATTAGAGGATAACGTGAATATATGGTACTCTTGGAATTAAAAATTGTAATTGTTGGTATGGTTTGATTAGATGCTAATAAACGATACAGTTATCTGGAAAGGATTAAATAATCAGTATGACGGATTGTTAGGAATTAAAAGGATTAGATAACTAATTTCAACCTGCTACTCGTTGGATTTGGCTGTAGGTTTGATCTACTAGACCAGTTTTGGGCTGGTTTAGGGAGTTGCTGGCCTCCCCATGACTCTTTTATTAGGCTTAGCGGCCAACTGGGAAAGCAGGATGCGTGGCTCGAGGGTTGGAGTTGGCTTTCTTTACTTAGTCAGTGGGTGGGTCATCGACCATTTATGGTTGAGCGTGTGTAGCTAGCGTGTGTTCACGCCATACGATGTAGCCGCCACCCCTTTCCGCAATAACCCCAAGGTGACTAATAGTGGTGACTTGATGGGTAAAAGCCATCATCTCGACCAGAAGGGTGGCTTATATAGGTCTTGTACCACAAGAAATTACACGAAATCGTCTCGTGTCCTGAGACGTCGATTGATAGATTTTGGACTATAATAATTTGGGCTTTCAATATACACAGAAACTGGATAACGAGATGTCTAATAAATAGATTAATGAATGCTATAGTACCCACTTCTCTTGCTCTTTGTTACTGTTGTGCTCTGTGTTGTTTCTACTCTACTCAGTTTTACTGATATACTTTTGGGTGATTTCCGTTGTGCATATGTTGGCTTATATACTTATGTTTTGCGGTAAACTTCCAGTCAATACTAAATTTCTATTCATTTAATAACGCAATATGATTAGTTCGTTTGGCTATGTTTATATTTTATGATTTTGTATTAGGTGATGTAGACACATCAATTTAGGTTAAAATGCCTATTTATGCATGTTCCTAGGCTTCGATTTGCATTCCATATTATAAATATTGTATAGCATGCATCATTCTGCATTTAGAGTAGTTGTGTATATTTTAGGTTAATTGCATACTTTTTGTGGTCAGGAGAGGAGATTTATTTTGGAGCCTCGAATTGACGATCTGACCGTATGGATCTGATCAGGATGACGATCGGAGTCCAACTCCTCCAAAATTGCCTTGATCGGAGTCCCGTAGCACCATATACAGTCCGAGGAAGATCAATGGCCAAGGGATTAGGTGATGTAATTTAGAGGTTCAAATGACAAATCCGACCGCGTGGATGGATATGGGTCGATGATCGCAGCCCAACCACGTGAAAATCGACTCAATCCGATCTCTGTAGCAGCCCTTACAACGAAAAGAAGATGGACGACCTAGATTGCGCCATGTGGCACAACCCAGGTTGCCCATGCGCATGCATGTGCCACTGCACGTGCACAGCAGCGCGGGTAGCGCAGCGGGCGTGCATGGGCACGCGCGTAGGCAGTGGCAGCAGCGTGCGCGCCAACGCAGCAACTGCGTGGGCTTTCTTCAGCGATGTTTGCGGCGGATCTTCAGCGACGTTTATGACCGTCATTAAATGTCCTGTATACGAATTTGATTTTTTCCTCCACTATAAAAGGACCCCTACCCCTCCCATTTTTCTTCATCTCTTCCTTTCTTCCTCTCACGACCTCTAAGGTTCTATAGAGAGCTTGTCCCATGCCCGGGATGCTCCTCTAGAGTAGAAAACAAACATTTGTTCCCGCCTCTCATCCCCCTTCGTGGAGCATCTCGTGGCTGTCTTCTCACCTCCCTTCGGGAAGAAGATCCTCGCCATGACGCCGTCTTGCCCCATCCTCCATCCTCCGGCTCCGTTCTCGTTCATCTCGCTCCTCACCACCTTCCTCCAGGTGACGTCAGAGCGAGTCGTCCTCCAAGCGACTGTCAAGGGGGATTCTCTCACCTCTTTCTATCTTTTTCTCTTTCGTAGTGTAGTTTTTCCACTTTCCTAGTTGTAACAAACATTTATTCATAAATAGATGATTGTTCTTCTCTTTCTCTCTCTCTCTTTCCTTTATATTTTGCAAGTAGATCAGCTAGAATTCATCAACTTGATCTCTTGCCCTATTAAAATACCAAAAAAAATATAAAAGATAAAAATGACAAAAATAAATAAAAGCGAAACGAGGATTTTTCAAAATCGAACGTTCACCTCCCTATGTTAGAGCTGGAACTAACTTTTCGAGTTTCGGTTATAAATTTTTTCTGATAGACACGTTTTGTGAGCTACGACGACGGGTCCTCCGAACCCTGATTTCTACGACGCGAAACATGCCTCGGATCATTTTGGTGCCATTGCTGGGGAGGCAACGCTCTTTGATTTTTTTTCCGTGTTTTTCTGCCTTACCTAACTTTTATCTCACTTTTTCTCTGATCTTACTGTGATTGCAGGTACTCATCCGAGGTGGGCCAGAGCGGTTGGCTGGAGAAAAGTGTAGATGAAGGTTTTGTAAGTTTATCCCCATCATCCCCACCCTAGTTTTCATTCCATAACCTAATAACTCAAACCCAAATCAACTTAGGTGCTTGCATAATCCCTAGGGTAGATTTTGGTTATTTGATTGTCACTCCACTTACCTCACCCACCTACATATATAAAAAAATAAAAAAATATTCTTCTCTTGTAGGATTTAACTGAAAGCTACACACTTAACACCCACAACTTCTTATCCTAAGGCACACAATCACTTTGATTCTACCACTTAACCAGGATCTGACCTGTGGACCTGGTACACTCCAACTCAATACACATAAGTGAGTAGAAATCTGGATAGGTTAAACATTCTTGTGTGCCTTAACTAAGTGGTGCAACAGGTCAATTGATTGAGCTGTTTGGGCCGCATCACTCAATTTAAAACTGATCCATCAAGTAGCTTGCCTCTTAGGGTTGATTTTTAGGGCTGAACCAGGCACTCCACATTTTTTTTCTGATTTCTAAAGAAATATATTATCACCAGTGCTTTCAAAACTTGGAGTGTTCTACTGAACCTTGATTGAATACATCTCAAGATTAAACCCTAAAAGCTACTAAATAAGGTTGAACCCTAAAAGACACATCATCAAATAACCTTGTTTGCAAACCCTGGTTGTGCACACACACACATTTGAATTGATCATTAAGGGCACAACCCATCTAAAGGGCCCATCACATTCTAAGAGCACAATCATCCTAAGCCTAATTAAAACTGAGTAGACGTTGGCTTTAAGGATTAATTCGCTCTTCGGGGCTCAGATTGAGATTTTTTTCGATTAATCTGCTTCTGCTGGTCCATCTGATGCTAGCTAGGGGAGTAGAGTCAAATGACCACGGCTGGGGGGTACACTAGGAACCGGAGGTGTAAGCCAAAGGAAGAACCTTCTACCCAGCCCCTCCTTCTAATTGGTTGGATTGACCAGATAAAAGTAGACCAAATCTGTTATAATCTCAAGATGGGTCCTGGGAGTTTGTAGGTATTTAGGCTAACCCACCTAAGGATATGGTTGATTGCTTGTATTGCAGGGTGATGCGTGCGGAACATGTTGGTTTAATTATGTCATTGTAGCATGCGTTCGCGACATTGGTTTTAAATTAAGATTTGGATTTGGTGAGTCCAAGTGTCGATCTCAGGGAGACATGAAATCAAATTAGTTTTAGTCGCTTTGGGTGTCACAAAATGGTAGCGTGGTTTGCTTGCAAAAACAAGAGCGAAAGAGAGAGAGAGAGCAGGGTTAGAGCTTGTGTTTAAAACATGACAATTACTTTAAGGAGATGTGAACTACAATATAAGAAGCAACATTAACATATAGCATGCAATTAGAGTTTGTTTACAAATACAACAATAGATGAAAGCTTAAAATAGTGCAATGTAAAACTAGAGTAAGAGAGAGTGCGAGGCGGCGACGGTAGTGGAGGGGGGCTCTGTCGGTGGCTCGACAACTCCGGGGTGGATATGGAGTGTTTGGTGGAGCTAGGAGAGGGCTAGTATTGCATGGAGAGTGTGTGAGAATTCAATGCCTTTGAATGGGGTGGTTGAGGGGGTTTATACAGTAAATCGTCCAGGACATCGCTAAGTCCTTTCCAGAAGCGTTGCTGAAGTCCTACGCCCGTTCTTCTTCTCAAGCCGTGCCTACGCATCCTCAGCTGTCGGATCCGAGGCGCAGGTCAACATCGGACAGCTGAGAGCGCTCCACGTTGCCCCCCGTCACGCTTGCAGATGCTGCTTCTTCTCCCGCGATCCGTGTGCTCGCACCGTAAGTTGTTTGATCGTGCATCAACGGCTGGGATTGTGCGCGACCGAGTGCAATGGATCGCGCCTCACGTGAGGTGAGCGTGCGTGATCGCGCGCGTCGGGCAAGCTTTCATCTGGAGGCTCCGGGTGGATTCCATCTACGCCGTTCATGCCCACATCGACGGTTGTAATCGACCACGCTCTTAGTCGAGCGTGATTTGGCAATGCGTGGAGCTTCGAACGCACGCCACTTGCTTGCGAGTGCGAGGCTTCACCCGCTGTACTGCCTTCGCGATTAGTCGCGGAGGCAAAGTTGCGTGTGGGCGTCATCGACCGTTGGATGGAGATCCAACGATCAGGATTTGAAGTTGGTTGGGTGCATGCGTCGGTGGGACCATGGCGGATGGCGTCACGTGGCTGTTTGTGAATTGTTGATCATTAGATCAATGGCTAGAACTTCTTAGGCTTGTCGGGGGAGCTCCGGATGTCGGATTTAAGCGATTTCGAGTCCGTTAGACTCCGTTCGTCGATTTGGATCCATCCGTGCAGTCCGATTGCTCATCTGAGCTTGTTTCAATATGCACTTGTACACATAGCCATTAAACATTGATTATAAGCAATCTTAATTCATCATGCTTGCAATGCTTCTAAGCCCATTATGGTATGTCATTAACGCACATATATTCTCAAAATTAACTCTAGTTGATAGAATTATCATCATTGGATGTAGAGTTATCACAGGGCTCCTTCCTTTCTTTGATTTTCCCTCCTATTCTACCATGTATCCTTGCACATCCTACACTCATTTCACATCCTATCCTCCTATCACCACTTTTCCCCAAGATGATTACTATCCCAACTTGACTTGTAATTACCCATCCACTAGTCGGGATAACTTTGATTGGGGATATAAATCCGGACCTCAGTGTCCAAGGCTTAATGTTGGACAACAAGACTATGATTACTATCCTTCCCAGAGTTACAATGATTATAGATCTCGATCCTTTGATGATCAAACCAACCCGATCTACAATCAGGAAGGATATGATGATTATAACATTTACCCTCCCCAGTATTCCACTAAATATAGGTCACCTCCATTCTTTGAACAACTCGAGATGACTTACTATCAGGGAGGAACCTGAGAACCTCGGTATCTTGACTTCCCTAGATTTGACTCAAACCCACGCAAACCTATCTAACCATTCGGTTTAGGTGAACCAGATTCAAGACAGGTTATTGGTTAACTTGAGGAACACCATACAATCTTTAGAAGCCCAACCGACACCATACACTGAAGCATTGGAGCCTATGATCAAAATGATTGATGAACTTAATAGTTCTCTATTGGATTTGCTCCAAAATGTTGGGGATAGGGGCCTAGGTTAATTTCTACTTGGGAAATTGTCAAGGTTGAGGATGAAATTTGTGGTTGCCCTAGTCCAATCTTGGGATGATTCTCAAGATGAACCCCCTTCAGGAGAGCTAATGCCTGAACTTGCTCAGGCGCCTGTTGGGGGGGATACATTTTCTGAGACCGAGGGTGACCAAGTTAGGCTAGAGCAACCCATTGAGGATGAACCAATTGATTCACCCGAGATCCCCGAGCCAGGGAGCGAGGAAAAATATGTCTCTTTGAACCAGGAAATGACTATCGATTTTGAGACATATATAAATGAGGATCATGACTTCTTTGACTTTGAGGGTGAAGAATCTCTTGGTGAAGTCTCACTTGAGCGTAAGGAAGATGATTTTAGTGAGACAAACGGGCTTGAGGAATCTGACGAACCATTTGATAGCCCAATTATTGAAGATTTGGATTCGATTAGGGCTAACTTGAAGGATTCAAATCCTCATTTATTAGAAGATTCAATCAATAGCCCCATTCCTCAACTACACCTTAAAGGGATTGATTTTGATTTGGAAATCATTGTACCCAAGTCAATTCTGAGTCAGCCATGATTTCTGGACTTGGGTAAATCTTATGGGGTGAACGGTATGCTAGAGGTCTTGGAGCCTGAGCACTTGATGTTGGAGGACAGAAATGCAAAAATCTGGGAAGCTACTTCTGAGGGAACTACGATTTTGGATCTAAGGGTATCTATTGACCTGAAATTACCTACCTTCTATCAGAACCCTTATGATATCTTTCATGTGCGACCCAAGCTTGGAATAATTGACTATCTTCCTCAGCTGAACTTTAAGTGGATACTCGATTTTAATGAATCAGATCAACCTATTGTCCGACACTTTGGTCTTGGGTTGCACACCACAAAACTGTAGGCTCGGCCCCGCAAACACAATATCTTAGGTTCTGGGTGATTTTCATCAGAACCTTAGAACCACTCGACCCTGGGGCATGGGTCTACACCATAATCTGGTCCACGTCTGTGGACATCTTCTGCTGTCGGGTCTGAGGATCAATATTTTTATTTTGATTCTGACCCGCACTTGTGAATTTTCAATTTCTTCCTTGTATTTATGTTATGCCTAGTTGAAGGCATTAAATTTAGCACGTGTTTATATTCCACGTTCTTTGCGGAGCTGACCGGATTTTCACGTTATTCAGGTGATATTCTGTTTACTCAGCCTTTTCATGTCTTTATTTTACAATGAGGACATTGCATCATTTAGGCATGGCGAGGTGGATAATTAATTCCTGTAATCATTTTGTTAACTATGTAGAATTTCTTTTAGTTTCTTTAAAAAAAAAATGACAATTCAAAAAGATTAGAAAGAAGAAATTAGGAAGAAGAGAACTTAGGCTTTTAGGCGTTATTAACTTTAGGAAATGATACGAGAGGACCTAAATACTTAGACTCTTCGGGTCTTTGGGCTTAACTAGCCCGGGTGTCCACTCGAATGTGGACTTAGTCTCGATTCCTTGCCAATTCAAATTCATTTTTAATCTAGTGAATAAATTGGGGTGATAAGTATACGACTTATCAACTCGCCCTTTGATTTGAGAGGACTTTAATCCTAAGCATCTACACACTTTTTGGCACTGACTCACTTTTAGCGGTTTCTTCGAAAATTGGGTAGCTAATGAACTATCTAGGGTGGTATGGCTGGTGTTGAAGCAACGGGTTACTACGCTAACGTGTTTGATTTTGAAAAGCCTGTTGTTGTACTTTGAAAGCGAAGAACTCGTGTTCAACAAATAAAAGTTATACCGGAATAAAAATCCCGGGTCGAACTCAGGGGGGCGGACGTTTGATTTAAAAATACACGTTTGTTTTATTTGTTACGAAACAGAATAATTGATTAGAAACTATCTATCTATTTACAATAAATAAAATAGAGAGAGAATATTACAAACAAAAATCAAAACGAGATGTAGAATGAACATTGAATTCATTATCAAATAGATTATTCGTTAAACTACTCATTACGACTGGAAAGCGGGAAAATGATTATACTGGAAAGTAGTAAATCTACTTTAGAAAGCAGCAAAAAGAATGGGGAGAGAGATATCCTCCTCGACGGTCGCTTGGAGGACGAGCCAGATGGGACGACGCCTGGAAGACAGGGAATGGAGAAGGACAAAGTGGGAAGAACGGGAACGAGGCAGCACGTCGTCGTCGTCGAGGGATCCACTTCCGAAAGGGGGACAAAAATTAGACTTTATCTCTTGAGAAGCATCTCGGGTGTGGGACAAGCTTCTCTTGAGCTTTGGAGAGGGAGAGAAGAGAAGGAAGGGATGAGAATTTCATATGGAGGGGGTCTCCTTTTATAGTTGCAAGGAATGAGGGCAATTTGATCTTTTTAATCTCAAAACATTAATTAGAGGTCTTTAGTGACGGATAAAACCGTTGCTAAAGCCCAATCGTGGGCGATATGCGCCGCCTGCCCATCTTCCGTGCCGCTCACGTCCTTTAATTCTCGGTCGTTTGATCGCGAGATCGAATGGCTGAGATGCACCCTTGTCGCGCCTCTTCAAGCCGCAACACTCATGTTTGATGGCGCGTCACGCGCGGGCGTGCGATAGCCTGTGGGTGCTATTGAGCGCTTACGGCCGCTGGATAGCCATCGGGCGGTCAATCGCGCCTCAGCGCCTGCTTGCCATGGTTCGAACGTGTGCCTCGCCTTCTCGGGAGCGCGTTCGACCAACGCGCTATCAGCGCGTTTGTGTCGCGCTTAAGTTTTGTGTGCGCCCGCTCAGAGCCGTTGGATGTGCATCCAACGGTAGAGAATTGTTGAAGAAGAGAGGGCATGGCGGGTGTAGTGGTCGATTGGGCGGCTGAGATGGCACCATGTGGCGCCCTCTTGTCCGTCCATTTTCTAGATGATGTAAATGGTGCCACGGTTGTCGGATTGAGTCGATTTTCGAGCTGTTAGACTGTGATCGTCGATCCAAATCCATCCGTATGGTTGAATTTGTCGTTTGAAGTGCGGATTCACACCATCTTGGCCCTTGATCTTCTAGGGTTTCTCGATCTCTATCTGATGCTATAGATGTCAGATTAAGGCGATCTTGGAGTCGTTGGACTCCAATTGTCACCCTAATCAAATCTGTACGGTTGGATCTTCGATCCGAGGCCCCGATGAAAATTTTGCCCTATCCCTAAACATAAAAGGAGACAATTAACCTCTATTTTATTCAAACTAATCTAAATGCAAGATGATGCATGCTATGCAATTCTATGCTTAAAAACATGCATAAATTGACATCTTATGTAGTATAAACATGTTTACATCAGCTGGCAAGCTGTCGGTGGTAACAGCTCATCGACCGATTGTCCAGAGCCTAGCCACAAGATCATTTTCTTCGTACTGCTTTTAGGTAAATCTTAGATCAGGGAAGCCACCTACTTAGAAAAAAAATAAAGAAAAAATAAAAAAAAGAGAATAAAAAAAAAATAAAACCATACTTCATCGCACGAGTATGGCTGGCAAGTTGCCGTAGGTAACAGCCTATTGGCCGGTTGTCTAGAGCCCAACTCATAAAAATGCATAATAATTCCCAAAACACTTAGAGAAGAAGTGGAGAAGTAGAATAAATCGGGGAGATATACACTGGGTTCGCCCTTGTGTTGACCCCATAAATAAAAGAAGTAGGGAGAAAGCTACCGTTCGAAAAGATAAACCTCTAGGCAAGGTCACCTAGGGTCGTAGAAACCCGAAGTCCGTTTTAACGGCTGCCTAGTGAGTCTTTCACTCTTTTCATTAGATGCTTAGCACTTAGAGTCCTTTTCGAGTCTTAGGCGGGTCAGGTAGCCGTAAAAAGTTATCCTGGAACTCCAAAACTTCAAAAGTACAAAAAAATAGAAAAGAAGAAAATAAAAAAAAATCTTCCCTTTTCAAATAAGGCGAGGACTTGGGTAGTCTACATTTTGGCAGACACCTGGGTACTGTTGAGTTTTCATAGTTTAGGACCTTAGTTGAAATTTTCTATTGTTAATAAATGACTTTGGCCTAAGCGATCGAGTCCTAATTTTATTTTTATACATAGCATGTAGTTTAATTTTACTAGGGACTAGCAAAAGATAGGCATTGAGGTATGATGTAGACATATCCATTTAGGTTAAAATGCCTATTTTTGCATGTTCCTAGGCTTAGATTTGCATTCCATATTATAAATATTTCATAGCATGCATCATTCTGCATTTAGAGTAGTTGCATATATTTTAGGTTAATTGTGTCCTTTTTGTGATTAGGAGAGAAGGAGATTTATTTTGGAGCCTGGGATTGACAATCCGACCATATGGATATGATCAGGACAACGATCGGAATCCAATGCCTCCGAAATCACCTTGATCGAAGTCCCATAGCACCATATGCAGTCCGAGGAAGATCAACAGTGAAGGGACTAGGTGACGAAATTTAGAGCTTCAAATGACAAATCCGACTGAGCAGATGGATTCGGGTCGACGATCGTAGTCCAACGATGTGAAAATCGACTCAATGCGACCTCTGTAGCAGCCCCTATAATGAAAAGAAGATAGACGACCCAGATCGCGCCACATGGTGCAACTTAGGCTGCCCATGCGCATGCACGCGCCACCACACGCACACAACAGTGTGGGCGCACGCACACTGATTGCACAGCAAAAATACACCAGTAAATATGCCATCTTGTGTTATTTCCTAGCATTGCCCTTGCATCTTATGTAGCCCTACTTGCATTTGTAAATATATACCTACATGCATTTATAAAGAGGGGAAGAGAGTGAGAATAAATGGCCATCCAATCCACTTCCATTATTAACATTTTCCTTGAGTGTGGCGTTGCAATTTCACCATTTCTCATTTTTATATTTTCTTTTTTCTCTTTCTCATTTCATGCGATTTCAAGGCATGGTGCATCGCACCTCTCCTTGCCGCTCCTCCTGCTAGCAGCATGGGGAGAGGTGTGATCTCCCTTTATAAAATACCATGCACTCCCCCTTGCTATGGCAGCCAGCATCCCACCTTCGTACAGACCCACCACCACCCTCAGACAACACCTCACGCACCGCTGGCCACTCTCCTTGCCTCTCCCTCTCCATACACAGTTCCTCTTCTCACAAGTTGAGAAGAGGCACACCGTGTGCAGGAGAAAGCTCGCAGTGGTCTCAGACCACCACTGTGAGTTCCACCACCGCCCAGCTCCGTCTTGAGTAGGTGGGAGTGGTGGCTTCTTGCTTTGTTTCTTTATTTGCATTTTTATTTCTTTTTTCATTTTGTTGATGTTCTTCTCCTCTGCCATTAATGCAGAGCTCCAAGCTCTGAAGCCCACGCACCCGCGCACCTCCAGAGCACCTGCGCGCCTTTAGCCAGCCACCACCAGCCCCGAGCAGACCGCTTGAGGCTTCTTTCCGCACGCGCAGGTGCTCCAGAGTGTCGGTAGTGTGTGAAACCCGCTCCAGCCGGTCGCCAGACTGCGCGTGCACTGTAGCGCGCGGTCTGCACGACACTGTAGCCACCAGCTCGCTTCTCACTTAGCCGGTGGCTACGTCGCTCTCTCTCCTCACCCGCACCCGCTCCAACCGATCACCGCGCTCCCGCCGTCAGTGTTGTGCATTGCACACCGCAGCGCGGTGCACTTCATGACGCGTAGTAGTACGCTGCGCCTTACACGCTCGCGCGCGCACGTTTGCCTTAGCCTCTGCGCCTGCGCACCTCTGCGCCTCCAGATGTCGCCCCCGCACCGCAAGCATCTTAAATGGCTGCTCCTCCTCCAGCACACACACACACACTGACACACACACACACACTGATGCACACACACACACACTGATACACACACACACTCTGACACATACACACAGACACACACACTCACTCATTCACACACATATATATACACATTCACATACTTTCACCCTCACATATATTTACATATACATAAATATATATTCTTATATATATATACATATACACATATATATACATATATAGTTATAGATATATATATATACATATACATATATACTTATATATATCCACTTATCCACATTCCCTGTACACATATTCACCTCACATACACTACCCATATACTCGTGTACTCACCCCTCCACCGCGCATTGTATCGCGGGAATATTCGTACAAGTTGCTGATATACCCCGATACCCACGCAAAGTAAGCGCGTCCACCCTCACTCACACACATCCGCTCCACACTCCACGTGGCACTTAGTCTTGTTGGTTGCGTCTTGCTAGACGTGGACCAACTTGACACCGTGTTACATCCCATTCACATTTCCATCTTCACCCCTATCTATATAACATCTATATAACTATAAATATTCTATATCTACTATATATACATATATAGATATACTAAGTTAAGTATTTCTTTTCATTGTATTCTATTTTTGCTTTCAATTTATCTTTTCTTCTTGCTACTAAAAAGACTAAAAAAGTATAAAATGGAAAAGATAAATCTTTATTTGCAGGCACATGGCCTTGCATGTGGTGAGACAGGATTCGTTGTATTCTGGTGTACAGCCAAGGACCTATTTGAGGGTGTGCCTCAAGAACAAGTTTATCGAAAAAAAAAACCTAAAAATGAAGAAAACCAAAAACATAATAAACGCAAGGAAGAGATACATTTTAGGAAAGGCGTAAAAACTTCGCAAATCTCCTAATCCCCGCCTCCCTGAGATCGACCCTGGGCCCAAAAGTGATCAAGCTAAAATCAAGTAGGCCAGGTTAAAAATTTTGTGAAACTGGTGTAGACTCGACTTAGGTTAACTCACTATACTCATTTCGACATTAATATCACCATTTTAATAAAGCCTATTTGAGTACGCACCACGTGCGCGGAGGCACACACGGGCAGCAGCGCAGCGGGTGCGCACGTAGGCAGTGGCAGCAACGCGCGCGCTGAGGCATGCGACAAGGGCGCCCAGAGCGCGCGCCAGTGCAGTGGCAGCGTGGGCTGTCTTTAGCGACGTTTGCGATGGATCTTCAGCGACGTTTATGACCGTCACTAAATGTCCTATATACAAATTTGATTCTTTCCTCCGCTATAAAAGGATCCCTACCCCTCCCATTTTTCTTTATCTCTTCCTTTCTTCCTCTCACCACCTCCAAGGCTCTAGAGAGAGCTTGTCCCAAGCCCAGGATGCTCCTCTAGAGTAGAAAACAAACATTTGTTCCCACCTCTCAAACCCCTTCGTGGAGCATCCCGTGGCCGTCTTCTCACCTTTCTTTGGGAAGAAGATCCCCGTTGCAATGCCATCCTTTCCCATCCTCTGTCCTTCGGCTCCGTTCCCGTTCGTCTCGCTCCTCACCACCTTCCTCCAGGTGAAGTTAGAGCGAGTTGTCCTCCAACCGACAGTCAAGGGAGATTCTCTCACCTCTTTCTATCTTTTTCGCTGTTGTAGTGTAGTTTTTCTGCTTTCATAGTTGTAACAAACATTTATTCATAAATAGATGATTGTTTCTCTCTCTCTCTTTTCTTTATATTTTGCAAGTTGGTTAGCTAGAATTCATCAACCTGATCTCTTGCCCTATTAAAATACCAAAAAAATTATAAAAGATAAAATCGACAAAAATAAATAAAAGCGAAACACAGATTTTTCAAAACCAAATGTTAGCCTCCCCGTGTTCGACCCAGGACTCATTTTTTGAGTTTCGGTTATAAATTTTATCTGATAGACGCATTTTGTGAGCTACGATGACAGGCCCTCCGAACCCTGATTTCTACCACACGAAATAGACCTCACATCATTAGATGACTGCGATCTTGTGGGTGATTTGTGCTACAGGTTTTGTCGCTTGGTGGGACTTGGGTCATCACATGAAGCGGTAGAATAACTATGGAAAAACCCATAAGTGACATATATCATTGTAGAAAAGGTCCATGCGAGATTATAAATAAGTCCTTATGACTTTTTGTCCTTAATAAATGTGAAGGCTCAATTTTATAGGAAGGACCTAAATGAAAACCATTGATTCTAAGGTCCTAGTGATGTCAAGACTCAATGAGGTTTTTATGGCATATGGTTTGAACATATTAGAAATTATTCCAACCATTAATTTGTGAATTTTTGCTCAAATTATGTTCAATTTGACATTTGAAATATCCATTTAACATAATCTCTTTATTTGACCTAATTTTGCACTTTTAGCACAAATTTGATGTTTTAGGTCATTTTCAATAATTCCTAGACTTAACCCTTTTCTTGTGTTAATTTGACAGTGTTTAACTTAGTTTCTAACTTAACTTGGGCATTTTAGCTATGATGAGCTACACCTCATCAAAGGGGTGCAATGCATTCTATGTGTAGGTGCTCATGAGTGGGAGTGAGAGTGAGAGGGAGATAGGGGAGATGAAGAAGAGAGGGAAAGAGTGTGGGATAGAGAAGAAGAAGAGTGAAGAGGAGGAGATGAAGTGCTGAGGATGCTGCTACTACTGTTGGTGTCATGGGTGTGAGTGTGAACGTAGGGGAGGGGGATGATGGTAACACCATCATGGGTCTTAACTAGCCACAATTACTCAGATTCAAATGATTAATGCTCCTCAATGATCATCTGAGGATCACAATTTCACACTGATGTGATTTGAAAAGAAGACAAGAAAACATGGTTAATTTTATTATTTTAACAGCACATCACAAATGCAAATTAACCATGGGGTTACTCAAGGGTTAATTGAAGGTTAAATGAACATAAAAGATTAAAAAATGGGTTCACATTGAGTGAATTAGGGGTTCACGCATTTTGAGGGTGAAAACAGTACTGAAAAAACCCTAATTAGCAACCCCACTTAAATTGAAAAGGTTCTGGTTAGGATAAAATCAATTTAAATCTCCTAAAAATCATTGAAAAATATTCTAAAAGGTTTGGTATCTTCACTTTGATCATCTGAATCCATTTTGAACTAGAACCAAGTTTCAAATGGAAAGTTGCTTTGATTTAGGCTCCTGTGCAATTTGCCCAGTCAAACATGGTTAAAACTCAAATCCAAGTTCATCATTGGATTTCTTGGGTTTATATTAGGTTAACACCAAAATTTGGGCCCAATCAGAGTCTATCTTGACCTAGTTTTCATTTTAACCCCTAAAAATTTATTTTTTACATTCAGACGTTAGGTTTCAATTTTCCTTACTAAAAGGTCCCTAACTTCTCGTATTTCTCTCTAATAAGTCTCTGTCGCCATTGATGTTTGAACAAAATCTTCAACCCATTGCCGACCTTCTTCAAATCGGGAAACCTCTCATGTTTGATCACCAAATCCCTCCAAATTTGGAGGGATTGATGATCAAGAGATCCTCAACCATTTGGGCACACCTTCTTCCCCATATTGAAACCAGAGAGGATCCACCACGCTTGCGAAATCAACAATTTCAAATCTCCAATTCCACATATCCTACTTTCAAAATCCTCCAATTTGAGCTCATAATTGAGCTCTATATAAGTCCCTCAAAGTTCCTAGGTCCAAGACAGCCAAGAAATAGCTGGAAATAACCCTCTTCTTCCTCCTTCGGCCACCATCCTCTTGAGCTCCGACGACCTCCTCTGCCTCCCTCTTCTGATCGTCCAACCATCAAATTGGACGACCTTCCTTCCTTCTCTCTCTTTTTTGCCTCTCGTCGGTCAAAGAAGAGGACCCTAACGCCCTCATCATCGCCGTTCTCTCTCGCTGTCATTCTCATTGTCTCCCCGTTTGGCTGGCCAACGCCGGACGCTTCCCTCTCTCTCTCTCTCTTCCCCTAAGTCCCCTTAAACTCTTTCTCTCCCTCTCTAGATCATTTTTAGGACCTTGATTGCTAGCTTCGATAGACGATTCACCCTCTTCTCCACATCTGGTACGAGCTCCGACGAGCTCGCTCTAGCGCCACAGTATGCCAAAATCACCTCCACCACCTCCCACACCTTTTCCACACTTCACGGAGAAAAAGCCTCAAAGAAATTTGGGGCTTTGGACCCTCTCTCTTTGTCGAACAAACCCACATCGTCTCACCTTCTCTGACCTCGGCAGAGCTCCACTGACCACTAAACACCATGAGACCTCGACCAACACACTCGCCGTCTTCCGGTGACCTTATTGAATGCTCTAATTGGGGCACTTAGCCCGTGTTCTTCTCAACAGGTACCTACCGACTCTCCACTTCACTTCTCTTGTCATCACCGTCTTCCGCCGCGTTCTGATCATCAACTACCACCGCACCACGTCTAGTAGCTCAGGTGAACTTCACTACGCCACCTAGGCTTTCGATTGAATAGGAATAAGGCAGCAATAGCACCAATTTCTTGAACACCCCTCAGCTATTGTGCATGAAGAACTGAAGCCTTTTTAGTCCCACATTGTGGGATGTTAATTTTGAAATGTGTATATAATGCATTTGCTTCGTAAGCTCGTTGCCTCAGTAAGTATAGGGTGAGGTCCCTCCCTTGCATGTGCCATGCACGCCCTCGCCCGCCTCCACGTTGGTGGGTCTGGGCCTTTGATCCAATTAACTCCTAACTCGGTTCTGAAGAGAGAGAAAGAGAGAAGGGTATTCTAGGAGGATTAGGGGGGTTTGCACTGTAGCACCTCAGGTTTCATGCCAACACTTAGGCAAATTCAGAGATTTGGGGTTTGAAAGTTAAGCCGTCTGGTGCTTGGGTCCGATGTCTGATTTGAGGCTACTGTTGAAACATTGGCTCTAATACAGATTTGAGTACTATTGGGAAATTTGAGATATTGTGCTTACTGTTTGGGATATTTGGTGGTTTCAACCACCATTTTTGTCTTTTTATTTTTGCTCCGAGATACATTTTTGAAGCATTAATTAATTATTCTATTTGAGATTGACTATTCATTTCATTATTACTCTTGATTATTTTGATTAGTGGATTGATTTGCTACATTGGCTATCTGCGAACGACCTCGGAACTCACGAATTTTTCGAGCTTTATAAATTTAAATGTCGTATCAATTTTTGTCGCTATACTATGATGCAATGCTTTCCTAACTACGATGATTTTCGATGCAACATTTTGGTGCCATTGCTTGGGAGCAACGCACATTTCATTCACTATTCACACTTTCTGATCTGATTCTGGCTTGCTATGTCTGATTTATTGTGTTGTTGCAGGTGAATCTGAAGATCGACCGCACAAGCAACCACACCAGGGGCAAGTAATCACGTTTCCTTCTTCTTTAAGCCCTCATCTCTTGGAGGAATTTAAACGAAAATCAATTAGGATCAACTTGCCTTACTTGCATAGTAATCATCATTCAAGTTTTCTGATTTGATTCGATATTACTAGAGATCCCCATCTTGTACTTACACCTATTGGGGACATAAGGTTCCCTGGGCTATTCACCTTCTTGATTGAGCCCAAGGTATCATCCTTTGGAAGAATTGGATTTGGTAATAGAGCCAATCTAAGGTTTCCACGTTAGGGTTTCCAGGAGTACACACTTGCTTGATTTAAAAGAGAATATATTTCCTGCATCGTGTGTTACCCAAGCCCTTGGTTAAATTGATGTAATCAAGTGGACCCTAAAATCAAGTGATGAGTCCATTTTAATGGACTATTGTTACGCCTAAGTAATTCAATTCTAACATTGCATGTTTGCTAATAATCACATTAGGTCATTAAATGATTGCATATGTCATTATTTAAGTTTACATTTATTCTATTGCTTATTATGTAATTATTTTATATTTCATGCAGGTCCCGCAACAGCGCACTCGTTACAGGCTAATAATCGGGAAGAAGAGGGAGGAGGATCAATTGTGGAAAAGAACAGGAGGGTGAAAAGATATTTTCCCCCCCACAAATATCTCAACCTACGGCTGTCCTTCAATAGAACCCAACAGCGCCGACCATGTTTAGTAAGGGATTTTGAAAATCCCTTGACTTGCGATGGGAGAGGAGATCAAGAGAGAGAGGCGGAAGGGCTTGAGAAGGGAGAGGCCATCGTGAAGTTACTGCGTGCACTGTGGGGAGAGCGTGCACTGTGCGCACACCTTCCATCGCCTATCCACTGCGCACCCTACCACCAGCGCCATCACCAAGCCCTCGCCAGCCACCCACAGCATGCAAGAGGCAGCTAAGCACCCTTTCAAGCTTGCAGCCGCGTGCCATCTCCTGCTTGCACCTACGCGTCCTGCAGGTGTTGCACCAGCCTCCACCACCCTTACGGGCCCTGCAACCACGCCAGCCTGCACTCGCGCCCTCACCGCGCCAAGACCCACCAGCCCCTACTGCAAGCGCAGGCAGCCAGTCACCCGTAGGTGGCCACGCCAGCATCCCACCCTGCAGGCGTGCCCTCGCCAATGCCCGCAGGCAGCCCAGCCTACAGGCGGCCACGCCCGCAGATGCCGCCGCACTTCATCTTCTCCTGTAGGCACGCCCTCGCCAGTGCTCGCAGGCAACCAAGCGCCCGCAGGCAACCCAGCCGCCCGTAGGCGACCCACGCCAGCAGGCGCGCCCTAGCACGCCCTTGCGCGCACGACCCCAGCGCGCATCTGCGCGGCCTGCAGCAGCCGCTCTTCCTCCTCTCCATGCGAGATTCTCCTCCTCCAATAGAGCCAATAGGCTGGCGGCTGTTCTCCATCGTCTAGCCGTTGCCGGTTGCCGCATCACCACCATCGCGAACATGCGTCGAGGCGCACCACCCCGTCAACTCTCGCCGCCAACCGTGCACGGCCATCCAAGCGAGGAAGAGAGAGGAGAAATCCTTTGTTTTCTCCTCAATTAAAATTTACATTGAATCCATTGCCATTTAGATATTATTATTTTATTCAGGTCACATTGCATGGATGCACTTATAGTTTCTTGAATTTACTTCACTTGAGTTATGTGCATCATTCAACTTTGAAATTCAAATCAGATTTGCATGAAAGTTAAATTTACATGATATGCCATTACACATGCATTATATACATATTTTTGGGAGCTTAATTCTTGACATGAAAATTGCATAAATAACCTTGAACTTTTAAGGAAATTGCAAGCTCCATTTAAAATAGCATATTCCTCGCATTGAAGTCGTGAAAGTGTCTGCAAACAGTATATTCCTCTACTCGTGAATTTATTGGTTCTATTCCTCCTTGTAGATGCGACATTTTTATAGTTTTAAAATTTGATATTTATTTTTGATTGAGAGATTCTCCATCACATAAAACACAACGAAATATCATTCTATTACTATCATAAATAAGCGAGAATCTCTACGTCATCAAGGTTCTAATGATCACTTGGATCATTAAAATTTAGGACTTAATAACCTGTTTGTAAACCAATTCTGGGTGTTTTTGGTTCTTGACCCAACTCATTTTCAACTTTAGGGCAAGTCAGGTGAAGTTGGTTCACTTTGTGGATCAACCAACCTCCAAATTAGGTTACAAAACAAATCAACTTCAAGTCAGGTGAAATTCAAGGCACAGGCAGGATTAAAATTGGTGGACTTTGGAGTCAAGCTTACACATTCCGATCTACTTGAAATCTCAGTGACAAGGAAGGTCAGGTGGGGGATACCCTGTAACCCGTGGGGATGCTCTATTGTATAGGGATCTTTGCGTGATTCTCCCTTCCTGGCAGCCCAAGTAATTCTTGGGTGGGTGGGTTTTTGATTTGGAGTTACCATCTACCTTAAACCTCCATAGTCACCCAACCTTGTTGGGTGCCTTGATTGGGTTCAATACACATTCTGTCCCTCATCTGATTCCATAGTGCATGTACAGGAGGAGGTCCTTAAGACCAATCTTGAGGCCTCCATTAGTAGTTCACTCTCATTGGGGTCAAGCCCAACCCAATTGTTTGTATTCCCATCCAATCAGATCGAGAACTCTTCAGATACTTCCACATCCAAGTCTAGTTCTCCATCATCTGCATCCATGGAGAATCAAGAAGAAGTGCCCAATGTTTAGAATCAATTGTAGTGGCTCACTAATCTATTCCATGCATTTATGAACCCCTTGCAGCGTTCGCAGGTGCAAGATCACTACAATCTCGTAGCAGTGGCGATCGAATCGAGGGTGCAAATCCCAGCTGGAGAACCTGACACTGAATTAAAGTTGAATCTGATTAAAGCAATCCCCAAATTCCACGGCTTGAACTTCGAAGATCCCTTCCAGCACATCAAATAGCTGAAACATCTAGCCTAGACCTTTGGACCACCTGTTTAGAATCGGGACATCCTACTCGTGAAGATATTCTCCTTTTCTCTTATGGATAAGGCTGCCTATTGGTATCAAACTCTGACTCGACCAATCAACACATGGGAGGAACTCCAATCTGAATTCCTGAAGAAATTCTTCCTAGTTGGTCGCACCAATGCCTTGAGGCACCAGATCATGCATTTCACATAAAATGTGGGAGAACCACTTCATGAGGTATGGGACCGCTTTTTGGATCTCATGCGAAAATGCCCCTATCACGGAGTTTCTAAATGGGAACATGTCTACTCCTTTTACCAGGGACTTTGTGAGGATATCAGCTTATTTTTCAATGCAACCGGTGGTGG
Organism: Thalassia testudinum; assembly: GCA_037157565.1. NCBI lineage: Eukaryota > Viridiplantae > Streptophyta > Magnoliopsida > Alismatales > Hydrocharitaceae > Thalassia > Thalassia testudinum. The sequence continues at coordinate 36,916,286 of JAZHRO010000051.1, read as the reverse complement.
TAACATCTTGGGTCAGCATGAGGACACCGTTTGGGAGGTTCTTGAGAACATGTGCAAGAACTCCATAAACAATGAGTCTTTGGGTGTGTTCGACCGGATGACCACCAGCGCATTGACAAACACATGATAGGTGCACGAGACTCGAGACCTATCCACATCCATCAATCTGGAGTTGGTAGCCAGTCGCTTGGATAAGGTCTCCATCATAGAAAAGAAGGTGGATGAATTGACTTGACATCTGCATAAAGCCACCACAGCATAGCAAAGCACGCATGCCCAACCGCCCTCAGGTAGGGAGGCCGTGCAAAACATTCACCACCATGCATATTAGGGGATGGACACGTATCAAACCCTGTTTGATCCTGGTTTCGGAGGAAACTCTAGACCATCACACTCTAGTTGGGGGAACTCTGAACTCTCATACTCTAATTACTCTAAAGTTCCTCAGACTTGCGAGGATCTCCACACTATCTAGAATGATCCATTCTCCAACACATATAACCCTGGATGGCGTAATCATCCAAATTTTGCGTGGTCAGGAAATAATCAGAATTTGAGACCTCAATTCCAACCTCGACCACAAGCTCCACAACTATATCAGCCCACTCAGCCTAGGCCCAACCCGAATGACCAATCTAGGCCAAGCAAGGAAGATCAAATGAGCTTGATTTTGCAAGCCTTGCTGACATCTAGAAGACTAATGCAACTATGTAGAAATAACACAAAAAAAAGATCACAGAGGTTCAAAATCAACTCGTATAGATGGCTGGGACTTGCCAGTATGGTGCGCTCCCTTGATGGTAATACCATCATGAGCCCTAATTAGCTCTTTTTAACCCAATGAAGAGAATAAAAGCTCCTACATAACCAACTAGAGGTCATAATTTACTGAATAACCTTTCTGAGAGAAAAGTAAGAAACAAGGGATAAAAATGCAATTTTACAATTGCAGTGCAACAACAGATTTTCTCAAGGGCTAAACTTAGGTCAAAAGGTCTTAACAAGATAAAAAGTGGGTTGGATTTGACAGAAAAGGGTCTGTGTGTACCCTATGAATTAAATGACTTCTTGAAACCCTAAAACAGATCTGCTTGATTCACCAAGGTTCTGGTCAGGATGAAATTCACCTAAACCCTCTAAAAATCATAGAAAAATATTCTCTAGGGTTTAGAACTTTCAATTTGGCCATTGGAACCCATTTTGACCTAGAATGGGGTCTTAGACAGATATTTGCCCTAAATTAGGTTTTTGCATAAATTACCTAGTCAAACGTGGTCAAACCCAAAATCCAACTTCACCATTGGATTCCTTAGGTCCAAATTAGGTTTTTACCAAAATTTGGACCTAAGGGGAACTCATCTTGACCTACTTTGCAAATAGGTCCAGCCTGATTACATTTGTACCCCTATCTTTCAAAAACCTTTGCAAAAGCCCCCTAGCTTCTTCATCGTTCTCGCAATTAGGTCCCTCCACCATTATAGCGGAGGAAACCTACTCCGGCGAGCTTTAGAAGGTGATTTCTCCCTGATTTCTCAGAGAACCCCCTTCAAAATTGGACGGGAGATTCTCTGAGAAAATCCCTCTAATGTGAACCCAGTTTGATGCCCTAATTGTTACCCAATCTCTCATGCGAATGCATGAGAGATTTGGGTCTCTTTTGGAGTTTCCATCTCCGGCGAGCCTATCTTGCTTGGAAGCTTGGCTTCCAAGCACAAATCGACCTCTAGAAATCTATTTAAGAGGCCCCAAATCCAACCGACTCCTCCAAGCTTGAAATCGACTGGGAAATCCCCTCAATTTCTTCTCTCCTCCTTCGACCGATCCGCTCATCAAGCTCCGGCGACCTTCCCTGATCTCCCTCCTCTCCTGACCAGAATACCAGTGGCAGGTTCTTCTTCCTCGCGTTCGTCCGCATTGCGTAGCACCCGCCGATGCCATTGTCTCCCCTTCCTCCTCGCCGACAGTCCCTCCCTAAGCACCTTCGTCTCCGGCATCATCAGTACGTGCCCGACGCCATCTTCGCCTTCCCTTCATCCAGTATCACCCTAGATAAGTCCCTTTCATCCTCTACATTCTTGCCCCCTCTTTATTTTCCTAAATCGACTACTGCTGCACTCCACCACCATCACCTTCTCCACCTTCGGCAATACCTCCGGCGAGGTGCTCCCGTCGCTCCACACCTCCATCCACCTTGCCAACCACCCTACGACCTCCGCCTCGACTCCCTGATCACAACCCCTCACTCCATTCACTCCGCCACTCACCTAAACACACCCCTGAACACAGCCACACATACACACATATTGTGCCCTAGGTACGCTCACATAGGCATCCCCACGCCATGCGGACCACCGCAGCACACTCACTGTGACTCGGTGAAGGATCCTGAACGTTCTGACGTGGCCACAAGGCCGTTGTGGTGATTTTAGGTCCAGGCATCCTCCGCCAATAGCGTAGAGCTTGAAGCAAGCTTGAAGAGAGCTCCAGGCCATGCTAACTCTAGGTCTCTGTCCCAGGTTGTGCGGAGCACCCTCGCTCACGACTCTAGGCTATCAATTGAAGGGAAGGGTAGTCGCAGTTGCTGCAATTGGAGGAAACCTCTGTTGCGGGCGCGCGCGAAGAAAGTTGGACAGATAGTCCCACCTCGGAAAGTTCTACGGCGCAGCACCTGCATAAATTGAATTCTTGCTAGTAGCTGTTTGCCTTCGAATCACAGGGTGAGGTCCCTCTCACCCGATCGACCGGCCTCGTCCGCGACCACGCCCCGTGGACCTGGTCTTGACCTGACCCGACTTGCACTCCTCGCCCACCACCTCACGTCGGTGGGCCTGGTCCCGGGTACGTACCCGACCCAATTACCCAAGAAACGTGTGGCTTTGGGAGAGCGAAACCTAAGAGAGAAAAGAGAGGAGAGTGCACGTGGGTAGGGGGTAGGTTTTGCTGTGCAGGCTGAAGAGGAGGAGAAGCAAAGCTGAAGAAGAGGAATGAGAAGACAAGGACGCAGAGAAGCTAAGGCAGAGAAAGAAAGAGAAGGAAGAAGCTGAAAGAAGAAGCTGAAGGCAAAAAGGCAGCAAGGCAAAGGAAAAAGGTAGCCGGTAGAGAGAGAGAAGAAGAGAAAAGCCAAAGAAGAAGAAGCAGGTAGAGAAAGCTAAGGGCTAAGACAGGAAAGCTAAAGAAGACAGAAGCCAAAGGAAGAAAAAGAAGGAAGGGGAAGACAGAGAAAGAAAGACAGAAAGTAAAGAAGGCTTGCAAAGGCAAAATAAGAAGAAGAGAAGAAGAGAATCAGAGAGAGAAGAAATCAGAAGGAGCATAGACATTCTATTTTTTTATTCATATTCATATACATTGAATTCTTGAGTATTTTTGATCTACATTGTCAATTACTCTTATTTTTGCACTGTAATATTGATATTATTGCATATTCCTTTAATTGTGATCTTGATTTCTAAACACCAATTTGCTCTCTATGTTCGATCTCGGACTTTAAATTCTAGTAATAAAATTATATTTGTTTTCAATGCTCTTTCGGCTATATTACAAGGCGATATTCTTAAAGCCCGATTTAGCACGTGAAACATCCCTTCACAACCTCTGCCGAATCCAAATAACGTGTCGAACTAGAGGTTTGTTATGAACCCAAATTAGAGCCAAGCTCACTACATCTATTAGGCCCCTTCTGCTCCATAACTTGACGGGATGGAGGCTTCCACATCGTATGTGGGATATCAGTAGCAACCACCACTCTTGCCAACTCCGAACCCAAACCAGGCTGGCCTAAATGCTGTTGCTACACGTAGTGGCAAAATGACTTAGGATCCACCTTATCCTAGCCACTCCAGCCCTGATAGTTCAGAGCCTACCCCTAGGATGGCCATCCAGGATACACTTATCCCAGATCCAAAGCCTGAGCCAATCTTAGAGGAACCAATAGAGGTTCCATTTCTCGAGGCCTTGACCAAAGGAAAAAGGAAACCCAAACTCGTGGCACTTGAGGAAGACTTGGTCAAGTTCTTTGAAGAAGTCCAAATAAACATCCCCATGATGGATGCTATTCTCCACGTATTGGCTTACGCCCAATTTCTGAAGGACTTATGTACACTAAAGCGTAAGCTGCAAAACAAAGACGAGAGTTCGATTGTGTTATCAGAACAAGCCAACTCTATCATCCTGAGCAAACTCCCACAAAAAGTGAAAGATCCTAGCACCCTCTAATCTCCTATAAGATAGGCAACCTAGAGTTTGATCGACCTTTATCGGATTTAGGAGCTGCCATAAATCTGATCTCCACATCCCTACCAGACCATTTTGAGGAAACTGAGATCAAACCGACTGAAGTGACTCTACAGCTAGTTAACAGATCAACTAAGTTACCAAGAGGAGTTCTCAAGGATGTTCTAGTTAGGATATGAGATTTCTATTTTCCGGTATACTCATTGTATTAGACATGGATACTCCTAAAAATTTGAGAGACACACTGATCATCTTAGGGAGATCGTTCTTAGCCACAGCTAGAGCGAATATCCATTGCAAAGAGGGCCAAATCGAGTTGAAATTCAGGAATAAAACATTAGGGATTGATATCTTTAAGGCCCAGAAAGGAATAAATTGTAGGGCAATCGAAGAAGTTTGCGACATCCATTCTTTGGTTGAGGACCTGATTACAAAGGAAAACTCGATTCTCCCAAAGCCTCAACCACAAGAAGATCTTGACCCACAGATCGAGAAGCTCGAAGTAGATTCAAATCTATCCTTAGCTTCCACCTTATCTTCTAAGGTCAGTCCCAAACCTTCACTCGTTGTTGATAACTCGGTACTTGAATTGAAGCCCCTCCCGGATCATCTGAAATACATATTTTTCAGTTTGAATCAAGCATTTCCTATGATTATCAATTCTTGACTCACTCTTGATCAGGAAATAAAGTTGGTTACTGTCCTTTAGCAACATTGAAGAGCCATTGGATAGACTTTAGATGACTTGACTAGAATAAGTCCCTCATATTACACACATCATATCTATATCGAAGAGGGCTTACAAGCATCTCGAGAAATGCAGAGAAGACTAAACTTGAATCTACAGGAGGTCGTGAAAAAAAAGGTCATCAAGTGGCTTGACACCGGAATCAACTACCTGATCTCTAATAGCCGCTGGGTGTGTCCCATCCAAGTTGTGCTTAAGAAGGTAGGGCTCACTGTGATTAGAACTGAATATAGAGAAACTATCTTGACTCGAATTGCGAACTCGTGGAGAGTCTGCATAGACTATCGGAAATTGAATGCCTCCATGAAGAAAAACCATTTCCCACACCTGTTTATCGATCAGATTCTCGAGAAACTAGTGGGAAATCGATTTTTCTGTTTCTTGGATGGGTACTCTGGATACAACCAAGTGGCAATCCATCCTGAAGATCAGGAAAAGACCACCTTTACCTGCCCCTACGATATGTATGCATTCCATAGGATGCCATTCGGGCTTTACAACGCACCTGCCACCTTTCAGCGGTGCATGCTAGCCATATTCTTTGATATGATAGGTAAATACCTTGAAGTCTTCATGGATGACTTCTCGATTTTTGGTGAATCTTTCGATGATTGCATCCTACACTTGGTCTAGATCCTCCGAAGATGCATCGAAGTGAACTTGGTTCTCTCTTGAGAAAAGTGCCACTTTATTATTCATGAGGGCATTGTACTTGGACACCTCGTATCTGAGAGAGGTATCCAAGTTGACTGAGCTAAGGTGAATTTGATTTCCAAATTACTTGTACCTTCTTCGGTCAAAGACATTAGATCATTTTTGGGCCACGTTGGATTTTATCACCGATTCATATTTGATTTTTCGAAAATCGCGTGCCCCTTATCTCTCAAATGGCACGTCTTTCGAGATGACAAGTGAGTGCATTCATGCATTCGAAATCCTGCGTGATCGAGTTACCCAAGCTCCAATCTTACAATCCCCTGACTAGTCTCAACCCTTTGAGATCATGTGCAATGCGTCTGACTACGCAGTAGGAGTGATGTTGGGGGCAGAAAATCAACGAGAAATTGGTGGTTATATATTACGCCAGTAAGACACTGCATGAGGCTTAGCGTAATTACACGATTATGGAGAAAGAGTTGCTAGCTGTAACATTCGGTTTAGAGAAATTCAGATCATACCTCCTGGGATGCCATGACATCATTTACTGGAATTACATGATGGTGAGGCACTTGCTTACGAAGAAGGACATGAAACTTATATTAATTCACTGGATCTTGCTATTGCAAGAATTCGATCTTGAAATTCACGACAAGGCGGGAAAGTAGAATGTGGTAGTTTACCATTTTTCCTAGCTTCCTTCTTCGGTCATTGACTTGTTTAAACCTATTACCGAGCATTTTTTGGATGAGCATCTCTTGGCCATTAATGGACTTCCTTGATTCGCTGATATAGTGAATTACTTGGTTATAGGGAAAGTTTTGCCTGATTAGGTAACCTCCCGACGGGACAAGTTGATTTTCGATGCCAAGTACCATGTATGGGAAGATCTTGATCTATTTCACATCAGTAATGACCAAGTAATCCGAAGATGCATTCCCGACGATGAAGTCAATGTTGTCATCTCTTTCTGCCATGACTAGGCCTGCAGTGGCCATTACTCCGGGTGTAAAATTGCAACAAAGATCCTCCAGTGTGGGTTCTTTTGGCCTATGATGTTCAAAGACGCATAACCCTATTATAAGGCATGTGCCCATTGTCAAACCCTCGGCAACATGGGCCCACGCAATATGATGCCTTTGAATCTGATTATTGTGTGCGAGATCTTTGACATATAGGGAATTGATTTTATGGGTTTGCATGATCTAAAGACTTCGAATACATCTTACTTATTGTTGACTACGTCTCGAAATGGATCGAAGTCGTGCCCACAAGAACGAATGATCATAAAGTTATTTTCCAGTTCATTCAGGAGAACATCTTTTCCAGATTTGGGGTTCCTAAAGTCATCATCAATGATAGCGAGTCTCACTTCGCGAATGTGCACTTCTAGTCCTTGGGGTGTCGCATTGTATCTCAACTCCTTACCACCCCCAGACTAATGGATTGGCTGAGCTATCCAACCGAGAGTCAAGAAAATCCTTTAGGTCATTGTTTGGCCTGACAAGAAAGATTGGTCCACCCGACTTTTGGAAGCCTTGTAGGCCTAAAGGACTACCCATAAAACCCAGCTAGGAATGTCTGCATTCAGGCTAGTGTATGGGAAGGCATGTCACCTCCTTGTAGAGATAGAGTATAAAGCCTACTAGCTAGTACGGAAGTGCAATATAGATCTCATGAAGGCTAGAAACCACCGTAGGTTGCAAATGAACGAGATCGAGGAGTTATGCAATGATGCGTATGAGAACTCGCGTATGTACAAAGAGCTAGTCAAAGCCTTCCATGATAGGCACATATCGTGAAAATCATTCCATCCTGGTTAGAAAGTGCTCCTCCTTGATAACAAGCTCAAGCTCTTCCTAGGAAAGCTAAGATTAAACTGGATCGGACCCTTTCTCATCTGATGAATCTTCAGAAATGGAGCTGTCGAAATCAGTGAACTCAGTAGTGACTTAGAACCATTTGTTGTGAACGATCAGAGACTGAAACTGTTCCTTGAACTCACCGATTCAAATCTAGCAACAGTATCTTTTGATGTCCATTTTCCTTGAGCCACATGATTGCACAACAGTCATATGACCTAATCTGCCTGAATTAAGTTAGATTTAAGCAGCATCATAATTTGCATAATAGTTAGTTTAGTAGCCTTAGAGATAATATTGCCATTTTATGCTCTAAAAGAGAGATGAAATTGATTGCAGATGATCTGAGGCCGCAAATGATAGATCAGACCATATGGATATGATCAAGACGACGATGGGAGTCTAACACTTTTGGAATCGTCTTGATCAGACATCCGTAGAGTCACATACAATCCATAGAAGAACATAGGCCAAGGAGAAAGATGACATAGATCCAAGCCTTAGATGTAAAATCTGACTGCACGGATGGATCCGATCAACGATCGTAGTCCAACGGTGCAAAAATCATCTCGATCGGAGGTCTATAGCACCGTATACAAAGCAAGGAAGATGGATGGGCATGATGGCGCCATCACAGCTACCCCTAGCCGCGACCCCAATCTTTGAAGAGCTCTTCCCGTGCCTTGTGGGCTATTGGATCATCATCCAACGGCCACAAAGTGGCCATGTCGCTGCCCCGCCCCACTTCATTGACTAAGAGGAGATCTCAGCCGTTGAATCTCCATCCAACGGCTGAGAGTGAACTTGCCTAAAAACATAACCGCGACATAAGAGGGGACTTAGCGCAGTGGTTAGCACACCCATATGCAAGCAAGAGGCGCGGGATAGAGCTGCGCTGCGCACGAAATTGGGAAGGCGATGGTGCTCGAAGTAATTGAACCATTGGATGACGATCAGAGGGTGTGGATGCAGGCGCGTGGTGCGATGAGGACCATCCGATGTACATGTGCGATCTGATGCACGTGCTAATGCCCCAATCCATGCTCCCAAACGAAGGCGGTGTGGTGCGTAAGTTAAGCCATCTGATTGCGAGATCGGACGACTGAGATTGAATGTGCGCGATTTGAAATCGAGTGCACGCGAAGGACGCGAGGCTGCCGCGCGAAGAGCGCGAGGCACAAGCGAGGACCGCACGATGACAAATCAACGGCTGTGGGCGTGCCACGTGTCAGCGCCAGAATGCATCCGAGCGTAGGAGGCGCATATAAGGTTATTTTGAGGCTAGATCAGAGCCGTTGATCTCTCGATTGACGGATTTGATCAACCTAAGGTTGTTGCACGAGTTGGAGGGCTTAAATGCCCACTTTGCTCCTCATTAAAACTATAAAAAGAGCCCCAAGGCCCCCTAGTTGAGAGGCAACTCTCACCAGATACAACTCCAGCCTCTCTCTCTGCAGCTCCTCTCTGGCATTCATCCTGGCACTCTGGATCTAAAGTGTTGTACTTCGCACAAGCATCCCACAAGAGGCGTCGTCATCTACTATTTTTCTCTATCTCTATATCTCTATCTCTCTCTCTATTTATCTATCTACTCTTTAGCATAGTGATTTCTAATTTAAAATCTATTTCCAAATTGCAGTAAGACTCTGATTCTCTGGATATCTTGTGTCTATATATATACATATATAAATATATAAATATTTGTTTAGAACAATTTTCTGAAAAGCTTTCGCATAAAAATCGTGTTTTTCCTCCCTACGAACGACTCGGTGCTCACCGAAATCTTTATAAATGTTATTTGTTTCATCGCGATTCGCACTACAGCGATAGAATTAATTTTTAATGCATTTTGCGGTCGAACACCACATTCTGCCCAGCTGATGGAGTTAAACTTAGCGCTTAATAGGAGGCAACCCGTCATTTTAAAAAATTCGAGACCCTTCGGACCTATCTTTGGGTTGAAGTCATATTGCACTTTAGGGTTCGTTCATTAGAGCAACCAACTCCACCTTTGATACTTGCATCAGAGCTTGAAATTGTTCGTAACAGTCATCCTGACTCATTTGCCACCCACCAAACATGGTTTAATGTACGATTTAAGCTGAACTCGAACCCATCTAGTTTACAATGAGGACTTTGCAAAACTTAAGCATAGGGGGGTATTAAAGTGAAAAACACTATGAAATTTGATTCATGGAGGGGTTTTCATTTGAAAAAAAAATGGAGAAAAGAGGCAGATAATTTTGAGAGATGAATTGAAAATGAAGGAGGAAGGAGAAAAGAAAAAAATAGAGAAAAAGGAGCAAACAAAAGAAGAAAATGGTGATAATCCCTGTAATTGAGTATGGAACTTACCTAAGTTCTAAGCTGAATCAGATGATGAATTAAGACCTGAAAGGCTAAAACTTGGGAGATTAGTGACGGATACCGACCTTAGGCCTATTGGGCCTATTCTAGGGCTTAAACACTCACGTATTTATTAAGATCTGGATTAATCTTCAAGAGGTTGAGGAAATTATGAGGCTGATGTATTAAGTCTAAGGCTTAGGGATTATTCAAACCCATTGCCTGTTCTTTGGTTTGCGGGACTTGGTAACCTAAGCACCTAAAAATCACACACCGGTCTGGTTCAGATCACTTAATGAAATCATGGCAAAAGTATTCTGTTCTGAAAAAGGTTTTCCTGATGATCTGACTTAGGAGCAGATCGAAGACACAAGTTTCTTGGATGAGTTCCCAACGTGGAGAAATGGAATGAAAAATACTCCCCTCGAAGATGCGTAATAACATATCATCACCTCAGTGCTTGTCTCCTAGGATTTCTAAATATCCTATAAGGGCCATGCAAGCACCTTATGTTGGTTCAGTTGCCATGGGTGTGATGATCTCAGAATGTCAATTGCTAGGGCTTGAATTTAGTTACAGAATGCCATGGGTGGCACTATCACCAAGTGTTGAAAGCCATGGTTTTGGAGGTTTCCATGGGTGGTGCTATCTTGAAGCATCGGAAGCAAGGGACCCTTCGAGGATTGATGGTGGGGACAAGGAATCCGATACAGGTCGTGTTTAGGGTCAATTCGATGTCGGATTTAAGGGAATATAAAAAGAAAAGAGAGAAAACTCTCAAAATAAATATCTCTCTCTCTTATAAAAAATGCACTGGTAAACTGAACCTGCTACGTATATGCATGGGTGCTTTAACTGCTGGGGTCAATGAACCTTTGGTAGTTTTTGCAGGCCTTAGAAACCTTTGCGGTAAACCCAAGGCTGAGGCTGGTCAGGTCTGGATCTTGGTTGATACTTGAGTACCTCTAAGCCTATTATTAGTATTTTGATCTGATTTCTAGAGATGTAGCTTAGTAAGGCATCCTGACAGTTAAAATTTCGCTTAGAAATTTGGTTTTGTCCATAGGATTTTACTAGGTATTAGCAAAAGCTACGCATGGGGTTATGATGGTGACACCATCATGGGTCCTAACTAGCCACAATTAGTCAGATTCAAATGATAAATGCTTCTAAATGATCATCTGAGGGTCATAATTCCGCATTGATCTGATTTGAGAAGATAAGAAAACATGGTTAATTATGTTGTTTTAACAGCACATGACAAATGTAGATTAACCATGGGGTTACTCAGGGTTTAATTAAAGGTCAAATGCACATAAAATTTTAAAAAGTGGGTTCACATTGAGTGAATTAGGGTTTCACACATTTTGAGGGTGAAAATAGTACTGAAAATCCTAATCATCAACCTCACTTAAATTAAAAAGGTTTTGGTTAAGATAAAATTAATCTAGACAAATTAAATATGGGGCTTTAGGCCCCCTCTCTCTTTGTCGAACAAACCCACTTCTGCTCACCTTCTTTGACCTCGACAGAGCTCCACAGACCACTAAACACCATGAGACCTCCACCAACAAACTTGCCGTCCTCCAGCGACCTTATTAAATGCTCTAACTGGTGCGAGGAAGCCCGATGTCCTGGTTGCGGAGGCGAGGAAGCCCCATGTCTTGGTTGTCGACGGAGATGTGTGGTGTTGGGTCATCCACGATGGTTTGCTTGGAGGAGGTGAAGGTGGTGGAGTTGTAGGTGAAGGAGATGTAGGAGGACTTAAACTCGACGAACTTCTCCTTGACGTCGATGGAGCGCTTGCCGATGTAGGGGTAGGAAGGTTGGTAGCAAAAGTGCCACATGGGGGATCTCCTGGGAGTGGGAGTAGAGGAGTAGGAGGGGGGTGGTGGGTTGGAGTTTCTTGAAGGGTGAGGGTGGGGTTGTCCTTTTCGAGGTCATCTCCTCAAAGCTTCGTCCACCTAAGCACAACCCCTCCTCACCTCCCCTTCCTCCTACTCCTTAACCACTACACCTTCCTCTCGTACTCCTCTACCCTCCTCGCCACCGTCGCACCCTCCTTCAACAACCTCTCCATCACCCCCTTTAGCCTCTCATTATCCTCCACCAGCCTCCTCACCAAATCCTCCTTCTCTTCCTCCTCCTCCATCTTTTCTTCCTCCACTAGGGATCTGGGGTCTCCACAGGTGATGGAATATATCTAGCGATTCTTGGAGGGCCAGAGCGCGGTGGTTCACCTTCCTGTGGTAGACACGAATGACGTCGAGGTGGAGGAGGATGACCATGAGGGCCTCGTGGATGCGGAGCCTCCCTATCTCGTCAGAGAGGAGGAGGATGAGGGACCTCTAGATCGAGCGCTTGATGATGTTAACCTCCACATGTAGCACTTGGAGGTCCTATAGGCTCTTTCACACGAGGAGCCCCTGCGTCGTGCTCTAGATCGCCACGGCGGCTGACACCGATGCACGGGGCATCGACATTTCTGGTGGGTCTTGCTTTGTCACCGAGAGGTAGCCAGCCATCGCCTTGTGGATTTGGGACAAGAGATTGCGGCTCATCATTTTTGAGTGGAAGGAGAGGTTAGATGGTTTCTTCGATGGGTGGGAAAAGCTCCAAGGGAATGCTTTAGTGGTCAGATCATATTTGAAAGAGTGCATAATAGTAAGGATTCTAACTTCAAGAGAAAATTAGCGTATATTTCCTTCTGATATTTAAACGTCAGGGATTCTTTGCAATTACGAAAATCTCTTATTTCTTCTCTTAATTAACAAAAATGCCCTTAACTTAACAATTGTTATATATGGTTTAACCAAATAGCCCTTAACTCTATGGTATTTTTGTTAACGAAGAAAAGATGTGAGGGGTAGTTATGTAATTACAAAAAATATAGGAGTATTGGCGTAATATCTAAAGATTATAGGGGCATATGTATGCAAAAACCCCAATATGTGTGTGTGTGTGTTAACGTGAGTGGATGTGGGGGAAAGGAAAGGAGAAGGGAGAGGGGTAGTGTGCTTTTCTTTTTTCTGTGTACTTGTTGTGTGTTGGTGGTTGCGGTGTGTGTGTGTGCGTGTGTGTATATATATATATATATGTATGTATGTATGTATGTATGTATCTAGAGAGTACTATGCTCATAAACACCTATATGAGCACCGAATCTCATCCATTGGATTGTGTTTGTGATTGATGAAACCACTTTACAATTACTCAAGTGGTTTTGAACGAAATGTAAGTGGTTTTAATTTGTGTATTTTATTTTTGGAAACAAATCTATTCATGTAACTTAAATCTCGATTTCTTTGTTTGTGGTTCATATTTCCACATTTGTTTATTTTTTCATCTTCATTATTCTTGTTGAAGCTGCTCCATGCAACGACATCTTGCGACGACATCATCTCTCTACTACTGGATACATGCTACAAGTTTTGTATGTGAGATTATCTTTTGGATCATTGCACATCTTCTTCGTCGCTTTCAAAGCTCTATACATGTCATCGTCTTCTCCTGAGGGGCTTGAATACGTGTTGAGTGGCAACACGTTTTTCAAGGTTATCTTCTTCAGAATCATCTCTATTTTGTTTCTGTAAATGATGTAAGTTCTAAGCATGTCAGATCATATTTGAACGTGGTTACTATTGTGTTTTATCGTTTGTGTTGTATTTATTCATTCTTTCTCCCTTTTCTTTCAAAAAGATCGCAAGCACAATGATGTTGATAACACTATTTTGATAGATGATGATTTGAAACTGACATTAGGTATGATCAATTGATATACTACAGAGACCATCTTTAAAATTTTGTATTACATCCATTATGCTATTCACATTTCCAGAAGTTCAACAATCTATAATACACTATGTATTTTATTCAACAACAGAATATTTTGCTTGTAATGCTTGTATTACACATCGCACAATAACAGGTTATAAGTTCCCCCTTGTAGATGATGTATTACAAAAGCACTATGTATTATTGTATTACACTATTTGCACAATATTATGTCGTAATACTGAAGCTCAACCTTGCATAATACAATATGATTTTTATTGATCAAACATAATATTATTTGTATAGGTTTGTTGTACATATCGTGTAATATATTATTGTATTACATAATCTACATAATGTTTCCTTCGATTACACTATTTGCACAATATTCCATCGTAATACTGAAGCTCAACCTTGCGTAATACAATATAATTTTTATTGACCAAACAGAATATTATCTGTATAGCTTTGTTGTATATATCGTGTAATATATTATTGTATTACATAATTTACATAATGTTGCCTTCGAAAAATAGAAACTCTATAATCATAATTCTGTATTACTTGTCTTTAACAACATTATATTATCGATGTAGTTATTCTATTACAAAGGAAAGCTGATTTTATTTGATCTAGATTTTGTGTTTAATGACTTATCATTATACATGTTAGTAGTTAATCTTATGTTTTTTTGTAAGAAGTTCATTCATGTTAGGCTATAATTTTTTTGAATTAAATCATTAATTTTACATATGCATTTTTTTTTTCATAGATGTCGTTGAGCCCATGGTTTATTCTGGCAACTGAAGATATTTTTTGTGGTTTAGCTCCAAGCATTGGCATGGAATTTAATTCAATTTCGGAGGCAAAAATTTTTTACGAGCAATATGCTATTGCTCGTGGTTTTAGTATTCAAAAGAGTAGTACGAAGTTCTCATTGGACAAGTTTACAAAAAACAAGGTATTGTCATACAAGAAGTTTGTATGTTGTGCCGAGGGATTTTCTAGGAAATCCTTAGATGTTTTACAGAGCAAGTATTTCATTTTGTGATCCATTTCCAGAGTCTGTTTCTCCTTCTAAAAGGAACTTCAAGAAGAAATTTGGAACACATAGGACTGGATGTAATGCTAAGATGACAATTAAGTTAAATTTCACCATCAACAAATCAGAAGTTCAGAAATTTATTGATAATCACAATCATCCAACGTCATCTCCAAGTAAGAAGAGATATTTAAAGCCTATAAGGAAGATCATAGAACACACAAAGGTTATTCTTGATACAATGTCTAATGTGGGCATCCTTGTTAGCAAGCAAGTTGCATTTATTTCAAGACATGGTGGTGTTGGTGATCATGTTGCAAACATTGTTAGAGACATATACAACATGAAGAGGGATCAAAGGAAGAGAGTATCAAGTTTAGATGCTCAATTGCTAATAGATCATTTTGAATATTGCAAGAGTACCACACAGGATTTTTTTTATTCGTATGTTGTTGATGAGGACCAATGTTTGATGCAATGTATGTGGATGGATTCGGTATCTTTAGAGGATTACAAGTTATTTGGAGATGTGTTATCATTTGACACTACATATAACATAAATAAGTACAAGTTGTGATAACTCTGCATTTAATGCTGATAATTCCATCAACTAGAGTTTATTTTAGGGATATATGTACACTAATAACATACCATGATGGGCATAAGAGCACTGCATGCATTGCGAATTAAGATTGCTTATAAATCAATGTTTAATGGCCATATGTACAAGTGCAAGTTGAAACAAGTCTTAGATGAGTAATCGAACCGCATGTTTGGATTCAGATCGACGAATGGAGTCCAACGGACTCAAAGTCACTTAAATCCGACATCCGGAGCTTCCTTAAGAAGCCCAAGAAGTTTTGGCCGTTGATTTAATGATCAATGACCCACAATCGGCCATGTGGCGCCCGCACCAGCCTCCATTGTGTGCCAACACAATCGCAGCTCCTCCATCGTGAAATCCTAACCATTGGATTTCCATCCAACGGCCGATCGGCCCGCACCTGACTTCACCTCCAACTGCAGCTCCTCCATCGTGAAGGCAGCGCAGCGGAGAATGCCTCGGCCTCGCAAGCAGCGGCGAGCGTTCGACCCTCACTGCACCCCAAATCGCGATATCGCCTGTATTGCAGCTGATTCAGATCGCTCGATCACCATCGATCGGCTCTACGGTGGGCTATGTAGCACGCTCTCACGTGCTCGATGAGAACACACGCGATCACGGGCAGGCGTGTGCTCAAAGCTCGCTGCGCAATCTGAACCAACGCTCTGGGTGCGATCTCAGCCGTCCGATCTTTAATCAGATGGCCCACATTACGTCCACATGGATTGTGTGGTGGAAGAAGCATGCGCATGTGCTTGGACCAACGGGCGAGGGGCTTCACCGACACATCTGGAATGGGTTTAGCGACATCCCGGACGTCACTAAAACCCTTATTTAGTTTGGAAACCCCTTCTTCTCTATATAAGCTTCCTCAACCACCCCATTTAGAGGCATTCAATTCACACACACTCTCCATGCAATACTAGCCTTTCCTAGCTCCACCAAGCTTCCCAAATCCGCCTCGGAGTTGTTGAGCCACCGACGGAGCCCCCCTCCACCACTGTGGTCGCCTCGCCTCCTCTTCGCACTCTCTTTACTTTAGTTTTATGTTGCACTTGTTTAAGCTTTTATCTATTGTTATAGTTGTAAACAAACTCTAATTGCATGATATATGTTGATGTTGTTTCGTATATCATAGCTTATGAAATAGGGGTCAGGTTATGACCAACCGTGGCTAGGTCTTTTGTTTGTTATAGTAATGTCGTTGTGGTACAGGTAAAATAGCTACGGTTTGTCATTGCCACTATTACAATTTTACTCGGAAATATTTTTCCCGAGGTCGAACTCAGGGACCTACTAGAATTCTAGAAGTACAATGCGTTTATTACAAAAATAAGAGAGAGAGAGGTAGATTGGTTTCTTGGCTTTTTCTTCTTTTCTTCTTTCTCTCTTGTCTTTTTTCTTCTTCTTTCTCTTCTCGTCTTTCTTCTCTTTGCTTGATCTTCTTCAGTTCTTCTTCTTCTTTATCTTTGTTTCTTTTCTTCCTTCTTTTCTTTGCTTTCAGCTGCGGCACCTTCTCTTCGCTTCTTCTTCTTTGTCTGCAAAACTTCTTCCGTCGTCTGATTTCTCACTTAGACAGCTTAAGTGGCATCTGCTACAGTGCTTCCCTTGTGCTTCTTCTTCTTCTTTCTTCTTCTTCTTCCACTTTCTTTTTCCTTCTTCTCGCAGTCCTTCTTCTTCTTCCTTGCCCTGAGCGGCCAAGGCTTCAGCCACCTTCTTCCTTCTTCTTCTTCTCTGCTTGCACACTCACACAGCAGGTCAGAGCAAAACCTACCCCTACCCTCCCCCGCGTCTCTCTCTTTCTCAGATTTCTCTCATAGGATCACTCTCCCAGAGCCGGGTATTCGGGTACGGGTATCGCGCCCGGGACCAGGCCCACCAGCGTGCGGTGATGGGCGAGGTGTGCACAGTGTCGGGTATCCGGATCCAGCCCAGACCCACGGGGCGTGAGCGCGGGCAAGGGCAAGCTCATGGGGCGCTCGTGCGTAAGGGACCTGACCCCTGTGTTCGAAGGCGAATAGCCTCGAACACGTTTTCAATTTATGCACGGGCGCTGAGTCGCACGCTTCCGTGGTGGGACTAAAGTCCTGCCTGCCAGAATAGTGCCCGCAGGGAGGAACTCGCGGCAATTGCAGCAGCTCGCGAGGAGTTTGCCTCAACTGCAGACCCTGGAGTCTTCGCGGAGGCACTCCGCGCGACCTGGGACCAGCGCCTGGGCGAGGCCGAAGCTGCAGCTGCAGGTGAAGGAGCTTCGCCTGCGCAGCAATGGCGCCGAAGGGGGCGTGACCTGAACACATCAATATGGCCTAGTCAGAAGATGCAGGGAGCTTCGCCGGAGTGCGGCGAAGCTCGTGCGGGTGTTGGCAAGGCGTGAAGCGGTGTACGGTGGCAGCCCTAGGTCGGACTGTGGTCGGGAAAATGGGTCTGTTCGGGGGGTCTTTAGGTGGCGTGTGGTAGGAAATGAGACGGGGGAAGCTGTGGAGTGGAGTGAGGGGAAGCTTCTGAGGTGATCGGCGAGGAGTGAGGGGGTCTGTGGAGGTGGAATGGGCTCGCCGGAGAGGGTGGTCGGAGACGGAGCAGGTGGAGGTGGAAGTTGTGTATGGGGGCGCGAAAATATAAATTGATAGGGGGGAAATTTATAGGAGGAGAGGAAGCTTTTACCTAAGTTTTGGATGAAGGGGGAAGGGCGGAGCCACCGGCTCGTGCCTGCTGGAGCTGAGGAAGAAGAGGCCCTGGAAGGGGAGAACGGCGACGAGGAAGCAGGCGGAGGGTGTCGGCGGGTGCAGCACGACACAGACGAAAGGGTTAGGGGAACCCTACTGCAGGTAAGGCAACAGAGCGACGAGGAGGAGGAGGAGTTGGTTGCCGGAAGCTGCAGGCCATCTGTCGGAGCTGGAGAGGAGGAAGGGGGGGGGTATTCTCCATCAGAGACAGCTTATCCTCTTCTGCTGGCGACGGCGGTCTTTATAAAGGCGAAGGCGGAGGGGTGGGCGTAGGGAGGCGACGTGCCTCCCTCGCTGGAGGATGGCCGGAGCAGCAACCCATACCTTCCGCGCATTCGCACGGAAGTTGTGGGCGATGGCAGAGGTCATGGAGGTGTCCCTGCGACAGCAGACGTCACAGGGAACACCCGGTTCAATGGGCAGAGGGCCTCCCTCACCCTACGTGACGCCATGCTCCGCGCAAAGTCGCCGGAGCATGGCGCTGCTCAGAGTTTTGCAGGGAGGACCTAAGTGCAAAGAATGACGAAGAAAATAGGGGCCAA
Organism: Thalassia testudinum; assembly: GCA_037157565.1. Classification (NCBI taxonomy): domain Eukaryota; kingdom Viridiplantae; phylum Streptophyta; class Magnoliopsida; order Alismatales; family Hydrocharitaceae; genus Thalassia; species Thalassia testudinum. The sequence continues at coordinate 36,897,758 of JAZHRO010000051.1, read as the reverse complement.
AATGCGAGGGTTTCGAAAGTTGAGGGTTAAAAAGTAATATATGAGGACCAAAATGTAAAGTCAGTTAAGAAGGTTTCTTCTTAGGCTCAAGTTTTTATGCATGACTAAATAGGACCTAAGGGTTCTAATGGTGAATTTTATTTCTAGATCAGACCTTGTTTGATGGGCTAATTTACGTAAAAACCCAAATTAAATCATTAATTGGGCATGATTCTCAATGTAGGTCAAAATGGGTTCCCAAGGCCAAATTGAAGGTTCTAAACCCTAGAGATTATTTTTCTATGAATTTTAGAGGTTTAGTCGATTTTTACTTTGCCTCGAACCTCGTGAATTGAAGTGGGTTTATTTTAGGGTTACAGGATGTCATTTAATTCCCTGGGAGTTGCTGTAGCCCTTGTTGGATCAAATCATCCCACTTTCCTTCTTATTAGGTTAGTTTGACTTATGTTTGGACCCTGAGTTACCCTGTTTACTGATTGTGTTGGTGAAATTGCATTTTTACCCCTTATGACCTGTTGTCTTCACAAACTCAGAATTCTCTGAGTCAAGCCTTTCTATAAGTTATGTAGGAGCTTTTTCTCGCAAATCTAGGTTAGATTGTGCTAGTTGGGGTTCATGATGAGGTTCTCATCATACCCCCATGCCTAGCTTTTGCTAGTCCCTTAGCAAAAACTTAAGGTTTTAACCTTTGTTCTAGACCATGATGTTTTTAATAACTTCAGATAAGTGATTTTTCATTTGAACTTAGATTAGGTTAGAATGCTGACCATAGGCCTAAAAGGTATTCTAGTACCAATCAAGATCCAGATCTATCTAGTCTCAACCTCAGTCTTTGGAAAATGTTTTTAAGGACTACAAGAACTAACCTAAGGTCTGTTGGACTTTGTGGTTAAAGCACCCGTGCTTGAAATGATTTTAGCCCTGGTTCAGTTCGCAGTGCGTTTTGTAAGAGAGAGAGATAGAAAATTTTTCTGTTTGGAGAGTTTTCTCTCTCTTTTTCTTTTTAGTTCTAGCTTAGGATTGGCTTTTCAACATGGTCTGTATCAGATTCCTTCTCCCATCATCAATCCTCAAGGGTTCCTGGCAATCGATGCTTCGAGATAGCATCGCCCATGGCAACCCTCAGAACCCTGGCTATTGAGATTTCGAGATAATCCCATCCATGGTGTTCCGTGGCCGAATCCAGACCCTGGCAATTGACAGTTCGTGATAATGCCATCCATGGAATCTGAACAAGTAGAGTGCTTACATGCCCCCAGTAGGATATGTAAATATCCTAAGAGACAAGCACTGAGGAGATGATATTTTGTTACGCATCTCAGAGGGGATTTCCTGCCTCTCCGCGCTGGGAACTCGTCCAAATCAACTTGTGTTGATCGGCCGCTCCTACTCTAGGTGTACTTTTCTGAATTTTTCGACGCTTCTACGTGATTTTTGATTTTTATGCTTACTGAACCAAGCTGTGTGTGAGGTTAGGGTGCTTAGGTTACTGAGTCCCATAAACCAGAAGTTAGTTAATGAGGTCAAATACTCCCTAAGCCTTGGACCTAATACTTAAGCTTTTCATTTTCCTCAACCTCTTGAGGAATGTCTAGATCTTAATGGGTACTAAGAGTCTATCCAAGAATGCCTAAAGTTTGCGTTCTTACTAATCTCACCATGCACTTTTCATTTCTTTTCTTGAATAAGGTCTAGAACTTAGGTCAATTCCTTAGTTTCTTACTAATGACTATCACTCTTTTCTTTCAATTTTTGCTCCTTTTTCAATTTGTTCCTTCTCTTACAAAATTTCCTTTCTCCTCTTATTCTTTTATTCTTTTTTGAATTTTTTTTTTAATTTTTATGGTGTTTTTGGCATATGTGAATTTTTTGTTTAAAACCTTTTCTTACAAGTTTTGCACTTTTATACCCCCCATGCCTAAGGTTTGCAATGTCCTCATTGTGACTTAGGGGGTTTTTATTTACTTAGTTTATTCCTTAAGACAGATGTTTTAATGAGTGAATGGGTCGGGATGAATTTTGCGGACGATTTCTAATCCCAGATGCAAGCATCTGAGGTGGAGTTGGCTGTCTATAAGGGCGAACCTTAAGTGCACAAAGGTGTGAAAAAGGTTTTAGATTTTCAGGTAAATGACGGGCTGCCTCTCGTTAAGCACTGAGTTTTATGCCATCGGCTGGGCGCAATAAGCTCAAGGGGAATGGAGGATATAAGATGAATCAGCCAAATCAGTAGAAGTCACATCAATGAACGGCTTGAGTCTCTGACCGTTCACGATGAAAGGTTCGGAGTCGTGGCTGAGCGGACTGATTTTGATGGCTCCATTTTCAAAAGCCTGTCGGACTAAATATGGTCCGACCCACTTGGATCGCAACTTTCCCGGGAAAAGTTTGAGTCAGGCATCAAAGAGTAGGACCTTCTGTCCAGGATGAAAGATCTTTCTCGAGATATGCTTCTCATGGAAGGCTTTAACCCGCTCCTTGTAGATTTGCGAGTTTTCATACGCGTCTAGGCGTAATTCATCGATCTCGCTGATTTGAAGTTTTCTGTGGGTTCTGGCCTTCGAAAGATCTAGATTACAGTTCCGTACTGCCCAATAGGCTTTATGCTCCAGTTCTACGGGAAGGTGACACGCCTTTCCGTACACCAGTCTAAAGGGAGACATGCCTAATTGGGTTTTGTGGGCGGTCCTATAGGCTCACAATTCTTCCGGAAGTCGGGACGACCAGTCCTTCCTGTCAGGCCGAACAGTGACTTGCAGGATCTTCTTGATCTCCCGATTTGACAGCTCAACTAGACCATTAGTCTGGGGGTGGTAAGGAGTAGAGATTCGATGAGACACCCCATATTTGGTCATCAGTGACCTAAACTGAACGTTTGTGAAATGTGTCCCCCCATCGGAGATTATAGCACGAGGAATCCCGAACCTTGAGAAAAGGTTTTGATGAATGAATTTGAGAACGATTTTGTGATCACAGGTTCGGGTCGGTATGGCTTCGATCCATTTGGACAGGTAGTCCACAACAAGTAGAATGTATTCGAAACCACCCAAAGCAGGAAAGGGGCCCATAAAATCAATCCCTCAAACATCAAAGATTTCGCATACGAGAATCGGCTGCAAAGGCATCATGTCGCGACGGCTCATGTTGCCCAAAGTCTGGCAACGACTGCATGCCTTGCAGTGAATGTATGCGTCTTTGAACAGCGTGGGCCAGTAAAAGCCACACTAGAGGACTTTTGATGCGGTTTTATGCCCAGAGAAATGGTCACCGCATGCCTGGTCATGGCAGAAAGAGAGGATATTGTTGATTTCCTCTTCCGGGACACATCTCCGGATGACTTGATCAGCACCTATGTGGAAAAGGTACGGGTCTTCCCAGATGTAATACTTGGCATCAGAACGCAATTTGTCTTTCTTGGCCTTCGGCCAATCAGACGGGATCTAATGAGATGCCAAGTAGTTTACTATATCAGCAAACCATGGAAGTCTAGTACCGATAGTCAGTAGGTGCTCATCAGGAAAATGTTCTGTGATGGGTCCGGAAGGGTTGATAATCTCAGAAGGAAGACGGGACAGATGGTCGGCTACCACATTCTGCCTTCCCGCCTTGTCGCGAATTTCAAGATCGAATTCTTGCAACAGCAAGATCCAACGAATTAGTCGGGGCTTCGCGTCCTTCTTGGCAAGGAGATGCGTTACAGCCATGTGATCTAAGTAGATGATGACATGGGAACCCAGGAGATACGATCGGAACTTTTCAAGGGCAAATACTACGGCTAGCAGCTCTTTCTCTGTAATCGTATAGTTACGCTGAGCCTCGTCAAGTGTCTTGCTAGCGTAGTAGATGACCACGGGTTTCCCGTCAGCTTTCTGCCCCAGGACCGCTCCTACAGCGAAATCAGATGCATCGCACATGATCTCAAAGGGTTGAGACCAGTCAGGGGATTGTAGGATAGGTGCCTGGGTGACTCGGTTACGAAGGTTTTAAAAGGCTAGTGTGCATTCCTTGGAGATTTCAAAGGGTACATCCTTAGAGAGAAGAGAAGTCAAGGGGCGCACGATTTTTGAGAAATCCAGAATGAAGTGAGGGTAAAACCGATGTGCCTCAGAAAAGAACGGATGTCCCTGATCGAGCCAGGCATAGGAAGGTGAGAGATCAGCTCAACCTTAGCTCGATCCACTTGGATGCCTTTTTTCGAAATTAAGAGTCCCAGGATAATTCCCTCAGGTACCATGAAATGACTCTTTTCCCAGGAAAGAACCAAATTCACATCGATGCATCGCTTGAGTATCTGGACCAAGTGTTGGAGGCAATCATCAAATGATGCTCCAAAAACTGAAAAGTCATCCATGAAGACTTCAAGAAAGTCACCTACCATATCAGAGAATAGGGCAAGCATGCACCATTGAAAAGTAACGGGTGCATTGCAAAGATCGAAAGGCATCCTTCGGAAAGCGTATGTTCCGAAGGGGTAGGTGAATGTGGTCTTTTCTTGGTCCTCAGGATGGATTGCCACCTGGTTGTAACCGGAGTACCCGTCAAGAAAGCAGAAGAACCTATTTCCTGCTAGTTTCTCGAGAATTTGATCAATGAAAGGTAGTGGGAAATGATCCTTCTTCGTGGAGGAATTGAGTAGGCGGTAATCTATACATACTCTCCACGCGTTGGCTAATCAGGCAGGAATGATTTCTCCAGTCTCAGTCGTTATAGTGGTGAGTCCTGCCTTCTTAGGCACAACCTGAATTGGGCTCACATAACGACTATCGGAGATCGGGTAGATGATTCCGGCATCTAACCACTTGATGATTTCCTTTTTCACGACCTCCTGCAGATTAGGGTTCAAATGTCTCTGCATTTCACGAGAAGGTCGTGCGCCCTCTTCTGAATAGATATGATGAGTATAATAAGAGGGACTTATTCCAGTCAAATCATCGAGAGTCCACCCGATGGCTCTGCGATGTTGCTGGAGGACAGTAGTCAGACGGGATTCCTGTTCGGGATTGAGGTTGGAATTGATGATCACAGGAAGGGTCTGATTAGAACCCAAAAAAATGTATTTCAAGTGAGCAGGAAGGGGCTTTAGCTCAAGGATGGGGTTATCAGCAGCGGCGGGTGGTTCAGTATAGACGTGAGGTTCAAGGGTAGGAGTTACTGGGTTGTTCAAATCTGGATTCGACTCCTCTGTTTGTGGGTCAAGATCTTTCTGTGGTTGATGAGGTATAATCAGGTCATTCTGGAAGTGTGTTTCATCAACCAAAGCCCTAATGTCACAAATCTGTTCGATGACACCGCAATTGATTCCTTGTTAGGCCTTAAATATATCAATTTTCAGGGTTTGATTCCCAAATTTGAGCTCTATTTGGCCCTCCTCACAGCTAATGTTGGCTCTAACAGTAGGCAAGAAAGGTCTCCCTAAAACGATTGGTGTATCCCTAGGGTTCTCAGGTACGTCCATGTCTAAGACTATGAAGTCTACAGGAAAGTAGAAATCCCGTACCCTCACAATAACATCCTCGAGAATTCCTTTTGGTGACTTCATAGATCGATCTGCTAATTGTAATGTCACCTCAGTGGGTTTTAGCTCAGATTCTTCTAGATGGTTAAGTAAGGATGTGGGTATCAGATTTATGGAAGCATCCAAGTCTAGCAAGGCTCTATCAAATTGGGTATCACCTATTTTGCAGGAAATCAGGGGAGTACCAGGATCTTTAGCCTTGGGTGGGAGTCTGCTTAGGATCACAGAGCTGGCTTGCTCTGACAGAACAATTGGACTCCCACTCTTGGTTCGCGGCTTACGCTGGGGTGTACACACATTCTTTAAAAATTGTGCGTAAGCCGGTACGTGGCGGATTGCATCCATCAAGGGGATGTTTATGTGGACCTGCTCAAAAAGCTTGACCAGGTCCTCCTCAGGTGCCATGGGCTTGGTAGTCTTCTTTCCCTTGGTCAAGGCCTCGGGAAACGGAATCTTGGTTGGTTCTTCTAGGATAGGTCCTGGTCTTGGATCTGGGACAGGGGTAGGAACGTCCTGGATTACCGTGCTAGGCTTGGGATCACTACCTGGCTTGGAGTGGTTTGGGTGAGGTGGATTTTGGGTTTCCTTACCACTACGGGTCGTTATGGAATTAAGTCCTGCCTGGTTTTGGTTGGGATTGGGTAAGATGGGTTGCTGCTGGTAGCCTGCAAAAGAAGTGGAGGCCTCTATCCCGTCGGGTGAAGGAACAGAGGGGGCCTGATAAATCATATGGGCTTGGCCCGGGTTTGGGTTCATAACACGCCGCTGGGTTGGCACGTTATTCGGGTTAGGAAGAGGTTGGGAAGGAAGAGTGCCTGGCTGGCGAGAGTTTGCCAACTGGGCCAGTTGATTTCGGACCTCTGTAAGTTCGTCCTTGTGTTGCTTTTGAATAGCCGCATTCGTTCTTTGAATGTCAGCCAAAATCTGAAGGATAAGGAACATTTGATCCTGATTTGGCCCTGATGGATAAGTGGGGTTGGGCCAAGGCTGAGGCGGCTGGTAAGGACTAGGGGTTGTGGGTGGGGCTGAAAGGGTGGTCTTTGGGTTTGGGAATTTCCCGCCCATTGAAAGTTAGGATGGTTTCGCCATCCAGGGTTATAGGTGTTGGAGAACGGGTCGTTTTGGATGGCGTTGAGGTCCTCGCAGGTCTGAGGAACCTCCACAGAGTCAGAGAAAGGGGGAATGGAATTCCCCGGGCTGGTGCAGAAAGGATCGGATGGACCTCCGGTCAGAGAATCAGATGGTGGATATGGATCCATCCTAGGAGAAGATCGATGGAGAATGTTTTGCACAGTTTCCCTTGTGGAAGGAGGCTGTGCAAGGGGGCTATGAGTAGAGGTGGCTCGCTGCAGGTGCTGAGTCAGCTCATCCACCTTCTTTTCAATGATTGAGACCTTGTCCAATCGACTGGCCATTAATTCCAGGTCGACTGATGCGGACAGGCCCTGCGTCTCATGTGCTCTCCTAAGATTCGTCGATGCGCGGGTATTCGACCTGTCGAATAATCCCATGGAGTCATTGTTGATGGAGTTCTCACACATGTTTTCGAGAATCTCCCACACGGTGTCCTCATGTTGACCCATGATATTTCCTCCGTAGGTTGCATTGACGAAAAGACGGATGTCCTCACGGAGTCCCTGGTAAAAAGATTGGACCTGTTCCCATTTAGGAACTCTGTGATGGGGGCACTTTCTCATGAGATCCTGAAAGCGATCCCATGCCTCATGGAAAGGTTCTCCTGTTTGCTGAGTGAAGTGAGTAATCTGATGGCGCAAGGCATTGGTCCGACCAACGGGAAAGAACTTTTTTAAAAACTCGGACTGAAGTTCTTCCCAAGTGTTGATCGGTCGGGTCTGAGTTTGATACCAATGAGAGGCCTTGTCCATAAGAGAAAAGGAGAACATCTTCATGAGAAGAATATCCCGCTTTTGCGCATCTGACCCGAAAGTTTGGGCCAGATGCTTTAGCTGTTTGATGTGCTGGAAGGGATCTTCGGAATTAAGCCCATGGAATTTAGGTATAGCATGAATCATATTGGGCTTCAATTCGGAATCAGGTCCTCCAGTCGGGATTCTGACTCGAGGCTCAATGGCCACCGCAGCAGGATTATAATGGTCCTGCATCATAGGACACTGCGGTGGGTGCACAAAGTTTTGGAAGAGGTCATTGAGTCACTGGAGTTGATGCTCCAGATTGTTTTCTTCCTCAACTGGCTGAGCCATGATGGGGGAAGAAGAAGAGCTTGGTTCAGAAACAGAAGAGAGAATGATGGGGTGGGGTTGCTGTGCAAACACGGGTGTCGAGGCTTGGCCTTGACGAGAGTGAATTCCTAAAGGAGATCTTAAGGATCTCCTACCATTCATGCACTGTTGGAATAGATGAGTTTAGAAGGTGCTGGACCCAATCAAGACACCCAAAAATGTGTTGGGTGACTATAGTGGTGCGGGGCAGATGGACCCCTTGATCAGAAAGATCGTCCACCTGAGAATTACCTGGGCAGCCAGAGAGGGTGAGTCTCGCGAAGACCCCTACACGGTAGAGCGTCCCCGCGGGTTACAGGGTTTCCCCCACCTGACCTCTCTTGTCACTACGGTTCCAGGTAGACCAGAATGGGGATCTTGACCTCTGAAGTCTACCTCTTTTACTTTAAGATCAAGGTGCTTAAGGTTTTACTTGAACTCTTAGGTATTTTTGTGAACAAGGTGGCCTAATTTGAAGGTTGGTTGACCCTAGGGGTCAACTTCACCTAGTGATTCCTTCGAGAATTTAGGCCTTGTTTTTTTTAGGGTTCAAGTGTTTAGAGAGCCAATTGTTTAGGGTTTCTCTGAATAGGTATTTTCAATCAATGGCTTGGGCACACTCCTTTTGGATTTTCTTAATTCTTGATTAAGGGGTGTGTCTCTGAAACCCTAATGTTTGATCTTATGTTGGCTCTACTTGGTCCAATTAACTCCTTGTTGGGTAATTAGGGCTCAGGAAAGAAGGTGTTAGCCCTTAATTACCTTTAACATTGTGTGCAAGAATAGTAGTTTTGAGAACATGCAGCTATTACTATGTTTGAAAGATAGGTTATACCTATTTTTTCCTTCCTCTTTCTTCCTCTTTACAATTTTAGGGTTTAAGAGGAAGTTACCTGTCCTTGGAGTAGCTGTGGTGCGGTTGCGTCCTTTTCTTTCTGTACCTGCACAAAAGAGAGAAGAGATTATTAGAAACTTACAAATAGAAATTTTATAACTTCTAGAATAGTCGTTGCACCTCGGCAACGACGCCAATGAAATAGGGGCCGGGTTATGACCAACCGTGGCTAGGTCTTTTGTTTGTTATAGTAATGTCGTTGTGGTACATGTAAAATAGCTACGGTTTGTCATTGCCACTATTACAATTTTACTCGAAAATATTTTTCCCGATGTCAAACTCAGGGAGCAACTAGAATTCTAGAAGTACAATGTGTTTATTACAAAAAAGCGAGAGAGGGAGAGAGAGGTAGATTGGTTTCTTGGCTTTTTATTCTTCTCTTCTTTCTCTCTTGTCTTTTCTCTTCTTTCTCTTCTCGTCTTTCTTCTCTTTGCTTGATCTTCTTCAATTCTTCTTCTTCTTTATCTTTTTTTCTTTTCTTCCTTCTTTTCTTTGCTTTCAGCTGCGGCACCTTCTCTTCTCTTCTTCTTCTTTGTCTGCAGAACTTCTTCCGTCGTCTAATTTCTCACTCAGACGGCTTAAGTGGCATCTGCTATAGTGCTTCCGTTGTGCTTCTTCTTCTTCTTTCTTCTTCTTCCTCTTTCTTTTTCCTTCTTCTCGCAGTCCTTCTTCTTCTTCCTTGCCCTGAGCGGCCAAGGCTTCGGCTACCTTCTTCCTTCTTCTTCTTCTCTGCCTGCACACTCACACAGCTGGTCAGAGCAAAACCTACCCCTACCCTCCCCCGCGTCTCTCTCTTTCTCAGATTTCTCTCATAGGATCGCTCTCCCAGAGTCGGGTATTCGGGTACGGGTATCTCGCCCGGGACCAGGCCCACCGGCGTGCGGTGGTGGGCGAGGTGTGTGCAGTGTCGGGTATCCGGATCCGGCCCAGACCCGCGGGGCGTGAGCGCGGGCGAGGGCAAGCGCGTGGGGCGCTCGTGCGTAAGGGACCTGACCCCTGTGTTCGAAGGTGAATAGCCTCGAATACTTTTTCAATTTATGCACGGGCGCTGAGCCGCACGCTTCCGTGGTGGACTAAAGTCCCACCTCCCAGACTAGCACCCGCAGGTGAGGAACTCGTGGCAATTGCAGCAGCTCGCAAGGAGTTTGCCTCAACTGCAAACCCTGGAGTCTTCGCGGAGGCACTCCGCGCGACCTGGGACCAGCGCCTGGGCGAGGCCGAAGCTGCAGCTACAGGTGAAGGAGCTTTGCCTGCGTAGCAATGGCGCTGAAGGGGACGTGACTTGAACACAGCAATATGACCTAGTCAGAAGATGCAGGGAGCTTCGCCGGAGTGCGGCGAAGCTCGTGCGGGTGGTGGTGAGGCGTGAAGCGGTGTACGGTGGCAGCCCTAGGTCGGACTGTGGTCGGGAAAATGGGTCTGTTCGGGGGGTCTTTAGGTGGCGTGTGGCAGGAAATGAGACGGGGGAAGCTGTGGAGTGGAGTGAGGGGAAGCTTCTGAGGTGATTGGTGAGGAGTGAGGGGGTCTGTGGAGGTGGAATGGGCTCGCCGGAGAGGGTGGTCAGAGACGGAGCAGGTTGAGGTGGAAGTTGTGTATGGGGGCGTGAAAATATAAATTGGTAGGGGGAAAATTTATAGGAGGAGGAGAGGAAGCTTTTACCTAAGTTTTGGACGAAGGGGGAAGGGCGAAGCCACCAGCTCGTGCCTGCCAGAACTGAGGAAGAAGAGGCCCTGGATGGGGAGAACGGCGATGAGGAAGCTGGCGGAGGGTGTCGGCGGGTGCAGCACGACACAAACGAAAGGGTTAGGGGAACCCTGCTGCAGGTAAGGCAACAGAGCGACGAGGAGGAGGAGGAGTTGGTCGCCGGAAGATGCAGGCCATCTGTCGGAGCTGGAGAGGAGGAAGTGGGGGGTATTCTCCGTTAGAGACAGCTTATCCTCTTCTGCTGGCGATGGCGGTCTTTATAAAGGCAAAGGCGGAGGGGTGGGCGCAGGGAGGCGACGTGCCTCCCTCGCCGGAGGATGGCTGGAGCAGCAACCCATACCTTCCGCGCATTCGCACGGAAGGTGTGGGCGATGGCAAAGGTCATGGAGGTGTCCCTGCGACAGCAGACGTCGCAGGGAACACCCGGTTCAATAGGCAGAGGGCCTCCCTCACCCTGCACGGTGCCATGCTCCGCGCAATGTCGCCGGAGCATGGCGCTGCTCAGAGTTTTGCTGGGAGGACCAAAGTGCAAAGAATGATGAAGAATCTAGGGGCCAAAATGCGAGGGTTTCGAAAGTTGAGGGTCAAAAAGTAATAGATGAGGACCAAAATGTAAAGTCGATCAAGAAGGTCTCTTCTTAGGCTCAAGTTTTTATGCATGACTAAATAGGACCTAAGGATTCTAATGGTGAATTTTATTTCTAGATCAGACCTTGTTTGATGGGTCAATTTACGTAAAAACCTAAATTAAATCATTAATTGGGCATAGTTCTCAATGTAGGTCAAAATAGGTTCCCAAGGCCAAATTGAAGGTTCTAAACCCTAGAGATTAATTTTCTATGAATTTTAGAGGGTTTATTCAATTTTTACTTTGCCTCGAACCTCGTAAATTGAAGTGGGTTTTTTTTAGGGTTACAGGATGCCATTTAATTCCCTGAGAGTTGCTGTAGCCCTTGTTGGATCAAATCATCCCACTTTCCTTCTTATTAGGTTAGTTTGACCTATGTTTGGACCCTGAGTTACCCTATTTACTGATTGTGTTGGTGAAATTGCATTTTTACCCCTTATGACCTATTTTCTTCACAAACTCAGAATTCTCTGAGTCAAGCCTTTCTATAAGTTATGTAGGAGCTTTTTCTCGTAAATCTAGGTTAGATTGTGCTAGTTAGGGTTCATGATGAGGTTCTCATCAGCTCACATCCTCTTAGAATGATTATCATGTTTTAAACACGAGCACTAACACTACTCTCTCTTTCTCTCTCTCCCTCATTTTCTCGCAAGCAAGCAAACCAAACATTTCTGTGACAACTAAAGCAACAAACTAATTCGATTTCACACCTCCTCATGTTCGACACTTGGACTCACCAAATCCACATCTTAAATTAAAATCGACGTCGCGAACGCATGCTACAATGACATAATTAAACCAATGCATTCTGCACGTGTCAGTTTTTGGCGTCGTTGCTAGGGAGGCAACATATTTCTTTTGTTGCTTTCATCCCACATTCATATTCACATCTTCTAACACATTTTCTCCCTCTACTTGATTGGTTGCAGGAACTAGACGCTTGGGCGGTGGAGGAACGCAATCTGAGATGGTAGATACTGAGTAAAGTGCTGCGAAGACCTTTTGTGAGTACCACTTCACCCATTTAGTGTTTGCTTGCTTAAAAAATACACACACACATATATATATAATCAAAATTGGTTTGGTGAATGGCTACTTGACCCACATTCCAAACTCATCACCCAACCAAAAAAATATACACTCTAACATTTTTGAAATCTTTCTAAAGTGTTCTTCTTTCTTTTGAGTGGTGTTTGTGAAGCCACCATGATTTGACTTGGGCTGCACCACTCACCATAATTAAAATCAACTTGCCTGGTAGAATTTCATGAACACTAGGGTGAATACACTAGGGTTGTTTTTCTAGGGCCACATCATTCTAAAGGAAATCGACTTGTGCCCGTTGTGGGCAAAACCTTGTGTGCCCACTTGAACCTTGTTTGAAAACATTAAGGAACTTCAACCCTAAAAAGTATTAAAGCAAGGACAAATCATTAAAAGACACTACATCCTAAAATCCTTGCTTGAGAACCATGTTTTGTTAAGTGCACACACATGCTCAAATTGGTTAACTAAGAGGCACAACCCCAAATAATGCCTCATCACATATCCTTAGCACAAGCACTAGCCTAGCACCTCATTAAAATGGAGTAGACGTGCCTTAGGCAGGACCAGTCTAAGTCTTGAAGGTGTGATTAGGTTTGCTAGGCATTTGGCCTTCATTCCCTTTGTAGAATCTAGTGTCTGGGCTGCGGGGAAGTGTCAAACGACCGCGGTTGTGGGGTTTACGGAACCGGTGGCGAAAGCCAAAGGAAGAACCTGATAAACGCCAGTTTATCATCATTCTTATGCATTAAAACAAACCTAGCTCTTAGTATTTTACTCCGCAAACAGGTTTTTGGGCTGCATTTAGGCATAAATTAGGTTAGGCATGCATTACATTTTTTATTGTCTTTTTGATATGTTTTTGTGAGTGGTAGGGATGAACAGATATATAGATCCCTAAAACCCTAGCACTCAAGAAGGCAAATGGTGAAGGAGAAGCTTAGACTAGCTGGAACTCAGCTTGATCCAGCTCACCACAACTGGAACCTAGCTCACTTGAACTAGGGTTAGCTCATCCCAGCTCCATTTAGCTAATCTCAGCTGAATGGCAGCTCAAGAGAGTTAATCTTAGCTCACCTTAGCTCAAGTCAGCTCAGATCCAGCTCAACTTAGCTGAGTCTAGCTCATCTCAGCTCCCACTAGTCCATAGGGAGCTCTAGCTAGCTCAACTGAGTTGACGGGAGTTCACCCCAGCTCAGACCCAACTACATCCAGCTCCACTCAACTCCAGCCAGCTGAAGAAGAACTCATCTCAGCTCAGGAAGCTCAAGTCCAGCTCCCGAGGATTCAGCTTAGCTCAACTCAGTTGAGCTAAGCTACTTTAACTACCTCAACCAGCTTGATCCTCCCTGGGAGCACCAGACCTAGCTCACCTCTGCTCATTATGGTAGAAGCTAGCTCACTTTATCTTGGCTTAGCAACTAGCAAAGAACTAGCAAGCTAAGCCAGTTAGAGTAGCCCCATGCTAGCCTCTTCAGCAGCAGCCAGCTCCAGTTTCAACTCCAGACTTCTCATCCTCAGCTCCTCCCTCCAAACTCTAGCTCCAACACCTCTTCCTCTACTCCTTCTTTAGCTAAGCTAGCTTAGCTTAGCTAGCAACCAGCTCCTTGGCCATCCACCACCTTCAAATTCAACCGTAGCTAGCTCCACCAACTTAAGCCTACCTAAGCTAGCTACCCTACTCAAGTTGGCACCACCTCCTAGCCACCCCTTCACCCCATTATCACCACCAAAAGGCACCAATTTTGGCGCCAAAACCTAACCCTAACTACCCCTCTTTTTGGAGCCAACATACACCCCCACATCCACCATACACCTAACCCTACAACCCATCCTAGCCATCCACCTACCCCTCCTTCTAGAACCCTTCTTGGAGCCAACTTAGATCCCCTTCTAGAAGCCATTTTGGCGCCAACATCAAAGGGTGTCAACACCCATAACCAACCCCTAGGTGTCCATTAAGGTGGCGCCAATTGACCTTGGCCATTGGATCCTTAACCACCTCCATCTCTTCATCTTAGCCCTCCATTCCAAGAGTCACCTTAGCCCCCTTCCTATTCTATAAAAGCCCACCACCTACCACCATTTGGGGGCATCCTCCATTAGTGTATTTTGCTACCTATACCACCTATACCTACGGCCAAGAAGCAGGAGTAGAGAAGGAGATTAAAGGGGCACATCACCAGCCCTTTTGGTGCCTTCTTCTCCCCACTCTCTTCAACTTGGGCCACGCAAAGGAGGAGGACTCTTCCACTTCAAGGAGGACGGCCAGGCAAAGGAGAAGGACCTAGGGTGGACGTCCACCCTTGGAGAGAAGCTTAGGGCACGCCCCTTTAGGGTTTGCCTTGGAGGACATCACCTTGGCGGAGCATAGCAAGGAAGGAGTTGGAGGATTCTTTTCAAGATTGGAATCCACCAACCTTGGAGCAAGAAGACCTCTTCTTTACCATCTATCTAGAGGATTTGTGTTTGCTTTTCTTATTTACAATTTTCTAGTAGTAGAAGCATTCCTCTACTAGGCCTTTTTGTAAAACACTTTTTCATTTATCTAGTTGCCTTCTTTGCATTTTCTTATTTGCATTTCTACTTGCTTTATTTTTAGCATTCTTCACTCCCTCTCCCTAATTATTCTAGGCCTCCACTTGCCTAGAGTGAGCTTAGGGAGAGGCTCTACTTGCCACTTAGAAGTAGTATTTGAATTTGAAGTGTAAATCACTTTCCTGCCACCATTTCTCATGTTGTCTTAATTCAAAAACAAAAAAAATGATATATTGAAAAATACCAAAAAGAAAGTTGAGATTTGTATTCTAAGCAAGATAATCAATTTTGCAAACATTTGGCCTCCTTGGATGACCCTAGATTCTCCCCTATCTAGGAATATAAATTTAAGAGTTGATCGATTTTGCACGTTACAACGACGTATTTAACAAACCACGTGAAATCACTATCAGAATCTTCCCCTCAATCCCCTCGTAATCAACCTGACCAGATTAACATCGGGAAGGGTGGTTAAGTGCTTGCAGATTTAATCATTCCCTTTGAGGCTTCTATGTCACCTAAGGTATACACTATAAGGACTAGACTTGCTTGCTTCTTTGTACACACACTTCTCACACTTGTCTCTCTTCGCATCCCTCCCCGTTCTTCTCTAGTGTATGCACGGGAGATGATCACTTCATCTTGAGCTGTTTGTTTTAGAAAGGGAAATCAGGAGACTTGATTTTATAAGGGAAATGGCTGAACCAAGAATTGATGTGATTGAGGATCAACCCCAACCTAATGCTATGGCCATCATTCAGGTCCAAATCTCTGCTAACCACCAACTTCAACAACAATAGATCCAAACCATCATGCAAGCCATACACCGATTGCAAAACCTTCAAGGGCAACCCCCACTGAACCCACCTAACCCACCACAACCTCCTGAGGACCAACCTAGGCCTCTCCATGATTTTTACGATCCGTCTGCTATTTAGATCGAGCCACATCTTAAGGTCCCTAAAGGGGGAGATGATTTTGAGCTGAAACCTAGTGTTCTGAGCTTAATTCAGAGCCACTTTCATGGGAGCTCAAATGAGGACCCCTTCCAACACCTTGAGGACCTAGACCGGATCGCCCGAACTGTGAAACCCAGGAACATCAGCTTGGACATTATTTTGATTAAGATGTTCCCTTTCTCCCTAAAAGATAAATCATCTCACTAGCTTAGAACCTTAGGGAGATCCATCTCCACCTGGGATGAACTGAGGCATGCATTCTTAAAAAAATTTTTCCCCATAGGTAAAACCAATGCCCTCAGAAAAGCCATTACCACATTTACACTACAAGGTGGGAAACAATTCCATGAGGCATGGGAAAGATTTAATAAATTGTTGAGGAAATGCCCAAACCATGAGGTTCCAAGGTGGTAATTGGCCCAAATCTTCTAGCATGGTCTGGACAGCAACCTGAGGAACTTTGTTGATGCCTCATGTGGAGGCAACTTTTTGAACAAAGATGAGGAGAGCGTATTCGAACTCTTTGAGTCCATGAGTGAGAATTTTCTCAATAATACCTCCATGACCCAGTTTAATCGATCCAGTCAACCTCGTGGTGGGATTTATGAAGTGCAAGCCAATTTTAAAACGGTTGACATGGACATTATAGCCAAAAAGTTGGATCGAGTTGAGTTGGTGGACAAAAAGATTGATGAGCTGTTGAACCAAACTAGAAACCCACTACAGACCCTCTCCTTATCAAAGGGAGCTCACAATGTAGATTTGGAGTAGCCAATGAACCAAATGCACCTGGAACAACCCCTGATCATGTTCCAGGGAGGGACTTTTGCTCCCTCAAACCCTAATTACTCTCTCCCCTCCCCCTCGGCACCTTCTATCTTTGAAGATGTCCAGGCCATCTAAGGTTACTCCAAACCTGACCCCTTCTCCAACACCTATAACAACAAATGGTGTAATCGCCCGAATTTCACCTAGACAAACCAAAAATCAAACCAATTCCAGAACCAACCCAAGCCAAACCCCCCCTCCTATTAGCAAGGTCCATCGGTTAGACCACCCTATAATCAGAATAGGGTGGCCACTCCCCCACAAAACCAAATGGACACGCTGATAAAAATGATGGCTGATATGAATCAAAAACATCAGGAGAAAATGGCATTAGTGAATGGACAGTTGAGCCAGTTGTTGGATTGCAAACAATAGGGGTCCCTTCTCAGCCACAATCGAACACGAGAAATGTGATCAACAAAGGCCCCCATTCTCAAGGGTTCCAGCAAGCCCCACAAACACCCACTGGGTTTGGCGTTTCTTCTTCCTCTTCTTCTCAAGGATATACCCATGGTCCCAACGCCTCAGCCAACGTGGTTACCTTAAGAAGCAGCACTAAAACCCAGGACCCCAAATGGCCAACCCCTCCCGTGACCTCACTTCCTGAGATACCCGATTCTGAGGATGAGCAGGAGGAACCGAAGGACCTGGAGACTGATCCAATTCAAACCCAAACACTATACCCTGAGGCTTTGGAGAAAAGGAAGAAAAGGAAAGCTGTAGTTGAGAATGAGGAGCTGTTGGAGATTTTCAAACAAGTCCAGATTAATATTCCGCTCCTCGAAGCAATCAAGCATATCCCGACTTACGCTAAGTTCTTGAAGGATGTCTGTACGTTGAAGCATAAGTTGAGAACCCAAGCACCTAGGAAGGTTGTGCTCTCAAAATAAGCTAGTTCAGTGATATTGAACAGCCTACCTCCCAAGTGAGCTGACCCAGGAGCACCCCTGATATCTTGTAATATCGGGGACATGACATTTGATAGAGCGCTCTTGGACTTAGGTTCTTCGATCAACCTCATCCCAACGACCCTGTATCACCAGTTTGGATTTGGGGAGTTAAAACCCATGCCTATGACTATCCAACTGGCTAATAGATCTGTGAAAACCCCGAAGGGGGTATTCGAGGACGTAATTGTTCAGGTCAAGGACTTCTACTTCTCGGTTGACTTTTTGGTCCTCGACATGGAAGTCCCCGAACAGCTACAAAACACACCCATCATCCTAGGTAGACCCTTCTTAGCTATGACTAAGGCGAACATTGATTGAGACGCGGGATGCATGGAAATCACCTTTAGAGACAAGAAGATGGGATTGGATATCTTTAGGGCAGCTAAGTCTTTTGATTATGGCTGGGTTGAGGAGCACGATCTGTGGAACCTCTGGTTGAAGAATGCCTCACTCTTAGCTCTTCAGCAGACCATTTGGCTCAACATGTTGATGACTACCTTGACCCACTCCAGCCTGTGGAGGTTGACCTGTGTAGAGCTGATTGCCTTTACCAACCTCCATTCGAGGAGATTGATGTTGATCAACTCTCACCTTTCCCCTACCCATCAAATGTTATCCCACCTGCACCCAAAATAAAGCCTTTGCCCGATAATCTCAAGTATGTCTTCTTAGAACCTGACCAAGCCTTTCCTATGATTATCAATGCCCATTTAACTAGGGATCAAGAACTTAGGTTGACTGTAACCCTCTCGGAGCATCGGGCAGCCATTGGGTGGACAATTCTAACTTAAGGGGAATTATCCCTACCTATTGTACTCACAAGATGTATTTGGAGATGAGGCTCGACCTTCTCTCCAGATGCAGAGGTGATTGAACCCGAATATGCAAGACGTCATTAAAAAAGAAATAATGGCTTGATGCAGACATCATTTATTCAATTTCCGATAGCTCCTGGGTGAGCCCTACTCAAGTGGTACCTAAGAAAGCAGGGCTCACCGTGGTCACCAATGACCAGGGCGAATCCATCCCCACCTGCACCCCTACTGCATGGCAGGCATGCATCGACTATAGGAAGCTTAATGAGGCCACCAAGAAAGATCATTTCCCTCTGCCATTCATTGACCAGATTCTCGAGCGATTGGCAGGGAAGAAATATTTTTGCTTCCTGGATGGATATTCAGGACACAACCAAGTTGCTATTGCACCAGAGGATCAAGAGAAGACCACATTCACTTGCCTATATGGCACGTTCGCATTCCGTCATATGCCATTCGGGTTATGCAATGCACTTGCGACCTTTCAACGTTGCATGGTAGATATTTTTCAAAGATGGTGGGTGAATACCTGGAGGTCTTTATAGATGATTTCTCCGTATTTGGGAATTCATTCAACCATTGTCTTAGCAACTTGGAGAAGACCTTGAAGTGATGTATCGAGGTCAAAGTAGTTTTAAGTTGGGAAAAGTGCAATTTCATGGTTTAGGAAGGGATTATCCTTGGTCACATCATCTTGCGTAGGGACATTGAAGTGGATTGACCTAAGGTTGATTTAATTTCCAAACTTCCACCCCCTAGCTCGGTCAAGAAAATCCTATCCTTCCTAGGACATGTTGGCTTCTATTTAAGGTTCATTAAGGATTTTTCGAAACTTTCTAAGCCCTTGACTGACCTTCTAGCCAACGACGCCCTTTTTCACAAGACACCTGATTGCATCAAGGCTTACAACACCCTTAGGGAAACAATCTCCATTGCAGTTGTTTTACAACCCCTAGATTGGTCCCAGGACTTTGAGATAATGTGTGATGCATCAGATTTTGCCATCGGCACAATCCTAGGACAAAGAAGAGAGAAGAAACCTGTGGTGATCTACTACGCGAGCAAAACGTTGGATGAGACTCAACGGAATTACACCATCACAGAAAAAGAACTACTCACCGTAGTCTTTGGGTTAGAAAAGTTCCGATCATACCTTCTGGGATCCCACGTGACGGTTTACACTGACCATTCGGCTATCCGGCATTTATTGGCCAAAAAGGATGCTAAACCCAGGCTCATTCGATGGATCTTGCTCTTGCAGGAATTTGACCTGGAAATACGTGATAAAGCCAGGTCCAAGAACGTCATAGCCGATCACCTGTCCAGACTTCACCCAGACCACATTGGACCCTCATTACCCCTGACTGACACCTTCCCTGATGAACAACTTCTAGCCGTGCAAGGAAGAAAGCTACCCTGGTATGCAGACTTAGTGAACTATCTGGTGGTAGGACAAACTCTGCACGGCTGGTCTAGACAGTAACGGGATAAGTTCTTGGCTGGAGCCAAGCACTATTTCTGGGATGATCCTATGCTGTTTAGACTCTATGCTGACCAAATCATTGGGAGGTGTATTCCTGAAGAGGAAGTCCAAAGTGTGCTATCCTTTTGTCACGACCAAGCCTGTGGTGGCCACTTCTCTGGGAAGCAAACGGCTGCAAAGGTTTTGCAGTCCGAATTTTACTGGCCATCGTTATTCAAGGATGCACACAGCTTCGCTAGGACTTGCTCTCGGTGCCAGACATTAGGGACTATGACTAGAAAGGATATGATGCCCCTTCAGCCTATTCTGACTGTCGAAATTTTTGATGTTTGGGGCATCGATTTTATGGGTCCCTTCCCACCATCCAATGGCTACGAGTACATATTAGTCTCAATGGACTATGTCTCAAAATGGATTGAAGCCGTAGCCACCCAAAGATGTGACCATAAGGCTATCATGGACTTTGTTAAGCAAAACATCTTCTCTCGGTTTGGATACCGAAAGCCATGATCAGTGATGGTGGGAGTCACTTTATTCATGCCTAATTCCGTGCCTTAGAAAATACGGGGTTACTCACTGCATTGTCCCCCGTATCACCAGCAAGCAAATGGGCAAATTGAGGTCTCTAATAGGCAGATCAAGAATATTCTACAAAAGACTGTGAGACCTGACCGGAAGGATTGGTCCACACGATTAGATGATGCCCTTTGGGCATACAAGACCGCTTTTAAGACCCCGATAGGCATGTTGCCTTATCGATTGGTATTTGGCAAAGCTTGCCACCTTCTGGTTGAGTTGGAACATCGGGCATATTGGGCTGTGAAGCAGTGCAATATGGACTCCCAGTTGGCCGGAGCTCAAAGGATACTCCAACTCTTCGAGCTCGAGGAAATCCGTCGGGACGCCTATGAGAACAGTCGACTTTACAAAGAAAAGATGAAAGTTGTCCACGATAGACACATCCACAGGAAAACCTTCGAGCCCAATCAACAAGTCTAGCTTTTTGATGCAAGACTTTAAACTTTTCCCTAGGAAGCTGAGATCAAAGTGGACAGGACCATATAAGGTGGTCAAACCTTATCCTAATGGGGCAGTTGAAATTGTAGATCCTAACACTGGGCAAACCGTCACAGTAAATGGCCAGAGATTAAAACATTACCTTGCCTAGGTTCTCCCAAAGGAAGTAGTCACCCTCATTGAGGGTTGACACGGAGCTTCGCCCAGCTGAAGGCAATAAACTCAGCGCTTCCTGGGAGGCAACCCAGAAAATTCAGACTAATCAGGTACACGACAGCACTCAGGTGATTTCTTTCTGTACCCCCTTGCATATATTTATTTGCTAATGAGGACATTGTCCAACTTAAGCACGGGAGGGTGGTAATTTGCATTCTCTGAGTTTATATTATCAGCCTGAATTATATATATATATATATATAATTAGGAAGGAAAACTTAGGCATTAGGACTTGTCAACTCTGGGAAATAATATGAGAAGAATCGGAACACTTAGACTTTTTAGGCCTTCAAGCTTAATCAGCCCTGGCGTCCACTAAAATGTGGATTTAGTCCCGAATCCTTGCAACCTTAATTTACATTAATCTAATCAATAAAGTAGGGTGATAAGTATAGGACTTATCAACCTGCCCTTTGACTCGGAGGGACTTTTAGTCTAAGCATTTGCACACATTTTTGCATGGACTCACTCCTCGGAGATTCTAACAAAAATTGGGTAGCTAATGAACCTTCTAGGGTGGTATGGCTGGCAAGTTGTTGTGGGTAACAGCCCATTGCCCGGTTGTCCAGAGCCCAGCCACATGACCATTCTCTTTTATTGCCTCTAGGCAAATCTTAGATCAGGGAAGCCACCTATTGAAACAAAAAAGGGAGAAATAGAAAAAAATAGCAAAAAGAAGAAAAAGAAAAAGAAAATAAGCCACACTTCATCGCACGAGTATGGCTGGCAAGTGGTCGTGGGTAATAGCCCATTGGCCGGTTGTCCAGAACCCAGCTCACTAAATGCTCGAAAAAGCCCAAAACATTTAAGGAAGAAGCGGGGAAGTACAGCAATCTGGGGAGATATACACTGGAAGCACCCTTGTGTTGACCCCACACAAAATTAAAAGTAAGGAGAAGCTACCGATTGGATAGATACACCTTTAGGCAAGCATTTTATTTTTCAATCACCTAGGACGTAGAAACCCGAAGTCTGTTCTAATTACCATTGGGTGAGTCTATCACAATCTTCACACCAAGATGCTTAGTGCTTAAAGTCTTTTTCGAGTTATGGGTGGGTTGGGTAGCTGTAAAAAGTTACCTACACACTCTCAACTCCAAAAATCCAAAAAAATTAGAAAAGGAATAAAATATATGTATATATATATATTCTTTAAAGCGAGGAATTTGGCGGTTTGCATTTTGGCACACTTGTTCGGCACGTAATTCGCATTTTAAAAGTTGTTTAGTTGTAGTATAACTTGAAAATATGTCGACAAATAAATTTATAAAACTCCGGTGAGTACCGGGTTGTTCACAGGGAGGCAATCTCGATTTTTTTTGCAGAAGTGTTTCAATAAAACTAATTCTAACTATATATATATGTCTATATATATGTATAAAGCAGATATTCAAAGAATCAGAATTTTATTGCAATTAGATAAAGTTTTTCACAGTAGAAAATGCTAATAGAGACAAATAGATAGATAGAAAGAGAAAGAGAAGAAAGTGGCAGAGAAATGACACTGCTTGTGGGATGCTTGTGCTAGGTGCGATAGCACCTTAGATCCAGAGCTCCGGGATGAAGTTGCAGAGGGACGGAGAATTGCAAAGAAGACGGTAGAACTGATCTAGAGTTGATGGGAGAGAGAGATTCTTAGTTGATGCCTTCAACTGGGGGGCCCTGGGCCTTCTTTTATAGTTTTGATGGAGGGAAAAAAGGGTATTTTAACCCTTAATTCTGTGCAACAACCCTTTGGCTAATCAGATTCGTTGATCGGGAGATCAACGACTCTAATTTGGCCTCAAAATAGCCTTCAAAAAGCGTTCTACGCTCGGATTTGCTCTGGTGGTGACACATGGCATGCCGCACATCGTCGATTCTCCATTACACGTCTCTGGATCCTCCTTGCCTGCACCTTCATCTTTTCCTTCTCGCCGCTCAAGCCTTAATCACACCTTAA
This sequence comes from Thalassia testudinum, assembly GCA_037157565.1. NCBI lineage: Eukaryota > Viridiplantae > Streptophyta > Magnoliopsida > Alismatales > Hydrocharitaceae > Thalassia > Thalassia testudinum. The sequence goes on along the minus strand of JAZHRO010000051.1, from coordinate 36,874,984 downwards.
CATTAGCCGTCCGATCGTAACGAGCGCTGCTGTCTTAGCATTGAAGCAACTGCGTGAGATCATGCGTACCCGCTACGTGCTTTGATCGCGCCACGTCGCCGTGCTTCAGCACGTCCAATTGCGTGCAATTGCGCCCGCGTGCGCTTGCTTCAATTTTGCGTAGTGCAGGGCTGGAACCCGCACCCCCCACAAGCATACGCGCGCCCGAGCCACTGCGCTACGCAAACCTTTTCTTATATATACTTTATTTGTATTTATGCTTATCCAGTCTGGGCGGGCGACGTGGCACGCTCGTGGCCATTAAATGAATATCCAAAGGCCCATAGCGTGCGGTGCAGCCTTCCTAGATGGGGCAGTGGTGAGGGAGCGATTGTGATGGCACCACGTGGCGCCATCATGGTCGTCCATCTTATTTTCTTTGTATCTGGTGCTGTAGACCTCCGATCGAATTGATTTTTGCACTGTTGGACTGCGATCGTCGATCCGAATTTATCCGTGTGGTTGGATTCTTCATCTGAGGCTTAGATCTTTGTCCTTTGGCTCTATCATCTCTATTCTTTTATGGACTACACACGATGCTCTGGTTGTCTAATCGGGACGATTTCGGAAACGTTGGACTTCCGTCGTCGTTCTGATCAAATTTGTCTAGTCTGATCTGACATCAGCGGCTTTGAATCATCTACGATTAAAATCATCTCTCTTTTAGGTCATAAAATGAGGATATTATCTATATGACTAATAAACTGACTAGTATGCGAATTACGATGCTTATGCACGCATTGACTTGAAGTTATGCTAGAATCTAGCTCAATTAAGGTGTTTTAGGTTGCATGATTGTGGTGCAATCAACACACGGGCACTGTTTAATCTCTATGGATTAGGCTCTTAGTATATGTTTCCTCCCGTTGACAAGCAACATGTGTCTAAGCAATCAATTCCTAATTCCGACTAAAAGTAATGGCTAGGATAAACCTTGCTAGGGACTAGCAAGGGATGAGCATGGAGGTATGATAACTCTGCATTTAATGATGATAATTCCATCAACTAGAGTTTATTTTAGGGGTATATGTGTACTAATAACATACCATGATGGGTATTGGAGCACTGCATGCATTGCGAATTAAGATTACTTATAAATCAATGTTTAATGGCCATATGTACAAGTGCATATTGAAACAGGCCTCAGATGAGTAATCAGACTGCACGGATGGATTCAGATCAACGAATGAAGTCTAACGGACTCGAAATCACTTAAATCCGACATCCGGAGCTTCCCCAACAAGCCCAAGAAGTTATGGCCGTTTATATAATGATCAACAACCTACAATCGGCCATGTGGTGCCTGCACCAGCCTCCCTCGTGCACCAACACAACTGCAGCTCCTCCATCGTGAAATCTTGATTGTTGGATTTCCATCCAATGGCCGATCGCACCTGCACTTGACTTTGCCTTCGCAACTAATCGCGAAGGCAGCTGTTGAATGTCGGAAGACTACGCTATCGGAGTTGGTTTTGAAAGCCTGTCATTGTAGTTCAAGTAGCGAAGAACTCGGGTTCAACAAATAAAATTTATATTGGAAAAGAAATCTCAGGTCGAACTCAAGGAGGCTAAGTTGATCAAAATTCACAATTATATTTTTTTATTTTTTTGTTTAAAAAGTGGATTAATTACAATGAAATGGAATCAATATAAACAATAAGAGAGAGAGAGGGAAAACATTCACTTGATATTGCAAAATGTTGTTACAACTAAGAAAGCGAGAAAAGATTACACTAGAAAAAGAGAAATTATTACAACTAGAAAGTAGGAAAATTCTATTCTAGAAAGCAGGAAAAAGGAATGGGAGAAAGAAGTTATCCTCCTCAACGGAACATGAGTTCTCCTTTCTCTCTAGAGTTCTCCTTTCTCTCCTCAGGTTCTTCAGGATTCGGTAAATCAGGACAGTGTGGTTGTGGATCTTGAGTTTGTTTACCACTCCTCAAGGTAACAGAATTTGCGGATGCATACCAGTTTGGGTTTTGGGAAGGGTTAGGAAAGATTGGAGGGGCTTCATTATCCAAGAACCGTTGATTTGCAGAAGAAGAAGAAGAGGAAGGACCCTGCTCAACCACCTGAGCATGTGCTTGTGGGTTCCTTTGATTTCCGTACCCATGGGCTTGATTACCCGGATTCAGGATATTTCGTGGGTTGGGTTCAGGTTGAGATGGTAGAGATCTGGGTTGACGAGAATTAGCTATGAGCCCAGATTGCAAGTTGTCCAGCGAAGTTTTCATTTACTGCATGAGCTGGAGCATGGATCCTTATACCTCTACCATTTGTCGGTTCAAATCAGCCTGCCCTATGGGTTGACAGGCATTCCAAGCTGGCTGATTGACCTGATTCGGGGGCAACTAAGTATAAACATGACCTTGACCCATTGGTCGTTGCGGCTCATAATTGCTGGGTCGGAATTGGGTCTGTTGCATCGGGTTTTTCCAGGAGAAGTTAGGGTGGTTTCTGCAACCTGGATTATAAGCATTGGAGTAGGGGTTGGATCTAACATTCTCTTGTATAGCACAAACATCCTCATAGGGTGAGGATGGAGAAAAAGAAAGGGAAGGATCAGAGAAACTGGGATCAAAGGCCCCAGTTTTGAACTCGTGGGGTTTCGAATAATGCTGGCTCGCAGGTTGAGCCACATCAAGTTGATTCACGAACTCCCGTCCAGAAGGAGCTCGCGACGAATGGAATCCCGAATTCTAGGATTGAGTGGATCGAGAGTTATTCATTGAATTTTCAGCCATCCACTCCTCCATTCTCTTAGCAACCAAGTCCACCTTATCAAGTTTATTGCAAATCAATTCCATATCGAATGAATGAGAGTCATGGACTTCATTAACATTCGATCTGGGCTACTGGGACCGGTTAAAAGTATCCATGGAGGCATGATTGATCGAATTCTCGCTCATCTCCTCAAACAAATCGTGTGCGCTATCTGCGTCTTTGTTGAGGAAATTGCCTCCGCAAGAAGTGTCCACGTGATTTCTGAGTTGCTCAGTCAACCCGTGGTAGAAGATCTACACGAGTTGCCATTTTGGCACCTCGTGGTGTGGACACCTCCGCAATAGGTCTTGGAATTGCTCTAGGCAACATGAAACTGCTCCCACGACCGCTGGGTAAAGGTAGTGATTGCCCGTATGAAAGCATTGGTACGTCCAACAGGGAAGAATTTCTTCAAAAAGGCCGATTTCAACTCATTCCAAGTTGCAATTGGTCTTCTTATAGTCCTGTACCAATGAGCGGCTTTATCCCTAAGAGAGTGGGGGAAGAGCCTTATGATCATTTGCTCCTCATTCACGTTTCGCGCCTTAGTGGTCTGGACCAAAGTGGTTAAGTCCTCCAAGTGCTGAAACGGGTCTTCACTGTCAAGCCCATGGAAATGTTTGATCAGGCTTAACACCTGGGGCTTGATTTTTACGTCTCCGGCAGGAATCTGGATGCCAGGACGTTCCTCGTAATTTGAAGGATCATAAAAATCCTTCAAGGGCTGAGCGCCCTGCATTCTCTGGAACCATTCTTGCATTCTCTGCATTTGTTCCAGCTGCCTTTGAAATACCTCCTATGGATCTTGAGGCAGAGGAGGCTATTGATCGGTCATGGGATCAATTTGGCCAAAATCCAATCTACGCCTCCTAGAATACTCTAGTGGTCCTTCCAATCGGGGATTCAATGACCTTCTTCCCAGCATAAACTAGGAAAAGGTCGGAAGAACTGGGGATAAGAACCCTGCAGCACAACAAAACAAGCTTGTCCTTAAGTGGGGTAGCCTAAGGATCTACAGACTCCCAGAACCCGCCTTAAGATTATAAACGATTTACTCTACTTGTGTCTGCTCAATCCAACTAGTTAGAAGGAGGGACTAGGGAGAAGGTTCTTCCTTCGGCTTGTACCTCCGGTTCCTAGTGTACCCCCCAGCCGTGGTCGTTTGACGCTACTCCCCTAACTAGACATCAGATTGATCAGTACAAGGTTAATCGTAAACAATCTCAGACTAGGCCCCGAAGAGCGAATCAATCCTTAAGACCAACGTCTACTCGATTTTATTGAGGCCTGGGATTGTAGTGCTTATGGAATGTGGTGGGCTCTTAAAATCGGTTGTGCCCTTAATGATCAATTGAGTATGTGTAAGTGCGTGCACAACCAGGGTTTTCAAGCAAAATTATTTGTGATGAGTAGATTTTAATATTCAAATCTTGCTTAAGTAGCTTTTAGGGTTTAGAATTAGGTTGATTTCAATCAAGTTTGAGGCAAATCAGGTTTTCAAGTATGGGTGAAGATTGCTTTCCTTTTAAAATTAGAAATCAAGTGGAGTACCTAGTATGAGCTTAGATTGAAAACCCTAAGAGGAAGCTACTTGGTGAGTTGGTTTTAGGTTGAGTGGTGCGGCCCAAACAACTCAAACAATTGGCCACAATTGCACCACTAGGTTAGGCGCACAGAAATGATTAACCTAGAATGATTTCTACTCTTTTATGTGTTGATTTGTGTGTACCGGATCCATAGATCAGAATCCGATTGAGTAGAAGAAAATCTATTAGGTTAAGTGCCTTGAATGTGGGTGTATGTTGTGTGTATGTTGAATTACCCCACAAAATTATCTTTTTATTTTTTATATGCGAGGGTGAAATGAGAGTGTGAGTGGAAATCCAAACAACCAAACTAATCCTAAGATTTATGCAAACACCTAGGTTAATTGGAATTTGAATTTAATGTGATGAAATGAAATCTATGGAGGGGGAAGAATGGGGAGCACTTACAGTCGTCTTCAACTGCACTTTACTCCGATCTACCGCTTGATGATTCCCTGATAGAGGTATCTGCAAAACAATAGACACGAGAGAAAGCAAGTTAAAAGACAGTAAAGTGCGTGAAATGTGAAAAGAAGATCGTAAAATCGTTGCCTCCTCGGCAACGACGCCAAAATGTTGAACGTCGGAAGACTACGCTATCGGAGTTGGTTTTGAAAACTTGTCGTTGTAGTTCAAGTAGCGAAGAATTCAGGTTCAATAAATAAAATTTATACCGAAAAAGAAATCCTGGGTCGAACTCAGGAAGGCTAAATCGATCAAAATTCATAATTATATATTTTTGTGTTTTTATTTAAAAAGTGCAGTAATTACAATGAAATGGAATCAATATAAACAATAAGAGAGAAAGGAAAAACATTCACTTGATATTGCAAAATGTTGTTACAACTAAGAAAGCGAGAAAATATTACACCAGAAAATGAGAAATTATTACAACTAGAAAGCAGGAAAACTCTATTCTAGAAAGCAGGAAAAAAGAATACGAGAGTGAAGTTATCCTCCTCGACGATCGATTGGAGGACGAGCCGGACGAGGCAATGCCTGGAAGATGAGGAACTGAGCGGGAAGAAGGTGGTTAGGAGGAACGGGAATGAGGTAGCACGTCGTTGTCGTCGTGGGATCCGCTTCAGGAATGGGGGCGAAAAATTGATTTTAGCTCTTGAGGAGCATCCTGGGTGTGGGACAAGCTTGTCTTGAGCTTTGAAGTGGGAGAGAAGGAAGGGATGAGAAATTCGTATGGAGGGAGACTCCTTTTATAGTTGCAAGGAGTAGGGGCATTTTGGATATTTTAATTTCAAAAACATTAATATGGGACCTTTAGTGATGGACTTAAACGTCACTAAAGGTTCATCGTGGGTGACGTGTGCGCGCGTCGCGCGCGCCCGCTCTTCTTCTCCACCCAAAACATATGCGCACGTACGTGCGCTCATAGCCGTTCGTTTAAGAGATCGGACGGCTAAGAGCAGCTATGCCCGCGCTGCGTGCCCGCATGCGATCACGTGTAAGCGCCGCGCATTTGATCGTGCGTGGACGCTATCGCTCACTCCTCGCTGTCCGATCTTCATCGCGTGACCTCGCTTGCTCGCTTGCTCCACGCCTGCTCTTCAATTTGAGGCGCAGCGCGACTCGAACGTGCGTCCTTCGCTTGCGAAGGGGTGCTCGGCTGCTGCGCTATGCCTTCTCTTTAGGCAAACGAGCACTTTCATGCATGCAGCTTCGCGGTCGTTGGATCTGCATTCAATGGTCGAGATCAAGTGAGCGGGTGAAGAAGGAAGGCTGCGGCTGATGTTGGGCAGCTATGATGGCACCACGTGGCGCCATCTAAGCCGTCCATCTTCTGAGTGATGTAGATGGTGCCATGGGTGTCGGATTGGACCGATTTTCATGCCGTTAGGTTGCGATCGTTGATCCGAACCCATTCGTGCAGTCGGATTTGCCATCTGAGGTGCGGATTAACACCATCTTGGCCCTTGCTCTTTAAGGTTCCTTGGTCTCTATCTGGTGCTACGGATATCCGATTAAGGCAATCTTGGAGTCGTTGAACTCTAATCGTCTCCCTGATCAGATTCGTACGGTTGGATCTTCAATCCAAGGCCCTAATAAAAAATTACCCTGTCCCTGACCATAAAAAGGAGATAATTACTATACAATTTATATACTATACTATACAATGTATGATTATGCATGTTATGCACTATTTACAATGTATGATGCTAATGTGACACTAAGAACATGCATTAATAGACATTTTAGGTTAATCAGATGTATGCACATCAGCAGTGCAGCAGAGAACGCCTCGGCCTTGCAAGCAGCGACGAGCATTCACCCCCGCTGCGCCCCAAATTGCGATATCGCTCGCATCGCAATCGATTTAGACTTCCTGAGCACCATCGAATGGCTTTAAGGTAGATTATGTGGCACGCTCTCACGTGCATGATGCGAACGTGCGCAGGTGCGTGCTCAAAGCTCACAGCATGATCTGAACCAGCGCTCAGGGTGCGATCTCAGCCGTCTGATCTTTGATCGGATGACCCACGTTATGCGCACACGGATCGCACGGGGGAAGAAGCACGCACGCTTGCTTGGACTGGTGGGCGAGGGGCTTCACCGACACGTCTGGAGTGGGTTTAGCGATGTCCCGGACGTCGCTAAAACCCTTAGTTTGGAAACCCCTTCTTCTCTATATAAACCTCCTCAGCCACCCCATTCAGAGGCATTCAATTCACACACTCTCCATGCAATACTAGCCCTCTCCTAGCTCCACCAAGCATCCCATATCCGCCTCAAAGTTGTCGAGCCACCGACGGAGCCCCCCTCCACCGCCGTGGTTGTCTCGCCTCCTCCTTGCACTCTCTTTACTTTAGTTTTATGTTGCACTTGTTTAAGCTTTCATCTATTGTTATAGTTGTAAACAAACTCTAATTGCATGATATATGTTGATGTTGTTTCGTATATCATAGCTCATATCCTCTTAGAATGATTGTCATGTTTTAAACACGTTCTCTAACACTACTCTCTCTCTCTTGTTTTCTCGCAAGCAAGCAAACCAAACATTCCTGTGACAACTAAAGCAACAAACTAATTCTATTTCACACCTCCTCGTGTTCGACACTTGGACTCACCAAATCCACATCTTAAATTAAAATCGATGTTGTGAACGCATGCTACAATGACATAATTAAACCAACGTGTTCCACGCACATCACATATTTGCCACCTTCTATGGAGTTAATCATCACAAAAAAATAGTTATTTTTGACAATGCCTTACTAATGAACAAGTCAAAGTATTCTGTTGAATGGATGTTTAATATGTTTTTTGAAGTAGTTGGCACTCACCCATTTTCTATTGTAACCGATCAAGATCCTTCTATTACTGTTGTTATTGCTTCATGTTTTCCCAATACAGTTCATAGATTTTGTGTTTGGCACATTGTAAATAAGTTTAGCTCAAAAATTGGCTTCTCAGATTCTGGTGGTGCTGCAATTTCCGAGCTAAGTGATTTGATTTAGCGTTGTAGAAATCCAAATGATTTTGACAATGGTTAGATTTGCATAATAGAGAAGTATGATCTCGTTGAGAATAAATGGTTGAAGTGCATTTTTGAAATAAGGAAAAATTGGGTACCTGCTTATATGTCCAAACGTTTCTTTGCTGGATTGAAGACTACCCAAAGGAGTGAGAGTATTCATGCCTTTCTTGGTAGTTCCATAACAAAGCAGAACACGTTATATGAATTCATCTGTCGCTTCCAATCAATGCTAATTAGGATAAGAGAAATTGAAAATGAGATGGACAATGATTCATTGATGAGGAGAACGTTTTTTGAAAATTCATGGGATCTTGAGAGGCATGTTGCCAGTATTTACACAAAGATGGTGTTCTATGAAGTGTAGAAGGAAATTACCACTTCTTTATTATTGAATGTTGTCGACATATCTGTTGTCGAACCTCGGTCAAGGTTCAAGACCATCACTATTGGAGATTTGGTTGAAGTACATGAAATTACTTACTGTAATGAAGGTGTTTATCGATGCCAATGCAGGTTAATGGATTTTGCTGGTATTCCTGGTAGTCATATCTTTGCAATACTGAAAAGCTTAAATGTATGTGTCCTTGACGAGTCATACATTCTACCAAGGTGGAAAAGCAACATCGAGAAGTCTGGTTATTATCCCATATACAAGATTTCATCACACAACAATGATGCAAAGCAGTTGCAGCTAATGTGTTCAAATCTCGTCAATGAAGCCATTAAATATAATGATACATTTGATATGGCTTAGGAGCTGGTTAGGTCTGCAATTTCAACTATTCAAGATATGGTTAAGTTGGAGATTTCACTTGACAACGAGCCAGAACCTCATGTTATAAATACACCACATCAAGGATCTTTAAGGATTGGTGAACCCAAGATGGCCAAGACAAAAGGCAGCGGCAAAAGTGGCAGGCCAAAGTTTGGTGGTTGTCCTTTGAAGTCAACGATTGAGAAGAAGCAAATTAGGGGCCGTCAATGCAAGTATTGTTTGAAATTTAATGTTGGGCATGACTCTAGAAATTGTCCTATTAAACTTTCAAATGCTAACCCAACAATATATAGGTATTTTTTTTCCTTTTTGATTTTACCTCAAATTTTACACATTGAATGTTTGTGTATTGCTCTAATTGTGTTTTAAATCCTTTATAATTGCAGGACTGAAGAAAACCCTCAAGACATTAGTTCTGATAGTGCCTGATTATTTATTGCGCGTTGCTTGGTCATTACAGCTCAGTTGAAGATTATTTTCAATGATGTTACATCTCATTGAAGATGTATTTTTGTTCTTTACAGTTTGATAAATGTAGTTGTCATTGTAATTGTTACTATAAGTTCAATCACTTATCATGTTCTAGTGACAATATTCATCATTTGAATCAGTCTCATAATTTGATCTTTTATATTGATCAACATTGTGTAATGGGATGTTCTCCTACATTTGTTTCATGTTTTGACACTGAATTACATCATTGTTAGACATGCTTATTGATCAATCACGTTCTTTTATTTATTTGTGAATAACATATTTAAATTTTCGTATCTTACCTATATAATATTTTTTAACATATGTATCCCCTCGAAAAATATTTTGGTGAGAAAGGAAGAAACACACCAATCCATCCATCATATGAAAAAAAAAATCCATTGTAACAATGTAATACAATTATAGACATTGCAAGGATTTGAGATTCTATTGTTACGATGTATTACAATGTACCCATGAGTATATAATACAAGACTTTAGAAATGTTCTTTTGCAAGGGTAAAAAATAGCATGGAAACCTGTAATATAAATTTTATGAGTATGTAATACAACCATTCAGTAATATTCACTTCACAACCGTAAATAACACCATGGAAACATTGTAATATAAATTGTTACTATAAGTTCCATCACTTATCATGTTCTAGTAACTATATTCAACAATTGAATCTTTCTCATATTTTGATCTTTTATACTGATCAACATTGTGTAATGGGATGTTCTCGTGCATTTGTTTCTAGTTTTGACACTGTATTACATCTATCGATCAATCACGTTCTTATATTTATTTGTAAATAACATATTTAAATTTTCATATCTTACCTATATAATATTTTTTAACATATGTATCCCCTCAAAATATATATATTCGTGAGAAAGAAACACACCAATCCATACATCGCATGAAAAAAAAATTCATTGTAACAATGTAATACAATTGCAGACATTGCAAAGATTTGAAATTCTAGTGTTATGATGTATGACAATATACCTATGAGCATGTAATACAAGACTTTAGAAATGTTCTTTTGCAAGGGTAAAAAAATAGCATGGAAATGTGTAATACAAATTTTATGAGTATGTAATACAACCGCTCAGTAATATTCACTTCACAACCCAAATAACACCATGGAAACATTGTAATACAAGTTGTATAAGTATATAATACAAGCTATCAAAAATGTTCATTGCACAGCACGTAAATAACTCCATTCCTACGGTGTAATACATTATATCTCCAAAGCACCTTTCATATTGTTCTGGAACATCCACTAAACTAATGTTAATGTCAGCATTTCACATACTCAACATTCCAAAATATCAAAAAGAAATTCTGAAATAATTTATACACGAGCGAGTTCTATATCTTCTATAACAAAAGATCTTTAAAATGTCTGCATTGTCCACTTCAAAAACTAATCATATGTACATCCATTGATATCTGAAGTTCTCTAAGTTGATCATCTCCTTACCTCCGTGAGGTAATTGTAGATTAGCATTTCATTTTGTTCACTGCTACATTGAAGCAGTATAGTTGCTATTTGTGCTCTAAATTTCCTGATATCGACATGTGTGAAGACGATTTCCTGACCTTCACATATGTAATCCATATATTTTAGCAAGTAAATACCACAGTCGATACTCGTTTCTGGCTACAACAGGACATCCTTTACAAAGGTCATCTTCCATGTCCTTGTATTTATATTTGGTAGCACGAAATACTTTGAAGCAATATCTTTCTGTAAGACATTTTTATGGATTTATTGTTAATACATGGAGTAACAACTTTATATTCTATTATACTATAAGTTTATAATTTTAAACCTATACATTCTTAAAGTGTACGTACCCATTGGATACCCTCAACCTTGCTTCGCCTGTCATACCCCATGGAGTCGTACACAAGCAATTTGCATCTTTCAAAGCAAGCCACAAGAAGAATCCAATGTCGTGGAAGATGCACGGGGAAGAATGCCTCCTTTAGGTTCCCTGATGTGATTGGCCTTGCTTCAAAAATTTGATGGAGTGATTTTTGCTCAGTTTTTGTCAACCTTGCTGCCCTATTTTTTATCAAGCTCTGTATAATATCATTTCATAAGAATTACAAATGTTACAAGCAAGGTAAGACATATAATTAAAACTACATCTTGCTTACCATGATGGTCAAAGATGCGAAAATGTATGGTTCTTCTCCTCTACTTATTGTGGAATATTTGAAGAACAAGAAGTCCATGTAAGTGTCTATTATCTTCACGTTTACGAAAAATGATTAGTTAATGCTGTTCTATTCAATTTTTTATAAGCATAGATGTTTAAATGTGGTTTTAATTGCATACTGTATCTTTGACCATTCCACCATAGAGAAGGTTGTGAATATGCTGCCCGACGCAATAGTTGTCCAATAGTGTATGGTAGTTCTTCCGTAAATTGTTAACATTGTTAGCAACATTTTGTTGAATAACCTATTTAATATAATTTCAAACAACGAAACATAGAATGTCTTACTTGTTAGCTAGATCACGCAAGAAGGATTGTATAATATTGTTTTCTTCCTCTGTCACATGATCACATCCCTCGTAGTCATCACGGGGGTCACATAGGCACTGCAAAATATTGTTACATTGCATTTTACATATCACATATGTCATAGACAACATTAAAATGAATGGTATGTATGTAATGAATTCTTACAGCATCGCTATTCACGTCATTGTTCGCAAGTAATGTATTTCTTTTTTCTTGGGTCACCTTTTCACCACAAGGTTTTCCCTCTTGAGTAGCATTTTGTTGGATTTCTACTTCATGTTGCACTACTCTCTCCTTTTTCTTCTTCCTTTTTAGATTCAATGTTTACTCCACCTTGTCCTATGAGTTTTTGATTTTCTTCATCTAAATTTTTTGCAACATCATCCAAGCAGCTTGTTTCTCTTGCCTTTCGCATCATCTTTCGTTCTTTGATCCTCTCTACCATAGAACTTGGTGTTCTCTTCCTCTTCTTCCTCTTCCCTTTGATTTGTCCACCTTCAGATCCCTCTCCAGTCTCAATGGTTGATTCTGTCTTGCATGTGGTTTATGTACCCATGCTGCATTCCAATGGTTTAGCACGGTTCTCCTCTTCATTTGCCTCATCAGCACATTCCTTTGCATTTTTAGAATTCTCTTCAACCCTTTCTTCTTGCTGGGTTAGTCCCAAATCAAATGTTGGTGCATCAAAACTATCCACATTGTTCAACGATTTGTTCATGGTGGCTGTTGTTGGAGTGTTATTGTTCAAACACTCAAATTCTGTTTGGACACCAACATGTTGGACATTTTCCTTCCTAATTTCCTCCTTTTTCTTCAGCTCCTCGTTCTCCTTCTTCAACTTAGCAATTTCATCCTTGAACTCCTCAATGGTCTTCTTGTATTCCATGTTAAGTTCATTCAACTTATTCTTTTCTTCAATGCAGGCAATAGCCATGCATTTCTTACGATTTCCATTTCCATCATGTCCAATGGTTGTGAAACTACTGACATCTATTTTTAGTTGAACCACGTCCACTATCTCGTCAAGAATTTGTGTTGGCCTCCTTGTTACAAAGCCCTTGGCCTCAAATGTTTCGAGGGAGAATATAAGGTCATTAGCTCCAACACAAAACATCTTATTCTTTTCGGGCGACAACTTTATACATATCTGCATTGGGGCCAGTTTATATTACACATGTACGATAATTCCATCACAAAAATATGAATTTGGTTGAAGTATTTACCATCGATGGCTCGATACGTTCCATGCCCTTTCTCCTCAAAATTCCTATCCTAGTCCACTTCCTCAATCTTAGGCACAAATCTCGATTGATGTAGGAAGCTTTGTAGCAATGCTCTAGCACCCAAACCTGCGTTTCAAATATTTTATATTTTTACATTCATATTATACAAAATCTTTGTTTAGCAATGAACATCTGAGGTTAAACTTACATATAAACAAGCAACACAGCCATTTAAGTAACAAAGGCTCTCACCAACACCCGTTTGCTTCATTGAGGCTATCTTCCTTGACATTTTTGTTAACTCGCTTTGATCGTGTTTGAAAATGGAATGCTTCATAGTACAATTGATTAAAGTGAGATTAACATTTACGATTTATATAACTCGAAATGAAAGTATTATGAGTTCGTTCGCTAGGAGCAAGCTAACGCGTGAAAATCACTATCTAAATTATGTACATTTGAACCTGTACTAAATGTGAATTTTCAAAATAAACAAATTCAATTTTTGCACTTGGTTTTATGAATCAAGATATGAACCTAAACTCTCATGCGAAAAATTATTCAATGCTCAATAATATAAATCAATCAAGTGTGAAAGCAATTAAGCACTAAATATTGAGTTATCAAGAATGTTTGAGCAGGTAATTGCAATAAAAACTTATTTAGAATCAAAATGTGAGTCAATCAACAAAAAGCACAAATTAGTCCCTGTAATATCACGTTTGGGTCCCTGATAAATTACACTTTAGTCCCTACAGAATGTTTTCTCTTTCAAGTCTGCCCTCGGCACCATCAGCAGCTTAAGCTCCTTCTCCACATTGATGGAGTTTGTTGATGCTAGCCTAAGTGAGGTCAGCCAGGAGATCTGGTCATTGGATGGGGCTTGCAAGAGCTGAAGGTGGTCATATGGAGATTGCTGACTTGATGGTGGCTTCTAATTGTCGATTGGAGTAGCTTTGATGACTGAAATGGAAAATGGTGGTCGCAGCTTCGGTGGAGGTTGAGAGAGGTTGTCGATGGATGAAACTCCCTGCTAAGTGTTGTGGAGTATTCAACGTGGCTTTGCAAAGATGCACGCAAAGCTTGGCCATACGAGGAGGGCAGAGGAAATGCGCCTACGTCAGAGAAGATGGGTGCTGCCGGTGGTGGTGGTTCGGTGCGAAAGGCATCGAAAATTCAAATCGAGGGGACAGGAAGCGTCGCCCGGACCTGTTGGAGGTGTTGGCGGTGGCTATTTGGAGCGAGGAGGTCAAAGGAGGGCCACCAAGGTCGGAGAAGGTGGTGGCTGTGGGTGGTGCTCGATGAGGGGCTCCGGCAAGAAATCGACCCAATAAACTTTGGGCTATTACTTGCAGAGGCGTGATAAAGGTCATGGGGTGGTCGATGATTAGTGTCTGCTGATGATGACACTGAAGCTTAGCCTTTTGTTTGTTCTTATTATAGTAATGTCGTTGTGGTACAGATAAAATAGCTACGGTTTGTCGTCATTGCCACTATTACAATTTTACTCAGAAATGTTTTTCTTCCGAGGTCGAACTCAGAGAGCTACTAGAATTCTAGAAGTACAATGCTTCTTTATTACAAAAATAAGAGAGAGAAAGAGAGGGAGAAGTAGATTTTGTTTCTTGGCTTTTCTTCTTTTCTTCTTTCTCTCTTTGCCTGTCTTCTTTTTCTCTTCTTTCTCTTCTCTTTTCTTTCTTCACAGTTCTTGATCTTCTTCAGTTCTTCTTCTTTCTTTATCTTCTTCTCTTTTCTTTCAGCTGCGGCACCTTTTCTTTTCTTTTTCTTCTTCTTTGTTTTGCCTGTAGAGCTTCATCCGTCGTCTGATTTCTCAATTAGACAGCTTAAGTGGTGTCTGCTACAGTGCTTCCTTTGTGCTTCTCCTTCTTCTTCTTCTGTAGTCTTCTTCTGCTTTGTTCCTTGGCCTTCTCCTTTTTTCTTCCTTCGGCCAAGTGTGTTCTTCTTCCCTCGAACCCTGTTCCTGCACAAAGAGCCAAACCTACCCTGTCCCTCTACCCGCACGTCTCTCTCTCTCTGTAAACCACTCACAGGACGCTCTCCCAGAACTGCGGGTAATTGGGTCGGATTTCGTGCTCGTGACCAGGCGCACCGGTGTGTGGGTGATGTGCGAGGTGTGCTCAAATAGGGTCGGGTCGGATCCAACCAGATCCGAGAGGTGAAACCGCGGACGAGGCGAGCGTGAGTAAGGTGAGGGACCTCACCCCAGTGCTTTCGGAGGCGACCAGTAGAAAACACAAAATCAACTTATACTACTACGGGGTTTGGTAAACTCACGATGTGGGACTATCCTCTACGCTCTTCTCGCGCGAGCCCGCAGGACGATTCCGCCTTGCTCTCTGCTCAGCTGCAGCCACTATCGGTGCCAAATGCTGAGGCAGAAGTCTCCACAGACTTCACCCCAACCTGCAGCACCTGGGATCCTGAAGCTGCAGGGCCTGGAGCTCGCCTCGAAGCTGCTTCAGTTGTCGTTAATGGCGGCTGGGGCTATGACCCTGTCAGACAGAAGCATGGCCTCTCGGCCTAATCAGACTAGCGGGGGACCTTCGCCGTGGCACGGTGAAGGTGGTTCGAGGTGCAGCAGGTCGTGGGGCGTCCTAGGCGTGTGTGCCTAGGTCATCCTGTGACCAGAGGTGTGGGTGTGTTCGGGGGAGCGATGAGAGGGTGTAGAGCGGCAGTGGGTGGGCAGAGGTTGTTCAGCGTGATGAGGCGGAGGTTACGTGAGGGTCGGCGAGGCATGTGGGGCTGCGGAGCGATGGGAGCGTCTCGCCAGAGGGTGGCCGGAGTAGAGGAAGGTGACGGTGGACAGGAGCGGTCGAGGGTTTAATCGAATGAAAGACAGTGAGGAAAAGAAAGAGGGGGAGATGGGGAATAGTTCTGACCTAATTACAGGGACGAAGGGGCCGGAGCAGGGCGGCAGTCATATCGACTGTCGCCAGAGAAGAAATACCCAGAGGGGGAGGGCGGCGGCGAGGAAGAGAGTGGGAGGACACGCGCTGGGTACGGCGCGACCCGGGAAGAGTAGGCGAAGGTGGCTCTGCTGCTGGTATTGCAGCAGAGCGACGAGACGGAGGAGGAGGAGCCGCCGGAGCTGGTGGGTTTCTGATGGAGTGGGAAGAGAGGAAAGGTGGGGGGTTTTCTCCGTCAGGACCAAGCTACCAGAGTCTGCTGGCGACGCTGGTCCTTATAAAGGCGGAGGCAGAGGCGGAGGGGTGGGCGCAGGGAGGCGACGTGCCTCCCTCGCCGGAGAGTGGTTGGAACTGCGACCCATACCTTCCGCGCGTTCACACGGAAGGTTTGGGCGAGGGCAGAGGTCATGGCGGTGTCCCTGCGACAGCAGACGTCGTAGGGAACACCCAGTTCAACTGGCAGGTGCCCTCCTTCACCTTGCGCGGTGCCATGCTTCGCGCAAAGTCGCCGGAGCATGGCGCTGCTCAGAGATTTGCAGGAGGGACCTGTATGCAAAGAACGACGAAGAACATAGGGGTCAAAATGCAAGGGTTTTGAAAGTTGAGGGTTAAAAAGTAATAGATGAGGACCAAAATGCAAAGTCGATCAAGAAGGTCTCCTCTTAGGTTCAAGTTTTTATGCATGACTAAATGGGACCTAAGGATTCTAATGGTGAATTTTATTTCTAGGTCAAACCTTGTTTGACTGGCCAATTTATGCAAAAACCCAAATTAAATCATTAATTGGGCATGGTTCTCAATGTAGGTCAAAATGGGTTTCCAAGGCCAAATTGAAGGTTCTAAACCCTAGAGATTGTTTTTATATGAATTTTAGAGGGTTTATTCAATTTTTACTCTGCCTCGAACCTCGTGAATTGAAGTGGGTTTATTTTAGGGTTACAGAATGTCATTTAATTCCTTGGAGTTGCTGTAGCCCTTATTGGATCAAATCATCTCACTTTCCTTCTTATTAGGTTAGTTTGACCTATGTTTGGATCCTGAGTTACCCTGTTTACTGATTGTGCTGGTGAAATTGCATTTTTACCCCTTATGACCTATTTTCTTTACAAAGTCAGAATTTTCTGAGTCAAGCCTTTCTATGAGTTATGTAGGAGCTTTTTCTCGCATATCTAAGTTAGATTGTGCTAGTTAGGGTTCATGATGAGGTTCTCATCAATGATGGAGGGCATCTCACGAAGCAGCATGGAGGACGTTGCCGGAGCTATGCCGGTTCATTCGCCATCCACGAGGAAGATGAAGGTGGCAAGGGTGATGTTGGTGTTGATTTTCAAACCTACAAGTCCTATTCTACCATATAAAGATCGAGGAAGAAGATTACCTATCTATGAGATGATGAGGGAGATGGAGAATGTCTGGCGTGGCTGGTCGGACGTTGAGGAGAGAGGGGAGTCCGGCGAGTGAGTTGGAGCGAAGAATGAGGCTAGTGGATTCAGCTTCAGTGATGGGAAGCTCGGTGAGGATTTGGGGAGGATATTCGCAGCCAATTTTGACGGAGAGGCATGAAGACGAAGGGAGGTTGAGGAGCTCCAATGGTCTCATTAATGGCTGCATTTGAGGATGAAGAAGGGGAGAGGTATGTATGCCAAATACACGACAAATCAAATCGCAAGGGCATGGCCTTACTTTAAAGGAGCTCGGCCGCGGAGAAGGATGCAATATTGCGGTCCAATCAAGATCACGATGGCGTGGCAAAAATGTACTTCGGTGACCACTTCGACTGAGGATCGCATCTTCCCTAGTTGGCGAAATGAGCTGGAAAAAGCACGAGGATGTGAAGGAATGATAGGTGTATCATCTTGCCAATTTTGGCGAGATTTCGCTGCGTGAATAGATCGCAATCCATGGCTGAAGTAGTGGCAAGAGAATTGATGTCGTTGCTGTTGGCAGGGACTAAAAAGTGAAGAAGATGAGGTTTTTAGGGGGCTTTTTGCAAGAGATTAATTTCTAAAGGTCCAAACTATAAACTTGGCCAAGATAAAGTCGGAATAAGTCCAAATTTTTATGGTAACTTAATCTGGACATGATAAATTTAATGGTGACTCCAATTTTATGTTTTGGTGATGTTTTCATGTTCAATTTATGTTTAGATCCAAAATGTATCAAAAACCCGCCTAGGTCCTTATTTAAGGTAAAAAAGGGTTACGATTGTAGAATTGATTAATCCAAACCTTATGGAATATTTTTCAATTATTTTTAGAAGATTTGGATTATATTTATTTTTGTTAGAACCCTGTTAATTTAAGTGAGGTTGAAATTAGGATTTTTATTTGAGATTTAGCCTTCAATCTTAATAGAAACCCTAAACCAGCAAATGCAGGTCCACTTATTGGGAATTTGAGCTCAATTGACCTTCAATTTAGTGTATGTTTACCTTTTAATTAATTTGAATTTGTATTAATATATTAAAATAACAAAATTAACTGGTTTCAATGTCATTCCTCCTAATTTTTCATGTTGTTAAGTTATACCCTTTTGTTGGTTAATAAGATGAATTTATCCTTAGAACTTAGACAAATTAAACTAGTTATGAAGGATGATGGCGTTGCCATCATACCCCCATACCTACCATTTGTTAGTTCCTTAGCAAATTCTCAAAGTTTAGCAAAGATTTTCAGCTTAAAGGGCATTTTTGCATTCAACTCAAGTTGAAATAAATTTGTTAATCTTGGTCATACTTCAGTACAGAAAATAGTGCTCTTATGCCTAGTACTTTAGAAAACTCACTTCCTCAAAATAGTCAAATCTAACGGCTCCTTATTTTTAATTTAACCTGACTCTTGATTTTTAAACGTAGGGGCACATAGTTCAGGTTGGTCTCAGTTTCACTCTTGGTTTCGTACTTATTAGGGTTGGAACATGTGTAATGAAGGTGAATTGAGTTAATGGTTCTAGGTATCAAATTAATAACCTATTGGACTCAGTTGGCTGCTCCCACATGAGTTAGGCAACTTTCTAGCTTCTAACAGGGTCAACCTCAAGGTATATCTCCCAGCAAAAGAAAATTAAAAATCTAGCACCATATATATATATTTTTTCTCTTTTTTTTTCTTTTTTTTTTTATGTGGTGCGAGTGTGTGAGACATTTGTGTGCCTTTTTGGGGTGGTGAGGATAGGTACACTGATTACTAAGACTTATGTATACAAGCCCTACCAAAATAAAAAATAAAGTGTGCACCTTATTAAGTGGTTCTCCATCCTTCATGTGTTGGCTGCTATAAATGAGTTATTTTCTAACTTTACCTAAGTCCAATGTTTTATTAACCTACTACTTGGGTCCTAAAACTCAATCTGTTTATGTGAAGTTGTGTTCCAATTCTTCAAACTACTAAACCAAAGGTGACAAAGAAACTAGTTTAAACACTCATGCCCCTTAGTCCAAGAAATTAGGCTTTCCAACTTTGCATTATAGAGTAATTTGTTGAGTTATGTTTTTGTTCTTCTCTTTTGTTGATTGGACTCATTTTGTTATTTTTCCCTTGTCTCTCTATATAAAGAGACATAGGGATGGCTTGGTAAAGTTTAAGGTTCTCTTTTCACTTCAACTTGGTATCCGAGCCAAGCTTGAGGTCTCCACCAAAACAAAACCCTAACCCTACCTAAGCCTTCTCGCCGGAGCTACCGCCGCCACCACCGGCGGTAGCTTCGTCGGTGTCAGACCACTGCCGTAGCAGCAACAGCATCGACTGCCGCCGCTGCTGCGGCCAGCCCCTCATGCCAGACTGTGGCACAGCAGTCTGACCGGGGCGTAACCGAGTCTTCACGCCGCAGCATCCCCACTGCTGCCGCTGTCAACAGCCCTCCCTGCTGCAGCGCTTCTCCTCCCATTGCAGCACCTGGTCATGACACTACTGCTGCCGCAAGCAACCTAATCGAGGCACTCGCACTGCAGCACCCCCACTGCTACCGCCACGACGCTGCTACTGTTGCTAGTAGCTGGATCGGGGCGCAAGTTGCCCCTCACACTGCAGCACCTCCTCTGCTACCGCCACTAGCAGGTCTCCTTACTGTAGCGCCCCTCCTCGTGCCGCAGCACCTCGTGATGGTGCTGCTGCCACCCTGTTGCAGCTGTAGCTGGTTGCTCTTGATCTCTCTTCGTAGAGATGAGGGTTTGAAGCAAAAGAAACTTTCAACAGGATGGTATGAACTCCTTAATCTTTTGACCTAATTTAAGGTGTGTATTCCCCATAGTGGATGATTTTTGGGGTGTGTATTCCCCAGTGAAGTGCTATTCTTTGGCTTATGAGTTGTGGGGTGTGTATTCCCCAAGTTTGTTGGTGCTGTTTATCCAAGATTTTAGACCTATTGTTTGGGCTTAATCTTGTGTGCTTGGAGTTACAATGTTTGCATCGGATGGTTCTGAGGTGTCTTCAGGACATAATACAGAAAGTGGGGTGTCTAAGCGTCCTTTCTTTGCTCCAATTACGAAATTAGATGAGACCAATTACGCCCACTGGTCTTAGACCTTTCTTGTTACTGTGGAAGGTCATGAGAAGAAGCATGTGCTTATGGAAGCTCCACTGGTGTAGAAAATCGAAAAATATGTGACTTGGAACCAGGATGATGCTATGGTGAGAGCCTGGATCTTGAATAGCGTCATTCCAAGAATTGGTGATGAAGTTTTGTACTACAGCACTGCCAAAGAAATGTGGGATGGCTTGAAGATGGCGTATTCGCATGAGTTGAATTCAACTTAAGTATCTCAAGCAAGAAGAGATAAGTCTATCTCAGTATTACTCTACTATGAAGGGATTATTTGAGAAATATAATGCGTGTAGACCAATGTGTACTTCTTCTACATGCAAGGATACAGGAAGGAGTTTGCAGCCCATATGTTCCTTGCAGGGTTGAGTGATCACTATTCTGTGGCTCGTTCACAAATTCTGACCCTCTCTGAGCTTCCTCCTATTGAGGAGATTTAGAGGAGGCTGAGTAGGATGCAAGTACAGCCTACTAATGATGTTGTTGTTGCCAATACGTCCTCAGCTCATGCTGCTGTTAGCACTCGTGGTGGTCGTGGAAGCTTCTTTCGTGGCAACGGCAGGGGTAGGACTGATGGTGGTCAGGGCAAGCCTACACGTTCGTACTGTGGAAGGCTTGGCCATGTTGGGGCTAAATGTTGGAATAAACTTAGCCATCCTATTGTTGCCAACTAGGCTTTTGTTATAGCATCTTCAGGTGTGAGTACTGGGGTAGTATCTCTTGTATAGGCAGACTACGATGTAGTTGTACAGCGATTAGCACAGTTGACTCATGAGCAGCCACAATCCCCCAACACTTCAGCTTATGCATCTGCATCAGGTATGAAAGGGTCATGGTTGATTGATTCTGGTGCATCTGACCATTGACAGGAAATTCCCAGTGTTTTGGGGAATTACAGAACCTACCACAAGAACACTAAGTACATCTGGGAAACGGTAGACATCCTCCCATTCGTGGTAAGGGAGGGGTACCTGTTACACCCTCCATGCATTGATGAGAACCTCATCATGAGCCCTAATTAGCTTATTTCGATCTAATAAAATGAATAAAATCTCCTGCATAACCTAAAGGAAGGCCTAATTCAGGGGATTACTGATCTGAAAAGAATACTTGAAGAGTAGGGTAAAACTGTAATTTTACCATTGCAGTGCATCAATGGGATTTCTCAGGATCTATACATAGGTCAATTGGGCTTAATAAGAGAAAAAGTGGGATGGTTCAGTCAGAAGAGAGTTATTGTGA
This sequence comes from Thalassia testudinum, assembly GCA_037157565.1. Classification (NCBI taxonomy): domain Eukaryota; kingdom Viridiplantae; phylum Streptophyta; class Magnoliopsida; order Alismatales; family Hydrocharitaceae; genus Thalassia; species Thalassia testudinum. The sequence continues at coordinate 36,853,379 of JAZHRO010000051.1, read as the reverse complement.
AATTTAAGAATTAAATAACATTCTGTAATCCTAAAACAAATCCACTTCATGAAAAATATCCCCTAGGGTTTAGAACCTTCAATTTGGCCTTTGGAACCGATTTTGACCTAGATTGGAGTCCAAGCTCAATATTTGACCTAATTTAGTTTTTTGTACAAAATATCCAGGCAAACGTGGTCAAACCTAAAATCTAATTTCACCATTGGGTTCCTTAGGTCCAAATTAGGTTTGTGCCAAAATTTGGACTTAAGGGAAGGTCATCTTGACCTACTTTGCAAAATGATCCACCCAATTACATTCTGACCCTTAACTTTTGGAAACCCTTGCAGAAACCCTCTCAACTTTTCATCACTTTCTTCATTTTGGTCCCTCTGCCATTGCAGTAGGGACCCATACCTCCGGCGAGGTTTCGATGCGGTTCTCACCTCGTTTCCCCAGGGGAGCTGCTCCTATATTTGAAAGGGGAGCTCTCTGCGAAGCCCCCTACCGCATGAACAACTCCCTATGCCCTGAATCGCCCCATACCTCTCGTGCGAACTCTTGAGAGGTGTGGGTCTCACTCCGGCCATATCTCCAGCGATGACTTCTCGCCGCTTCCTTGCGATTCTCCCTCTGCCCGTCCTTATTTAAGCCAGCCCAGATCCCTCCGCTGGAGGTAACCTTGATTTAGCCGAAGATTTCCCCCTGAATTTCGTCTTCCTCATCTTCGGCCATCTGCCTACAAGCTCTGGTGACTCTCCCTCCCTCATTTCGTCACTCTGCCACCATACCAGTGGCAGAGTCCTCTCCGCCGTGTTCCTCCGCACCGTGCGGTACCTACGTGCGCCCCTCCGATCCTCTTCCTTGTCGTCGTCATCCTCACCTCAGGGCCTTCATCTCCGGTGACGGCAGATATGCACCGTCCGCCCCTCTGCCTCCCCGTCGCTCCAATCACCACAGATAGGTTCCTCTCCCCCTCTTCATTTCCCCTATCTCTAGTACTATTTTTATCCCCTCGACGCCGCAGACCACCACCATCGTTCCCATCTCCGACCAGACCACCGGCGAGGTGTTCCCGTGGCTCCACGCCTCCATACACCTCGCCAACCACCCTAGGACCTCCGCAACACCTTGCTGACCATTTCCCCCTACTCCAATCTCTCCATCGACCACCCAAAAGTACCCCTGAACACACCCACTTACTTGGCCACAGTAAGCCCTAGGCATGCTCACACAGGCATTCCCATGCCACCCTGACCACTGCAGCACACTCGCCGTACCTCGGCGAAGCTTCCCATGTGTTTTGACGAGGCTGCAAAGCCATTTTCCTGTTGACAGGTGTTGAGGGTCTCCACCACCATTGACATAGCAAGGAGCTTGCTTGGGAGCTCCTCCAGGTCTCTCCGCTCCAGGTGAAGTGCCCCAGGTCGCGCGTAATCCCTTCGCGTAAAGCCCCGGCCAAGCAATTGGCACTGAAGACCCAGCAGCTGTTGCAATCAGAGGAGGATTTCTACTGCGGGCGCTCACGAAGAAAGGTAGGACGCTTAGTCCCACCTCGGAAGCTGACAAGCAGGCGCTGTGAAATAAATTGTAAAAGTGACAGAGGCTTATCGCCTCCTAACCATGGGGTGAGGTCCCACTCGCCCTTCACGCCTCGTCCGCGACCCACACTCCGTGGACCTGGCTACCTAACCCGACTACCCATGCACTCCTCTCCCACCACACACGCTGGTGGGCCTGGTCCCGAGTTCGCATATCCGACCCGATAACCTGAGAAGGCTCGCCGGTGGGCTCTGGGAGAGCAGTTCTAAGAGAGAAACAGAGAGAGAGAGAAACACGGGGAGGATAGGGGCTAGGTTTTGCTCCTGTGTGTGTGCGTGCAGGGAAGAAGAAGAGGAGCAGTTGAAGCAGCTGAGGGAGAAGGTGCGGCTGAAGAAAAGAAGAGAAGGAAGGAGGAAGCCGCAGAGAAAGAGAGAAGCAGAAGAAGAAGAAGGCAGAAGAAGCACATCGGAGAAAGCAAGGTCAGAAGAAAGGCGAAGCAGGAGAGAAGAAGGAAGAAGAAGCCAAGGAGAAAGCAAGGGCAGAAGAAAGGCGAAGCAAGAGTGGAAGAAAGAAGAAGAAGAAGCCAAGAGGAAGCCGCAGAAGAAGAGGAGCAGCTGAAGTCAGAGGAAGAAGACAAGAAGGAGCCGCATCCAAAGCTCAAGGCTGCAGAAGAAAGAAAGAGAAAGTACTGTAGCATCCGTCAATTAAGGTGTCTGATTCACAGAATCAGATGCCCAAGAAGGGAAAGAGAGAAGAGAAAGAAGCAGGAAGGAAAAAAGAGAGAGAGAAGAAAGACATTTATTTTTCCATTTTCTCTCTCTAGTTTTTGGATTATATTCATATTATCTTTTGAGTAATTTGAAATTGTGATTTCTGTTTCTAAAATACCAAATTGCTCCCTGAGTTCGACCTCGGAATATTTTGAATTTCGAGTAAATAAAAATCGATAATTGTTTATATGACGATTTCAAACTATACTGCAATGAATGTTTCTTTAAAACACGATCTCGTCACGTAACACAATTATTTTTGGCACCGTTGCCGGGGAGCAACCGGCATTTTAGAAGCATTAATCGCAATTTCTGATTCAATACTAACTTAATTTCTCTCTTTTATTGTGTTTGTTGCAGGAAAAGCCAAGGAAGGAGAGCAGCCGCACAACAACCACACTAGGGAACAGGTAAACTCTTATTAGTCCTCTCTCTTAATCCCGTCAAAATCTAAAAAGGAAAAAAATAAGAAAAAAAATAAATCTAGGGCTACCTGTTTCCATATTTAGTAATTCACCAAAAGTTGCCTGATTTTCAACACATTTTTAATTGCACATCCACTTAAGGTAACTAAGGCTAAAACCTTCTTGATTGAGCCCTAGAGACCCATTTTTGAGGCAACTAAATTGGACCAAATAGAGCCAACTTAAGGTTTACAAGCTAGGGTTTTAGAGACATCTTTTTCTAAGAAAAGAAGCAAAAATTCCACAAAGAGGTGTGCCTAAGCCTTGTTTGAAGAGATCTATCCAAGAGAAACCCTAAGCAAATTAGGCTCTTAATCCATTTGAACCCTAAAAGCAAGGACCTAAAAAGCTCTTAAATGAACAAAGAGGTGAAGTTGATCCTTTGGGTCAACCAACCTTAAAATTAGGTGACTTTGCACTCAAAAGGCTTAAAGTTCAAGTGGAACCCTAAGCACCTTGATCTTAACTAAAAGAGGTAGACTTAAGAGGTCAAGGTCCCCATTTTGGTCTACTTGGAATCTCAGTGACAAGAGAGGTCGGGTGGGGGAAACCCCGTAACCCGTGGGGACGTTCTACTGTGTAGGGGTCTTCGCGGGACTCTCCCTCTCTGGTTGCCCAGGTAATTCTCATGTGGATGACCTTCTGCTCTAGGGGTATCATCCGCCCTGAACCTCCATAGTCATCCAAACATCTTTGGGTGCCTTAATTGGGTTAAAAACATCCAGTCCCTCATCTCTTCTCTTTAGAGTACACACATACATTTTCAGTGGGACTCTCTATTTAGATCTATTCACTTCACAACTTGATTCTACATCAAAATTCTGATTCTACATCTTGATTCCACCATCTGATCCAAATATGCAGCCTAGTTACTTAGGATTACCCTTCAAGAATCCTGAATCACAAAGATCCATGAGAGAGGATGGTTGAGGATGTCCTTGAATTCTATGAAATTGAATACAAAACTTCAACACCAATAGAAAACATTCAGGTTGATGTCCCAACAACTACAACCTTCATCATAAACTGTGCCCAAATATTATTGACTGAAGTCACAAAAGGATCAACCCGAGACATGCTCATAATAGGATACATTGAGATAGAAAAATTACACAATTTTGAATACCTTCAATGCATGACAAATCCTATACTTTGGGAACAACACCAAGATGATCTTGAAAAATGGGAGGAGATGATGAGGTTACTGAAACAAACTATCGACCAGAAATACCCGTATAAGCCACAAACAGAGGATGAAACATCTTGGGGTAGTATTGAGGATCAATCCGGTTTCCTAGATCTCAGGATTGAGGCACAGAGTGGTTGTGGATTCCCAACCCAGATAGAAGACAACATGCCTAATATTGAATTAGGTTGGGAAATTACAGGAGAATACAATGTTGAGCCGACCCTAGACCATGAATCACCAAGCTTAGAATTCCAGGACTCCTACAATAATGAGATTAGAACTGAACCTCTTGAGAGTGTAAATCTCACCCCTTATTTTGATAAGGTGACCCTCGAAGGTTATTCAGACTTAAATTCTAGTAATTCAACCCACATCCTGAACCTAGAATCAGGATTTGAAATGTCTTTGGAAGATTATGAGGCCCCATATGAAGAAGATCAAATTATCAATGAAGGATATGATTTTGGGCATCTATTTGATGAATAACCCTCTCCAACATCCTCAGGAAATCAGATCGATTTTCTAGAAGTCATGCCAATTTATGATACAGAAACCGAGGAGTTGGACGAGTGGGGTTTCAATTGGGTCTGTCCTACCAGCTTGGAACTTGAGCCTAGTAAGAACACCTTCTTAAGCTTAGAATTGACATATAGGCTGGACCCTAGTCAGGCTGCTGAATCCACATTATGTGATTTATTCTGTGGTGGAACTCATGATCTCGAATCTCATTCAGAACTTGATTTTCGCAAACTCCCCGACAATTTCAAATCTGACTATGATTTCAAAGAGACTCTGCTTCCTAAATACACCAAGCCAATCTATGACCTCAGCTCACATGACTCATTCTCCGACTTCGACTCTGAGGTCCCGATTCCCGAGATCACTGATTTAAGTTCAGGTTCCAATGACATAGAATCATTTCTTTTCGATCCTCAAGAACCAAAACCAGAAAATGCCGAGAGTGATTGTAACCCAGAATTCGAATCTTTTCTCGATTCAGATTTCCTTCATCCTATAGACACTCTTCAGTCATTTGATAGTTACCCAGAGGACTCTCTACAAGAGACCACCTATCATTCATTTCTAGAAGAGCCCCTACAAAATTCTCATTGAAGCCACCTCTTCCACACATACAGAACTGATCAAAACCCGTTTTCAACCCCGACCTGCAACCGGACTTAATTTCTATTCAGATTCACCTTCCACTGAGTCGTTTGCAGATGATTCAACTCCACACATACACCGGGTATCAGACATTGATCAGACTAACGACCATGCTCCATCATTCTCTGATCACCCTTGTAGGGTTTCTACGCCATTCACTGATTATTTTATGGATCCCTACTCTGACCAGGCTGATTCGACTCAGCCAAACCCCGCATTCACTCTTCCACATCTGTCTGAGCTTCATAGTATATGGTGGATTCCACACCTCTTGATATACATTTATCAACCCACCAAATTGATTGGGTTTGGGCTGCATCATCAGCCTACTGATCTGAACAAGCACCTGGTTGGACCAACCAGGCTCTTGATCGAGGTGCTGTTATACAAAACTCCATTGATTTGACCATTCCCTCTCCATCGCATTTTCCGCTTAGCTGAAGGCATCCAATTTAGCGTTTAACTGGAGGCAACCTGTCAGTCTTTGAAAAAAGCTCGAGATCTATCTGATTATCCATCTGTACTTCATGTCTATTGCACCCCAAGTTCGGATGTCATAGAACAGTCGATCCCACCTCTGGTACACGTACCAGAGCTTGAAATCGTTTGCAATAGTCACTTCTTAACCCATTCACCCACCCGATGTATCCTGTTCTAAGCCCCCGAACCCAACACTGTTTCACGCCCTCCGTTTACAATGAGGACATTGCAAAACTTAGGCATGGAGGGTGGTAAAAGTGCATACATACAGAACCAAGAAAAAGTCAGAAGGATTCTCAAATAAAAAAAATAAATAAAAATAAATAAAAAAAAAGGAGGGAGGAAATTTTGTGAGCCACATAATCATGAGGAGGAGAAAAAGAGCAAAATGCCAAAAAAGGATCACAAAATGAAAAGAAAGAGATAGTCATTAGTAAGAAATTAGGGGATTAACCAAAGTTCTAGACCACATTAAGAAAAGTAAAGAAAAGTGCTAAAGAGATACAAAGAGATTAGTAGGAACGCTGACCTTAGGCCTTTTTGGCTAGACTCTTAGTACCCGCTAAGATCTAGATAATCCTCAAGAGGATGAGGAAAATGCAAAGCTTAAGTATTAGGTCTAAGGCTTAGGGAGTATTCGGCCTTGTTAACTGACCTTCGGTTTGCGGGACTCGGTAACCTAAGCACCCCAATTCACACACAGTCTGGTTCAGTGTGCATAACTATCAAAATCACGCAAAAGCATTTTAATGTTCTAAAAATGTTGCCTAGATTAGGAGTGGCCGATCAACACAAGTTGATTTGGATGAGTTCCCGACGCGGAGAGGCGGGAAATTCCCCTCTCCTCGGTGCTTATCTCTTTGGATATTTACATATCCTACCGGGGGCATGTAAGCACTCTGGTGGTTCAGATACCATGGGCGGGATTATCTCAAAATCTCGAAAACTAGGGTTTTGGGGGTTACCATGGGCAGTGCTATCACGAAGCATCGATTGCCAGGGACCTTTGAGGATTGATGATGGGGACGAGGAATCCGATACTGATAAGTCAGTTTTCACTTTCGAATAATGTGATTAAGATGATCTGTTGTTTTAGTAATAAAGTCGTGGAAAATCGCTTAACAAAATAATTACAACAAAAATTACCACTCACAGAAGAGCAGGTCATGTCCACAGGGAGGCAATGATGCAATAGAATCTCGATTATTTCATATTCTTTCAATCAAGTGCGAAATCCATAATCAAATCCAACATGAAATGCGATGGAAAGAAGATGCACCATAACTCAAAAATATAAGGGTATATGTGTAATTTTTCCTCACTGAAATATTCAATAAATATGTGATGATTTTATGTAATTTCCAATTGACATGTCTTAGAGAAAATTTGTGCACATTTTAATCCCAAAACCAATGTTAAACATGTGAATATCAATAACCACGCAATTAACAGAAAGTATGAGTATGCAGTCACAATTTCACCATAATAAAATAATCATAAATTAAAATTGATTTTGGTGGCAATGGCATTCAAATGTAAATTTTAATTAACTTAAAAATAGGGGATTTTACCTCTCTCCTCGTGCATGGGAGAGAGGTCCAATCGAGGAAATACTCCTACAGGAGGTTGGTTGAAGCGAGGCTGTCGCGGTGGTGGCAGCGGTGTGTCGTGAGATGGCTGGAGCCGGCCTACCGGATTAGAGGAGTGGCGATGGTGGAGAAGCCTGCTGCTGGCCGCGCTTGCTGTTGAAGGTGCGCGCGGGTGCAGAGGGCGCTGCAAGGCGTGCAGAGGCGCAGAGACGTGGGTGCTGGGCGATCTGCAAAGCACGTAGGCACGCGTAGGCGTGGTGGTGGCGCGGGCTGTGGGTGCTGGACAGGGTGATGGTACAGTGAGGGCGCGGGAGTGGGTGCTAGACAGGCGCTGAAGAGCGTTGTAGGGAGCAGTGCAGCGCCTACGGTGGAGGAAGGTTGGCCTGCAGCACCTGTAGAGGGCGCACAAGGCGCTGGAGGTGGAAGGCGACGGCGCTAGGCAGTAGCGATGGAGAGTGCTGAAGGGGCGTGCCTACAGCGATGATAGCGCTTGAGGGGGCGAGCCTATAGCGGTGCGCCTGTAGCGGTGAGGGCTGGATTGGGTGCGCCTGTAGTGGAGAGGACGTGGTGCCTGCGGGCGTGCAAGGGCAGGCGGAGGTGCGGGTGCGCGATGATGGAGGTGCAGGAGAGGAGATGGCGCGCCTGTAGCGGTGCACCTGTAGCGGTGAGAGCGGGCACAGGCAAGGGCGCATTGCGGTGGGAGCACTGGAGAAGTGCCTGCAGGCAGTGTGGGCGCAGCCCTGCTGGCGGCTGCTAGGAATGCTGTGGCTAGGCGCTTGCGGTGGAGGGCGCGCGGTGAGGGCAGGCGGCCGGGTGCAGGTTGGAAGGGTGTTTGCGGTGGGAGGCATGGTGCACAGTGCAGGCACAGTTGCACAGTTGATGGATGATGGATGATCCTCCCTTCCAATCCCCTCCGCCTCTCCTCTATATCTCTTCTCCTCCGCCTCCCAAGGGATTTTCAAAATCCCTTCCTAATTTTAGCCGGTGCTTGTTGGGTTTTGTTGGCCGTGAGTGGAGATATTTGTGGGGGGAAAATATCTTTCCACCCCCTGTTCTTTTCCACATTTGATCCTCCTCCCTCTTCTTCCCAATATTATTCCTGCAACAAAGCATAAAATAATTACATACTATAAAATGCAATAAAATAGATAAAAACTCAAGTAATGATGCTTGCACTGATTTAATGACTTAATTTGATTATTAACAAACATACTTTGTTAAAATTGAAGTACTTAGGTGTAATAATAGTCCATTAAAATAGACTCATCAAATACCCCCATGGCTAAGATTTGCTAGTCCCTAGCAAAAATGAAAAATAATAGAAGTAATCAGAAGATTTCTTCTTTTCTTATTTCAAAACTTTAGAGATCCAGACAAATGTGAAGTGATGATAGCTTGAGTAATAGATTAATGTGAAAAGCTGATTCGCATTGGGAGTTCGTACTTTACCCTTGGTAAATATTTCTGTCGAGATAGGAAGCTACTTCCCTTAGGGATAAAGCAGAAGATAATCTATAATTTGACCCTGACTTTTGGCTTAGGTAGGAGATATTGAGTAGAATGGATTTGTATTTGGTGGTACACACTCATCTGGTGCTACATGTAGTCTAGTATTACAGACTCTAGATTTCTAGACTATAAGACAAGTCAACTCGGAGAGAGGCTAAACAACTGTGCTCTCTTGATGTTCCTGGGCGCTCACTCTTTTCTTTCTTTTTGTTTTTTTTTTCTGAGATCATAAATCTCGCCAGATAATTGTACTCACTGTTTGGTGGCCTCACTTGGCATCCACACTTCAATTAAAGTCCTAATAACTCTACAACTAAGTTAGAGTCCTCAACCAATATTCGGGCGATCAGAAATATTGAAAGGTAGGTATGGGTCATATTTGGTGGATTGCGATAGGTGTTCTGTTGTCTCAGAAACAATGTTACATTATAAACTTGGACTTTTTTTTCTCTTTTCTTCTTCTTCCTTTCTCTTTTTTTTTTGTAATATAATTGTTTCTTCTTTTTCTTCTTTCTGTTTCTTCTCTCTTTTTTTTTTATAAATCAACATAATATGACACAGACTTTTATTTATGAGGCATTATTAGGGATGATGATGGTCAAGAGGATATTGTGTGGCTTATTTGGTGGAAGTGCTTATTCTCAGCTCTAGGAAGGAATGGATAGGACAAGCGTATTTCTGACCTTTGACACTATTTCCCTCCTTCAGCCGAGGACTCTATGAAGGACAGTCGTAACCATCCACCGTAGTATAGCTTTATTAAGACTCCATCTTTGTGTATCTACCTTATTTGGTGACTCTCAGGAATTCACACAAAGTACACACATAGGAATAGAGAGTGAAAACTACGCCTAACTCTGAAGTATCATCATCTAATTGTCCAAAACTTAAGAGTCCTTGCACTAGACTTAACGTACCAGTAATCTCTTTACTTTCTTTTCACAAATATGAGGTGGATCTACTATAAGATAGTATGCCTGACTCCATATTAACTGTCCAAGGGTTCAGTAGACTATAAATGCTTATTGGTTTTCTTCAAGGATCCATTACCCGGTCTACGTGCATGTGAAATAAATGTACTGGATTCTAGACTTAAGAAATAATTCAAGAAGAAAAACCTTCAATGACAAAGGTATTTTGCTAGGGACTAACCCATTCAGCTTAAGAAAAGAATTTTTTTTTATATATATATAAATATATATGTATGTAAATATTTATAAATGCTATAAACATTCTCAGGTTATACCCCCCCATGCCTAAGACTGACAATGTCATTGGAAAATAATAAAGTGACATAGAAGAATATCACCTGAGGGGGAGAGTGGGAGGAGCTAAGGCTCCTCAAGCCGAAGAGCGTCCAAAACCTGGTCATCTGAAAGAGTAATATACGGTTTAAGTCGCTGGCCATTTACCTTAAAGCTCGCACCTGAAATAGGGTTCTGAATTTCTACAGCTCCATGAGGGAAAGTATTAATCACAACATATGGCCCATCCTAGCGGGACTTGAGCTTTCCAGGAAATAATTTAAGTCTAGAATTGAAAAGTCAAACCCACTGGTTGGGCTCAAAAGTCTTTCTAATGATGTGCTTGTCATGGAAGACTTTTGTACGTTGCTTGTAAGCATGAGAAGTTTCATAAGCTTCATTACGAAGCTCCTCAAGCTCACTTAATTCTAACATACGTGCCTTTCCCGCTTTATCTAGATTCGAGTTAACGTTTTGAATAGCCCAATAAGCTTTATGTTGGATTTCAACGGGAAGGTGGCACGCTTTTCCGTAGACAAGACGGAAAGGAGACATGCCCAAGGGAGTCTTATACACAGTTCTGTAGGCCCAAAGAGGATCATTTAATTTTTTAGACCAATCCTTCCGATCAGGCCTGACAATTTTTTCTAAAATTCACTTAATCTCCCTATTAGACACTTCAACTTGTCCACTCGTTTGGGGATGATAAGGTGTGGCTATCATGTGGTTGACTCCCAAATTTTGGAGTAGTCTTGTAAAGTGTACATTCTTAAAGTGAGGTCCTCCATCACTTATGATCGTCCTTGGGCACCCATACCGAGAAATGATATTAGCCTTAACAAAGCCCAAGACCACGGAATGGTCATTGTTCGTGTGGGTATGGCTTCTATCCATTTCGATACATAGTCTACAACCATAAGGATGTATTCATATCCGAAGGACACAGGAAAGGGACCCATGAAGTCAATGCCCTAAATATCAAAGATTTTAATAGGGAGGACAGGTTATTGGGGCATCTCATCCCTTTTTCCAATGGTTCCCATTTGCTGGCAACGTAGACATGTGCCCACATATGTATGTGCATCTCAGAATAATGTGGGCCACTAAAAGCCAGACTGAAGAACCTTATGGGCAGTCTTCTTCCCACTAAAATGTCCCCCACAATGGAGGTCATGGCAAAAACTTAGAACACTTCTTTGTTCTTCATCAGGGACGCAACGGCGAAAAAGCTGGTCAGGGCCTATGCTAAAAAGCTCAGGTTCCTCCCAGTGATAAAATTTAGCATTGGCGAGAAACCTATCTCGCTTCTGCTTGTCCCAAGTACTGGGGGTAATGCCTGTGACCAGATAGTTCACTATGTCAGCGAAACCAAGGAGTTTTAGCTTCCATGGCCATCAGAGACTCATAAGGGAAAGTCTCTTGAATACCGCCATCAGGGTTTGATGCCTCAATAGGGATCCTAGACAAATGATCTGCTACCACATTCTCAACTCCTTTCTTGTCTTTAATTTCTAGGTCAAATTCTTGGAGTAGCAGAATCCAATGAATTAGGCGAGGTTTGGTGTCCTTTTTAGCCAGAAGATGCTTTAGGGCAGAATGATCAGTGAACACCACAACCTTGGATCCCAAAAGATAAGACCAAAACTTTTCCAAAGCAAATACTACAGCAAGTAGTTCCTTTTCAGTGACCGTGTAGTTTTGCTAAGGAACCGTAAGGGTCTTGCTGGCATAATGCAGCAAATGAGGTTTGCCATCAGCCCTTTAAGCTAAGACTGCTCCCACTGCAAAATCAGAAGTATCGCACATAAGCTCAAACGGGAGGGTCCAATCTGGTGCTTGGAGAATCGGCGTGGTAATGAGGGCTTTCTTCAAAACTTGGAAAGCCTCACCACATCTATGATTAAAATTGAAGGAGACATCCTTCCCTAACATGTCGCAGAGTGGCTTAGAGATTTTACTGAAATCTCTAATGAAGCGCCTATAAAATCCAGCATGGCCAAGGAAAGATCTAACCTGACGAACATTGGCGGGCAATGGAAGCTTAGAGATGGAATTTATTTCTGCAGTATTCACCTCTAGTCCTCTCTTGGAAACTATATGCCCTAACACAATGGCCTGCTGGATCATAAAGTGGCTTTTCTCCCAGCTAAGCACCAGCTTTGCCTCTTCGCAACGGGTTAAGACTTTATCAAGGTGTGAAAGGCATAGGTCAAATGATGAGCCATAAATGGAGAAGTCATCCATGAAAATTTCAACAAACTCATCGATCATATCAGAAAAGATAGCCATCACACAACGTTGGAAAGTGGCAAGAGCATTACATAACCCGAATGGCATTCGACGGAACGTAAAAGTGCCATACGGACTCGTGAAGGTGGTACGCTCCTGATCGTCAGGAAAAATGGCTATCTGATTGTACCTAGAGTACCCGTCAAGAAAATAAAAGTACTTGTTCCCCTCCAATCGTTCCATAATTTGATCGATAAACAGTAAGGGGAAATGGTCTTTCTGGGTAGTCGTGTTTAAACGGTGGTAATCAATGCAGACCCTCCAACCAGTTGAGGGTTTAGTGGTCACTAGTTCTCCTTGGTCATTCTCCTCCACAGTGATTCCTACCTTTTTGGGAACTATGTGAATAGGACTGACCCATTTACTATCTGAAATGGGATAGATAATCCCTGCATCCAGCCATTTCAGAATCTCTTTTTTAACAACCTCCCGCATATTTGGATTGAGCCTTCTTTGCATGTCTCGGAAAGGCTTCACGGACTCGTCCGTGTATATATGATGCATGCAAAGAGAGGGATCAACACCGTTAATATCAGCAATTGTCCAGGAAATTGCTTCCTTGTGCCTTTGTAAACACTCAAGCAGAGCTCCCTCCTACAATTCAAATTATGCGGAAGAGATAATAACGGGGAGCGTGTTATTAGGACCAAGGAAAGCATATTTCAATGTGCTCGGGAGGGGTTTCAACTCCAATTCAGGAGCCTTTTGGATTGAGGGTTTTATTTGAGATGTCCCCGCCTCAGGTAGTGGATCTACCTTCACAGTCCAGGGTGGGGACAGAGACTCAGTGTGTATCCCCAGCAACTCTTCTAATTCGGGCATTTCCCTTTCAGTTTCTTTAATAATCGAGGGATGGTCCTTAGATATGACCTTCTGAAGGGGATCTCTACATAAGAGTGCTGGAGTAGTCTCTTCAATTATTTCATCAACGACCTCAATTTGAGAACAATCTTCAAATCCGGGTTGCTTGTAAGTATCAAAAACATTCAACCGGATCTTCTTGTTCCCAAAGCCCATTCTAAGTGCCCCAGATCTACAATTTATAGAGGCATTGGCTGTGGCCAAGAAGGGGCATCCCAGAATAATGGATGGCTTTGTGGGCTTATTTGATGGGTCAGTATCTAGCACCAGAAAGTCAACGGGGAAGAAGAAATCCTCCACTCTCACAAGGACATCTTCCAACAATCCCCTTGGTTTCTTAAGTGATTTGTCTGCAACCTGGAGGATTACTGGACTAGGCTTTAGCTTGCCTCCTCCCAAAAGGTCATAGACAGAGCTCGGTAGAATGTTCACCCCCGCACCCAGATCAAGCAAAGCCTCATCAATGTGTTGGTTACCTATAACCACTGAAATATAGGGGGCCCCTGGGTCTTTCATTTTGGGGGGTGTTCTATGCTGGAGAACCGAGCTAACATGGTCAGGCAGGATGACCTTGGTTTGGACTTGTTTCCTAGATCGGCGCTTCTGGGTGCACAGGTCCTTTAGAAACTTGGCATAGGATGAAATTTGTTTAATAGCTTCCAACAGAGGCAAGTTAATCTGGACTTGCCTAAAAGTATCCATAATCTCTTCCGTCCTATCCTTGGCTCCAGATGAGCCAACAGAAGATTCCCCAGGAGTAGATAGGCGCTCTGGATAGGGCACCCTCGGCTTCTGGGTAGAGGGGTCATCATGGCGGGAAAGGGGTGGTGGAAGGATGACATCCTCATTGTGGGTGATTTTGTGCGAGGGAGAGCAGTGTGGCTCTTCCTCGGTGGAGATGGAAGTTGGGTCAAGTGTGGAAGGGGAATTTTGAGATGTAACCGTAGGAATGTTATTTTCCACTCCTCAACACGGTCACTGCTTGGGCATGCTCCCTGAATACAACCCCCTCGCTCTTAGGGTTCTCCTCAGAAGAGCTAGGCAGCTTCCCCGGATCACGTTGCCTAACTTCCTCAGTAAGATGACCAATTTGGGATTGCATGTCAGTAATCATCTTATTCTGAGATTGGATGACCATATTCCGATGCTCTTGCATTGCTTTCATCATGGCCTTCAGTTCATCCATCTCAGAGGGCTTATTCTGAGAAGGGTTTTCATAAGATGGTTGGTATATGGGCTGGGGAGGTAAGGGTCTTGTATTCCCTGAGTTAGAAGCATCACCTTGCTTCCAAGAGAAGTTTGGATGGTTCTGCCACCCTGGATTATAGGTATTGGAATAAGGGTTATTGCGAGAGGGGCGGAAACCTGGGGCCGCGTTCAAGTCGGCCTGAATCAACTTAGGGAATTGATTTGCCTAATGGCACTCCGCAGTGGCATGTGTTGTGCTTTGGCAAATGGGGCATTCTCTTGAAGCCTGGAAGATAGAGGTTGCTTGCAGGTTCATGCTGGGGTTTGTTAAAAGCCTATCAAAGTTTTTATTCAATAGTTGAATCTGATAAGCCAAATCCTGAGAAGGCCCGGCTTCATGGGCCTCTATCTTCCTCTACAAGATTGATGGTTTTCTTTCTTGATAGGCAGAGGACAGATGTATGGAGTTGTTGCTTAATGTTTCAAATAATGCCCAGGCTTCATCCTCAGTTCTGGTCATGAAGGTTCCTGCACAGGCTGCTTCGGTGGTTTGCCTATGCCTTTCAGATAATCCGTTATAGAACCTTTCGACCAACTGCCATCTTGGCACTTGATGGTGGGGGCATAACCTAAGAAGGTCATTAAAGTGCTCCCAAGTCTCATGAAATTGCTCCCCTTCCTGTTAAGTAAAACCCATAATCTCCCTTCTGTAATGGTTGGTTTTACTCATAGGAAAATACTTTTTCAAAAATTCTCCCTTAAGGGTGACCCAATCATTTACCCTTGCATCGAAGGTATGATACCAATGCTTGGCCTTATCCTTTAGGGAGAAAGGAAATAGAGTCCTCATCAGGGCTTCATAAGTAAAACCCTGGAGCTTCACTATGGAACAGACCTCGGTGAATTCCTCCAAATGCCGGTAGCAGTCCTCCCTAGTAGTACCATAAAAAGAGGGCAATAAAGATATGGTACTGCTCTTGATCTCATACGGATTATCCCCTGCTGATCGTCTTAGTGCTTGTGCGGGTTGGTTAGTTGGAATAAAATAGTCCTTGAGGATCCTTTGTTGATTTGCTCCTTGATTAGCCATTCCTTCTCTTTTCTCTCCTAGGTGAGCTCTCCTAAGAATTCTCTCGGGCTCAGGATCAAATACTATACTACCCTCAAGAGAGTGTCTACCAAGCATACAAAACACAGTTCAGCTTATTGAGTAAGTGAAGCCTCCACTCCAAAGATAAGTCAAAAGATCAAGACTTATCCCTCTGTTCCCACGTAAGTGGTATAAGAGGGGTGTGGACTTGAAATCTTAACCTTCTTTGTTGCGGAGGTTGAATTAGTTAATATAAATGGCCAAACAAGTTTCTCACTGCAATTACGTGCCTTAATTCAACCTTCGAGTGCCCTAGGACCTATACTTTGCTTGGATGATACTCCCAGGTGATCAAGTGAGAGGTTACTCCAAGGACGAACAAAGGGATGCAAGTAGGGCGAACCCTTCCTTTGAGGCGATGCATATGCGGTGCCCCTTAACTACCCTTTTGTTCCTTTAAGGGGTGTCCCCCTCCGTGGAGTAGCAAAACACTTGGTCAAAAGATAGTATCACCACCACCACAAAGCATAATAGGAGGGTTTGCACCGATAAAGAGATCGGTGCCTATAGCCTTAAGGGATCGAGCCTTAGTGTGGTGCCTAATGTGCATGCTCAGTGTCAGAAGTGTGCAACACACCGTAAATCTTTGTAATTTCTTTCGAAATCGTAAACAAGTTCCTTAGAATCAGATCAAATGTGAACTAATTTTAGGGTTGAATCTGATCATCAGTCCCACTTTTAGTTATGCGACCATTGAATTAATAAATTCAAACAACTGGTGGTCATGAATTTTTATTTGAATGCAAATGCGTGAACAGGAGCTGGATGCAAAAGTTAGAAAGGTGTACCTGTCTCCAATAATCTTCGTGCTAATATGCTTGCAATGCAATAATAAGATCTAATGTGCTGCTCAATCACCCCTAAATGCGTGCACCTAAGGGCATGCAACTTCTAAACAGGTAACTTGATATTTTCTTTTGTTGGTTTTAAAGGCAAGCAAGCAGAAAATAGAATCACGCATGCAAAAAATGTAAACCCTAGTAGCTAAAGAATGTGGGGATAAACCCAAAAAAAAGTCAGCACCAATTACTACAAGGGCGAAAAGACAGAAACAAATTTTGTGACGACGAAGAATCCCTTATGAAAGCGGGATCCAGGTCTCCTACGTCTTTTCCTCGTGTGGCTTAGCTCGTGGTTGTTGTCGCCGCTCTGTTGCGCCTCGTCGCCTCGTCAGATTCCTCGCATAATAAAAAAATTGATCAGATAATTATGCAACTCAGAATATTAAAAAATAATGAAATGAATCTATTGCGTCTATTGCCTCCCCGGCAACGATGCCAAGTTGATAAGTCGGTTCTCACTTTCGAATAATGTGATTAAGATGATCTGTCATTTTAGTAACATAGTGGTGGAAAACCGCTTAAGAAAATAATTACAACAAAAATTACCACTCACAGAAGAGCAGGTCGTGTCCACAGGGAGGCAATGATGCAATAGAATCTCGATTATTTCGTATTCTTTCAATTAAGTGTGAAATCCATAATCAAATTCGACATGAAATGCGATGGAAAGAAGATGCACCATAACTAAAAAATATAAGGGTATATGTGCAATTTTTTCTCACTGAAATATTCAATAAATATGTGATGATTTTATGTAATTTCCAATTGACATGTCTTAGAGAAAATTTGTGTACATTTTAATCCCAAAACCAGTGTTAAACATGTGAATATCAATAACCACGCAATTAACAGAAAGTATGAATATGCAGTCACAATTTCACCATAATAAAATAATCATAAATTAAAATTGATTTTGGTGGCAATGGCATTCAAATGTAAATTTTAATTAACTTAAAAACAAGGGATTTTACCTCTCTCCTCCTTGCGCATGGGAGAGAGGTTCAATCGAGGAAATACTCCTACAGGAGGATGGCTGAAGTGAGGCCGTCGCGGTGGTGGTAGCGGTGCGTCGTGAGATGGCCGGAGTCGGCCTACCGGAGGAGAGGAGTGGCAGCGGTGGAGAAGCCTGCTGTTGGCTGCGCTTGCTGGTGAAGGCGCGCGCAGGTGCAGAGGACGCTGTAGGGCATGCAGAGGCGCGGAGGCGTAGGCGCTGGGTGCTCTGTAGAGCGCGTTGGCACACGCGGGCGTGGTGGTGGCGCCGGCTGTGGGTGCTGGGCAGGGTGATGGCGTGGGAGTGGGTGTAGGACAGGCGCTGAAGAGTGCTGTAGGGAGCGGTGCAGCGGTTGCGATGGAGGAAGGTTGGCCTGCAATACCTGCAGGGGGCACGCAAGGCGCTGGAGGTGGAGGGCGATGGCTTGGGCGCTGGGTAGTAGTAGTGGAGAGCGCTGAAGGGGCGTGTCTACGGTGGTCATAGTGCTAGAGGGGGCACGCCTGTAGCGATGCACCTGTAGTAGTGAGGGTTGGATGGGGTGCACCTGTAGTGGAGAGGGTGCGGTGCCTGCGGGCGTGCAAGGGTAGGCGGAGGTGTGGGTGCACGATGATGGAGGTGTAGGAGCGGAGATGGCGCTGGAGTGGGCGCGCTGCGGTGGGAGCGCTGGAGAAGTGCCTGCAGGCAGTGTGGGTGCAGCCCTGCGGGCAACTGCTAGGAACGCTGTGGCTAGGCGCTTGCGGTGGAGGGCATGCGATGAAAGCAGGCAGTCGGGTGCAGGCTGGAAGGGCGTTTGCGGTGGGAGGCTTGGTGCACAGTGCAAGCACAGTTGATGTATGATGGATGATCCTCCCTTCTAATCCCCTCTGCCTCTCCTCTATATCTCTTCTCCTCCGCCTCCCAAGGGATTTTCAAAATCCCTTCCTAATTTTAGCTAGCGCTTGTTGGGTTTTGTTGGCTGTAGGTGGAGATATTTGTGGGGGGGAAATATCTTTCCACCCCTTGTTCTTTTCTACATTTGATCCTCCATGCTCTTCTTCCCGATATTATTCCTGCAACAAAACATAAAATAATTACATACTATAAAATGCGATAAAATAGATAAAAACTGAAGTAATGATGCATGCACTTATTTAATGACTTAATTTGATTATTAACAAGCATACTATGTTAAAATTGAAGTACTTAGGCGTAATATAGTCCATTAAAATGGACTCATCAGATACAGATCGGTTTGAGAAGCCAATTTGAAGCTAGAAATGAAAAGAAAAGAGAGAGAAAACTCTCCAAACAAATAAATCCTTTGTCTCTCTCACAAAAACACACTGCAAACTGAACTAAGGCTAAAATATATCTCAAGCATGGGTGCTTTAACCATGGAGTCCAATGAACCTTAGGGTAGTTCCTGTGGGCCTTAAAAACCTTCGCAGAGGATCGAGGCTAAAGCTGGTCAGGTCCGGATCTTGGTTGGTACTAAAGTACCTTTAGGCCCATTGTCGGCATTTTGACCTAATCACAGAGGAAAAAGAAGAAAAAGCACATATCATAATTGGTGAAAGAAACTCATGGTCTAGAACAGAAGTTAAAATCTTGAAATTTTGCTAAGGGGCTAGAAAAAGCTTGGCATGGGGGTATGATGAGAACCTCATCATGAGTCCTAACTAGCTTATTTTGATCTAATAAAATGAACAAAAGCTCCTGCATAACCTAAAGGAAGGCCTAATTCAGGAGATTACTGATCTGAAAAGAATACCTGAAGAATAGGGTAAAACTGCAATTTTACCATTGCATTGCATCAACGGGATTTCTCAGGGTCCAGACATAGGTCAATTGGGCTTAATAAGAGAAAAAGTGGGATAGTTCTGTCAGAAGAGGGTTATTGTGAAATTTAAATTTAAGAATTAAATGACATTTTGTAACCCTAAAACAAATCCATTTTAATTCACAAGGTTTCAGGTAGGATAAAGATCAACTAAACCCTCTAAAATTCATGGAAAAATATCCTCTAGGGTTTAGAACCTTCAATTCGGCCTTCGGAACCTGTTTTGACCTAGATTGGGGTCCAAGCTCAATATTTGACCTAATTTGGGTTTTTGTGCGAAATTTCCAGTCAAACGTGGTCAAACCTAATATCTAATTTCACCATTGGATTCCTTAGGTCCAAATTAGGTTTGTACTAAACTTTGGACCTAAGGGAAGGTCATCTTGACCTACTTTGCAAAATGATCCACCTAATTACATTCTAGCCCTTAACTTTTGGAAACCCTTGCAGAAACCCCCTCAACCTTTTGTCACTTTCTTCATTTTGCTCCCTTTGCCATTGCAGTAGGGACCCATACCTCCGGCGAGGTTTCGAGGCGGTTCTTGCCTCGTTTCCCCAGGGGAGCTGCTCTCAAATTTGAAAGGGGAGCTCTCTGCGAAGCCCCCTACCACATGAGCAGCTCCCCATGCCCTGAATCGCCCCATACCTCTCGCGTGAATGCTCGAGAGGTATGGGTCTCACTCTAGCCATACCTCCGGCGATGACTTCTGGCTGCTTTCATGCGATTCTCCCTCTGCTCGCGCCTATTTAAGCTAGCCTAGATCCCTCCGCTGGAGGTAAGCTTGATTTAGCCGAAGATTTCCCCCTGAATTTCATCTTCCTCATCTTCGGCCGTCTGCTCGCAAGTGATGAGAGCCTCATCATGAGCCATAACTAGCTCATTTTGACCCAATAAAGAAGATAAAAGCTCCTACATAACCTAGAAGAAGGCCTAAATAAAGGAATAGGTGCTCTGAGAAGAAAACATGAATTAAAGGGTAAAACTGTAATTTTACCATTGCAGTACCTAAATGGGATTTCTCAGAAGCAAAACATAGGTCAAATGGTTTAAATGAGATAAAAAGTGGGTTGAGTCAATCAGAAATGGGTTTATGTGCAATCTAGGAATTAAATGACATTTGGTAACCCTAAAATAGACCCACTTAAATTAATAAGGTTCCGGTCAGGATAAAAATCAAGTAAACCCTCTAAAAATCATGGAAAAATATCCTCTAGGGTTTAGAACACTCAATTTGGCCTTTGGAACCCAGTTTGACCTAGATTAGGGTCCTAGCACATTAATTGACCTAATTTGAGTTTTTACGCAAAATATCCAGTCAAACGAGGTCAAACCTAAAATCCAACTTCACCATTGTATTCCTTAGGTCCAAATTAGGTTTATACCAAAATTTGGACCTAAGGGGAGGTCATATTGACCTACTTTGCAATTTAGTACACTTAAATCACAATTTGGTCCCTATCTTTTGAATATCTTTGCAGAGAGCCCCCTAAGTTCCTCGCCACCTTTTCAATCAGGTCCTGCCTCCATTGTTAGGGCAGAACCGATCTCCCGCAAGGTTTAGAGAGGGATTCCTCTCTGATCCCTCAGAGATTCCCTCCCAGAAATGGAAGGGAGATTCTCTGAGGAATTCCCTTCCCTCTAAAGCCAATCACAATCTCTGGTGTGAACCCAATCTCTCGTGCGAACGCACGAGAGATTTGGGTATCCACCCTCTTTCCATCTCCGGCGAGCCGGCGGAGGTGATTGCGCGATCTCCACTCGCTAGAAGGTTCGGCCAACACTTATAAAAGGATCCCCAGACCCGGCCGCAGATCCTCTGACTTGAATTGGTGGAGATTCCCCCAAACTTTCCTCTCTTCCATCTCCGGCCAAGAGACCCGCAAGCTCCGGCGACCTCCTCCCCTCCTTCTCGTCGCTCTACTGCCATACCTGTAGCAGAGTCAACTCCGCCTCTTTCTCCCGCGTCGCGCAGTACCAGGCGCGCATTCTCCTGACGTCGTCCTCGTCGCCGCTTCCTCCCTCAGGGTTCTTCTTCTCCGACGACGGCAGTTATGCGCCGTCCACTCCGTTGCCTCCCTTCCTTCCAGACCACTCCAGATACCTTCTCCATCTTCCCCTCCCTCTTTTCCCCCTGTTATTTTAGTTAATCACCCCTCGACAGTTCCTGACCACCTCCATCTTCCTCGCCTCCGACCGACCTCCAGCGAGCCGCTCCCACCATTCCGCCCCTCCACACTGCTGGCCAACCATCTCGTAAGCTCTGCCTCACCACAAGGAGCACTTTCCGCCCCTCCACTGTCACTCCACACCTCTGCCGAACAACCCCACACCTCCGGCCACAGGTTGACCTAGGCACGCACGCCTAGGCCGTCCTGTGGCCTGCAGCACCGTGCACCATCTTCGCCGTGCCACAGCGAAGGTGCCCAGCTGGTCTGATTAGGCCAATAGGCCGTGCTTGTGTTTGACAAGTATCGACGCTCCTGCTGCCATTGATGGACGAAGCAGCTCCAGGTGCAGCAGCTCAAGGCGCAGCAGCTCCAGGCTTCAGGCGCAGCAGACTCGCGCGGGTGTTGCGAAGCGATCAGGGCCAGCATTGACGCTGCGAAGCTCCTAGCCTTGGCAATTGCACGAAGAACGCTCTACAGGTTGCGCGAAATTGGGGGCGGGCCAGATAGTCCTACATCGGCTAAACACAGCGCATAGGTACGCTTTAAGTTGAATTTGTGTTCTCTGCTTACTGCCTCCGAAAGCACAGGGGTGAGGTCCCTCACCTGACCTACGCCTGCCTCATCCGCGGTTTCATCTCACGGATCTGGCGGGATCCGACCCGACCCTAACCTACGCGCTCCTCGCGCATCACCCACCTGCAGGTGCGCCTGGTCCCGGGTGCGAAATCCGACCCGATTACCCTTGTGGCTCTGGGAGAGCATCCTTGAGCGAATTGCAGAGAACGAGAGGGACGTTTGGGTAGAGGGAAGGGGGTAGGTTTTGCATTGGCTGTGGTATGCGCATGGAAGAAGGAAGAGAGGAAGAAGCAAACACTTAGCCGCTGCAGCAAGGGAAAAGAAGAGAAGGAAGAGGCGAAGGAAAGCAAAAAGAACTGAAGAAATAGAAGAGCAGGAGCAGAAGAAGAAGGAACTCTGAAGAAAGGAAGCTGAGCAAGGCAGAGATCTGAGAGAAGGAAGGACTGCAGAAAAGACAAAAAGAAAGAAGGCAGAAGGGAAACAAAGGCAGGAAGAAGAAGTCTTCGTAGAGAAGAGAAGAGAGGAGAAAGAAGTTCAAGGAAGAAGAAGATCTGTGGATCAGAAGAAAAGAAGAAGAGCCAACGAAAAAGACGAGAGAAAGAAGACTCTACTTTTAAGACGTCTGATAAAGAAATCAGATGTCCAATTTTGTTCTCTTTTAGCAATACTTTTTATAACTCTCTCTCTTTGAATCAATTATGTTCATTTAAAAGTTGTATTCTTTGGTTTTGAAAGTACTGAGATTGCTCCCTGTGTTCGACCTCGGAGACTCTAGTTTTTCGAGTAATAAAATTTTCTATATTTGTTTGAACATTTTGTCGGCTATATTACAATGTGTTATCTTTTAAAACCCCACAAAAGCGTGCAAACATTTTGGCGCCGTTGCCGGGGAGCAACGGGCACTTTTAAAGCTTTTGATTACAACTTTTTGATCCAATATTTGACCTAACTCCTCTCTTTTGTTGTGTTCAAAATAGGGAAAGCAAAAAGGAAGGAAGAGCTAGTGCACAACAGACACTCCAAGGAACAGGTAATTTCCATAAGCCCTCTCTCTTAACCCTCTCAAAATCTATAAAGGAAAAGAAGAAAAATCAACTTAGGGCTACCTGTTTCATATTTAGTAACTCATTAAGTTGCCTGATTTTTATTTCAACACATTTTTTATCTGTTCATCCAACTAAGGCAACTAGGGCTAAAACTTTCTTGATTGAGCCCTAGGTGCTAATTTCTGAGGCAACTAAATTGGACCCACTAGAGCCAATTTAAGGAGTACAAAGCTAGGGTTTTTAGAGACACATCTTCTCCTAAACAAAGAAATAAATTTTTCCAAAAAGAGGTGTGCCTAAACCTTGATTGAAAAGATCTACACAAGAAGAACCCTAAGCAAATCAGGTTTTTAATCCATTTGAACCATAAAAGAAAAGGACCTAAAAACTCCCAAAGGAACAAAAGGTGAAGTTGATTCCTTGGGTCAACCAACCTTAAAATTAGGTCACTTTTTCACTGAAAATACCTAAAAGTTTAAGTGGAACATTAAGCACCTTGATCTTAAAGTAAAAAAGGTAGACTTAACAGGTCAAGGTCCCCATTCTGGTCTACCTGGAACCGCAGTGACAAGAGAGGTCGGGTGGGGGAAACCCTGTAACTCGTGGGGACGCTCTATCGTGTAGGGGTCTTTGCGGAACTCTCCCTCTCTGGCTGCCCAGGTATTTCTCAAGTGGACGACCTTTCTGACTAAGGGGTCCATCTGCCCCGAACCTCTATAGTCACCCAACAATTTTTGGGTGTCTTGATTGGGTCCAGCACCTTCTAAATCTCATCACATCCTTCGGTGCATGTTCGGTAGGAGGTCCTTAAGGCCACCCTTAAGACCTCCTTTAGAAATTCATTCTCGTCGAGGCCAAGCCTTGACGCCCTTGTTTGTGCAGCAACCCCACTACATAAATCTTTCATCTGATTCAGACCCTGGTTCTCCTTCTTCTTCCATCATGGCACAACCCATTGAAGAGGAGAATAACCTTGAACACCAACTTCAACGCCTTAACGATCTCTTTTAGAACTTTGTAAACCCACCACAGCGACCTATGATGCGAGATCACTATAATCCCGCTGCGGTAGCGATCGAACCTCGAGTACGAATCCCGATTGGAGGACCTGATTCTGAACTGAAGCTCAATATGATTCATGCCATACCAAAGTTCCATGGGCTTAACTCTGAGGATCCATTCCAACACATTAAACAAATCAAGCATCTGGCCCAGACCTTCGGGTCAGATGTACAAAATCGGGATATCCTACTCATGAAAATGTTTTCATTCTCCCTCATGGACAAGGCCGCATACTGGTATCAAACTCAGACCCGTTCGATCAACACATTGGAGGAACTGCAGTCTGAATTTTTGAAAAAATTCTTCCCCGTTGGCCGGACGAATGCCTTGCGCCACCAGATCACTCATTTCACTCAACAACCGGGAGAACCTCTTCACGAAGCATGGGATCGATTCTTAGATCTCATGCGAAAGTGTCCCCATCACGGAGTTCCTAAGTGGGAACAAGTCCAGTCTTTTCACCAGGGACTCCGTGAAGACATTCGGTTATTCGTCAATGCAACGTGTGGAGAAAACATCATGGGTCAACACGAGGACACGGTGTGGGAGATTCTCGAAAACATGTGCGAGAACTCCATAAATAATGACTCCATGGATTTATTCGACAGGACAAATGCCCACGCATCGACGAATCTGAAAGGGGGACATGAGATGCAGGACCTGTCCAATTCTGTCGACTTGGAACTGATGGCCAGTCAGTTGGACAAGGTTTCTATCATAGAAAAGAAGGTGGACGAGCTAACTCGACATTTGCAGCAAGCCACCTCTGCGCAAAATGCTTTTGCACGACCTCCTCTGGCAAGGGAAACTGTGCAAAAATCTATCACCAATCTGCCAAGGGGATGGACCCATATCCACCCCCGTCTACCTCTCGGACCGGAGTAACCTCTGATCCATTCTACTCAAGTTGGGGGAACTCTGAACCTGCGTATTCTGACTTTCCTGAGGTTCCTCAGAACTGCGAGGACCTCAACGCCATCCAGAATGACCCATTCTCCAATACCTACAACCCTGGATGGCGAAATCATCCTAACTTTTAGTGGGTGGGAAATTCTCAAAGACCACCATATCAACCCCGTCCACAAGCTTCTCATCCATATCAGCTGCCTCAGCCTCGGCCCAATCCCACCTACCAATCCGGGCAAAACCAGGATCAAATGACTCTTATCCTTCAAGCACTGGCTGACATTCAAAAGACGAATGCTGCAATGCAAAAATAGCACAAGGACGAGATCACAGAGGTTCGCAACCAACTGGCCCAGATGGCAAATTCCCGCCAACCTGGCACCCTTCCTTCGCAACCTCTGCCCAACCCAAATAACGTGCTAACCCAGAAGCGCGTTATGAATCCAAATTCAGGCCAAACACATGTGATTTATTAGGCCCCTACTGCTCCATCGCCAAACGGGATGGAAGCTTCAACATCTTATGCAGGATTTCAGCAGCAGCCACCCCTCCTACCAAACCTAAACCAAAATCAGGCCGGATTAAACTCTATAACAACACGTAGTGGTAAAACAACCCAAGACCCACATTATTCGAACCACTCCAAGCCTGATAATAGCCAAGACCCTAGGATAGTTATCCAAGATACCACTGTCCCAGATCAAGAACCTGGACCTATCCTAGAGGAACCAACTAGGATCCCATTTCCTGAGGCCTTGACCAAAGGAAAAAGGATAACTAAACCTGTGGCTCCCGAGGAGGATCTGATCAAGCTCTTTGAACAGGTCCAGATAAACATCCCATTGATGGATGCAATTCGCCACATGCCGGCTTACTCAAGATTCTTGAAAGACATATGTACCCCTAAACGTAAGCCGCGAACTAAGGATGGGAATCCAATCGTACTATCAGAGCAAGCCAGCTCTGTCATCTTGAGCAAACTCCCACCCAAGGCTAAAGACCCAGGAACTCCCTTGATTTCCTGTAAAATTGGTGAAACCCAATTTGATAGAGCCTTACTAGACCTAGGTGCCTCTATAAATTTAATACCTACATCCCTCCTTGACCACCTTGAAGAATCTGAACTTAAACCCACTGAGGTGACATTGCCGTTAGCCGATTGATCCATCAAGTCACCTAGAGGAATACTCGAGGATGTCATTGTTAGGGTAAGAGATTTCTATTTCCCGGTGGACTTCATAGTACTAGACATGGATGCACATAAGAACCCAAGGGACACACCAATCATATTAGGGAGACCCTTTTTGGCCACTGCTAGGGCCAACATAAACTGCGAAGAGGGCCAGATAGAATTAAAATTTGGGAACCAAAACCTGAAAATTGACATTTTTAAGGCCCAACAAGGGATTAATTGCGGGGTTATAGAGGAAATATGTGATGCCAGAGCCGTGGTTGATGAATTGCATATAGAAGACAACCTGATTATCCCTGATCAACCACTTGAGAATCAAAACCCGCTAACAAAGGAGTGTGAACGTGATCTAGACGCACCTATGACTCCTACCATTGCTCCTAATAAAAACCCTAAATCACCCGCTGTTGCTGAAAATCCTGTCATGGAACTCAAGCCCCTTCCCGAACATCTGAAGTACGTCTTTTTGGATTCAAATCAGACGTTTCCTGTGATTATAAACTCTCGACTCACACCTGACTAGGAACACCGTTTGATTTTTGTTCTCCAGCAACATCGAAGAGCCATTGGATGGACTCTCGATGATTTGACTGGCATCAGCCCTTCATACTGCACACATCGAATCTACACAGAAGAAGGCGCACGACCTTCATGAGAAATGCAAAGATGCCTAAACCCCAACCTACAAGAGGTCGTGAAAAAGGAGATCATAAAGTGGTTAGATGCAGGGATCATCTACCCAATCTCCGACAGTCGTTGGGTGAGTCCAATACAAGTGGTTCCTAAAAAGGCAGGACTTACCATCATCACGACTGAAATCGGAGAAGTCATTCCAACCCGAATAGCTAACTCGTGGAGAGTTTGCATTGATTACAGAAGACTCAATTCATCCACGAAGAAGGATCATTTCCCACTACCGTTTATTGATCAGATCCTCGAAAAACTAGCGGGAAATAGGTTCTTCTGCTTTCTTGACGGGTACTCCGGTTACAATCAGGTGGCAATCCATCCAGAGGACCAAGAAAAGACCACATTCACCTGCCCCTTCGGGACGTACGCGTTTCGAAGGATGCCATTCGGTCTCTGCAATGCACCTGCAACTTTTCAGCGGTGCATGCTTGCCATATTCTCAGATATGGTAGGTGATTATCTGGAAGTCTTCATGGATGACTTTTCAGTTTTTGGATAATCATTTTATGATTGCCTCCAACACTTGGTCCAAATACTCAGGCGGTGCATTGAGGTGAATTTGGTTCTTTCCTGGGAAAAGAGCCATTTCATGATGCCTGAGGGAATTGTCCTGGGACATTTAATCTCGGAGAAAGGCATCCAAGTGGATCGAGCAAAGGTTAACCTGATTTCCAAGCTCCCTATGCCTAGCTCGATTAAGGACATCCAATCTTTTTTGGGGCACGTCGATTTTTACCGTCGATTTATCCCTGATTTCTCCAAAATCGCGCGCCCCTTGACCAATCTTCTCTCCAAGGATGTGCCTTTCGAAATTTCCAAGGAATGCACTCAAGCATTTGAGATCCTACGTGACCGAGTCACCCAAGCCCCGATCCTACAATCCCCTGATTGGTCTCAACCCTTTGAGATCATGTGCGATGCATCTGACTTCGCTGTAGGAGCGGTTCTGGGGCAGAAAATTGATGGGAAACCTGTGGTCATTTACTACGCCAGCAAAACACTAGATGAGGCTCAGCGTAACTATACGGTTACTGAGAAAGAGCTGCTGGCCGTAGTATTTGCCCTAGAAAAATTTAGATCATACCTTCTGGGTTCCCTTGTTATCATATACTCGGATCACACAGCTGTGAGGCATCTCCTTCCAAAGAAGGATGCGAAACCTCGATTAATTCGATGGATCTTGCTGTTGCAAGAATTTGACCTCGAGATTCATGACAAGGCGGGAAAGTAGAATGTGGTAGCTGATCACTTGTCTCGCCTGCCTTCTGAAATAATCGACCCTTCCGGACCTATTACAGAACATTTTCCTGATGAGCACCTCCTCACTATTAGTACAAGTCTTCCATGGTTCACTGATATAGTTAATTACCTGGCATCAAATCAGATTCGGCTCGATTGGTCGAAGGCCAAAAAGGACAAATTGCGTTCCGATGCCAAGTATTACCTATGGGAAGACCGTATCTATTCCACATTGGTGCTGATCAGATAATTTAACGGTGCATCGCGGAAGTGGAAATCAAAGACATACTCTCATTTTGCCATGACCAGGCATGCGGTGGACATTTTTCAGGACATAAAATCGCATCAAAAGTCCTCCAGTGCGGCTTTTACTGGCCCACAATTTTCAAGGATGCATACGATCACTGTAAGGCATGTTCCCGTTGCCAGACTCTGGGCAACATGAGCCATTGAGACATGATGCCTCTACAGCCGATCTTGGTATGCGAAATTTTTGATATTTGGGGGATTGATTTCATGGGACCCTTCCCGATCTCGGATGGCTTCGAATACATCTTACTCGCAGTTGACTATGTTTCCAAGTGGATAGAAGCCATTCTGACCCGAACCAACAATCATAAAGTCGTGATAAAATTCCTTCATCAAAACATTTTCTCAAGGTTCAGGATTCCACGTGCTATAATTTCCGACGGAGGGACCCATTTTATAAACGCTCAGTTTAGGTCACTGATGACCAAATATGGGGTGTCACACCGAATCTCTACTCCTTACCACCCCCATACTAATGGTCTAGCTGAGCTATTTAACCGAGAGATCAAGAAGATCCTTCAGGTTACTATTCGACCTGATAGAAAAGATTGGTCTTCTCGGCTTCCGGAAGCATTGTGGGCCTATAGGATCGCCCACAAGACCCAACTAGGAATGTCTCCCTTCAGACTAATGTACGGGAAGGCATGTCACCTCCCCGTCGAGTTGGAGCATAAAGCCTATTGGGCAGTACGGACTTGTAATCTAGATCTTTCTAAGGCTGGAACCCACAGAAGACTTCAAATGAGCGAGATCGATGAATTACGCCACGATGCGTATGAGAACTCGCGAATTTACAAAGAACGGGTTAAAACTTTTCACGACAAACACATTTCTAGAAAGATCTTTCATCCTGGTCAGAAAGTTTTACTCTTTGATGCCCGACTCAAATTATTCCCAGGGAAGCTAAGATCCAAGTGGGTCGGACCCTACCTAGTCTGACAAATCTTTAGAAATGGAGCCATTGAAATCATCCCACTTAGCCAAGATTCTGAACCCTTTGTCGTGAACGGTCAGAGACTCAAGCCGTTCATTGACATGACCAACATAGATTTGGCTGAGTCATCCTTTACCCTCCATTCCTCTTGAGCTCATTGCACCCAGCCGATGGCGTAAAACTCAGTGCTTAACGGGAGGCAACCCGTCATTCTTTGAAAAACCCGAAACCTTTTCTGACATCTCTATGGGGAATTCATATTGCACTTTAGGGTTCATCCATTAGAACAGCCGACTTCACCTCAGGTATCCCTACCCGAGACTAGAAATCGTTCGCAACAAGTCACTTTCACCCATTCACTCACCACACACCTGTCCTAATGCATGAACTAAGCTGAAATCGAACCCACCTAATTTACAATGGGGACATTGCAAATCTTAGGCATGGGGGGGTATGAAAGTGCAAAAAATGTTAGGAAAATTCATATCAAGAAAGGGTTTCACTTAAAAAAAAAAAAAACAGAGACTTTATAGAGGGGAGGAACAATTCAGGGTCATACAAATGAGAGAAGGAAAAGAGTAAAATGACAAAAAGGAGCACAAAATGAAAATGAAAAGAAATAGTCATTAGTAAAAGATTAAGGGGTTAACTGAAGTTCTAGACCGATCAAGAAAAAGGAAAGAAAAGTGCTACGAAGATACAACAAGAGATTAGCGGGAACGCTGGTCTTAGGCCTCTTGGGATAGAATCTTTAGCTTAAAAATTCATGTATTCGTTAAAATCTGGATAGTCCTCAAGAGGTTGGGGAAAATGCGAAGCTTAAGTATTAGGTCTAAGGCTTAGGAAGTATTCAGCCTCGTTAACTGACCTTCGGTTTGCGAGATTCGGTAACCTAAGCACCCCAAATTCACACACACAGTCTGGTTCAGTGCGCATAAACATCCAAATCACGCAAAAAGCGTTTAATGTTCTGAAAAAGTCACCTAGATTAGGAGTGGCCAATCAACACAAGTTGGTTTGGACGAGTTCCCAGCGCGGAGAGGCGGGAAATTCCCCTCGAAGATGCGTAACAACATATCATCTCCTCGGTGCTTGTCTCTTAGGATATTTAAATATCCTACTGGGGGCATGTAAGCACTCTGCTGGTTCAGATACCATGGGTGGCATTATCACGAAGTGTCGATCGCCAGGGTCTGAATTCGGCCATGGAACACCATGGGCGGGAATATCTCGAAATCTCGAAAGCCAGGGTTCTGGGTGTTGCCATGGGTGGGATTATCTTGAAATCTCGAAAGCCAGGGACCCTTGAGGATTGATGATGGGGACGAGGAATCCGATACAGATCGTGTTGAGAAGCTAATCCGAAGCTAGAAATAAAAAGAAAAGAGAGAGAAAAAGCTCTCCAAACAAATAAACCTTCTATCCCTCTCTTACAAAAAAAAACGCACTGCAAACTGAACTTAGGCTAAAAATGTCTCAAGCACGGGTGCTTTAACCACGGAGTCCAACAAACCCTAGGTTAGTTTTTGTGGGCCGTAGAAACCTTTGCAGAGGACTGATGCTAAAGCGGGATAGGTCCGGATTTTGGTTGGTACTTGAGTACCTCTAGGCCTATTGTCGGCATTCCTACCTAATCACAAAAGAAAAGGAGAAGCACTTATCATGATTGTTGACAGACACTCTAGGTCTAGAACGGAAGTAAAATCTTGAAATTTTGCTAAGGGACTAGCAAAAGATAGGCATGGGGGTATGATGAGAGCCTCATCATGAGCCATAACTAGCTCATTTTGACCCAATAAAGAAGATAAAAGCTCCTACATAACCTAGAAGAAGGCCTAAATAAAGGAATAGGTGCTCTGAGAAGAAAACATGAATTAAAGGGTAAAACTGCAATTTTACCATTGCAGTACCTAAATGGGATTTCTCAGAAGCAAAACATAGGTCAAATGGTTTAAATGAGATAAAAAGTGGGTTGAGTCAATCAGAAATGGGTTTATGTGCAATCTAGGAATTAAATGACATTTGGTAACCCTAAAATAGACCCACTTAAATTAATAAGGTTCCGGTCAGGATAAAAATCAATTAAACCCTCTAAAAATCATGGAAAAATATCCTCTAGGGTTTAGAACACTCAATTTGGCCTTTGGAACCCAGTTTGACCTAGATTAGGGTCCTAGCACATTAATTGACCTAATTTGAGTTTTTACGCAAAATATCCAGTCAAACGAGGTCAAACCTAAAATCCAACTTCACCATTGGATTCCTTAGGTCCAAATTAGGTTTATACCAAAATTTGGACCTAAGGGGAGGTCATATTGACCTACTTTGCAATTTAGTACACCCAAATCACAATTTGGTCCCTATCTTTTGAATATCTTTGCAGAGAGCCCCCTAAGTTCCTCGCCACCTTTACAATCAGGTCCTACCGCCATTGTTAGGGCAGAACCGATCTCCGGCGAGGTTTAGAGAGGGATTCCTCTCTGATCCCTCAGAGATTCCCTCCCAGAAATGGAAGGGAGATTCTCTGAGGAATTCCCTTCCTTCTAAAGCCAATCACAATCTCTGGTGTGAACCCAATCTCTCGTGCGAACACACGAGAGATTTGGGTATCCACCCTCTTTCCATCTCCGGCAAGTCGGCGGAGGTGATTGCGCGATCTCCACGCACTAGAAGGTTCGGCCAACACTTATAAAAGGATCCCCAGACCCGGCCGCAAATCCTTAGACTTGAATTGGCGGAGATTCCCCCAAACTTTCCTCTCTTCCATCTCCGGCCAAGAGACCCGCAAGCTTCGGCGACCTCCTCCCCTCCTTCTCGTCGCTCTTCTGCCATACCTGCAGCAGAGTCAACTCTGCCTCTTTCTCCCGCGTCGCGCAGTACCCGGCGCACGTTCTCCTGACCTCATCCTCGTTGCCGCTTCCTCCCTCAGGGTTCTTCTTCTCCGACGACGACAGTTACGTGTCGTCCACTCCGCTGCCTCCCTTCCTTCCAGACCACTCCGGATACCTTCTCCATCTTCCCCTCTCTCTTTTCCCCTTGTTATTTTAGTTAATCGCCCCCCGACAGTGCCTGACCACCTCCATCTTCCTCGCCTCCGACCGACCTTCGGTGAGCCGCTCCCACCATTCCACCCCTTCACACGGCTCGCCAACCATCTCGTAAGCTCCGCAACACCACAAGGAACACTTTCCGCCCCTCCACTGTCACTCCACACCTCCGCAGTAGCCCCCCGAACAACCCCACACCTCCGGCCACAGGTTGACCTAGGCACGCACGCCTAGGCCGTTCTGCGGCCTGCATCATCGTGAACCATCTTCGCCGTGCCACGGCGAAGGTGCCCAGCTGGTCTGATTAGGCCAATAGGCCGTGCTTGTGTTTGACTGGTATCGACGCTCCTGCCGCCATTGACGGTCGAAGCAGCTCCAGGTGCAGTAGCTCCAGGCGCAGCAGCTCCAGGCTCCAGGCGCAGCAGACTCGCGCGGGTGTTGCGAAGCGATCAGGGCCAGCATTGACTCTGCGAAGCTCCCAGCCTTGGAAATTGCACGAAGAATGCTCTGCAAGCGCGCGCGAAATTGGGGGCGGGCCAGATAGTCCCACATCGGCTAAACACAGCGCACAGGTACGCTTTAAGCTGAATTTGTGTTCTCTGCTTACGGCCTCCGAAAGCACAGGGGTGAGGTCCCTCACCTGACCCACGCCTGCCTCGTCTGCGGTTTCATCTCGTGGATCTGGTGGGATCCGACCCGACCCTAACCTACGCACTCCTCGCGCATCACCCACCTGCAGGTGCGCCTGGTCTCGGGTGCGAAATCCGACCCGATTACCCTTGTGGCTCTGGGAGAGCGTCCTTGAGCGAATTGCAGAGATCGAGAGAGACGTTTGGGTAGAGGGAAGGGGGTAGGTTTTGCATTGGCTGTGGTATGCGCAGGGAAGAAGGAAGAGAGGAAGAAGCAAACACTTAGCCGCTGCAGCAAGGGAAAAGAAGAGAAGGAAGAGGCGAAGGAAAGAAAAAAGAACTGAAGAAATAGAAGAGCAGGAGTAGAAGAAGAAGGAACTCTGAAGAAAGGAAGCTGAGCAAGGCAGAGATTTGAGAGAAGGAAGGACTGCAGAAAAGACAAAAAGAAAGAAGGCAGAAGGGAAACAAAGGCACGAAGAAGAAGTCTTCGCAGAGAAGAGAAGAGAAGAGAAAGAAGTTCAAGGAAGAAGAAGATCTGTGGATCAGAAGAAAAGAAGAAGAAGAGCCAACGAAAAAAAAGAGAGAAAGAAGACTCTACTTTTAAGACGTCTGATAAAGAAATCAGATGTCCAATTTTGTTCTCTTTTAGCAATACTTTTTATAACTCTCTCTCTTTGAATCAATTATGTTCATTTAAAAGTTGTATTCTTTGGTTTTGAAAGTACTGAGATTGCTCCCTGTGTTCGACCTCGGAGACTCTAGTTTTTCGAGTAATAAAATTCTCTATATTTGTTTGAACGTTTTGTCGGCTATAGTACAACGTGTTATCTTGTAAAACCCCACAAAAGCGTGCGAACAACAAGCTCCGGTGACTCTCCCTCCCTCGTTTCGTCACTCTGCCACCATACCAGTGGTAGAGTCCTCTCCACCGTGTTCCTCTGCGTCGCGTCGTACTCGCGCACGCCCCTCTGACCCTCTTCCTCGTCGCCGTCATCCTCACCTTAGGGCCTTTGTCTCTAGTGACGGCAGATACGCATCGTCCGCCCCTTTACCTCCCCTTCGCTCCAATCACCACAGATAGGTTCCTCTCCCCCTCCTCTTCATTTCCCTTATCTCTATTACTGTTTTTATCCCCTTGACGCCGCAGACCACCACCATCATTCCCATCTCTGACTAGACCACCAGCGAGGTGTTCCCACCACTCCACGCCTCCATCCACCTCGCCAACCACCCTACGACCTCCGCAACACCTCACTGACCATTTCCCCTATTCCAATCTCTCCATCGACCACCCAAAAGTACCCCTGAACACACCCACTTACACGGCCATAGTAAGCCCTAGGCACGCTCACACAGGCGTTCCCACGCCACCCCGACCACTGCAGCACACTCGCCGTACCTCGACGAAGCTTCCCATGTGTTTTGACGAGGCCGCAAGGCCGTTTGCCTGTTGACATGTGTTGAGGGTCTCCACCACCATTGACGCAGCAAGGAGCTTGCTTGGGAGCTCCTCCAGGTCTCTCCGCTCCAGGTGAAGTGCCCCAAGTCACACGCAATCCCTTCACGCAAAGCCCCAGCCAAGCAATCGGCACTGAAGACCTAGCAGCTGCTGATGATGATGGTTGGTTGATGATGGTGAATAATTATTGTTATGATCATGTCGTTGTAGTATAGGGTGTATAATATAACATTAAGGATGTCGTATAGTGGTGAGTATGGGTGAGTACCAGTCATTACAACCATTATTATCATTTGCTTATTTATCTAATTTTTACTGGTTTTGTTCCAGGTCGTTCTCTGGGAGGCAATTTATTGAATTTAATTCGGTCACTCTTTGATTATCTCCAAAATTGTCTTCTTATTCAAAAAGAAACTTTACATTTAAAGAATGAATGAATGTTTTATTTACCTAGTTACTAAGAAGTGCTTGCAAAAATACTAACTATGAATAAGCATCAAACAATCTATTATTATACTCTAAACTATGTATTTACAAGTTATACTATTAACACTAATATGTTAGTTCATACTACATTAGGATACCATAGTGTAAAAACTTAACTTACTAGTCTTTTATTTATAGTGACATATATATCAGTTTTAGTGACAGATATAAACGTCGCTAAATCTCAGAAAACACTATATACAACCTAAAGAAGCAAACTGAGGTCTTTAGCGACGTTTATAGTGTCGTTTTATTCTGTTAGTAATTATGTGGGTTTACTTATACGTATGTATATTACTTATTCTACTGCTGTATGTACAGTAAGTCTTTCTGTTCGTGTGTTCCTTCTCTTAAGTCGTCTGTCCTTTCAATTTCTTCTGTGTGGTATTTCAGAGGCTGCGGTGGAGAGTCCTTAGTGTAAAATGTGCTTAATTAGCGGGCGCGCTTTTCGAGGGATACACAGCACCCTATGGGTGGGACCAGACCTCTACTAAGCGCGCCCTAATCTCAGATTAGATGCCTTAATTACGTTTTCGTATCAGCGCAGGGCCTCAGCCCAACAACGCCAGACATACTCGCACGCTCGGGCCCCCAGCCCCAGACATACATTACATATTCAATATCATCACACATCAGAGTTCAGCACAAATCGGGTAATCGGATAAGGGATCGCGTTTCGGGCGCCCGGCGCCGTGACAACTGCTTACGTTATAACATAAATTATATTTATATGGCTGCGTTTGGTTTGCAGCACACGATGTGGCGCTATTCCAGCGCCACATCGTGCGCTGGAAATCAGACGCAGCTGCGTCTGTGCGCGTTTTTGGCCCTCGATTTGGGGGCCATAAATTATTAAAAAAAATAAAATAAAATATGGTAAATAAAATATTTACATAATACTACATAATTGATTAATTAATTTTGAATTTTAAATATATTTACTATACAAATAAATTCGCTAAACTAGGCTGATTATACAGGTTGATTTAGGTGATTAAATAGTTAATTACTTATAAAATAATTAGTAAATGGTCTAATTGACCTTAAACAGTTTTAACTTACATACTTAAGTATTTAATACATATTTTTATTGTATTTTTACGAATTTATTTATGTTTTATTTAGGCTAAAATAGCAATTCTGTGTAGTTTATAATTAAAACTAAGTTACAGTAAGTTATACTAGGTATAATTATACTTTGACTAACTTAAATTACTTAATATATATATATATTCCCAAGTTTATAGATTTATTTACTTGATTATTGCTCTAACTTATTAACTTAGCTACTAAATAAGTAAATATAAATCTGTACATACATATATACATAAATCAGTAAATACATGCATAATAGATTAGTATATATACATATTTTTACATAGATTACATATGTATATGAATTTCTGTACAGGTTTTATACATATTTACAGTATAACTATGTATCTAACTGATATGCTATAGTTATAATACTATGAATAGGTATATTTACAGTTTTAAAATAAGTCTATGTCATTAGGCTTTTGTATAAAGTTAGGGAATTAGAGTTGATTGAGTTTTTATTTGAGTTTAGACAGCAGCCGCAGCTACTGTCAGAGGAGATGGAGAAGAGAAGAATGTGCTGTTTTAGTGTTGGTTTTAGTTGCTGTTCAGGGTGAGTTTTTGTAGCAGCAGCAGTGGCTTAAGCCACTGTCAAATGGCTAACTGCTGCTGCAGTTAGTCCACTTGGAGAAAGGGGAACAAAAAATTCACAGATGAAAGGGGAATTTGGAGGAGAAGAGAATTTGGAGATGGAGGGAAATGTAGCTGCAAGTTGCAGCATGTTGCTGTATAACTGGGAACAAGATTAAATTCAAAACAAACTAAACATTGAAGAGATGAAATCCAAATCTGAAAGGGGTTTAAATCTCACGAAAATCTCATGTAAATTCAGCTCAAATACTCATTAGGAAAAACCTTATCAGAAGCATCCTTTCAGATCAAAACAACAAATGGCATTGAGTTAGTTCTTCCTAATGCCATAGACAGCATGAAGGAAGACTTAGCTCGATCAATTAAAACCAAAGAAACACAATCCCAGTTTCTTGCAACCTTAAGGAGTATGGAAAACTCCTTAGGTTAGAGAATCACCATACAGAAATGATCATCAACACAAATAGTGCATGGCAGTTCTGAAATAGCAAAAAGAGACTAAGAATGCATTAAGGAAATTTAATGGAAGCTGGCGAATGCATTCAAAACAAAGTATAAACAGAATCATGAAAGGCTCTTCTGATTGGTTCTCTGTCACCAGAGAACTTCTCAGAATCCTTGCCTACAATGAAAACCAAAAATCCCTTCAATTTGTCAGATCTGTCAAAACATTTCAGAGAGTAAAACTCCTTTAAAATCCAAATCAAAAGTGCTCTGACAAACTGAGGCAATCCATTTAAAACAGAGGGGCTTTTGTGAAACAAATGGAGTGAGTGAGAAGCCCCAAATGGTGCTTGTGACGCCACTTTCAGATCTGAGGCAGTGCACCATCAGATCTGAAATTGGGTCAGGATGTGTGGGTGATTGATGAAAAATTCGTCGTTAAAAAGGAAAAAACAAGAATCAGAATTTGGATGATGGAAAAACAAAACATGAAGAGGGAGATAAATTGAACAATGAACAGATGATTCTTCCCCTCTGATCTGGACTGATCAGAGGAGGTGAGGGAGGGGATCTAATACTAATTCTACTCCTAAGACTAATCTAACTACAGCTAACATTAAACACTAACAATTAAAACTAAATCTATTCTAAACTACTGCAAACTAAATCTAACACTACTTGTGCAGAATTAAAAACTAAACTAAAAGGAAGAATGGGACCTATGGGTCCTTAGCCGGCGGCTAAGGAGGAAGAAAGGAGGAGGGTGACTCCAGCGGAGGGAAGAGTCTGCTAGTGAGACTCCAGGGTCGTCCTCAGGTGCTACGAGGTCCTTAGCGACGAGGAGGGTCGAGAGCAGGCGATGATTCCACAGCCGGTGGATGTGAAATCAGGGTCTAGATGAGGAGGAGAGACTGGAGTGGACGAACTGATCGCTAAGAGATGTAGGAGGGAGCGATCCTTTGCGCACGACACCACTGAGGTGCTTAAATAGCAGCTCAGTGACTGGAATCACCGCAAGGGTGAGGTTAACCAAAATTAGGCCGGCGGTGAGGATGAGATGAGTAGAGCGCGGGGCGAGTCGAGAGGGAAATCTGACCGTCAGATGTGATCTGGGAAGAGAGGTGAACGCATGCACCGAATCGCACGAAGGTTCCAATAGAATCCAGCCGCAGATCGAGATCAAAAGTGCGATGGACGGTCGAGAATGGCTTTGTTCTTCGCGTGCTACAGTGCGCGTGAAGAACACAGGCTTCTCTCTGAAATGAGGGAAAACTTGCAGGAAGACCCTTGAACGAAGGGGTAGAAGAATAGCGTGCAGGTCCAAAAGTGAAAAGAACTATAACTGGAAGGGCCTTGCAGTCATACAGAAGGGTCCCTGCGGCTTGCAAAAAGGTCCAAGAAGGAGTTTTGAAGGGTAGAAATGTAATGCATGAAGGACCTAATTGTAATCTATTTATTTCTAAGCCTAAATGATGTCCAATTGCTTTCAAATTTTTACATGTGCTTAATTGAACATTTAAGACATTGATTTTACTTCTGATTTATCTTTTCAAACTTGCTTATGTGTTCAATTGATGCATGGATCATCATTTGTTCTTTAGTTTTCAGAATATCTCATTTTTGTGACCTAATTAGGAGGTTTTAACACACATTAAAAGTTTTAGGTCTTTTCTTTAATTCCCACACTTAACCCTTTTTATGTGTTAATTTGATATTGTTTTGCTTAGTGTCTAGCTTAATTTCGGCCTTTTAGCTATGATGAGTAGCCACTCATCAGCTGCTGCAATCAGAGGAGGATTTCTGCTGCGGGTGATCGCGAAGAAAGGTGGGACGTTTAGTCCCACCTCGGAAGCTGACAAGCGGGCGCTATGAGATAAATTGTAAAAGTAACAGAGGCTTATCGCTTCCTAACCACGGGGTGAGGTCCCACTCACCCTTCATGCCTCATCCGCAACCCACGCTCCATAGACTTGGCTGCCTAACTTGACTACCTGTGCACTCCTCGCCCACCACACACGCCGGTGGGCCTGGTCCCGGGTGCGCATATCCGACCCAATAACCCGAGAATGCTCTGGGAGAGCAGTCCTAAGAGCGAAATAGAGAGAGAGACGTGAGGAGGGAAGGGGCTTGGTTTTGCTCTTGTGTGTGTGCGCAGGGAAGAAGAAGAGGAGCAGCTGAAGCAGCTGAAGGAGAAGGTGCGGCAAAAGAAAATAAGAGAAGGAAGGAGGAAGCTGCAGAGAAAGAGAGAAGCTGAAGAAGAAGGCAGAAGAAGCACAGCAGAGAAAGTAAGGTCAGAAGAAAGGCGAAGTAGGAGAGAAGGAAGAAGAAGAAGCCAAGGAGAAAGCAAGGGCAGAAGAAAGGCGAAGCAAGAGCAGAAGAAGAAGAAGAAGCCAAGAGGAAGCCGTAGAAGAAGAAGAGGAGCAGCTGAAGTCAGTGGAAGAAGACAGGAAGAAGGAGCTGTAGCCAAAGCTCAAGGCAGCAGAAGAAAGAAAAAGAAAGTACTGTAGCATTCGTCAGTTAAGGCGTCTGATTCACAGAATCAGACATCCAAGAAGGGAAAGAGAGAAGAGAAAGAAGCAGGAAGGAAAAAAAAGAGAGAGAGAGAAGAAAGACATTTATTTTTGCATTTTCTCTCTGTAGTTTTTTTGGATTACATACATATTATCTTTTGAGTAATTTAAAATTGTGATTTCTGTTTCTAAAATACCAAATTGCTCCCTGAGTTCGACCTCAGAATATTTTTAATTTTGAGTAAATAAAAATCGATAATTGTTTATACGACGATTTCAAACTATACTGCAACGAATGTTTCTTTAAAACACGATCTCGTTGCGTAACGCAATTATGCATCTTGTTGATGTCTATTATGTGCTGGACATGGCAATGCAATTGTTATCTGTTAGCTCTATTACCAAGTAGCTGAATTGTTGTGTTATGTTTGACACTATTGGATGCATCTTTCAGGACTGCATGACTGGGAGGACGATTGGTGGTGGCCATGAGGAGGGGGGTGTGTATCAGCTACTTCAGAATCCAATTGCTACAGCCTATCAGACGACTACCATAGGGAGTGCCTTGCGGTGGCACAGATGACTAGGCCATCCTTCACTGGACAAGCTACGCCATGTCATCCCTCACTTGTCTCCTGCCATGAAGATTCAGTGTGCTGCATGTCAGCTGGGAAAGCTTCACCGTGCCAGTTTTTCAGCATCTATCTAGTCTACTAGTTCTGCATGCTTTGATTTGCTGCATTGTAACATCTGGGGGCCTAGGCATGTGGCAAACCATCAGAATTATAGATATTATTTGCTATTTGTGGATGATTTTTCACGTTTATCATGGACCCTTTTGATGAAAAATAAATTAGAAGTTGGTTCTTTGGTTCAATAGTTTGTGGTGTTTGTGAAAAATCAATTTGGTGTATGCATTAAGAAAATTCGAATAGATAATGCATTGGAATTCTCCACAAAGAAACTGGCTAACTTGTATGGATCACTAGGTATTGTACATCAGACCTCATGTCCTCATACATCACAACAGAATGGGATAGCTGAAAGAAAACATCGTCATATTCTAGATACAGCTAGAGCTCTACTTATTCAGAATAGTGTTCTGCATAGTTACTGGGGAGATGCGGTTCTTACTTCCTATTACCTAATCAACAGGCTTCCTTCGTTTGTTTTACATGAGCAGATTCCATGGAATATCTTATATCTTGATGCAAACTTATTTCTTGTACCACCAAAAACATTTGGGTATGTGGCATTTATACACCTCCTTGGGCCTGGTCGTGACAAATTAGCACCAAAGGCAGTTAAGTGTGTATTTCTGGGATACTCACGTATGCAGAAGGGATACAGGTATTTTGATCCCATACATTAGAAACACTATGTGAGTGCAGATGTGACTTTTCATGAATCTATCCCTTATTTTTCTACCTCTGGTCATCGGTTGAGAGAGATAGAGGTGGCTACTCCTATGCCTATACCTCCTATAGCCTTGGAGGACTTCTCTCATAATAGTGGTGTATCCACTATAGAACATACTATGGGCGATTTCAGACCTGTACCACCTAATGAGAAGACATTTAAGGGTGCTACATATCAACTGCCAGTTACATACAGAAAGAAAACACAACCCTCCTCTTCTTCAGTACCCAATGAGCCACCATCGTCCTCTCCTTAGGTATGTATTGGAGATACTGATGATTCTTCTGCTCATGTATCTTCAGGGTCCCTCTCTCTGCCTACAGATGATGATATTCCCATTGCTATCAGGAAGGCTCCAAGGTCTTGTGCACAATATCGTGTCGCTGGTAGTGTTGCCTCTGTAGGATCTCTTGGCACCAAATTTCAGGCCTTTACAGCTGCAATATCTAGTATAAAGATACCTACCTCCTACCAACAGGCTCTTCTACACCCACATTGGAAGGCGGTGATGGAAGAGGAGATGTCTGCACTTACTGATAGAGGGACCTGGGAGTTATCTGCCCTACCGTTTGGTGCGCACTTAGTTGGGGCCAGATGGGTCTTTACCCTGAAATACAACCCTGATGGGCCTATTTCTAGGTATAAGGCTCGCCTTGTAGCCAAAGGATTCACCCAGACTTATGGGGTAGATTTCTTTGACACCTTTTCCCCTGTGGCACAACTCTCCATGATCCATATCCTTATTTCTGTTGCGGCTCATTGTGGGTGGTGTCTTCACCAGCTGGATGTTAAAAATGCCTTCCTATATGGCGATTTGGAAGAGGAGATATACATGCAGCAGCCACTTGGTTTTGAGGTTCAGGGGGAGTTTGTATGTAAACTTCGTAAGGTTATTTATGGCCTTAAGCAGAGCCCTCGAGCTTGGTTTCAACGTCTATCTGAAGCACTTGCTATGTTTGGGATGTAGAGATCCTCTTCTGATCATTCCTTGTTTGTTAGGAAGACCAGCACTGGTACTGTGACTTTATTGGTATATGTTGATGACCTCGTTCTTACAGGTGATGATGCAGATGGTATTACTCAAGTACAGGAGAATTTAGCTCGCTAATTTGTTATTAAAGATCTCGGTAAGCTGAGATACTTTCTTGGTATTGAGATCCCCACGAATAAGTAGGGCATTGTAATGTCTCAAAGAAAGTATGCACTTGATATTCTTCAGGAGACAGGCGTGCTTCGATCCAAGGAAGCCAACATTCTTATGGATCCTAAGGTACATCTATTTGAGGATACAATGAGGATAAAGGACAAAAAGATTTATCGGAAGCTTGTTGGGAAGTTATTGTATCTAACCATCACCAGGCCAAACATTAGCTTTACAGTGGGCAAGCTGATGAGAACCTCATCATGAGTCCTAACTAGCTCATTTTGAATTAAGAAAGAGAATAAGAGCTCCTACATAACCTAGAGAAGGGCTTAATTCAAGGAATAAGTGTTCTGAGAAGAAAACATGAAATAAAGGTTTAAACTGTACTTTTACCATTGTAGTACATAAACGGGATTTCTCAGAGGTAAAATATAGGTCAAATGGTCTGAATAAGATAAAAAGTGGGTTAGTTTAGTCAGAAATGGGTTCATGTGCAATCTAGGAATTAAATGACATTGTGTAACCCTGAAACAGACCTGCTTAATTCAACAAAGTTATGATCAGGATAAAAATCAACTAAACCCTCTAAAATTCATGGAAAAATATCCCCTAGGGCTTAGAACCTTTAAATTGGCCTTTGGAACCTATTTTGACCTAGATTGAGATCCTAGCTCATTAATTGACCTAATTTAGGTTTTTATGCAAAATATCCAGTCAAACCTAAAATCCAACTTCACCATTGGATTCCTTAGGTCCAAATTAGGTTTGTATCAAAATTTGGACCTAAGGGCAGGTCATCTTGACTTACTTTGCAAAATAGTACACCCAATTACATTTTGACCCCTACCTTTTGAAAACCATTGCACAAACCCCCCTAACTTCCTTGCCACTCTGACAAACAGGTCCCTCCACCATTAATGGGGAGAAATCCTACTCCAGGAGGAATGGAGGGGAAGATTCCTCAGAGATCTCCTCCCAGATTTGAAAGGGAGATTCTCTGAGGAATTCCCTTCCATTTGACCTCGATCTTAATCTATGATTTGCACCCAATCTCTCTTGCGAACGCACGAGAGATTTGGGTCTCTAACTGATTCCATCTCCGATGAGGATTCACATGCTTGGAAGCTTATCTTCCAAGCACAGGAACCCCTGCCAGCATCTATAAAAGGATCCTCAACCTTGGCTGCACCTCCTCAACTTGACTTGGCCAGAGATTCACCCCACTTTCATCTCCTTCTCCTCCGGTCAAGTAGTCTAGCAAGCTCCGGCGAGCCTCCCTCCTCTTTCTAGTCGCTCTGCCACAATACCAGTGGCAGAGCTATCCTCACCATCTTCCTTCGCATCGCGCAACACCCACACGAGCATCTCTAGCCCCGTTGTCATCGCCCGTCTCCCTCCACTGGATGTCGTCTTCTCCGGTGACAGCAGGTACTGCCAGTTGCCATCTCTCCCCCTTCGTCCACTTAATTAGGTTAGACTTACTTCTCTCTATCCCCTCTTCAATTCCCCTCAATCTATTTCATGAATTACCCCTCGACTGCCACTGTCCACCGCCATCTTCCCCATCTCCGGCCAACCTCCGGCGAGATGCATCCGTCACTCCACACCTCCACATGTCTCGCCACCAACCTCTTCACCTCAGCCATCAACCACTGAACATTTTCCTCCCACTCACAGACCGCCAACACCTCCCTAAACACCCCCTGACCTAACCC
Source organism: Thalassia testudinum (assembly GCA_037157565.1). Lineage (NCBI taxonomy): Eukaryota > Viridiplantae > Streptophyta > Magnoliopsida > Alismatales > Hydrocharitaceae > Thalassia > Thalassia testudinum. The sequence continues at coordinate 36,809,644 of JAZHRO010000051.1, read as the reverse complement.
ATAAGCCTGGCCACAGAGCGATCTAGGCACGCACGCCTAGGCCACCCCGTGGCCTGCCATCTACCGTCCCACCTTCGCCTTGACACGGTGAAGCTTCCCATGTATTTTAATGGGGCCACCAGGTCGTATTCATGTGTGACAGATCAGAGCTCCCATCCACCATTAACAAGTACACGAGCTTGCCTGTTCTCTAGCTTCAGGCCACAAGCTTTAGGATTTAGGATCCCAAACTGTGCGGGTTGAGAGTGTGCGCAAGTCTAGCCTGAGAGCAGTTGTCGCGGATCTTCAGCTGCGACAATTGTGCGAAGTCATCCGCCTGCAGGTGCGCGCAAAAGAGGGTGGGACATTTAGTCCCACCTTGTGAACTTATGAGTGCGGTGCATGCGATAAATTGATTTTGTGTTTCATGTTATTCGCCTCGAGACACACATGGGGTGAGGTCGCTTGCCCTTACCACGCCTTGTCCGTGACATCCCTCGCGGAGCTGGCACCCGACCCGACTAACCTATCCGTGCACTCCTTGCGCACCACACCCATGCCAGTGCGCCTGGACCCAAGCAAGCGACCGACCCGATAACCTGGTTCTGGGAGAGCGTACCGAAGAGAGATACACAGAGAGAGAGAGACGTGCAGGGAGGGTAGGGGAATAGGTTTTGCACTTCAGTGTGTGCAGGGAAGAAGGAGGAAGGAAGGCGTAGCTGGAGTTAAGGAAAGGTGAAGCTGACACTTAGCCGCAAATAAGAGAAGTCAGAAGAGAAGAAGGAAAGACAAGGCAGAAGGAGAAGCAAAGCCAAAGAGAAGGGGAGTCAGAGAGCTAAGGCTGAAGAAGGAAGAAGCTAAGAAAGAAAGAAGAAGACCCGCAGAGGAAGAAGGAGAAAGGCACTGTGTAAGGAAGAAGAGAGGCAAGGTTGACGAAGAAGAAGACCCACAGAGGAAGAAGGAGGAGAAAAACACTGACAAAGAGAAAGAAGAAAGCAAAAGCTAAGAAGGCAGAGGAGAAGCAACTGAAGCAGAGACAGAGAGAAGGAAGAAGAAGAAGAAGAGAAAAGCTGCACACAGAAGAAAATAGAGGCCATCACTTAAGACGTCTGATCATAGAATCTGACGTCCAACTCTTCTATTTTTGCTATAGATTTAATTCATAAACTCTTGCATTTATATTCTAAATTAAGTTTTGAGTAATTCTAAGTGTTCAATTACATTATTGAGATTAGTGAATAAATTCCATTTGCTCCCTGTGTTTGACCTCGGATACTTAGGTTTTCAAATAATAAATTCTTATTTGTTGTCAACGCTTGGTCACCTATACTACAATGCAATTGACTTATAAAACACGATCAAGCGCTGCAAACATAAGCTAAGTCAGTTCCTAGACAAACCCACTGATGCTTACTGGTATGCAGTTATGCAAGTGTTGAGATACATCAAGAGCTGTCCAGGCAGAGGCATTCTATTTCAGAAGACAAAGGGCCCTATGTTTGTAGTGGCTTACTCTGATGCGGATTATGCAGGAGATGTGGGAGATAGACGATCTACTACTAGCTTTTGCACATTTGTGGCTGGAAATCTGGTGACTTGGAGGAGCAAGAAACAAGGTGTTGTCTCACGCTCTAGTGCAGAGTCCAAGTATAGGGCTATGGCTCATACTGCTACCGAGATGATATGGATTAGGTCTCTGTTACGAGATTTTCATGTTGAGATTCAAGAGCCTATGGAGATGTATTGCAATAATCGGGCTGCAACATACATTACTAATAACCCCATGTTTCATGAGAGGACGAAACATGTGGAAGTAGACTGCCACTATACCAGGAGCCTGATTCAGCAGGGTCTACTTTGTACGACATGTCTTGCCTCTACTGATCAGATTGCTGATATATTTACCAAGCCATTGCCTCGCCCCCAGTTTGAGAAGTGTAGAAGCAAGCTAAGCATGGTGGATATATATACTCTAGCTTGAGGGGGAGTGTTGAGTTATGTTTTTGTTATTCTTTTTTGTTGATTGGACTCATTTTGTTACTTTTCCCTTGTCTCTTTATATAAAGAGACATAGGGATGGCTTGGTAAAGTTTAAGGTTCTTTTTTCACTTCAACTTAGTTTAAGCCATGCTTAATTAAGCATATTTGGCTCGAAAAATCTAAGGTCGAGGATTTGGGTGTCCTAGTTCTTGACTAGAGCATAAAGACTTTAATTTTGATAGGTCTTAACAAATTATTCAATTCAGCATATTTTTCTTCCTTTCTTCCCATTTTAAAAGATTTCTCTCCCCTTTTCCTCCATTTATTTTTATTTTTGAGAACCTTTCATCAAGAATTTTTTAAAATTTTACTCACTTTCTAAGGCACTCCCCCATACCTAATTCTTGCAATGTCCTCATTGCAAGGTAGGATGGGTTAGGAAATTTAAAAATCAAATCACTTCTTTAGAACAAGGGTGGGTGGAGTGGGTCGAAAATGGCTATTGTGGACAATTTCATGCTCCAAATCAAGAGAATTGGAGGTGGTTAGGGATGTTATAGGTGAAGAAGTGATCAAAGTTGAGTCATTTTGCAAATAACTTCAAAGATGATTAGAAGGGTTCTAAGTTTTATTTTTTTTTGAATGACGGGTTGCCTCCCGTTAAGCGCTAAATTTAAAGCCTTCAGCCGAGCAGAAAATGGTTAAGAGGAAGGAGTGATCAGGTTGCAAGGGTTTTGTAGAACAAGCACCTTGATGATTAACATGGTCGGGCGAACCAGGTGCTTGTTTAGGTCAACTGGCTGATTATGCAAACCAAACCCAATAAGTTAGGTGGGTTGGAAAATGTGGATCAGTAGATGTGGAGTCCACCAGATGAAATTTAGCTAAAAAAGATATGGAATTGAAAAGCATGGGTTTAGCTGCATAGGCTCAGCTAATTCAAAGTAGGGATCCATAAATGATAATGGAACAATGAAAAATATAGGATCCCTATGTATGGGATTAGCAGAAATTAGCAGTTGACTATCAGTTTGATTAATGTCCCACTCATTGTCAAACTGAGGTGGAGAATCAGGTCCAACCGGATCAGAATGAGGTGATTTAAGATGGAAATGGATTCCAATGGACTCATATGGAGACCAGTTGCTAAGAATCTTAAGCAACCTTTCTTGAGTGGCCTCCTGATCATTAGATGCAACTACTTCAAGCGCAAAATCGATGACCTCATAATCATAATAAAAAAACAGGTCATAGACATCGAGATCATAGATTGAGGTGCAACCCTCAGGAAAGAAAGATTCTCTTGAATCAAAATAAGGTTCGAACTCAGCATCAGCAAGGGAGAATCCAAAATAATTTTCTGAACTTGAATCGGAATTGAGCTTACCACCATAAGAAGAAAGAAGACTCGCCGAGTTATCAACTTGAGATTGATCTAACCTAGATTCTAATTCCACGTTACTAAGGATATCCTTACTAGGCATAGGCTCCGGTTCAAAATATCTAGGAAAGACAATCTAATCCTGGCTTTTTAGATTCCTCTGGTTCAGTGTCATAAATTGGTTTCGATTCAAATAGATCCATATGCTCTTTTGAGGAATCAGGAGCGATTTCATCATTAAAAATAGGCTTATGAAGATCATAATATTATGAATTTGAGATCATATCCTCATCCAAATGAGCCTTATAATCATCCCAAATAGGTTTGGATCCAGATTCTAGGTCAAAAATAGGAGTTGAGTTACTAGAATCTATTTCTAAATTCATATCAATTGGGATGTTAGAATTGTTCTTGAGGAAAACCTTACTAAGATAAGGTGCGGAAGTTACATCCTCGAAGACTTCAGAATCAAACTTATCATAGGTGTTTTGAACTTTTGGCATAGTTGAACCATCTTCAAGAATTTCGGCTGCTGGTTTAGTATTAAGAACACCTATGATAGAATCTTCCCAACCCAAAAGTTGATTTTCTATATCAGGTAATTCATTCTGCACAAAATCATCATCTGGTTCTACTTGGGTTGGAGATTCAGCATGGAAACCTCCATTCTGGTACTCGGGTTTGGAAAATCAAATTCATCATCAAAATTATCCCCAAGATTCATAATCAATTTCCGGGTGAGGTTTTGGGTATCTTTCAATGATCAATTCTTCCAACTGATCCAACGGATCCCCATGCTGTGAAATGATATCCTGACATTTTCCCTAAAGTATTGGATTTGACAAGTATTGTAAACCCTCATTCCTGTGCAATTTTCTCACTGAAATAATTTGTTCTAAGAGGGTTTCCCGAGTTGAACCACCTACTAATTATGCTGCAATCATCTAGATGTGGTACATAATGAGGTTTGTCATTTTTGGCTCACTAACCTGAACTCTATTGACCAGGATTAAGCTTTTGTAAAATTCTTCGTTGCACCTAAGAGCATCCTCAATCATTCTATCTTTCATGCTCATACAGGGTTCAGGACTAGTTTGTCATTTTCTTAAATTTCAGGTTGATTTCCCAGTAACTGAATTAGGTAAGGTAGTGGATCAAGATCAAATTCAGGTTCAGAGAGAAAATGATTAGAAGAAAAGCTTGTTGGATTAGATATCACACAAATTAATCAGGACTTGACACCGATTTGGATTAAGCTCTAATTGAGGCCTTAAGGTGAATCCTAAGGACCTCCTTTTGTGCATGTACAGAAAAGGCGAGAGGGACTGGATATGAATTAGACCCAACCAAGACACCTAAATCAATTGGATGACTAAGGTAGATATGAGGTAATGTACCTCTAGATTAGAAACTCACGCACCTCGAGAATTACTTAGGCAACCAGGAAGGTAGAGTCTCGCGAAGACCCCTACATGGTAGAGTGCCCCCGCGGGTTACATAGTTCCTCCACCCAACCTTCCTTGTCACTACGGGTCCAAGTAGACCGGAAACGAATGAGTTAAGCCCTAGAGTCTACCAATTTTAAGCTTAAATGTGCATGTGCCTTGGTTATCACTTGATCTTTAAAGATGACTTCACTTGTGACCTAATTTTAGGTTGATTAGGTTACAATGCAACCTAACTTCACCTGACCTATCCTATGGATTCTAGGATGAAAATTCGAGTTGGCTCACCCAAACCACCCTATTTAGTCCAACAAATAAGTATCAAATCACGAGTTTTAAGGTTCAAGTGATGTTAGAGCTTTGATTTTAGGGTTTGAGTAATTAAATTAATTCAAACAAGGGTTTAGGTTACACACAATGCGGGAGATATTTTCTTTATAATTGGCAAGTGTATTCTAGCATTCCAAAAACTCTAAAATTTCAAAACCCTAATTGGCCCTAAAAATGGAATCCAATTTGATTCAAATCAAGTTGCACACTTGGACTTAAACAAGAATGTGATAGTCCAAATATACTAGGTAGCTTAAGTATCAATCCCTAATAGGCACAAAAAATTATGGATTGTGTGATCTATTCCAATCACTTCTTCAAAAATTGAAGCACAGAGTATAATCTAAAACTTTCTTGCCAAAATGATATTGTCTAAGAAAATAAGGCAAGGTTGTGGTCTTAGTTTTATTTAGGTTTTTTTTTATATACAAAGAAAGAGGGGGATAAAGGAAGAAAAAGAATTTACTTATCTTTGGTGTGGTTACACCCTTGATGCAGATGTTGGGCCGGTTGAATCAAGTCCGGTCCAGCAAGAAAAACAACCAAAACAAAGGCGAGTGAGTTAGAAAAATAAATATTTACAAATAAAATAAAAAAATATATATATAATAAAAGGAAAAATATATACAACGATAGTGGCAAGCACGCGTTGCTCCCCGGCAACGACGCCAAAATGTTAACTTGCTTCGATCGTGTTTGAAAATGGAATGCATTGTACTATAGTTGATTAAAGCGAGATTAACATTTACGATTTATATAACTCGAAATAAAAGTATTCTGAGGTCGTTCGCTAGGAGTAAGCTAATGCACGAAAAGCACTATCTAAATTATGTACAACTGAACCTGTACTAAATGTGAATTTTCAAAATAAATAAGTTTGATTTTTACACTTGGTTCTATGAATCAAGATATGAACCCAAACTCTCATGTGAAAAATTATTCAATGCTTAATAATATAAATCAATCAAGTGTGAAAGCAATTAAGCACTAAATACTCAGTTATCAAGAATGTTTGAGTAGGTAATTTCAATAAAAACTTATTTAGAATCAAAATGTGAGTCAATCAACAAAATCGTAAATTGGTCCCTATAATATCATGTTTGGGCCCCTAAGAAATTACACTTTAGTCCCTGCAGAATGTTTTCTCTTTCAAGTCTATCCTCGCCACCATTAGGAGCTTAAGCTCCTTCTTCACGTTGATGGAGTCTGTTGATGCTTGCCTGAGTGAGGTTAGCTAGGAGATTTGGTTGGTGGATGGGGCTTACAAGAGCTGAAGGTGGTCGTATGGAGATCGCTGACTTAATGGTGGCTTCTGATCGTCGGTTGGAGCAGATTCAACGACGGAAATGGAAAACAGTGGTCACAGCTCCGGTGGAGTTTGAGAGAGGTTGTTGATGGATGAAACTCCCTACTAAGTGTTGTAGAGTATTTAGCATGGCTTTGTGAAGCTTCATGCGAAGCTTGGCCACGCGAGGAGCGTGGAGGAGGTGCGCCTACGTCGGAGAAGATGGGTGCCACCGGCAGTGATGGTTCGGTGGGAAAGGCCTCAAAACTTCAATTTGAGGGGACAGAAAACGTTGCCCGGACCTGCTGGAGGTGTTGGTAGTGGCTATTTGGCGCGAGGAGGTCAGAGGAGGGCCACCGAGGTCAGAGAAGGTGGTGACTACAGGTGGTGCTCGACGAGGGACTCTGACGAGTAATCGACCCAATAAACTTGGGGATTTTACTCATGGAGGCATGATGAAGGTTGTGGGTTGCTCGGTGATGGAGGGAGTTACATGGAGCAACGTGGAGGACATCACCAGAGCTATGCTGGTCCGTTCGCCGTCCGCGAGGAAGATGAAGGTGGCGCGGGTGATGTTGGCATTGATTTTCAAACCTACAAGTCCTATTCGACCATACAAAGATAGAGGAAGAAGATTACCTATCTAGGAGACGATGAGGGAGATGGAGAATGTCCGGCGTGATCGGCCGGGCATCGAGGAGAGAGGGGAGTTTGGCGAGTGAGTTGGAGCGAAGAATGAGGCTAGAGGATTCAACTTTAATGATGGGAAGCTCAGTGAGGATTTAGGGAGGATATGCACAACCTCTTTTGACGAAGAGGCTCAATGATGAAGGGATGTTGAGGAGCTCCAATGGCCTTGTCGATGGTGGTGTTCAAGGATGAAGAAGGGGAGAGGTATGCTCGCCAAAAATTCAACGAATCAAATCGCAAGGGCATGGCCTTACTTTAAAGGAGCTCGGTCATGGCGAAGGAGGCGAGATTGCGGCCCAATCAAGATTGAGATGGCATGGCAAAAATGTGCTCCGGCGATAACTATGGTCGACGATCGCGGCTTCCCTAGTTGGCGAAATGAGTTGGAAAAAGCACAAGGATGTGTAGGAATGATAGGTGTATCATCCTGACAATTTTGGCAAGATTCCACTGGGTGAATTGATCTCAATCCATGGCTGAAGTCATGGCTAGAGAATTGATGTTGCTGCTGCTGGCAGGGACTAAAAAGTTAAGATGAAGTTTTTAGGGGGCTTTTTGCAAGAGATTAAGTTCTAAAGGTCCAAACTGCAAACTTGGCCAAGATGAAGTCGGAATAAGTTCAAATTTTTATGGTAACCTAATTTGGACATGAGAAATTTAATGGTGACTTCAATTTTATGTTTTGGTGATGTTTGCATCATCAATTTATGTTTAGACCAAAAATATATTAAAAACTCGCCTAGGTCCCTATTTGAGGTAAAAAAGGGTTACGATTGTAGAATTGATTAATCCAAACCTTATGGCATATTTTTCAATAATTTTTAGAAGATTTGTATTGCATTTATTTTTGTTAGAACCCTGTTAATTTAAGTGAGGCTGAAATTAGGGTTTTTATTTGAAATTTAGTCTTCAATCTTAATAGAAATCCTAAACCAGTAAATGCAGTACCACTTATTGGGAATTTTGAGCTCAACTGACCTTCAATTTAATGTATGTTTACCTTTTAGTTAATTTGCATTTGTATTAATCTATTAAAACAACAAAATTAACTGGTTTCAATGTCATTCCTTCCAATTTTTCATGTTATTAAGTTATACTCTTTCGTTGGTTAATATGATGAATTTATCCTTAGAACTTAAATAAATTAAACTAGTTATGAAGGATGATTGTGTTGCCATCAATTTCCTTCATCTTCAGCAAAATAAACTCCGCAATTGCAAATGACCAATTGAAATACTTGGTGTCCTCCAATGAGTCAATGTAATTCAACAATATCCTTGGGAAAGAGTATCCTGAATCCAGGAATAAAAAGGTGGTAAACATCATACATATCAAGCATGTTAGGTAGATGTAAATGGAGTGGTCATCATCAAAATGATGGCAAGTATTCATCATCGGCTCCAACGTCCTCCTATCAATGTGTCTTGTGTGTTTGAAGATTGTTCGATTGCAATAGCTTGTCCATGGGAGTGCTTTATCATTAACTTTGATGTCATAGCCACCACTAGGAATTCCAAGGATGAGGCCTATGTCATTGTTTGTGAACTCAAGTATGATTTCTCCCACAAGGAATTTTCTATTTCCCATGTAGCACTCAACTATCCACTTCAAGACTTTGATATCCACTGTGACCTTTGATACACCTAAAAGCCTGTGAAAGGCTATCTTTTCAAGTAACTCCTTATGCTTCTTGGTCAATTGATGTTTATCCATAAAGTCTTTGAAATATTGTATACACCTATGTGTAAGCTTCCTATCATCTATAAATTTCCATAAGGTAAATGATATTATTAACATAAATGCATTACAGAATGCAGGAGAAATAACTAAAGATTTTTCATTATATCTGAAAGAATTTTTGTACCCTTTGGCTTCGATGTAGCACCAGTTTTGCTTGATTTAGCACTAGATATTACCTCATCCACCCTATTAGCAGTGTGTTCTTCCATCATCTTGTTGGAGTTGCTCCTTCCCTTGCTTGCCATTGGATATCCTGGAGTCGTTTACCCTGTTATTTAAATAACTTCAAACATCCTCTATGTAGGAGCTAATCTTTTGCACATAACATTAATATGATTGCGTATGCAGTTTTAATGGTATTATATATTCAAATCAGTATTTTGTGTAATATACAGGTCATATAAAAGAACTATTCTGATAGGAATATTATAAGATTGCAATGAGCTAGCAATATAGTCTCATTCTTTATTTTCTATGTTGTTTAAGGGAATCTGATAAAGAAACCCTAGATGCACCACGCCTATTAGTTTTCATTTTTCTATGTGTAACTGGCTTATTTCGATGTAAAATCACAAGAATACACTACAATCGTATGCAAATCCATCGTTATACATCTTTATCAAGAATACTAACCTGATCTTGAGTTGTATTTCCTTCAACAACGCGATTTCCTTTGATGAGTCGCGAGCCTCTCACTGCACTTTGTTTTGATCTGCTTCTACCATAATAGCAGGTGTAGTTAAATGAGCACCTTCTTTCCTTTTATTTGAACACATCTTTTCATTTCCATCAACTACCCTCATGCAGGTTCAGTGCCCTGATAAGTCACGTGTAATACAACAAAGGGTGCCTTTGATGGACGTATACATAGTGTGTTACAGCTGTATCCACCTTTGTATTACATTTTGTTGTATTATAATGGTTTATTTTCTTTTTTCTTGCGAAGTGTTTGGTTACAATCGTATATGCGCATCGTTACAACGTCCACGATCAGACATTACAATGAATGAAATAATTGTAATACAACAACATGTAATACAAATTGGTTTCAGAATGCATCGTTATGACAGTCACTCATATACGTTACAAGGTTTTGCTACTTTTAATCGGTTACAACAAGTATTCATTTTTGTTACAATATCTGTCATAGACATTACAACGGTAAAGTATCGTGGTTACAAACAACTCCATTCCTCATTACAAAACATCTACTATTTTGTTACAATGTTTTTTGGTTGACTTGTAACATTATCGGTCTTATTTATTGTGACTTGATTTGTTACCATGTTTGTTAATTAGATTGCATGAGCAGTTGTAATTACATTCTAAATATGGTACATAATAATTGCGAAATTATTTTTTTACATTATTATAAGGTAAAATTTCTTTTGGATCGACGCTCTCCGTTTTTTTCTTGTTTATTATAAAACCACCAATGCTCATATCGTTGGTATTGATCTCTTATGTGGAATGCAAATCCAAAGGATAGGAACGAGTACTCATATGGGACTTTATGAGCCCTGTGCTCTTTAGATAGGGTCCCTATATGTGTGTGTGTGTGTGTGTGTGCATGTGTGTGTATGACTTATGCATATGTATGGGTGCATGCACCAATATGTTTACATGTATAACTCAAGTGTGCACATCCTCAATATGTATATAGATATAATATTTTCAAATATATATGTGTATTATATGTAAGTATATATATGAATGCTTGGGATATTTGTGTGCCTATTTGTATGTATCTAATCGACATGCATAAGTCAAATTATTAATGTGTATACATTTACCGTATAAATGGTTGAGTTGTGTGTGTGTGTATATATGTGTGTATGTATGTATGTATGTCTATACATCTGGAATACATGACGGTGTGTTATGATGTGTGTGTGTGAACCACGAGTCCTAACATTGATACTGTGTGTCTTGTGTCATATAGGTGATGGAGTTCTAGGTTCCTTAGGGTTGCAGGGGCATGCTCTTGACCCAGCATCTTGAGACCTATGAGGTATGTTGGTTTTCCCTTTTTTCCTATCACGTCTTTCATTTAGCCACACTTGTGTTTTCAGGGACGTAGGTTGAGGGCTTGACTGGGAATCGAGCAAGCCTCGAGTGTGCACGCTTTAAGGTAAAGTGCTTTCTTACCTGTTTTCATAGAGTTTAGATTGCTTGCCATGTCATCTTTCTTTCGTTGGTTCGGAAGTTGAATTCATGTATCCCCATAACCCCTAATGAGATCCCCGTAAAACTTTACTTGATGGATTGAGAGCTACTTGTTTTGCTTAAAATGATTGCTAAATTGATTGTTGTGAAGTATAATTAATGGTTAACCTTGGTCATTAAAATAAGTGTTAAATTTGGTTTCCCTGTTGATCCCACTGTTGATCTCCTAGTATAAATGGACTTGATTTTACTAGTTGAATTGTGAAGATGCATGAAAATGGAAAATTTAGTATGAGTTGTAAAATCGATAAATTCATGTCCTTGAGCTTTGTAACTGATTAGTTATTGGAAAAAGGTTTGGAAAATGGGAAAACAAATGGTTCATTGTTGATAAATTAAACGAGTTATATTTGATTCAGAAAGGAAATTTTGGGAAAATGAAAGAGATGCCTAAGTAAATAAAAGTTTAAAACAATTAAGTTGGGGAGCTGCCTCCTCAACATGATGTGCAGTGCCTTGTGTATCATTGGGACTTGTGCTTTGTTGGATAGTGGAATGATAATGGATTAGTGAGTGAGGATGTTGTTGACATTGTGAATGTGGAATCTATTCTAGGCTACGACGTTTCCCTCCATCGCTGGAGTTTGTGCTTGGTTTGGATAGTGGAATGATGGTGGATTAGTAGGTGGGAATGATTGGACTCTATGTATGCGAAAATCCACTCTAGGATACGATCTCCTTCCTGTAGGTTGTTGCATGTTGCATCACGACTCGAGTGGGAAACGATGCTGACATTCCTAGCAGGCCACTAGGTGTGTCTCATTGAATTTTGTCCCAAGTCCTAATGATTTAGGTTAAGAAAATATCTAAAAGATGAATATGTTTGATAACCAGACAAATAAGAATAAAGAATGGAGCTTAAAACTTACAGATTTAACAATGGGGTGATCTTTTACACTCTCCCTCATTGTGGTACCTCTTTTCTTGCTTTTACTGTTGTCACTTTACTGAGCTCTTTGGCTCATTTTGTTCTATGTTTGACTTCCGACCAGGATTTTAGTGGGTTTGCAGGGTTGAGTTGGTGTAGGATATTTTGTTGTTTTACCCTTTGAGGTAGGTGTTGTAGTAGTTGCACTACTTTCTTGTTAAACTTTTACCATTGGGTGACGTGTTTCCGCTCCATGCAGTGCTTCAAATTGTACCATACTTCTACTTTCTTTAGACTTTTCCCAACCTTATTTTCTTTTTTGTGCTTTGAATATTGATATGGATTGATTGTAGTTTATTTTTGCATTATTATTGCTTGGTTATAATGGGTGTACATTTATTGTTGGACAACAGATTTGCCAACAATAAGTTATTCATCAAAATTAATCATAATTTGATGAATGAAATTATGACGCTATGCTTCAATCAGGCACAACACATGGGATATTGTACTACACCACCTACAAGTATAACTCTTTACTTGTGGGGATTCTAGAATGGGGAGATGCTAGATTTGCCTATGTGGTTCCAGTTACATAGGCTTTTGTTGATTGTTAATTTCTGTTATTTTGGTTTTCAGGCATTAACCTAAGTTACGATTCAATGACAAATTTTAAACACTTATGTTTCACGCTTCTGCAATGCCATGGGAATCAAGGTTGAATTGTTCGAGTCTCCAAACCTCTCGATTGTCAAGCAGGGCTAGATATCGTTTCCCAACAAGTTGGGAGAGGATGGGGAGGACAGGTATGATGGCTTGGGTAGGAGGAAGGTGAAGGGCACCCTCCGATGATAACCTTGACATCGTGGTTGTTGTCATGGCCTCCAATGAGGAGGTTCAACCTGAACTTGAAGAGGAAGAAGGGGAGGGGAGGATAAAGAAGAAATAAGAGGAAAACAAAGGAAAACACATGGATAAGGGTATGGACATAATTTCTAAAATTGTATAGGGGTACAATTGTTAAGGAATATCCCCTCAACATCCATATGAGACTCAACTTGGGGGTATACTTGGCATGGTTATTGAATTTGTAGGGTTGTATATGTAAAAATGAGGTTTATGGGGGTATGCGTGTAATTAGAAAATATTTTATGGGTATTAGTGTAAAAAACCCAAAAAAATAATTATTGGCTGTAGGAATGTTATCCGTATACATGCATATCACCTAAAAACCCATCAAAGAGAATAACCGAAGAGAAGGCTTGATTAGACTTCGACAGCAGAACACAAGGGAGTGGAGAGGAATGGCGTCTTCGTGTCCAGGGATAGTGGGGATGGGAGTGGATAAGCAGATCCTCAGATCCGGCAATGGGGCCAAACCCACAAAGGCCAATCCGTCACCGTCCACTGCACCGCCTTTGGCTGGTATGCATGATATCCATATATTATAAAATAAAGAAACTGCTCATGAAATCATGCAAAAAGTAAACAAACCACTGGCATGCCTGTTGTCTAATGTGTGATTTACTATTTGTTGCTTGATGACGTATAGTTATAGGGAAATTTTGGGGAAGACTCACAGTTGGGATGGCAATGTGCTTAGTTTTGATCAATTATATATTCGGTTAAGTTTGTAGTTCTCGAAGACCAATTAATTTGGATAACCAAGTATTGAGTTCTCCTCCTTGTGAGTGGAGCAACCTTCCCACCCGCGAGGTGGTGTTTCTAGTTTTGTTGCCATTTCACATCTTCCTTTCAGTCATGCATATTCGTAGATGCTGTTGTCCAGTTCTCTCATAGTCCTCTTTGTCGTCTTTAAGTCCCTCATCCATGTCTGTCTATAGTCATCTCCATGTTCTTAGTATAAAAGTTTCCTTTTAGTCGTGTTTTCTTCCTTTTTTTTTTCGTCTGTACGTCTGCTGCTTATTGTTGTAGATTCTCTTTTGGCTTTCTGCTATTGTCATGGAGGATCTAGAGGTTGAGATATTGCAAGAAATCCAAAGCTTGCTTTACAGAGGTGCGGCAAAGGTTGAGGCAAATATTATCAAGGAGCTCAGTGGTCCTTTCAAATGGAGGAGGAGTGTATTCTTTAGGATCCTTACAAAAAAGAAGGTCGGGCCAAAAGCACTCACAGAAGTCATTACCAAGGCTTGGAATGTATCAGCTCCTCCTCTGGTGGTTGATGTTGGGTCTGGCAGATGGCTCGCCTCTTTCAAGGAAGAGGCTAATCTCAGGAGTATTTTAAATAGAGCACCTTGGCATTTCGATGGAGATCTAATCCTCCTTTCTCTTGCCAAGCGTAACACAAAACCTTCAGATTATCCTCTGGATGCAGCTGACTCTATGGGTCCAACTTCATGATCTCCCTATTGAATGGAGGTGTCGTTCAGTGGTTCTCAAACTAGGTGGATATCTTGGAGAGGTTAAAGATGTCGATTTGAATGATGCAAAAGGAGGTTTCTTTGTGAGGGTAAGAGTTGAATTCCTTGTGTCCAAACCATTAGTCAAAGAATTAGAGATTCCTCTGTCTGATGGCTCCACCTTGAAACTTCCAGTTAAATATGAAAGGCTTCCTAAATTCTATCTGTTGTGCGGTTTATTGGATCATGAAGTGGGTGATTGTGATGAGTTGTTGATTCTCAAAAGGAAAGTTGGAGATCTTTCATGTTCTAAAGCAAAGATGAGGGCTCTTAATGCATTATGTGATATGAAGTATCCCTATTCCTCAGAAATTATGGCCTCTCGATTTTCTGTTAGGAAGAGAAGTGAAGAGGTGCAGTCAGCTATTAACGATGATTTCACCACTGTAGGTGACTTGCCGGAGTGCTCTGGTGAAGAACGCGGTCCGGTGAGATTCAAGATTCATTGCTCCTCTCCTAATTATCATCTCACTGTTGAGGGTGAAGCTCCCACGTCCTCTTCAATACGGCAGATCTCTCCCCATACTGCAAAGGGCAAAGCTCCCACGTCTCAGGGTATGGGTTCTACTGCTTTTTCTAATACTTGTACCTTTAATGTCTCCTCTCCTATCAACTACTTGTCCAAAAAGTCCCCATTTCCCATAAAAAAATACCCTACTGAGAACGTTGAATATTCTCTCACCAATATGGAGGCTTCCCCTGTCCACTCTCCTTCACAGTCCCTCCCTTCTAAGACCTTTCATAATTCTGATAATTTAGTCGTTCATTTGGAAAAAGAACAATTCCTTTCTCTGACTTCACATGATAATTCCAGCACTCAAATTGGCGACCCTATCCTTCTTCCTAACTTTACTACTTCCCCTCATCAATTGCCTGTAGATACTGGTTCCTTCTACCAAAATTGGGCTAATCCTGGTAACTCGATAAGGATGGATTCTGAGTAGGGGGAGTTTTCTTGCAGTACGGAGACTGAATATAATATGAGAAAGAAAAGAAGTTTCAAAAGACTTGCTAGAGAATTAGGCCCAAAACTGTCCAATTCTCCTATACTTTCACGCAAAAGAAATTTGCAGCTATTGGACATTGGTGAAATTCAGAATTCTTCTTCCAAGAAACTTAAGATTGATTTTTCCCTTGGTTCTAATGTCGGGAATTCTTCTGAGCTTCAGGCAGCTGAGCTGGGTCAGCTGCCCAAGTCAATATGAACCTAATGTCTTGGAATTGCAGAGGGTTGGGGACTCCCTCTGCAATTCGACATCTACAAAGTTTCATAAGGGCTACTGCTCCTCATATAGTTTTCATTTCTGATACACACATCAAACAAAGTAGAATGGCAAGAATTATGAACAAGTTTCAGCACTTCAGTCATTTTGTCGTTGAATCAGTGGGTAGATCGGGGGGGGGGGGGGGGGGCTATCTTTGATGTATAAGTCAGACTTACAGGTTACTCTATTATATTCAGAAAAAAATTGCATTCTTGTTCAACTTACTGCAGGGGATGGGGTTGGAACTTGGTTTCTATCATTCTATGTTGTACATATTGTACTCCATCTCAAGGCAAAAGGAAAAAATTTTGGCAGAGATTGGTTTGATTGTTGATGCCTTTTGCAAAAAATTTGGTTTGTATGGGAGATTTCAATGCTATTCTTCACAGACAGGATAAGACGGGGGGTCTATCAGTTCCTGCAAGAGAATTTCATCATCTAAAAAATTTTATTAGCAAATTGGGCCTTCTTGATCTGGAATTTGCTGGTCAGGCTTATACTCGGACCAATCGTAGGAATCCTCAAGTTTTTATTAAAGAACAGCTTGATAGAGTGCTTGTATCGGGTGATTGGTGGCTTTCCTATCCTATGGCAGGAGTTCTTCATCTTCCTGCCATAGGAAGTGATCATAGTCCTATTTGGCTTCGTACTCAGAGGAAGCCTAAACATGGCTCGGCTGTCTGGAGGATGGAAGCTAATTGGTATCATGAGGATTCCTTCAATCAGATATTGCAGAATGAATGGAATGAAGTTGCTGCACATCAACTTCCTCTTTCCAATAGGCTTGGATGGTTGTAAAAAAAATTAGCTAAATGGTCTAAATTTGACTGCACAAATTGGAGACAATCTAAGAAAGACAGTGCAAAAGAAATTGGGCTGCTTCAAGATACTCCTCCCTCAGGAGATGTATATCAAAAAGAACAAATGTTGAGGCAAAAATATGAGGAAATACTTTTGAAAGAAGAATTACATTGGCATCAAAGATCAAGGCATAAATGGGTTGACAGCGGAGATAGGAACACCAAATTTTACCATACATTTGCTTCCAATAGGAAGAGAAAAAATAGAATCGATTGGCTGAAATTGTCTAATGGACAGCAGACAGGAGATCAGAAGCTAATTGAGAAGGCCTTTTCGGAACATTTCACTACTTTGTATGTGTCAGAAGATAGGGATATTGCTTTCCCCTCCTTCCACTTGCAGGATGGTCTGAAAGATGAAGAATATAACTGGTGTGCATCTGTGCCTCAGCCGGAGGAGATCAAGAATGTTTTATTCCATATGTCATCTTCTAAAAGTCCAGGTCCGGATGAACTTCCAACATTCTTTTATCAAAAGAGTTGGAACTTGGTCGGTGATCAGTTGATTCATTTTGTCCCAGATTGTTTTAAAAATGCAGCCATGCCTCAGGATATGGGGAAAACCTTCTTGGCCCTCGCTCCAAAGGTAAATAATCCCACGGAAACAAGGGAGTAGCCTAATCCCATGGAAACAAGGGATTATAGGCCTATTAGCTTAACCAACAGTCCTTATAAACTGGTTGCCAAGCTTTCTGCTAGGAGAATTTATCCTGTTTTAAATAGAATTATTGCACACAACCAATCTGGATTCCTGGCAGGTAGACAAATTTCGGATAATGTTATGCTGGCTAAGGAGATTTTCCATACCATGAAGACGAAGAAATGGAATCATGGAACTATGGCGATAAAGCTTGATATGGAGAAAGCTTTTGATTGTTTCGAATGGAGATTTATATATTTTTGTTTGAGTCAATTAAACTTTCCTCATGCATTAATATGTCTCATTTTGTCATGTGTCTCTTCGGTGTCTTTTGAGGTTATTGTTAATGGCCACTACTAGACCCATCAAACCTACTCGTGGCGTGAGACAAGGTTGTCCACGTTCTCCGTATTTGTTCAATCTATGTTCTGAATTTTTATCCCATTCCTTCTCTTCTTCTTTGTACTCTAACCATATTTCAGGTATAAAAATTGCAATGCAAGCACAGCCTATCACTCACTTAATGTACGCGGATGACACCATCTTGTTTGCTTCTGCCACTGTCCAAGAAGCAAATCAATTAAAGGGGGTTCTACCGCAGTATGAGATTATTTCTGGACAAAAAGTCAGCTTCCATAAATCAAGGATATTTTTTGGGAAAGGTGTGTCTGAGGAGGTAAAGAAAAGTATCATGAAGGTATTTAATATGAGTATTATGTCAAATGGGGAAATCTATCTTGGAAATCCTATAATTGATTCCAAGAATCATAAACTTCTATCAGATTTAGTTACAGGCAAGCGTCAAAAAAAGTTGTCTGGCTGGAAAAAAAGGTCTCTTTCGCAAGCAGGCAGGAGTGTTCTCTTGCAAGCATCCTTGCTTGCGATCCCCAATTACTTGATGTTCACGCATAAATTCCCTAAAAAATTATGTGCTGACATTGACAAGTGGGCACGTGATTTCTGGTGGGGGTATGATGATGATGGAAAGCACTTCTATCCAAAGTCTTGGCATTCCATTTCGATACCTAAACATATGGGAGGTCTTGGATTCAGAAATACTGAGATGACAAATCTTGCATTCTTAATGAAGATGGGATGGATGTTGATCACTCATGAGGATGGCTTCTAGCAATGACAATTGAAGGCAAAATATTTTCCAAATGGAACCTTTTGGGATTACTATCCAAAGCCTGGTGATTCACATGATGAAGGCTCTCCACTCTATTCAATCTTATTTATTTCATGGTCTCTGTTGGCTAATAGGAGATGGTGATAGGATAAATTTATGGCGTGACAATTGGGTAAGGGACTTACAAGTTCCCATGGCTCCAAAAGATGCATCTTCCTTTTTAATTCACTCTGTTAAGGAGCTCATTCATGAGAATGGGAAGACATGGAACAATCAGTTGTTGAATAACACTTTTCCCCCGGAGGTAGTTTGTAAAATACAAACTACCCGTATACATTTTGGTTAGACAGACAGACTCATATGGTATTCTCATCCAAGAGGGACCTTCTCAATCAAGTCAGCCTATCAATCTTTGTTAGCACAGTCTGATAGAAGTATAAATGATATGGAGGCTGTTATCAACTGCAAGAAAATATGGCCTTCAAACTACCTCCAAAAATAAAAATTTTCCTATGGAAAGCAAATACTAATGCTTTAAAGGTGAGGGATCTTCTTGCTAACAGAATTCCTGGAATAGATCCTATTTGTGAGCTTTGTAAACAGCATAGAGAGGATGTTCAGCATATTTTTTTACATTGCTCCTATACAAAAGCACTTTGGTTTTTATTTGGATTCAGAATTGAACTATTCTCAGGAGATTGGTTTGAGGTTTATCAGAGTATATCTCATCAGCTTTCCCAATCTGATCTTGATTCAGCCTTGCCTTATTATCTTGCATATGCCTTATGGATTCACAGATGTAATATTATACATGGCAAGGAAGAAAGCAGTCCCACTTATGTGAAAAGTCATGCTCTTGCTGCAATCAATTTTTATTCCAGTTCACGTACAGATAATATTCTCTTAAATGGGGACATGTCACTTTGTCAGACACAATTGGGGCAAGATGGTAGGCGTTCCCAAGACCTACATGTTTTCATGCATTCCTCTCAAACTTATAACAGATTGCCTACCGCTATTTCTGATGCTCATCAATATGATTTTTCACAACCTACTATTATTGTAGATGTGGCTGTTTGCGCTACTCACTCAATGGTAGCTGCCATTGTCATAGATCAGCAAGGATTGATCATCTCGGCTCAGGCTATTCAAGTTCAAGTAAGTGATTCAGAGGAAGCTGAATCTCTTGCAATTTTACAAGGTCTGACAGTTGCCTTGCAATTGTCTTATTCCTATGGACATATATTGAGTGATGCCTTGTCCCCTATAAAACAAATTCATGGAACTACTCTTCCTTTCTGGCGTTCTTATCATGCCATTGCAGCAAGTTGCAAAATTAGCAGTGAATTTCCTCTATTTAAGATTATCCATGTCGACATAAATGGGGTCACCATGGTCCATAATCTAGCAAAGTTTTGTATCCAAAATGATCTAGTTGGCTCATGGGATGGTCCTTCACTTCCATGTCCTTTGCTTCAGTGACGGTCCCTCATTTGAAGATTCTTATGTATGTGGAATCCCATTTGCTCAGCTGCTTTAACTCTGCAACTCATGCTCTGTGGCGTTGGGACATTGAATGTTCTTTCCAGGTTGAATTTCCTAAATTTCTTCAAGGCATTCTTACTGCCTTGAATTTGGCGTCTCTTTAGGACTCCATATGCTTTCAAGCTGGTCCTTCTTGCCAAATGTTCATTTTAGCAATCACTGTCAGGACCTTTGCAGGAGATTTCTGAAGTTTGGCTTATTCTCATTGTTTTTCTACTAGGCCTGTTGGCAGTCAAAAATCTGATTTCCGTATGCTTTTATATCACTTGTGTATTGCTCTCCTCCTGCTTTCTTTGAGTTCTGGGCCTGTCCAGATTCTCATGATGTTTCTTGTGGTTGCAATGGAATTCTCCTTTTACTTCAAAAAAAAAAAGATAATTTGGATAACCCAATTTTGGTTTGAGGTAAGCGACTGGATTAGTCAACTTAAATGGAAGGTTAATTTGGGGTGGTAATGACTCCATTACTACAGCCAATTGAGTATGTTTTGGAAGAGAAATTAAAATATGGCTGTAATTAGATACATGTTTTTTTCCTGGAACATCTGTTTTGGTGCCAGGCATGTTTGACATGAAAGCACGATGCAATCATTGTCACAAACAAGAGCCACAAGCCCAAATACAAATCAATCTGTGTATGTGATCATGCTGTGGGTGTGGTATGTATATCTGCTAAATGGTGACCTCTTGTTCTTCGTGCTTTTTATTAAAATAAGTTGTGCAGGTAAGAATGGAGATCTTTCCAGGAAGTTTTGGAGGTATTTTCGCTCTTGCAACTTTTTCTCTGCTTTGAAAGGTTGCACTCTTGGACATACCTTAATCAGACAGAGAAAATTCTGGTTTTTATAGCACCAAAGATCCTGTGCAGAAGCCATTCACATTTGAGATAGGCCTTGGCTCTGTCATAAAAGGTGTTTGGTTTGATCTGTGTATTACATTCATACTTTCTTAAGAAGATGGCTTTGTAGAATTACGGCATAAACTATTGTAAATTACTCACGTAATATATGGTGGTTGTTGCTATTCATATCTAGTGTATTCATCTAAGCCTAGTAGGAAATTTGTTTTGAAGTCTCAATCACTTGGCCCACTTTGTGCGTTATGTATGATGTTAGAACAGCTAATCTGTGCAATTACACAAGTTGAAATTCAATTTAGATATGCAAATGTTCAATACTCATCCAACCTTTCAGATCTCTTGCTATTTGAGTAGGAAAGAATGAAGCATCTTATTTCATTGAAAAGAACCAAGTACCTTTTTATAGAGAGAGAGGTATGGGTAAATAACAGTATACATCCATAAAGAAATAACCAATAATAAATTACTAGATAAATAGGAGTATCAACACTTCCTCTCAAATTGAAGTATAGATGTTAATCATGCTCAACTTGGAACAACAGGAATCAAATGCCGAACGAGGTAGAGGTTTTGTGAATACATTGGTTGTCTAATCCTCAGATGCCACATAAGTAGTGCGCAACAAGCCACGCTGTATAAGATCTCTAGTATAGTGGTAGTCCACCTCAACGTGTTTGGTATGCTTGTGGAACATCGGGTTGTTGGTTATGTAGGTAGCTACCCAATTGTCACATTGTATCTCCATGGGCTCCTTAATCTGGACATATAAATCACGCAAGAGAGACCGTATCCAGATCATCTCTGCAGCAGTCTGGGCCATTGCCCTGTACTCCAACTCAACACCAGAGCGAGAAACTGCCGCCTGTTTCTTGCTCCTCCAAGTAACTAAATTACTAGCCACGAAGGTATAGAAACCAGTGGTGGATTTCTTGTCAAGCACACATCCCACATAATCCGCATTAGAATATCTTACCACTGTCATAGGAGAGCCTCTCTAGAAGAGAATACCACGACTTGGTGTTTTCTTCAAGTATCTTAATACTTGCATAGTTGCCTGCCAGTGCAGCTTCGTCGGCCTCTCCATAAATTGGCTCAGTTTGCTTGCTACGAAGCTAATATCTGGTTTGGTAATGGTCAGGTACAATAGCTTGCCCATAAGCTATTTGTACACTTTGCTATCAACTGCCTCTGCCTCATCATCATGTAGATGTACCTTAAGATCTATAGGAATATTGGCTGGTTTGGATCCCAGCATGCATATCTCCTGAAGGATGTCTAATGCATACTTGCGTTGAGAAAGAACAATTCCATCTTTGCTCCTAGCGACCTCGATCCCCAGAAAGTATCTATGCTGGCCCAGATCCTTCATAACAAATTGTTGTGCAAGAGATTCCTTGACCTATCGTATTCCAGCCTCATAACTGCCAGTGATAATCAGGTTATCTACATAAACTAGCAGTGCTACAATGCCATTTTCTGTTTTCCTGACAAACAAAGAATGATCTGAAAAGAACCCTGCATCCCCATACTTTGCAACACATCTGAGAACTTCTGAAACCAGGCTCTCGAGTTTTACTTTAGACCATAAATGACCTTTCTAAGTTTGTACACACACTCCCCTTGAACCTCAAAACCTAAAGGCTGCTGCATATAAACCTCCTCTTGAAGATCGCTGTAGAGAAAAACGTTCTTCATATCAAACTGGTGTAACCGCTAATCTCTATAGGCAACAACAGAGATGAGTATCCGAACAGTGGCAAATCGTGCAACGGGAGAGAAAGTATCAAAGAAGTCCACTTCATATGTTTGAGTGAATCCCTTTACCACCAACCTGGCCTTATACCTTGAAATAGACCCATTAGGTTGTACTTTAAGGCAAAGATCCATCTGGAACCAACAAGTCGTGCGCCTATAGGAAGCGTGGTAAGATCCCAAGTCTGTTTGTTCCAAAGTGCTGCCATCTTGTCCTCGATGGCTTGAGGCCACTTCGGATCAAGCATGGCCTGCTGGTAGGTAGACGGAATGGGTGAAACTGTAAGTGCTTGGCAGAAGCTGCTAAACTGAGAACCAAGACCATCTGTAGCCAAACCACCTGCAATTTGATATATAGACTCACACGTGTGAGGCACTTTCCTAATAGCAATAAGAAGATCAAACTCATTTGGTATCTCTGAGTCTTTGCAGAGGGAACCTCGCTACTATGATGATCTGCACTGTCAAGGGAATCAGGTCTAACTAGACGATCTCTGTCATCATATCCCATCTCAACTGTCTGTGGAACATCAGTCACTGGTGCAGATAGAGGCCTTTGTAACATTATAAGAGGCCTACCATATGTCTGCAGTGGACCATGCAATCTCTAGTCTTCATCCAAGAGGATAGTAGCCCCTGAAGAAGTCAGCAAAGTTATGGAGATCGGAATCGCCTTAAGTGAAATTGGAGGAATAAGCATGGGAACATCATCATCATGAATACTTGTCTGTCCAACAATAGAAAAATATGGTGTCGTCTCATGAAAAGTTACATCAACGATGACATAATACCTGTGATGGATGGGATCATAACACAGTAGCTCTTCTGACTCCTGGAGTATCTTAAGAATTGCATTTAACAGTGTGAGGAGCAAGCTTATCACGACCTGGTGATGGCACATGAACAAAAGCAACACATCCAATGGTCCTGGGGAACATGTGAAAACGCACTCCATCTAGATGTAACAAAAGAATTGGTATCTGCTTGTGACAAACTGAACTTAGCATCCTGTTAGTGAGGTAGCACGCCGTTAGAACATCTTCCCAGTATCTCTGTGGAACACCGTGGTGAATAAGTCAAGTGCGGGCAACCTCTACCAAGTATCTATACTCTCTCTGCAACCCCATTCTGCTGTGAAGTATGGGAACAAGTGGTCTGGTGAATAATCCCATGAGTTCTATAAAACTTAGTAAGTCTAATAGTGCAGAATTCGAGGGCATTATCTGTCCGTACAATCTTCACCGTGGCAGAAGACTACGAGATAATACCGATGTCTCATCTTGTCTGGAACTCTACTTGGTCCCTAAACATCCATATGGAGTAACTCAAAAGCAGCTACTGATCCAGAAGTACTGGTAGGAAAGGAGGATCGATGATGCTTACCTAATTGGCAAGCATCACATCGAATAGTCGTAGCAGGTAAAATGTGTGAAATCACCCTCCTAAGGCGATCTAGATGTAGATGACTTAGACGAGTGTGCCACTATAAGACACTCCCACCATCATATCTAGTAGCTCCAGCAAAAGGCTCCTGACCAAGGTGATAAAGATCATTCTTCAGTGTACCTCTAGCAAAGGTCTTCCCAGTATACTTATCTTGGATAATCCATCCTATCTCATCAAAGATAATCCTACAATGAAGATCCTTCGTGATCCTGCTCACAAACAATAGGCTTATAGGAAAACTCCGGTATGTGTAGTGTTCCTGGCAGCTGCAACATAGGGGTCATAGACACTCCCCCCTAGCCAACACTAGAGCGTGCTTGCCATCAGCTACTTATACTGTTCTCCCTGGTACAATGGAATTGAGTGACCCGAAATAGGCTTGATCTCCACAAAGGTGCTGTGAAACACGATAATCGACCAACCATCTTGTACCAAAATGACTCCTGTCATGCTCCTGCATCATCACGTCTGCACACTCCACCATCCCCGTTATGGTAGCGGTATCTAATGCTATCTTTACTCCTAAGATTAGTATTGCGCCAAGCATGGACCAAGGGAATCACCACGGGCTAAAACTCGCCATCTTTGAGCCACATAATAGAGGAAAGATGCCATGAGCACGATATGAAAATTCAAATATGAGTGGAAATACAGCCTCTTGATCATAAAATATAGAGTCAAGAGTTCGTAGAAATCATGCCAAGAAGTGTAAGCACCCCTTAGATCACGATCTAGTGCATGTTAGGGTATGGGGAAGACCCTAACAGTGCTCATAAGGAGTGTTACTGATGGTAACACCATCATGGGTCCTAACTAGCCGCAATTAGTCAGATTCAATTGGTAAATGCTCCTACTTAATCATCTGGGGGTCACAATTCCGCAATAATCTAATTTGAGGAAAAGACAAGGAAACATGATTAATTCTGTTAGTTTAACGGTTCTTCACAAATGTAGATTAATTACGGGATTACTCAGGGGTTAATTAAAGGTCAATTGAGCATAAAAGACTAAAAGTAGGTTTACACTGACTGAATGAGGGTTTTACGTATTTTGATGGCGAAAGCAGTATTGAAAATCTTAATTATCAACTTCACATAATTTGAAAAGATTCTGGTCAGGATAAAATTAATCTAAACCTCCTAAAATTCATAGAAAAATATTTTAAGAATTTTGGTACTTTTGGTTTGACCATCTGAACTCATTTTGACCTAGAATAGAGTTTTAGACGAAAATTTGCCCTGGCTTCTATGCAATCTACCAAGTCAAATATGGTTAAAACTCAAATCCAAGTTTACCATTAGATTCATTGGGTCTAAATTAGGTTAACACCAAAATTTAGGTTCAATTAGAGTTCATCTTGACCTAACTTGCATTTTCACCCCTAAAAACTCTATTTCTCACATTTGTACCCCTAAGTTTCAAGTTTCTTACATCCATACCCCTAACTTTTTTGTTCTCACAAATAGGTCCCTACGGCCATGAGTGTGAACATAACCTCCACCGTCGGCTTTGAGCGAGGATTTCTTGCTCGATCCTCGCCTAAATCTCTCCAAACTTGGAGAGATTGTACCTAAGATGATTCCCTACAGATTGGGCCATGTCTCAAGATCATTCAACATCGGAATTTCGTCGGTGAAGCTTGGAATTTCTAAGTTTGAAAATCAACCTTGAAGCTAGTTGAACTTGCTTGAATTGGCTCTTTGAGAGGTTGAAGAGGTTCTATTTAAACCCCTTGAACTCCCAATGTGCTTCTCAGCCAAGAAAGGACCGAGAAACCCCTCTCCTCCTTCTCTGGCAGTCGCATCTTCAGCTCCGGCGAGCTCTCTCCGTCCCCCTCCTCTAGTTGTCTAACCACTGAATTGGACGACCCTTCGGCTTCCCCACTTCCTTGCGATCGTCGTTAGCCAAAGCACGACCGCTCCCAGCCTCTCCTTCCTCGTCGTCGTCTTACCGTCGCCTTCGTCTTCCCCACGTCCAGCCGGCCAACGCCGGATGTGGTCTCTCCCTCTTTCACCCCCCCTAAGCATCCTAACCCCTCTCTCTCCCTCTCTAGCATCTTTTTAGGTCGTTAATCTCTTAATTTACTCACTGAACATGCCGATTCAGCACCATCTTCCCTGATTCCAGCACGAGCTCCGGCGAGCTCTTGCTAACACTACACGCACGCAACAACATGCCACCGCCACCATTACCTTCCTCACACTTTAGAGGGAAAAAGCCCTCTGATTTTTGAGGCTATTGGTCTCTCCTTCACCCCATCAGATGACCCACTCTTCCGTCGTCATCTCCGACGTCGTCCAACCACCACGCGCCTCCATTCATCAAAATAACACCGCGCCACCTTCGCCATCTCATGATGGTGCTTCTGCACCTTCTGAATGTGCTTCTGCATTTAGGTTTCGCCGGACTTCGCTTCATCGTCACTGCTTTGCCATCCTCCTACCATGCTACTACTCCCAATCAGTGTGGACTACTCCCAAGCAGTGTCTGAAGCTTCCAATTGAGTGAGGGCAAGCAGCAGCAACTCAAATTGGAGAAGGATTTCATCTGCGGCGGCAACTGAAGAAGCCCTATCTTAGTCCCACATTGGTAGGAGATAAAAAAAGTTTTGATATTTGAGGTTAAAAACACATAATTAGGTCACAAAATGAGATATTCTATTACTAAATATAAAATGATGATCTAGTTGCCAATCGAATACATCTTTGGGTTCAAAAGTTTAAATTAAAAGTGAAATCATGTTATTAAATGTTTACTTAAGTTTCAATAAAAACTTCATTACATTTGGACATCATCAGGATCCTGCATTAATGACTTTACATATAGGTCCTTAGTTTATTCACATTTATTCACACATAAAACACCTAGGGACCTCATTTTAAACCCGTAGAGACCTATTTGCAAGACTTTTGGACTGCTCTGCAATGAATCTTCTCACTAACGGGTTTCTACGCAAAATTCATACTGTTTCACCAATTGGGCCTATGTGCAATTTCACCAAAACCACATGATGCACCAAGGTGCATCATTGTAGCCGCGAAGAACTCACGCTACAGTCACCATCCATTCTTTGATCCTTCCATCCTACGGTCGATCTTCCATCTCTGATCCCATGCCTTCGCGTGAAGGACCCTTCCTCCATATTCGATCTAATGGTTGACATTTGATTCAAAAGCTCCCACGCACCTCTCTTCTTTATCCCCATTGTACGCCTTAATCGAGCTTAATCTCACTCTATGGTGACCTGAAGAACTTCCTCGCCTACTTAAGCAGCTACCCAGACCCTCGTGTGCGATTATCAGACCCCTTCCTACTCTCTTGGGTCGATCCCTTCGTCCTCTCTAGTTTTCCTTCCATTTCACTCACTCCATCAGTGACAAGGGTGGAGCTCTTCTTCCTTAATTCTTCCTCGTCGCTAAGGATGACGTAAGCCTGAGGGCAACCCTGGAGCTCCTCTTGTGGGCTCTTCACTCACTGGAGGCCTCCTTCAATTCCTCCTCTTCAGCCGTCGGCTGTGGATCCAGGCAACACGTTCTTCTCATTAGATTAGGATTTCCTGCTTTCTAGATTAATTTTAGTGTTAGGTTAGATGATGAATTTAGTGATGTGTTTGTTTAGATTAGAGGTAGATTAGCTTAGAATCAATCTCACCCTCCTTGATCAATTCAGATCAGAGGGGTGTTTTTCCACCTCTATTTCGATCCATTAATCTCTCAATTCATCTCATAATTCGCATTCTCTACTTTCCTCGATGTAATCCACACTCCACCCATCCACTAAGGCCAAATTCAGATATGAAGTTTCATCTGAATTTGCACCTAAAATTTAATTGGGGGTCTCCCATTCACTCCAATTCACAAAGATGCCCCGATCTAGTTTTAATTAAATCGATTCACTTGATTATTTCAAATTTGGATTTCACGCCCAAATTTGCAGTTTGGAGTCAATTTGGTTTTAAATGGATTTAATCGAGCAATTTGAGTTTTCATTCACTCAATTGGGTGCAATGAGATGAATATAAGGTGTTTGATTTGATTTTTAATTTTCAGAAGAGCATAAACTCAATTTGAGTTGCATTTTGGGTAATTTAACCAAGGATAATCAGTGGTACTGATTTAAAGTTGAACAAGGACCCAAGTGATTTTGAGATGATCACTAGATCTCCTTGAACACCACCAAGTCACGAGGGGTCAAGTCACGAGGGGTCAAGTCCCTCGCTCATGCGTTGCTCACACCTTGTCTGCGATCGCTGCTCGTGGATCTGGTCCTCGATCTGCTTATCCGAATACTCGATTATCTAGCTATTGTTCACCCAGGTCTAAAAAGAGAGAGAGGAAGAAATCTGAGGAGGGAGGGGGGAGGTTTTGCTCCTCGGGGTGCATGCCAACACTTAGGCACTTATGAGGTTTTGAGGCTTTGAAAGTTAAGGCATCTGACCTTAGGTGTAGGATCTAAAGGGCACAAGCATACTAGAAGAGGGGGATGAATAGTGTGGTAAACAAATATTGCAAATAAAACAAACCACAAAAAATAGTACACCAAATATATAGTGGTTCCCCTCACTTGGGTACTTCACTACTTCAGTCTCCTGACTTAGGATTTTTAACCCGATTCCCTCAAGCCGGAGGGAATCAATTATTAAAAATTAAGGTAATTAACGGGTTACCTAAACCCAATTATAAGATCAGATAAAAGCAGAAAATTACAGGTGTAAGCAAGAAACAAATTAGCTTACAACTTGATTCCTAAGTCTCCAACAAGAATTAGCTTAGAAGATATTGGATATATGGATCTAGCAAAAAACACTAGAGCATAAAAATGATTTTACGAGGAAGAGTAGATTCGCCAAAAGATCTTGTTGCAAGATGAGGATCTTCTTGAAGGAAAGATGCAACAAGCCTATCACCCTTGCAGCTAGAAATGACAGATGTATAATCTGGAACAAGGAGAATTTTGATTCTTATGTTATGTGCAAATGGCACACAAAAAGTGCTTTTATAGGCCACTAAACACCTCCCCTACGATTACTAGCCGTTGGGGGTAAAATAGGAAGATTAGAGATAGGATTAATTGTTAAATAGCTGTTCAGATCAGGCACAACGATTAGTTAGTACCGGTACTGGCTGCTCAGATATCCAGCAGTTAGCCTAACAGAGCCTGGGTACCGGTACTCATCATAGGTACCGGGACTCAGTGCTTACAGTTGAGTACTAAGTCACCAGGTATCGGTATTCATGATTAGTGCTGGTACTTGTGACTCACATGTTTGAGACAAGTAAAAAATTGACCTACATGTACTGGTACTGGTGATTAGTACTAGTATTTGTAAGGTCCAGGCATTACCCCTGTCCACAACTTGTGAGCACCTGATACCGATACTCGTGATGAGTACCGGTACTTGTTCACAGTTTGGGACTAGGACTCAAACCTGTGCCTAGCAATTACCGGTACTTGCAACAAGTACTTTAAATAAATTTTATTAATCAATCTTGGAGCTATTTGAATGCAAATACACGATTAATATGTCAAAGAAACGATTTTGATTTTTCAAATGAATGAACGTGAGTTTGATACCTAATTATCTTTATTTTAATTTTAACTCCTAAATCAATTTTTCTTATTAGGAGACATACAAAAATCTAAATTACAACATATAAAAACAATCTTCATTCTTCATGTCATCCACATTTCTTCCTTGTTAACATCCATGCTTCCTAAATCATGTGATTTCTTGTAAATAACATTTCATAAATTCATTAGTTTTTAAAATAGTTTTGTTAACATCAAAACATAAAAGAGAAGTGGAACTAGATTTCAACAATCTTCCCATTTTTGGTGTTGACAAAACAAAAGAAATACCCATATTTAAAATGATAGAAACCTCATAAGAGAAGAAATACAAAAAAACTCCACTAGGAGTGAAACCTTTCCCTCAAACTAAACTTCCTTATTTTAAATATGAAATATTTTCCATTTTTCCCCTTTTTGTCAATCAAATAAAAAGATAACAATATGGATAGAGAAAGATCAAGCATTGGTAAATTATGTAGAAAAAGACATTTAGTCAACGTCAAGCTCGTAAAAGTCAAGCAATAGATTTAAAAGTCATACAACATAATAAACAAAAATAATGTCTTATACAACAAAACATAAACTGAGCTAATTTCGAGCTCGTTTCCTAAATATATTTTTGAACATGTCTACTATCATCTCCACTATCATCATTGTCGTCGTCATCATCATCATCATCTTTTTCATCTTAGTCATATTCATTTTCAATTTCATCTTCATCTTCACTTCGGCATATGAGATTTCTTCGTCATCATCATTTTCTTCTTCCTCTTCATCATTATGAAGGATAGGTTCTTCTTCCGCCATTGGAGAGGAAACATGAGATGGGTCTTGAAAATGCTTTTGCCGTCTCTCATTGTATTCTTTAGGTGCTTTTAGTTGAGTATGCTTCCGTTGCTTAGGATGTTGAGTGGAAGAAGCAAAACGGGAGGACTCAATAGAAAGTGAAAGTTCGTGGAACTTGCGTTCCATGTGACAAAAAGCAAAATTGAGATTGGTAAGATTTTGACTAATATAATTGAAGGTGTTAATCATATTAAGATTGGTTCTAAACACATGAGACAAATTTACCTAATGCATTTCAGCTTTGGGATATGGATAGGTCATAAGAACAAATGTCGAAAATGAGTCAGGAACTTGATGAGAAGAAGATTGAGTATTTGGATCAACTTGATCTTCTTCATCATCACTCGATGATTCCTCTCTAGTAGGCTTTATTCCCATTTTTCGGAGTGTGGACCACTTGAAGTAGATCACTTTTTTAAGTGGAGTAAAGTTTGAGAGATCAATTCTACTCTTGATAAGTATATAAGATACAAGAATATCAAGAGGTAGAGCTGAAGCACGATAATGAGATCTTAGGAAATGGATGAATACCGTGTTCCAATTAACAGGAAAACTTGTGACAATTGCATAGATTAAGGGTAAAATATCTACGTAAATTTTATGGAATCCTAAATATTTGACCCTTAAATTCCATGCTAAAATTCTGTATAAGACTCTTGCAAATAAGGTCATGTTAGGTGCAACCAAAGCTTTTCCCTGATAGTTAGGGAGCAAAAGTGTTTCATGAATTTGTGAAAAAGTGAATTTTTCCTTAAGGGTATTGAAAGCATGACCTTCATACCTTCATTTAGACATTGTGTTATGGTAGACATGAATTTTGGTGTAACTCACTTTTTGACCAAAAATATTCAAGGTTAAGACTAGATGACCTCTATTTTTTTGTTCTTGGAGATTTGCAAAAAATAGACAATTAATGTTAGGATAGATTCTAGGAACATCAGTAAAAAATGACATCAAAAAAGTACATTAGATGTTCAGATAGACGAATAGTGAAATTAAAAAGGTGTAATGAAAAGTAATTCACGATATCCCTAAACCAGGGAAGTGCATTAATGGCCAAGAGATACTCATTTGGAAAATGCTTGGTGATAGGTCTAGATGGGTCAATGATCGAAGAAGGCTGGACAAATGGTCAACTACCACGTTCTGCTTTCCTATTTTGTCGCGAATTTCGAGATTGAATTCTTTCAACAACAAGATCCAGCAGATTAATTTAGGTTTCGCGTCCTTCGTAAGCAAGTGCCTCACCGTAGTGTGGTCAAAGTAAATGATGACATGGGATCCTAGGAGGTAAGATCTGAATTTCTCCAAACCAAATACTATAGCCAGTAGTTCCTCCGTAATCGTGTAATTACGTTGAGCCTCGTCTAGTGTCTTGCTAGCGTAATATATTACCAAAGGTTTCCCGTCGATTTTCTGCCCTAGCACCGCTCCTATTGCGTAGTTAGATGCATCTCACATGATCTCAAAGGGTTGAGACTAGTCAAGGGATTGTAGGATTGATGCTTGGGTAACTCAGTCATGTAGTATTTTGAATGCGTGAGTACACTCACCTGTCATCTCAAAAGGCATGTCCTTTGAGAGAAGATTCGTTAAGGGGCACGCGATCTTGGAAAAATTAAATATGAATCGGCGATAAAATCCAACGTGCCTAAAAAATGATTTGATGTCTTTGACAGGTAATTTGGAAATCAGATTGACCTTAGCTCGATCAACTTTGATACCTCTCTTAGAGACAAGGTGTCTAAGCATGATGCCCTCAAGAACTATGAAGTGGCTCTTTTCCGAAAAGAGAACCAGGTTCACTTCAATGCATCTTCGAAGGATCTGGATTAAGTGCAGGAGGCAATCATCAAAAGATTCACCAAAAATCGAGAAGTCGTCCATAAAGACTTCAAGGTATTTACCTACCATATCGGAGAATATGGCTAGCATGCACCGCTGAAAGGTGGAAGGTACGTTGCAAAGCACAATTGGCATCCTGCAGAACACGCACGTATCATAGGGGCAGGTAAAGGTGGTCCTTTCTTGATCCTTGAGATGTATTGCCACCTGCTTATATCCAGAGTACCCATCCAGGAAATAGAAAAATCGATTTCCCACCAGTTTCTCAAGAATCTAATCAGTGAACGAGATCGGGAAATGATCTTTCTTTGTGGAGGCAATTAGTTTCCGATAGTCTATGCAGACTCTCCACAAGTTTGCGATACGAGTCAGGATGGTTTTTCCAGATTCGATCGTAATCACGGTGAACCCTACCTTCGTAGGCACAACTTGGATGGGGCTCACCCAGTAATGGGCAAAAAATTCCCTCAAACCCGAAACCCCGTAATAGGCCCTAATGGAAGAATCTGACCCGGAAAGACATAGATACAAGTAGGTTCGAGGATCCAACCTACCTACATCCAAGGGAAATCTTCCGTGCAGGTGGATCCGAGAACCCAACCTGCCTGCACGTAGACAAGGCCATGTACAGCCAGACCTAAAGGATCCTATCTGTTAGAGGGGATGGCAGAAGTACAGCAGGGCTGCACCCTCAATAAATGCTGACAATGGCTGTTGCAATAAATAACCTGACTAAGTGCACACTAGTACTTGACCCGCCATCCACTTGATATCGTGATTACACCGCCGCCACCTTCGCCATCTTACAGCAGTGCTTCTGGACCTTTTGATTGGGGCGTTTAGCCTGTGTTCTTACATTTCAGGTTTTGCTGGACTTCGCTTCATCGCTACCGCTCTGCCACCTCCGTCCGCCATGCTCCACCATCCTCCAATCACGCTACTACTCCAAATCAGTGCGGACTACTCCCAGGCAGCATCCCAGGCTTCCAATTGAGCGAGGGCAAGCAGCAGCAACTCAAATTGGAGAAGGATTTCATCCGCGGCAGCAACTGGAGAAGAAGCCCTATCTTAATCCCACATCGGTGGGAGATAAAAAAGGTTTTGATATATATTGAGAAACACCCACTACCCTATCACCCAAGTCACGAGGGGTTGGGTCCCTCGCTCACGCGCCGTGCACACCTCGCCCGCGATCACTGCCCATGGGTCTGGTCCTAGTTCGCTTACCCGAATACCCAATTGCTCTTTACTCAGGTCTAAAAGAGAGAGAAAGGAAGAAATCTAAGGAGGTAGGGGGAGATTTTGCTCCTCAGGGTGCGTGCCAACACTTAGGTACTTTTGAGGTTTTGAGGCTTTGAAAGTTAAGGCATTTGACCGTAGGGTCCGACGTTTGATTGTGGCTAGGCTGAGATCGTGTTGACTTATTTGGATCTATGCTGATGTGGATATTCTTGATTAGTGGTTGAGAAATATTGTTGAGAAATTGATTGGGATTAATGCTTAATTGTAGGGTTAAATAGGGGTTTCAATCATTATTTTTAGTTCATTATTTTTATATTCTTATCCCTAACATTTGAGATACATTCTTGATCTCTATTGAAGATCATTTTTATTTGATTTAGTTGCATTATCATCTGAATATTGTGATTAGTGGATTGATTTATTACAATTGCTCTTTGCGAATGACCTCGAAACTTATGATTTTTCGAGCATTAAAAATTTAAGTGTCGCATTAATTTTCGTCGCTATACTACGACGCGTTTTACTAAATACGATGATTTTCGACGCAACTACCTCTTGAGGCGAAGGAGGTGCTGTTGCTGCCCTTATGTGGCTCACCTGGAACTAATATGAAGAGAAGTAGCCCTAAAGAGGGGCTGCAACCTCCTCACAACAGCAGCACAACCGCTGTCCTTGACCACCGTCACTGTCGGCTCTAGATTGCCACCGCTCTTGGCCTCACTGCACCTCGTTAGACGCGTGGAACCCCTATTGTGCAGCCTATCACGATCGCTCAATGCTGCAGGTGCACGATTGCGGGCGTATGCCGTCGGGCATGCAGCTGCTTGTGGTGTGACGCCGCTTGTCGATGTTGCTCGTGTGCCGCCGTGCGTCATCGGAGGTGCATCACCTGCCAGTGAGGAGAGGAGAGGGTGGTAGGGTTTAGAGGCTTTTAAGGGTGGGATATCTAGAGCCACGATCTAGGACCGATACTTTGATACCACGTAGGAGAGAATGAATCGTCCCCGTGCGTCGTCGGAGGTGCATCACCTGCCAGAGGAGAGGGTGGTAGGGTTTGGAGGCTTTTAAGGGTAGGACATCTAGAGCCACGGTCTAGGACCGATCTCTGATACCACGTAGGAGAGAATGAATCGTCTTATTTCATTGAAAAGAACCTAATATCTCTTTATAGAGAGAGAGGTATAGATAAATAGCAGTATATATCCATAAAGATATAACCAATAATAAATTGCTAGATTAATAGGAGTATCAACAATTTGCACTGCAAATATCATGTCTAAACTATAGAGATTTCCGCGGTGGGTGTAGACGGAGCGTGGAGGCTCCTGTGTGTAGAGAGATCCAGAAATCTCACGCACAACACTGAGTTTCATATTTAAGACATTTGAAACGTCTACCAGACCTCTGATTTGGGTGATCAGAGTCTGGGAAGACAGCAGCGAGGAGTGTGGAAGGAGCACTTGCTCCTTATCAACCAGTTGAGGGTGGCCGGTAGATCTGCTGGCAGGATGATCGGCTAAAGGTGGTTGCCGATGGTGAAAGTGGTGGCCGGCGAGTAGAGAGAAGTAGAGAGAGGAGAGGAGCTTCGTAGTTTTGGGAATATTTTGTATTGCTCAAAGAAATAATAGTTGGGGAGGCTCTCCATTTATAGAGAGAACATACCCACTGAAAATAGTAAAGACTGAAATCCTAAAACAAATCGTAAAACTTGTTTCCTAAAGAGATAAAATCTTTTCTCATTTGGAAAGATCTTATCTCCTAATAAAAGAACTAATCTCACAACTTTTATTCCTAAAATCACTTTACTAAAAATAGGAAATCACCAATTTTGGTGCACCCAAGTTTGGTTCTTGGGAACCCAAACCACCAGTCCTGCTGGGCATCCAGATGGTTGCCATGTGGAATTGCCACATGGCCTGCTGATTGCCACGTGGCATGAGCCACGTGGGATATTTTCCAAATCCCAACACTCCCTCTCAAGTTGAAGGCTGTGAGCCGACGACTTGGCTTTCCATGGGTGAAGCTAGACGTCCTACGACTCATCTTCTCCAAGGGCAAAGATCTCAGTCTTCTTGGACAAATCGATGACGAGTCCTGCAACTTCTGAAGTCATTGCTTCTGTAGTAACTTGGGTGGTTGTCGCAATGGCTGCTGTAGATTTGTCTTCCTGTAGAAGAACTCGAAGCTTCTCCAAATCTTCAGAAGTAAGGGTGTCGATACACGAGGTGCTAGTAGCCCCACGTGGTGGTCTCTCGTACTTCACCCAACACTTGCCTCGTGGACGATTATTTCGTCCACAGTGTTGACACTTTGGGTAGACGCGGCTAGTTCCACGTCCATGCCCTCATCCTTGTCCTGCACTCGCTTCTGATATAGCGAGCACGGAACTCTCGCTCTTTGGCTTGTTTGCCTCCTCAAGGATCTCCATCTTGAGGAGACGGCAGAAGATGGTCTCCAAATCCATCTTCCCCTCTGAAGTGAGAATCTGAACACATGCGGCTCGGTAGCGAGAATTTAATCCCGACAAGAACTTAGCAGATTGCCACACCGCACGTGTCTCCCCCTACTTGTCGCAATAGAGAGGCTCGTGGATCTCCAACTCCTCGAACATCGCCTCCATCTTCTCATAGTGCTTTTTCAAGGAGAGATCTCCCTGATTGGCCATCTAGATATGGGTGTAAAGCTCAGTGATGCGGGTGTTGCTTGAGGTGTGAGCATATCTCTTCTCGAGGGTCGTCCAGATCTCGAAGGTGTTCTTTTTATAGAGCATATTCAAGGCGATGGTTGGGTCCATCGAGTTCATGAGCCAATTCATAACGACATCTCGTGCTTCTTTTCATCCTTGAACTTCGGTGTCTCTTCCAGGGGAATACTAAGTTTCTCCTGTCCGCCAACGAAGATCTTGAAGGCACGAGCCCACAAGTCGTAGTTGGCAGCGCCATTCAGTTTGATAGTTGTCCTGGAGACAACTACCTTGCTCTCTCCAGGGTCGAGCATAGCATCTCCTACAGTCGTGGTAGATTCCGTCATCTTTGGACCTTTTCCGCGCAACTTGTTGGATTTGAGGAGGAATTCTTTGGATGCGAGAAACTCCAACGAATAGTCAAATCTATGCTCACAGAAGCCTAGAATGTAGGCTCTGATAGCATGTAGAGATTTTTAAGGTGGGCGTAGACGGAGCGTGGAGGCTCTTGTGCATAGAGAGATATAGAAATCTCACGCTTAACATTGAGTTGCACGTTTAAGATGTCCGAAACATCTACCAAATGTCTGATCTGAGTGATCAGAGAGTCTGAGAAGAAGGTAGTGAGGAGCGTGGAAGGAGCACTTATCAACTGGCTGAGGGTGGCCAGCAATCTGTCGGCAGGATGACCGGTTGAAGGTGGTTGCTGATGGTGAAGGTGGTGGCCGGCGAGTAGAGAGAAGTAGAGAGAGGAGAGGAGCTTTGTGGTTGTGGAAATATTTTTGTATTACTCAAAGAAATAATAGTTGGGGAGGCTCTTTATTTATAGAGAGAACATACCCACTAAAAATAGTAAAGACTCAAATCCTAAAACAAATCCTAAAACTTGTTTCTTAAAGAGATAAAATCTTTTCTCATTTGAAAATATTTTATCTCTTAACAAAAGAACTAATCCCACAACTTTTATTTCTAAAATCACTTTACTAAAAATAAGAAATCACCAATTTTGGTGCACCCAAGTTTTGTTCTTGAGAACCCAAACCATTGGTCCTACTAGGCATCCAGATGGCTGCCACGTGGTATTGCCACGTGGCCTGCTAATTGCCAAGTGGCATGTGCCACGTGGGATATTTTTCAAATCCCGGCATAAACAATTGAGAAACTATGTTTCTGAAGGCAGGATGTTAACATTTTCTTTTTTAAAAGGATACTACATTTATTTGCCTCTGTTCATATAAAGTGATTACTTGATACTTTTTACTGATTGCTAGGACTATGTCGTGAAATAGGTTGTAAATGTGGAGAATTATTTACTGGCTGACATGTTGTGACTGGAAGTAAGGCCGACATTACTGTTATGCCACACCTACTTGAATTTAAAATTCAAATAGTGTTTGTGATCTAAAATCAAATGGGTCTGTGTGGGTAAATTTTGAGAAATGTTCAACTATTTTTTTCGGATGTGGCAGCAAAGGTTTTTATCCGGGACCAGTTTGCTTGCTTAAGATTGGCAATATTTCTGGATGGCATAAGAGAATTCTCAATAATGTTTTTACTTTTCCAATTCTAAATTTTTTCTTTTGCGTTTATCTCTAATGTGATAATGGTGCAATCTTCCTTGGCATTATGTCCTGAAGAGGGCCAAATTTAATCATGATGCACAAGGATCAGCATTATCTTCACTTCAGTGGAACTCCTACTTCTTGAGATGCTTTTGCTTTTAAACTTTATCTTACTATTTTTTATTTATATCAATTACTAACTCTGAATCTTAATACTATATAACAGTCTTTTTGGGCCTTAGCCTTTTATTACCTATAAGAAAGCATGTTCGGACAAGTTTTCTAATCTCTAGTATGTGCCCCACTCTAACAGGCTTTAAAAGACTTGAATTAAGCTTTGTAACCTTTCCATGCAGAGATATTGAAGTTACTCAATTATGTTCCTTGAATTGAGAATTGCATGAAATTGTGGGTCTTGGCTAGCATTTCGTCCAATGGGGAATTTGCAATCAGCTGCCTTGTTGGTGTTTTAATCTGTGTTCAGGTAGCTGTCAAGACATTTTCTTTAGTCATGTATCTTTTGGTATGACTGTCCTCGAAGACGAAAACAAATATGAGATCTCCTCAACAAAATCCCTGAATATGGAGTATGATGTTGTATGCCTCCTACGTAACTTGGTCTGTGGAAAAGAAACTTGTTGAACAGCAAAATAGTTTTCTCCATTTCTTAAAGCCAAACTGGTTTGCTCCCAGAGTTTTTTTCCCTTAAATCTTGACAACATTGTGCAATTATTTCCAATCGAGGAAGGGAAGTGGGTTGGTGGACTCTGGTTATTTTAGTATATTCGTGCATAAAATGGTGATAAGGTTTCATTTCCAGATGACATTTAAGGTGGGAGTAGTTGTTATTATGACGTGCATAGATCGACAAACTGATGTGTTGCTATGTGTAGTTCAAAGATGTACTTAAAGTGATGGTGAAAGACATAACCAGGCAGCTCAAATGTAGCTAAAATTCAGTAGCATTTGAAAAATGTGGGTGGGAAAGGTGGGAAGTATTGAATGGTGGTTGACAATGATGGTTAGTGGTGATTGCAATTGGTTTGGTTGATATTTTCTTGTTTCCCTTTTTAAACATGAAATGCGTTGGGAGATTAGGTAATTGGTGCTAATTGATGATTATTATGTGAAATTGAAAACCACTTGGAATCTTGTTCTCATCCTGCATCAGCCATGAGTCACATGCACTCAATTCCCGCACTAGAGTCCATATATCACAGTCTTTATTTGCACACCTCCTATGCAGTTGTTTCCAGTTAAGATGGCATATGCTCTGGCTGCAAGTTCGGTATTTTATAATATATTCAAGCAATTGAAACTGATTACAGATGGTAAACATCTGTAGGTACATATGCAACTCAAAAAGAATAAAAAAATGTTGATGCTCGGCTCATTCACAATTTGGATATAAATTCGACAATTTAATTTTCATGCTGTTCTAAGTAAGAACTGTATCCAATTACAATTTCAATTAAAAAGATGAAACGGTAAGATATCAAGAACCATGAGTAGATACTTTTGCTGTACTTTCGACAAGAGCTGAAGAAATTTACATAAGCATGGGATTAAAAACACAAATGATTTGCTTACTTGCTTTGAAAGTCCTAATCCTACCTTAGGGTTTCTTGAGCTTAAAAAATAATACAATGAAACTGTGGGTGTCTATTATATCTAAATCAGTAGATAAATTAATACATACATCCCATATTTCTAGGAAAACATAAGTGGAAACAATATCTAATATCATTTGAGATAGCACCCTTGTTGTTCTAATAGTATGGCCAGAATGGCACCCCTAAAGCCATTAGTGCTATGCTAGAGGATTGCACGTATGTGCTCTATGCACTTTTCCCCTAGTTTGCTTCTTGCAAACCCTGGTTATATAAAAAAAATGGAATATATATTGGGAATTTGAGAATGATGAAACAAATTTGTAATTTTATGCGAGGTTAAGAATGGCTAAAAGTAATATCAAAGACCTCTAGATGCCTAGGAAAAGAGATAAATGCAATTAGAGGCATGGCTAAAATCCTTGGTTAAAAGTGCTTGTCAATGTAAAACCTCAAATGCAAATTCTGAAGCTATTTTGGATTTAAGCGTGTCAATAAAATCTCACACATGTCGAGCGTGAATTTGATTTGTGTAACTTGAAAATAAAAAAAATGCGTACTTTTGTCAAACCTAGTTAACTCTTGATAAAATTTAAAATATTTCATATTTGGTATTGTTGAATTCATTTCGTCATAAGCTTCTTAATGATTTTTGGTTCGTAAAAATTCGAGGTCTAGTGAAAGTTATGTGAAAAATACGAGGAATGGATGAGAGGCACGAATGAACCTGTCCTAGGGTATTTTTTTCCACCTTAAGTTTTTCCTAAACCTAAATGGTACCCTTGAACCTATAAAAGGCCTAAGCAGGTTGCAGGCCATCATTTACTTGGCTTAGAGGTGAGGATCTTGAGAGAGAGAGAGAGAGGTGGCATTGCTCTCCATCTTTTCGTGTGGGGCCCACCATAGCAGAGGGCCTACGATGCTAATGCTAGCAGATAGTTGATGAGGTAAGGAATGGAAGCCAGCACACGGGTGAGGAAGGCAATTTTGTGCATGGAGGAATTCACATTGACACGAGTAGGAACAGGAAGGAGAAGATGCATAAGTTAATGTGCAGGCATGAGTGTGAGGCAGCCATCATGTGTACCGCTCGAGTGGGGAAATGCCACATGCTAGGTGTGGATCTCGAGGTGCGTCAGATTGGTTCGGAATCTTGTCTTGCATTTTGGGATGGTTCAAGGTCAAACGACCTCTAATTTTCATGTTCTAGGTATCAAAGGAATTGTCTTATTCTATACTAGGTAGTGGTAAATCCTAAACCTCTTTTTGGATACTGTTTTCCATGTAAAATTTAGGAAAACCTCTTTACTGCATTTTTGGAATCATTCTCATTGTGTTGACGTAGTAATCGATCCTTGGAATGAGTGTAGAGCATGAGGATCCCCTTGATAGTAGCGAGTGATCTCTAACATACATTACAAAGTTGCCGTGACCGTCTAGCGGCACTAAATAGAGTAGTCAAATTTCCCTCTCCATATAATGTGCTTTTGTGATCTCTTTTGCGTGTTCGCCTTGTTATGTGTGTGTTCTATCTTACTGTTGAGTCTCAAAGTTTGAAATTTGTATTAATATACTATTCTTACTTCTGTACTATAACATTACATGCAAATGATAAATAAGATGGATGTTGAGATTATTTGAATTGCTAAATTTTTGGATTGTTAATTAAATGACAATCTCATGCTTGCCTTGTTATAAAATGGATATACTCTTGTGATAGTTGGCTCTTGTACGAAATGATCATTGATAATTGTTCTAATGGAACCTAAGGGATAAATAGTAAGTTGGCTTTGATTGATTAAATAAACAACAAATTAAATTCTTGTTATGCTTATTGAGTAATGATTCAGATGAATGTATATGTCAAATATTGATGATTAGTTATTCAAAACTAAAGCTGGAATGAAAAGGATGTGTTGGAATATGAATGTGGTTAATGGATAACGAGATGGTATAACAAACTAGTTTTAATCTAGATCAGTTGGATAAATCAGAGAGTGGGATAGCTTCCATGCGAATATGTGATAGGACTATTAGCCAATTGGGTAGTGAGGTAGGGTTACGAAGGTAGATATGGATTCTACTATATTGGGATACATACCAAGGTCGTTGAGAGAGATATTTATGAATTAGTGCAGGTCGCGTTTGTATGTTTAGTTCATAGTATGTAGCTGCTACACTACTTATGCTGGGACCCCAAGGTGATGGATCAAGTCGCAAGGCAAGTGCAGGGTTTTCTCCTAGCCAAGAGAACACCTCGTACTTTGTCATACTTCTTGGAATGTCATGTTAAGATCTCTTTGTGCCTTCTAAGGAACTGATTGCGACAAATATGATTGTAATGTTGAAGGCAACACACTAGTTGGGACAATTTAAAAATAAAGAATAATGAATTGGTGATTAAGAATCTAATTAATTAATTAGTACCTAATTGCTGTGCTCTTTATTTATCTTTCCATTTACACTACTCTACTCAACGTTCACTAACGTGCCCTTCGACTCTGTACTTAGGTACAATTGAGTAGTAAGGAGTAGTTGCATATGTAGCGACTGCTGTGGGACTTAGCTCAATACTAGCAGACAATCCATGTTATTGGGAGTCTTTTATTTTTGTTTCTTAATTCTCTCTCCTATTTTTTGGTAGTTGTATTTAGATGATTGGTTAGTTTCATTTTCCTTTTAGTTATGAGATTCTGAACTTGGTTATCTTTTGGTCAACAATTATTTGCTTTTATTATTAATGCGTTATGAATGGTTCGTTTGGCTATATTTAGGTTTCATGATTATGTGCTAGATGACTTTGATCTTGTATAAGCTTGCTATTTGTAATTAATGGCTCAAATCCTATTGGGTTAAATTGATTAGCTGAGTTCAGGACATCATAGATGGTATTAGAGCTAGGTCACCCCACCGATTATAAAATAGTCTGGAAAATCCAAATAGGCATTAATATCATGTTAATGGCGGGATACTCAACCGCATAGTGACGTAGTGTCCTTACCTATAATTTTCGCAATACTCTGATTTAAGTTTATGTTCTAATTTTAATTCTCGAATGCTGGTTGGTTGAGTCCTATTTTCTTGCAGATGAAAATGCCTCCACAAACCTCTAGTCGTGGATGGGAGCAGTAGGGTGCTCCCTCTCCATAGCAGCCTAACCTAGCGGCCCAGTTCTAGGTCTTTATGGAGAACTTCAAGATGCTGAAGGAGAGTTGAGGTTGCCTCCTGTGCACTAAGATGGAGGAGGTGTTATTGAGTTCGCTTTGATTGTTTTATAAAAATTATGTCGTAGTACAGTTGATTAAAGCGAGATGAACATTTACAATTTATATAACTCGAAATAAAAGTATCCCGAGGTCATTCGCAAGGAGCCAACTAATGCGCGAAAACCATTACTGATTTATTTACAAAATTTCAAGTACCGGAGTTTGATTTAAAGGATTTATATTAGAGAATGATAATCAAACTCAAAAATAAAAATTAGAGTAAGGGGAAAAGATATAAAAGAAATTAACTCTTTAAATTTCCCTTAATCTCCTCATGCCCTTTTCCTCACTCTGTGCACATGCAGCCCTTTTTTTTTTCTTAAGTGTTAAGTCTCTCTTCCTTCTAGCAAAAAGGTGCCTTGAGCACCTTAGGCCCACGAAGGCTCAGAATATGCCATATTTCTTCCCACAAGCACGCCTTAGAGAGCCTTAAATCCTCCCTTTTTAGTTAAAGCACGAGGTTTCTCCTCTCTATTTTTGTCAGGTGTTTCGCTCCCTCCTCGAAGCCTCATATCCTCTCGTCCTTCTTTTCTTGCCTACATGAAAATATGGAACTCAGGCCCATCTCATAATGGGCCCAATTCCTCTCTCTCTCA
This sequence comes from Thalassia testudinum, assembly GCA_037157565.1. Taxonomy (NCBI): domain Eukaryota; kingdom Viridiplantae; phylum Streptophyta; class Magnoliopsida; order Alismatales; family Hydrocharitaceae; genus Thalassia; species Thalassia testudinum. The sequence goes on along the minus strand of JAZHRO010000051.1, from coordinate 36,766,584 downwards.
AACAGGCCCTCGTAAGTGTATGTGCGTGCGTGTGCAATATAGGGACCTGACCCCTTGATTTCAGGTGACGAATCGGGGGACAGAGATCCTTACATTGTGCTCTCTCTCTCTCTTTTCTCCACCAAGGTGGGACTAAAAGAGAGGCGGTAGCTGCGTGATTTTGAAATCAAGAGGTGAGCGCGAGTGTGCGTGATTATTAGGATTTAATTAGAATTAATTAGGGTTGAAGAACTCAATCAAGCTAATTAAACATGAATTAGAGAATATTTAAACAATTAAACTTTGATCCACATATTGCAATTTAAACCTTAAAGAATCGTAAATAATAAATACATCCTTTTAGTTCAAGAAAAGAAGAAAAAATTATAAAAGGACCCCTAAAAACTAGGAAATTCTTGCAGAGAGGTCCCTGTGCTATTGCTACTCAGAGGCTGAACTGCAGCTTCTTCTCCAACAATGGCTCGTTGGAGAGAGGTCGGAATGTCGATCCAACTGTTGGATGGCATTGGTGAAAGGTGGAGGGTGGTTGCGTGGTGGTCCTCGACTTCATGGAGGTGGATGATTGGTGATTGGCGTGACGGATGCAACAATGGCGATTGGGGAAGACGGTGAAGCTTCGATGATGTCCCACACATGAAATAAAAGGTCTTTCGACCTCGCATTAAGCTCAAAAGATTCAGGGTGGTTCCCCGAAGCAAAGCCCCATGATTAAGGCGTGTGTGGTTGTGTGTGAGTATGTGGCGGAGAAGTTTTGATGGGAACACCATCATGAGCCCTAACTAGCCTAATTTGGTCTGATAAAGTTGATAAAAGCTCCTACATAACCATCAAAGGATCCTATATGCATAATGTTCTATTTTGAGAAGATAAGAAACAAGGGTTATTTATGCAATTTTAATTGCATTTCATAAGTACAGAATAACCACGGGAAATTCAAGGGGTTAATTAAAGGTCACATGGTCATTAATGTCTATTTTTTTTAATTTTTTGAAACAATAAGGACATCTATTGTACTACGATAGCGATCCGGGAGAGCATTATATTAATTATAAAAAAAATGGGTTTACAAAATGGATCCCTATATACGTATGAGGGACCAGCATGCATTTACAATTTGTTCCACACAAATTGGCCTCTCCTGAAATAAAAACTCATTTCTCGCTCTCCAAATGCACTATATCACTGTTGCCATATGTATATGCAACTTATCCTTCGTCAAGAATTTTTTCCATAGCAAGTCCCACGTGGGTAGTGGCTCCCCACATACTCTCCTCCATATCCGTCACCACACACAATGAGAAGAAGTGCCTAGAGCTGTCAGTGGGAAGTCCACAAAGCAAGCACGACTGTAGTGCCACGCCCATCATTCGATGTCTGAGATCCCTTGTAACCAATCCATCTCTCCTACACAGCCATAAGAAGATTTGGACCTTTGTTCGAACTTTCAATAGCCACAGCTTTCTTGCTATCAGATCTGCCTCCTCCGAGTTAGACAAAAGTCTGATCTTCTCATATGCTCTAGCTGGGGTGAAGATCCCCTCCCATCTGTGGTGATCCTCCAGTCTAGCCACCGGTTTAAATGCCTTCAAGTCTAGTTGCAGCCTTGCCTTCTCTTCCCAAGTTCTGGTGCCATCCCTCTTGGAAGCTGCCCCTTCAATCTACCAGGACGATCAGATTCTAACCAACAGTGGTTGACTGGTTCCCATTTGTCTTCAGCAGCTGTGTATGCTCTTGGATATGCATTTTTGAGCACGCCCAAAGTTGATCACTCCTTCCAGAATTTGAAGGAGCTGCCATCACCAAGGACTGGCTGGAACAACTGCCAGTTGTTCCTTATGGCCTACACCACAGAAGCCCAAAATGGAGACGATTTGAATGGATGAAGTCTATTCAGCGGGTTGTGTGGCTTGCCATAGTTATCACCAATCAAGATTGCCCAGTTCTTACTGTTACCATTAAAAAGCTTGATTGCCATTTAAGGAGCAAAGCTTCATTGAATTCTTTTAGAGATTTAATCCCCAAACCACCATGTTTTTTTGGCCTGGACAGTAGATCCCACTTCAGGGGCAGAAAAAACTCCCCTCATGCTTCGAACCCTTCCAAAGAAAGCGTTTTCTCAAAATATCAATGCGTTTCCAAATAGATTTAGGTGCTTTGAATAGAGAGAAAAGGAAAATGGGGATGGAGGTTATCACTGAGTTCAAGAGGGTGAGTCTACCCCCCTTAGATAGGCAGCGGCTGTTCCAACCTTCCAATTTGATTGCAATTTTATCAAATAGTACATTCCAATCACTTCTTTTCAGTTTAGAACACTTCAGAGGTAGACCCAAGTACCTGATAGGGAGTGTGACCAAGGGCGTACCCAAAAGGGAAGCGATGGCTGTTTGCTCTCCACCTGTTAACCTAAAACAGACCAATGCAGACTTGTCCCCATTCAATTTTAGGCCTGATATTTCTCTGAATATTTTCACCATATGAAACAGAGCTTGTGCTTCCTGTTCTTTCCCTTCTACAAAGAATACCGTGTCGTCGACATATTGCAAGATCGGAGCCATGGCACTCGTATTTGAGATGGAGTAGCTTCTAATCAGACCCACTTCAGATAGTCGACATGCATATTGTTATGATTCGGTTCCTGAATCCCTACAGGACCCGAGACCGGCTCGACTCGATTAATCTCAAGACCCAGTCGTCCAACGAGAAAGTAACCAAAAAGTAGGAAAGTAAACCACATTCACTATGCTAAGTAACTAACAGTAAAAAGGTACAGCAGTAAAGAAGTAAAAACTGCTACAGTACATATCACCACCACCACAGTAGAAAATAACAAGGTACAGGAACATAAAGGTACAAGAGTCTAACTCATTACTACAAAGGAGTACAACAAAAGAAGCTACAGCTACTGGGCTCTACTGGGCCCAGCACCCTCCGCAGCCGTAGACTCAGGATGCTCAACACCTGGACCTGAAAAGGGTTATGAGTACACAAAGTCAGCGAACGGTGAGTAGAGTGGCAACCAACTAACTAAAGCAGTAAAAGTTGACAGGTAGCTATTGTTTTCTAATGACATTATTTCACAATTTATTCCTTTTCACCCATTGGTTTATTTATCAGATCTCTTTCTTGATCTCGAATGTTCCTCGTGGGAACGATCTTGATTACAGTCTTTTCCGAAGAGTAGAAGGCACATGTGGTGCTCTCTTGGCCGGGAGAGTCCCCCGTGGTGATCCTACACCCAGTTAACCACCCCAAGGTCACGGACATACGTAACGGTGACTACGGCACGCACGATAAGCGCACGGGTAGCTACCTCGCACTGGCACGCGGTCAGTCGTTTTCGCTAATGGGTACGCCCAAAGTACAGCATGGAACAATATAGGGCCTAGCCCTCTCAGTAACAGGGGTCTAGCCCCTAAGAACCAAACAAGGGTTTCGCCCCTCCACAGTCCACGCACCCTTGCCTGACTACCCTGGTTCGCCCAGTGGGCCTAACAAGTCAGTGCAGGGTGGCTAGCTGAACCCCGGGCCCTGTGGGGTGGCTAGCTCTCTCCCTACACTAGTAGCTCTCCCCAGTACCATGTACGCGAGGGCCAAGAAGTCGGTGCAGAGTGGTGAATCTTAACCCTGGGTCCCAACCCAAGGGCGGCTAGGTCCGCTCTGCACTAAACAAGGGGGACAGTCACTCTCCTTGGTACTCCGTACTCAAGGGCTAGCTCACTTCCCCACTCATATTTCCAGATCCATTCCATTTGTTTCCAGGAGCTCTACTCCTAATTCCCCATAGGGTTTATGCTCATATTCCTCATGCTATTCCATACCAGGTTTCATCATTTCTATTTCCATTCTCAAGTTATACATATGCAGCTTGTATTGCTATTGTTAACATTTCCATACTCAGGTTATACATAGGCAGCTCGTATTTCCATCATTCACATTGCCATTCTCTAATTATATACATGCATCTTGTATTATGTCATTTAACGTATACAACAGGAAAGTCACATGCAACAATTAACTAGCATAAGTACTTCATATTTCACAGGCAGCTCTTGTTCATTAACAGGCAGTTATTGCTCTCTACTCATTCAAGACTACAAAACACGCATACAGACATTTCAAGTGTTTCTCGTCCTAGGATTCATGCCATATCCTTGTCTCTAATCATTCATTCCACACATGCATTCAAGGTTGTAATTAAATTAGGGGAAGCCACTCTACCAGTCAACCCAGGAGTATTGGGGGATTGAATAGCAGGCTCATGTGCCTCAGCAAGCCCCGAACCCGCAACGGAACGAAGTCCTATAACAAGAAACAACCACAATGGAATATTCATAACAATATAGAAAGCCTTCTAACAAGTAGAGGAACTCACAAGGAACACATCGGTATCTTATTTGCGTAAAACAGACCTTAAACGGACCCTAAACGGGTCAAAAATAGGATTTTTGACTCAAATCAGAAGTCTGGAACAACTTCCAGATGTCTTAAAAGTGTTCAGTAACATACCTCAAGCTCTTTGTCAACTTTAGATGTCCAGGAACTCTTCTGGATCATCTGGACCCATCTCCAGATGTCCGACCACCTCTCCGGACGTCTAGAAGTGCTTCCAGTCGTCTGGTAAGCTCCTCAGACGTCTGAAATGCATGGGCGGGCGTGCCCTGCGCCTTTTCAAAGCAAATCCTGAACGCCACCAGTAGATCTTCTCAAAATAACCCATGTGAAAGGTAGCAGCGGAGCGGCCTACATGGTCGTATCCGCAAAGAGAATGTACCTTCGCGAAGACCTCTCTTCAGACGTCTAGAACTGCCTCCAGACATCCGCACCGTCGTCTGGAGGTTACTCCAGACATCTGATTCTAGGAAAAACCCAGCTCCAGCTACAGCAGTGTCGGGGATGACCTCCCTGACACACGCCTCTTCCTCCTGCACGCGCCGCTCTGGCGGTGCTCTCCCAGTGAGCTCCCACATGAGCTAGCGAGCTCACTCTCCTCCTCTCCTCACGCCGCTCCTCCTCAACGCCGCCCTCACGCTCTCTCGCTCGCGTTTGCTCTCTCGCTGGAGTGGAGAAGAAGAGGGGAAGGGGTTTTATAAGGTTGGTGGGTTAGGGTTTGCTGGAGGCAAGGAGAAAGAGAAGGGAAGGAAAACGAGAGTACTGTCTGCGTGCAGCCCGCGCGCAGACGCGAGCTCGTACTCAAAATTTTTGATTTCCAGACGTCTGACCAGATGTCTGACACACAGTCCAGACGTCTTAAAAGGCTCAAACATCACAGGTCTTAACACATATCTTGCAAGCATGTCATTAATGTCTAATAAGAGGGTCTATACAGAAAGAAATGGGTTTTTCACGTATTTCAAGAATTAATGAACATCTGAAACCCTAAAACCAAACCCACTTTATTAACTAAGGTTCTGGTCAGGATAAAATCCACCTAAACCTTCTGAAAATCATAGAAAAATATTCTATAAGGTTTGGTATCCTTGATTTGATCATTTGAACCCTTTTTGACCTAAAATAGAGTCTCGGATAGGAAGTTGCCCTAATTTAGGTTTGTTCATAAATTACCTAGTCAAACTTGGTCAAAACCAAAATCCTACTTCAGCATCAGATTCCTTGAGTCTAAATTAGGTTTGTAGCAAAATTTAGGCTCAATCAGAGATCATATCAACCTAATTTGCATTTTAGTCCTCTCATACTTGTTTTCTCTCTTATAGCCCCTCAATTTTTGAAAACTTTATGAAATACCCCCTAGGTTTATCTTCGTTCTTTGCATTTGGATCCCTACCGCCATGACAGGTGTGAACCCAAAGAGGCCAAGCTTCAATGAAAGATTCCTCCTTGATTTCTTGAAGAAACCCTTCCAAAATTGGAAGGGAGACTCCTAAGGAGATCCTCTTTCATCTGAGCTCCTTCATGGCCTTCCTAATTCGCCTAAGAGTTCATGCGAACTCTTGGAAATCCATTAACCTAAGCCCCTGATTTTCGAGCTTTCAAGCTTGGTTTCCAAGCTTGGAACCTCGTCCAATGGCTTATAAAAGACCCCCATCGACTACCTTACTTAGAAAGTTTTTGAGCCAAAAATCCTCTTCTTTCCTCTACCTCCGGCTCTCTCCGAGCTTGCTCCGGTGACCCTCCTACCTCCAGCTTCTTCACCGGCTGCCACATACCATAGGCAGTCGGTTCCAACTCCCTTCATCTTTTCGCATCTTGCCATACTAGCGAGGTGCCTCCTAACTCTCCGTCATCGCCGCTCTACCTCACTGGAGCTTTCATCTCCACCAGTGCCGGCCATACCAGACCCGGTGTCTCCTTTGCCCCTCGTCGCCCATTAGCTAGCCTCATCAACTCTACTCTGACTACTCATCATCTCCGTGCCACTACATCTTTATTTTGACCACGACTCGCCTGCATGTCCTCCATCTTCCACCTCACCGGCATACTTCCGGTGAGCTCGCACGGCCGCTACACTCCACCAAACCAGCTGCCACTGCTCCTTATAGCATCGTCGCATCCTAGCAACCAAAACCCCTCAACAAATTGAGGGGATTGGCCGCTCAGTTCCCTCGAACAACTCAAGTTCCGCCACTGTTTATCGTCTCCACTAGACACCTCCGACCACTCACACAGCATGCCACCACCATCACCTTTGCTGCATCATCGCACTCCTACTGAGCTGTTCTGACTTGGCCATTAAGGTCGTTTTCATGTTTCAGGTTTGCGGTCGCCATTGCCATTGATAGAGCTCCTTCGAAGAGCTCGAAGTAGGTGTTCTTGCTCCAGTAGCCCCAGACACCACCTCCAGGTGACGTGGAATACCTCCAGCAACATGTCCAGGCCTTCAATTAGGAGCTTTGACTACTCCTGTACCTCAATTGGACGTGAGCTTCAGCAGCTTCTAGTGTGAGGAAGAAGGGACCAGATAGTCCGACATTGGAAGTGGAAAGGCTCTTCACGGCGCATAAAAGGAAAATGTGCTTTAGGCCCTTTGTCCAAGCATGGGGGTCGAGTCCCCATATCACCACTGTGCACCCTCACCCCTACACCATGTTGGCGGGTTTGGACCTCTGACTGTATACCTGATTACCCGATACTATTTACCCGGGTCTGAGCTGAGGAGAAAGGGAAGAGGAGAAAACAGAGGAGGTGGAGGGTTTTGCTCTTTAGAGGAGAGGTTTGACACTTAGTCGCTGAGGAGTTACGAAGGCCCTTGTGCGTGAGAAAGGGAAGGAAGAAAAGAAGTAGAGTAGAATAAGAAGAAGGAAGAGGCCCTTGAGCCTCTTAAAGGCACTGTAGTTGGGTGTCACTTAAGTTATCTGGTCTTCATCTTTGTCATTTGGTGCATTGATTCTGCTGGTTCTTAAATTGAGATATTCTTGAGTTATATGATTATGATATTTGAGCGAATTGTGAAGCTTGACATTGAAGGGTAATTTGGTTATTTAAATCACCATTTTACCTCATTCTTTTTGCACATTGCTACTGATTTTCTTATAAACATTATTCTTGCATGGAATTCTCATTAAAAATTACTTATATTTGTGATTCTATTGTGATCTTTAAGATTAATTGCAACACTTATTCCCCGTGTTCGACCCCAGACTTCATTCGAGTTATAAATTTTATTTGTTTTTGCGCTTTTTCGACTTGCTATGACGATTACATCTTTTAAAACACCGATTTCACGCATTAACAAGCTTCAAAAAGCTTCAAATGGGGGAGATAGTGGTGGAAGGTAGGAGCAATCAAACTATGAATTAAACTACCTTAAACCTAAAGCTGACTACAGGCAACAAAAACCCTAAACTAATTTGAGATGAAAATGAGAGGAAACCAGTGATAGTGGTAGGCTCCCCGACGACGAACGAGGAGGTAATTGGAGTTGACAACAAGGTTTGGGACCATCTCTGGTGGTAGGGAGGATGGTGAGAAGGGGAAGAGAAACCCCCTATCCATTTTAGCGATAGGGCGGCGAGATGAAGGGGCTAAGAAGCTCCATGGTTCGTCAATGGCGCACATCAAGGACGAAGGAGGAGGGGTTGTTGACACATAAAATCTGGACCCCCCGACTTAGTGGACCATTATGAGTCTTTATAGGATGAATACCCTTGAAAATGAGGTGAGAAATCCTTGATTGGAGATTGTTTGATAGCGAGCAAACGCGTGGTCTTTGGCCATGAATTCCAAGCTCCATAGATGGAAACTCAAGTTGTGAAGTGCGTCATCAGATGTGGAATTGGATTGCGATCAATCCGACCAAATTGGTGGGATTTGATCAAGGGGATTAGGAGAATTTTCTCCTCAAATCTCGCCCTATGCTAGTTGATGAGCTACAATTGCAGCTGCAGTTGTCGAAGGTTGAAGATGTTGACATCATCATGATTGCATCAGCAAGGGTCATACTGAACGGAATTTGGACCAAAAAGTAAGGATTTTGGACCAAAATGCAATGAATTCAGAAATTAGAAACTATCATGCAAATTAGGTAGAGATAGGGTCCAAATAGTCCTAACTTTTTAGGGTAAACTAATTTAGACCCAAGGAATCTAATGGTGACTTCAGTTTTAGGTTTTGATAAATTTTTCTTGGTCAATTTATAGTTTAACCGAAAATGCATTAACTATTAACTTTGGTCTTTGATTTAGATCAAATTGGATTCATTTTGTTAATTTGATTGATCTAAACCTTATGTAATATTTTTCAATAATTTTTATAAGGTTTAGATTTCATTTATTTTCATTAGAACCTTGTTAATTTAAGTGAGGCTGAAATTAGGATTTTTATTTGAGATTTAGCCTTCAATCTTAAAAGAAACCTTAAATTAGTCAATGCAGGCCTAGTTATCAGAAATTTGAGCTCAATTGACCTTTAATTTAGTGTAGGTTTACCTTTTAGTTAATCTACATTTGTATTAATTTGTTAAAACAGTGGAATTAACTGGTTTGCATGTCATTCCTCATAATTTTTTGTATCATTAAGTTATACCCTTTTGTTGGTTAATAAGATGAATTTAACCTTAGAACTTAGTTAAATTAAACTAGTTATAAAGGATGATGGTGTTACCATTAGGTGTAGACAATGTGGGCTCCCAATTAGAGTCAAGTGCTCACAAACCCAATAATGAGAGAGTTGGAGATGTCATAAGTCTCTTGATCCACTACATCAGCACTGCCAGCTCTTTATAGATTTTCAAAAGTTGAAGCCCTTGGCCTGTAAGGGGGATGAGGGGATGACTGAGGTGGAGGACTGGATTCAACAGATCGAGATGGCCTTCGATACTATCCTCCTATTCTTATGCTATAGAGTGCCTTTTGCCACTTACGAGTTGATTGGTGCTGCCCACTGACGGTGGCTATTTGTTTGTGAGAAGTAGTGGACTTAGTCAGCACCATGGGAGTGCTTCGTTGAGTTGTTTAGTGATTGGTACTATCCCAAGTCTTGGCAGGACCAGAGGAAGCTCAAGTTTCATAATCTACAGCAGGGCTCAATGATGGTCGGGGAGTACCGCATCGGATTCATAGAGTTATTTTGTTTCAAGCTGCCAGTTGTTGCCATCGATAATGATAAATGGTGGAAGTTCATCTAAGGATTAAGAATGGAGATCCAAAAGTACGTGAACCCACTTTCTCTGGATACCTTTACTCAAGTGATTGAAGCTACTATGAAGTACGACCAAGGTGATGTGGAGACCCGTGGGAGTTCTGGTGAGGGATTCGAATAAAGGAGGCTTTATAGAACATTTTCCAACAATAGTGAGACTAGAGGTATTGCCTGTATTAGACCCAATCTGCTGCATCCCAAGCCTCTAACAATAGTTGCATCCCATGCCCTTGGGGACCTCTTAGAAATACTCTGCAATTAGGATGTAGATTCAAAGGCATGCTGGGTAGGCATCGTTGGGAAACTTAAGGCTAGACAGTTGTACCTGCTATAGTTGCAGACAATAGGGACATATCAACAGAAGATGTCTAGCCAAAATGGGAGCCTAGATCGGGGCTAAGTCGACTTGTGTGTCATGTTGTATAGGGTTTGCACAACATATGGGGAATGCAGACCAATCTTTCCATGCTTGTGGATGAGGCCCTCACGGGTTCAGGGGTGGTGTAGCGACACAACAGCAACATTGGCATAGAGCATGGCTGGTTCTAGTGCACCCCCACCTCCAGGACAAGTTTATGCTCTATCCTTGAGAGATGCTAAGGCCACTCCATTTGTCATAGCAGGTATGGTTATTGTTGAAGATTGCTAGTTTTCGTCCTTTTCGAATTTGGAGTGTCACATTCATTCTTATCACTTGAGTTTGCTGCTAAATTAAACAAACCCCAAGCACTGTTAGATGAGCCATTAGTGCTTAAGGGCCTAGTGGGACAACTCTTGATTGCTGAGACAGTCCTTAAAGACTATGTGGAACATGATGGAGACTGAGATGGTGGACTTTGACGCCATCGTTAGTATGAACTGGCTATCAGATCATCATGCACTTGTCGACTACTTTAAGAAAAAGGTGATCTTCTCTATACTTGGTGTACCCTAGTTTGAGTATCATGGCCAGGTGGAAAATGTGCTTATCAATTGCATTTCAGTTTTGCAAGTGGCATGATTACCAATAAGGGGTTGTAGTGGTTACCTGTATTACGTGATAGCTACCCCTAAGGAAAAGCCAGAATTGAGTAGCATCCCAGTAGTTTGGAATTATCTAGATGTGTTTCCTAAAGATTTTCCTGGACATTCTTTGGATCGTGAAATCGAGTTCAAAATCTCACTCATTTTGGATATGAACCTGATATCCATTACCCCCTATGGTATGGCACCGAAGGGATTGAAGGAATTGAAAACCCAGCCACAGGAGTTGCTCAAGAAGGGCTTCATCAGGCCCAGTACATCACCTTGGGGAACTCTAGTTCTATTTGTGAAGAAGAAGGATGACACCTTACATTTATGTATTGACTATTGATAATTGAATAAGGTTACCATCAAGAACAAGTATCCTCTGTCACAAATTGATGACTTCTTTGACTACTTAAGGGTGTGACTATCTTCTCCAAGGTCGATTGCAATCCGATTATCATCGGCTCAAGGTTAAAGATATTGATGTGTCAAAGATTGCATTTTGAATGTGCTATGGACACTATGAATTTCTCATGATGTCATTCGAATTGTTGAATGCTCCCATTGCATTCATGGATATGATGAACCGCATCTTCCAATCGTATCTAAATGACTTTGTGGTGATATTTATTAATGATGTCTTGATCTATCCTTGCAATGAGGGTCAGCACGAGCAGCACCTTCACCTAGTCCTAGAGATGCTAGGGAATCATAAGCTGTAAGTGACGTTTGACATGTGTGAGTTTTGGCTATGTGAGGTGCCTTTTATGGGTCATGTCATCTTTAGTGTGGGAATTTCTGTTGATCTCCTTAAGGTTGAGGCTTTGTTGAAGTAGGAATGATTAAAGATGGTGATTGAGGTACACAAGCTTCTAGAATTGGCTGGATACTACAAGTGATTCATCCAGGTATTCTCACATATTGCCTTGCCATTGGCACATTTGACCTAGAAGGATGCACCCTTCACCTTGTTAAAGGGCTGTGAGGTGAGTTTCTAGATGTTTAAGAATCTGATGATGGCTCATGTTCTCACTATTCCAAGCGGTCGTGGTGGATACATAGTATACACAAACACATCTCACCAAGGTTTAGGCGACGTACTGATGTAGCATGAACACGTGGTCACCCACGCTTCAAGGCAACTGAAGCTGCATGAGAACTACTATCCGACACATGATCTTGAGTTGGTAGCTATTACCTTTGCCTTGAAGATTTGGCAACATATATTACTTGTATGGTAAAATCTTCAAGATCCACACCAACCACAAGAGCCTGAAATACCTATTTGATCATAAGTAATTGAACTTAAGACAGTGTCATTGGATGAAACTACTAAAGGATTGCGATTACTTTATTGTGTATCATCTAAGAAAGGGTAGTGTGGTGGCTGATGCCCTTAGTAGGAAGCCACTGGTGAGGTTGTTAGTCCTTTAGGCACAACGGTGGAGGTGAATGATTGAGGTGGCAAGCTAGAGGCCACAATTAATCCATAGGCATTTGGGAACTTTGACAATTTTGAGGAATTTATGCCCCAAACTGGTAGATCATGTTATCAGTCGTTAAATGATGACTCGGAGTTGCAAATGACTAGTGACTGGATTTTGGTGGGAGATTCAGGTGACTTTACCTTCACAGATGGAGTATTGAGGCTGTGTAGCCAATTTTGTATTTCTCAAGATGATGATCTATGGAGAGAGCTACTTGCAGAGGCCCATTGTAGTAGATTGACTATGCACCCAGGCAACAATAAGATGTATCATGACCCGAAGAGAGAGTTTTGGTGAAGAGGCTGGTGCTCCTATAGTCATAGGTTGACTCTTGAGATGATTGTTGACTTATTATTAACATTTTAGTCGACTTATCTTTACTTTTGGTTGACCGAGAACTGAAGGGTCAATTTGGATGAATTCCTATTGAGTTCCTAGAAATTTGGTTCTTATAGTATCAACCAACTCCTGTATAGTATCAAACGATGCCTATGAATGTGGTAGATCGACAATTGGTCATTTGATGAATTACTAAGTCAAGGAGTCTTAAGGTTCAACCTTAATTAATTGTAATTATGGTTAATCGAGTTCCAAAGCCAGTGTTAACTAGGTGAACATTGGTTGAGCAATTTCTAGTTATTAGTCAACTTGCGTGTGTTGGTCAACTGATATCATAGGTGTTTGTTGATTGATATAAGTGCTGATCGACTAATAATCGAATTATTGGTTGACTTATGGAAGGAAAGGTCGGCTCAAAACTATAGGAAGGTATTTTTGACATAGTGTTTTTGGTTCCTTTAGGGATTCCTAAAGTATCTAATGGTTATATAAGTTGAGAAATTTATTTGGGGTTCTTTAACAAAAGTTTTAAGAAAAAGAAAATTAAAAGAAAGACTTGGACTTGCAATAAATACAACTTCTTGAGTCCTTCAAAGTCTTCTTTGCCTTTAATGGCTTTCAAGGTCTTCTTTGAGTTAAAGACCTTCGATGAAATACTTGAACTTCATGGATGCAATTTTGGACTTTTAAATCTCTGAGGATGTGAATAATTCCTACAAATCTTCTTAGTAAGCAACTAGTAATAATTTATTTATGGGATTTTTACATAAATACCCCTATAAACTTTCGATAGCCCATATATACCCCTATATTCTTTGTATTGACGTATATACCCCTGTAAACATCCTAACCCAATGACCTTATACCGCTCAGTTAACTTCTATTATGCTCCATTAGGAAGTTGGGTTAACGCCCGTTAATTGTTAAATGAAAATGACAACAATAGCCCTCAATGTGTAGGGAGTTTGAAAATGACAGCAATACCCCTCAATGTGTAACTGTTGGGGGAGGGTTTGAAGTAGGTCTCCAACGATGCTAACACACTTTCGTCGAGTTTTAAATACGCGTCATAGTATAATGAAGAAAGCGAATCAACGCTTACATTTGTAAGCTCGAATGTGAGTCCGAGGTTATCTCAAGGAGCAAACAATTGCAATTCAAACTACTAATCAATTGAATATAATGAGGCACAAAGTGCTTGATAAAAAAATAAATATATTACTCAATGAATAGTGATATCAAACTCCAAAATAAATGCAAGTATTAGAGCAAAAAAAAAAAGTGTTTCCTCAACTAGGGAGAATTGGCCTCGACACTTAGAATTTTCTCAACCAAAGAAAGCCTTCATAGCCCAAGCACAAAGCCTGGTCTAAGCCCAATCAAGAGCCAGCCCAATAGCCTTAGATAATTGGATCCATAGCTGATCATGTTTTTGCACGATTTATAAAATCAGGGTTGTGTCATTGTAACGCATAAAAACCAAGTCGCTTTTAAATTTCTAAACCTAGATAGTGGGGTATCTAGGGTTGTCCAAGGAGGCAATTTGTTTGCGAAATCGAGTCTCTTGCTTAAAAATAGAAATCAACTTTCTTTTTGGTGTTTTTGAATATATAATTTTTATAGTTTTGAATTGACAAGGGCAATGCAAGTTGTTAGAGGGAAAGACCACTTATCGAGTAAAGTACTAAACTAACACTATGGTGACAAGAGTAACCTCTCTCTAAGCTCACCCTAGGCACGTGGAGGCCTAGGGTAATTGGAGAAAGGAGGTGAAAAAGGTGCTAGAAAAGCAAGAATAAAAACATGTAAGAGAAAGGCAACTTTTGTAATTAGGAAAAGAAAATGTTTTACAAAAACCATAATAGAGGAATGCTTTTCCTATAGAATATCAAGGTACAAAATTAAAAACACTAATTATCCTGATCATGTTGGTGAAGAAGAGAGTCCTTGCTCCAAGCTTAGTGGTTCCTTGGCTTGAAAAGAAGCTCTCCAACTTCTTCCTTGCTATGCTCCTTCAAAATGGTGTCCTCCAAGGCAAGCCCACAGGGAGGAGGGGGGGGGGGGGGCATGCACTTGCTCCTCCAAGGGTGGGCGTGCACCACCCTTCCTCCTGCCTGGCCGTCCTCCAAGTTGGAAGCTTCTTCCTCCTTGGCATGGCACAAGAAGAGAGAAGGAGAAGAAGGCACCAAGGGGGCAGGTAGGATGCCCCCTTAATCTTCTTCTCTTCTTCTCCTTCCTTGGTCGTGGGTTATGGTGGGTGTAGGGTAGAATTAAACTAAATGGAGGATGGGGAAAATGGTGGTGGTTAAGGGTCTTTTTATAGAGTAGGATGGGGGGTATAGGTGGCTCTTGGAATGGATGGCTAGGATGGGATTTTAGGGTAGTTAGTAGATCCTATGGCTATTAGGGTTTGGTGCCAACTTAAGGGTGGTGGTTACCACCCTTATGTGCCCCTTGAGTTGGTGCCAAAATGGGCTTCTAGAAGGGGGGTATGTGGATGGTGGATGTGGCTTGGAGGGGAAGATGTATGGTGGATATGGGGGGATGAAGTTGGCGCCAACAAGGGGGGTAGTTAGGGTGGTTTTGGCGCCAACTATTTGGTGCCTTTTGGTGGTGGTTGAGGGGTGAAGAGGTGGCTAGGGTTGGGGCCAACATGGACTAGAGGTGGAAATAGCTTAGGTGGACTTAGGTTAGGTTACTTGGTGGAGCTAGTTAGGTAGCATTTTATGGTTAGGGTTAGGAGGATGGAGCTAAGCTAAGCTAGCTAAGCTAGCTTAGCTAATAGTAGAGTAGAGGAGTAGGCATTTGGAGCTAGGATTTGAGGAGAAGAGCTAAAGAAGAGAAGTTTGGAGTTGAACTGGAGCTGCTAGCTGTTGAAGAAGATGGCATGGAGCCACTCTAGCTGGCATAGCTTGCTAGTTCTTTTCTAGCTGCTAAGCCAAGCTAAAGCAAGATGGCTTTTGCTAAAATATGCTGAGGTACGCTGGGTTTGATTTTCCTGGGGAGGACCTAGCTAGTTGGAGTAGCTAAGGTAGCTTAGCTTAAATAAGTTGAGCTAAGCTGAGTCCCCAGGAGTTGGACTTGAGTTTCCTGAGCTAAGATGAAGTCATCTTCAGCTGGCTGGAGTTGAGTGGAGCTAGATGTAGCTGGTCCTGAGTTGAGGTGAACTCTAGTCAACTTAGCTGAGCTAGCTAAAGCTTCCAGTAAACTGATGGGAGCTGAGATGAGCTAGTCTCAACTAAGTTGAGCTGGATCTGAGCTAACTTGAGCTAAGGTGAGCTAAGATAAACTCTCTTGAGGTGCCATTTAGCTGAGATGAGCTGAATGGAGCTAGGATGAACTAACCCTACTTAAAGTGAGCTGGAATCCAGCTATGGTGAGCTGAATCAACCTGAGTTCCAGTTGGTTTAAGCTTCTTCTTCACTAGTTGTCTTCTCAAGTGCTAGGGTTCTTGAGATCTGATTATCTGTATATCCCTAACACTCACAAAAACACATAAAAAAGACAACAAAAATGTGTGATGCATGCCTAACCTAGTTTATGCTTAATGCAACCCAAAAATCTATTTGTGGGGTTAAATCCCTAAGAGCTAGGTTTGTTTTAATGTATAAAAATGATGATAAACTGGCGTTTATCAATAGCCGAACCTAATGCTCCCCGAACACCTGGCCAAGTCTCGGCCCACAACGAACAAAAATCGGTCCAAGACCAGGCCTAGGTGCGCTGGCATGTGCACGGGCGTGCGTGCTCGTGTATGTGTATGGGGACCCAACCCCCTGATGCTTAGGTGAGCATAAGGGGGTGGGTTCCCTTATTAGCCCAAATCTAGGCCCTTCCACAAACGAGGTGGCACTAATGTGCCCCTCTCTTCTTCGTTCTTCTTCTTCACTGTGGGGGTGCTGCTTGTCAATTGGTCACCAATTGGCCGTGGATGGCCAATCCA
Organism: Thalassia testudinum; assembly: GCA_037157565.1. NCBI lineage: Eukaryota > Viridiplantae > Streptophyta > Magnoliopsida > Alismatales > Hydrocharitaceae > Thalassia > Thalassia testudinum. The sequence goes on along the minus strand of JAZHRO010000051.1, from coordinate 36,750,213 downwards.
ATGGCCATGCTTTGCTCTTCAAAGGATTCTGCATGGAGAGGAGAGGTTGTTGTGTTGATGGTTCACCGGAAGAGAACCGTCGACATCGAAGAAGAAGGTGGCATCTGGTCAAACACTTGCACATGCAAACATGGGCCCTCGACCCCAATTAAATCCACCAAAAGCTCCGTCCAACTATGCCAGATCAAAGCCCTAAGGAAATTTTGTGAGTGGATGGGTGTGCATGGTCATCGGTGAAGCTTTGTAGAAGCTCCACTGGCGACAAAGGTGCAAGTGAAGACGATGATGTAAGGTGCAATTAACTTAGGCAAAAGATTCTTGGAGGTGTGGAGGTCTTTTTGCCCAAGTCAATTTGGTTGGAGGAAGGCATAGGAGATGAGATGATGAAGGTGGTGGTGACAGTGTCGGTTGACGTCAGAGAAGGGGGAGGAGTTGAAGAACGAGCTAGGAAGCTCCTTAAAGCTAATTGGGGATGACAGGAGTAAAAACCCTAACCTAATTATGCTAATAGACGATGGGAGATAGGTCGTTGGTGTGGTCACCGACGAGGATGAAGGATGAAGGGGATCAGAGTCGACGAGGGGATTTAGAGGCTCAAGCTTCGCGTGAAGCTTCGTGGGTTCAAAGCCCTCTGCCTATTATATGTGGTAGAGGGATAGGAAGGGGGGAGGAGAAGCTCCTAGGTGCTTCCAATTGCTGCTGACGCTAAGGAAGAAGAGAGGGAAATCTGACGAATTGGGCACAATTTGGACTTGTAGACACAGGAGCCTTTATATAGGGGTGAATGCCTTCGCAATTGAGCCAAAATACGCAAGTCTTGCTTGCTATTTGGCAGACTTTATGCTCCAAAAAATTGGCTCGCCGCCGACAATTTCGGTCAATTTAGACCTCAAGAAGATGTTCATCGGATGCGAAACGATCTCAAGACCAATCTCACCATGTTTGGTGAAATTTGGTCTTGATTTGATCCTCCAATTCAAGAATCAAATCTCGACAATGGTGAGTCCTCCGTCACTGCATTTGGAAGGTTGAAACAAGGAAGAAGATGATAGTGGGAGGATATGAATGCAGGAAAGAACAAAACCTAGGGGGTTTTATGTAACAATTAGAGTAAACTAGCGAGAATGCAAACTAGGTGAAGACGAACTCCGATTGGGTTCAAAATTTGGGGTTAACCTAATTTGGAACGAAGGAATTTAATTGTGACCTCAAATTTGGGTTTGACATAGTTTGACTGGGTAATTTACACTGTAGCCTAAGAATGAAGCAAATTCTTGCCTAAGTCTCTATTTTTGGTCAAAATGAATTCCTTTGGTCAAAGTGAAGGTTCCAAACCTCATAGAATATTTTTCAATAATTTTTAAGAGGTTTAGTTTACATTTATTTCTATTAGAACCTGTTCAATTGAAGTGAGGTTGTAATTAGGGTTTTTATTATTAAAATAATCTTCAAATTGCAAAAAAACCTAATTTAGTCAGTTCGAGCCAACTTCTTGGGAGTTGAAGTTCATTTGACCTTAAATTAGGTATTGATTAAACACTTAGTTAATTTGCATTTTTGATTTTGTGTTCATACAATAGAATTAACTCAATTTCCCATCTTCTCGCGTTCAACTCAAAACAGAATCACGACCTTCTGATGGTTATTAACGAGCATTTATCACTGAAATTAGACTAAATTAGGTTAGTTATGACAAATGATGGTGTTACAATCATACCCCATGCCTAACTTTTGCTAATCCCTAGCAAAATCTGGAACAAACCAGATCTCTAGACTAGATTTTTACCGTTAGGATGCCTTCTCGTGCCACCTCTCTAGAGATTAAATCAAAATACCAACTCTAGGCCTAGAGGTAGTCAAGTACCAGCCAAGATACGTACCTGACTAGCCTCAGCCTTGGGTCTGCAACAAAGGTTTAACTTGCTGACCCCAAAATTTGCTCAGAGGTTCGTTGACCCTAGAGGTTAAAGCACCTGTGTGTTCATGCAACAAGGTCTAGGTTCAACTTGCTAGTGTATTTTTTAGAAGGTAGAGAGTTATTTTTGAGATTTTTCTTTTTGTAATTTTTTGTGATTTCCTTAAATCCAACATCGGATTGGCCATGAACAAGGTCTCTATCAGATTCCTTGTCCCCATCATCAATCCTCGAAGGGTCCCTAGCAATCGATGCTTTAGGACAGCACCACCTATGGCAACCCCCAGAACTCTGGCAATCAACACTTCATGATAGTGCTGCCCATGGTATTCTGTAGCTTAATTAATCTAGGCCCTGGTAATCGACATTTTGGGATAATGCCTCCCATGGCACCTGAATCAGCACAAGGTGCTTACATGCCACTAGTAGGATATTTAAATACCTTAGAAGACAAGCGCCAAGAAGGCGATATGTTATAATGTGTCTTCAAGGGGAGTATTTACTCCTCTTAGCAGTGGGAACTCCTCTAATTAGCTTCTGTTTTCAAGCTGCTCCTAAGCTAGATCTACGAGAAACCATTTTCACTTTCGGAATAGAACACTTTTTGGCATTTTTCTTCATTAAGCTCACTGAACCAGTGTGTGAGTGGTGGATGCTTAGGTTGGCAAGTCCTACAAACCAAAGGGCAAACAACGGGTCGAATAGTCCCTAAGCTTAGATTTAATACATCAGCTTCATAGCACCCTCAACTTCTTTTGGAATGGTCCAAATCTTAACAAATACATGAATGTTTAAACCCAAACAAGCCTAAGAGGCCTAAAATCAATATCCCTCCACTTATCTCCTTTTCTTTAGCACTTCAGGACTTAATTCATTATTTAATTCAGCCTAGAACTTAGGTATGTTCCGTACTCAATGTTAGGACTAACACAATTTTTTTTTTGTTTTTGCTCCTTTTTCTTTTCGGTATTTCCCTCCTCTTTTTCTTCCTCAATATAGATTTTTCAATTTAGCTCAAAAAGATTTCCTCCCCTTTCCTCCATTTATTATTTTTTTGTGAGAACTAATCAATGACTTGCGACAATCTGTATCAATCATTAATAAAGCACTATTGTTGGATTTTTGTCTCTGGCAATGACACCAAAAATATGACAAACGACTATCTAGTTGCAATAAAAATGGTGTTTTAAGGGTGTTGTTGTTGTAGTATATTTGTCACATTAGAAATAGATGTCATGTCATTTTTATTTAATTACAATTTTTACTGGTTAGTTTCTAGGTCGTTCATTGGGAGACAATTATTGATATACATCAATCTTTATATCCAAAAATGTTCTTTTATTCCAAAAATGTTAATTTTATTTACAATAAGAATGAATGAATTAGATAATGAATGAATGGATTAATTATATATAAAAGAATCAATTAAGTCCATTTATAATGCCTTGAACAAATGTACAATTAACATGCATCGAAAACTCTATTCAACTGCACTAAATTAGTTATATATAGTTACCTTAAGCAATACCTAAGTATAGGTACAAAAATAACTACAAAAATCTACTATGCTAAGTTATATTAACATACTAATATCTTTAGTAACATATATTATATATACAATAATATATATATACGTCAGTGTAACCTTAGTAAAATATATACATAACCTAAGGCAAAAATAGTAATCTATACTCATATTAACACATTTACAGTGACAGTTATATCTGTCGCTAAAGCCTAAGGTTGTTTATATACATTTTAAGCTCAAACACGTATCTAATCTACATATATACTACCTTTATACAATATTTACATGCACGTATTTTCATTATTTATATACATATACTTATACATTTATATTATACGAATACATATATATACATATACTCAACACACACATGCTCAACCACTTAGCTGCTGCAGACTCTCTCTTCCTACTTAGTTGAATTCAGGTAGGGCCCCTCTCTCTCACACAAACCGGTTCACTGTTCCTCAACCAAAAAGTAGAGATTTTAATGGGCGGATCGACCCATTTTCAAGAAATACACAGCACCTCGACCAGACCTTTGTTCATTTTAGGCCTAATTCAGGCCAGCAAACCTACACATGTGCCTACATGCACTCATGCATACGCCTACGGACTCCGACAAGTGCACGCAAATCGAAGACAATACATACTCATGAGAGGGGATGGGAATGGGTTTTTTGGTGTCTAGCACCTGATGACTACTGAGATAGGGGGACAAAAATGTTTTATTTCGCTTTGAGCGGTTCGTTGCCACCGATGTGGCACAAAACATAGGCACTAAATTGGTGCATCCCAGCGTGTGCATATGTGTGGAAATCGAGGATTTGACCCTCGATTTAAGGGCCATATTTCAATCTAAATTAAAATTAAATTATATGGTTATAAAACCCTTATATATGGCCACATAATTGTATAATTTATTTACAAAAATAAGTTATTTAAATATTTAATAAAATTAGTTAAAGTTAGTCATTTATACATGTTAAATTAAGAGTTAATTTCTTAATTAAACTATAAATTAGTTAATTAAACATGCAGTTGACTTAATACAGAGTTAATTTACACAATAAAGTATTTATTATACATTTTTAATGTATTTTATAGATAATATTTTAATTTATTTACATTTACATACATGTTTTGGTTAGTTATATACATAAATAATTTATAAATATTGAATTACAATATAAATATAGTATAAATAGGATGAAAATACTTAATATAATACTATACAAATGTACATTATAAATTACTTCAATATTAGCTTAAATTATTAATTTATTTCACTTTATGTTAATAATTTACTTAATTAACTTAATTACGTATTATAATTACCCAATTAAATTGAATAGTATATAATACAGTATATAATACATAGTTAAGTATGTATATACAGTATGAGATATAATTATATACATCTATATAGGTTTATATAATTACTTAAGTTAATATACATTTAGTTTATATAAATTAATATATAATTATACAATTAAGTTATATATATAATATAGCCATTCTAAATATTTAATTTAATATATAGATTACATATATAAGTTAATTATAGACATTATTTACATATTGTACACCATATACATATAGCTTAGTTTTAAGTTATATTTACAAGTATATACATAGTATATAAGGTATTTTTGGAAATTTTTTGATTTTTATAATTTTTATATGTATTGCGGAGATAGGGGATGAGAGAGAAAGGGTGATATGAGAAAGAGGAATTTTTTTTTGTGAGTTTTCATATTAGGTTCTTTTATTAAATTCTAAAGTAGACTGAACCATCAGCTGGTATGTTCTACCAAGCTGGAGGTTTAATTTACTTTGAAACTTGGTAATCACTTAGAAAAATACCTGATCTTACTCAAGATAAGTTTATTTTTATTTTTTTATGAATTTTTATTTATGTACAAGTTAATCCAAAATGAGGTCTACAAGGGTGTTTCACCAGGAACATGAGGCCTCAAATTCTATTCTAATGGTTGGAGTAGAGGTTTATCAGTTTAAAGTATCCAACACATTACATCAAAAATGTTCACACATTTAGACTTGATTTTCAATTTAATTCTCAAACAAAATTACAATTTGGACAGTTAATGCACTAAAAATTAGTTGACAGAGGTTTCTATTTAGAAACTACAAGCAAACTACAAGCATTTCTATCAAATAAAAATCCATCCTTATGCATGAATGCTTATTCACAAAATTCCTAACACTACAAAGCAAATTAGCTCCTTAAACCTTCAAATTCCAGCTCAATTCTCATTTCAAAGTCGTCAACAGTGACAACAGTGACCTTTCAATAGCCATTTCAGCTACTACCCAATAGCTACATCAAAATAGCAGCACCTGTTGCTCAAATTTATCAGCAATAGATGCTGATGAAAATGCTTAAATGGTCATCATAAACCCAACTCAAAGTCCTTTTTCAGAGGTTGTAGCTACTGCTCAGTAGCTATCTCAAATGATCAGATGTCTTAAAATAATGATGCAGCTACTGCTATTGCTGTCAAAATGGAACTCCAACAACCGATTAATGCTGGTGTAGCTCTGATTAGAGCAAATAGATCTGATTTGAGCTTAAATCAAATCCAAATCAAAGTTACCAGATACAAGAGAAAATCTAACCTAATCTTTCTCTCATGTTATAGACAACATAAAGAGAAGTATTAAATCAGACCTTAAACTCCATTGAAAAAAAATCTCAGATCCAATCTTCAAATGCTTGAAATTAGGAATCAATCCAAAGAATGTAGCTGCTATGTAGCTCTTTCATGTATTAATGTGGGAGAGTTTAAACCAAGAATCACATGATCAAGTAATTTCTTAAAATGTGATCAATCTGAAACCTCATTCAAAGTCAAATTCAAGCATTGAAATCTTCATCAAAACATCCCATAAATCTCATGACACTCATATGAAATCACCTTGAAAACCAAATTTATCTCCCAAAATAATTAAATCTTGACCTGATTTACATCTTACACTATAGACAGTGTAAGATGTAAATTCATCTCAAGATTTTAGTACATGAAACCTTACTCTTCTACCATTTGCAAATCACATCAGATAAATCTCATTATTCTCAAAGGGAAATTAGAGCTCACAAAACACGAAATAATCCTAATCTAATGCTCCTCTTATGCCATAGATAGCATGAAGAGAAGAATTCAAATTAGGTAATCGACTCATTCACATTTCAATCCAAAACTTTGATTATTATCAAATCAAAAAAATCTGAAATGATCTGCAATTCGGCTCAGTAAAAACCAAACTAGGGTCAATGTAAGCAAATGGGATGAATGGCGTGACCCTCAAATGAAATTGGGCACTCAAATCAAATCTGAATGCTCAAGAGCATTAGATCTATTTTGATGCATTGATGAATGGGTGGTTGGAGAATAAGTTGCGAGGAAATCAATGAATGTGGATAATGAGATGTGGAGGAAGACCAGGGGGTTGAAGTGAAAGTGGGAAATCACCTCTCTTCTCTGAATTGATCAAAAAGGGCGAAAGCGATCTAATCTACTCTAATTCTAATTAACACATCCATCAATTCATCATCTACACTACTCCTACATGATCTACAATACTCTAATTGCTACTCTAAATTACTCTAGAAAGTAGGAAAACCTATCTAACAGGAAGAATGGGATTGTCTGGATCCAAAGCCGATGGCTAAAGGAGGAAGAAAGGAGGGAGGTCTCCAGCGAGTGAAGAGCCCTCTAGTGGAGCTCCATGTCCATCCTCAGGCGTACGTCATCCCTAGTGACGAGGAGGAATTGAGGAGGAAGAGCTACACCCCTATCACAGGTGCAGCGAGTGAAGAGGTAAGAAGGCACAGGAGAGGGAGGGATGGATCAGCTCAAGAAAGTAGGAGGGGAGTCGATGCCTCGCATGCGAGCTTAGGTAGCTGCTTAAGTAGGTGATTTAGTGGATCAAGGCACCACGAGGTAAGATTAATCAAAACTAGGTTTAATGGTGGGGATGAGAGGGATGATGCGTGGGAAACTTCAGGTCAAAATCCAACTATAGGATCAGATCTCAGTGAGGTAAAGGTCCTTCGTGCAAAGGTGCAGGAAGATCAGATTGGGATTGGTCTTAGGATCGTGGTTCTAAGGGATCGATGGCTCCTACTGTTCGAGTTCTACGGGTGCTATAGTGCACCTCATGTTGCAGGTGAGTTGGAAATATTGTGCTCAAGCCCTTAAAGGCAAAGGGGTAGAACAATTGCAAGGAGGCCTATAAGTGGCTGATGTAGACACATCTATGTCACATAAACTGTCTATTTATGCAAGTTATTAGGCGCATAATTGCATTCAACATTATAAATATTACATAGTATGCATCATTCTGCATTTAGATTAGTTTGTACAAATTATAGCTTAATTTTCCCTTTTTATGGCCAGGGGACAAGGAGATATTATTTTGGGGTCTCTGATTGAAGATCTAACTATACAGATCTGATCAGGGCAACGATCGAAGTCCAATGCCTCCGAGATCGCCTCGATCGGACCTCTGAAGAATCAGATGTAGTCGGAGAAAGATCAGAGGTCAAGGGATAAGGTGGTGCAAATCTGTATCTTAAATGACAAATTGAACCGCACGGATGGGTTCGGATCGTCAATCGCAGCCCAATAGCGTAAAAATCAACTCAATCGGACATCCGTAACATAGTTTACAGGCATTGGAAAATGGACAGCTCAGATGGCGTCACATGGCGCCATCCAAGCCGCCCACGGTAACCACAACCTCCATCAACGTCAGATTAATCTCCACCATCGGATCATCATCCAACGATGGAGACCATCCGTGGGGAAATTCAAGATCTCGACCATCTGCGCTCCCAACGCGATTGACGAGCACCTTATCGCAAGGGGCAGGTCGTGCATTTGAAGCACATTGGGTTTCAAATCGAGCACGCGAGTAAGGCTCGATGCAATTGACCCGTCCGATCGACATCGAACAATTGTGGAAGCGGCTACGTGGTGCACTTAGATGTGCCAGATGGAGGAGCACATGCACGCGCATGATGACGCACGATCGTACAGGCCATTGCACGCGGGCATGCGTAACGTGTGAAGATGAAACATGCTCGTGTGATCTAAGCCGTTTGATCGAACGGTTGGGTGCGATGAAGCACGCAATGACTGAAGGCATGGAGACGCTGACGTGGCACGCTGTGGAGCATCCGATCAGTGGTGAATGGCAGAGATGGAGCGTGCACCTTCAGTAATGCTTACCTACAGCGATGCATATATTCGTCCCTAAAGGCCCTACATTTAATTTTTAAGATTTCAAGGGACCTCCTTGCCCTTGTACCTCAACTATTTAAAGGACCCTATGCCGCACATATTTTTTCATCCCTTCTCTTCTCCTCTCACCCTCTCCAAAGCTCTAAAGAGGTAGTTTCATACCCAGGATGCTCTACTAGAGTCTTAAATTCTCACCCCCATTCGTGGAGCGCCTATGGTTGTCCTCTCGCTGCATTCGAGAAGTAAATCTCTCTGCGACATCGCTCTGTTCCGTCCTTCGTCCTTCAGCTCTGTTCTCCCTCGTCCAGCATCTCACCACCCTCTCTTGAGCACTCCATCAACGCAGCTCATCCTCTACGCAGCTATCAAGGAGGATTTTCTCATCCCTATCTTTTTATTGCTTTCTAGTGTAGATTTTCAGCTTTGTAGTTGTAGCAAGTAGATGTAATGAACATACTTCTATGGCTATAAAATATTTGTTCATTCTCTCCCTATTTTCTCTTTCTTTGTATTATTATCTTTCTCCTCTATTGTTTATTATTTAAGTAGAATAGCTAGTGTAGAGTTAATTCGACCAGTTAATCTACTTTGTGACAATAATTCTAAACACAGCTTTTAATCAAACGTTCACCTCCTTGTGTTCGACCGGGGACTCACTTTGAGTTTTGGTAAAATTTATTGATAGCGGATTTTTACGCAACTATGATGACGAGTTTTCAAACTCAATGTTCTTAATATATAAAATCTCTCTCATCAGTGGCTAAAAAGTGTTGCAACACGGCCACTAGCTCTTGTAAGAAGGTCCTTGACCGCTCACAATTGAGTCCTTGGAAAGTTTCATGTGAAGAAATGTGAATGATCTAAGGGCCTAAATGTAATGTCAATAATGCAGGGTCCAAATGATGTCTAAATGCAACCAAGTTTTTATTGAAGCACAATTGAACATTTAAGAATATGATTTCACTTTCAATTTGAAATTTTGAACTCAAATATGTGTTCAATTTGCAATTGGATCATCAAATTATACTTTTGAATAGAATATCTCATTTTGTGACCTAATTATGCTTTTTTAACACTGATTTGTTGTTTTAGGTCATTTCTGTTAATTCTCACACTTAACCCATCTCTTGTATTAATTATGTACTATTTGACCTAATTTCTAGCTTAACTTGGGCATTTTAGTTATGATGAGCCACACCTCATCAAGAACCCTTCAAAACAATTGAATTTTTAGTTGTTTTGCACTTTAATACCCCCCATGCCTAGGTTTTGCAATGCCCTCATTGCAAACAAGGAGGGATCGAAATCAACTTAGTTCATAGTTTAGAACATGTTCACATGTGTGGGTGATTTGGTCGGGATGACTGTTACAAACGATTTTAAGCTCTAATACAAGTATTGGAGGTGGAATCAGCTATTCTAAAGTTTGAACCCTAAAGTGCAATAAGAATGCAACTTGAAAGGGATAGGAAGGGTCTCGAGTTTTGGAATGACGGGTTGCCTCCTGTTAAGCGCTAAATTCAATGCCTTCAATCGAGCGGAAGATGATCAAGAGGAAGGGGTGATCAATTGGCTGTTGTGCAAACCAAACCCAATTAATTTGGTGGGCTGAAAAATGTGGATCAGTAAGTGTGGAGCCCACCAGGTGAATTCTAGCTCAAAAAGATGTAAAAAGGAAAATTGAGGATTTGGTTGCATTAATTTAGCCAGTTCAGGGTAGGGATCCTCAAAAGATAATGGATGGGTGAAGAATGTTGGAACCCTCCTCATGGGACTAGAAGTAAGCATCATTTGATTGTCAGTTTGATCAATGTCCCATTCATTGTCAAACTACGGTGGAAAATCAGTTTCAACTGGATTGAATTGGGATGATTCAAAATAAAAATGGATTCCGGTGGAGTAACGTGGTGGAGGCTGGTTGCTGACAAGCTTAGGTGACCATTCTTGGGTGGTGGATTTCGAATTAGGTGGTGCAGTTACTTTGAGCTCTATATTATTGACCTTGGAATCAAAATCAAAGAATGGGTCATGGACATCGAGGTCATAAATTAGCTCATTGTCTTAGAAATAAGGATTCTCCTGAATCAGAATATGGTTCAAATTCAACATAGGAGAATCCAGGAAAGTAATTTTCTGAACCTGACTCGAAATTGAGATTTCTACCACACAAAGAACCAAAATTCACAGAGCTATCAACCTAACTTTGGTTTAACCTAGCTTCATATTCCAAGCTAAGAGGGGTGTCCCTATTAAGCATAGGCTTGGATTCAGGTGTCTAGGGTAGATCCAATTTAATCCCGACTCTTCAAATTCCTTTGATTCTGTGCCGTAAATCAGTTGTACTTTTAATAGATCAATCTGCTCTTCTGAGGAATATGGAGGTTTCATCATCAAACATAGGCTCAAAATCATCTTTCGAATCTAGGATTTTATCCTCGTCACATTGAGCCTTATATTCATCCCAACTAGGTTCAGATCTAGATTCTAGGTTGAATGTAGGAATTGGGTTACTAGAATCTGAATTTGGCTCAACTAGGATGTCAGAACTACTCTCAAGGAAAACCTTACCAGGATAAGGTGCGGGGTTTACATCATCGAGGAATTCAGAATCAAACTCATCATAGGTGTTTTATAGTTCCATTTGAGATGGACCAGCTTTAAAATTTCCAATAACTGGTTCAAAGTTATGAACACCTATAATGCAATCCTTGCAACCTATGACTTGATTAGGTAATTCATTTTGCACAAAATCATCATCTAGTTCCATTTGTGTTGGGGATTCCTCATAGAAACCCCCATTCTCAAACCCGGGTTAGGGAAAATCATATTGGTCCTCGAAATTGCTCCAAGAATCATAATCGATTTCTAGGTGGGGGTCTGGGTATCTTTCAGTAATCAATTCTCCTAGCTGATCTAACAGAACCCCACATCATGCAGTGATATCCTGGTACTTTTCCTAAAGTTGTGGATTTGACAAATATTGTAAACCCTCATTGCTATGCAATCTTCTCACCACAATGATTTGTTGTAAAAGGGTTTCATGAGTTGAACCACATGCTATCTGTGTTGCAATCATTCGGATATGGTCCATAATGAGGTTCATCATCTTTGGTTCACTCCTAAACTCTATTAAATTGGTTTAAGGTTCTGAAAAATTCCTCGCTATGTTTGATAGAATCCTCAATCATTCGATCTTTCTTGTTCTTACGAGGTTTAGGGCTAGTGGACATCTTTCCTACTCTGGCAAGTTGGTTTTTGAATCAGACAGTGGAGCAAGATGAGGAATCAAATTCAGGTTCAGATTTAATTGATCAGATCATATTAGATTTCACTCAAGCCAATTAAGGCTTGACCATGATTTTGATCAGATTCTAAGGGAGGCCTTAAGGTCAGATTTAAGGACATCCTCCTGTGTGTGCACTAGAGAATATATGAGGGAATGGATATGAATTGAACCTAATCAAGACACCCAAAAGAATTGGATGACTATGGTAGTTCGAGGTAGATGGACCTCTGGATCAGAAATCCACACACCCGAGTCTTACCTGGCAGCTAGGAAGGGAGAGCCCCGCAAAGACCCCTACACAGTAGAGCATCCCTACGGGTTACAGGGTTTCCCCCACCCGACCTTCCTTGTCCCCGCGAAACCAAGTAGACCTGTATGTGTGAATTGAGCCCTTAAGTCTACCAATTTTAGGCCTAATTATGCCTTGAATTTTCACTTGAATTAGAACTTGATTCAAGTTATGGCCTAATTTGAGGTCGGTTGATTCACAAAGCAAACCAACTTTACCTGACATGTGATAAGGTTGAGGATGAGATTTAGGTCAAGTCACCTGAACAGCCTTGTTTTGGTTCTCAACAGGTTGTTAGGTCTCAAGTTTTATGATTCAAGTGAAGTTAGAGCATTGATTTGATGGTTAGATCAGTTCAATCAAGGGTTAGGTAGCACACAAATGTAGGAAGATTCGTTTCCTTTATAGTGTGTACTAGCACTTCAATCCCTAATGTAAAAAAAAAGGGAGAGAAAGAAGGAGATTGAACCGTTGTTAGCTGAATTGCAGGTATATTGAGAAGGAAAAAGAAAGAGAAGAAGAGAGAGACATAGAGAGAAAAGGTGCAAAGTTGTGCGGGTCCTAGCATTTGATTATGGAAAAGTTTACTTAAGTTCTGGGCTAGAATGAATGTTGAATTAAGTCAAAACTTAGGAATCACCTGAATTAAGCATTCATAGGCATGAATTATGCAACCTAAATCATGCAACATCAATAGATAACAATGTGCAACCTAAATCATGCAACCTAAATCACGGCAATCATAACTTATGAAATCACGCAACCTAAATCACATGAATTAAGCTAGATTCTAGCATAACTTAGGAATAATGCATTCATAGGCATCGTAATTTACACAATAGCTAGTTTATTAGTCATATAGAAAATATCATCATTTTATGTACTAATGAGAGACAATTTTAATCGCAGATGATTTGAAGCCATGAATGTCAAATCAAACCAGATAGATCTGATCAGAATGATGACGGGGGTCCAACACTTTCAAAATGGTCTTAATCAGACAACAAGGGCATCTTGTGCAGTCCATAGAAGAATGAAGATTACAAAGTCAAAGGACAAAGATCTGAGCCTCAGATGAAGAATCCATCTGCACGAATGAATCCGGATCGACGATCGCAGTCCAATGGCGCAAAAATCAACTCGATCGGAGGTCTACAGCACCTGATATAAGGAAAAGAAGATGGATGGCTACGATGGTTTCACGTGGCACCATCGTAACTGCCCCTCATCACCGCCCCATCTAGGAAGGCTACCTTGGCACGTTGTGGGTCGTTGGATGGCCATCCAACGACCATGAGCGTGCCACATCGCCCATCCAACTGCACATTAACAAGGAAAGAAGAAACCTCAACCGTTCGATCTCCATCCAATGGCTAAGGACAAATAGACACAAAGTGGAAACCGTAACAAAACTCACGTGTAGCTCATTGGTTCACGTGCTTGCGCTGAAACAAGCATTGCACGTTCGATTTACACCTTGCGTGAAATTAAAGGGCTTTGGGCTCGGGCGCAATTACGCTGTCAGATGGAGATCGGAGGGCGGAGGTGCGACCACGTTGCGTGATCAGAGCGCACTGCGGCCGAATGAGTGATCCCATGCAATTTTTGAATAGCGAAGGTGAGATGCGCGCCCGCGTGAGTCGTCCGATCGTGAGATTAGATGGTTGAGGATGGGGCACTCAAATTGAATGAGAGGAGAGGAGGAAAATTGAAGAGGGCACATGCGGGCAAGAGGGACCGTTAGATCGCAGATCAAGGGTTGCGGAGTTGCCATGTGTCGAGCTCAGGTTCAATCTGTGCGATGAACGCGTGTTGGAGGCTATTTTGAGACCAAATCTGATCCGTTGATCTCCTGATCGACGGATCTAATTGCCCATGAGTTGTTACAAGAGATAGAGGGCTAAAATGCCTACTTTGCCCCTCATCAAAGCTATAAAAGAAGGCCCAGAGTCCCCTAATTGAAGGCATCTCTAGAGACAACTCTTCTACCTTCCTCCAAACCAAAGCTCTCCCTCTGCAAATCCGCTCCAACCTCATCCCGGTGCTCTGGATCTGAGGTGCTACCGCACCTCGTACAAGCATCTTATAAGCGGCATCCTCTCTTTGCCACTTTCTATCTCTCTCTCTCTATCCTCTCTCTCTGTCTCTCTCTTTATCTATCTATCTATTTATTTCTAGTAGCAATCTCTATTGTGAAAACTCTATTTGATTGAATTAAAATTTTGATCTTCTAAATGCATGATATCTAATTCGTATACATATATACATATATAAATTTCTATTTAGAGCAAGTTTTATTGAAAAGCTTTTGCAAAAGTCGAGATTGTCTCCCTGCGAACGAGTCGGTACTCATCAGAGTTTTATAAATTTATTTATCGACGTGTTTTCGCGCTTTACTACAACTAATTCAACTTTTAAAACACGATTTACGCGTCGGACATCTTGCGTGCAGCCATAGCCGATGCGGCCATGCTCTGCCCTTCCTCTAGTGCACCACGCACTGCCCTTCCTCCACCCTCGTGCCCATAGACGCATGCACCCTTACGCACGGTAGCCCACGCGCAGCCGTAGCACCACCAGCCGCGCACACCTCATGCCATAGCAACGTGCGTCCACAGTTGGCAACTCTGCCTGCACCCACCATGTGCGGCCTCTGCTTCTTCATTTTCTCCTGCAACAACCCATCCGTAGCCCACCACCACTAACAACAGCAGTACTCTCAAGCTGCCAAACTTGCCACCAACATCATCGTTCTCTTCACCACATCTTACCGCCCCTTCCCCCTCGTCCACGACTATCGACGTCGCCCTCACGATCGCTAATGGAACTCCACCTCACTGGCCAACCTCCACTTTGATCGGCGACCGGCGGCCATCTCTCGTTGTGCAACCATCACCATCGAAACGACCTCGTCACAGCTGACCTCCACCGACCTCTGCATGATGGACCGCGACCTCCTCTTCGCGCACGACTAAAATTGACTTCCACCATGAAGTTATATTCTCATATGTTGAAATATGAACATGCTATGCCTCCTTTGATTTTTTTAATGATGTCAAAAGGGGGAGGATAATATATGCGATAATATATGAGAGGTTGAATGGAGGTTGAGTAAATATTGAGATCATGAGACTTGAATCTTGCTAAAATCTTGTTTTGACATTATGTGCTAAGTGCTCCTTGTGTATCATCTCTTAGGTTTTATTTAGGAGAGCACTTAGACAGGGGGAGGCTTTCAACCTCTCCATTTAGTGTTTGTCATCATCAAAAAGGGGGAGAATGTTGGTGCATAAGCAATTAGGCACCACATTAGCCTTTAATGATGGTTTTGATGATGACAAACATCTCAAGTAATTGAGATTAAAATTGGATTTATGCATAGATATTGCAAGATTGATTTTCAGGTTGAAGCTTTCTTGATGATATCCGAAGCCAAGAAGAAGGAGGAGATCATGCTCTTCAAGTTTAGCTCTCTTTGTATTATAAGAATTGAGTTGTAATCTTTTATTCTGTAGAATATAAGGAGAGCCCCAATTAGATCTCATATTAGCATAAACATAAGAGGGTCATATGCAATTCTCACAAGAACACCACACATAGCCTAAATAGGTCAAAATATGATAAAACATATCCTTAGGTGTTAATGGAACATCCTAGAATCTCATAGGATCAACAAGACTAGTTTGAACATTTAGAGGGCCTTTTACAAGCCATCTAATGTTAGGTATATGAGACCTAACGTTAGGTAGTAAGGCTGGTGTCATTTGGAAGTTCCAGAGAATAACGAACTTTGCATTGAACTTTGTATCTAACATTAGGTAGTTGACCTAACATTTGATTGAGGTTACCTAATGTTAGATAGGCTATTTTGGGCCCGAGACATGCTCATCACAGGATATATTGAGATAGAAAAATTACACAATTTTGAATACCTTCAATGCATGGCAAATCCTGTACTATGGGAACAACACCAAGATGATCTTGAAAAATGGGAGGAAATGATGAGATTATTAAAACAAACTATCGACCAGAAATACCCATATATGCCACAAACAGAGGATGAACCATCTTGGAACAGCATTGAGAATCAATCCAATTTTTCAATTCTTGGGATTGAGGCGCAGAGTGGTTGTGGACTCCCAACCCGGATGGAGTACAATGTGCTTGATAATGAAGAAGGTTGGGAAGTTCCAATTGCAAGAGAACACAATGACCCTCGAACACCAACCATAGAATTCCAAGACTCCTGCAATGATGAGGTTAGAACTGAACCTCTCGAGCGTGTAAATTCCGCCCCTTACCTTTATAAGGTGACCCTCGAAGGTAAATCGGACCTAGATTCTAATGATTCCACCCACATCCTAAACCTAGAATCAAGATCTGAAACGTCTTTGGAAGATTACGAAGAAGATCTAATTTTCAATGAGGGATATGATTTTGGGCCTTTATTTGATGAATATCCCTCTCCAACATCCTCAGGAAATCAGATCGATTTACTGGAAGTCATGCCAATTTATGATACAGAAACCGAGGAGTTGGACAAGTAGGGTTTCAATTGGGTTTGTCCTACCAACTTGGAACATGAGCCTAGTAAGAACACCTTTTTAAGCTCAGAATTGACATATAGGCTAGACCTCAGTCAGGCTGCTGGATCCACATCATGTGATTTATTCTGTGGTGGAACTCATGACTCGAATCTCATTCAGAACTTGATTTTCGCAAACTCTCCGATGATTTCAAATCTGACAATGATTTCGGAAAGACTCTTCTTCCTGAATACACCAAGCTAATCTACGACCTCAGCTCACATGACTCATTCTCCGACTCCGACTCTGAGGTCCTGGTTCCCGAGATCACTGATTTAAGTTTAGGTTCTAGTGACATGGAATCATTTCTTTTCGATCCTCAGGAACTAAAACCAGAAAATGCTAAGAGTGATTGTAACCTAGAATTCAAATCTTTTCTCGATTCAAATTTCCCTCATCCTTTAGACACTCTTCAGGCATTCACTTTTGATTTTGAAAGCTACTATGAGGACTCTCTAGATGAAACCACCTATAACTTCTTTCTAGAAGAGCCCTCATGCACAATTCTCATTGAAGCCACCTCTTTCGAACATACAGAACCGATCAAAACCTGTTTTCAACCCCGATCCGCAATCGGACTCAATTTATATTCTGATTCGCCTCCCATTGAGCCGTTTACAGATGATACAACTCCACACATACATCGGGTATCAGACATTGATCAGACTGAAGACCATGCTCCATCATTCTCTGATCACCCCGATAGGGTTTCCACGCCATTCACTGATTATTTTACGGATCCCTACTCTGACCAGGCAAATTCAACTCAGCCAAACCCCTCATTCAAACTTCCACATCCGTCCGAGCTTCATGGTATATGGTGGGTTCCACACCTCTTGATCTACATTTATCAACCCACCAAATTGATTGGGTTTGGGCTGCATCATCAGCCTACTGATCTCAACACGAACCTAGTTGGACCAACCAGGCTCTTAATCAAGGTGCTTGTATTACAAAACTTTGCTGATTTGACCACTCCCTCTCCATACCATTTCCCGCTCGGCTGAAGGCATCAAATTTAGCGCTTAACAGGAGGCAACCCGTCATTCCGAAAACAGAGATCCGTCTAACTCTCCATCTGTACTCCACATCTATTGCACCTTGAGTTCAGCCTTAGACAGTCGATCCCACCTCTGGTACACGTACCAGAGCTTGAAATCGTTTGCATCAGTCACTTCCCGACCCATTCACCCACCCGATGTATCCTGTTCTAAGCCCCCGAACCCAACACTGTTTCACACCCTCCGTTTACAATGACGACATTGCAAAACTTAGGCATGGGGGGTGGTAAAAGTGCATACATACAGAACCAAGAAAAAGTCATAAGGATTCTCAAAAAAAAAAAAAGGAGGAAGGAAATTTTGTGAGCCACATAATCATGAGGAGGAGAAAAAAAAGCAAAATGCCAAAAAAAGGAACATAAAATGAAAACGAAAGAGAGTTAATAATAGCAGTTGTTGATCTCATTGATTGATGAAAATATCATTAGTGTCATTGTAGTGGATTGTATGGAATACCAACCGTCATTACGACCATTATTATTTACTTAATTAATTTTTACTGGTTTTATTCTAGGTTGTTCACTGTGAGGCAATTATTGATTTACATCACTCTCTAATTCCAAAATTATCCTTTAATTCTAAAAAGAAGTTTTACGTCTAATAAAGAATGAATGAATGAATACTTGGATTGATTGCTTACAAAGAATTAATCAAGATGCTTGCAAAAACTAACTATAAACAAGCACCAAACATTTCATTACTATACTCTAAACTCTCTTTATAAGTTATATTACTAATACTTTCATAAAAGTACACTATCAACTAAGATTACATAGTATACTAATTTAACTTACTAAGGTGGCACCTACAGTAACACATAAAATAGCTATAGTGACAGATGCAAGCGTCGCTAAACCCAAAAAAAATTATATACAAACTAAAAGAGAGAAACCAGGGTTTATAGCGACAGTTCTAGCGACATATTATTCTGTTAGTAAAGGTACGAATTTATTTACATAAAAGTAATTGGCTATACTACGTGTATATATATATATAGTAGTCCCTTGTATCTGTATTCACTCACTGATTTCACTGTACATATTTACATCTTCTCTCTCTCTCTTTCGACACTACCCTTCCTCTTTTATTCTTGTTCAGCTTCGTAGTCTTTTGTGGCACACAAGTGATTAGCTGCTGTCATTAACATTCTTAATTTATCAAAAATGTGTTTAATTTACGGGTACGCTTTTCGAGGGATACACAGCACCCAGAGGGTGGGACCAGACCTCTACTAAGCGCTCCCTAATTATCATTAGGTCGCTTAATTGTGTATTATCAGCTTAGATCAGAGGGCCTCTTCAACCCGCACACACACACACACACCCGGGCCCCCGGCCCCCAAATGCTCGAATCAATTCTCAAGTATAAGCTCATATGTATAAGGCATGGTTGTTTCGAGCGCCCGACGCTCGTGACGACTATGCCATAAGAGAACGAAAACAATATAAAGAGCAGCGCGTGCTCTTCAGCACACGATGTGGCGCTATTCGAGTGTCGCATCTGCGTTGAAGATGCGTGTGGCTGCTCGACAGAGGAGATATTGGCCCTCAATTCGAAGGCCATAATTTATTTTAAAATAAAAATAAATTACAGGAAAATAAATGTTTATATAATACTATACAATTGTACACTTGATTTGAAATTTTATTTATATTTACTATATAAATAAATTAACTAAAGTATACGGTTTTTACATACTGATTTTGATGTTTAATTCTTTAATTACTTATAAATTAGCTACTATATGGTCTAATTGACCTTATACAGAGTTAATATACATGTATAAGTATTTTATAAATATTTTTATTGAATTTTACGGATTTAATTTCTGTTCTATTTACATTTAAATAGCAAATTTGGATTGTTTTACTTATAAATTAAGTTTAAATAAAACAATAAGATATAAACATACTCCAATTAGCTTAAATTACTTAAAGTACATTAGTCTAAGTATACAGATTCAGTTAACTTAATTCTAACTCTAAATTACTAATTTATCTAATTTAATCTAATAACTTAGCTATTAACTTAATAAATTAATTGTTTATTATGTATAAAGAATTAAATTAAGGTATAGGATTTTCGTGGTTTATAATCTACATATACATATGAATATACAATTTTATAGCTTAATACTGTTATTTACAATGTCTATTAATTTATTTAGTCTAATAGTACATATAAGTTAGTTTAATTAATAAATAGTTATATAATTGATATATATATAGTATAATCTAACTTAAATACCCAAATTACAGTGTACAATATATATGTAAGTTATTTGTACAGTTTTTATACATATGCTACTTATTTACATATATTACTTAATATAAAGCTTATATTTACAAGAGTATACTTTATATATAAAGTACTTTTTTAGGTATTTTTGGAGTTTTTCACTTTTTATGATTTTTATACATATTATAGAGATAAGAGATGAGAAGGGAAGAAGTAGATGAGGAGAAAAAAAAAGTGTTTGTGATGTTTGTTAGCTATAACTTTTCTTATTAAGTTTCATGGTATACAAATCCATCGACTGGCAAATTCTACCAAGTCGAGGGTTTTGCCTACCATGTAACTTGGTATGTTGTTAAAGAACTTTCTGATCTTCGATCAGATAGTTTTATTTTAATTTTTTAGAAATTTTTTTCTGATTTTTATTGAATTTCAAATCTCATCCATCCTAAGCCTTTCAAAAGGTTTCTAAAGGGTCCTAAAGGCTTAAGATAGATCTTAAAAGATCTAAAAAGGCATTGACTGCCTTATTTGCAGTCAGAGTGAAATCTGACAGGGATTCAACCCATTTTAGCATACTAATCATTTTCTTTTCATTTAGTTAATGTGTTTGGATAGTTAAGAGAAATGAAGTAGCTGACAAACATTGGGAAAGAAAAACAACAAGCATTCATAGAATTGAAGTTCAATTTCTTATAAAGGAAAGCTTATATACAAGAAACGCAATACAACTACATGTCAGCTATTTGATCAAAAATTCCTGCTGCACATTAAGACATCAGACAGCAGTAGCAGCAAGAACAATAAACACCAACCCTGCAGCAAATCAGACTTCACTCCGGAAGGCTTACTGCAGCTGCAGTAAGTCCATCTGGAATGAAATCAGACTTGTGGAAAAGAGAGGAATGTAGCTGTAAGTGCAGCAACTTACTGTGGGTCTGGGATCAAAATTAGAAATTCAAACACAGAAATTCCTTAAACCCCAACTGACAAGGGTTTCACTTATCAAAAAAAAAAAAAACTCAATATTTCAATTCCAAAGCACAAATCTTTGTCAAGAAGATTCTCATTGAATCCAATCGGCAGAAACACTGATCTAACTCTTCCTAATGCTATAGATAGCATGTAGAGAGAGTTGAATCAGACAACTGAAATCCATCATACAAATCCCAGATTCTGGAACAATAAGGAGTATTGAGAACTCCTTAGGTTAAAAAATTATCAGTGCTCTCAACAAACCACAAACTCATGAATGAAAGATAGACTTCAAATCACCACAGTGATTTTCCTTAGTTCTATCGTGCATTCAATGCATTAAAGTCCTCAAGAAAACTTAGATTAGATTATGGCTCTTCTGAGATGAATGCTGACATCAGAATCATCTCAGATTCCTTGCCACACAATGAATGAAGATCAGAATTCCTCAGTTTGTTAGATTAAGACAGTCAAAACCCAATTAAGTAAAATCCTTGAAATCTGAATCAAGGAAAAATCCAACAAACTGAACATTTTCAAGCTCAGATCAGGGGCTTTTGTGAACAAAAATGAGGTGAATGGGGAGCCCCTAATGTGCTTTTTGATGCCAATTTCAGAACTGAGGTTAAAAACCATTCAGATTTGAAATTGGGTTTGAATGAATGGGTGAATTTGCGAGAAGCAAGTCGTGGAAATCAGAAGCGATTATGAAAACATGGAGAGGGAGAAAGTCGTAATTATGGACTGTGTGAAACCATCCCCTCTGATCTGGGATGATCAGAGGAGGTGAGGGGGGAATTCCGATCTAAATCTACTGCTACAATACTACACTATCATAATAGCGGAATTAAACACTACACATTACTTGAATTCTACTCTAAACCTACTTAACTACAGCTACTACTAATTTGCAGAAAGATAAATCTACTCTAACTAGAAGAATGGGACCTATGGGTCCTTAGCCGGTGGCTGTGGAAGAAGGGAGGAAGATGACTCCAGAGGAGATAAGAGTCTGCTAGTGAGGCTCTGTAACGACCCGGTTCCCGAGTCCCTACGAGACACGAGAACCGGACCGACTCGACTAATCCCAAGACCTAGTCGTCCAACGAGGAAGTAACCAAAAGACAGTAAAATAAACCACATTCAGCATGAATATAACTAACAGTAAGAAAGTACAGCAGTAAGGAAAGAAAATACTACAGTAGGTACCACCACAACAGTAAAACAGCATGTATCATATAACAAGAACTGCAGGTAGAGAAGGTACAGCGGAAACAAAAACTACTCACTAGAACAGAAACAAAAGGGGTACAAAAGCTGTGGTAACTCTACTGGACCCTACTTGGCCCAGCGTCCTCTGCAGCCGCCGACCCTGGCTGCTCAACACCTGGTCCTGAAAAAGGTAACGAGTGTAACACGTCAGCAAAACGCTGAGTAGAGTGGCAAACTAACTAAAGGCAACAGTAGAGTGTACAGTAGCTGTTATATTCTATTACTTCCTTTATTCACATCTTTCAATTTTTCTCACTATTTCATTTATTTCTCAGATCCTTTACTTGATCTCGAATGTCCTCGTGGGAACGATCTTGATTGCAGTATATTCCAAAAGTAGAAGTAGCACGTGGTGCTCTCCTGGCCGGGAGAGTCCCCCGTGGTGATCCTACCCTCAGTCAACCACCCCAAGGTCACTGACAGACGTAACGGTGACTACGGCACGCGCGATAAACGCACAGGTAGCTAGCCCGCACTGGCACGCGGTCAGTCGTTTCCGTTAACGGGTGCGCCCAAAGCACAGCACGGAACCAGGGCAGAGCCCTCTCAGTAACAGGGGTCTAACCCCTCCACAGTAACCAAACCGGGGCCTTGCCCCTCCACAGTCCACGCACCCTCGCCTGACTACCCTGGTTTGCCCTAGTGGGCCTAACAAGTCGGTGAAGGAGGCTAGCAGAACCCCGGGGCCCGTGGGGTAGCTAGTACTCTCCTAACACTACTAGCTCTCCTCGGTACTACGTACACGAGGGCCAACAAGTCGGTACAGAGCGGCCAATCCTAACCCCGGGTCCCTGGGGCGGCTGGCCCCACTCTGCACTAAAACAGGTACAGGTACTTCCCTTGGTACTGCGTACCCAAGAGACAGTACAACTACATCTCAGTTCCATTCCTTTTCTTTCCAGGAGTTCCACTCCTAATTCCCCGTAGGGTTCCAGCTCTTTATCTCAGAACATCATATGTTTCACTTTCCAGATTCACGTTCTCAAATTCCATGATCTCAAACATGTTTCTTTATTCATAACAGGCAGCTGTTAATTAAATTTACAGGCAGCTTTATATATTCCTTTCCATTTTTCCAAGACTGCAGTAATATACATTCCACTAGTTTTTCCATCCTAGGATTCATGCCATATCCTAGGATCTATCATACAATCTAGTTTTCCGGCCCTAGGATTCATGCAACACCTAGGAGCTATCATTCCATATATTTCTCATTCCTAGGATTCATGCAATGCCCTAGGTTCTAGTTATGGTTCCATACTTTAACAGATTTTATTAATACTTAAAGCCACTCTACCAGGTACAACGGGAGTAATGGGGGCGTGATCGGGAATCCCGCGTGCCTCCGCGACTCTCAAGACTGCAACCGAACGAGGTCCTATCACAAGGATCAAACACAAGGAGTGTCTCAAAACAATGTATAGCTACTGTAGGCGGGTAGAGGAATTAATTCTGAAACGAACGCAACTCGAATCGCGGAAAACGGAGCCCAAACGGGCCCTAAACGGGATGAGAAAGACGATACTGTGCAAAATCAGACGTCTGGAACTCCTTCCAGACGTCTTAAACGGTGGATCAGAGAATTACCTGTTCAGCTTGGTTCCCCGGACGTCCAGAAGTCTGCAGGGACGTCTGCCCTAGATCCCAGACGTCCGATGGTCCCTCAGGACGTCTGGAGGTCACTCCCGCCGTCTGGTACAACTTCCAGACATCTGATTCGCAAGGGATGGCGAATCAGCGAACCTGCGCACAGCCAACTCCCCTCCCTCAGTACGGTCAGTCGACAAGAAGGAAGAAGAAAGCGGAAACTCACCTTTCAGACGTCTGTATGATCTTACAGACGTCGACCTTGCCGTCTGGCTATCAATCCAGACGTCTGATTCTGGAAATTTTTCCAGAATCAGAACCCTGCTCGGCCTCCGCTCGCGACGCCGCCCGCGTCGCACCTCGCGCGTCTGCTGCTCAGCCCGCAGCAGGTCCCTCTCCACGTCGCTCCGCGCCCCCTGCGCCCTCCGCCGGCCGGCCAAGCCGCTCCGGCGAGCTCGCCCTCACGGCAGAGCCCCGCCCTCGCACGTCGCACCTCCTCCGCGCTCACTGCGGCTGCCGCTGCCGCTGCGCCCTCGCGTCCGCTCGCTCTCGCGCACAGGCAGGAGAAGAAGGAAGAAGATGGTGGAGATGGAAGGGGAGGCGCGCCCTTTTAAGGCCGCGCGAGGAGGAGAGAGAAGGCGGTTGCAGCCGCCTGCAGCCGCAGAGAAAGAGGGGAGAATCGCAGGTCTGCGTGCACAGGCGCGCAGACGAATCTCCCGTGCGAACATAACTGTTCTCCAGACATCTGTAAACTATCCCGGACATCTGGTCAGACGTCTGGATGTGATCCCAGACGTCTGGTCCGACGTCTGGGCCACCTCCCAGACGTCTTAAAAGGCGTCTGGGGCACGCGCTCGTTACAATATAACAAACTCAAAGGAAGTTTCGTCCCTGAAACTTGCGCCAACTAGGGTGCGGGAAAAAGATGTCCAAATAACCATAACAAACTCAAAGAGGACCGAAGCCGGTCCGAAAAGACGTACCCGCGAAAAGCTCTGGGTACCGCTCCCGCATTGCCGCCTCAGGCTCCCAGGTAGCCTCCTCGTACCGCTGGCTCCTCCACAAACCTTTACCAGGGGTACTTGCTTTCGTCTCAACCTGCGGACTGCTCGGTCTAGGATCTGTACTGGCCGCTCGGGGTAGGTCAGGTCGTCGCTCACCTCGACGCTCTCGTGACTCAGTACGTGGCTGGGATCGGCTACGTATTTCCTGAGGTTGGACACGTGGAACACGTCGTGCACACCAGAAAGCTGCAGGGGAAGGGCAAGTCTGTAAGCAACGGGTCCAACCCGCTCCAGGACCTCAAAGGGCCCCACGAACCTCGACGCGAGCTTCCCTCTCACCCCAAACCGCTGTAAGCCCTTCATGGGCGAAACACGAAGGAAGACGTGGTCCCCAACCTCGAACTGCACCTCTCTGCGTCTGCGATCTGCGTAGCTCTTCTGTCTGCTCCTGACAGTGCGGAGTCGTCTGTGGATCTGCTCAACTACCTCCTGACTCTGCCGGATCAACCTGGGGCCAACCTCCCACTTGGTCCCCACCTCAACCCAACTCAAGGGTGCCGTGCATTTCCGTCCGTACAGAGCCTCGTAGGGAGCCATGCCGATGCTCGAGTGATAACTGTTGTTGTATGCAAACTCCGCCAGGGGCAGGTGCTCCTCCCAAGAGCCCCTCCAGTCGAGTACACAGGCACGCAAAAGGTCCTCAAGTGTCTGTATCGTGCGTTCCGACTGTCCGTCCGTCTGGGGGTGGTAAGCCGTGCTAAACCTCAACCTCGTCCCCAAAGCCTGCTGAAACTCAGCCCAAAACTGGGACGTAAAGCGGGTGTCCTGGTCGGATACGATCTCCCGCGGAACTCCGTGTAGTCGCACCACATCACGGATATACCTCTCTGCCAACTGTGCTGGTCCCAAAGTGACTCGGATCGGCAAGAATCGTGCCGTCTTCGTCAATCTATCCACTATTACCCAGACTGCGTCGTGTCCTCGCTGGGTAACAGGTAAGCCCACCACCAAGTCCATGGTGATGCTCTCCCACTTCCACTCTGGCACTGGAAGCGGCTGAAGCGGCCCTGCAGGCCTCTGATGCTCGGCTTTCACCTGCTGGCACACTAAGCACTGCTGCACGAACTCACCCACATCCCGCTTCATCCCTCTCCACCAGAACTCGCGTCTCAAGTCATGGTACATTTTCGTGTTTCCGGGATGTATGGTGAATCTGGAACCGTGTGCCTCAGTCAGGAGTTCTCTCAACAGCTCCTCGTCTCTGGGGACGCACAACCGTCCCTCAAGCGTAACACCTGGTCTGTGAAAGAGAAGTCCCCTGGGTCCCCTGATAGTACTCTGTCGCGCAAAGACTGCAAGTACGGATCGGCCATCTGTCCCGTGATGATGCGGTCTATCAACTCTGGCCTGGTCTGCCGTGTCACCGTCACTGCCCCACAGTACCCTCGTAACTCTAGAGGTCGCCAACTGCCCACCTCCTCCAAAAGGCTCCAACTCTGTAACTGTAGACTGGCCAAGCGTGCGGGCGCCTTACGGCTCAAGGCGTCAGCCACCACATTGGCCTTTCCCGGGTGGTAGGAGATGCTGCAGTCGTAGTCCTTCAGGAGCTCCAACCAACGTCTCTGTCTCATGTTGAGCTCCTTCTGGTCAAAAAGATATCTGAGGCTCTTGTGATCTGTAAAAATCTCGAAGGTCTCACCGTACAAGTAGTGCCTCCATGTCTTTAGCGCGAAGACAACAGCTGCCAACTCTAGATCGTGGGTAGGGTAGGTATGCTCATGGGGCTTCAGTTGCCGCGAAGCGTAAGCGACCACGTGACCCCTCTGCATGAGCACACCTCCTAACCCTTGCAAGGAAGCGTCCGTGTACACAACGAACCCGCCACTACTGTCAGGGATGGTGAGCATGGGAGCCGAGGTCAACCTCTCCTTCAGCTCCAGAAAACACGCCTCACAGGCGTCTGTCCAAGCGAAAGGCACATCCTTCCGGGTCAACTGTGTCATAGGACGTGCAATCTGCGAAAACCCTCTGATGAACCGTCTGTAGTAACCTGCCAGTCCCAGGAAACTGCGAATCTCAGTGACTGAACGCGGTCTCTCCCACCTGAGCACTGCCTCGACCTTGGCGGGATCCACCGCCAGGCCGTCTCCAGAGATCACATGACCCAAAAAGGTCACCTCCCTCAACCAGAACTCGCACTTGCTGTATTTGGCGTACAGCCTGCGTCGTCTCAGAGTGTCTAGAACCATCCGCAAGTGCTGTCCGTGCTGCGCCCGATCTCTAGAATAGATGAGTACATCATCTATGAAAACCACCACAAACTGGTCCAAGTACGGTCTGAACAGCCGGTTCATCAGGTCCATGAAAGCAGCAGGGGCATTGGTCAGCCCAAACGGCATGACCAAAAACTCGTAGTGTCCGTACCGGGTGCGGAAAGCTGTCTTGGAGACGTCGGTCTCCCTGATCCTCAACTGGTGGTATCCAGACCTCAAGTCGATCTTGGAAAACACCGTGGCACCCCGCAACTGGTCAAACAAATCGTCAATCCTCGGCAGCGGATATCTGTTCTTGATGGTGACCCTATTCAGCTGTCGGTAGTCCACACAAAGGCGTAGGGTCCCATCCTTCTTCTTCACAAACAGTACCGGGGTTCCCCAGGGAGACGCACTGGGCCTCACGAAACTTTTCTCCAAAAGGTCCTGCAACTGAGACTTGAGCTCTCGCAGCTCAAGCGGTGCCATCCTGTATGGCGCGGTGGAGATGGGGCTGGTCCCTGGTACTAGTGAGATCTCAAACTCGATCTCATGCTCGTGCGGTAGTCCTGGTAACTCGTCTGGAAACACGTCGGGGTACTCTCTGACCACCGGGATGCTCTGGAAGTCTGCCACGGGGCTGTGCTCTGCCACCACACAAGCTAGGAAGCCCTCACACCCCTGGCTCAAAAGTCTCGCCGCCCGAAGTGCCGAAATGCACCTGAAACCTCCGTCCACTGGCTGCCCGTGAAACTCGAAGGAAGGCAACTCCAGAATGGAGAAGACAATCTTCCTCTCAAAACAGTCTACCAAGGCGTGGTAAGCGGACAGCCAATCCATCCCCAGAATCACTCCAAAGTCCTCCATCTGTATCATAATCAGGTCAGCTGGCAGGCTATGTCCCCCGATGCTGACCCCGCAACCCGTGTACACCTCCTCAGCTACAAACAGCTGACCACTCGGACCTCTGATACCATCTTGTAACGACCCGGTTCCCGAGTCCCTACGAGACACGAGAACCGGACCGACTCGACTAATCCCAAGACCTAGTCGTCCAACGAGGAAGTAACCAAAAGACAGTAAAATAAACTACATTCAGCATGAATATAACTAACAGTAAGAAAGTACAGCAGTAAGGAAAGAAACTACTACAGTAGGTACCACCACAACAGTAAAACAGCATGTATCATATAACAAGAATTGCAGGTAGAGAAGGTACAGCGGAAACAAAAACTACTCACTAGAACAGAAACAAAAGGGGTACAAAAGCTGTGGTAACTCTACTGGACCCTACTCGGCCCAGCGTCCTCTGCAGCCGCCGACCCTGGCTGCTCAACACCTGGTCCTGAAAAAGGTAACGAGTGTAACACGTCAGCAAAACGCTGAGTAGAGTGGCAAACTAACTAAAGGCAACAGTAGAGTGTACAGTAGCTGTTATGTTCTATTACTTCCTTTATTCACATCTTTCAATTTTTCTCACTATTTCATTTATTTCTCAGATCCTTTACTTGATCTCGAATGTTCTCGTGGGAACGATCTTGATTGCAGTCTATTCCAAAAGTAGAAGTAGCACGTGGTGCTCTCCTGGCCGGGAGAGTCCCCCGTGGTGATCCTACCCTCAGTCAACCACCCCAAGGTCACTGACAGACGTAACGGTGACTACGGCACGCGCGATAAACGCACAGGTAGCTAGCCCGCACTGGCACGCGGTCAGTCGTTTCCGTTAACGGGTGCGCCCAAAGCACAGCACGGAACCAGGGCAGAGCCCTCTCAGTAAAAAGGGTCTAGCCCCTCCACAGTAACCAAACCGGGGCCTTGCCCCTCCACAGTCCGCGCACCCTCGCCTGACTACCCTGGTTTGCCCTAGTGGGCCTAACAAGTCGGTGAAGGAGGCTAGCAGAACCCCGGGGCCTGTGGGGTAGCTAGTACTCTCCTAACACTACTAGCTCTCCTCGGTACTACGTACACGAGGGCCAACAAGTCGGTACAGAGCGGCCAATCCTAACCCCGGGTCCCTGGGGCGGCTGGCCCCACTCTGCACTAAAACAGGTACAGGTACTACCCTTGGTACTGCGTACCCAAGAGACAGTACAACTACATCTCAGTTCCATTCCTTTTCTTTCCAGGAGTTCCACTCCTAATTCCCCGTAGGGTTCCAGCTCTTTATCTCAGAACATCATATGTTTCACTTTCCAGATTCACGTTCTCAAATTCCATGATCTCAAACATGTTTCTTTATTCATAACAGGCAGCTGTTAATTAAATTTACAGGCAGCTATATATTCCTTTCCATTTTTCCAAGACTGCAGTAATATACATTCCACTAGTTTTTCCATCCTAGGATTCATGCCATATCCTAGGATCTATCATACAATCTAGTTTTCCGACCCTAGGATTCATGCAACACCTAGGAGCTATCATTCCATATATTTCTCATTCCTAGGATTCATGCAATGCCCTAGGTTCTAGTTATGGTTCCATACTTTAACAGATTTTATTAATACTTAAAGCCACTCTACCAGGTACAACGGGAGTAATGGGGGCGTGATCGGGAATCCCACGTGCCTCCGCGACTCTCAAGACTGCAACCGAACGAGGTCCTATCACAAGGATCAAACACAAGGAGTGTCTCAAAACAGTGTATAGCTACTGTAGGCGGGTAGAGGAATTAATTCTGAAACGAACGCAACTCGAATCGCGGAAAACGGAGCCCAAACGTGCCCTAAACGGGTCGAGAAAGACGATACTGTGCAAAATCAGATGTCTGGAACTCCTTCCAGACGTCTTAAACGGTGGATCAGAGAATTACCTGTTCAGCTTGGTTCCCCGGACGTCCAGAAGTCTGCAGGGACGTCTGCCCTAGATCCCAGACGTCCGATGGTCCCTCAGGACGTCTGGAGGTCACTCCCGCCGTCTGGTACAACTTCCAGACGTCTGATTCGCAAGGGATGGCGAATCAGCGAACCTGCGCACAGCCAACTCCCCTCCCTCAGTACGGTCAGTCGACAAGAAGGAAGAAGAAAGCGGAAACTCACCTTTCAGACGTCTGTATGATCTTACAGACATCGACCTTGCCGTCTGGCTATCAATCCAGACGTCTGATTCTGGAAATTTTTCCAGAATCAGAACCCTGCTCGGCCTCCGCTCGCGACGCCGCCCGCGTCGCACCTCGCGCGTCTGCTGCTCAGCCCGCAGCAGGTCCCTCTCCGCGTCGCTCCGCGCCCCCTGCGCCCTCCGCCGGCCGGCCAAGCCGCTCCGGCGAGCTCGCCCTCACGGCAGAGCCCCGCCCTCGCACGCCGCACCTCCTCCGCGCTCACTGCGGCTGCCGCTGCCGCTGCGCCCTCGCGTCCGCTCGCTCTCGCGCACAGGCAGGAGAAGAAGGAAGAAGATGGTGGAGACGGAAGGGGAGGCGCGCCCTTTTAAGGCCTCGCGAGGAGGAGAGAGAAGGCGGTCGCAGCCGCCTGCAGCCGCAGAGAAAGAGGGGAGAATCGCAGGTCTGCGCGCACAGGCGCGCAGACGAATCTCCCGTGCGAACATAACTGTTCTCCAGACGTCTGTAAACTATCCCGGACGTCTGGTCAGACGTCTGGATGTGAACCCAGACGTCTGGTCCGACGTCTGGGCCAGCTCCCAGACGTCTTAAAAGGCGTCTGGGGCACACGCTCGTTATAGGCTCCAGGGTTGTCCTCAGGTGCTACGAGGTCCATAGCGAAGAGGAGGTCGAGAAGAAGGCGGTGATTTCACAGCCGGTGGCTGTGAAATGAAAGAATAGGCGGGGAGGAGAAACTGGAGTAGACGAACGATCGCTAAGAGATGTATGAGGGAGCGATCCCCTGCACGTGCGACCACTGAGGTGCTTAAGTAGCAAACTCAGTGGCTCAGATCACCGCGCGGGTTAGAATATCCGATGGGGCAACCAACGGCAGGGATGAGAGGAGAGGAGCGCGTGGCGAGCCAACTCAAAATCTGATTGTCAAATGGGATCTGGGGAGAGGGGTGATCGTACGCGCCGATTCACGCGAAGCTTCTATTCAAATCCAACCGCAGATCGAAATCGCGAGAAGCAACGGATGGCCGAGATCTGTCGTGTTCTTCGCGCGCTACAGTGCGTGCAAAGAGCAGCAGGCCGATCTTGAAATGTCAGGAAAATTGCAGGGAAGACCCTTGCGCGAAGGGGTAGAAAAGTTACGTGCAGGCCCATAAGTGAAGAGAATTGCAACAGGATGGACCCTGCAGCCTTTCAAAGGGGTCCCTGCGGTTTACAAGTAGGTCCAAAAAGGATTTTTAAAGACAAGAATGTGATGCATGAAGGACCTAAGTGTAAACTACATATTACAAAGCTTAAATGATGTCCAAATGCCTTCAAATTTTTATATGTGCTTAATTGAATATTTAAGAAATTAATTGTACTTTTGATTTGGCCGTTTAAACTTATTTATGTGCTCAATTAACGCTTGGATCACCATTTGTCCTTTGCCTTCAAATTATCTTATTTTGTGACCTAATTATGAAATTTTAACATAGAGTAAAGGTTTTAGGTCTTTTTCTTTGATTCCCACACTTAACCCTTTTTATCTGTTTAATTTGATGTTGTTTAACTCAGTGTCTAGCTTAACTTCAGCTTTTTAGCTATGATGAGTAGCCACTCATCATACCCCCATGCTTACGTTTTGCCAGTCCCTTAGCAAACAATTCATTGAAGTGTATAGCAATTTGAGTATTAGCAAGGCAAGTGTGAAGAGATATCTTTTTCTTCTTTCAAATTTTTCTCAAAAAAGTCTTAAGTGTTTGATGATGATCTTCAAGCTGAAAGATTTTTCCAATAAACCAACTGTGTTTATGTTTGGACATTGTGAGACCCTTATTACTAAGGATAACCTACCAGAACTCAAGACTTAAATGACATAGACCATCTCTCAACCAACAAGGACTCTTGATATTTAAACCTTAAGTCGAATTCCAGGACTTAGGGGGTTTTACAAAGACTCAGGATGCTATGAGGTTATGGCTGTGCTTTGTGATAAGTCAGGACTAACCAAGTGAATTCTAAAACTCAATCCTGGGGTTTCACCTCTTTTTAAGTCCAGGTTGGTCCTAACGTCAGCTCATGCTTTCGGATGACTCTCAAGAATTGATGAGTATTCAAACCCAAGCCTTATCGTGTTTGTGGCTCAAAGAATTTTTTGGTGGACAAACAGGGTATTTATTTTGAACCCTGAAAACATTTTTGGTGGAACATTTGTATTTATAGACTTTGGAGAACATATTTGACTTATTTGCAAGAACTTTCTTCTCTCTTTTTTTTTTTTTGGTGTCAGTATGTCTCCCGAACTTTATTTGGTAGAGTGCACTGTATTTGGTGGGTGAACTTTTTGTGGAAAAGAATTTCTCCTAGACACAAGACTAAAGGTTAGGATAAAGAGTCTACCTGCACGCACAGGTAACGACTCCACCTTCCCTAATGAACACTAGGGTTGAATTTTAGGTTCAAGTGATTTTTCCTGACCTTGTGTAGTGTAAGCCAAGGTTATTTAGACTCCCAAGTCAAAGCAAACCAGCGAATCCTGTACTGGTGACTCAGGTACAAGAACATGTCCTAAAGTTAGGAGAGACTGTGGTCTATCTTGTCAAAGCTCCAAGTGTATTAAGCCCAAGCTTGTATCAAGCAATTATGGCCCAGCAAGTCAAACCAGTAAAGATTGAATGTCCATAAACACTTATTCTATTTTTGTTCTCAGCTAGAAGATCATAATTAAACACTTATTTTTCATCTTTGACACTTTTTCTCCCTCTTTTCTTAAAATTAATGTCCTCCCTTGACAATGAGTGCATGTCCCTTATTGTATTTTTGGAATTTTTTTTTCTTTTTTGATTTGTTATTTTTTTGTATTTTTGGCTTTGTAATTTTTTTCAACATTTTTTTTCAAAATTTTTCATTTTTTTTTTCAATATATATATATATTTTGATAATACTATAATATACGTACTATAGGTGTGTCTCCAATTACATTTCAGTTTAAATAGTTCACCATTTACACCCCCCTTGCTTAAATGTTGCAATGTCCTCATTGAATGAATAGGGTGGATGCAAATGCATGCTCTGCTTTTCACTATCCTAGACAAGGTGATGGAAGGAAGTCGGAATGAGGAAATAAAATCTTTGTGCGGATGATTTTAAGTCTGATCTAGGATCAGAGTGAACAGTCGAGCTAGGAAGTGAAATGCATGACATGTGTGTCAATGGAAGTAAGCTAAAAATGCAAGTGTAGACACCTAATGCAAATAAAAGCAAGAGTAAGAAAGGTGGAAAACAACTATATACAAGGATAGTTTTTTGCTAAGTTTAACGCCTTCAGCTAGGCGTAAACCCGAATGGTAGTTCAAAATGTAGGAGCGAAATGGTGGAATTGACAAGTCTGAGATCATCCGGCTCAATGAAAGGTTTTAATCTTTGTCCATTGACAGTAAAAGGTTCAGATTTGTCAATTTCAGTGATTTCAACGGCTCCATTATCAAAGATTCTTAAGATTTTGAAAGGTCCAGTCCATTTTGATTTTAGTTTCCCAAGAAAGAGTTTTAGTCTAGAGTCGAAGAGAAGGACTTTTTGACCAGGGTGAAATGATTTCCTATGAATGTGACGGTCATGGAAGGCCTTAAGTTTATCCTTATAAATCCTTGAGCTTTCATAAGATTCATTCCTTAACTCATCAAGCTCAGAAATTTGCAATTTTCTAAGATCACCGGCCTTCTCTTGGTCCAAGTTACACTTTCTGATGGCCCAATAGGCTTTGTGCTCGAGTTCTACGGGAAGATGACAGTGTTTCCCATACACAAGTCTAAAAGGAGACATGCCTAATGGGGTTTTGTGGGCTGTCCTATATGCCCACAACGCATCAGAAAGGTGGGAAGACCAATCCTTTCTATATGGTCGGATGGTAGTCTGTAAAATCTTCTTGATCTCCCGATTGGACAATTCAGCAAGTCCATTGGTGTGAGGGTGATATGGTGTAGCTATCCTATGTGACACCCCATACGTTTGAAGTAGGGACTGAAAGTGTGTGTTTCTAAAATGAGAACCTCCATCACTAATGATGGCTTTTGGTACCCCAAATCTAGAAAAGATGAAATCTTGAACGAATTGTGTCACAACTCTATGATCATTAGTCCTCGAGGGGATGGCTTCTATCCATTTAGAAACATACTCAACTGCCAACAATATATACTCGAAGCCATAAGATTTAGGAAAAGGTCCCATGAAGTCAATGCCCCAAATGTCAAAGATTTCGCACACCATGATCGGATTCAAGGGCATCATGTCTCGGCGGCCAATACTGCCGAGAGACTGACAGCGTGAACATGTCCTGCTATATTCGTTTGCATCTTTAAAGATTGTGGGCCAATAAAAATCGCTCTGCAAAATCTTTGCAGCAGTCTTTTTGCCAGAGAAGTGACCGCCGCACGCCTGGTCATGGCAGAACGACAAGATGCTTCCTATCTCCTTATCTGGTACACACTTCCTAAGGATCTGGTCTTTGCAATGCTTGAAAAGCCAAGGTTCTTCCCAGTAATAGTGCTTGGCCTCAGATCTAAGTCTGTCTTTTTGATGTCGAACCCAATCAGTGGGGAGGATTCCAGAAGCCAGGTAGTTGACAATGTCAGCATACCAGGGAAGATCAGAATGAATGACCAGCAATTGCTCGTCAGGGAAGTGGTCAGAAATGGGTAAAGAAGGAGAAATCACTTCAGAAGGAAGGCGGGATAAGTGGTCAGCTACCACATTCTGCTTTCCAGCCTTATCACGAATCTCTAAATCAAATTCCTGTAAAAGTAGGATCCACCTAATCAGACGAGATTTCGCATCCTTCTTGGCAAGAAGATGTCGAACTGCAGTGTGGTCGGTGTAGACTATAATGTGGGAACCTAAAAGATAAGGTCTGAATTTCTCCAGTGCAAATACTACAACTAGCAATTCCTTTTCCGTGACGGTGTAATTCCTCTAAGCTTCATCTAAGGTCTTGCTAGCGTAATAGATGACTGTGGGTTTCCCGTTCAATTTTTGACCAAGGACAGCTCCTACTGCATAATCAGAGGCATCACACATGATCTCAAAAGGGTGAGACCAATCCGGGGGTTGCAGTATTGGTGCCTTGGTAACCAGATCACGAAGTGTCGTATAGGCATGAACACAATCGTCAGAGATCTGGAAGTCTACATCTTTAGAGAGGAGAGTAGTGAGAGGTCGGGCTATTTTTGAGAAATCCGCTATAAAGCGACGATAAAAACCAACATGTCTGAGAAAAGATCTAATCCATTTAACCGATGAAGGTAGTGGTAATTCAGAAATCAACTTTACCTTTGCGCGGTCAACCTCTATTCCTCTCTCTGAGACAAGGTGATCTAATACTAGTCCTTCTGGTACCATGAAATGTGATTTCTCCCAGGAAAGTACCAGATTCACATTTATGCATCTTTGCAGGACCTTAGTCAGGTGGTCTAAGCATGCATCAAATGTGCTCCCGAAGATCGAGAAGTCATCCATGAAGACTTCTAAGCAATCACCTACTAAGTCGGAAAAGATAGCAAACATACACCGTTGAAATGTGGCAGGTGCGTTGCACAATCCAAAAGGCATCCTACGGAATGCAAAGATTCCGTAGGGGCAGGTGAATGTCATTTTTTCTTGATCATCGGGGTGAATTGCCACCTGATTATATCCTGAATAGACATCCAAAAAGCAGAAAAATCTATTCCTTGCCAGTCTTTCCAATATCTGATCAATGAAGGTTAAAGGGAATGATCTTTCTTCGTGGCTTGGTTGACTTTTCGGTAATCTATACATACTTGCCATGAACTAGCAATGCGTGTAGGGATGACTTCTCCAGAATTAGTGGTGATGATGGTAAGTCCGACCTTCTTTGGCACAACCTGAACAGGACTTACCCATCTGCTGTCAGAAATTGGGAAGATAATTCTGTTGTCTAACCACTTAATAATTTCATTCTTCACCACCTCTTGTAATGTAGGGTTCAATCTATGTTGGGGCTGTCTAGTAGGTCTAGATCCTTCTTCAGTGAAAATCCTATGTGTGCAATAAGAAGGACTAATGACAGTCAGGTCAGAAAGGCTCCATCCTATAGCCTGTCTATGTGCTCTCAGGACAGATAAGAGTCGAGATTCTTGATCAGATGATAAGGAAGAGTTAACAATCATCGGATAGGTCTGATCAGGTCCTAAGAAAACATATTTGAGAGAGTCAAGAAGAGGTTTGAGTTCAACAGGTGCAGGATCAGAAGGAGCAGGTGTGGAAGTTTCAGGAGATCCTAGAGATACTAGAGGAATAGGAGGTAGGTCCTCAGTCTCTAAATTGGGTGTCTCAGTGGAAGTCAAGTCAAGGTCCAAAGAGTATTGAGGTTCTGGATTTAATGAATCAATTAAGGTATCCTCAACCAACCGGTCCAAAGAATCCAAAGAAAAGATTTCCTCAATTAAACTACAGGTCGGTCCTCTTTAGGCCTGAAAAATATCAATCTTTATTTTCTGATCTCCGAACTTCAATTCTATAAGGCCCTCCTCACAATTGATGTTTGCCTTGGCCGTAGCCAAGAAAGGTCTTCTTAAATGATAGGTGTGTTATGGATATCCTCAGGTACTTCCATGTCAAGGACTATAAAGTCTACAGGAAAGTAAAAATCCTTGACCCGCACTACAACATCTTCCAACACTCCTTGAGGTGTCTTAACTGATCTGTCAGCTAATTGCAGGGACACCTCGGTTGGCTTCAGATTGCCAACCTTGAAATGTGTCAGTAGAGAGGTTGGGATAAGATTGATGGAAGTACCTAGGTCAAGTAGTGCTCTATTAAATGTGGTGTTACCTATCATGCAAGATAGGAGAGGGGTGCCTGGGTCTTTCATCTTGGTAGGGAGGGTACTGGAGATAATGGAACTAGCTTGTTCCGAGAGGATGATTGGACTACTCCCTTTCTGAATGCTTGCTTTACGCTTAGGTGTGCATAGGTCTTTTAGAAACTTAGCGTAAAGAGGAATGTGGCGAATTGCATCCAACAAGGGGATGTTTATGTGGACTTGCTCAAAGAGCTTAAGCAAATCCTCCTAAGGTGCCACACAGGTCTTTTTCTTTCCTTTCTCCTTCTTCTTTAAAGCTTTAGGAAAAGGTACAGGAGTGGTGACAAGAGGTTCAGTCCTAGGTAAAGGAGAAGTAGGAAGTGGAGGAGCGGAAGTAGAAGCAGTAGAAGTAGGAAGAGGTGGATCTAGTGTGCTTTTACCACTCCTAGTGACTATGGCATTTAGTTCGGCCTTAGAGGTAGATGGTAACTCAGTGTTAAGTAGCAGAGGTGGTTGTGTTTGTGCAAAAGAAGAACTTGGGTCTGTGAAGAATTCAATGTCGTGCAAAGGTTGTGAAATGACATGTGCTTGACCTTGCACTGCCAGTCTAGGTTGAACATACCTCTGAGTGGGTATGTTCCTAGGGTTGGGTTGTGCTTGAGATGGAAGTGAATGTGGTTGACGGGACTCCGTCAAGTGTGACAGCTGGGCTCTCATCTCAGCTAAGGCCACGTCCTGTCTCTGCTGCATAGCAATATTCTGTTGTTGCATATCAGCAAGAGCTTTCATGATAGACCCCAACTGGTCATCTCGTGTAGGCCCAGATTGAGAGCATTGGGTGGGCCTAGGTTGGGGTTGCTGGTAGGCACGTGGTGGATATCTGTGTGATTGTGGAGGTGGTGCTCAGATCGGGTTGTGCTGTGGTGGTGCAAAAGGTTGTTGAAAACGAGGTCTCTGTGAATTTCCCGACCACGAGAAATTTGGGTGATTGCGCCATCTGGGGTTGTAGGTTTGTGCGAAAGGGTCATCATGAATGGCATGGAGCTCCTCTGAAGCTCCAGAAGGTGCAGGGAAGTCAGTGAAGGGAGGGACAAAGGTTCCTCCAACTGGTGAAGGGTATGGAAATGGGAAATCCGGTAATGCAGTTTGTGTTACAGAAAGATTATTCACAGTTTCCCTCCCTGTGGGAAACTGAGAAGAAGAATTTTGTGCTGGTGACTAAGAAGAAGATGATGAAGGTTTTGAGAGAAATTTCCATACTTCATCTACTTTCTTCTCAATTAAGCCCACTTTATCCAGTTGACTAGCCACTATCTCTAAGTCTTTGCTACTGGATTGGGCTTCGTATACCCCAGTATGTGAGTGGGAATATGAGGACTTTCTATTAAACATGCTCATTGAAGCATTATTAATAGAGTTTTCGGCCATGCCTTCAAAGAGCTCAAAGGCTGAGTCCTCGTCCCTACACAGGAAATTGCCTCCACAAGCGGCATCTACAAAATTCCGTGTGTCATCATGGAGCCCATGGTAGAAGATCTGGACCTGTTGCCAGCGTAGGACACCATTGTGGGGACATTTTCTCAGAAGCTTGTGGAATCTCTCCCAAGCCTCGTGCATTAGTTCTCCTGAATTCTGAGTGAATGTAGTGATGGCACGCCTTAAGGCGTTAGTGCGGCCTACAGGAAAGTACTTCTTTAAGAACTCATGTTCTAAAGAAGCCCAGGAATCTATTGGTGTAGTCCGTGCAAGTGTTTAAAACCAAAAGGTTTCCATATCTTTTAATGAAAAGGCAAACATTTTCATTAAAAGTATGTGCTGATCATGTCCTTGCGGACCCAAAGTTTGGGCAAGATTCTTCAGCTCCTCTAAATGCTGAAAAGGGTCCTCAGAAGCAAGTCCATGGAAGTGAGGAATGAGTGCTATAATGTTTGGCTTCAGTTCAGCAGCACGACCTCCAATGGGATAACGTACCACAG
Organism: Thalassia testudinum; assembly: GCA_037157565.1. Lineage (NCBI taxonomy): Eukaryota > Viridiplantae > Streptophyta > Magnoliopsida > Alismatales > Hydrocharitaceae > Thalassia > Thalassia testudinum. The sequence continues at coordinate 36,711,138 of JAZHRO010000051.1, read as the reverse complement.
GCATTGGTTGAGCAACTGTGGGATTATAGTAATCTCGTAGTTGAGGTCTACGGAGTTGGGGTGGTGCCTGAGGATTTCTAGGCTGAGGTGGTTGTGGTTGGGGGTTAGCTAAGAGATTAACAGCTTGAGCCAGCTGTTGCACCTGTTGGGTTAAGGTATTCATTTGTAGTTGTGTTTCGAGAAGGTGCTGAAGATGAGGCATAGGTCCTCTCTCCGGGGGTGGGTTAGGAAGATTAGGATAAGGTGGAGGTTGGAACCTAGGGATAGGTGGTTGTGGTGGTGGAGGATGTGCAATTAAGTGCGGAGGAAGTTCTTCAAAATCCTCGAATTGTGATAACTCAAGATCATCCTCTTGGTGAGTGGAATAGTGGATAGGAGTTCGAGACTCGGGAGGTAAGGGATTAGAAGTGGAAGGCAAAGAGGAAGATGCAATAGCTTGGGTATCAGTACCCAAGGTGAGTACTAGTTCTAGGTTCTGGGATCTCCTACCTTCCATTGAGTTGGTTTTTTTGAAAACACGTTTACTTCAATTCTTCACAACTCAATGGGAAAATTTCAGCCAAGTTCACAAAAAGCGGAAAATCCTAATTAAATCTCAATCAATTCAGAAGACCAAGCAAGCGAGATGAATCGAAATTTTTTCCTAGAGGCTGCTACGCAAAATTATGTTTGACGTGCTCTTGTGTGTGTGTGTTAAGAGGTGTCGTTATAGTCGCACTTGATACGTCGGTTTTAAAAGAAGTAAACGGAGGTGAGTCCGAGTGTCGGTCTCAGGGAGGCGTGGAAATTGGATTTTGTTTATCACTTGTTGTCACGAAAAAGGCGGAGTTTTGCTTGCGAAAGAGATGATTTTGAAAAGCGAGAGCGAGAGATAGAGAGAGAGAGTTTAGGGTTCGAAAGTTCTTGGTTTTGATCATGCACTTTGAACAGAAATTAAAATGACGATTGAAAGGAAAATAATTTCATTAAACATGCATTCATAGATCATAGCTTACAACATTAAATACATGCTTTAACAAAAGTAAATGAAAGCTTAAAAGAGAGAGAGAGAGAGAGTGGAGAGCGACGAGGCAGCCACGGCGGTGGAGGAGGCTCCGTCGGCAGCTCGTCGTCTTCGGCGATTACAAGAGTGCCTAAAGCTAGCTAAGAGAGGAGTGGAGTAGTTGCAAGTGGGAGAGTATGCATTGAATGGTGGTAGAAGGGGGTTTAAATAGAGTTAAGGGCTTCCTAAAAGAAGAATGGGCTTTAGCGACATCCAGAGCGTCGCTAAAACCGCTTCTATAAACGTCGGTGAAGCCCTCCTGCTGCCGGTCAGCCGCCCGCCCCGGTCTTCTTCTTCGCGCGATCCGTGGCCGCTGAACGAGAGCCGTCCGATCAAAGATCGGATGGCTGAGAGCCTTCTACGCCGCGCTCAGATCGTGCCTCGGCTGTGCGTGTGCGCGCGTGTTTCCGCCTGGCGTGCGAGCGCGCGTGGGCGCTCAGGAGCTGTCGTCGCGTCGCGTGGCGCTATCCTGGCCGCCCGCTGCTGATCGGGCGGCCGAATTTTGCCGAGCCCTTCGCTCGCCTTCGATTTCTACTCTGCGTGGCTCGAATGCGCGTCGCTGCGATGCGGGCGTGCGTGCTAACCGTTGCGCTACGCCCGCGCTTTGTCGCGGCGACCGCTGGCGAGCGCGCGGATCTCGACCGTTCGATTGAAGATCAACGGCCGAGATTCGTCTTTGGCTGGCTTGAGGGTGTGCGAGCGGTGGGGGAGGGGCGACGTGGCGCTCTCTGGGTCGTTGATCACCAGATCAACGGTCAAAATTTCTTGGGCCCATTGTGGGAGCTCTGGATGTCGGATTTGGCCAATCTTGAGTCTGTTGGACTCCATTCGTCGTTCTGAATCCATTCGTGCAGTCCGATTGCTCATCTGAGGCCTACTTTGACAAATGCTTTACACAAATGACCATTAATACAGTTTATAAGCAATCTTGGTACTTGATGCATGTAATGCTCCTATTCTACTTATGTTGTGCTTTTTATTCTAAAGATGGGCCATATTCAACCTAATTATTACCCCCTTGTGTGGTGTTATCAATGTTGTACGCAAGCAATTGTTTCAAACAACTGTACGTGTCCTAAGATAAACTTGGCGATGTGCAGACCTCTAAAATCCACTGGGAGTCTGGATAAGACTTAGCGCGCGAATCCAGATCCTGTGGTTGCAAAAGGAGATGAGGTAGAAACCCGTGTGTTGTGACCTTAAGTGATCATGCTATGTGCATGATAGCAATCAACACAAGGTGATAAAAATCTCAATCAAGGTTTCACAAAGTTAATATCTCCTTTTGATTTAGTTCAAGTGATTATGAGGTGATTTCTATGCTGCTTATCTCGCTTTGTACTCAGTGTAATACAAAAGATGGTCTTCTTTAATTTTAAGTCAAATGCAATGATGACAGGAGTTGGAGAAAAGTAAAGAATGAGTATCTGACTCTAGCAATCTTCTATATGCAAATTTGACTTGAATTGAAATCTAGCAGAAAAGTATGCAATCTAAGATGGATGCCTAAGGATATGCTGCTGCTAGATAAGGATGAGATCTTTTTGATTTTTTTTTTATTTTTAAAATTTTTTTATATGCAACAAGCAAAAATAAAGAAAGAAATCAATTCGGAAAATCGTAAAGGAAAAGCCGTACCGATGAGGGATGAGTAGAAGAATAAAGTCCAGAAAGTCCATAGTTATTACAATGAATGTGTGAGAACAAGCTATCACAACTTATGACTAACAATTTGTCCTAGTTGATATACCTAAATCTAACTAAACTATACTACTACTAGTCCTGCAACTACTCTGAGGGCAAACTCCGCCTGGACGTCGGGTCAGGAGTGCAACAATCCCACCAGGAAGACGACCTCCACCTGGAAGATGATACTGCTTCCCCTCCTCAAGTGCTGTGGAAAAATAACACATGATTAGTAAAAGAATAAAAGAATGTATACACACTAACAAATTAATCAATGGAAGAAAATAATTACAATCAGTGAATTTAAATGAAATGAAAAATTTCTATATACAAAAAGAATTAAAGGGTAATTTTGGCGTAAAGAGAGTTACCTCCCCAGCAACAGCGCCAAAAATAATAATAGCAGTTGTTGATCTCATTGATTGATGAAAATATCATTAGTGTCATTGTAGTGGATTGTATGGAATACCAACCATCATTACGACCATTATTATTTACTTAATTAATTTTTATTGATTTTATTCCTGGTCGTTCACTGGGAGGCAGTTATTGATTTATATCACTCTCTAATTCCAAAATTATCCTTTAATTCCAAAAAGAAGTTTTACGTCTAATAAAGAATAAATGAATAAATACTTGGATTGATTGCTTACAAAGAATTAATCAAGATGATTGCAAAAACTAACTATAAATAAGCACCAAACATTTCATTACTATACTCTAAGCTATCTCTTTATAAGTTATATTACTAATACTTTTATAAAATTACACTACCAACTAAGATTACATAGTATACTAATTTAACTTACTAAGCTGACACCTACAGTAACACATAAAATAGCTATAGTGACAGATGCAAGCGTCGCTAAACCCCAGAAAAAAAACTATATACAAACTAAAAGAGGGAAACCAGGGTTTATAGCGACGGTTATAGCGACATTTTATTCGGTTAGTAAAGGTACGAATTTATTTACATAAAAGTAATTGGCTGTACTACGTATATATATATATAGTAGTCTCTTGTATCTGTATTCACTCTCTGATTTCACTATACATATTTACATCTTCTCTCTCTCTTTCCACACTACCCTTCCTCTTTTATTCTTGTTCAGCTTCTTAGTCTTCTGCGACACACAAGTGATTAACTGCTGTGATTAACATTCTTAATTCATAAAAAATGTGTTTAATTTGCGGGCACGCTTTTCGAGGGATACACAGCACCCAGAGGGTGGGACCAAACCTCTACTAAGTGCACCATAATTATCATTAGGCCGCTTAATTGTGTATTATCAGCTCAGATCAGAGGGCCTCTTCAGCCCGCACACACACGCACACACACACCCGGGCCCCTGGCACCCAAATGCTCGAATCAATTCTCAAGTATAAGCTCATATGTATAAGGCATGGTTGTTTCGGGCGCCTGACACTCGTGACGATTGTGCCATAAGAGAACGAAAACAATATAAAGAGCAGCGCGTGCACTTTAGCGCACGATGTGGCATATTCGAGCGCCGCATCTGCGTTGAAGATGCATGCAGCTGCTCGACAAAGGGGATTTTGGCCCTCAATTTGAGGGCCATAATTTATTTTAAAATAAAAATAAATTACAGGAAAATAAAGTATTTATATAATACTATACAATTGTACACTTGATTTGAAATTTTATTTATATTTACTATTTAATAAAATTTCAAATCAAGTTAAATAAATTAACTAAATTATACGATTTTTACATACTGATTTTGATGTTTAATTCTTTAATTACTTATAAATTAGCTACTATATGGTCTAATTGACCTTATACAGAGTTAATATACAAGTATAAGTATTTTATAAACATTTTTATTGAATTTTACGATTTTAATTTCTGTTCTATTTACATTTAAATTTGGACTGTTTTACTTATAAATTAAGTTTAAATAATACAATAAGATATAAACATACTTCAATTAGCTTAAATTACTTAAAATACATTAGTCTAAATATACAGATTCAGTTAACTTAATTTTAACTCTAAATTACTAATTTATCTAATTTAATCTAATAACTTAGCTATTAACTTAATAAATTAATTGTTTATTATGTATAAAGAATTAAATTAAGGAATAGGATTTTGGTGGTTTATAATCTACATATACATATGTATATATAGTTTTATAGCTTAATACTGTTATTTACACTATCTATTAATTTATTTAGTCTAATAGTACATATAAGTTAGTTTAATTAATAAATAGTTATATAATTGATATATATATATATATATAGTATAATCTAACTTAAATACCCAAATTACAGTGTACAATATATATGTAAGTTATTTGTACAGTTTTTATACATATGCTACTTATTTACATATATTACTTAAGATAAAGCTTATATATACAAGAGTATACTTTATATACAAAGTACTTTTATAGGTATTTTTGGAGTTTTTCACTTTTAATGGTTTTTATACATATTATATAGATAAGAGATGAGAAGGGAAGAAGTAGATGAGGAGAAAAAAAAAGTGTTTGCGATGTTTGTTAGCTATAACTTTTCTTATTAAGTGTCATGGTATACAAATCCATCGATTGGCAAATTCTACCAAGTCGAGGGTTTCTCCTACCATGTAAGTTGGTATGTTGTTAAAGAACTTTCTGATCTTCAATCAGACAGTTTTATTTTAATTTTTTAAAATTTTTTTTCTGATTTTTATTGAATTTCAAATCTCATCCATCCTAAGCCTTTCAAAAGGTTTCTAAAGGGTCCTAAAGGCTTAAGATAGATCTTAAAAGATCTAAAAAGGCATTGACTGCCTTATTTGCAGTCAGAGTGAAATTTGACAGGGATTCAACCCATTTTAGCATACTAATCATTTTCTTTTCATTTAGTTAATGTTTTTGGACAGTTAAGTGAAATGAAGTAGCTGACAAACAATGGGAAAGAAAAACAACAAGCATTCACAGAATTGAAGTTCAATTTCTTGTAAAGGAAAGCTTGTATACAAGAAATGCAATACAACTACATGTCAGCTATTTGATAAAAAATTTCTTATACAGGGTTCTTAGATCAAAAATTCCTGCTGCACATTAAGACATCAGACAGTAGCAGCAGCAAGAACAATAAACACCAACCCTGCAGCAAAGCAGACTTCACTCCGGACGGCTTACTGCAGCTGCAATAAGTCCATCTGGAATGAAATCAGACTTGTGGAAAAGGGAGGAATGTAGCTACAAGTGCAACAACTTATTGTGGGTCTGGGATCAAAATTAGAAATTCAAACTTAGAAATTCCCTAAACCCCAACTGACAAGGGTTTCACTTATCAAAAAAAAAAAAAAACTCAATATTTCAATTCCAAAGCACAAATCTTTGTCAAGAAGATTCTCATTGAATCCAATCGACAGAAACACTGATCTAACTCTTCCTAATGCTATAGATAGCATGTAGAGAGAGTTGAATCAGACAACTGAAATCCATCATACAAATCCCAGATTCTGGAACAATAAGGAGTATTGAGAACTCCTTAGGTTAAAAAATTATCAGTGCTCTCAACAAACCACAAACTCATGAATGAAAGATAGACTTCAAATCACCACAGTGATTTTCCTTAGTTCTATCGTGCATTCAATGCATTAAAGTCCTCAAGAAAACTTAGATCAGATTATGGCTCTTCTGAGATGAATGCTGTATCGACCCGATTCCCGAGTCCCTACGAGACACGAGAACCGGACCGACTCGACTAATCCCAAGACCTAGTCGTCCAACGAGGAAGTAACCAAAAAAGCAGTAAAATAAACCACATTCAGCATGAATATAACTAACAGTAAGAAAATATAGCAGTAAGGAAAGAAACCACTACAGTATATACCACCACAACAGTAGAACAACATTCATAACATAATATGAACTACAGGTAAAGAAAAGTACAGCGGTAACAAGAACTACTCACTACAGTGGAACCAGAAAGAGGTACAAGAGAACGGTGGTAACTCTATTGGACCCTACTCGGCCCAACGTCCTCTACAGCCACTGACCCTGGCTGCTAAACACCTGGTCCTGAAAAGTAACGAGTGTAACATGATAACACCACGCAAGGGGGTGGTAATTAGGTTAAATATGGCCCATCTTTAGAATAAAAGGCACAACATAAAGTAGAATAGGAGCATTGCATGCATCAAGTACCAAGATTGCTTATAAACTGCATTAATGGCCATTTGTGTAAAGCATGTGTCAAAGCAGGCCCCAGATGAGCAATTGGACTGCACGGATGGATTTATAACGACGAACGGAGTCCAACGGACTCAAGATCGGCCAAATCCGACATCCGGATCTCCCTCAATGGGCCCAAGAAATTCTGACCGTTGATCTGGAGATCAACGGCCCAAGGACGAATCTCGGCCGTTGATCTTCGATCGAACGGCCGAGATCCACGCGCTCCCCCGCAGTCGCCGCGACAAAGCGCGGGCGTGGCGCAGCGACTAGCCCGCACGCCCGCAACGCAGCGACGCGCGTTCGAATCGCGCAGAGCAGAAATCGAGCGCGAGCGAAGGGCGCGGCAAAATTGGGTCGCCTGATCAGCAGCGGGCGGCCAGGATCATGCCACGCGGCGCGATGACAGCTCCCGAGCGCCCACTCATGCACGCACGCCAGGCGGAAACGCGTGCGTGCACGCACGCCTGAGGCACGATCTCAGTGCTTGCGCGGGAGGATCTCAGCCGTCCGATCTTCGATCGGACGGACGGCTCTCGTTCAATGTCCACGGATCGCGCATGGAGAGAGAGCGGGGCGGGCAGCTGACCGGTAGCAAGAGGGCTTCACTGATGTATCTGGAAGCGGTTTTAGAGACGTTCTGGATGTCGCTAAAGCACATTCTTCTTTTAGGAAGACCTTAACTCTATTTAAACCCCCTTCTACCACCGTTCAAGGCATACTCTCCCACTTGCAACTACTCCACTCCTCTCCTAGCTAGCTTTAGGCACTCTTGTAATCGCCAGAGACGACGAGCCGCCGACGGAGCCTCCTCCACCACCGTGGCTGCCTCGTCGCTCTCCACTCTCTCTCTATCTCTCTCTCTCTCTTTTAAGCTTTCATTTACTCTTGTTAAAGCATGTATTTAATGTTGTAAGCTATGAACTATGAATGCATGTTTAATGAAATTATTTTCCGTTCAATCGCCATTTTAATTTCTGTTCAAAGTGCATGATCAAAACCAAGAACTTTCTAACCCTAAACTCTCTCTCTCTATCTCTCGCTCTCGCTTTTCAAAATCATCTCTTTCGCAAGCAAAACTCCACCTTTTTCGTGACAACAAGTGGTAAACAAAATCCGATTTCCACGCCTCCCTGAGACCGACACTCGGACTCACCTCCGTTTACTTCTTTTAAAACTGACATATCAAGTGCGACTATAACGACACCTCTTAACACACACACACTACGGCACGTCATAACACATCAGCAAAACCCTGAGTAGAGTGGTAGCTAAACAAAAGAAACAGTAGAGTGTACAGTAGATATTATGTTCTGTTACTTTCTTTATTTACGTCTTTCAATTGTCTCACGGTTTCATTTATTTCTCAGATCCTTCACTTGATCTCGAATGTTCCTCATGGGAACGATCTTGATTGCAGTCTTTTCCGAATAGTAGAAGTAGCACGTGGTGCTCTCCTGGTCGGGAGAGTCCCCCGTGGTGATCCTACTCTCAGTCAACCACCCCAAGGTTACAGACAGGCGTAACGGTGACTACGGCACGCGCGATAAACGCACAGGTAGCTAACCCGCACTGGCACGTGGTCAGTCGTTTCCCTTAACGGGTGTGCCCAAAGCACAGCACGAAACCAGTACAGGGCAGAGCCCTCTCAGTAACAGGGGTCCAACCCCTCCACAGTAACCAAACAGGGGCCTTGCCCCTCCACAGTCCGCGCACCCTCGCCTGACTACCCTGGTTTGCCCAGTGGGCCTAACAAGTCGGTGTAGGAGGCTAGCAGAACCCCGGGGACAGTGGGGTAGCTAGTACCTCCCTACACTAGTAGCTCTCCTCGGTACTACGTACACGAGGGCCAGCAAGTCGGTACAAAGTGGCCAGTCCTAACCCCGGGTCCCTGGGGCGGCTGGCTCCGCTCTGCACTAAACAGGTGCAGGTACTTCCCTTGGTACTCCGTACCTAAGAGACAGCACACTACCACGTCTTTCTTTCTCAGTTCCATTCCTTTCTCTTTCCAGGAGTTCCACTCCTAATTCCCCGTAGGGTTCTAGTTCTTTTAACTCAGCACATTCAGGTTTCACCTTTCCAGTTTCACGTTCATACATCCCATATTCTCAGACATGCTCATTTATTCATAACAGGTAGCTGTTAAACCAATTTACAGGTAGCTATTATTTCCTTTCCACATTTTCCAAGACTGCAGTATTCATATATTCCACTAGTTCTTCCCATCCTAGGATTCATGCCATACCCTAGGATCTATCATACAATCTAGTTTTCCAGCCCTAGGATTCATGCAACACCCTAGGATCTACCATTCATTCTAGTTTCTCATTCCTAGGATTCATGCAATGTCCTAGGTTCTATTTATGGTTCCATAATTTAACAGATTATACTAATAAACTTAAAAGCCACTCTACCGGTTACGACAGGCGTACTGGGGGCGTGGTCGGGAATCCCGCGTACCTCCGCAACCCCCGAGACTGCAACGGAACGGGGTCCTATCACAAGGATCAAACACAAGGAGTTTCTCAAAACAGTATACAACTACTGTAGACGGGTAGAGGATTTAATTCCGAAGAGCACGCAACTCGAAACGCGGAAAATGGACTTCGAACGGGCCCTAAACGGGTCGAAAACGACGAAACAGTGCAAAATCAGACGTCTGGAACCTCTTCCAGACGTCTTAAAACGTGGATCAGAGGTTACCTTTGCTCTGCGTGGTCTCTCAGACATCCAGAAGCCTGCGAGGGCGTCTGGCCTAGTTCCCAGACTTCCGATGGTCACCCCGGATGTCTGGAAGTCGCTCCCGTCGTCTGGCACTGCAGCCAAACGTCTGATTCGCGTTGGATGCGAATCTCAAAACCTGCGTGTATCCATCCTCGTGCTCAGTACGGACGGTCGAAGGAAAGGAAGAAGGTACAAAAAATAACTTACTTACCAGACGTCTGGACTGTCCTCCAGACGTCTTCCCCATCGTCTGGTTGGAAGCCCAGACGTCTGATTCTGGAAGAATTTTCCAGAACCAGGGCACGACTCGCCCTCCGCTCGCGACGCTCGGCCGCGCCGCATCTCGTCCGCCTGCTACTCGAGCTACAACAGGCCTCCCGCGTCACTCCGTACCCGCTGCGCCCCTGCCGGCAGGCTCCCGTTGCCCCGGCAGGCTCGAGCCCTCACGGCCGACGCCTCCTCCCTCGCGCAGCACCTCCTCCCGCACTCACCGCGGCTGTCGCCACCGCCGCTCGCTCACGCTCACACTCGCGCACCGGCTGGAAGCAGAAGAGGAAGGGAGCGGAGGTGATGAGAGTGAGGGAGAGGGCGTGGCTTTTTAAAGCCGCGCGGGGAGAGAGAGAGAGCAAGACAGAGGGGGCAGCGCCTGCGGAGGAGAGGGAAAAAGAGCATCTGCAGGTCTGCGTGCACAGGCACGCAGACGAAACCGCGCGTGCCGCCGAAACCGAATCCTAGACGTCTGGAAGGGGTTCCAGACGTCTGGTCCGACGTCTGGGCCACCTCCCAGATGTCTTAAAAGACGTCTGAAGCCGCGCGTTCGTAACAAATGCTGACATCAGAATCATCTCAGATTCCTTGCCATACAATGAATGAAGATCAGAATTCCTCAATTTGTCAGATTAAGACAGTCAAAACCCAATTAAGTAAAAATCCTTGAAATCTGAATCAAAGAAAAATCCAACAAACTGAACATTTTCAAGCTCAATTCAGGGGCTTTTGTGAATAAAAATGAGGTGAATGGGAAGCCCCTAATATGGTTTTTGATGCCAATTTCAGATCTGAGGTTAAAAACCATTCAGATCTAAAATTGGGTCTGAATGAATGGGTGAATTTGCGAGAAACAAGTCGTGGAAATCAGAAGCGATTATGAAAACATGGAGAGGGAGAAAAGTCGTAATTATGGACTGTGTGAATCCATCCCCTTTGATATGGGATGATCAGAGGAGGTGAGGGGGGAATTCGGATCTAAATCTATTGCTACAGTACAACTACACTATCATAACAGCGGAATTGAACACTACACATTACTTGAATTCTACTCTAAACCTACTTAACTACAGCTACTACTAATTTGCAGAAACATAAATCTACTCTAACAGGGAGAATGGGACCTATGGGTCCTTAGCCGGTGGCTGAGGAAGAAGGGAGGAAGATGACTCCAGTGGAGAGAAGAGTTTGTTAGTGAGGCTCCAGGGTCGTCCTCAGATGCTAGGAGGTCCTTAGTGGCGAGGAGGTTGAGAAGAAGGCGGTGATTTCACAGCCGGTGGCTGTGAACTTAGAGAATAGGTGGGGAGGAGAAACTGGAGTAGACGAACGATCGCTAAGAGATGTAGGAGGGAGTGATCCCCTGCGCGTGCGACCATTAAGGTGCTCAAGTAGCAAACTCAGTAGCTCAGATCACCGCGCGAGTGAGAATATCCGATGGGGCAACCGGCGGCAGGGATGAGAGGAGAGGAGCACGCGGCGAGCCAACTCAAAATCTGACCGTCAGATGGGATCTGGGGAGAGGGGTGATCATATGCGTCGATTCGCGTGAAGCTTCTATTCAAATCTAACCGCCAGAAGCAACGGACGGCCGAGATCTGCCGTGTTCTTCGCGTGCTATAGTGCGTGTGAAGAGCAGCAGGCCGATCTTGAAATGTCAGGAAAATTGCAAGGAAGACCCCTATGCGAAGGGGTAGAAAAGTTGCATGCAAGCCCATAAGTGAAGAGAATTGCAACAGGATGGACCCTGCAGCCTTTCAAAGGGCTCCCTACGGTTTACAAGTAGGTCCAAAAAGGATTTTTAAAGACAAGAATATGATGCATGAAGGACCTAAGTGTAAACTACATATTACAAAGCCTAAATGATGTCCAAATGCCTTCAAATTTTTATATGTGCTTAATTGAACATTTAAGAAATTAATTGTACTTTTGATTTGGCCTTTTAAACTTATTTATGTGCTCAGTTAACGCATGGATCACTATTTGTCCTTTGCCTTCAAATTATCTCATTTTGTGACCTAATTATGAAATTTTAACATAGAGTAAAGGTTTTAGGTCTTTTTCTTTGATTCCCACACTTAACCCTTTTTATGTGTTTAATTTGATGTTGTTTAACTCAATGTCTAGCTTAACTTCAGCTTTTTAGCTATGATGAGTAGCCACTCATCAATAGTCATTAGTAAGAAATTAAGGGATTAACCGAAGTTCTAGACCACATCAAGAAAAGTAAAGAAAAGTGCTAAAAAGACACAAAAAGAGATTAGTAGGAATGCTGACCTTAGGCCTTTTTAGCTAAACTCTTAGTACCCGCTAAGATCTGGATAATCCTCAAGAGGTTAGGGAAAATGCAAAGCTTAAGTATTAGGTCTAAGGCTTAGGGAGTATTCAGCCTCATTAACTGACTTTCGGCTTAAGGGACTCGGTAACCTAAGCACCCCAATCCACACACGGTCTAGTTCAATGCGCATAACAATCAAAATCATGCAAAAGCATTTTAATGTTTTGAAAATGTTGCCTAGATTAGGAGTGGCCGATCAACACAAGTTGATTTGGATGAGTTCTCGACGCGGAGAGGTGGGAAATTTCCCTCGAAGATGCGTAACAACATATCGTCTCCTCTATGCTTGTCTCTTAGGATATTTACATATCCTACTGGGGGGATGTAAGCACTCTGCCGGTTCAGATTCCATGGGTGGCATTATCACGAAATGTCGATTGCCAGGGTCTGGATTTGGCCACGGAATGCCATGGGTGGGATAATCTCGAAAATCAGGATTTTAGGGGTTACCATGGGTGGTGCTATCATGAAGCATCGATTGCCAGGGACCTTTGAGGATTGATGATGGGGATGAGGAATCCAATACAGATCGTGTTGAGAAGCCAATCTGAAGCTAGAAATAAAAAGAAAAGAGAGGGAAAACTCTCCAAACAAATAAATCTTCTCTCTCTCTTACAAAAATGTACTACAAACTGAACCAAGGCTAAAATATGTCTCAAGCACATGTGCTTTAACCATGGAGTCCAAGGAACCTTAGGATAGTTCCTACGGGCTTTAAAAACCTTCGCGGAGGATCGAGGATAAAGCTGGTTAGGTTCGGATCTTGGTTGGTACTAGAGTACCTTTAGGCCCACTGTCGGCATTCTGACCTAATCAGAAAAGAAAAAGAAGAAAAAGAACTTATCATAACTGGTGAAAGAAATTCATGGTCTAGAACAGAAGTTAAAACCTTAAATTTTTGCTAAGGGACTAGCAAAAGCTAGGTATGGGGGTATGATGAGAACCTCATCATAAGCCCTAACTAGCTCTTTTCGACCTAAAAAAGAGAACAAAAGCTCCTACATAACCAAGAGAAAGGCCTAATTCAAGGGATCACTAATCTGGGAAGAGAACATGAAGCAAAGGGTAAAATTGTAATTTTACCATTGCAGTGCATCAACGAGATTTCTCAGGGTCTAGACATAGGTCAATGGGACTTAATAAGATAAAAAGTGGGGTGGTTCAATCAGAAAAGGGTTATTGTGAAATTTAAGAATTAAATGACATTCTGTAACCCTAAAATAAACCTACTTAAATTCACAAGGTTCCAAGAAGGATAAAAATTAACTAAATCCTTTAAAATTCATGGAAAAATATCCCCTAGGGTTTAGAACCTTCAATTTGTCCTTTGGAACCTATTTTGACCTAGATTGGGGTCCAAGCTCAATATTTGACCTAATTTAGATTTTTGTGCAAAATATCTAGCCAAACGTGGTCAAACCTAAAATCCAACTTTACCATTGGATTCCTTAGGTCCAAATTAGGTTTTTACCAAAATTTGGACCTAAGGGAAGGTCATCTTGACCTACTTTGCAAAATGGTCCACCCAATTACATTTTGGCCCCTAACTTTTGAAAACCCTTGCGAAAACCCCCTTAATCTTCTCGTCACTTTCTGCATTCTGGTCCCTCTACCATTGCAGCAAAGACCTATACCTCCAGCGAGGTTTCGAGGAGGATTTCTCCTCGCTTCCCCAGGGAGCTGCTCCCAGATTTGAAAGGGGAGTCCTCTACGAAACTCCCTGCCGCCTAAGTAGCTCTCCATGCCCTGAATCTCTCCATACCCCTCGTGCGAATGCTCGAGAGGTATGGGTATCACTCTTGACCATGCTTCCGGCAAGGGTTTGTGGCCTCCACCATGCGCCTAACCCTCGGCCCATGCCTTTATAAGAAGCACCAGGTCTGACCGAAGGGGGCAAGCTTGACTTGGCCGGAGAATCACCCTAATTTCGTCTCCTCTTCCGGTTAGGAGTCTAGTGAGCTCCGGTGAGCCCCCCTCCCATTTTTTGTCGCTCTGCCACAATACCAGTGGCAAGCTGCCCTCACCACCTTCCTCCGCGTCGTGCAACACCTGCGCGCGTGCCTCTAGCCCAGTCGTTGTCGCCATCACCCCTCCCTTGGACATCGTCTTCTCCGGCAGCAGCAGGAACAGCTAGCCGCCACCTCTCCCCCTTCGTCCACTTAGTTAGGTTAGAATTACTCCTCTCTATCCCCTCTTCAATTCCCCTCTTTCTATTTGCCCTTTTCGACCCCTCGCAACCACTGTCCACTTCCATCTTCTCCATCTCCGGCCGCCCAATGGCGAGGTGCATCCACCGTTCCACACCTCCACATGCCTCACCAGACACCTCACTACCTCCGCCATTGCCCACTGATCACCCTCCACCCATCCATCGACCACCATCACCTCCCTAAATGTCCCCCGACCAAACCCATAAGCACGGCCATAGGGTGACCTAGGCACGCACACCTAGGCCACCTCGCGGCCTGCCACCCACCGTTTCACCTTCGCTAAGACACAGCGAAGCTCCTTGTGTGTTTTAATGGGGCCGCAAGGCTGTATTAATGAACTTTAGGTCAGCACCCCCTTCCGCCATTGATGCTGAAGCAAGAAACTTGCAAGCTTCGCTCCAGGCCGCGAGCTCCAGGCGTCAGAGTCCCAAGTGGAGCGGATTGGTGTCACAAACTCACGTAGCCATGCAATTGGCCTAGCAGACGACTGAGGCTGTGGCAATTGGAGCAGGTCTCCTGCGAACGCGAGCGCAGAAGCGGGTGGGATATTTAGTCCCACCTCGTGAACTCAGAAGCGCGAAGATAGCCTTAAATTGAATTTGTGTTTTCTTCTCTTCGCCTCAAAACACAGGGGTGAGGTCCCTCGCCCTCACTCGCTCACGCCTCATCCGCGACTTGCCCCCGTGGATCTGGCACCCGACCTGATTACCTATCCCATGCACTCCTCGCGCATCACACCCACGCCAGCGTGCTTGAACCCGGGCGCGCACCCGACCGGATTGCCCGGCTCTGGGAGAGTGTACCTAAGAGTGAAATAAAGAGAGAGAGAGAGAGAGAGAGAGACGTGGGGGAGGGTAGAGGTAGATTTTGCTTCTGTGTGCGTGAACAGGGAAGAAGAAGAGGATCAGCTGAAGGAGAAGGGCTTGAAGGCAGGCTAAGGGCAGGTGCTTGAAGAAGAAGGAAGGACTTGGAGGCACAACTGAAGAAGACCAAGGGCAAGGGCAGGAGAAGGTATGAGTTGAGGAAGGTTAAGTGCAGAAGGAAGAAGGAAGCAGAGGTGCAGCCAAGCAGAGCAAAAGCAGAGAAAGAAGAGGCAAGCATGCAAAGAAGAAGAAGAAGAAGCCAAGGAGAAGGAAGAAAGAAGAAGAAGGCTCGGCTGAAGAGAAAGATAGAGATCAGAGAATGAAAGTTTAAGGCATTGTAGCAATCGCAAGTTAAGACGTCTGATTCACAAGGAAAGAGAAGGCAGAGAATGGAAGAAAAGGAGAAAATTTTTTTCTTAATTTCTCTTTTATTGCTACATGTTAATATTCATAAATTCATGCTTTATATTTTGAATTAGATTTTGAGTAATTCAAGTGTTCAAATTACATTTATTAAGGTTAGTATGAATTCCATTTGCTCCCTGTGTTCGACCTCGGATACTTAGGTCTTCGAGTAATAAATTCTTATTTGTTCATAACGCTTTTTCGACTATACTGCAACGAGACTGATTTAAAATACGACAAAGCGATACGAACATGCCCTCACAAGTTCCTCTATTCCTCTCATGCACTCACATCCTTGTACATTGACTTAGGTTTTTACATAAATACATGAAATATCATTACGCACTTACATGGCCTAGAGTAGAAAGCCTAAGGTCTTGGAGTCTAATTACATTACATGCCATTGCAGATTATTTTATTGAGGTATAATTGTGCACATAACCCTTGCATTCTTGAGTTATTGTGTGTCTGCTTTCTTTCACCTCATTTCGCGTTGGGTTTAGGCACGGATTTCGCACATGATTAGGCAAATATAATGGGAAAGTATTTGTGAATTTATTGCATTTGTTCCTCTCTATGGATACGACCTAATTCACCGTGATTAGTTTTCACTGATATATATTTTTGATTTGAGATTTTTCCACCATACGATTTTACTATGACAACATATTTTTCTGACAAGCGAAATTTTCCATTCATTGGTTATTGAGGAGCATTTATAACTGAAATTAGACTAAATTAGGTTAATTATGACGGATGATGGTGTTACTATCAAATGACTATTTTTTCTTTAGGGGCCTATTTAAATGGCTGTAAATCATGTTATAGCACACATTTACATAGATTATTTGCACACAAGAAAGGAAATCAAATTAGGGATGTTTTATTCAACTTGCAAAGAGTAGAAAATTGCTCCGTAGATCTCAACAGGTACAATTAATATGGTAAAGGTTTTTGTAAGGTTTTATTACAAATAGTCTCATTTTTAGTAAGAGATTATAATGTTTACATGAAATATTTCTGTAATACAAACTTTAGGATAAATGGAGTCTTCATCTCGAGTTTCATCAAAAGGTACACAAGTCAAGTGCTCTTGCCATCTTCTAGCTATAGGGAGGATGTCCAATAAACTGTGGAGTAAAGGGCAACAATTCTACACATGCAAATATGGAAATTGCAAGTACTTTGATTGGGTAGATCATTCCTACAAAAACGAAATCAGCCATGAGATGGAAGAAATGAGAAGCAAGCAACTAGAAGAATTGAGAAAAGACATATTGACATTGAAAGAGAAGATGAATGAACTATCTAATGTAAAAATGCTTGTGAAGGAGCTCATGGTGTACACTAAAGTGATTATCATGTTCTAAACCTTGCAAATTGTGGTAAAGATGTATATGTGAAGGGAGATAATTTGAATGGAGTTGATCTAATTCTTGACTACAATTAGACAGTAATTTCTCTTTGATGATAAATTGAATGGAGTTCAAAGTACTGCAAGAATTTCAATGTATATGATCTAATTCTTGACAACAATTAGAGAGTAAGTTTTCTATGGCTGAAAATGCATTCATAATTTGAAGTCTACCTATGATATCCACTTATCAGGAATGTGATAAAGAGCCAAGCAACAAATGGTAATTTGTAGCCAATCTCAAAAAAATGAAGTAGCATTGGCTATTATGAAATAGCATTCTGAACCAAACTCTTTATGTACAGCTATTACTAGCCAATCAAAGAAGCATGCTAGTACTTTAAAGGAGTGTTCCCTTTGGACTAGTCAACCTCAATGGGTCTAGAATGCTATGCACTTCTGAAAGCAAAGCTCCTATCACAAATCATAGATGAAAACCCCAAACAAGTACCTTCTCTATATGAATCCTCTGCGAGGAATGGTTGCTGCTATTAGTACCTATGTATAGTTGCTGCTATCAATCTCTACTATCTGTGTATAGCTGCTGCTACCTGTGTATGTTCAAAGAAATTGTCAACATCCAGACTAACACACCATGAACATTAAGAAATTGTAGAAATAAGAGGAAGAAGCATTACCTCTTTATCTACAAGTAATGCATGATCATCGAATTCATAATGTACCTCCAAAACACTACATAAGGTCACATTTAAAGGAAAAGAAATAGCAAAAGGTATTGGAAAAGCAACAACATTAACAACACTTACATGCTTGCATTTGAAGTAAAACACCAACAAGCAATATGAGATTAATTATAATAACATAAAGCATGAACAAAAAGGACATCAATCCTCATTCCAACAAACCACGAGTATGAGATGAAATAAAGATCAGACTAACACTAGCAGTAACACACCATTATCAAAAAAGTGTTCGTAAAGTTCAATTCACTTAATTGAACTTCCTATCTATAAGGGTTTATAACTTAAAAAATAAAAAATGACATGCTATATTGTAGTATCTTCATGTTGTTGTATCATTTACAACATCCATCCGACTAGTATCAATATTTACAAAATCCTGTCACACTTGCATGGAATATTAATGAGATAATTACATAAACACCACACCTCTGAAATGTTTCATTTAAGTCTGAAATACTACTAGATACAATATACATTACCTTTTTATAGTATATGAATGTATCCCAACTTCATATATTGCAAAAAGAAATCCCATCCATACATTCTTTTCAGTAAACCTAATTGGGTTGAATGAAGTTAAAGAATGGAGACCACATTAAAAGGCAGATAAATTTGCAATATACTCACTTGGTCATCAGTGAAATTGTACTAGAGGGAGGGTGAGATTTGTGTGATAAATAAATAAAGTGGAAATAATATAACCAATCTCATAAATAAAGCAATCATACAAGTACAAAGGAATTTTTCAGTGGAAACCCAAACCCGGATAAAAACCACCACCTAAGCCTCTCAACTTAGGATTTCCCGATTGACTTAGTCGATGAAATCCACTAACGTACTACTTACACAAGGGTAGTACAACTTTTTACAACCATGCTACTTTGAACGAGGGTAGTATACCTCAAACTCCTCTTCACGAGGAGTATTTTGTCTTGTGAGAGAGACGAGAATTCGCAAGGAGAATACCCAACAAAGATAATACAATAATATCTTATAGAGCCACAAAGTATGTAGGGAAAACTGGCTACTATAGGCAAAAAAGACTCCCCTTTGATGGAAGTGTGTTGGCTTAGCAACACGGGTGAGTGATCCACGCAAAGCACGGCGTCGCTCTCGTATGCAACAGAGAGAGCGGGTGCATAGTGAATATGGTGCTCTCTTGTGTGGGCTAGAGGATCTTGAAGAGCAACAGCACTTCTAGGTGATTCCTTTCTTCTCTTGGACACAATATGAGTGGAAGTAGTATTCTTAGGTGTGTGTGACAAAGCAAGGGTCCTCTATTTATAGAGGCCTTAAGACGGGTTTAGAAGCCTCTTCTAGCCATTGGAAGGCTTCTCTAACCATTGGGAATAATCCCAAGGCAAATCAAGCCGAAATCAGGGTCATTATTGATTCTGACAGGGTTATCAGACATCAGCTTATATGATCAGACGTCTGGGCCATCGTCTGATCTAAGCATTAGTTGTCTGATCTAGAAGGGTAGAAGATCTAGACTGGATTAGATGAAGATGAACACCTAAAGAAGTGTTTTAAGATGTCTGGGAATCTAATCTGACGTCTAAAACTAGACGGGTTTCCTTCTTGTTTTGTCATGATCGAAATAGGGCTCTAGTGTTAAGTTGCACAGACGACAAATCAGACGTCTGGCAATAGATCTGGACGTTTGGAAACATAAATTACTGTGGGATTGGATTTTCCGAGGCTAAATGGCTATAAGGTCTAATAAGAAGTAATTAGGGTCAGATCTTAGCCTAATGTTTATTTATCAGACGTTTGGGATGAACTACGAATGCCTGAAAGTGAATGTGAATCATTTTAAGGGTTAATCCTCAATGATTAGATTTGTCAAGCCAATGGTCCAGTTAAGACCCGAGGGACCAAGACCGCTTTAAGACGTCTGGGAGTTGGCCCAGACGTCTGGATGCCTTCCCAGATGTCTTGAAATTAATTTTTCATGCGTACAGAAGCAAATTTACACGCAGGCGCGCAGACTGATTTCCCAGCCGCCCTCTTCTCTTTCTTTCTTCCCCTGCTGACTTGTAGAGGCCCCCTCGTGCCTACATATACCCCTCCTCTCCCTCACGCCACCCCACTCCCTTCCACCCATCTTTTCCTACTCCCTACTAGCGAGAGCGCGAGCGAGAGAGAGCGGCAGAGCGACTGCTGCGAGCTTGTGGGGAGAGAAGCTGCTGCGAGAGGAAGTAGAAGCTCGACAGTGAAGGTGCGAGCTTGCCGGGGCTGCTAGAGCCGGCCGGCAGGAGGACTGCGAGCGTGGGGTTGCGCAGAGGAGCTGCTGCAGCTCGGGTAGCAGGCGGATGAGGCTCGGCGCGACCGTGCGTCGCGGGCGGAGAGTGAACCAGGTCCTGATTTTGGGAAAATTTCCTAGAATCAGACATCTGGACTACCGTCCAGACGACGCCTAAGACGTCTGGAGGACGGTCCAGACGTCTGACAGGTACGATTTTATTTACCTTCTCCTTTTTACGCGTGTATGGCCATGCAGCCGTCCGCCACGTTCTTCTGCGTTTCGTCGTGCTGAGAGCAGGTGTGTGTGTGTGCGCAGGTTCTACTCAGGAGGGCGCGAGGGCTCGCCATCCCACGTGAATTAGACGTCTGGCTACAGTGCCAGACATCCGGGGTGACAATCGGATATCTGGAAACCAAGGCCAGACGTTCCAGCGGGCTTCTGGATGTCTGAAGGACTGTGCAGACTGAGGTACGACCTGATCCACCTTTTAAGACGTCTGGAAGAGGTTCCAGATGTTTGATTTTGGACAGATTCATCGTTTTTGACCCGTTTAGGGCCCGTTCGGAGTCTGTTTTCCGCGTTTCGAGTTGCGTTCTTTCCATAATTAATTCCCCTATCCGTTTACGATAATTGTGTGCTGTTTTGAGAAACTCCTTGTGATTGATCCTTGTGTTAGGACCCCATTCCGTTGCAGTCTTGGGGGTTGTGGAGGCGCGTGGGATTGCCGACCACGCCTCCATTACTCCCGGTTTCGCTGGTAGAGTGGCCCTTTAATTTATTTAACAAAATTTGTACAATGATGAAACAATTAATAAAGTCTAGGGCATTGCATGAATCCTAGGACTGAG
This sequence comes from Thalassia testudinum, assembly GCA_037157565.1. NCBI lineage: Eukaryota > Viridiplantae > Streptophyta > Magnoliopsida > Alismatales > Hydrocharitaceae > Thalassia > Thalassia testudinum. The sequence continues at coordinate 36,690,196 of JAZHRO010000051.1, read as the reverse complement.
AAATTAGATTGAATGATATATCCTAGGGCATTGCATGAATTCTAGGACTGGAAAACTAGATTGAATGATAGATCCTAAGGTACGGCATGAATCCTAGGACTGGAAAACTAGTTGAATATACAACCATTGCAGTCTTGGAAAAGTAGAAAGGAAATGATAACTGCCTGTAAATTGGTTAACAGCTGCCTGTTATGAATGAATAAGTATGACTGAGAACATGGATTGTATGAACGTAAAGCTGGAACGGTGAAACTTAAATTGGCTGAATTAAAAGAGCTTGAACCCTACAGGGAATTAGGAGTAGAACTCCTGGAAAGGGAATGGAATAGAATTGGGGAAGTGAGCTGGCCCTTGAGTACGGAGTACTAAGGAGAGCGACCGTCCCCCCCTGTTTAGTGCAGAGCGAAGCTAGCTGCCCCAGGGACCCGGGGTTAGGACTGGCCACTTTGTACCGACTTTTGGCCCTCGTGTACACAGTACCGAGGAGAGCTACTAGTGTAGGGAGAGTACTAGCTACCCTACGGGCCCCGGGGTTCTGCAAGCCCTCCTACACCGACTTGTTAGGCCCACTGGGCAAACCAGGGTAGTCAGGCGAGGGTACGCGGACTGTGGAGGGGTAAGACCCCTGTTTGGTTACTGTGGAGGGGTTGGACCCCTGTTACTGAGAGGGCTCTGCCCTATACTAGTTCCGTGCTGTACTTTGGGTGCACCCGTTAATGGAAACGACTGACCGCATGCCAGTGCGGGGCAGCTACCTGTGCGTTTATCGCGCATGCCGTACTCACCATTACGTCTGTCAGCAACCTTGGGGTGGTTGACTGAGGGTAGGACCACCACGGGGGACTCTCCCGGCCAGGAAAGCACCACGTGTTACTTCTACTTTTCGGAAAAGACTGCAATCAAGATTGTTCCCACGAGGAACATTCAAGATCAAGAGAAGGATCTGAGAAACAAATCAATAGTGAAATAATAGAAAGACGTAAATAAAGAAAGTAAGAATATAACAGCTACTGTACACTCTACTGCTTCTTTAGCTTTTAGTTGCCACTCTACTCAGCATTTCGCTGACGTGTCACCCTTGTTACCTTTTTAGGATCAGGTGTTGAGCAACCAGAGTCAGCAGCTGCAGAGGGTGCTGGGCCTAATAGAGCCCAGTAGTGTTACCTGTAGTACCTTCTGTACTTTTCTTTCCGCTGTAGTGAGTAGTTTTCTGTTACTCCCTGTACTCTCTTCGTTGTAAGCTTTATGTTATGTACATGTTTATTTCTCTGCTATTGTGGTGGTGCATACTGTAGTGGTTCTTTCCTTTGCTGCTATATTTTGTTACTGCTAGTTATATACATGGTGAATGTGGTTTATTTTACTGCTCTTTTGGTTACTTTCTCGTTGGACGACTGGGTCTTGGGATCAGTCGAGTCGGTCCGGTTCTCGTGTCTCGTAGGGATTCGAGAATCGGGTCATTACAGGTCCTCTAGTTGGATGTCTGGCAAGGTCATCAGACATCTTCTAAGGTGTCTGGACTAAGGGCTGGATGTCTAAAATTGGCAGACAGAGAGTCAGTTTCCAGCCTAAATGGTTTGGACATCTGATCAAATAGTCAGATGTCTTAAAGTCTAAGATCAGACGTTTAATGTCCGGATTGGATTGCTGATCAGGCTGTCTGATGCCTACTTTGGTTTTCTAAGTTCTCTACGAGATGTCTAAGTATCCTAGGGTTGAGTATGTGATCCTACGACTACTGTTTGTTACTTTGAGGCTCTTTAGCAAATGATCTAAGCAAAGAACTAAAAGACAAATACAAAGACAAAATACAAGAATAGAATGAACTTCTATCCTATTTTTCATCTCCATGCTACTTCAAGCTCTCGCTCCAAGCGAAGCTCCTTCTCCTCCATCAAGCTCTTCCAATCCACCATGGACGCAAGCTTCACACTTGTATCCATTTGCAATTATCTCAAAAACTTAAATTCAAAGCAAATGTTAAATAACAAGTGTTTTGTTATCATCAAAATTAACGATCATGGTGCCCTTGCACCAACAATCTCCCCTTTTTTGATGATGACAAAACCATAAATGTTAATCCATAAAATTCCCCCCTTTTTGACATTATCAAAAAGGTGTAGTCAAATATTATCCTATACTCCCCCTTAAAACATGCTCTTCCAATTTCATCTTTTTCACATAGCTATTCATTTTAAAACCTCCCCCTTAATGATGTATATAGCTTTATCAAATTTTTAACTCCCCTTATCTAAATGCTATATATAAAAAGTTAGGGTAAAGATTTTACCTAACTTACCAAGGCCAATAGCATGGCCCAAATGGAGGTTGCCAGAATGAATGGGGCTCCCATCCATAGCTTGGAGGTCCGAGAATTGGGGCCGGTCTCCAATTTAGCGGTTGACGTGCGGTGGTTTGATCACCCGTCGGTCTTCGTGTCGATCTTCTCGTCTTCCTCTTTGGTCTTGACATTGGTTCACCTAGTTTGAGTAGGTTGTCCTTTATCTTGTATGTCCATTCCTTTATGTTGAAGTCTACCTTCAAACCTACAAAATAAGATTCTAATTGATCTTTCATTACACAAGTTAGATTGGATTCGGATTTGTTAGTTGGTCTCCTTGAAGGAGATTCTTTCTTAATTTTATGTCTAGTGCTAACTTTATCATTAGAGAAATTATCTAATTTATTCATCAAATTATCAAAATTTTCCCTAAGAGATGCAAGTTTTTTTTTTATAACATGCGTCTTAGTTTTTAAACTAGAAATTTCCATTTTTAAACAAGTATTCTCCTCAATCAATGTACTATTTTCATTGATTATGTTTTTATTTTCTAACAATAAATTATCATTTTCAGAATTGTTACAACTAGAGTTGCTTTCTAGTACTTAATTTTAATCTCTAATCTTTCATTTTCAGATTTTAGGAAACTAAGACTCTTTTTAATACTTTTGTTTTCTACTTTTAATGACTTATTAATTTCATAAAGTTCATCAAAAGTATCCTGTAATTCATAATCTACGTCATTATCATTGTCACTTTTGCTATCACTTGTGATGGCCATGAAGCCCATGCAAGTGACTTCATTCTTCTCTTCGGGATCTTCTTCTTCCGAGCTTGAGTCATCTCATGTAGCCTGGAATGCCTTTTTCTTGTATTTCTTCTCCTTCTCCTTCTTCTCCTTCTTGAGGAGACATTCAGGTCGAAGATGCCCGTTTTCGTTGCAATGATAGCAGCATCTTGGGTTACCTTGCTCCTTCTTTTCCTTCTCTTTCTTTGAGTTCCTACAAAACTTAGAAAATTTCTTAAATAAAATCCTAAGATCTTTGTCGTCGGAACTTACCTCGCTATCCGAAGCAGCTATGAAGGAAAGGGTCTTCCTTGGCATTGGCTTTGGTGTGTCCTTCTTTTGCTTCATCTTTATCTCATAGGCCATGAGATTGCCTAAGAGATCCTCCATGTTGAGCTCCTCAACTTCATTTGCCTCCTTGATGGCTATAACTTTTTTTTCCCATTCCAATTTAAGGAAACAGAGTAGCTTTCCTTGAAGCTCCCCCTTTATGAAGGTCTCCCCTAAAGCTTTCAAATTATTCACTATGAGGGTGAACCTAATGTAAATCTCACTTAAAGTTTCAATAGCTTTCATAGAAAAAGATTCAAATTCTTGAGATAAAATATTAATCTTAGAAGCCTTTAAATTTGAGGTACCCCCATGAGTTTCCTCTAATGTGTGCCAAATCTCGTATGCGGTGGCACATTGCGAGATTCGGTTGAATTCCTCCGAGCTCAACATGCAATACAACGCATTCATTGTCTTTGTGTTGAGAGAAAGCTCCTGAATTTGCTACTGTGAGTATCCTCCCTCGGATCTCTCCGGGATGTCGAATGGGATCTCACACCTAGCCTAAATGGTGAAATCATTAGCTTGAAGCCAAGTCTTCATTCGGAGCTTCCAATAAGGTTAGTTGCTCCCACCAAAAAATTGTGGACAAGTAGTAGATTGCCCCTCGAATGTTCTCATCGCAGTGATGCATCCCTCCATGATCTCTTGCCGATGTGTGATGTCGATATGCAAGACCTACACTAATACCAAATGAAATTACACCAGAGGGGAGGTGAGATTTGCGTGATAAATAAATAAAGCAGAAATAATGTAACCAATGTCGTAAATAAAATAATCACAGAAGTACACAAGAATTTTTTGGTGGAAACCCAAACCCGGGTAAAAATCATCACCTAAGCCTCTCGACTTAGGATTTCCTGATTGACCTAGTCGATCAAATCCACTAACGTACGACTTAAACAAGGGTAGTACAACCTCTTACAACCAAGCTACTTTGAACAAGGGTAGCATACATCAAACCCCTCCTTTTCACGAGGAGTATTTTGTCTCGCGAGAGAGATGGGAATTCGCAAGGCGAATACCCAACAAAGATAATACAACAATATCTTATAGAACCACAAAGTATGTAGGGAAAACTGGCTACAATAGGTAAAGAAGATTTCCCTTTGATGGAAGTGTGTTGGCTTAGCAACACAGGTGTGTGATCCACACAAAGCACGACGACGCTCTCATATGCAACGGGGAGAGTGGGTGCACAGCGAATATGGTGCTCTCTTATGTGGGCTAGAGGATCTTGTAGAGCAACAACACTTCTAGGTGATTCTTTTCTTCTCTTAAACATAATATGAGTGGAAGTAGTATTCTTGGGTGTGTGACAAAGCAAGGGTCATCCTATATTTATAGATTCCCTAAGAGGGTTTAGAAGCCTCTTCTAGACATTGGAAGGCTTTTATAGTAGTTGGGAATAATCCCAAGGAAAATTAGGTCAAAATTAGGGTTATTAATGATTCTGACAGGGCTATCAGACGTCTCTGTATATGGTCAGACGTCTGGGCCATCGTCTGATCTAGGGATTGGTCGTCTGATCTAGAAGGGTAGAAGATCTGGATCGGGTTAGATCAAGATGGACGCCTAAAGAAGTGTTTAAGGACATCTGGGAATCTAATCAGACGTCTAATACTAGAAGGATTTCCTTCCTGTTTTGTCAAGATCGAAACAAGGTTCTAGCGTTAAGTTGCACAAACGACAGATCGGACATCTAGAAATTGGTCTAGACATCTGGAAACACAAATCACTACGAGATTGGATTTCCCGAGGCTCAAATGGTTATAAGGTCTGATAAGAAGTAATTAGAGTCAGATCTTCACCTAAAATCTATTTATCAGACATTTGGGATGAACTACGAACGTCTGAAAGTGAATGTGAATCATTTTAAGGGATAATCCTCAACGATTAGATTTGTCAAGCCAACGATCCTCTAGTTGGATGTCTGGCAAGGTCATCAAACGTCTTAGAAGACGTCTGGACTAAGGGTTGGATGTCTGAAACTAGTAGACAGAGAGTCGATTTCCAACCTAAGTGGTTTGGACGACTGCTCTTTAACAAATGATCTAAGCAAAAAACAAAAAGACAAATACAAAGACAAAATACAAGAATAGAATGAACTTCTATCTTATTCTTCATCTCCATGCTTCTTCAAGCTCTCGCTCCAAGCGAAACTCCTCCTCCATCAAGCTCCTCCAATCCACCATGGACACAAGCTTCACACTTGAATCCATTTGTAATTATCCTGAAAATTTAAACTCAAAGCAAATGTTAAATAACAAGAATTTGTTATCATCAAAATTAGCAATTGTGATGCCCTTGCACCAACAATCAGTCCAACTAACAAATAAGTCCATCAGGAACTAAATTCACCTCATTTCTCTTTGGTCTACCCTTCTTCTTGGTTATTTCACCATGAACAACTTTCCTCTTGTTGTATTTCTGTCTTGGTCCTCCACTTGAAATACCACTAATGCACCAACATACCTCTCAATTCAACATGAAATAAATTACAATTGTTATGCTATGAATGATAAATGTTACCTATGCCCAGCAATGGTTGAATCAACATCAGTAGCAGTTGTTGCAGTTGATGTTGCCTGGGATGAGTGCTGTGATGGTGTTTGAGATGAGGGCTGACTTACTAGCTGAGATCTTGGCAGAGATACATTTGTTGACGGATTTAGCGGATCTTTATATGTGTTCACCTCCACACCTTGTACATTTTTGCTTTTACCTCATACTTTCATCCTTACTTTGAATTCTATTTTTCCTTGGCCTTCCTAGAGGACTTAAACAATTTGGAGCCATAACAATATATGGGAGGTGTACCTGCTAGCATTGTTCTTTACTAGGCAAGGGGGCAATTCCTTCTTCATAAGCCAACTTGTAGGCACTTATCCAGTAGTACTTGTTAACATAATTCTCCCATTTGAGGCCTTTGATGCTACCAATGGCTGCAGCAGCGTGTGTACATGGTAGACCATTGACTTGCCACTTCCTACAAGAATAATCCCTCTCATTTAGCCTTACTACAAATATCCCAAATGTGCATTCAACTTCCACGTTAGTGTCATTTGACCTCCTAACAATAACCCCTGTAATTCCCTTGATACTGTCTTGATATACTCTATGACAGTTGGAAGCAAAACACTTCTCCATTGGGCTACCTTCTTCCTTCGATCATCTGTCATAGTCATTATTTTCAGTCTAATTCAAATAATCAACTCACAAATGGGCAACTGTCTCCCATCAGAAATCCATGCATTAAATGACTCACTCAAGTTGTTTGTCAGATAATTGCAATTTGCAATAAAGCTGAAGGTATGCATACTCAACTTCTTTATGCAATCTAAATATTCAAAAGCCACACTATTGACCTTTTGAATCTCATTCATGTAATATACATGCTGCACCCCAAACTAACTGTTACAAATCTTCACCTAGAAATGACTTCTTGAAATTCTTGTAAAGGTGTCTCATGCAAGCCCTATGCTCAACTAATGGATATGTTGTTCTAATAGCTTCCTGCAAGCCCTTCTGACCATAAAATATAATTGTCAAACCATTTCCCTCAAAACCAATCCTTTCTTGCAAATAGCCCATGAACCATGTCCAAGATGCAATAGATTCATCTTCTACTGTTGCAAATGCCACTAGAAACAATCCATTGCTACCATTTAGAGCAGTGGCTGATAATAATGTTCCAAGGTACTTCCCTTTCAGATGGCAGCCATCTAGGCCTATAAATGGTATGCAACCTTTCAAAAATCCTGTTATGGATGACTTGAATGATACAAAGACCTTTAAGAATGCATCATTCGGGTCTATCATTGTAATGACCCATCACACTTTTAGCCTTTTAAGACGTCTGGAGTCTCAGCCAAATGTCTGTCAAGACGTCTAGACCAATTCCCGGACGTCTGAAAATGAAATTTTTGTATTGCACACTGCGCTCTGGGCGCGGGCAACGCGTAGAGCCCTCCTCTCCTCTCTCCCTTCCTTTTTCTTCCCCAAACCCTAAACCCCATGCCTTCTATATAAACCCCCCCTCCTATCTCCTCTCCACTCCACACACCAGCCACCACCACCTTCAGTGCTATGCGGGAGTGGCAAGAGGGGGCGAGCGAGGGAGAGCGATAGGGAGGAAGGAGGAGAGCACGGGAGGAGGAGGAGGCCGAGGTCGGAGGAGCTTCAATGGAAACCCTGCGGAGCTCGCACAGCTACCATGGGCATGTGCGGGAGGAGGAGAGAGCTCGGGGAGGCAGCCTCCCGGCCCTCTGCAGCGGTTGGAGCTACGGCAGCATGAGGTGGAGCGAGCGAAGAGAGCTGCGAGTTGCTCCTGATACTGGAAGCCTTCCAGTATCAGGCGTCTGGAGTGGAGTCCAAACGACTGATGGGGTACCTTGACGTCTGGAGCTAAGGCCAGACGTCTGAAAGCTCATTTATCGCAAGGTACGTATCTCCCTGCACCATGCATATCGCAGCGCAGGGGTATATGTCAGCTGACCAGGCCTGCAATGTCGTACACAGGTGCCGCTTTGGGAAGGAGCATAGAACGCTTTCCTAAGAGCTTTTGGACGTCTGATTACATCACCAGACGTCCGGAGGTGCGTCCAGAAGACCGAAGGCATTGTTTGACGTCTGGAACTGCCTTCAGATGATCGCAAAGAAGGTCTGGACGTTTGAGGATACCGTAGGTACTTAAAGTAAGACCTGACGCCCTTTAAGATGCCTGGGATTATTCCCAGACGTCTGATTTTGAACAGTAGGCACATTTTTGACCTGTTTGGGGTTCGATCAAGGTCTGTTTTATACAAATGAAATACCTGTACTTTCCTCGCGAGTTCCTCTATGTACTAGAGTCCTTTGTGCATTGTTCTGAACTCTCCTTTTGTGATGTATTCCCTGGTATAGGGTTTCAGCCTGCTGCGTGTTTGGGGCTCGCAGAGACGCCTGGGTCTACGATGCGAGCCCTCATTACTCCCGTGTTGCCTGGTAGAGTGGTTTAATTCTGTTAATAGTATTTAAATAAGAATATGCTTGTGGAAATAGCTGAATGGAATTCTTAGATGTGGCATGAACCCTAGGGTAGAGAAATGAATGAACCGTTTGTGTTGTATGATGTACTTGCATGCATGATTGAGATAAACTGCTAGCAATTGCCTGTGTTATAATTGTGAGTTGCCTGTTAGAATATAAGCTACCTATAATTAATGAACAATTACCTGTGAAATCACCAGTTGCATGTATCAAATTATGGAAACATGAGCTGCCTATATATGGATGATAGATAAATTTTAAATGGTGAAATCTGGATCGGAATAAATGAGGTGAACATGAGCATGAACCCTACGGGAAATTAGGAGTAGAACTCCTGTGGATAGATGGAAACCTGGAATGTAGACGGAAAGTGTGCTGGCCCTTGAGTACGTGGTACCAAGGAGCGCAACTGTCCCCTTTTTGTGTAGAGTGAAGCTAGACTCCCTTGGGTTGAGACCCGAGGTTAGGATTAGCCACTCTACATCGACTCCTATTGGCCCTTGTGTATGTGGTACCGAGGTGAGCTACTAGTATAGGGAGGGAGCTAGCCACCCCACAGGGCCTGGGGTTCAACTAGCCACCCTACACCGACTTGTTAGGCCCTCTGGGCAAATCGGGGCAGTCAGACGAGGGTGCGCGGACTGTGGAGGGGCGAGACCCCTGTTCTGAGAGGGCAAGGCCCTATACAATTCCGTGCTGTACTTTGGGTGTACCTGCTAACGGAAACGATTGATCACGTGTCAGTGCGGGCTAGCTACTCGTGCGCTTATCATGCGTGCCATAGTCACCGCTACGTCTTGATAGTGATCTCAGGGTAGTTGACTAAGTGTAGGACTACCATAGGGGACTTTCCTGGCCAAGAGAGCACCACGTGTACCTTCTACTCTATGGAAAAGACTGCAATCAAGATTATTCCCATGAGGAACATGCAAGATCGAGAATATCTGGATACATTGCGAAATGGGTGAAACGGAAATATATAAAACAGATAAATAGAAATGAGAATTAAACCTGTTGCTTTTACTGTTTGTACTTAGATAATATAGATACCACTGTACTCAGCATTCGCTAACTTTGTCTTTTCATAATACTGTTCAGGATCAGGAGTTGAGCAGCCTGAGCTTCCGGCTGTGAAGGGTGCTGGGCCCAGTCGAGCCCAGCCATAGTTTTTTAGCACTTCCTTTTCATTCCTTTACTGTTGTAGTAAGTAATGGACTTTTAGTTACTATTTGTCTCTACTATTTACTTCCGCTTTCCGTTGTTATTTTGTTGTGATGGTATGTACTAAAACAGCGGATTTACTTTCTTTTACTACTTTGTACATTTCTTCTACTTAGTTATATTGCGTATGTGAACATGGTTTACTTCCCTGCTTTTGGTTATTTCTTGTTGGACGACTGGGTCTTGGGCTTAGTCGAGGAGAGCCAATCTCGGGTCCTGTAGGGATCCAGGAATCGGGTCGTAACAATCACGTAATGTATGACTCTCCCAAGATTTCTTTTCTTTAATTTATACACTAAACTTTGTAAACTCTCATATGAAAGCTCTACTCTCCCAAAAATTTGCTCCAATGCCTCAATTTTCCCCCTATAAACTCTCTTGTACTGGGCAGATACAAAAATCCTCAATTTTTTCGAAGATCTCTTTTATAGACATTGTGGGCCTCTCTCTAAGCCATCTACCAACTAAGCTTGCAATCCAGTGCTAAGAAGCCAACTGATTACTAGCCATTGTCAGAGAGGGACATATGTGTTGAGAACAAAGTGTTCTCAACATAAACCTGTTATCATTCAATCTTGAAGCATGAATACTCCACTTGCATTCTAGGTTAAAACATCTAGCAGTGACCCTTTTTTGATCACTCTTCAAGTACTTCAACTTGAACCCTCCCTTAATGGAATGTGTGGCTAAAGAATGCCTAAAGGCCCCAACATCATTAAAGACCTTTCCAACGTACATGTCAATATTTTCATCCTCTTCAAAATCCCCACCATTAGAATCAGAAACATCATCAGCAACTGAATCAATACCATCATCTGTGATGTCATCTATGTCAGAATCAAAATCGGAGACATCTTCAGATTCATCATCCACAGCAACATAGTCATTGTCTTCAGACTCATCTATTACATATTCTATTACACTATCAATTGGAAATGATGTAGGCTTCTCTTCTACTCCTTGTGCATGTTCTTCTCTATTATATTGTTTTTCCCCTTCTACTCATGACATTGGTTCTCACAACAACCTCAACATCTTCCCCCAATCCATCTTTCCCCACTCCATCTTTCCCTACTCCATCTTCCCCCACCCCATCTTTCCCTACGCCCTCATTCCCTACTCCATCTTCCCACAGTCCATCTTCCTCTAGTCCCTCCTTCCCTACTCCATCTTCCCCTACCACATCTTTCCTTGCTCCCTCCTTCCCTGTTATGATCTGATTCCCAGATCCCTACAAGACTCGAGACCGGCTCGTCTCGACTAATCCCAAGACCCAGTCGTTCAGCAAGAAATAACCAAAAGCAGGAAAGTAAACAACATTCATATATGCAATATAACTAAGCAGAAGAAACGTAACAAGCAGTAAAGAAAAGTAAATCTGCTATTTCATTACATGCCACCACAACAACAAAACAATGGAAAGCGGAAGTAAATAGTAGAGTCAAACAGTACTAATAGTCCAATACTTACTACAACAGTAAAGGAACGAAAAGGAAGTGTTGAAAAACTACAGCTGGGCTCGACTGGGCCCAGCACCCTCCGCAGCCGGAAGCTCGGGCTGCTCAACTCCTGATCCTGAATAGTATTATGAAAAGATAGAGTCAGCGAACGCTGAGTAGAGTGATATCTACATTATCTAAAAATAGTAAAAGCAACAGGTTTAATTCTCTTTTCCATTTATCTATTTTATGTGTATTTCCTTTTCACCCATTTTTCTCAAACATCCAAATATTCTTGATCTTCCTTGTTCCTCATGGGAAGGATCTTGATTGTAGTCTTTTCCGTAGAGTAGAAGGTACATGTGGTACTCTCCTGGCTGGAAGAGTCCCCATGGTAGTCCTACACCTAGTCAACCACCCCGAGTCACTATCAAGACGTAGCGATGACTACGGCACGCGTGAACACGGTTAGCTACCCCGCACTGACACGCGATCAGTCATTTCCGCTAGCGGGTACACCTAAAGTACAGCACGGAACAGTATAGGGCATTGCCCTCTCAGAATAGGGGTCTCACCCCTCCACCGTCCACGCACCCTCGTCTGACTTCCCTGGTTTGCCCAGAGGGCCTAACAAGTCAGTGTAAGGTGGCTAGCTGAACCTCGAGCCCGTGGGGTGGCTAGCTCTCTCCCTACACTAGTAGCTCACCTCGATACCGTGTACACGAGGGCCAATAGGAGTCGGTGTAGAGTGGCCAATCCTAACCCCAGGTCTCAACCCAAGGGAGGCTAGCTCCGCTCTACACAGAAAGGGGACAGTTGCTCTCTGTTACGACTCGGTTCCCGAATCCCTACAGGACACGAGACCGGACCGACTCGACTAATCCCAAGACCCAGTCGTCCAATGAGAAAGTAACCAAAAAGTAGGAAAATAAATCACATTCACTATGCTAAGCAACTAACAGTAACAAAAGTACAGTAGTAAAGAAGTAAAAACTACCACAGTACACACCACCACAACAGTAGAAAAGTAACCAGATACAAGAATATAAAGTATAGAACATAAGGGTACAAAACGTAGAGATACAAAAGTCTACTCACTACAGTAGAAAAGAGTACAACAAGAAGCTACAACTACTGGGCTCAACTGGGCCCAGCACCCTCTGCAGCCGTAGGCTCTGGCTGCTCAACACCTGGACCTGAAAAGGGGTTATGAGTACAAAACATCAGCGAATGCTAAGTAGAGTGGCAACCAACTAATTAAAGCAGTAAAGGTGGACAGGTACATGTTGTTTTTCAATTACTTTCTTTAACTAATTATTCTTTTTCACCACTCGGCTTATTTATCAGGTCTCTTTCTTGATCTCGAATGTTCCTCGTGGGAACGATCTTGATTGCAGTTTTTTCTGAAGAGTAGAAGGCACATGTGGTTCTCTCCTGGCTGGGAGAGTCCCCCGTGGTGATCCTACACCCAGTCAACCACCCCAAGGTCATGGACAGACGTAACGGTGACCATAGCACACGCGATAAACTCACAGGTAGCTACCCCCACTGACACACGGTCAGTCGTTTCCGTTAGCGGGTACGCCCAAAGCATAGCATGGAACCAGTATAGGTTTTAGCCCTCTCAGTAACAGGGGTCTAGCCCCTAAGAACCAAACAAGGGTCTCGCCCCTCCACAGTCTGCGCACCCTCGCCTGACTACCCTGGTTTGCCTAGTGGGCCTAACAAGTCGGTGTAGGGTGGCAAGATGAACCCCGGGCCTTGTGGGGTGTCAAGCTCTCTCCCTACACTAGTAGCTCTCCCCGGTACTGTGTACGCGAGGGCCAAGAATTCAATACAGAGTGGCCAATCCTAACGCCGGGTCCCGACCCAAGGGCGGCTAGCTCCGCTCTGCACTAAATAGGGGGACAGTCGCTCTCCTTGGTACTCCATTGTTCACGGGCGTTTTATGCGGATTTAAAGCGTATTATGTTGTAGTATAACCGACAAAACGTTCGAACAAATACAAAGTTTTTATTACTCGAAGACCGGAGTATCCGAGGTCGAACACAGGGAGCAAATGGAACTTACCACTAAATCAAAATGTAATTGAACACTCTAATTTACTCAAAATATCAATTCAGGTATGAATGTATGCGATTAAAAGGAGTTAGGGCAAAAAAATATGAAATTGGACGTCTGATCTTGTGATCAGACGTCTTAAAAGCATTTCTCCTTTTCTTCTTGATTATTCTTCTTCTTCTTCTGCTGCAGTCTTTGCTCTTTCTTTTCTTCTTCTGATCTCTGCAAAGTCTTCACTTGGCTTCTCTGTGCCTTTGCTTCTGGCTTGCTCTTTTCTTTCTTCTTCTGCGAAGGCTTCTTTCTTTTCTTCTTCTTCTCTGCCTTGTTTCTTCCTCTTCTATTCTTCTCTGCCGTTCCTTCTTCTTTCTTTCTTTTCCTTCTCGCGGCCAAGTCCTTCTCCTGCGATCAACTTGCCTGCACAGGAGCAAAACCTAACCCTTCTCCCTCTACCCGCGCGTCTCTCTCTCTCAAGCAATTCACTCAAACCGCTCTACCAGAGCCACAGTCTTAATCGGGTCGAATCGTACCCGGGACCAGGCGCACCTGCAGGTGTGTGATGCGCGAGGAGTGCGTAGATCTAGGTCGGGTCGGATCCGCCAGGTCCGCGTGGTCAGGCCGCGGACGAGGCGGGTGGGGTCAGTGAGGGACCTCACCCCTGTGCTTACTGAGGCGATAAGAGTAAAACACAAAAACAACTTATATGGTACCTGAGGGTTGCAATCCCACGATGTGGGACTATCTGGTCTCGCCTTCACGCGCGCCTGCAGAAGCCTCGTCGTGCGATTGCCCCGCAGCTGCTGGCTCTGCTAGCGCTCCTTGGCTGGACTCGTTCACCTCGCGACACTCGCGCTAGTATGCAGCACCTGTAGCCTGGAAGACCGGGTGCCTGGAGCTTCGTGGGAGCTTCATCAGAGGTCGTCCATGGCGGCAGCGGCTCGAACCCTGTCATACACAAAACGCGCCTCTCGGCCAAATCAGAATAGCTAGAGACCTTCGCCGTGGCACGGCGAAGGCGGTGGGCAGTGCTGCAGGCCGCAGGTCGGCCTAGGCGTGCGTGCCGAGGTCAACCTGTGGCCGGAGATGGTGGGTTGGTCGGGGGGTGATTGTGGAGGGCTGGAGTGGTAGTGGTAGGGTGGAGTGTGTTCCTGGAGGTGAGGCGGAGCTTTCGAGGTGGTTGGCGAGCCGTGTGGAGGGCTGGAGTGGTGTGGGCGGCTCGCCGGAGTGCGGTCGGAGGCGAAGACGATGGAGGTGGTTAGCGTCTGTCGAGGGTCGATCAAGGGAGATAACAGGGGGAAAAGAGAGAGAAGAGGATGGAGAGGAGTTCTAACCTAACTGTAAGGACGAAAGGGGACGAAGGGCGAACAGCAGTACCTGCTGTCGCCGGAGAAGATGACGCCCAGTGGGGGAGGACGACGGCGACGACGGGGCTGAGGCGGCGTGCGCTGGTACTGCGCGAAGCGGAGGAAGGTCAGGAAGTTAACTCTGCCACTGGTTTTGTGGCAGAGCGAAGAGGGAGGGGAGGGGGCCTCGCCGGAGCCTGCTGGGAGTTTGGCCGGGCAGGAGGAGAGGAATTGGGGGTGGAACCTCGGCCAAACCAAGCTCAGCCTCTTCGGCCGGAGTTGTGGGTTCTTATATAGGCGCTGGACTTGGTGTGCAGGGCGTGAAGGGCACGTAATTGCCTGAGGTTGGTCGCCGGAGATGGAAAGGAGTTAGGATACCCAAATCTCTCGTGCGTTCGCACGAGAGATTGGGTTCACACCAGGGATTGATATCGGTCTTAAATGGAAGGCAATTCTTCAGAGAATTCTCCTTCCATTTCTGGGAGGGAATCTCTGAGGGATTAGAGAGCAATCCCTCTCCGAACCTCGCCGGAGCTCGGTTCTGCCCTAGCAATGGAGGCAGGACCGGTTTGCAAAGGAGGCGAAGAACCTAGGGGGTTCTCTGCAACGGTATTCAAAAGATAGGGACCAATTTGTGATTTGGGTGTACTAAATTGCAAACTAGGTCAAGATGACCTCTCCTTAGGTCCAAATTTTGGTATAAACCTAATTTGGACCTAAGGAATCCAATGGAGAAGTTATATTTCAGGTTTGACCTCGTTTGACTGGATATTTTACGTAAAAACCCAAATTAGGTTAATTGAAGAGCTAGGACCCTAATCTAGGTCAAACTAGGTTCCAAAGGCCAAATTAAGTGTTCTAAACCCTAGAGTATGTTTTTCCATGATTTGTAGAGGGTTTACTTGCTTTTTGTTCTGACCGGAACCTTGTTAATTTAAGCGGGTCTGTTTTAGGGTTACCAAGTGTCTTTTAGTTCTTAGATTGCACATGAACCCATTTCTGATTGACTCAACCCACTTTTTATCTCATTTAGACCATTTGACCTATGTTTTACCTCTGAGAAATCCCGTTTATCTACTGCAATGGTAAAATTGCAGTTTTAACCTTTATTTCATGTTTTCTTCTCAGAGCACTTGTTCCTTCAGTTAGGCCTTCTTCTAGGTTATGTAGGAGCTTTTATCTTCTTTATTGGGTCAAAATGAGCTAGTTATGGCTCATGATGAGGCTCTCATCATCCATACTCAAGGGCCAGCTCACTTCTCCACTCACATTTCCAGATCCATTCCATTTATTTCCAGGATCTCTACTCCTAATTCCCTGTAGAGTTCATGCTCATATTTCTCAGGCCAAGCCATACCAGGTTTCATTATTTCTATTTCCATCCTCAGGTTATACATATGCAACTCATATTGCTATCATTTACATTTCCATACATGGGTTATACACAGGTAGCTCGTCTTTCCATCATTCACGTTACCATTCTCAATTTATATACATGCAACTCGCATTATGTTATTTAACGTATACAACAGCAATTTACATGCAACAAGTTGCTAGCACAAGTACTTTACATTTCACAGGCAGCTGTTATTTATTTATAGGCAATTGTTATCATTCTATCTATTCATTCAAGACTGCAATACAATCATCCATTATAGACAATTCAAGTGTTTCTCATCCTAGGATTCATGCCATATCCTAGGTTCTAATCATTCATTACACGCATGCATTTAGGTTTTAATTAAATTAAGGGGAAGCCACTCTACCAGTAAACCCAGGAGTAGTGGGGGCTTGAACGGCAGGCTCACGTGCCTCAGCAAGCCCCGAACCCGCAACGGAACGAGGTCCTATCACAAGGATCAATCACAAGGGAATATTCATAATAGTATAGAAAGTCTTCTAACAAGTAGAGGAAAACATACGGAAAACATCAGTATCTTATTTGCGGAAAATAGACCTCAAACGGATCCTAAACGGATCAAAAACAGTGTTTCTGACTCAAATCAGACGTCTAGAACAACTTCCAGATGTCTTAAAAGTGCCGAGTGCCATACCTCAAGTCCTACGTCAATCCTCAGATGTCTAGGAACTCTGCTGGATCGTCTGGACCCAGTTCCATACGTTCGACCACCTCTTCGGATGTCTGGAAGCGCTTCCCGTCATCTGGTACGTCGCCTAGATGTCTGAAATGCGTGGGAGGGCATGTCCCATGCCGTCTCGAAGTGAATCCTACACACAGAATCGAATTTCTCAAATCGGCATGCAAAAACGAGGTGTCAGTGGAGCGGCCTGCATGGCCGTATCCGCAAAGAGACGAACCTTCGCGAGACTTCCTCCTCAGACGTCTGGAACCTCCTCCAGACGTCGACTACGTCGTTTGGACGTCACTCCAGACGTCTGATTCTGGGAAAAATCCAAAACCAGAACCTACTTCCGCCCTCTCACACCGCACGTGGCCGCGCCGTGTCCTCTCACCTGTATCTCCGGCTGAAGCAATGTTGGGGAGGACCTCCCCGACGCACTCCTCTGTCTCGCGCGCACGTTGCTCCGGTCGTGTGCTCATCAGTGAGCTCCCACACGAGCTCGCAAGCTCAACTCCTCCGCTCCCTCTCACGCTACTCCTCTCCTTCTTATGCCACTCCTACGCTCTCGCTTGCTCTGTCGCTCTTACTGGAGGGAACGAGGAAGGTAGCTGCGAAGTGGGGGAAACGAAGGTGGAGGAGGGGTATATATAAGGTGGGTGTTAGGGTATTGCACTGAACGGAAGAAAGAAAGAAGGAGGAAAACAAGGGGGTACTGTCTGGCGCAGCACGTGAGCAAACGCGAGTTCGTACCCAAGATTTTTTATTTTTAGATGTCTTGGAATAATTCCAGACATCTTACCAGATGTCTGACCCTCAGTCCAGACGTCTTAAAAGGCTTACACAGCACGGATCTTAACATCATAACAAACTTAAAGAAAGTTTCATCCCCGAAACTTGAGCTAGCTAGGGTGCGGAAAAAGAACAACATACGCATAACAAACTTAAAGAGGACCGAAGCTAGTTCGAAAAGATGTACCTTCAAAAAGCTCCGGGTACCGCTCTCGCATCGCCGCGTCAGGCTCCCAGGTAGCCTCCTCGTACCTCTGGCTCCTCCACAAAACCTTCACCAGGGGTACCTACTTCCGTCTCAAATTCCGAATGGCACTGTCTAGTATCTGCACTGGTCGCTCAGGGTAGGTCAGGTCATCACCCACCTCGACACTCTCGTGGCTCAGAACTTGACTGGAATCGGCGACATACCTCCTGAGGTTGGACATGTGGAACACGTTGTGCACACCAGAAAGCTGGGGGAAAAGGGCAAGCCTGTAAGCAACGGGTCCAACTCGCTCCAGGACCTCAAAGGGCCCCACAAACCTCGGCGTGAGCTTCCCTTTCACCCCAAAATGTTGCAGGCCCTTCATGGGCGAAACGCAAAAGAAGACATGATCCCCAACCTCAAACTGCACCTCTCTGCGCTTCCGATCGGCAAAGCTCTTTTGTCTGCTCCTGACAGTGCGAAGCCATCTATGAATCTGCTCAACTACCTCCTGACTCTGTCGGATCAGCCTGGAGCCAACCTCCCACTTGGTCCCCACCTCAACCCAACTCAAGGGTGTAGTACACCTCCATCCGTATAGAGCCTCGTAAGGTGCCATGCCGATACTCGAATGATAGCTATTATTATATGCAAACTCTGCCAGGGGCAAGTGCTCCTCCCAAGAGCCCCTCCAGTCCAGTACACAGGCATGCAAAAGGACCTCAAGCGTCTGTATTGTGCGCTCTGACTGTCCATTCGTCTGGGGGTGGTATGCCGTGCTAAACCTCAACCGTATCCTCAAAGCCGGCTGAAACTCAGCCCAAAATTAGGACATAAAATGGGTATCTCGGTTGGATACAATCTCACGTGGAACTCCGTGCAAACATACGATGTCACGAATATATTTCTCTACCAACTGAGCTGGTCCCAAGGTGACTCGGATCGGCAAGAAACGTGCCGTCTTCGTCAATCTGTCTACAATCACCCAAACTGCGTCATGTCCTCGCTAGGTAATGGGCAAGCCCACCACCAAGTCTATGGTGATGCTCTCCCACTTCCACTCTGGCACTGAAAGTGGCTGCAACGGCCCTGCAGGCCTCTAATGCTTAACCTTCACCTGCTGGCACACCAAACACTTCTACACGAATTCACCTACATCCCTCTTCATTCCCCTCCACCAAAAGTCACGTCTCAGATCATGACACATCTTTGTGTTCCTGGGATGTTTGGTGAACCTGGAACCATGTTCCTCAATCAGGAGCTCTCTCAACAACTCCTCGTCCCTAGGAACGCACAAATGTCCCCTCATACGTAGCACCTCGTCAGTAAAGAAGTCTCCAGGGTCCCCTGACAATACTCTGTCACGCAACGCCTGCAGGTATGGGTCTGTCATCTGTCCTGTAATGATGCGGTCTATCAGCTCTGGTCTCGTCTATCGTGTCACTGTCACTGACCCGCAATGCCCCTGTAACTCAAGGGGTCGCCAACTGCCCAACTCCTCCATGAGTCTCCAACCTGTGCTTGTAAACTGGCAAAGTGGGTGGGTGCCTTCCGACTTAAGGCGTCAGCCACCACGTTGGCCTTCCCGGGATGGTAGGAGATGCTGCAGTCATAGTCCTTCAGGAGCTCCAACCAACATCTCTATCTCATGTTGAGCTCCTTCTGATCAAACAAGTACCTGAGGATCTTATGGTCCATGAATATCTCAAAGGTCTCACCGTACAAGTAGTGCCTCCATGTCTTCAGCGCAAAGACGATAGCTACCAACTCTAAGTCGTGGGTAGGGTAGCTATGCTCATGGGGCTTCAGTTGCCACAAAGTGTAAGCGACAACGTGACCCCACTGCATGAGCACACCCCCTAACCCTTGCAAAGAGGCGTCCACGTACACAACGAACCCTCCACTACTGTCTGGAATGGTAAGCACAGGAGCCAAAGTCAGCCTCTCCTTCAACTCCTGAAAACACGCCTCACAAGCATCTGTCCAAGAAAAGGGCACATCCTTCCAGGTCAACTGTGTCATAGGACGTGCAATCTGCGAGAAACCCCAGATAAACCGCCGATAGTAGCCTGCCAATCCCAAGAAACTGCAGATCTCTGTCACTGTACATGGATTCTCCCACATGAGCACTGCCTCAACCTTGGCTGGATCCACGACCAAGTCATCCCCTGAAATCACATGACCTAGAAAGCTCACCTGCCTCAACCAGAACTCGCACTTCCTGTATTTGGCATACAGCCTACATCGTCTCAACATGTCCAGAACCATCCGCAAGTGTTGTCCGTGCTGCGCCTGATCCCATGAGTAGATGAGCACATCATCAAAAAACACCACTGATGAGAACCTCATCATGAGCCATAACTAGCTCATTTTGACCTAATACAAAGGATAAAAGCTCCTACATAACTCAAGGAAAGGCTTAACTCAGAGAATTCTGAGTTTAAGAAGAAAACAGAAACTAAGGGGTAAAAATGCAATTTTACCAGCACAATCTGCAAGCAGGGTAGTTCAGGGTCCAAACATAGGTCAAACAAACCTAATAAGAAGGGAAGTGGGATGATCTGATCTGATAAGGGCTACAGCAACTCCAAGGAATTAAATGACAATCTGTAACCCTAAAACAAACCCACTTCAATTTACAAGGTTTGAGGCAAATAAAAAATCGACTAAACCTTCTACAATTCGTAGAAAAATAATCTCTAGGGTTTAGAACCTTAAATTTGGCCTTAGGAACCCATTTTGACCTACATTGAGAACAATGCCCAATTAATGACTTAATTTGGGTTTTTACGTAAATTAACCGGTCAAACAAGGTCTGATCTAGAAATAAAATTCACCATTATAATCCTTAGGCCCCATTTGTTCATGCATAAAAACTTGAGCCTAAGAAGCGACCTTCTTGACCGACTTTGCATTTTGGTCCTCATTCATTACTTTTTGACCCTCAACTTTTGAAACCCTCACATTTTGGCCCCTAACTCTTCTTCGTTCTTTGCATTTGGGTCCTCCCTGCAAAACCCTGAGCAGCGCCATGCTCCGGCGACCTTGCGCGAGGCATGGCGCCACGCAGGGTGAGGGGGACCCCCTGCCAAGTCAACCAGGGGTTCCCTACGACGTCAGCCGTTGCAGGAACACCCCCTGATCGCTGCAATCGCCCATACCGCCCGTGCGAACGCACGGACGGTATGGGTCTCCATCTCCGGTGTCCACCGACGAGGGAGGCACGTCGTCTCCCTCCGCCCTCCTCTCTGTTTCTACCTCTATAAAAACCCCCGACGCTCTGCCGCTCTCAGCAGCTCGGTTCTGACGGAGAAATCCCCCCCCCTTTCCTCTCTTCCCACTCCGACAGAGGCCCCCTTGCTCCGGCGGTTCCTCCTCCTCCTCCTCGTCGCTCTGCCGCACTACCAGCAGCAAGGCTGCCTTCACCTCCTCTTCCCGCGTCGCGCCGTACCCAACGCGCGCTCTCCCGCTATCTCCTCGCCGCTGCCTTCTCTCTCTGGGCACCTTCTTCTCCGGCGACAGTCGATACGACTGTCGCCCTGCTCCGGCCCCCCCTCGTCCCTCCGAGTAGGTACAATCTTTCCTCTTCCTCTCCTCTTTCTTTTCCTTACTATAATTTGCATAACCACCCCTCGACCGCACCTAATCGCCCTCCCCTTCCCCATCTCCGACCAAACTCCGACGACTCGCTCCCGTCATTCCACCACCCCACACGACTCGCCGACCCTCACAGAACCTCCGCCTCCTCACCCTGATCAACTTCCGCCCTACCATTTCCCGCCACTCGCCACCTGCAGACCCCCTGAACAAACCCATTTCCCGCGCTACAGTTTGACCTAGGGAAGCCCCTACGCTCCGCCCCACGGCTTGCCAGACCCCACACCGCCTTCGCCGTACCACGGCGAAGGTTCTCTGCTTGTCTGATTAGGCCGAGAGGCCGTTCTTCTGTGGACAGGTTGCTCGCCCTCCGTCGCCATTGCTGAGCCGGTGAAGCTCTTTCTCACCTGCAGCTGCAGGCACGCTTCACCTAGGTTCGACTCGCCAGGACGCGCGGTTCGCAGCCACGCAGTCGCCCAGGCCTGTGCAGTTGGGGATAAAGCCCTGCAGCTGCTGCATCTGCCTGCACCTCCCTCAGCGGCGAATGCCCAATTGGGGTGGGACATTTAGTCCCACCTCGGAACTTTTGAGAGGTCCACACCCACATAAAGGCAAAAAGTGCCTTAGGCTCTTTGCCTCCTGAGCACGGGGTGAGGTCCCTCTCACCCGCTCGAGCCGGCCTCGTCCGTGACCACGCCCTGCGGACCTAGCCCGACCAGTTTACCCGTCCTGCACTCCTCGCCCACCACCGCACACCAGTGGGCCTAGATCCGGGCGCGACCCGCATACCCGACTACCCGGCAGCTCTGGGAGAGCTATCCTATGAGTGGATTCTGAGAGAGAGAGACGCAGGGGAGGGTAGAGTAGGTTTTTCCCTCTGATCGAACTTTGAGTGTGCAGGCACAGGTAAAGAAGAGAAGGCAGGAAGAAGAAGGACTGCGAGAAGAAGAAGAAGAAGAAAGCCACGGAGGAAAGAACAAGAAAAGACGCACTGTAGCAGCAGCTACTTAAGTCGTCTGATTGAAAAATCAGACGACGCTCTGAAGGCAAAGAAGAAGGAGAAGAAAAGAAGAATAGGACCGCAAGGGAGAAGAAAAAGAAAGAGACGGACAGAAAGAAGAACGAGAAGAAAAAGAAAGAGACGGACAGAAAGAAGAACAAGAAGAAAAAGAAAGAGAAGAAGAAGAACAGAAGAGAAGGCAAGTTGAAAACAAGAAGAGAAGAATAGAGCAAGAATAAGAAGAAGGAAGAAAACTGAAGACTCAAAGAGAAGAGAAAAGAAGACAGACGAGAAAGAAGAGAAGAAGAAGAAGCCAACAAGACAAATCTCTCTCTCTCTCTCTTTATTTTTTTTGTAATAGAAACTTCGTACCTCTAGAATACAACTTGCTCCCTGAGTTCGACCTCGGGAGAACTTTCATTTCCGAGTAAAAATTGTAATAATGGCAATGACTATCTGTACTACAACGTAATTTCTATAACAAAACAACAAAACCTAGTCACAACGCCGTTATCACTTGGCGCCGTTGCCGAGGAGCAACGGCTATTCTAGAAGCTTTGAATTTCTTTTAAGAGATTGCTAATCTTTTTCTCTCTCTTTTGTGTATGTACAGAAACAAAAAGACGCAGCCGCACCACAGCCACTCCAAGGACAGGTAACTTCCTATTAAACCCTAAAATTTTAATGAAAAAGAAAAGAAATAGGCATAACCTATCTTTATACATAGTATTAGCTGCGTATTCTCAGAAACTATTATTCCTGCACACAGTTTTAAAGGTGATTAGGGGCTAACACATCCTTTCCTGAGCCCTAATTACCCAAACAAAGAGTTAAATGGACCAAGTAGAGCCAACATAAGGTCAAAAGCTAGGGTTTTTAGAGACACACCTTCTATTAACAAAGAAAAGATCTTCCCAAAAAGAGGTGTACCTAAACCTTGTTTGAAAAAAATCTACACAAGAGAAACCCTAAGCAAATGGCTCTCTAAACATTTGAACGCTAAAAAGAAAGGACCCAAAAGCTCTCAAAAGAACAAGAGGTGAAGTCGACCCCTTGGGTCAACCAACCTTAGAATTGGGCCACTTTGTTCACAAAAACACCTAAGAGTTCAAGTGAAACCTTAAGCACCCTGATCTTAAACTAAAATTGGTAGACTTAAGAGGTCAAGATCCCCATTCTAGTCTACCTGGAACCGCAGTGACAAGAGAGGTCGGGTGGGGGAAACCCTGTAACCCGTGGGGACGCTCTACCGTGTAGGGGTCTTTGCGGGACTCACCCTCTCTAGCTGCCTAGGTAATTCTCAGGTGGACGATCTTTCTGATCAAGGGGTCCATCTGCCCCGCACCTCTATAGTCACCCAACACATTTTTGGGTGTCTTGATTAGGTCCAGCACCTTCTGAACTCATCTCTTCCAGCAATGCATGTACGGTAGGAGGTCCTTAAGACCACCCTTAAGACCTCCTTTAGAAATTCACTCTCGTCAAGGCCAAGCCTCGACGCCCGTGCTTGTACAGCAACCCCCTCACATTATTCTCTCTTCTGATTCAGAACCAAGTTCTTCTTCTTCCCCCATCATGGCTCAGCCAGTTGAGGAAGAAAACAATCTGGAGCATCAGCTCCAGCGACTCAATGACCTCTTCCAAAACTTCATGCACCCACCGCAGCGTCCTATGATGCGGGACCACTACAATCCTGCTGCGGTGCCAATTGAGCCTCGGGTTAGAATCTCGACTGGAGGACCTGATTCCGAATTGAAGCCCAACATGATTCATGCTATACCTAAATTCCATGGGCTTAATTCCGAAGATCCCTTCCAGAATATCAAACAACTAAAACATCTGGCCCAAACTTTTGGGTCAGATGTGCAAAATCGGGATATTCTTCTCATGAAGATGTTCTCCTTTTCTCTTATGGACAAGGCCGCCCATTGGTATCAGACTCAGATCCGGCCGATCAACACTTGGGAAGAACTTCAATCCGAGTTTTTGAAAAAGTTCTTTCCCGTTGGTCGGACCAATGCCTTGCGCCATCAGATTACTCACTTCACTCAGCAATCAGGGGAACCTCTCCATGAGGCATGGGATCGTTTTCAGGATCTCATGAGAAAGTGCCCCCATCACGGAGTTCCTAAATGGGAACAGGTCCAATCTTTTTACCAGGGACTCCGTGAGGATATCCGTCTTTTCGTCAATGCAACCTGCAGAGGAAATATCATGGGTCAACATGAGGACACCGTGTGGGAGATTCTTGAAAACATGTGCGAGAACTCCATCAACAATGACTCCATGGGATTATTCGACAGGTCGAATACCCGCGCATCGACGAATCTTAGGGGAGCACATGAGACGCAGGGCCTGTCCGCATCAGTCGACCTGGAATTAATGGCCAGTCGATTGGACAAGGTCTCGATTATTGAAAAGAAGGTGGATGAACTGACTCAGCACCTGCAGCGAGACACCTCTACACATAACCCCTTTGCACAGCCTCCTTCCACAAGGGAAACTGTGCAAAATATTCTCCATCAATCTTCTCCTAGGATGGATCCATATCCACCATCTGATTCTCTAACCAGAGGTCCATCCGATCCTCTCTATACCAACCCGGGGAATTCCATTCCCTCTTTCTCTGACTCTCTGGAGGTTCCTCAGACCTGCGAGGACCTCAACGCCATCCAGAACAACCCGTTCTCCAACACCTATAACCCTGGATGGCGAAACCATCCCAACTTTCAGTGGGCAGGAAATTCCCAAACCTAAACACCACTCTTTCAACACCGCCCACAACCCCCTCGTCCTTACCAGCCGCCTCAGTCTCGGCCCAACCCTACTTATCCATCAGGGCCAAATCAGGATCCAATGTCCCTAATCCTTCAAACTCTGGCTGACATTCAAAGAACGAATGCGGCTATTCAAAAGCAACACAAGGACGAGATTACAGAGGTCCGAAACCAATTGGCCGAGTTGGCAAATTCTCGCCAGCCAGGCACACTTCCTTCCCAACCTCTTCCTAATCTAAATAACGTGCCAACCCAGCGACACGTTATGAACCCAAACCCGGGCCATGCCCATATGATTTATCAGGCCCCCTCTGTTCCTTCACCAGACGGGATAGAGGCCTCCACCTCTTTTGCAGGTTACCAGCAGCAACCCATCTTACCCAATCCCAACCAAAACCAGGCAGGACCTAATTCCGTAACAACCCGTAGTGGTAAGGAAACCCAAGACCCACCTCATCCAAACCACTCCAAGCCTGGTAGTGATCTTGAGCCTAGGACAATAATCCAGGACATTCCCACCCCTATCCCAGATCCAAAACCTGGACCTATCCTAGAAGAACAAACCAAGATCCCGTTTCCCGTGGCCTTGACCAAGGGAAAGAAGACCACCAAGCTCATGGCACCTGAGGAGGACCTAGTCAAGCTCTTTGAGCAGGTCCACATAAACATCCCCTTGATGGATGCAATCCACCACGTACCGACTTACGCACGATTCTTAAAGAATGTGTGTACACCCCAGCGTAAGCTGCGAACCAAGAGCGGGAGTCCAATTGTTCTGTCAGAGCAAGCCAGCTCTGTAATCCTAAGCAGACTCCCACCCAAGGCTAAAGACCCTGGTACTCCCCTGATTTCCTGCAAGATAGGTGATACCCAATTTGATAGAGCTTTGCTAGACTTGGGCACATCCATAAATCTGATACCCACATCCTTACTTGACCATCTAGAAGAACCTGAGTTAAAATCAACCGAGGTAACATTACAATTAGCAGATTGATCTATAAAGTCACCGAAAGGGATTCTCGAGGATGTTATTGTGAGAGTGCGGGATTTCTATTTTCCTGTAGACTTTATAGTCTTAGACATGGATGCACCTGAAAATCCTAGGGATACACCAATCATTTTAGGGAGACCTTTCTTGGCTACTGCGAGAGCCAACATTAGCTGTGAGGAGGGCCAAATAGAGCTCAAATTTGGGAATCAAACTCTGAAAATTGATATATTTAAGACCCAACAAGGAATCAATTGCGGTGTCATTGAACAAGTTTGTGACGTTAGGGCTTTGGTTGATGAAACACACCTCCAGAATGGCCTGATTATACCTCATCAACCGCAGAAAGATCTTGACCCGCAAACTAAGGACTCGAATCCAGATATAAACAACCCAGTAACTCCCACCCTTGAACCTCACATCTATACTGAACCACCCGCTGCTGCTGATAACCCCACCCTCGAACTGAAGCCACTTCTTGCTCACTTGAAATACATCCTTTTGGGTTCTAATCAGACCCTTCCTGTGATTATCAATTCCAACCTCAATCCTGAACAGGAATCCCGTCTGATTGCTGTCCTCCAGTAACATCGCAGAGCCATCGGGTGGACTCTCGATGATTTGACTGGAATAAGTCCCTCTTATTGTACTCATCATATCTATTCAGAAGAGGGCGCACGACCTTCTCGTGAAATGCAGAGACGCTTGAACCCCAATCTACAGGAGGTCGTGAAAAAGGAGATCATCAAGTGGTTAGATGCCGGGATCATCTACCCGATCTCCGATAGTCGTTGGGTGAGCCCAATTCAGGTCGTGCCCAAGAAGGCAGGACTCACCACCATAACGACTGAGACCGGAGAAATCATTCCTACCCAATTAGCCAATGCGAGGAGAGTCTGTATAGATTACCGCCGACTCAATTCCTCCACGAAGAAGGATCATTTCCCACTACCTTTCATTGATCAAATTCTCGAGAAACTAGCGGGAAATAGGTTCTTTTGCTTTCTTGACGGGTACTCCGGCTATAACCAGGTGGCAATCCATCTTGAGGACCAAGAAAAGACCACGTTCACCTGCCCCTACGGAACTTACGCTTTCCGAAGGATGCCTTTCGGTCTTTGCAATGCACCTGCTACCTTTCAGCGGTGCATGCTTGCCATATTCTCAGATATGGTAGGTGATTTTCTGGAAGTCTTCATGGATGACTTTTCAGTTTTTGGAGAATCTTTTGATGATTGCCTCCAACACTTGGTCCAAATACTCAGGCGATGCATTGAGGTGAATTTGGTTCTTTCCTGGGAAAAGAGCCATTTCATGGTGCCTGAGGGAATTGTCCTGGGACACTCAATCTCGGAAAAAGGCATCCAAGTGGACCGAGCTAAGGTTGATCTGATCTCTCGCCTTTCTATGCCTAGCTCGATCAAGGACATCCGATCTTTTTTGGGGTACGTCGGTTTTTACCATCGATTTATCCCTGATTTCTCAAAAATCGCGCGCCCCCTGACCACTCTTCTCTCCAAGGATGTACCTTTCGAAATTTCCAAGGAATGCACTCAAGCATTTGAGGCCCTACGTGACCGAGTCACCCAGGCCCCGATCCTACAGTCCCCTGATTGGTCTCAACCCTTTGAGATCATGTGCGATGCGTCTGATTTCGCTGTAGGAGCGGTCCTGGGGCAAAAAGCTGATGGGAAACCCGTGGTCATCTACTACGCTAGCAAGACACTTGACGAGGCTCAGTGTAACTATACAGTTATGGAGAAAGAGCTGCTAGCCGTGGTATTTGCCCTTGAAAAGTTCCGATCGTATCTTCTGGGTTCCCATGTCATCATTTACTCGGATTACACAGCTGTGAGGCATCTCCTTGCAAAGAAGGACGCGAAACCTCGATTAATCCGATGGATCTTGCTGTTGCAAGAATTTGACCTTGAGATTCGCGATAAAGCGGGAAAGCAAAATGTGGTAGCTGATCACTTGTCCCGCCTTCCTTCTGAAATAATTGACCCGTCCGAACCCATCACAGAGCATTTTCCCGATGAGCACCTGCTGACTATTGGTACTAGCCTTCCATGGTTTGCTAATATAGTAAAGTACTTGGCATCTCATCAGATCCCGTCTGATTGGCCGAAGGCCAAGAAAGACAAATTGCGCTCTGATGCCAAGTATTACATTTGGGAAGACCCGTACCTCTTCCGCATAGGTGCTGATCAGATCATCCGAAGATGTGTCCCGGAAGAGGAATTCAACAATATCCTCTCTTTTTGCCATGACCAGGCATGCGGTGGCCATTTCTCTGGGCATAAAACCGCATCAAAAGTCCTCCAGTGTGGCTTTTACTGGCCCACACTATTCAAAGACGCGTACAATCACTGCAAGGCGTGCAGTCATTGCCAGACTTTGGGCAACATGAGCCATCGCGACATGATGCCTATGCAGCCAATTCTCATATGCGAAATCTTTGATGTTTGGGGGATTGATTTTATGGGCCCCTCTCCTGCTTCGGATGGTTTCGAATACATTCTGCTGGCTGTGGACTACGTGTCCAAATGGATTGAAGCCATACCGACCCGAACCTGTGATCACAAAATCGTTCTCAAATTCATTCATCAAAACATTTTCTCAAGTTTCGGGATTCCTCGTGCTATAATCTCTGATGGGGGGACCCATTTCACAAACGCTCAGTTTAAGTCACTGATGACCAAATATGGGGTGTCTCACCGAATCTCTACTCCTTACCACCCCCAAACCAATGGTCTAGCTGAGCTGTCTAATCGGGAGATCAAGAAAATCCTGTAAGTCACTGTTCGGCCTGACAGGAAGGACTGGTCATCCCGACTTCCGGAAGCATTGTGGGCCTATAGGATCGCCCACAAAACCCAGTTAGGCATGTCTCCCTTTAGACTGGTGTATGGGAAGGCGTGTCACCTTCCTGTAGAATTGGAGCATAAAGCCTATTGGGTAGTACGGAACTGTAATCTTGATTTTTCAAAGGCTGGAACCCACAGAAAACTTCAAATTAGCGAGATCGATGAATTACGCCTAGATGCGTATGAGTGCTCGCGAATCTACAAGGAGCGGGTTAAAGCCTTCCATGACAAGCATATCTCGAGAAAAATCTTTCATCCTGGTCAGAAGGTCCTACTCTTTGATGCCTGACTCAAACTTTTCCCAGGAAAGCTGCGATCCAAGTGGGTCGGACCATATTTTGTCCGACAAGTTTTTAGAAATGGAGCTATCGAAATCAGTCCGCTCAGCCACGATTCCGAACCTTTCATCGTGAACGGTCAGAGACTCAAACCATTCATTGATGTGACTTCTATTGATTTGGCTGAAGCATCTTATATCCTCCATTCCCCTTGAGCTTATTGCACCCAGCCGATGGCGTAAAACTCAGCGCTTAACGGGAGGCAACCCGTCTTTCTCCTAAAAATCCAAAACCTTTTTCTGACACCTTTTTGCACTTAAGGTTCACCCTTGTAGACAGCCGACCCCACCTCAGATGCTTGCATTTGGGATTAGAAATCATCCGCATTCTGTCTTAAGGAATGAACTAAGTAAATAAAAAACCCCCTAAGTCACAATGAGGACATTGCAAACCTTAGGCACGGGGGGGGAGTATAAAAGTGCAAAACTGGTAAGAAAAGTTTTCTAAAAAAAAAAAAAAAGATGAAAAAGGAGCACAAAAATATGAGAGAAAAAAAAGTAGTCATTAGTAAGAAACTAAGGAATTAACCTAAGTTCTAGACCTCATTCAAGAAAAGAACTGAAAAGTGCACAAAGGGATTAGTAAGAACGTAAACCTTAGGCATTCTTGGATAGACTCTTAGTACCCATTAAGATCTGGACGCTCCTCAAGAGGTTGAGGAAAATGAAAAGCTGAAGTATTAGGTCTAAGGCTTAGGGAGTATTTGACCTCATTAACTAACTTTTGGTCTACGGGACTCAGTAACCTAAGCACCCTAACCTCACACACAGCCTGGTTCAGTAAGCGTAAAAATCAAAATCACGCAGAAGCGTCGAAAAATTCTGAAAAGTACACCTAGAGTAGGAGCGGTCGATCGACACAAGTTGATTTAGACGAGTTCCCAGCGCGGAGAGGCGGGAAATCCCCTCGAAGATGCGTAACAAAATATCATCTCCTCGGTGCTTATCTCTTAGGATATTTACATATCCTACTGGGGGCATGTAAGCACTTTGCTAGTTCAGATTCCATGGATGGCATTATCACGAAGTGTCACTTGCCAGGGTCTGGACTCGGCCACGGAACACCATGGATGGGATTATCTCGAAATCTCAATAGCCATGGTTTCGGGGGTTGCCATGGGCGGTGCTATCTCGAAGCATCGATTGCCAGGAACCCTTAAGGATTGATGATGGGGGCAAGGAATCTGACACAGACCGTGTTGAAAAGCCAATCCTAAGCTAGAATTAAAAAGAAAAAGAGAGAGAAAACTCTCCAAAATAGAAAAATGTTCTACCTCTCTCTCTTACAAAACGCACTACGAACTGAGCCAGGGCTAAAATCATTCCAAGCACGAGTGCTTTAACCACAAAGTCCAATAAACCTTAAGTTAGTTCTTGTAGACCTTAAAAACCTTTGCTAAGGACTGAGGCTAAGGCTAGACAGATCTGGATCTTGATTGGTACTAGAGTACCTTTTAGGCTTATGGTCAGCATTCTAACCTAATCTGAGTTCAAAGGAAAAAGCACTTATTTAAAGCTATTAAGAACTCCATGGTCTAGAACAAAGGTTGAAACCTTAAGTTTTTTGCTAAGGGACTAGCAAAAGCTAGGCATGGGGTGATGAGAACCTCATCATGAGCCATAACTAGCTCATTTTGACCCAATACAAAGGATAAAAGCTCCTACATATCTCAAGGAAAGGCTTAACTCAGAGAATTCTGAGTTTGAGAAGAAAACCAGTCATAAGGGGTAAAAGTGCAATTTTACCAGTATAATCTGCATACAGGGTAATTCAGGGCCCAAACATAGGTCAAAACAGCTTAATAAGAATAAAAGTGGGATGAGATGATCTAGCAAGGGCTACAGCACTTCCAAGGAACCAAATGATAATCTGTAACCCTAAAACAACCCACTTCAATTCACAAGGTTCGAGGCAAAGTAAAAATAGAATAAACCCTCTAAAATTCATAGAAAAATAATCTCTAGGGTTTAGAACCTTCAATTTGGCCTTTAGAACCCATTTTGACCTACATTGAGAACCATGCCCAATTAATAACTTAATTTGGGTTTTTGCGCAAATTGACCGGTCAAACAAGGTTTAATATGAAAATAAAATTCACCATCAGATTCCTTAGGTCCTAATTAGTCATGTATAAAAACTTGAGCCTAAGAAGAAACCTCCTTGACCGACTTTACACTTTGGTCCTCATATATTTACTCTTTGGCCCTCAACTTTTGAACCCTCGCATTTAGGCCCCTAACTCTCCTTCGTTCTTTGCAAACAGGTCCCTCCTGCAAAACCCTGCCAGCACCATGCTCCGGCGACCTTGCGCGGAGCATGGCGCCGCGCAGGGTGAGGTGGAGGACCTGGCATGTGTACCAGGGGTGCCCTGCGTCGTCAGCCGTCGCAGGAGCACCCCCATGGTCATTGCAGCCCCCCATACCGGCCGTGCGAACGCACGGACGGTATGGGTTCGAATTCCGACCATGCTCCGGCGAGGGAGACACGTCGTCTCCCTCCGCCTTCCTCCCTGCTTCAACCCTATAAATACCCCCCGCCGCTCCATCGACCAAGGCAGCCTGGATCTGACGGAGAAAACCCCCAATTTTCCTCTCTTCTCACTCCGGCAGACGCCCACCAGCTCCGGCGGTTCTTCCTCCTCCTCCTCTTCGCTCTGCCGCAATACCAGCAGCAGAGATTTCTTCCCCTGCTCTTTCCGCGTCGCGCAATACCGGCGCGCGCTGCCTCTGCCCCGTCGTCACCGCCGTCCTCCCCCCACTGGGCATCGTCTTCTCCGGCGACAGTCGATACGACTGTCGCCCTGTTCCTCCCCCTTCGTCCCTGCAGTTAAGTTAGACTTACTCCCCTTCTCCTCCTCTTTCTTTCCCCGCTTTCGATTTAGTCAATTAAGCCCTCTACCGACCCTGTTCACCCTCACCCTCTCCGCCTCCGACCACCCTCCGGCGAGCCGCTCCCATCACCTCAGCGACCCACACGGCTCGCCGACCACCGCAGAACTTCCGCCTCCTCACCCTGATCCTCTTCCGCCCCTCCACTTCCCACCAAACACCCTCTGCAGACCCACCGAACACACCCACTCCCTCGCTCACAGTCTGACCTAGGACGACCTAACAGCTCCATCTCGCCCCCTGCAGACCCCCTGACCACCTTCGCCGTGCCACGGCGAAGGTCCCCCGCCTGTCTGATTTGGCCGAGAGGCCGTGCCATTGGTTTCAGGTTCCAGGCCTTGACCGCCATTGGCGAGGAAGCTCGAAGCCTGCTCGAGGTTGCTCCAAGCCGAGATATCCCAGATTGAATAGCCACGGCCAGCGCGGAAGAGTCTCACGCACACACCCTGGCCCTCGATTGGAGCTGTACGCCTCAACAGCCGATGCAATTGGGAGCACCATCCCTGCTGCAGGCGTAAGAGAATTGGGGTGGGACATTTAGTCCCACCTCGGAATCTCTCAAAGGCGCGCGGATGCATAAAGGCAAAAACTGCCTTATGCTGTTTGCCTCAGTTACCACGGGGTGAGGTCCCTCTCACCCGACTGGACCCGGGCTTGACCCGAACCCGATTACCCGGTAGCGCTCTGGGAGAGCTTCCGAAGAGTGATTTCAGAGAGAGAGATACGCGGGGGAGGGGGGTAGAGTAGGTTTTTGCCTCTTGACGAATGAACTCTGAAGTGTGCAGGCCAAAGAAGAAGAAGCAGACCCGCTGAAGAAGAAGGAGCTGCTGCACTGTAGCGAAGGCATTGTTAAGTCGTCTCAGCACCGGGGCAGACGACGGAAGGTCAGCAGCCAAAGAAGACAGGCTGAAGAAGAAGGAAGAGCAACGGCCATCGCGAAAGAAGAAAAAGAGAAGTCAAGGCAGGTGAAGACAAAGAAGAAGAAGGAATGAAGAGAAGCAAGAAGCAAGAAAAGAAGAAGATGATCTGACGAAAAAGAAAGAAAGGAAACAAGAAGAAGAGCACGAGGGGAAGACCTGAAGAAGAAGAAGATCTGAAGAAAGCAGAAGAAGAAGAAGAAGAAGAAGAAGAAGAACAGGAAGAACCAAAGACAAAGAGGAAGAAAGAAGAAAAGAAGAAGAAGCCAATTTTTCATCTCTCTCTCTCTCTCTCTTTATTTTTGTAATAGAACTTGTATATCTCTAGAATACAACTTGCTCCCTGAGTTCGACCTCGGGAACTCTTTTATTTTTCCGAGTAAAAAATTTTATATGATACGTTGGTAACAACCGGCTTTACTACAACGATAATAACACGAAACCGGTCGACGAACCGACGTCCTATCATTTTGGCGCCGTTGCCGGGGAGCAACGGCTATTCTAGAGGTAAACATTCCTGTATTCTTTTATTATTTCTGATAATCTCCTCTCTTTTGTGCAGCTACAGGAACTCAAGAAGACAAGCAACCACACCAAAGACAGGTAAATTTTTCCTCTCACTATTAACCCCTACACTCTAAAGAGGAAGAAAAGAAAAGAACAAGCAATATAGGGCTAACCTGTCTTCCATATTTAGTAACCATAAAAGTTGCATGTTTTCAACTCATTATTTCTGCACACTATTAAGGGTATTTAAGGGCTAACACATTCTTGCTTGAGCCCTAATTACCCAACAAAGAATTAACTGGACCAAGTAGAGCCAACCTAGGATCCAACACTAGGGATTTAGAGACACACTCCTTAAGCAAGAATTGAGAAAACCAAATGAAGTGTGCCCAAGCCCTTGTCTGAAAATACCTATTCAAAGAAAATCTAAAACAATTGGCTCTCTCTAAACACTTGAACCCTAAAAGACAGGACCTAAAAGTTCTCAAAGAAAACAAGAGGTAAAGTTGACCCCTTTGGGTTAACCAACCTTAAATTAGGTCACTCTTTGCACTTAAAAAGACTAAAAGTTCAAGTGAAACCTTAACCACCCTGATCTTAAAATTGGTAGACTTAAGAGGTCAAGATCCCCATTCTGGTCTACCTGGAACCGCAGTGACAAGAGAGGTCGGGTGGGGGAAACCCTGTAACCCGTGGGGACGCTCTACCGTGTAGGGGTCTTCGCGGGACTCTCCCTCTCTGGCTGCCCAGGTAATTCTCAGGTGGACGATCTTTCTGATCAAGGGGTCCATCTGCCCCGAACCTCTATAGTCACCCAACAATTTTTGGGTGTCTTGATTGGGTCCAGCACCTGCTTATCTCATCCAGCCCTTCAGTATTTTTCAGGAGGTCCTTGAAACCTCCTATAGAAATTCACTCTTCCCGAGGCTAAGCCTCGGTTCCTTTGTTTTTGCAGAAATCATTCACATAGCCCCTCTTTCCTCTGATTCTGAACAAAATCCCCTTCTTCCATCTTGATTCAAACTTTGATTCCACCACCTGATCCAATTATGCAGCCTAATTACCTAGCAAGACTACCATTCAAGAAACCTGAATATCGGAGATCTATGAAAGATAAAATGATCGAGGATGCCATAAGATTCTATGAAAAAGAAGAAAAAACCTCAACACCAAAAGGAGATATTCAGGTTGATGTCCCAACAACCACATCCTTCATCATGAACTGTACCCAAATTCTATTGACTGGAATTTCAAAAGGATCAACCCGAGATATGCTCATGACAGGATACATTGAGATGGAAAAATTACACCAATCTGAATACCTTCAATGCTTGACAAATCCTGTACTTTGGGAACAACACCAAGATGCCCTTATAAAACGGGTAGAAATGATGAAATCAGTAGAACAAATTATCAACCGGAAATACCCGTATATACCAGAAACAGAGGATGAACCATCTTGGAACAGTATCAAGGAACCATTCAGTTTCCCAGATCCCGGGATTGAGGCACAAAGTGGTTGTAAAATCCCAACCCAGGTAGAAGATAGCATTAAAATAGGTTGGGAAGTTGCAGGAGAAAACAATGCTGAGCCAACCCTAGGCCATAAATCACCAAGCTTAGAACTCCAAGACTCCTGCAATAACAAGATTAGAATTGAACCTCTGGAGGGTATAAATTCCGCCCCTTGTTTTGATAAGGTAACCCTCGAAGGTTATTCAGACTTAGGTTCTAATAATTCTACCCACATCCTAAGCCTAGAACCTAGATCTGAAACTTGTTGGGAAGATTATGAGGCCCCTTATGAGAAAGATCAAATTTTTACAGAATATGATTCCGGGCCTCTATTTAATGAATATCCCTCTCCAACATCCTCAGGAAATCTGATCGATTTCTCAGAAAACATGCCAATTTATGATACAGAAACTGAGGAGTTGGATGAGCAAGGTTTTAATGGGGTCTATCCTACCAGCTTAGAGCTTGAACAGAACATCTTTTTGAACCCAGAATTGACATATAGGCTAGAACCCAGTCAGGCTGCTGATTCCACATCTGATGATTTTTGTTGTGGTGGAATTCATGATCATTTTCGCCAACTCTCCGACAATTTCAAATCTGACTATAATTGCGGAGAGATTCCCCTTCCTGAACATGCCAGGCCTATCTACGACCTCAGTTCACATGACTCTGACTCTGACTCTGACTCTGAGGTCCTGATTCCCGAGATCACCGATAACACAGAATCATTCCTTTTCGATCCTCAGGAACCAAAAACAGAAAATGCCAAGAGTGATTGCAACCCAGAATCCAAATTTTTTCTCGAATCCGATTTCTTTCATCCTACAAACACTCTTCCGGCATTTGATAGTTACCCAGAGGACTCTCTACAGAAAATCACCTATCATCTGTTTCTAGAAGAGCCCTCGTACACAATGGCCACCTCATCCGCACACACAGAACGGATCAAAACCTCTCCCAAACCCCGACCCGCAACCGGACTCAATTTCTATGCTGATTCACCTCTCACCGAGCCGATTGCATTTCCACATCGGGTTTCGAACATTGATCAGACTACATACCATGCTCTATCATTCTCTGATCACCCCTGTAGGGTTCCCGCATCAACCACTGATTATCCTACGGGTCCCTACTCTAACCAGGCTGATTCGGCACAGCCAAACCCTGCGTTTACACTTCCACATCCATCTGAGCTTCATAATTTCTGGTGGGCTCCACACCTTTTTATCCACATCTATCAACCCACCAGATTGATTGGGTTTGGGCTGCATCATCAGCCTGTTGATCTAAACAAGCACCTGGTTGGACCAACCAGGCTCTTAATCAAGGTGCTTGTCTTACAAAACTCTGCTGAGTTGACCATCCCCTCTCCATCGCATTTCCCGCTTGGCTGAAGGCATCAAATTTAGCGCTCAACGGGAGGCAGCCCGTCATTCTCTTTGAAAACCTGAAACTTGTTCTGACAGCTTTCTGCACTTGAAGTTCACACTTTAGGACAGCCGACTCCACCTCAGGTGCTTGCATCTGAGATTAGAAATCGTCCGCAACAGTCACCCCGACCCATTCACTCATCAAAACAGCTATCCTAATGTATGAACTTAGTCGAATAGAAACCCCTAGGTTACAATGAGGACATTGCAAATCTTAGGCATGGGGGGGTATGAAAGTGCAAAAACTCGTAAGAAAAGGTTTCAAACAAAAAAATTCACATATGCCAAAAATACCATAAAAATTAAAAAAATTTTTCGAAAAAGAATAAGAGGAAAAGAGGAGAAGGAAAATTTTGTGAAGGAGAGAAGAAACAAAATGAAAAAGGAGCACAAAATTATAAGAAAAGTTGATAGTCATTAGTAAGGAACTAAGGAATTAACCTAAGTTCTAGACCTCATTCAAGAAAATAACTGAAAAGTGCACAATAAGATTAGTAAGAATGCAAACCTTAGGCATTCTTGAATAGACTCTTAGTACTCATTAAGATCTGGACACTCCTCAAGAGGTTGAGGAAAATGAAAAGCTGAAGTATTAGGTCTAAGGCTTAGGGAGTATTCGACCTCGTTAACTAATTTTTGGTTTACGGGACTCAGTAACCTAAGCACCCTAATCTCACACACAGCCTGGTTCAGTAAGCGTAAAAATCAGAATCACGCAGAAGCGTCGCAAAAATCTGAAAAGAACACCTAGAATAGGAATGGCCGATCAACACAAGTTGATTTGGACGAGTTCCCAGCGCAGAGAGGCGGAAAATCCCCTCGAAGATGCGTAACAAAATATCATCTCCTCGGTGCTTGTCTCTTAGGATATTTACATATCCTACGGGGGGCATGTAAGCACTCTGCTGGTTCAGATTCCATGGATGGCATTATCTCGAAGTGTCAATTGCCAGGGTCTGGATTCGGCCACGGAATACCATGGATGGGATTATCTCGAAATCTCAATAGCCAGGGTTCCGGGGGTTGCCATGGGCGGTGCTATCTCGAAGCATCGATCGCCAGGAACCCTTGAGGATTGATGATGGGAGCAAGGAATCTGATACAGACCGTGTTGAAAAGCCAATCCTAGACTAGAACTAAAAAGAAAAAGAGAGAGAAAACTCTCCAAACAGAAAAAACTTTCTATCTCTCTCTCTTACAAAACGCACTGCGAACTGGGCCAGGGCTAAAATCATTTCAAGCACGGGTGCTTTAACCACGAAGTCCAATAAACCTTAGGTTAGTTCTTGCGGGCCTTAAAAACCTTTGCTAAAAGACTGAGGCTAAGGCTAGACAGATTTGGATCTTGATTGGTACTAGAGTATCTTTTAGGCCTATGGTCAGCATTCTAACCTGATCTATGCTCAAATAAAAAGGCACTTATCTAAAACCATTGAAAACTTCATGGTCTAGAACAAGGGTTGAAACCTTAAGTTTTTTGCTAAGGGACTAGCAAAAGCTAGGCATGGGGGTATGATGAGAACCTCATCATGAGCCATAACTAGCTCATTTTGACCCAATACAAAGGATAAAAGCTCCTACATATCTCAAGGAAAGGCTTAACTCAGAGAATTCTGAGTTTGAGAAGAAAACCAGTCATAAGGGGTAAAAGTGCAATTTTACCAGTATAATCTGCATACAGGGTAATTCAGGGCCCAAACATAGGTCAAAACAGCTTAATAAGAATAAAAGTGGGATGAGATGATCTAGCAAGGGCTACAGCACTTCCAAGGAACCAAATGATAATCTGTAACCCTAAAACAACCCACTTCAATTCACAAGGTTCGAGGCAAAGTAAAAATAGAATAAACCCTCTAAAATTCATAGAAAAATAATCTCTAGGGTTTAGAACCTTCAATTTGGCCTTTAGAACCCATTTTGACCTACATTGAGAACCATGCCCAATTAATAACTTAATTTGGGTTTTTGCGCAAATTGACCGGTCAAACAAGGTTTAATATGAAAATAAAATTCACCATCAGATTCCTTAGGTCCTAATTAGTCATGTATAAAAACTTGAGCCTAAGAAGAAACCTCCTTGACCGACTTTACACTTTGGTCCTCATATATTTACTCTTTGGCCCTCAACTTTTGAACCCTCGCATTTAGGCCCCTAACTCTCCTTCGTTCTTTGCAAACAGGTCCCTCCTGCAAAACCCTGCCAGCACCATGCTCCGGCGACCTTGCGCGGAGCATGGCGCCGCGCAGGGTGAGGTGGAGGACCTGGCATGTGTACCAGGGGTGCCCTGCGTCGTCAGCCGTCGCAGGAGCACCCCCATGGTCATTGCAGCCCCCCATACCGGCCGTGCGAACGCACGGACGGTATGGGTTCGAATTCCGACCATGCTCCGGCGAGGGAGACACGTCGTCTCCCTCCGCCTTCCTCCCTGCTTCAACCCTATAAATACCCCCCGCCGCTCCATCGACCAAGGCAGCCTGGATCTGACGGAGAAAACCCCCAATTTTCCTCTCTTCTCACTCCGGCAGACGCCCACCAGCTCCGGCGGTTCTTCCTCCTCCTCCTCTTCGCTCTGCCGCAATACCAGCAGCAGAGATTTCTTCCCCTGCTCTTTCCGCGTCGCGCAATACCGGCGCGCGTTGCCTCTGCCCCGTCGTCACCGCCGTCCTCCCCCCACTGGGCATCGTCTTCTCCGGCGACAGTCGATACGACTGTCGCCCTGTTCCTCCCCCTTCGTCCCTGCAGTTAAGTTAGACTTACTCCCCTTCTCCTCCTCTTTCTTTCCCCGCTTTCGATTTAGTCAATTAAGCCCTCTACCGACCCTGTTCACCCTCACCCTCTCCGCCTCCGACCACCCTCCGGCGAGCCGCTCCCATCACCTCAGCGACCCACACGGCTCGCCGACCACCGCAGAACTTCCGCCTCCTCACCCTGATCCTCTTCCGCCCCTCCACTTCCCACCAAACACCCTCTGCAGACCCACCGAACACACCCACTCCCTCGCTCACAGTCTGACCTAGGACGACCTAACAGCTCCATCTCGCCCCCTGCAGACCCCCTGACCACCTTCGCCGTGCCACGGCGAAGGTCCCCCGCCTGTCTGATTTGGCCGAGAGGCCGTGCCATTGGTTTCAGGTTCCAGGCCTTGACCGCCATTGGCGAGGAAGCTCGAAGCCTGCTCGAGGTTGCTCCAAGCCGAGATATCCCAGATTGAATAGCCACGGCCAGCGCGGAAGAGTCTCACGCACACACCCTGGCCCTCGATTGGAGCTGTACGCCTCAACAGCCGATGCAATTGGGAGCACCATCCCTGCTGCAGGCGTAAGAGAATTGGGGTGGGACATTTAGTCCCACCTCGGAATCTCTCAAAGGCGCGCGGATGCATAAAGGCAAAAACTGCCTTATGCTGTTTGCCTCAGTTACCACGGGGTGAGGTCCCTCTCACCCGACTGGACCCGGGCTTGACCCGAACCCGATTACCCGGTAGCGCTCTGGGAGAGCTTCCGAAGAGTGATTTCAGAGAGAGAGATACGCGGGGGAGGGGGGTAGAGTAGGTTTTTGCCTCTTGACGAATGAACTCTGAAGTGTGCAGGCCAAAGAAGAAGAAGCAGACCCGCTGAAGAAGAAGGAGCTGCTGCACTGTAGCGAAGGCATTGTTAAGTCGTCTCAGCACCGGGGCAGACGACGGAAGGTCAGCAGCCAAAGAAGACAGGCTGAAGAAGAAGGAAGAGCAACGGCCATCGCGAAAGAAGAAAAAGAGAAGTCAAGGCAGGTGAAGACAAAGAAGAAGAAGGAATGAAGAGAAGCAAGAAGCAAGAAAAGAAGAAGATGATCTGACGAAAAAGAAAGAAAGGAAACAAGAAGAAGAGCACGAGGGGAAGACCTGAAGAAGAAGAAGATCTGAAGAAAGCAGAAGAAGAAGAAGAAGAAGAAGAAGAACAGGAAGAACCAAAGACAAAGAGGAAGAAAGAAGAAAAGAAGAAGAAGCCAATTTTTCATCTCTCTCTCTCTCTCTCTTTATTTTTGTAATAGAACTTGTATATCTCTAGAATACAACTTGCTCCCTGAGTTCGACCTCGGGAACTCTTTTATTTTTCCGAGTAAAAAATTTTATATGATACGTTGGTAACAACCGGCTTTACTACAACGATAATAACACGAAACCGGTCGACGAACCGACGTCCTATCATGGGGGTATGATGAGAACCTCATCATGAGCCATAACTAGCTCATTTTGACCTAATACAAAGGATAAAAGCTCCTGCATAACTCAAGGAAAGGCTTAACTCAGAGAATTCTGAGTTTAACAAGAAAACAGAAACTAAGGGGTAAAAATGCAATTTTACCAGCACAATCTGCAAGAAGGGTAATTCAGGATCCAAACACAGGTCAAACAAACCTAATAACAAGGGAAGTGGGATGATCTGATCTGATATGGGCTACAGCAACTCCAAGGAATTAAATGACAATCTGTAACCCTAAAACAAACCCACTTCAATTCACGAGGTTCGAGGCAAATAAAAAATCAACTAAACCCTCTACAATTCATAGAAAAATAATCTCTAGGGCATAGAACCTTCAATTTGACCTTAGGAACCCATTTTGACCTAAATTGAGAACCATGCCCAATTAATTACTTAATTTGGGTTTTTACATAAATTGACCAGTCAAACAAGGTCTGATCTAGAAATAAAATTCACCATTAGAATCCTTAGGCCCCATTTGGTCATGCATAAAAACTTGAGCCTAAGAAGAGACCTTCTTGACCGACTTTGCATTTTGGTCCTCATTCATTACTTTTTGACCCTCAACTTTTGAAACCCTCGCATTTTGGCCCCTAACTCTTCTTCGTTCTTTGCATTTGGGTCCTCCCTGCAAAAACCTGAGCAGCGCCATGCTCCGGTGACCTTGCGCGAGGCATGGCGCCGCGCAGGGTGACGGGGACCCCCTGCCAAGTTAACCAGGGGTTCCCTACGACGTCAGCCGTCACAGGAACACCCCCCTGATCGCTGCAATCGCCCATACCGCCCGTGCGAACGCACGGACGGTATGGGTCTCCATCTCCGGTGTCCTCCAGCGAGGGAGGCACGTCATCTCCCTTTGCCCTCCTCTCTGTTTCTGCCTCTATAAAAACCCCCGACGCT
The DNA here is from genome assembly GCA_037157565.1 of Thalassia testudinum. Lineage (NCBI taxonomy): Eukaryota > Viridiplantae > Streptophyta > Magnoliopsida > Alismatales > Hydrocharitaceae > Thalassia > Thalassia testudinum. Next base: position 36,648,677 of record JAZHRO010000051.1, on the reverse strand, counting down.
CTGCCGCTCTCGGCAGCTCGGTTCTGATGGAGAAATCCCCCCCCTTTCCTCTCTTCACACTCCGACAGAGGCCCCCTTGCTCCGGCGGTTCCTCCTCCTCGTCGCTCTGCCGCACTACCAGCAGCAGGGCTGCCTTCACCTCCTCTTCCCGCGTCGCGCCGTACCCAACGCGCGCTCTCCCGCTATCTCCTCGCCGCCACCCTCTCTCTCTGGGCACCTTCTTCTCCGGCGACAGTCGATACGACTATCGCCCAGTTCCGGCCCCCCCTCGTCCCTCCGAGTAGGTACAATCTTTCCTCTTCCTCCCCTCTTTCTTTTCCTTACTGTAATTTGCATAACCACCCCTCGACCGCACCTAATCGCCCTCACCTTCCCCATCTCCGGCCAAACTCCGGCAACTCGCTCCCGTCATTCCACCACCCCACACGACTCGCCGACCCTCACAGAACCTCCGCCTCCTCACCCTGATCAACTTCCGCCCTACCATTTCCCGCCACTCGCCACCTGCAGACCCCCCGAACAAACCCATTTCCCGCGCTACAGTTTGACCTAGGGAAGCCCCTACGCTCCGCCCCACGGCTTGCCAGACCCCACACCGCCTTCGCCGTGCCACGGCGAAGGTTCTCCGCTTGTCTGATTAGGCCGAGAGGCCGTTCTTCTGTGGACAGGTTGCTCACCCTCCGTCGCCATTGCTGAGCCAGTGAAGCTCTTTCTCACCTGCAGCTGCAGGCGCGCTTCGCCTAGGTTCGACTCGCCAGGACGCGCGGTTCGCAGCCACGTAGTCGCCCAGGCCTGTGCAGTTGGGAGAAAGCCCCGCAGCTGCTGCATCTGCCTGCAGCTCCCTCAGCGGCGGGTGCCCAATTGGGGTGGGACATTTAGTCCCACCTCGGAACTTTTGAGAGGTCCACACCCACATAAAGGCAAAACGTGCCTTAGGCTCTTTGCCTCCTGAGCACGGGGTGAGGTCCCTCTCACCCGCTCGAGCCGGCCTCGTCTGCGACCACGCCCCGCGGACTTGGCCCGACCCGTTTACCCATCCTGCACTCCTCGCCCACCACCGCACACCAGTGGGCCTGGACCCGGGCGCGACCCGCGTACCCGACAACCTGGCAGCTCTGGGAGAGCTATCCTATGAGTGGATTCTGAGAGAGAGAGACGCGGGGGAGGGTAGAGTAGGTTTTTCCCTCTGATCGAACTTTGAGTGTGCAGGCACAAGTAAAGAAGAAGAGAAGGCAGGAAGAAGAAGGACTACGAGAAGAAGAAGAAGAAGAAGAAAGCCACGGAGGAAAGAACAAGAAAAGACGCACTGTAGCAGCAGCTACTTAAGTCGTCTGATTGAAAAATCAGACGACGCTCTGAAGGCAAAGAAGAAGGAGAAGAAAAGAAGAACAGGACCGCAAGGGAGAAGAAAAAGAAAGAGACGGACAGAAAGAAGAACGAGAAGAAAAAGAAAGAGACGGACAGAAAGAAGAACAAGAAGAAAAAGAAAGAGAAGAAGAAGAAGAACAGAAGAGAAGGCAAGTTGAAAACAAGAAGAGAAGAACAGAGCAAGAATAAGAAGGAAGAAAACTGAAGACTCAAAGAGAAGAGAAAAGAAGACAGACGAGAAAGAAGACAGGCCGTTCTTCTGTGGACAGGTTCTTGCCCTCCGTCGCCATTGCTGAGCCGGTGAAGCTCTTTCTCACCTGCAGCTGCAGGTGCGCTTCGCCTAGGTTCGACTCGCCAGGATGCGCGGTTCGCAGCCACGTAGTCGCCCCGGCCTGTGCAATTGGGGAGAAAGCCCCGCAGCTGCTGCATCTGCCTGCAGCTCCCTCAGCGGCGAGTGCCCAATTGGGGTGGGACATTTAGTCCCACCTCGGAACTTTTGAGAGGTCCACACCCACATAAAGGCAAAAAGTGCCTTAGGCTCTTTGCCTCCTGAGCACGGGGTGAGGTCCCTCTCACCCGCTCGAGCCGGCCTCGTCCACGACCACGCCCCGCGGACCTGGCCCGACCCGTTTACCCGTCCTGCACTCCTCGCCCACCACCGCACGTCGGTGGGCCTGGACCCAGGCGCGACCCGAGTACTCAACTACCCGGCAGCTCTGGGAGAGCTATCCTATGAGTGGATTCTGAGAGAGAGAGATGCGGGGGAGGGTAGAGTAGGTTTTTCCCTCTGATCGAACTTTGAGTGTGCAGGCACAAGTAAAGAAGAAGAGAAGGCAGGAAGAAGAAGGACTGCGAGAAGAAGAAGAAGAAGAAGAAAGCCACGGAGGAAAGAACAAGAAAAGACGCACTGTAGCAGCAGCTACTTAAGTCGTCTGATTGAAAAATCAGACGACGCTCTGAAGGCAAAGAAGAAGGAGAAGAAAAGAAGAACAGGACCGCAAGGGAGAAGAAAAAGAAAGAGACGGACAGAAAGAAGAACGAGAAGAAAAAGAAAGAGACGGACAGAAAGAAGAACAAGAAGAAAAAGAAAGGGAAGAAGAAGAAGAACAGAAGAGAAGGCAAGTTGAAAACAAGAAGAGAAGAACAGAGCAAGAATAAGAAGAAGGAAGGAAACTGAAGACTCAAAGAGAAGAGAAAAGAAGATAGACGAGAAAGAAGAGAAGAAGAAGAAGCCAACAAGACAAATCTCTCTCTCTCTCTCTTTATTTTTTTTGTAATAGAAACTTCGTACCTCTAGAATACAACTTGCTCCCTGAGTTCGACCTCAGGAGAACTTTCTTTTCCGAGTAAAAATTGTAATAATGGCAATGACTATCTATACTACAACGTAATTTCTATAACAAAACAACAAGACCTAGTCACAACGCCGTTATCAACCACCACAAACTGATCCAGATACGGTCTGAACACCCGGTTCATCAAATCCATGAAAGCAGCGGCGGCGTTGGTCAGCCCAAACTGCATGACCAAAAACTCGTAGTGTCCATACCAGGTGCAGAAAGCTGTCTTGGAGACATCGATCTCCCGGATCCTCAACTGGTGGTAACCAGATCTCAAATCTATCTTGGAGAAAATCGTGGCACCTCGCAACTAGTCAAACAAATCATCAATCCTCGGTAGCGGATACCTGTTCTTGATGGTGACCCTATTCAGCTGTCTGTAGTCTACACAAAGGCGTAGGGTACCATCCTTCTTCACAAATAATACCGGGGCTCGCCACGGAGACCCACTGGGCCTCACAAAGCCCTTCTCCAGAAGGTCCTGCAACTGGGACTTGAGCTCTCACAGCTCAAGTGGTGCCATCCTATAAGGTGCTGTAGAAATGGGGCTGGTCCCCGGTACCAGTGAGATCTCGAACTCGATCTCACGCTCAGGCGGTAGTCCTGGAAGCTCCTCTAGGAACACGTCGGGGTACTCTCTGACCACCGGGATGCTCTGAAAGTTTACCACGGGGCTGGGCTCTGCCACTACACAAGCCAGAAAGCTCTCACACCCTTGGCCCAAAAGCCTCGCAGCCTGAAGTGTAGAAATGCACCTGAAGCCTCCGTCCACCGGCTGTCCGTGAAACTCAAAGGAAGGCATCTCTGGTATGGAAGACGATCTTCCTCTCAAAACAGTCCACCAAAGCATGGTAAGCGGACAGCCAGTCCATTCCCAGAATCACGCCAAAGTCCTCCATCGGTATCACAATCAGATCAGTGGGGAGGCTGTGTCCCCCAACATTGACCTCACAGCTTGTGTAAACCTCCTCAGCTACAAATAGCTGACCACCTGGACCTCTAATCACAAACGGATCCTCTAACAACACACAGTCCTGTGCCAAACTGACGCAAAACTAGCAACAACAAACGAGTGCGTGGCGCCGGAATCAAAAGGTGTGTAAATTAGTCTACCGGAAACTGTAATAATACCTGCCACCACTGAACCTAAAGCTCTGGCGTCTCTGTGTGTCAGGGCGTTGATACGCCTCTCAGCCCTCGGGATAGAAGAAGCAGCCACACTCTGCGTCGGACGAGTAACCACTGGTCGGTACCCTCCCCTCGACTGCTGTCCTCCCCCACGCGCCTGGGAACTACGGCCTCCTGCTCGTCCTCCAGCACTCGGTGCGGGGAGCATCTGCTGACCTCCAGCCCTAGACGGGCAGTCTCTCCGGATGTGGCCCAGTTGGACACACTGGTAGCAAAGGGGAACTCGACTCTCACCCTCGGTAAGTCCTTGCTGACGGCTGGGCGGGGGTCCAGTGCTGGCAACTGGTCCTTGTCGGGGGTCCGCAAAGGCCACTAACGGCCCTGCAAAGCTTGACGGCTCTCTTGCGGGTGCCACGTGCCTCCCCTCTCGCTGGCCTATAAGTAGTCTGGCTGGTAGGGCCTCTTTCGTCCGCTGTCAGTGTCACGTGCAGTCGGGTTGGTCTCCTCATATGTCATAGGCAGCTTCAAGGGTTTGACATACCCCCGAATAGCAGGCCGGAGCCCCTCGGTGAACCTCCACAAGCTCTCCTCCTCAGTAGCTACAGCTGTCGTGGCGAAACGAGACAGCTCCAGAAAACGCGTGCGGTATGCGCTCACAGTCATCGTCCCTTGGCGGAGAGTGTGGAACTCCAGCCTCCTCTGATCCTGCCACGTCTGGGGGAAGTACTGCTCGTAGAAGAGGGTGACAAACTGGTCCCATGTCGGCTCTGCCCTCTCCTGACTTCTGACCGCCCTCCACCACCTATGTGTCGTGCTCTCCAGCTGGTACGTGGCAAAGGCCACGCGGCACTCCGTAGGGGGACGAAGGGTGTCAAACACCTTCTCGATCTGCTCGAGCCAGTCCTCCGCCTCAGTCGGGTCCTCATCCCCCTTGAAGGAGGGCAGCTTCAGCTTCTGTTACTATCCGAAAAGCTCGTAATGGCGCTGAAGTGGGGAAACGGGTATGCCTCCAGGCAGGGAGGGCTCGTGCTCGGAAGTGTCAGAGGATGGAAGGGGCAGGGGAGGACCACCCCCTCCCCCACATCCAGCGCTGCGTCTGTCCCGCGGTCCCACAGAGGACTCCCCCTCCACATCCCCAGGGAGAGGCGCCCATGGAGGTGGGTGGAGCTCCTCTCGCATAATCTCCCATATCAGCTGGGCGAGGTCCTGGGCTTGAACGTTTGGAAGTAGTGGCTGGTCCACTGAGATATCGGGTTCAGTACGTTCGCCCCTCCGACCTCGTCCACGGCCGCACCCGCGGCCCGCCTCAATGACTCCACGTCGAGGCATCTCCTGTAAGGAGACGCGAACAATAGAACAAGAAAACGTCAATTCCAACGAACATTCGGCAAAAGAACTTCAGAACATCTATCAAAAGGTACGTTGTGGTGGTTACTCTAGTTACAAGCACATGAATTGATTATTCTCAAGCTAGTTGGTTCACTTTTCAGGACGACCTTGCTCTGATACCATATTGTTACGACCCGGTTCCTGAATCCCTACAAGACACGAGACCAGGCCGACTCGACTGATCCCAAGACCCAGTCGTCCAATGAGAAAGTAACCTAAAAGTAGGAAAATAAACCACATTCACTATGCTAAGCAACTAACAGTAACAAAAGTACAGCAGTAAAGAAGTAAAAACTACTACAGTACACACCACCACAACAATAGAAAAGTAACCAGGTACAAGAATATAAAGCACAGAACGTAAGGGTACAAAACGTAGAGATACAAGAGTCTACTCACTACAGCAGAAAAGAGTACAACAAGAAGCAACAACTACTGGGCTCTACTAGGCCCAGCACCCTCTGCAGCTGTAGGCTCTGGCTGCTCAACACCTGGACCTGAAAAAGGGTTATGAGTACAAAATGTCAGCGAATGCTGAGTAGAGTGGCAACCAACCAATTAAACCAGTAAAGGTAGACAGATAGCTGTTGTTTTTCAATTACTTTCTTTAACTAATTATTCTTTTTCACCACTCGACTTATTTATCAGGTCTCTTTCTTGATCTCGAATGTTCCTCATGGGAACGATCTTGATTGTAGTCTTTTCCGAAGAATAGAAGACACACGTGGTGCTCTCCTGGCCGGGAGAGTCCCCTGTGGTGATCCTACACCCAGTCAACCACTTCAAGGTCATGGACAGACGTAACGGTGACTACAGCACGTGCGATAAACGCACGGGTAGCTGCCCCGCACTTGCATGTGGTCAGTCATTTCCGTTAGCGGGTGCGCACAAAGCACAGCACGGAACTAGTATAGGTTCTAGCCCTCTCAGTAACAGGGATCTAGCCCCTAAGAACCAAACAGGGGTCTCGTCCCTCCACAGTCCGCGCACCCTCGCCTGACTACCCTGGTTTGCCCAGTGGGCCTAACAAGTCGGTGTAGGGTGGCTAGCTGAACCCCGGGCCCTGTGGGGTGGCTAGCTCTCTCCCTACACTAGTAGCTCTCCTCGGTACTGTGTATGCGAGGGCCAAGAAGTCAGTACAGAGTGGCTAATCCTAATGTCGGGTCCCAACCCAAGGGCGTCTAGCTTCGCTCTGCACTAAACAGGGGGACAGTCACTCTCCTTGGTACTCTGTGCTCAAGGGCCAGCTCACTTTCCCACTCACATTTCCAGATCTATTCCATTTATTTCCAAGAGCTCTACTCCTAATTCCCCATAGGATTCATGCTCATATTTCTCAGGCCAAGCCATACCAGGTTTCATCATTTCTATTTCCATCCTCAGGTTATACATATGCAACTCATATTGCTATCGTTTACATTTCCATACACGGGTTATACACAGGTAGCTCGTCTTTCTATCATTCACGTTACCATTCTCAATTTATATACATGCAGCTCGCATTATGTTATTTAACGTATACAGCAGGAATTTACATGCAACAAGTTGCTAGCACAAGTACTTTACATTTCATAGGCAGCTGTTATTTATTTATAGGAAATTGTTATCATTCTATCTACTCATTCAAGACTACAATACAATCATCCATTACAGACAATTCAAGTGTTTCTCGTCCTAGGATTCATGCCATATCCTAGGTTCTAATCATTCATCACAAGTATGCATTTAGGTTTTACTTAAATTAAGGGGAAGCCACTCTACCAGTAAACCCAGGAGTAGTGGGGGCTTGAACGGCAGGCTCACGTGCTTCAACAAGCCCCGAACCTGCAACGGAATGAGGTCCTATCACAAACATCAATCACAAGGGAATATTCAGAACAGTATAGAAAGTCTTCTAACAAGTAGAGGAAAACATATGGAAAACATCAGTATCTTATTTGCGGAAAGCATACCTCAAATAGACCCTAAACGGATCAAAAATAATGTTTCTGACTCAAATCAGACGTCTGGAACATCTTCCAGACGTCTTAAAAGTGTCGAGTGCCATAACTCAAGTCCTGCGTCAATCCTCAGATGTCCAGGAACTCCGCTGGACCGTTTGGACCCAATTTCAGACGTCCGACCACCTCTTCGAATGTCTAGAAGCGCTTCCCGTCGTCTGGTAGGTCGCCCAGACATCTGAAATAGGTAGGAGGGCGTGTCCTGCGCCTTTCTGAAGTGAATCCTACACGCAGAACCGAATCTTCTCAAATCGGCATGCAAAAAGGGGGTGTCAACGGAGCGGCCTACATGGCCGTATCCGCAAAGAGACGTACCTTCGCGAGACTTCCTCCTCAGACGTCTGGAACCTCCTCCAGACGTCGGCTACGCAGTCTGGACGTCGCCCCAGACGTCTGATTCTGGGAAAAACCTAGAACCAGAACCTGCTTCCGTCCTCTTGCGCCGCGTGTGGTCACGCCGCATCCTCTCGCCTAGAGCTCTGGTTGCAGCAGTGTCGAGGAGGACCTCCCCAACGCACTCCTCCATCTTGCGCATGCGTCGCTCTGGCTCTGCGCTCACCAGCGAGCTCCCACGTGAGCTCGCAAGCTCAACTCCTCCTCTCCCTCTCATGCTGCTCCTCTCCTTCTGATGCCACTCCCACGCTCTCGCTTGCTCTGCCGCTCTCGCTGGAGGGAAGGAGGAAGGTGGCTGGGAAGTGAGGGAAACGATGGTGGAGGGGTATATATAAGGTGGGTGTTAAGGTTTTCCAAGGAACGAAAGAGAGAGAGAAGAAGGAAGAAAATGAGGGGGGTACTGCCTGCGCGTAGCACGTGCGCAGACACGAGTTTGTACCCAAGATTTTCAATTTTTAGATGTCTGGAATGAGTCCAGACGTCTGACCCTCAGTCCAGACATCTTAAAAGGCTTACACAGCACGGGTCTTACCACTCTCCTTGGTACCACATACTCAAGGGCCAACATACTTCCCGTCTACATTCCAGGTTTCCGTCTAACCATAGGAGTTCTACTCCTAATTCCCCGTAGGGTTCATGCTCATGTTCACCTCATTTATTCCGATCCAGTTTTCACCATTCACAATTCATTTATCGTCCATATATAGGCAGCTTGTGTTTCCATAATTCGATACATGCAACTGATGATTTCACAGGTAATTATTCATTAATTACAGGCAATTGCTAGCAGTTTAGCTTAATCATGCATACAGTTCATTCATTCCTCTATCTTAGGATTCATGCCACATCCTAGGGTTCCATTCAGTTATTTCCACAAGCACATTCTTATTTAAATATTATTAATAGAATTGAACCATTCTACCAGGCAATTCGGGAGTAATGGGGGCTCGAATCGTAGACCCAGACATCTCTGCGAGCCCTAAACACGCAGCTGGCTGAAACCCTATACCAGGGAACACATCACAGAAGGAGAGATCAGACAGTGTACAAGGGACTCTAGTACATAGAGGAACTCGTGAGGAAAATACAGGTAATTCGTTGATGTAAAATAGACCCCGATTGGACCCCAAACGGGTCAAAAACGTGCCTACTGTTCAAAATCAGACGTCTGGGAACAAGTCCAGACGTCTTAAAAGGTACTAGATCCTTACCTTAAGTCCATGCGGTATCCTCAGACATCCAGGCCTCCTCTACGATCATCTGAAGGCAGCTCCAGATGTCGGACAATGCCTCCGGTCGTTTTGATGCACCTCCAGACGTCTGGTGATGTGATTAGAAGTCCAAAAGCGCGTGGGAAATCATTCCACACTCCTTCCCAAGGCTGCTCCTGCGTATGACAACCGCAATCCCCTAAATCAGGCCAAACCATGCATCTGCGGTGAGGCCTGCATGGCCGTAATCGCGAAAAAGAATGTACCTTGCAATATAAGTGCTTTCAGACGTCTGGCCTTAGCTCCAGACGTCCAGGTACCCCGTCGACCGTCTGGAGTCTACTCCAGACCTCTGATACTGGAAAACTTCTAGTATCAGGAACTTCTTCCAATGCTCTCCGCCCACTCCGCCTCGCGCTGCAGCAGCTCCAGCCGCTGTAGAGGGTTGGGAGGCCGTCACCCCAAGCTCTCTCCTCCTCACGCACGTGCCCGCGGTGGCCGTGCCATTTTCGCCGAGCTTCCACCGAAGCTCCCCGACCTCGGTCTCCTCCTCCTCCCGCCCTCTCCTCCTTCCTCTCGCTCTCCCTCGCTCGCCTCCTCTCGCCACTCTCGCACAGCTCTGAGGGTGGTGGTGGCTGGTGTGTGGAGTGGAGAGGAGAGGGGAGGGGGGCTTATATAGATGGTGTGGGGGTTAGGGTTTGGGGAGGAAAAAGAAAGGAGAGAGTAGAAGAGGGTCTTGCACGCCGCCCGTGTGTAAGGCACAGTGTGCGTACAAAAATTTCATTTTCAGACGTCCGAGAAAGGGTCCAGACGTCTGATTGAGATTCCAAACGTCTTAAAAGGCTAAAAGTGTAATGGGTCATTACATTCCCCACTTCCTTATTCCCCACTCCATCATTGCCATTAGCATTAGCATTTCTACCATGAAGATTCTCTTCTACTGCTACATTAGATAGGCCATGATTGTGCAGCAATCATAGGACTTAAATGACTTGAATTAAGTTAGAACTTGGCATAATTGTAGTGTAATTCACGCATTAGTGGCATACATTGCATCTCTTTTGCTTTACTTAAATAATCATGAAATAATGTTATAATGTACTAATTAGTGTATTATTTGGATTGTAGGCAATAAGAAGCTCAGGAGATGGCCTGAAGCTAGATCTGAAGGAGGAAGCTAAAGCTGTAGTAGAGCTAGAGTAGAAGCCCTAGAATAAAGATTAAGACATAATGTAGGGAAGAGGTATACTACATTACTAGTAGAATTTTTATGTATGAGTTAAATTATGAACATAGGACCTTTCCTAACCTTAGGATAGCCCTAAATACCTTCCTAAACCTTAGCCACCCTTACATTAGGTCACCTTAGCCTAGAATGTCTTAAAACCCTTATTCCAACCCATATCTGGTCGTCCAGGTAGGTTGCTAGAAGTTCAAGACCCTTAGACACCACCCGCAAAGCCAAAACCCAATCTACTGGAAAATTGGATGACCAGACAAGGTGCTAGATGCCCAATTTCTACATAATTCCAAGACAAAACCTCAAATTCACCCTGACTCAACTTTGGACGTCCAAACTAAAGACTTGGACTTTTGATTTTGAAGTATAAGTCATCTGATTAATAAATCAGATGTCTAGAACTCTTCTCCAATTACTGTTTTTTAAATCAAACCTAAATCTTGATTTCCTAAGCCCTTAAACCCAATTCTACACTCTAGGGAACCTAAATTAAGGTGTCCTAAACCTAGTACACTACCCTAAGACCTTCTTAAGAACATAATTAGGTTCTCACTAAACCTAATTGTGACAACCCGAGTCCCGCCAACCGAAGAAACCTGAGTCGCCATGTGCTAACAACCAGCACAACTCACCCACAAGATCACAGTCACCCAACACATAATCATAAAATATAATCATAGCCAACAAACAGTTCATATTGTAAAATTTAAAGGAACATAACTTGAATCCTAACTGAAAGATTTATCGTAGTATATAAGTCCAAGGAGATGTACAACGGAAATCTCCTTGCGAACTGCCAAGTATACCTGAGTACGGAACCCAAAATCACATCTGTAAAAATTGAGTAGAGTAGAAAAAATAATATCAGAGTGCAACAGTAACCAAGCACAAGAGAAAATGAGTACTATAGTTTTAATTAATCTATTTATTAAGCATTTTGTTATCCAGTTTCGTTTCTTAGCTTGGAAGCCCAAGTTATTACAATTCACAATCTATCAATCAACATCTCAAGGCATGAGACGATTTCATGTGACTTCCTGTGGTGCAAAATCGATATTAACCACTCTCCTAGTCGAGAGGGCTGCTTATATCCATCGAGTAGCCACACTTCGTCACCCTGAGGTCATCGCAGAAAGGGGTGGCGGGTACATCTATGGTGTGAACACGTACACACGCTATGTACGCTAAGCCATAAACCACCAATGACCCACCCACCAGCCAAAAGAACTGTTCCAAACCTTGAGCCCTGCGAATCCACTATCCCAATTGACCATTAAGCCTAACTAAAGAGTCGTAGGAAAGGCCAGCAACTCCCTAAACCAGGCCCTAAACCTGGTCTGAAAAGACCTAAAGCTACAGCCGAAAATCCGACAAATAGCAGGGCTGAAAACCAGTTATTTATTCCTTTTACTTTTCCTGACATATCCGTCGTATTATATATCTCATTTCCAAATAACTGTATTTCTCATTTTCAAACCATCTTTAGTAAATTCACATTATCCATTCCAGAATTAACCAATATGCACATTATCCTCAATTTATCAATTTCCAGGAAATTTCCAATTTTTGATCGTGGATCAAATTAAATCATTACTTAACCCTCCTGATGATGAAAATTTTATTAAAAATAGAATTCCTTTTGTACATGTGTTGATAAACCATATCCAACAAGCTTAATTGTTTTATGATACATTTACTTCATGAACTTATCAAATAATTAGTTATTAACTCCTTTTAATCTGGTAGTTAACAATATTACTTGGGGTCTTCACATTCCAAGCCAACAACTTGATTTTCATCATTAATATATAATATTCCAATACCTAGAGAACCAAGAATATGTAAACAGGTTTGATCCCAGCAAGAGATAAGAATGCACACTAAACAGTGTAATACCCAAAGAAAATCACTATGCCGGTAAACTGTATGGGAGAGGAGAGAGATTACTCTACCTAACATCGTTGGGGGGTCACGATGACTCCGGAATGCACATTCATTATTTCTCTTTCACCATTCTAGGGCCCATTTATTTTGTTAAGACCTATGCTGTCTGAGCCTTTTAAGACGTATGGAACGTAGGTCAGACGTCTGGACACCTTCCCAGACGTCTGGAAATCGAAAATTTTGAGTACGAGCTCGCGTCTGCGTGCATGCTGCTCGCAGACAGTACACTTCCCTTGTTTTCTTCTTCTTCTCTCTCCTTCAGCCCGACGAAAACCTTAACCCCACACCCTTACATAAGCCCCCCTCCTCTCCCTCACAGCACCCCCACTTTCAGCCACTTTCCTCCTTCCTCCAGCGAGAGCAGCGAGCGAGAATGGTGGAGAGAAGGAGCGGCGTGAGAGGAGAGGAGCAGCATGAGGAAGAGAGGAGAGAAAGCTTGCGAGCTCGTGTAAGAGCTTGTCGGTGAGATCACGGCCGGTCGGCGCGTGCGCAAGGCAGAGGAGTGCGTCAGGGAGGTCCTCCCCGACATTGCTGTAGCTGGAGCAGCAGGCGAGAAGGCACAGTGCGGCCACGCGTGGCGCGAGAGGGCGGAAGCAAGTTCTGGTTTTAGGCTTTTCCCAGAATCAGACGTCTGGAGCGACATCCAGATGACATAGCCAACATCTGGAGGAGGTTCCAAACGACTGAGAAGTAGGCTTCGCGAAAGTACGTCTTCTTTGCGGATATAGCCATGCAGGCCGTTCCGCCGAGGCACTGTTTCAGGCCGATTTAAGAAGATTTTGGTTGATTCGTGCAAGAGTTGCTTCGGGAAGGCACGGGACGCCCTCCCACGCATTTCAGACATCTGGGCGAGGCACCAGACGACAGGAAGCGTTTCCAGACATCCGGAGAGGTGGTCGGACGTCTGGAACTGGGTTTAGTAGAGTTCCTGGACATCTGAGGAGTAGCACAGAACTTGAGGTATGGCACTGGTCACTTTTAAGACGTCTGGAAGTTGTTCCAGACGTCTGATTTGAGTCAGAATCGTTGTTTTTGACCTGTTTAGGGTCCGTTTAAGGTCCGATTTCCGTAATTAAGATACCGATGTTTCTCGTATGATTTCTCCTACTTGTTGGAATACTTTTTATACTGTTCTGAGTATTCTATTGTGATTGATCCTTGTGATAGGACTTATTTCTGTTGTGGGTTCAGGGTTTGCTGAGGCACGTGATCCTGCCATTCAAGCCCCCACTACTCCTAGGTTTACTGGTAGAGTGGCTTCCCCTCAATTTAATTACAACTTAAATGCATGTGTGTAATGAATGGTTAGAACCTAGGATATGGCATTAATCCTAGAACTAGAAATACCGGAATGTCTGTATTGAATGAATGAATTGCAGTCTTGAATGAGTAGATAAAATGAGAATAATTGCCTGTAAATGAATAACAATTGCCTGCGAAATATGTAGTATTTGTGTTAGTTAACTGTTGCATGTAACTTTCCTATCGTACCCGTGAAATGACATAATATGAGTGCATGTATATGAATTGGAAATGGAAAGGTGAATGTTGGAAACACGAGCTACCTGTGAATAACCTGAATATGGGAATGTGAACAATAGAATTACAATTTGCATGTGTATAACCTGACAATGGAAATAGAAATGATGAAACCTGGTATGAAATGGCCTGAGGAATATGAGCATGAACCTTACAGGGAATTAGGAGATGAGCTCCTGGAAATAAATGGAATGAATCTGGGAATTTGTTGGGAAGTGTGCTGGCCCCTGAGTACGTGGTACCAAGGGGAGAGCATGTTACCTCTTAGTGTAGAGGGGAGCTAGCCGCCCTTGGGTTGGGACCCGGGGTTAGGATTGGCCACTTTGCACCGACTCTGTGGCCCTCATGTACATTGTACCGGGGAGAGCTACTAGTGTAGGGAGAGAGCTAGCCACCCCATGGGGCCCAGGGTTCAACTAGCCACCCTACACCGACTTGTTAGTCCCACTGGGCAAACTAGGGTAGTCAGGCAAGGGTGCGCAGACTATACAGGGGCAATACCCTTGTTTGGTTCTTAGGGGCTAGACCCCTGTTACTGAGAGGGCTATGCCCTATACTGGTTTCGTGCGGTGCTTTGGGCGTACCTGCTAACGGAAACGACTGACTGCGTGCCAGTGCGGGGTAGCTACCCGTGCACTTACCGTGCGTGCTGTAGTCACCGTTACGTCTGCCCGTGACCTTGGGGTGGTTGACTGGGTGTAGGACCACCACGGGGGACTCTCCCGACCAGGAGAGCGTCACATCCGACTTCTACTCTTCGGAAAAGACTGCAATCAAGATTGTTCCCACGAGGAACATTCGAGATCAAGAAAGAGACCTGATAAATAAACTAAATGGTGAAAAAGAATAATTACCTAAAGAAAGTAATTGAAAAACACCAGCTACCTGTCCACCTTTACTGTTTAGTTAGTTTATTGCCACTCTACTCAGCGTTCGCTGATTTCGTGTACTCGTAACCCTTTTCAGGTCTAGGTGTTGAGCAGCCAGAGCCTACGGCTGCAGAGGGTGCTGGGCTCAGTAGAGCCTAGTAGTTGTAACTCTTTTTATACTCGTTGTAGTAGTGAGTAGTTTCTTATACCTTTATATTCAGTACTTCTTCGTTTTGCACATTATATTCCTGTACCCATTTGCTTTTCTACTGTTGTCGTAGTGTGTACTGTAGTAGTTTTACTTCTTTACTACTGTACTTTTGTTACTATTAGTTACTTAGCATAATGAATGTTGTTTACTTTCCTACTTTTTGGTTACTTTCTCGTTGGACGACTGAGTCTTGGGATCAGTCGAGTCAGTCCGGTTTCGTGTCCTGTAGGGATTCGGGAACCAGGTCGTAACATATTTGTATGCATCCGAGGTTAGATCGACGTCAGAATTAATCGTGGGGAATAAAATGTCATATGTTCCATTGAAAAAATTTCATGAAAGAAATGATTCCCAAAATCGAATTTAAAAACTTACCTTCATGTAGTTTGTGAAGAAACGGTTCCAATGGGTCTTGGAACGTGAGAAACGAATGTTATTTGACCTCCTAACAAATCAAAACACGAATCTACGTTAAAGTGGGAATCTTGCACGTACCTCGAGAATTAGAGTAGAAACTGCCCAATCTGACCATACGGATGTGTCTGACATGCTTGAGAACCTCAGATAAACTCCTACATAGCCTAATTCCGATCTTGAAGACCCTCGATCTACGGAAAACAAATATGATTGTCAAATCTCACCCAAGACCACAAATCCCTTCACAGGGATTGATCAGCAATAATTGAAACTCTGATCTTTAAAAATGTCATTTTCCTACCACTTCAACGTACCTTCTTCCCCGTTTCTTCTTCCTCCTTCGGACCTCCTTCACGTCGACGCACGCACGCACAGCCATGCTGGCCATTCGTCCTCGCTCCGCCAGCCGGCCGTGCTCGACTCCGGCGACTGGCCGGCGTTCCCCCATCCTCCAGTGACCTTCCCGTCGAGCTTCAACCTGCCTCTCCGACGTTCCCCGTCTCCTGCATGTTAGGTTCCAAACCCATGCACGCACCACCTCCACGACGGATCGCCTCCGCTGTCCACCGGAACCCTTCGCCGGAACCTGCCAACCCTCGGCGACCCTCTGACGAAGCCGTCCTCCCTCTTCTTCCTTGGTCCTTCCTTTCTACGTGGGTGAGTACAACTTGGTTGCCCACCCCTCTCTATCCTTCTCTTTTTCTCCCCCTGCACGCGTTCCTATCTCTCCTCCTCCTCTCTCTCTCTCTTTCTTTCGTGTGTGTGAGAATACGGCGGAAAGGTTTGGTTTTATAGAGCAACGGAGAGGAGAGAGAGAGGTGGTAGGGTGTAACGAGCGCGTACCCCAGACGTCTTTTAAGACGTCTGGGAGGTGGCCCAGACGTCTGTCAAGACGTCTGGGATCACATCCAGACGTCTGACCAGACGTCCGGGATAGTTTACAGACGTCTGACGAACAGTTATACTCGCACGGGATATTCGTCTGCGCGCCTGTGCGCGCAGACCTGCGATCCGCATCTTCTCTGCGGCTGCAGGCGACTGCGGCCGTCTCTCTCCTCCTCTCCGCGCGGCGTTAAAAGGGGGAGGGGGCGCGCCTCCCCTCCCGTCTCCACCATCTTCCTCCTCTCCTGCTGCAGGCGGAGCGAGCGGACGCGAGGGGCGCAGCGGCAGCGGCGCAGCAAAGGCGCGGAGGAGCTGCGGCGTGCGAGGGCGGGACTCTGCCGTGAGGGCGAGCTCGCCGGGAGCGGCTTGGCCGGCCGGCGGAGGGCGCAGGGGGCGCAGAGCGTCGCGAAGAGGGACCTGCTGCGGGCGGAGCAGCGGACGCGCGAGGTGCGACGCGGGCGGCGTCGCGAGCGGAGGCCGAGCGAGGTTCTGATTCTGGAAAAATCTCCAGAATCAGACGTCTGGACTGATATCCAGACGGCAAGGTCGACGTCTGTGTGATCATACAGACGTCTGAAAGGTGAGTTCCGCTTTCTCCTTCTTCTTTTGTCGACTGACCGTACTGAAGGAGGAGGGTTGGCTGTGCGCAGGTGTTCGGATTCGTCATCCTTTGCGAATCCGACGTCTGGAAGTTGTACCAGACGGCGGGAGTGACCTCCAGACGTCCGGAGAGACCATCGGACGTCTGGGATCTAGGAGAGACGTCGCCACAGACTTCTGGACGTCCGGGGAACCACGCCGAACAGGTAATTCTCTGATCCACCGTTTAAGACGTCTGGAAGGAGTTCCAGACGTCTGATTTTGCACAGTATTGTCTTTCTCGACCCGTTTAGGGCCCGTTTGGGCTCCGTCTTCCACGATTCGAGTTGCGTTCGATTCAGAATTTATTCCTCTACCCGCCTACAGTAGCTATACACTGTTTTGAGACACTCCTTGTGTTTGATCCTTGTGATAGGACCTCGTTCGGTTGCCGTCTTGAGAGTCGCGGAGGCGCGCGGGATTCCCGACCACGCCCCCATTACTTCCGTTGTACCTGGTAGAGTGGTTTTAAGCATTAATAAAATCTGTTAAAGTATGGAACCATAACTAGAACCTAGGGCATTGCATGAACCCTAGGAATGAGAAATGTATGGAATGATAGCTCCTAGGTGTTGCATGAATCCTAGGGCCGGAAAACTAGATTGTATGATAGATCCTAGGATATGGCATGAATCCTAGGATGGAAAAACTAGTGGAATGTATATTACTGCAGTCTTGGAAAAATGGAAAGGAATATATAAGCTGCCTGTGAAATTAATTAACAGTTGCCTGTTATGAACAAAGAAACATGTTTGAGATCATGGAAATTGAGAACGTGAATCTGGAAAGTGAAACATATGATGTTCTGAGATAAAGGGCTGGAACCCTACGGGGAATTAGGAGTGGAACTCCTGGAAAGAAAAGGAATGGAACTGAGATGTAGTTGTACTGTCTCTTGGGTACGCAGTACCAAGGGAAGTACCTGTACCTGTTTTAGTGCAGAGTGGGGCCAGCCGCCCCAGGGACCCGGGGTTAGGCTTGGCCGCTCTGTACCGACTTGTTGGCCCTCGTGTACGTAGTACCGAGGAGAGCTAGTAGTGTTAGGAGAGTACTAGCTACCCCACGGGCCCCGGGGTTCTGCTAGCCTCCTTCACCGACTTGTTAGGCCCACTAGGGCAAACCAGGGTAGTCAGACGAGGGTGCGCGGACTGTGGAGGGGCAAGGCCCCGGTTTGGTTACTGTGGAGGGGTTGGACCCCTGTTACTGAGAGGGCTCTGCCCTGGTTCCGTGCTGTGCTTTGGGCGCACCCGTTAACGGAAACGACTGACCGCGTGCCAGTACGGGCTAGCTACCTGTGCGTTTATCGCGCGTGCCGTAGTCACCGTTACGTCTGTCAGTGACCTTGGGGTGGTTGGCTGAGGGTAGGATCACCACGGGGGACTCTCCCGGCCAGGAGAGCACCACGTGCTACTTCTACTGTTGGAAAAGACTGCAATCAAGATCGTCCCACGAGGACATTCGAGACCAAGTAAAGGATCTGAGAAGTAAATGAAATAGTGAGAAAAATTGAAAGATGTAAATAAAGGAAGTAATAGAACATAACAGCTACTGTACACTCTACTGTTGCCTTTAGTTAGTTTGCCACTCTACTCAGCGTTTTGCTGACGTGTTACACTCGTTACCTTTTTCAGGACCAGGTGTTGAGCAGCCAGGGTCGGCGGCTGCAGAGGACGCTGGGCCGAGTAGGGTCCAGTAGAGTTGCCACAGCTTTGTACCTTCTTTTGTTTCTGTTCTAGTGAGTAGTTTTGTTTCCGCTGTACCTTCTTTACCTGCAGTTTTTGTTATATGATAAATGTTGTTTTACGGTTGTGGTGGTGCCTACTGTAGTAGTTTCTTTCCTTACTGCTGTACTTTTTACTGTTAGTTATATTCATGCTGAATGTGGTTTATTTTACTGTCTTTTGGTTACTTCCTCGTTGGACGACTGGGTCTTGGGATTAGTCGAGTCGGTCCGGTTCTCGTGTCTCGTAGGGACTCGGGAACCGGGTCGTTACAAGATGGTATCAGAGCAAGGTCGTCCCGAGAAGTGAATCAACTGACTGGAAAATAACCAATTCACATGTTTATAGCTAGAGTAGCCACCACAACATATCTCTTGACATGAGCTCTTAGAAGTGTTGTTAGGTACCGTCTGTTTTGACGTTTCCGTTTTGTTTCGCGTCTCCTTGCAGGAGATGCCTCGTCGTGGGACTGGCGAGACTGGCCGCGGGCGCGGCCGAGGGCGAGGACGGCGAGGTGGACGTGCTGTCGTTGACGTCTCGGTGGACCAGCCACCACTCCCTGGCATCCAGGCCCAGGACCTCGCCCGACTGATACGGGATATTGTATGAGAGGAGCTCCACCCACCGCCCCGAGCACCTCCTCCTGGGGTTGCAGAGGGGGAGTCCTCTGTGGGACCACGCGACGGACGCGGCGCCGGACACGAGGGAGGGGATGGGCCCCTGCCGCCCCCACCTTCCTCCGACACTTCCGTACACGAGGCACCTTCGCCTGGAGGTGCACCAGCACCTCCCCTACAGCACCACTTCGAGCTTTTCGGGCAGTTCCGGAAGCTGAAGCCCCCCTCCTTCAAGGGGGATGAGGACCCGACCAAGGCAGAGGACTGGCTTGAGCAGCTGGAGAAGATCTTCGACACCCTTCGCCCCCCGGTGGAGTGCCGCGTGGCCTTTGCCACGTACCAGCTGGAGAGTGCGGCACACCGGTGGTGGAGGGCGGTCCGGGGACAGGAGAGGGACGAGCCGACGTGGGACCAGTTCGTCACCCTCTTCTGCGAGCAGTACTTTCCCCAGACGTGGCAGGACCAGAGGAGGCGGGAGTTCCACACTCTCCGCCAAGGGACGATGACCGTGAGCGCGTACCGCACGCGTTTCTTGGAGCTGTCCCGCTTTGCAGCGACAGCGGTAGCCACTGAGGAGGAGCGCCTTTGGAGGTTCACCGAGGGGCTCCGGCCTGCGATCCGGGGGTATGTCAAACCCCTGAAGCTGCCGACGTTTTCGAGGGTGGTAGAGGCAGCCATGACTTACGAGGAGACCAACCCGTCCGCGCGAGAGACCGACGGCGGGCGGAAGAGGCCCTTTCAGCCAGACTTCTCACAGGGTCGGCGAGAACGGAGACACGTGGCGTCCGCAGGAGAGCCGTCACGTTGTGCAGGGCCATCACTGGCCTTTGGGGGCCCTCGACAGGGGCCAGTCGCCAGCACCGGACCCCCGCCTAGCCGACAGCAGGGACTCACTGAGGGCGGGAGTCGGGTTCCCCTCTGCTACCAGTGTGGCCAGCCGGGCCACGTCAGGAGGGACTGCCCATCTAGGGCAGGAGGTCAGCAGATACTTCCCGCGCAGAGCACTGGAGGGCGCGCAGGAGGCCGCGGTTTCCAGGCGCGAGGAGGAGGACCGCAGTCGCGAGGAGGGTACCGGCCAGCACCTACCCGTCCGACGCAGAGTGTGGCTGCTTCGTCCGCACCTAGAGCTGAGGGGCGTATCAACGCCCTAACACACAGGGACGCCAGAGCTTCGGGATCCGTGGTAGCAGGTATGGTTTCAGTTTCTGGCAGACTCGTTTACACGCTTTTCGATTCCGGCGCTACGCACTCGTTTGTCGCAGACAGTTTCGCAGTTAGTTTGGACCAGGATTATACATTGTTAGAGAACCCGTTCGTAATCAGAGGTCCGAGTGGTCAGCTGTTTGTAGCTGAGGAGGTGTACACGGGTTGCGGGGTCAGCATCGGGGGACACAGCCTGCCAGCTGACCTGATTATGATACAGATGGAGGACTTTGGGGTGATCCTGGGGATGGATTGGCTGTCCGCTTACCACGCATTGGTAGACTGCTTTGAGAGGAAGATTGTCTTCTCCATTCCGGAGTTGCCTTCCTTCGAGTTTCACGGGCAGCCAGTGGACGGAGGTTTCAGGTGCATTTCGTCACTTCGGGCGGCGAGACTTTTGAGCCAGGGGTGTGAGGGCTTCTTAGCTTGTGTGGTGGCAGAGCACAGCCCCGTGGCAGATTTCCAGAGCATCCCGGTGGTCAGAGAGTACCCCGACGTGTTTCCAGACGAGTTACCAGGACTACCGCCCGAGCGTGAGATCGAGTTTGAGATCTCACTAGTACCAGGGACCAACCCCATCTCCACCGCGCCATACAGGATGGCACCGCTTGAGCTGCGAGAGCTCAAGTCTCAGTTGCAGGACCTTTTGGAGAAGGGTTTCGTGAGGCCCAGTGCGTCTCCCTGGGGAGCCCCGGTACTGTTTGTGAAGAAGAAGGATGGGACCCTACGCCTTTGTGTGGACTACAGACAACTGAATAGGGTCACCATCAAGAACCGATATCCGCTGCCGAGGATTGACGATTTGTTTGACCAGTTGCGGGGTGCCACGGTGTTTTCCAAGATCGACTTGAGGTCTGGATACCACCAGTTGAGGATCAGGGAGACCGACGTCTCCAAGACAGCTTTCCGCACCCGGTACGGACACTACGAGTTTTTGGTCATGCCGTTTGGGCTGACCAATGCCCCCGCTGCTTTCATGGACCTGATGAACCGGGTGTTCAGACCGTACTTGGACCAGTTTGTGGTGGTTTTCATAGATGATGTACTCATCTATTCTAGAGATCGGACGCAGCACGGACAGCACTTGCGGATGGTTCTGGACACTCTGAGACGACGCAGGCTGTACGCCAAATACAGCAAGTGCGAGTTCTGGTTGAGGGAGGTGACCTTTTTGGGTCATGAGATCTCTGGAGACGGCCTGGCGGTGGATCCCGCCAAGGTCGAGGCAGTGCTCAGGTGGGAGAGACCGCGTTCAGTCACTGAGATTCGCAGTTTCCTGGGACTGGCAGGTTACTACAGACGGTTCATCAGAGGGTTTTCGCAGATTGCACGTCCTATGACACAGTTGACTCGGAAGGATGTGCCTTTCACTTGGACAGACGCCTGTGAGGCGTGTTTTCTGGAGCTGAAGGAGAGGTTGACCTCGGCTCCCGTGCTCACCATTCCTGACAGTAGTGGCGGGTTCGTCGTGTACACGGACGCTTCCTTGCAGGGGTTAGGAGGTGTGCTCATGCAGAGGGGTCACGTGGTCGCTTACGCTTCGCGGCAACTGAAGCCCCATGAGCATACCTACCCTACCCATGACCTAGAGTTGGCAGCTGTTGTCTTCGCGCTGAAGACATGGAGGCACTACTTGTACGGTGAGACCTTCGAGATTTTTACAGATCACAAGAGCCTCAGATATCTTTTTGACCAGAAGGAGCTCAACATGAGACAGAGACGTTGGTTGGAGCTCCTGAAGGACTACGACTGCAGCATCTCCTACCACCCGGGAAAGGCCAATGTGGTGGCTGACGCCTTGAGCCGTAAGGCGCCCGCACGCTTGGCCAGTCTACAGTTACAGAGTTGGAGCCTTTTGGAGGAGGTGGGCAGTTGGCGACCTCTAGAGTTACGAGGATACTGTGGGGCAGTGACGGTGACACGGCAGACCAGACCAGAGTTGATAGACCGCATCATCACGGGACAGATGGCCGATCCGTACTTGCAGTCTTTGCGCGACAGAGTACTGTCAGGGGACCCAGGGGACTTCTCTTTCACAGACCAGGTGTTACGCTTGAGGGGACGGCTATGCGTCCCCAGAGACGAGGAGCTGTTGAGAGAGCTCCTGACTGAGGCACACGGTTCCAGATTCACCATACATCCCGGAAACACGAAAATGTACCATGACTTGAGACGCGAGTTCTGGTGGAGAGGGATGAAGCGGGATGTGGGTGAGTTCGTGCAGCAGTGCTTAGTGTGCCAGCAGGTGAAAGTCGAGCATCAGAGGCCTGCAGGGCCGCTTCAGCCGCTTCCAGTGCCGGAGTGGAAGTGGGAGAGCATCACCATGGACTTGGTGGTGGGTTTACCTGTTACCCAGCGAGGACACGACGCGGTCTGGGTAATAGTGGATAGGTTGACGAAGACGGCACGATTCTTGCCGATCCGAGTCACTTTGGGACCAGCACAGTTGGCAGAGAGGTATATCCGTGATGTGGTGCGACTACACGGAGTTCCGCGGGAGATCGTATCCGACCGGGATACCCGCTTTACGTCCCAGTTTTGGGCTGAGTTTCAGCAGGCTTTGGGGACGAGGTTGAGGTTTAGCACGGCATACCACCCCCAGACGGACGGACAGTCGGAACGCACGATACAGACACTTGAGGATCTTTTGCGTGCCTGTGTACTAGACTGGAGGGGCTCTTGGGAGGAACACCTGCCCCTGGCAGAGTTTGCATACAACAACAGTTATCACTCGAGCATCGGCATGGCTCCCTACGAGGCTCTGTACGGACGGAAATGCACGGCACCCTTGAGTTGGGTTGAGGTGGGGACCAAGTGGGAGGTTGGCCCCAGGATGATCCGGCAGAGTCAGGAGGTAGTTGAACAGATCCACAGACGACTCCGCACTGTCAGGAGCAGACAGAAGAGCTACGCAGATCGCAGACGCAGAGAGGTGCAGTTCGAGGTTGGGGACCACGTCTTTCTTCGTGTTTCGCCCATGAAGGGCTTACAGCGGTTTGGGGTGAGAGGGAAGCTCGCGCCGAGGTTCGTGGGGCCCTTCGAGGTCCTGGAGCGGGTTGGACCCGTTGCTTACAGACTTGCCCTTCCCCCGCAGCTTTCTGGTGTGCACGACGTGTTCCACGTGTCCAACCTCAGGAAGTACGTAGCCGATCTCAGCCACGTACTGAGTCACGAGAGCGTCGAGGTGAGCGACGACCTGACCTACCCCGAGCGGCCAGTGCAGATCCTAGACCGAGCCGTCCGCAGGTTGAGACGAAAGCAAGTACCCCTGGTAAAGGTTTTGTGGAGGAGCCAGCGGTACGAGGAGGCTACCTGGGAGCCTGAGGCGGCAATGCGGGAGCGGTACCCAGAGCTTTTCGCGGGTACGTCTTTTCGGACCGGCTTCGGTCCTCTTTGAGTTTGTTATGGTTATTTGGACATCCTTTTTCCGCACCCTAGTTGGCGCAAGTTTCGGGGACGAAACTTCCTTTGAGTTTGTTATATTGTAACGAGCGCGTACCCCAGACGTCTTTTAAGACGTCTGGGAGGTGGCCCAGACGTCTGTCAAGACGTCTGGGATCACATCCAGACGTCTGACCAGACGTCCGGGATAGTTTACAGACGTCTGACGAACAGTTATACTCGCACGGGATATTCGTCTGCGCGCCTGTGTGCGCAGACCTGCGATCCGCATCTTCTCTGCGGCTGCAGGCGACTGCGGCCGTCTCTCTCCTCCTCTCCGCGCGGCGTTAAAAGGGGGAGGGGGCGCGCCTCCCCTCCCGTCTCCACCATCTTCCTCCTCTCCTGCTGCGGGCGGAGCGAGTGGACGCGAGGGCGCAGCGGCAGCGGCGCAGCAAAGGCGCGGAGGAGCTGCGGCGTGCGAGGGCGGGACTCTGCCGTGAGGGCGAGCTCGCCGGGAGCGGCTTGGCCGGCCGGCGGAGGGCGCAGGGGGCGCAGAGCGTCGCGAAGAGGGACCTGCTGCGGGCAGAGCAGCGGACGCGTGAGGTGCGACGCGGGCGGCGTCGCGAGCGGAGGCCGAGCGAGGTTCTGATTCTGGAAAAATCTCCAGAATCAGACGTCTGGACTGATATCCAGACGGCAAGGTCGACGTCTGTGTGATCATACAGACGTCTGAAAGGTGAGTTCCGCTTTCTCCTTCTTCTTTTGTCGACTGACCGTACTGAAGGAGGAGGGTTGGCTGTGCGCAGGTGTTCGGATTCGTCATCCTTTGCGAATCCGACGTCTGGAAGTTGTACCAGACGGCGGGAGTGACCTCCAGACGTCCGGAGAGACCATCGGACGTCTGGGATCTAGGAGAGACGTCGCCACAGACTTCTGGACGTCCGGGGAACCACGCCGAACAGGTAATTCTCTGATCCACCGTTTAAGACGTCTGGAAGGAGTTCCAGACGTCTGATTTTGCACAGTATTGTCTTTCTCGACCCGTTTAGGGCCCGTTTGGGCTCCGTCTTCCACGATTCGAGTTGCGTTCGATTCAGAATTTATTCCTCTACCCGCCTACAGTAGCTATACACTGTTTTGAGACACTCCTTGTGTTTGATCCTTATGATAGGACCTCGTTCGGTTGCCGTCTTGAGAGTCGCGGAGGCGCGCGGGATTCCCGACCACGCCCCCATTACTTCCGTTGTACCTGGTAGAGTGGTTTTAAGCATTAATAAAATCTGTTAAAGTATGGAACCATAACTAGAACCTAGGGCATTGCATGAACCCTAGGAATGAGAAATGTATGGAATGATAGCTCCTAGGTGTTGCATGAATCCTAGGGCCGGAAAACTAGATTGTATGATAGATCCTAGGATATGGCATGAATCCTAGGATGGAAAAACTAGTGGAATGTATATTACTGCAGTCTTGGAAAAATGGAAAGGAATATATAAGCTGCCTGTGAAATTAATTAACAGTTGCCTGTTATGAACAAAGAAACATGTTTGAGATCATGGAAATTGAGAACGTGAATCTGGAAAGTGAAACATATGATGTTCTGAGATAAAGGGCTGGAACCCTACGGGGAATTAGGAGTGGAACTCCTGGAAAGAAAAGGAATGGAACTGAGATGTAGTTGTACTGTCTCTTGGGTACGCAGTACCAAGGGAAGTACCTGTACCTGTTTTAGTGCAGAGTGGGGCCAGCCGCCCCAGGGACCCGGGGTTAGGCTTGGCCGCTCTGTACCGACTTGTTGGCCCTCGTGTACGTAGTACCGAGGAGAGCTAGTAGTGTTAGGAGAGTACTAGCTACCCCACGGGCCCCGGGGTTCTGCTAGCCTCCTTCACCGACTTGTTAGGCCCACTAGGGCAAACCAGGGTAGTCAGACGAGGGTGCGCGGACTGTGGAGGGGCAAGGCCCCGGTTTGGTTACTGTGGAGGGGTTGGACCCCTGTTACTGAGAGGGCTCTGCCCTGGTTCCGTGCTGTGCTTTGGGCGCACCCGTTAACGGAAACGACTGACCGCGTGCCAGTACGGGCTAGCTACCTGTGCGTTTATCGCGCGTGCCGTAGTCACCGTTACGTCTGTCAGTGACCTTGGGGTGGTTGACTGAGGGTAGGATCACCACGGGGGACTCTCCCGGCCAGGAGAGCACCACGTGCTACTTCTACTGTTGGAAAAGACTGCAATCAAGATCGTCCCACGAGGACATTCGAGATCAAGTAAAGGATCTGAGAAGTAAATGAAATAGTGAGAAAAATTGAAAGATGTAAATAAAGGAAGTAATAGAACATAACAGCTACTGTACACTCTACTGTTGCCTTTAGTTAGTTTGCCACTCTACTCAGCGTTTTGCTGACGTGTTACACTCGTTACCTTTTTCAGGACCAGGTGTTGAGCAGCCAGGGTCGGCGGCTGCAGAGGACGCTGGGCCGAGTAGGGTCCAGTAGAGTTGCCACAGCTTTGTACCTTCTTTTGTTTCTATTCTAGTGAGTAGTTTTGTTTCCGCTGTACCTTCTTTACCTGCAGTTTTTGTTATATGATAAATGTTGTTTTACGGTTGTGGTGGTGCCTACTGTAGTAGTTTCTTTCCTTACTGCTGTACTTTTTACTGTTAGTTATATTCATGCTGAATGTGGTTTATTTTACTGTCTTTTGGTTACTTCCTCGTTGGACGACTGGGTCTTGGGATTAGTCGAGTCGGTCCGGTTCTCGTGTCTCGTAGGGACTCGGGAACCGGGTCGTTACATAGGGGGTTTAGGAATAAAACAAAATAATGATTAGAAAGATTAGGATTAAGAAGAGTATTTTCCTTTCCTTTTTTTTTCATAACTAAGAGCATTCTTGTAATAGGATCAAACTGACTCTGATTTCAACGAAACACGTATCACCGGAATCATTACGAGATAGGGAATCTAGTAAGATTTACAGATTCCCAAATGAAAGTCGTTTGCAACATGCGATCCCCAAGGCAGATTGCGCATGACTTTGCTCGCAATTCACACATGTTTCACGCATTTGAGGTCCAATCGCCACACAGAACCTACTGTAAAAATCCTTGCGACACTAGAAAGTTGACAGTACTTTCAGATCGTCGATCCGAGTTCCAGATTACAAAAACGAAAAAAATGCAGGTTTTCAATCTACTTACGTATTTTAAATTCGTGCAAGCTTCGATTTGCATGCAAAATGTATCGACGGGTTTGTCTTGACATACTTAGTCTGAAATGGCTTAGAAATCCAAGTTCGGAATGTTACACTAATTGACTTGGATCTAAGTCAATCACACTTCACCTAGTCAATTAGAGTCCAATTGAGCTGAAATCCCAACCAACACAAGTCTAATTGGACTCAGTGCGAATCCAATTGACTCAAGCTTGATCTAATTGGATACTTTCTCTTCCAATTGCATACACACCCACGCAATTAAACTTGTGGTGAGTAAAATTGTACTTATCACTTTTGTATTAGGTTTTATGACCCTAGTTTTTAGAAACCAACCCAAACCCAATTACCTAGACCTATAGGACTCGACGTAAACCACCTAGCCACACGCACACTCTCATGCACACACACACACACCACCACCTGGCTGCCCACTCTAGAGTTCTCTAGAAAGACCTCCAAATGGCGCCACCTTAAAAGACTAAAAATAGTCTTTCAAGGAGTCCACAACCACTCCCATTAGAAGTGGATCTAAGAAGACCCATTTCAAATGGTGGGACGACCAAGATGGGAGCTCTTCTAGAGAGTTCCACACTTCTCTAGATGAGCCATCCCTTGGTCTATTTAAAGACCATCATGGACAACCAAAGGACCCCCATCTAGGTCTTGGATGTCATCTCCATTCAACACATTCTCCACGAGCTCCACCACCTCCATCACAACCACCCTCATGTCTAAGAGCTAGAGCACCTCCACCACCCTTTCAAAAGGTCGGCCACCCACCTTGGCCGTCCCTCTCTTCCCTCCTACCACCTCAAGCCACACGGCCATTGAAGACCACCTCCAATTCCCTAAGTTCTAGTAGCTAGAGTTGTGTTCTTCATAGTTAATTCTTGCATTGATTTTCCATTAGTATTAGTAGTAATCCTCAGCCTCGATGAATGCATGCATAACCCTCCTGTTAGTTAGAATAGTGATTTCAATCTTTCATGTACATGCTTTCCTCAAGAATCATTGTAATGATAATATTTGTGAAGAAATAAAAACCATCAGTTGTCTGCTTTATGTTCTCATCTTGTATGCAACTAAAATGTCTGTTCCGGAGGATATAGAGGACTTAACGATTGACAAATTTTTTGTGGGTCGCCATCGAAGAGTTGAAATCATGCGCATCAATACACATACTTTCATGTTTATACTATTTTTGACTCATGCGCATGTTTTACGAGTTAACAACATAATCGACGAATCCTATATTTGTACCCTAAACACCGGAATACAATTCTAAGCAAGTAGTAAAATCAGAAATCAACTTTGTTTTCATAAGCCTCCCTAAGATCGACCGAGATCCACCATCCTGTTATATAATTTTTTGTTTGAATTGGATTTCGCAACTATACTATGACAAAATCAATCAAATTTCATGATTTTCGATTAAACGGGCCATAATCCTTATACTCCAACCTTTTTACTCATGCACCTTCAACAAACTTATCTCCACAACTAAGTGCTTCTATCTCTGTGAATGAAACAACCAATTCTACGATTCTACCATCCATATGACGATTAAACATGGTCATTATTTCTTTCTTATTCATAAGATCAATATACTTAGAAATAGTTGACTCCATATCCTTGTACCTCAGTGACATAACTGATTGAGCACCCCATGGCAATATCTTTAATAAATCATTACAAAGGTCAAACCAGCATGTCTCGCTAGGGCTCATGAGAATCATCTTCTGCTTCCTCAACATGTACCTCTCACCTGTTCCTCCTCTCAATTCTTGGAAGTGTCCTCCATATTTGACACAAATGGATAGGACACCTTTTCCTTGCCACCACACCATCCTAGCACATTAGATTCATTTAGGTGAGAAGACATCCATGAAAGACATCCATGCAAGATCGAAAATATTTGGGACATGTAGAAGATTACCTCGATAGGTTCCTACTATCGATTGAAAGTTTGACTTGGTCCTCCTCTAGAACCACCCTTGTTGTCCTCTTATATACCTGTCATAACATTCCCAAACATCATGTTGGAAAACAATACAAAATCATATATCATTCATAAAAAAGAACCCTAGTAAAATCCTATAGAAAACCCTAAATAAAACCCTAATATCACCTAGTGAAGCCTCATGGAAAAATACACGTCAAAACAACTGTAAACCTAAATCAAAACCCCCCAACAAATGTCAAATGCAACCCCTATCCATCATTACAAGTGGAACCCAAAAACAACATCAAACGTTAATAAAAACCCTCATGATAACCTTAACCAAAATCTTGATATAAACTGACCAAAACAACCATATCAAACCTCTAAACCCTATATCAAAATCTTACTAAAAAAGGGATTTACAAACCCCAAAAAATCATAATATAAACCACCAAAAAAATTATCATATAAAACCCCAAAAAAACCCTAACATAAAACCCCACAAAAAACCTAAACCCATAAAACGACTAGAACCCTACGTGCAGCCTCATTTCAACCCTTCTAAATGCTCCATCCCCACATTCAAATGCTCATATTAAACACTAACCTCAATGTAAATGTTCCATTCTCGCTAACCGTGCTAGATCGTTGAGAACCCATGTTTAAATCAGTCGAGGATCCTACTGTTGCTCGTTGAGAAGGTTGATCGATCGAAGGATAAGGAAGGGAGATTGAAGAGGAAGGGAGAAAGAATGGAGAAGAAATATGAAGGGTTGTCGTATGAGGGGGGAAGCGAAGAAGCGCCTTTGTTTCCCGCCAGTAATTGTGGGATGCGCAAAGTGTGCCAAACCCATTTCCACTGTTCGATGTAAACACCTTTGATTGATTAACCGCGATCGAGTCACTTTAACTCATTATCAATTATCCAAAGAAACGAAGTCTCTCGTAGGAGTATTAAGACTAACGGAACGTATTTTACGGATGTATATACGTCAATGCAAATAACATAGGGGTATATGCATGTTATCGAAAGCTTACAGGGGTATATATGTAAAAATCCCTTGGTTTATTTATTAAGTGCCTATTTGTGAATCATCAACACTAGGATTTTCATTAATAGGAATTACAACAGTTGAGTTCCTATAGGTCCTTTTTTTACTCTAAGGTAGCTATTTCGTCCTCCTAGATTAAGGTTTTTTTACCTCTTAAAGGCTAATCATTTTAGTTATTTCTTAGTTTACTTATTGTTGAGAACTAATTGGCTTATTCTTTTCCTTTTTTGTTTCATTTAGCCTAGTTTTCTTGGGATCTTTTGTATGTTAATTATTTTTCTTTGTTTCCAACTCTGATATGCAAAACCCGGTTAAGGTTAAATTGTGTCATTGTAGCGTGAGTTACACGATTGCTCAAATCAAAATTCTGAACTCATAACGAAATAAAATCGTAGTAAATAGGAGTCCAGGTCGTATCTTAAGGAGGCTTTTGGTTGGGTTACTTTCTGACTAATCCTAAGTATGAGTATTGACAAAATTAGGTGATTTTTGAAAGTGCGGAAAATTCATGATGAATTTCGGAAGACGAGATTACAAAACAGTGTGAAAATAAGGATTTACGAAATAGTGAAAACACAACACACACTCTTTTGTTTTTGGATTTTTAAAATCATAAAGCAAATAAGCAACTAGCTAACAAACAAATATATATAGAGAGAGAGAGATGCAAAACCAATAATATATTACTACTAATCAAAAGCTCATAACTACAACTAAGAAGAAGAAATAGTAGAGAAAGAAGGAGAAGAGAGAGTGATCGCGCAGTAGTCATGGGCCCTAATCTACCTAAATTGAGTTAGATCCTAGCTTAACCTAGGAATAATGCATGCATAAGCGTCTTATTTTGCATCATAGTCGATTTGTTAGCTTTGTTAATAATAATGCTATATAATGTTCTAATTAAGAGGTAATAATAATTGCTGGTAATTCAGGGCCGTAGATTATGAATTCGACCGTACGGATCTGCTCAAAACAACGATGGGAGTCCAAAGTTTCTAAGATCATTTTGATCGTACTCCCAAAGCATCTTGTTGAGAGCACTGAATCGGGTTTTAAAAGTATTGCATTGTAGTACAGCCGAAAAAGCGTTCAAAACAGATATAATTTTATTACTTGAAAAGATTTTCGAGGTCGAACACAGGGAGCAAATTGGTATTTAAAAATCAAGATCACAATTTAAACTTGAAAGAAATTGTAATAGTAGCTATATCAGAGTGCAAAATATGTGAGTAAAATGGTGATGTAGATCACCAAAATACTCCTACAATATCACCAAATGATTCAATGTAAAAATATGCAATGAGGCTAAAACCTGTAGTCTGATTCTTTAATCAGACAATTTAAAGTGTATGATTACTTTTCTCTTCTCCTTCCTTCTTCTTCTTCTTTGGCTTCTGTCTAAATTCCAATCCTTCTCTTTCTCTTCTCTGTCTCTCTCTGCCTTTGCGAGCCCTCTTCTTCTTTCTCTTCTTTCTTTGGCTTCTTCTTCTTCTTTTGTCTTTGGCCTTCTCTTCCTTCAGATCTGCCTCCTGTCTTTGCTTCTTCTTCTTCTTTCTTCTGCCTTGGCCTTGAGCTGTGTTGGCCTTCTCTTCTTCCCTTCTTCCTTCAGCCTTGATCTTTCTCTGGATTCAACTAAGTGTCAAAGGTAAACTCCTCAGAGTAAAACCCCCCTTCCCCTGCGTGGCTCTCTTCTCTCTTTCTCTCTTTTCTATTTCAGAGCCGCTCTCCCAAAGCCTTTAACCGGTCGGGTAATCAGACCTAACATAGACCCAAGTCCAGGCTCATCGGCGTGTGTCGTGAGCGAGGAGTGAATAGGTTAGGTAATCGGGTCGTGCCCAGGTCCGTGGGATATATCGAGGACGAGTCCGTGAGTGGGGGGAGGACCTCACCTTCAGTGTTGGAGGCGATAAGCCTATAACACTTTTTCCTTTTATGCGTACACAGGCAGCCTTTCACTTCTGAGGTGGGACTAAATGTCCCACCTTCGTTCGTGTGCGGCAGCAGCAGATGGTTTCCTCAATTGGCGAGGTTGCAGAGTCCTTCGACGCTAAACAAAAGCCTAGATGTGTGCGTGCCTCAAATGTGCACCGCCTGGGGGTCTCTCCTGGAGCAGAGCGCGACCTGGAGCGGCTTGAAGTTTGCTTCAAGCTTGGCAGTAATGGCGGCTGGTGGCTGAACCTGAAATCACTAGCACAGCCTTGCGGCCACATTAAAATGTTCAGAAAGGGTTGCCGGAGCACGGCGAAGATGCTGGGGTGGTTGGCATGGCCTGGGGGTGCCTGTGCGAGCGTGCCTAGGGCACACTGTGTGCGAAGGTGTGGGTGTGTTCGGTGAGGTGCGTGAGCGAGTGGCGTGGTGAGTGGAGTGAGGGGAAGTGTTTAGTGGAGTGCGGAGAAGTTTATGGGCCTGTCGGCGAGGGTTGGGATGGCCTGTGGAGGTGGAGCGGCCTCGTCGAAGTTGGTGGTCGAAGATGGAAGGGATGGAGGTGATGGAGGTCGGTAGTGGTCGATTTTGAAGAATAAAGGGTGGAGAAGAATGTAGAGGGGAGAGGAAGCTTATCTGGGAGGTGAAGAGACGACGAGGGCAAGCGGAGGCGTTGGGTCTGATGTGTCTAACACCAAAGACGAAGAGTAGCTCTGGTGAGTGGAGATCGGAGAGGACGAAGAGAGGGAGACGCCTACAGGTATGGCAAGGCGCGGATGAAGTCAAGGAGGAGGAATCCGCCGCAGATATGGCGGTCGGATGACGAGGAGGAGCGAGGGAGGTCATCGAACGTCGATGAACCAACGGCCGTGAAGGGAAGAGAGGAATTAGGGGTGTTCGCGGCCAAACTCGAGCATGAGGAGATTAGAGAGGTCTAGGCTCCTTTAAATAGAGCTCTGAGGGTTGGTTAGGGCTTGGGAAGCAAGCTTCCCAAGCAAGGAAAGCTCACCGGAGTTGGAAGCCATTAGGATACCCATATCTCTCATGCGTTCGCATGAGAGATTGGGAAATAATCAAGGATCAAATAAGGGTTCAGACAAGAGAGAACTTCGCAGAGAATTTATCTTCCAATTTTGGAAGAGATTCTCTGAGCAATCAGGGAGAACTCTCCTTCCAAAGCTTGCTGGAGTAGGATTCTTCCGCTATAATGGTAGAGGGACCTAATTGCGAAAATGATAAAGAATCTAGGGGGCTATTTGTAAGGGTTTTTGAAAGTTAGGGGTAGAAATGTAATCAGGTTGAACCTTTTTACAAACTAGGTCAAGACAAATTCATCTTGGGTCCAAATTTTGGTAAAAACCTAATTTGGACCTAAGGAATCCAATGGTGAAGTTGCATTTGGGTTTGACCATGTTTGACTAGGAAATTTGTGCAAAAACCTAATTTAGGGAAATATCTGTCTGAGACCCCATTCTAGGTCAAGATAGGTTCCAATGGCCAAATTGAAGTTTCTAAACCCTAGACAATATTTTTATATGATTTTTAGAGAGTTTAAGTGAATTTTATCCTGACCAGAACCTTAGTTAATCAAGTGGGTCTATTTTAGGATTTCAGGAAGTCATTTAATTCACAGAACTCACACAAAACCTTTTCTATCTGATCCACCCCACTTATTATTTTGTGAAGACCATTTGACCTTTGTTTAGCCCTTGAGAAAATCCGTTGTTGTACTGCATTGGTAAAATTACAGTTTTACCCCTAGTTTCTTGTTTCACTCTCAGAAAGATTATGCAGTGAATTAGGACCTTCAGTTGGTTATGTAGGAGCTTTTGTTCTCTTCATTAGGTTAAAATGAGCTAGTTAGGGCTCATGATGGTGTTTCCATCACATCTTATGAAGTATGTAGAAGAGCAAAGGCAAAGAGGCAAGGTGGCAAAACTCCAAACCTAAGATGCTAAATCCGACCGCATGGATGGACCTGGATCAACGATTGCAGTCCAACGACAGAAAAATCAACTTGATCAAAGCCCTACAGTACCATCTACAAAGCAAAGAAGATGGACGGCCACGATGGTGCAACGTGGAGCCATCATATCCACCCAAGGCAGCAACCCCAACTACTGAAGGAAAATGGTGGGCTGTCGGATCATCATCCAACGGCCACGATGAGGCCGCGTCACCCCTCTTCGCACGCCATCAGAAGAAGGAGATCATATTAGTCGTTGGACCTTCATCCAATGATTGAGAGCAACCAAGTGGAAAACAGGAAACGCAACAATCCGTGCATCTAGCATGTTGGTTAACGCGCTTGCATAAGAGCGAGCGACGTGCGCTCGAATCAAGCGACACACGAAATCAAAGAGGCGGTGCGCGCAAGCGAAATCCGAGTGTCAGATCTTCAATCGAAGGCATGGGCGCAGATGTATGGCATGCTTAGGAGCATCTGATCAGGCGGTGGGCGCAGATGGACGTGCATGACCACGCATCATTGCATGCACATTCAAAAAGGCGGTGGCACGCATAATCTCGACAGTTGATCTTCGCGATCAAACAGTCAAGATTAAACGTGCGTGCGCAAGCAAGAATGCGGCAAAGGCGGTAGCGAGGCACGCTTTCAGCCAAGTGACCTGGATCCAAATAGCCAGAGCGTGCCATGTGTCTCCATCTCATACGGTGCATGCGTTGAAGGTGTTATGGAGGATATTTTGAGGTGAAATCAGAGTTGTTGATCTCGCAATCGATGGATCTGATTGATCCAAGGCTATTGCATGATTTAGAGGGCCAAATACCTACTTTGCCTCTCATTTTCGCTATAAAATGGACCCTAGAGCCCCCATCTGAAGGCATCTTCTTCATCTCTCCCTCCAGACATCTCCAGACACCTCCAAGCTCCATTTTCTTGTGAAGCATCCATCAAGACCACCTTGGTGCACTGCTACTACTCTCCTCAACCTCTCCAAATGTCGCCAAGGACCACCCTTGGTGCCCTTATTCTAGTAGAATTAGATAGCTATTTTCATTCCCAGTAGTTCTAGTAAATCCTTTTAGTTCTAATTCTAGTACGACAATCTGATCTGAACAAATTATCTTCGTATAAATATATATCTAATTATTTTAGCTCTAGTTAGTTCTAAATTTGTATCTACATCAAGTCATTTTTTGCCTCCCTGAGTTCGATTGAGACTCACCATCTCATTATATTTATTTGTTTCGACATATTTCCGTGCTATACTATGAAGTATCTATCCTTGAAACATGATTTTATGATTGGGCAAATTGGCACCGTTGCCGGGGAGGCACGGCGATTCTTGATTTAATACCTGATTTAGTGTATTTTGCTTTGGTGCGTACATATGAAATGAGGATCTGTGCATGCATCGAGTGCAGGTGAAGACAATCAGGTGCACACAATTATCTCAATAGGATTTTAGATTAGGGTTTAGATTAGGATAGGAGTTATTTGAAAAAGAAAAAAAATTAGGAGTTATTTGTTAGGTAGTTAGGAGTTGCTTTGCCTTGAAAGAAAAAATGAAAAAAATGAAAAAGAAATTAGTTCAAAAAAAAAATTTGCAATTACTATTTTTAGAAACTCGGCCAAAAATTGAATGCGAATTTAAAAATTCATTTGGCGTGTTTTTAGTGGTCAAAAAATTTTGAAATTTGGGCAAGAACTATATTTTCAAGTTATCTTTCCAACGCCACCGTTTAAAGAAAAAATTCAACTTGTACATAGGGGTCAAATAGACTGAAAATCAAATTTTTCTGAACTTCAAAACTTAATTCTGAATAGCACATGAATCTGATTGACCCAAAAATGGTAGTGTTTGAAAGATAATCAAGTTAGATTTCATTCCCATATTTTTCTCAAATTTTTGGATCACATTTGTTACTATTTCAAAAAGAAAGACCAACACGAGGTCAAAATCTCATATCTAACCCCCTGTTAGTTAAAAATTCATAAATATTTATTTGAGCCAATAAAAATTCTAAAAAAAACTCTCTAAAAAGCTTATTGAAAAAGAAATCTTTTCGTCAATTTTTAAATCATTTGGATTCCAATTTTATCTAAGAGAGTACTTATTTGATTTGAGGTTTGCTGATTGAAAAACTTAGAAGTGCATGAGCCCTAGGACCACATTGGACTAGCCTAGACTCAATCGAGCCTAGTGGTTAGTCGGTGAGTCGAGTCACCTTGTGGACCACTCACCACATACCAAATTGAAGGAAAGGCTGAAAAAACATAAAGAATGTCTTAATAACCTGCATTCGTCTTGTAACTACTAGATGGTTGCAATCTCTTTAGCTAAACCTGGTGTCCAAGCCTACGGGGTAGTGTCAAACGATCTCATCTAAGGGGTACAAAGAAATCAGAGGTGAAAGCTGAAGAAAGAACCTTCCTCTTAGTCTCCTCGTAAACAGACTGGCCAGGTTAGCTTAAGAGGCGAGGATCATTTTTAGTTGATTTCTCGACGGATTTTCTTCAACAATTTAAACCTGAATGAAAAATTTGGTTATCTGATTCTAATGGACCAATCTGATTAACAAGGCCTTAGCTTTGTTTGGCTTGGTGACACCAACCCTTGTTGTTGGTGTATGCAAGGAAGAAGGTCTTTAAGACCTAAACTTGTTGGACCTTGGGAACCAAAATCGAGGGGACATAGGCAAATTTCGCCTGACCCTTCTTCCCAACCCTCATCCTCCTCTTGATTACCTAAGATGGCTAATCTCGGCCCTCGACCTAGTCAGGGCCCCAAAAATCTTAACCCAATGGCTTGTCTGGAAACTAGGGTCGAGGAATCTAAATAGAGATATGAGTAGAGTATTGACAGGATTCTCGCCACTCTGGAGAGGATGCAGCATCCACTGCACAGAGAACTGCAAGACTTCTATGATTCGGCGGCTATGATTTTGGCACCTCAAGTCCAGATTCCTGCAGGCAAAGACGCATTCAAGTTGAAGCCGAACATAATAAGTCTAATTCAAACTCATTTTCATGGAAACTCAAATGAAGATCCTTTCCAGCACATCGAGGGTCTGAGTCGAATTGCAGAATCAGTTCGACCTAGAAATGTTGATATAGGGATTATTCTCATCAAGCTTTTTCCTTTCTCTCTCAAGGATAAAGATTCTTATTGGTTCAAGACCATCGGGAGGCCGATTGGAACCTGGGTGGAATTACGTCGCAAATTCCTCCAAAAGTTCTTCCCGATTGGTCGAACAAATGCAATGAGGCATGTAATCACGACTTTCTCCCAAGAACAAGGGGAGAACTTGCATGACCCCAAGGATAGATTTCACGATCTTCTCAGGAAATGCCCTCACCATGGTATACCCAGATGGCACCTTACACAGTCTTTTACCATGGTTTGGATGACACACATCGGCACCTGGCTGATGCATCTAGTGGTGGGAATTTCCTCGCAAAGGACGAGAACAGCGCATTAGAACTGTTCGAGTCCCTAACAGAGAACTTGATGAATACCACATCTATGAACCAATTCCAGGGACCTGGACAACAACGAGTTAGTGTCCATGAAGCTCACATCAAATCTGCTCGAGCTGATATGGACATTATCACCAAGAAGGTGGATAAGGTAGATCTACACGACAAGAAGCTTGATGAAGTGATTCACGCTCAACATGGATTTCCTGGTAATTCAGCTACATCCCACTCTTCTTTTACATCCTGAGCCCCTCCTGCTCGAGTACATCTACCCACTCAGGATGCATCTTCTCCGCCTTCTTGGGATCCTACATATCAGGAACCCGTGAATAATCTGGATCTGGCACCATACAATCAGGGTTATGCACCCCATGACTATTCTAGTGTGTATTCCTTTAATGAATATGTGTCTCAGACATCTTCGACCTACGAAGATGTCAATGCTATCCAAGGTTACGGCCATAATAACTCGTATTTAGAGACGTATAATCTTGGTTAGTGCCAGCATCCTATCTTTTCCTGGTTTGGTAACTCACAGAGACCAAATCAAGATCCACACTACCAGACCAGACAATACGGGAATACACAAAACACATACTCGAGGCAGCATCCATTCCTGTCTTAGCAACAATCATGCTCTATTTATCAGCCGCTTTACCAAGCTACTAATTATCCTTCAAAGTGGGCCGACCCTTTGGAGTCATTAAAAGAGGAATTGCAAGAGTCAATATGGAAATCAACTCATGATAATTTTCAGATTATGAAGGCCATGGCTGATCAGATACAAAGCATACAGAATATGTAGAATCAGCTATTGCAGGAGCATAGATCACAAGGAGCCTTGCCCTCCCTACCTGTCCCTAACCTAAGATATGTGCAGAACCAAGGTGCCTCACCTAGGTTCCAGGCACCATAGAGACAGGCACATGCTATTTTACAAGCGCCTCGTGCACCACCTGGTTATGGACAGAGTCAACCACCGTTACTACAAAATCCTACCTATTCTGCCCCTTCCACCCCCCTGCCACCTCAGGGACAGTACGCCGATGCAAAGGCTGTCACTTTGAGGAGTGGGAAGACTACACAGGACCCACTGTCTATGCAGGAGGGTCATGATTTTTCATGCCCTCTACTGCAACATGGCTAACCACATTCTTCCTCTCAGAAGCCACCTACTGTAGGCAAGGGCAAAAGACCAATTGACCCTGAGATTCCCGTCTCTTTTCCTGAGGCTCTGACATGAGATTTAGTCTGGAAAAAGGATACATGGAATTTTAAGGACCTAACATCTATGTTCAAAGAGGTTCACATTCAGGTCCCTCTCCTCGATACAATAGATCACATCCCTGTTGTCGCTAGGTTTTTCAAGGACTACTGTACCCCGAAGCAATAGCAGAAAATTGGACGACAGGTGGTATTGTCAAAAGAGGCTAGTGTCGTGATTCTAGCTGACTTACCACCTAAAAAGAAAGACCCTGGCACCCCACTCATCTCCTGCTTCTTGTAGGATTCTCCATTTGAGCGGGCCCTTCTTGATTTGGGTTCGTCCATCAACCTAACACCTACTGCAGTATTTGATCGATTCTGATTTAGGGAGTTCAAACCCACCTCTATTACCATATAGTTGGCTGACCGATCGGTAAAAACACCGAGTGGGGTGGTTGAAAATGTGATTGTAAAGGTCCATGGATTCTACTTTCCAGTAGACTTTTTTGTTCTCGATATGGAGGTTCTTCCTAGTCTTTGTTATGCAACGATTATTCTGGGTCACCCATTTTTGGCGACAGCTAGTGCAAATATCGACTGTGCATCTAGGTGTATGGAGATAACCCAAAGAAAAGAAAAACTTAAACTAGACATATTCAGGACATCACAAAACTTTGACTGTGATTTAATAGAGGAGGACGACAAAGATGAAGACTCAGCTTTCTGTGGAAACATTGGGCTCCTCTGCAATGACCTAATGTCATAATCATCTTCACTGTTAGGGTTTTTAGATCTTGATCCACATGGGACTGAGGTTAAGGACATGCACATTTCATCCCTCGATTTTGATTGTCTAGGGTGTTCATCTGATCACAACATCCCAGATTCTGATTATCCTGTCCCATCAAGTACAGATTTGCCTCTGCTGAGGCAAGACAGTATGAACACGACAAGCGGATTTCCCATCCGCATTTATGAAAATCAGGATCATCAATTTTCGTTATTGATTCTTCTCCTCTCACACACGAATCTACTCCCCACCCACACATAATTGAGTTAAAGCCCTTACCTGATTCACTCAAGTATGTGTTTTTGGGTGATAGTGAGACATACCCGATGATTATTAGTGCTCACTTGACTCCAAAACAAGAGCATCAATTGATCGCTATACTACAAGCACATAGGGCTGCTATCGAGTGGAGCACTGCTGATCTTCGTGGAATTCGCCCCTCGTATTGCATTTATCATATTTACAAAGATGAGGGGGTGAAACCTCTAGACAACCTCAGAGGCGACTGAACCCAAATATGCTAGAGGTTGTCAAGAAAGAGATCATTAAATGGCTGGATGCAGACATTATTTATCCTATTTCTAACAGCCAGTGGGTGAGTCCTATTCAAATTGTGCCCAAGAAAGTAGGACTCACTATAATCAAGAAAAAGGGTGAATCCATCCTAACCCGCACAATGACTTCATGGCGAGTTTGCATCGATTACAGGAAACTGACCATGGCTACCAAAAGGATCATTTTCCTTTACCTTTTATTGATCAAATCTTAGAAAGGTTAGCCGGGTACAGTTTCTTTTGCTTTCTAGATGGATACTCCAGGTATAATCAAGTTGCGATCAACCCAGAAGATCAGGATAAGATAACTTTTACATGTCCCTTTGGAACATTCACTTTTAACCAAATGTCCTTCATCCTCTATAACGCGCTAGAAACATTTCAACTTTGTATGATTGCTTTTTTCTCTGATATGATCATGGACTATGTAGAAGTATTTATGGACGACTTCTCCATTTTTGGAGGTGTTTTCTCGTCTTGTCTTGACAACCTAACAAAGATCCTTAGGAGGTGCATAGAAGTTAACCTAGTACTTTCATGGGAGAAAAGCCATTCTAAGGTGAGGGATGGCATTGTACTAGGTCACAGGATCTCTTCTAACGGACTGGAGGTTGACCAAGCTAAGTTCGAAATCATTTCTCGATTACCTCAGCCTAGCTTGGTCAAACAGATCAGATCATTCTTAGGACACGTTGAATTTTACCGAAGATTCATTCGAGATTTCTTGAAAATTGCCCATCCTTTGACGAATCTTTCGGTAGCCAATGTTCCCTTTAACTTCGATTCCTCATGTCTCAGTGCTTTCAAGACCTTACGAAGTGCTATATCTAACTCACCTATTCTCCAACCACCCGACTGGTCTCTTGATTTCGAGATGATGTGTGACGCCTTCAACTTCGCTGCCGGAGCTGTTCTAGGCCAACGTCAGGAGAGCCATCCTTTTGTAATTTACTATGCTAGCAAGATGTTGAATGAGGCTCAACGCAATTATACAATTACTGAAAAAGAACTGTTGGACGTAGTATTCGGGTTGGAGAAGTTTAGATCCTACTTACTCGGGTCAAAAGTGATTATTTTTACTAACCATTCCACCCTCCGACATTTGTTGGCAAAGAAGGATGCCAAACTCCGTCTTATTAGATGGATCCTTCTTTTGCAGGAATTTGATGTCGAGATCCGCGACAAAGCCAAAGCTCATAATGTTGTGGTGGATCACCTATCTCGACTAGACCCAGAACACATCTGATACTCCTTGCCTATCTTAGATCAATTCCCGGATGAGTCTCTTTTGGCTATAAATTCTGTTGAGTTTCCTTGGTACACTGATATTGCAAATTATCTTGTCGCAAGAAAGATTCCTGCAGGGTTATCCAAGGACCAAAAACTCAAATTCATTTCAGAAGCCAAGTTTTATTTTTGGGATGACCCCTTGCTTTTTCTCCTCGGGCTGATCAGATCATCAGAAGGTGCGTCTCGGATTCATAAATCTCGAGTTTGTTATCTTTCTGCCATAATGATGCTTGTGGTGGCCATTTTTCAGATTGAAAAATCGCTGCAAAGATTTTGCAATCGAGGTTCTTCTGGCCAACCGTTTTCAAAAATACACACGAGTTTGCCAAATGCTGCAAGCAATGTCAATCGGTCGGTTCTATGACCCAAAGAGACATTATGCCTCTCCAACCCATGCTCGTTGTAGAGGTGTTCGATGTGTGGGGCATTGACTTTATGGGCTCTTTTCCAAACATGCATAGTTTCGAGTACATACTTCTCGCAGTTGGCTATGTCTCAGAATGGGTTGAAGCCATCTCGGCAAGATGGGTTGATCATAAGACCGTTACATCCTTTGTCCGGGAGTTTATTTTTGCGAGATTCGAAGTCCCCTGCACCCTGATTAGCGATACCGGTAGTCACTTCATCCATGCTCACTTTAAATAAGAAATATGGGGTGCATCACCACATTGCTACCCCGTATCATTCATAGACCAATGGGTAGACTGAAGTTTCTAACTGTCAAGTCAAGATTATTCTTCAAAAGATTGTTAGGCTAGATAGGAAGGATTGGCTCGATCGACTGATCGATGCACTTTGGGCATATCAGACCGTGTACAAGTCCCCACTTGGAATGTCCCCATACCACATGGTGTATGGAAAGGCCTATCACCTTCCTGTCAAGCTGGAGTACCGCTCCTTTTGGACGGTGCAGAAGTGTAATTTTAACCTCGATGCAGGAGGTTATGAAAGGAAGCTCTAGCTCAGAGAATTAGAAGAAATTCAGCATGAATGTAAAGATATACAAAGATAAGACTAAGGCTTTCCATGACCGCCACATCCGGAGGAAGGAATTCACGCCTAACCATCAAGTCTGGTTATTTGACTCTCGAATAAAATTCTTTGCGAGAAAACTCAATTCCAAGTAGACTGGCCCGTATCTGGTGATCCACCCATATTCTAATGGGGTGGTCCAAATTATGGATCCAAAATCTAGGCATGTTTACGGTAAATGGCTAACGCCTCAAGCAATTTATGGCATAGGAACCTCCTCCTACTAATGAAATTATTAATCTTATCAAGGACGTGTAATTGATGTTTCGCCCAGCTAAAGGCATTAAACTTAGCACTTATACATATATAGATGTCCTCTATACATAGCATATCACATTTTGGCATACTATTCTGCATATTTTGATCATCATTGTAGTGTTGGCATATGCTAAATGACAAATCATGAGCAATTCCAGGTGATTTCTACCCACTTTCACCCTATCTTACTTTATTTTTCTCTTATTCATGCATGAGGACATGTAATAACTTAGGCATGGGGGGGAGGAGGGGTAGTACATATAAATCGAAGAATTTTCTGCCAACACCTTAGGAAATAGATCTTTTTATCAAGAGGTTTTATTAGGAATCTATTCTTTAGTTGATTTTTAAACTTAGAATCCAGTTCACACTTACACGTACAATTTGCAATGGATACAAGACCGATAGACATCTTTAGTTTGTCGAGAAGAAGCATTGCTTCTTTTCCTTAACCTTTGGACAGTAATTAGGGAGTCAAGCAAATCATCTTCTAGTAGATCCACGAAACAATGGTAAGGTGAGAGTAGAGAGTCTACTGGTGCTCTAAGTCTAATGCAAGGAATCTTAATTTCTGGGAAACTAGATAATGATACTTGGAGTTAGGCTTAGTTTTCACTCTCATTTCATGTGTACAAATTCTTTGTGTGAATCTTTGTGAGAGCCACCAAATAAGGCAAATACATAAAGAGCAGGTTCGAATAAAACTAGGACTAAGGTGAATGGTCACGACTGTCTTTTACAGAATCCTCAGCTGAAGGAGGGTGTTAATGTCAATATCAGAAATACATTGTCCTATCTATTCCTTTCCCGATGCCAAGAATAGGCACTTCCACCAAATAGCCACCTGATATCCTCTTGAACCTAACCAATCTCGAATAATGCCTTGTGAATAAAAGTGCATATGTCATGTTGCATCACGTTGTGTTGGTAGATTTATATGCAGAAAAAAAAGAAGAAAAAGGTATATAAAAAAAGAGAGTCTGAAAAAAAAAGGAGTATTGAGTTGCATTTATTTCATGTCAAGCACATCGAGGCAACAATACCCACTATCCTCATAATCCATCAAATACAGCCTTGACCTACTTTTCCAGTATTTCTGACTGCTCGAATACTAGCTGAGGATTTCTGACTTAGTTATAGGGTTATCAGAACTTAATTGAAGTGTAATGCCATGAGAGACCACCAAGCATATTTACAAATTGGTGAGATGTGAGCTCAAAAAGAAAAAGAAAAGAAAAAAAGAAGAAAAGAGAAGAAAAGAGAGAGAGAGAGAATGAGTACATGGAACTTAAGAGAGCACAATTTTTCCACCTCTC
Organism: Thalassia testudinum; assembly: GCA_037157565.1. NCBI lineage: Eukaryota > Viridiplantae > Streptophyta > Magnoliopsida > Alismatales > Hydrocharitaceae > Thalassia > Thalassia testudinum. Next base: position 36,605,170 of record JAZHRO010000051.1, on the reverse strand, counting down.
TCTAAGTTGATTTATTTGATAGTCTGAAAATCTACATTCTGAAATACTAGTCTCTATGTAGCATCAAAAGAGTGTGAGCTACTAAATACAAACCCACTTGACTCAGACATCTTCTACCTAAGCCAAAAGCCAGGGCTAAATTGGAGATTATTTTATATTCCCAAGGGAAGAAATTTGCCTATTCCAATAGAGTTCTATTAAGGGTCAAGTACGAGCTTTAGATGTGGATTGATTTTTTCGCTTGGATTCGTTCTATAGGCTACAACACTACACTTTCATTATTATTTGGATTTCTAAATTTTTGGATGAAAACAAAAGAAATAGATCTCTAGTAAAACTCTTGATAGAATGCATTTAGTCTTGTATTTGCAAGGGACTAGCAAGATTTAAGCATGGAGGTATGATTGCGTAGCAATCATAGGTCCTAATCTACCTGAATTAAGTTAGATCCTAGCTTAACCTAGGAATAATGCATGCATAAGCGTCTTATTTTGCATCATAGTCAATTTGTTACCTTGTAAATAATAATGTTATATTATGTTCTAATTGAGAGGTAATAATAATTGCAGGTAATTCAAGACCGTGGATGATGAATTCAACCGTACGAATCTACTTAGAACGACGACGGGAGTCCAATGCTTCCGAGATCGTTTTGATCGGACTCCCGTAGCATCTTATGAAGTCTGCAGAAGAGCAAAAGCAAAGAGGCAAGGTGGCAAAAATCCAAACCTTAGATAACAAATCCAACCGCATGGATGGATCTAAATCAACGATTGCAGTCCAATAGCAAAAAAATCAACTCGATCGAAGCCCTACAGCACCATCTACAAAGTAAAGAAGATGGACGGTCACGATAGCGTCAAGTGGCACCATCATAGCCGCCCAAGGCAGTGCCCCCAACTACTGAAGGAAAATTATGGGCTATTGGATCGTCATCCAATGGCCACGATGAGGCCGCGTCACCTGTCTCTGTTCGCCATCAAAAGGAGATCATCTCAGGTGTTGGATCTTCATCCAACGGCTGAGAGCAGCCAAGCGGAAAATAGGAAACGCGACAATCCACGCGTCTAGCGTGTTGGTTAACGCACCTGCGCAGGAGCAAGCAACGTGCGCTCGTATCGGCAACGCATGAAATCGAAGAGGCGGTGCGGGCGAGCGAAATCCGAGCATCGGATATTCAAGTGACGGAGTGGGGGCAGACACATGGCTTACTGAGGAGCATTTGATCAGGCGGTGGAGCGTACGCGTAGATGAACGTGCGTGTCCACACGTCATTGCACGTGCATTCAAAAAGGTGGTGGCACGCGTAATCTCGGTTGTTGATCTTCACGATCAAATGGTCGAGATTAAACGTGCACGCACAAGTGGGAATTCGACGAAGGTAGTAGCGAGGAACGCTTTCAACCACATGGTCAGGATCCAAGCGACTAGAGCGTGCCACGTGTCGCCATCTCATACGGTGCATGCATTGAAGGCATTATGGAGGCTATTTTGAGGAGAAATCAGAACCGTTGATCTCCCGATCGATGAATTTGATTGATCCAAGGCTGTTGCATGGTTTAGAGGGCCAAATACCTACTTTGCCCCTCATTTTGGCTATGAAAAGGACCCTAGAGCCCTCATCTGAAGGCATCTTCTCCATTTCTCCCTCCAGACATCTCCAGACACCTCCAAGCTCCATCTTCCTCTGAAGCATCCATCAAGATCACCTTGGTACACCACTGCTGCTCTCCTCAACCTCTCTAAAGGCCACCAAGGACCACCCTTGGTGCCATTATTTTAGTAGAATTAGATAGCTATTTTCATTCCCAGTAGTTCTAGTAAATTCTTTTACTTCTAGTTCTAGTTTGAAAATTCTGATTTGGACAAATTGTCTTCATATATATATCTAATTATTTTAGCTCTAGTTAGTTCTAAATCGGTATCTACATCAAGTCATTTTTTGTCTCCTTGAGTTCGACCGAGACTCACCATCTCGTTATATTTATTTATTTAGATGTATTTTCACGCTATACTACGACATATCTATCCTTGAAATGCGATTTTATGATTGGGCAAAAAGAGTAAGAAGAAGTAGCCGTTGAGATGAAGAATGCAAGGAAGATCAAGACGGTCGAAGAAAAGAACCACCACAAGCCGCAAGAAGTAGTGGAAAGCTTTGGAGGAAGACCAGAGAGAAGCCAAGGAAGAAGTCGAAGAAGATCATCAAGAAGAAGAAATTGAAGTAAAAGGAGAAGACTAGGGAAATCCTAAGCTACTATAAGACATAAGGAGGGACTAAAGGTGGAAGAAAGGTGGAGGAAGGTGGAGGACCTAGGAAGAAGAAGGAGGTGGAGGTAGGAAGAAGCTATGGAGATAGAAGAGACTAAGGGGCTAGAAGAAGACTTAAGGAGGAAGTAGGAGAAAGAAGGAGAGTTGTATGCAACTAATGGAGGCCATGTGATGTTTATATAGGCACAAGGGGAGAAAGTGGACGTCAATAGGTTTCTTGGTGGCCAAGGAATAGGTTTAGGCTGTGAAAAGTAGGATTAGGATTGGGTTTCTCTAATTAGGAACATAGGAATCCCTAATTGTCTTCAAGTTTTGACCTTTGTATGTTCCGAATTTGAAGTTGTACATTCAAGGAAATTGTAGCCCTTGAAATCATCTTTCAAATGCAACTTGAATCACTCAATTTAGATTTAAAATGAGAAAGTTATGGCCAAACTACTGAAGGTGTGTCAGGCTATCACGAATTTCGGGATTACGATTGGGATTTAGATTTTAATTGGCTAAATCATGAGATGTGATCGAAATCTAGTTAAATTGATTGCCACATTTTTATCAATTAATTCTAAAGGATTTTCTTGGCAATTTAGTGTACAAAAATTATGTGACACATGTGGATAAGGTAGAGGCTTCTAGAAAATAGGATTGTGACTAGGAATGAGCTAGTGTCACTAGAGTGTGAGCTAGGTTTTTAGGACTAGGTTTAGGATGAAGGCAAGGGTTTAGGGAGGTAAATGGAGCTAGTTTACGGTTAGGTTTAGGTACTAGGATTAGGATTTTGGGTGAGGATAAAACAGGTAGCTTCTGACTAGGGTTTTTATGGCCAAAATTGATTCTTCTCCTCTCAATTTGAGCTTTGGTGAAATAGATTCCCACTTCTTCTCCTCATGAGCTTAAATAAAGAATTCCTGAACATCATAAGACTTCAAATTACCACAAAATAAGCTCAAAATTATAATTTTACCCCTAGCATGCAAATATGTTATTATATACATAATGACCTAAATCTAATGCAATTAACACTCAAAACCAACGGAACTAAGCATGTTAACATATAATTCTTCTCACATATCAAACCCACATCTTTTTTGGATTTCCAAAATATTTCTATAGATTTGCCTTACCATAAGTCAAGCTATTCAATCAATGTAGTAATCATCTTATCTTCAAAATAAATGTTAAGTCATAAATGGATCTTGTGAGTGTAATTTTGAGTTATCAACTCGTTTGATTGAGACATCTAAATTTTTTGATGAAGCATAATGCAGTGTTATGAAATGAAATTTGAGTTTTGAGTCATTTTAGAGTTGTTCATGTCATTTTGGATTCATCAGTACCCTTCAGGATCAAATTAGGTTAGTACGTGTTGTAAAATGCAAAAACACATGTTTTTGGTTAAACATCTCAAAAGGGGGTTATATGTGGTATTGTTGTTTTTCACTTGTCGCACACTTTCCAATAATACTTATTTCGTGTGAATCTGATGCATGTAGCTTAAGTTACGTTGAAAACAAGAAAAACCTGATTAAGGCATGGTTAAACCTGCATTTAGGGGCATTTTAGTCAAGTTAGCCATCCTTAATCCCCCCCTCATGAACTAAAGTGTATTTAAGACCCAAATGAGTGTTTTGGGTCATTAAGCTACTCCCCAAATTGCGCAAAACTTGAGGAATTAAAGAGAGGAGGGGGGAGACTGGAAGGGTTGTTACATATCAATAGTAGCCACTGCATACGAGTGAGGTGCATAGTGCGTGTGAGGCAAGAAGTGATGCACGTAGGATGTGCATAGCAGCGTGGTGCACAGGCAAGCGCGTGGATTCACTGATGAGGTATGGCTCATCATAGTTAAAATGCCTAAGTTAAGCTAGAAACTAAGTTAAATACTATCAAATTAACACAAGAAAATGGTTAAGTGTTGGAATGATTGAAAATGACCTAAAACCTAAAAATTGTGTTAAAAATGCATAATTAGGTCACAATTAAGAGATTTTGTACTTAGTTTATCAATGGTTGATTCTCAAGTTAATTGAACTTCAATTTGAGCATAAATTCACAAATCAATTATGGGATTAATTTCTAATATGTTCAAAACACCTACCATAAAAATATTATTGCATTTTGAGCTCATTAGGACCTCAAAATGAGTGCATTACATTTAGATCCTTCCTGTTCAACATTTCCTTCACATTGCATGCTTTAAAACCTGTCAGGGACCTATTTGAATGCCTTCAGGGACCTACTAGTTATGATTCTTTCCACTTATGGGTTCTTGAATAATTTTTCTACCAGTTTGCTACAGGGGCTTCCATTGCAATTTTTTGAACAAACCTAGGCAAGCTACTCCTCAGCTGCTCATGAACTAGAAGAACACAGGCTACAAGAGCCGTCCATTCCCTTCTCCTTTGATCCAACGGTGGACCTGCAACCTACAGGCTAGCGTCGATGTCACCTCCTTCGTACCACCTTCTAAATCTCATTTAATGGTGCTAGTTTATCCAAAATTGTTCTTGCACTCTCCAAAACCTATCTCCACTGTTGATGCATAATGGCTTTCACCCATTGATCAGGTCACTCCCAGCCCCATTGCCTATAAATACAGCTCCCTAGTGACCTGACGCTTTTACCGACTCCCTCCCCACCTGAGCCGGTCACTCATTCTATCTCTAACTCCTATTTCTCTTTCATCAGCCACTGGTGACAGCCGTAGCTTCCCTCCTCCGTTCATCGTCTTCAGCCATTGGTTGTTGCCTCTTGAGAGTCTCCTTCCTCCGCTGAAGATCCTTCTTCTTCCCTTCGTCGCCACTGATCGCCGGTCATGGTTTGCTAGAGGTCTCCTTCATCCTTGTAAATTAGGATTTTCAATGCTTTCCTATATTAGATTTACATGCTTTCTTAGTGTAGAGTAGTTTTATTAAGTAGTTTAGATTAGATTTACCATTTGAATTGCTTTAAATTAGCTTAGATTAGATTTAGCCTTAGTTTTCCTCGATCAGGCCTCTCTAATCATTTCATATTAGAGAGGTGAATTCACCCGTCCATGATTGGTCCATAATCCTTCCTCTACGCTTTACGATCGCCTTCTCCTGATTTCCTTGTGATTTTGATCATCAGATCATTCCCTCCACCATTGCCATCAATAAGTCTGAGGCTCTCTAGCTCTCAGACTTATTGATGCACCTGATCACTTGGAGGGCTTTCCATTCCATTCATTGAATCACAAAAGCTCTCCTGTTGACTTGAATTGAACAGTTTCACTCAATTTACTTGGATTTGAATTTCATGTTTGATCGGAATATTAGAGATTCAATATGGCTTTAATCAATTTTAATTGAGTGAATTGAGTTTGTTTGACTTTCAATTGGATTGAATGCGATGGGTGAGTGAATTAGATTAGATTTTCCTTGCATGAATTGCTCACGCCCAATTTCAATTTCTATCTCTATTTTGTGTTTGATGAGGTAGCAGGAGCCAAGGAAAATCCGATGCATGGATTTGAGGCTTTTGCTATGACCTAATCTATCCTAGAGCATCACCTAAGAGCCTACTGTTACAAACGCGCGGCTTCAGACGCCTTTTAAAACGTCTGGGAGGTGGCCCAGACGTCAGACCAGACGTCTGGAACCCCTTCCAGACATCTGGGATTCGATTTTTTTGACACGCGCGATTTCGTCTGCGCGCTCCTGCGAGTGCATCTCTCTCTCTCTTTTTCCCTCTCTCCTGTGGCCGCAAGCTGCGCCCTCTGTCTGCTCTCTCTCCTCCCCGCGCGGCTTTAAAACGCCACGACCTCTCCCTCACTCTCATCACCTCCACCCCCTTCCTCTTCTCCTTCCAGCTGATGAGCGAGTGTGAGCGTGAGCGAGCGGCGGCGGCGACAGCAGCGGTGAGTGCGGGAGGAGGTGCTGCGCGAGGGAGGAGGCGTCGGCCGTGAGGGCTCGAGCCTGCCGGGGCAGCGTGCGCCGGCCGGCGGGGGCACAGCGGGCACGGAGTGACGCAGGAGGCCTGCTGCAGCTCGAGCAGCAGGCGGACGAGACACGGCGCGGCCGCGCGTCGCGAGCGGAGGGCGAGTCGCGCCCTGGTTCTGGAAATTCTTCCAGAATCAGACGTCTGGGCTTCCAACCAGACGACGGGGAAGACGTCTGGAGGACTGTCCAGACGTCTGGTAAGTAAGTTATTTTTCGTACCTTCTTCCTTTCCTTCGACCGTCTGTACTGAGCACGAGGAGGGGTACGCGCAGGCTCTGAGATTCGCATCCAACGCGAATCAAACGTCTGGCTGCAGTGCCAGACGACTGGAGCGACTTTCAGAAGTCCGGGATGACCATCGGACGTCTGGGAACTAGGCCAGATGCCCCCGCAGGCTTCTGGACGTCTAAGAGACCACGTAGAGCAAAGGTAACCTCTGATCCACTTTTTAAGACGTCTGGAAGAGGTTCCAGACGTCTGATTTTGCACTGTTTCGTCGTTTTCGACCAGTTTAGGACCTGTTCGGAGTCCATTTTCTGTGTTTCGAGTTGCGTGCTCTTCGGAATTAAATCCTATACCCGTCTACAGTAGTTGTATACTATTTTGAGAAACTCCTTATATTTGATCCTTGTGATAGGACCCCGTTCCGTTGCAGTCTCGGGGGTTGCGGAGGTGCGCGGGATTCCCGACCACGCCCCCAGTACGCCTGTCATAACCGGTAGAGTGGCCTTTAAGTTTATTAGTATAATCTGTTAAATTATGGAACCATAAATAGAACCAAGGACATTGCATGAATCCTAGGAATGAGAAACTAGAATGAATGGTAGATCCTAGGGTGTTGCATGAATCCTAGGGCTAGAAAACTAGATTGTATGATAGATCCTAGGGTATGGCATGAATCCTAGGATGGGAAGAACTAGTGGAATATATGAATATTGCAGTCTTGGAAAATGTGGAAAGGAAATAATAGCTACCTGTAAATTGGTTTAACAGCTGCCTGTTATGAATAAATGGGCATGTCTGAGAATATGGGATGTATGAACGTGAAACTGGAAAGGTGAAACCTGAATGTGCTAAGTTAAAAGAGCTGGAACCCTACGGGGAATTAGGAGCAGAACTCCTGGAAGGTTAATGGAATAGAATTGGGGAAGTGAGCTGGCCCTTGAGTACGGAATACCAAGGAGAGCGACTATCCCCCCTGTTTAGTGCAGAGAGGAGCCAGCCGCCCTAGGGACCCGGGGTTAGGTCTAGCCACTTTGTACCGACTTGCTGGCCCTCGTGTACGCAGTACCGAGGAGAGCTACTAGTGTAGGGCAAGTACTAGCTACCCCACTGGCCCCGGGGTTCTGCTAGCTCACCTACACCGACTTGTTAGGCCCACTGGGCAAACCAGGATAGTCAGGCAAGGGTGTGCGGACTGTAGAGGGGCAAAGCCCCTGTTTGGTTACTGTGGAGGGGTTCAACCCCTGTTACTGAGAGGGCTCTGCCCTGTGCTGGTTCCGTGCTGTGCTTTGGGTGCACCCGTTAACGGAAACGACTGACCGCGTGCCAGTGCGGGTTAGCTACCTGTGCGTTTATCGCGCGTGCCGTAGTCACCGTTATGCCTGTCCGTGACCTTGGGGTGGTTGACTTAGAGTAGGATCACCACGGGGGACTCTCCCGACCAGGAGAGCACCACGTGCTACTTGTACTTTTTGGAAAAGACTGCAATCAAGATCGTTCCGATGAGGAACATTCGAGATCAAGTGAAGGATCTGAGAAATATATAAATTTTGAAACAATAAAAAGACGTAAATAAATGAAGAAAGAAAATTGAAACAGCTACTGTACACTTTACTGTTTCTTTAGTTTAGCTACCACTCTACTCAGCGTTTTGCTGACGTGTTACACTCGTTACTTTTCAGGACCAGGTGTTGAGCAGCCAGGGTCAGCAGCTGCAGAGGATGCTGAGCCGAGTAGGGTCCAGTAGAGTTACCACTGTTCTCTTGTACCTCTTTTTGGTTCCACTGTAGTGAGTAGTTCTTGTTACCACTGTACTTTTCTTTACCTGCAGTTCATATTATGTTATGAATGTTGTTCTACTGTTGTGGTGGTATATACTGTAGTGGTTTCTTTCCTTACTGCTGTATTTTCTTACTGTTAGTTATATTCATGCTGAATGTGATTTATTTTACTGCTCTTTTGGTTACTTCCTCGTTGGACGACTAGGTCTTGGGATTAGTCGAGTCGGTCCGGTTCTCGTGTCTCGTAGGGACTCGGGAATCGGGTCGTTACAAGATGGTATCAGAGCAAGGTCGTCTCGAGAAGTGAATCAACTGACTGGAAAATAACCAATTCACATGTCTATAACTAAAGTAGCCACCACAACATATCTTTTGAAATGAGTTCTTAGACATTTCCGATAGGTATCGTTCCATAGTGACGTGTTCCGTTTTGTTTCGCGTCTCCTTGCAGGAGATGCCTCGTCGCGAGACTGGTGAGGCGGGCCGCGGGCGCGGCCGAGGACGAGGTCGGCGAGGTGGGCGTGCCGTTGCCGACGCCTCAGTAGACCAACCACTACTCCCGGGTGTCCAGGCCCGGGACCTCACCCAGCTGATACGAGATATTGTGCGAGAGGAGCTCCACCCACCGCCCCGAGCGCCTCCCCCTGGGGATGCGGAGGGGGAGTCCTCTGTGGGACTACTCGACGGATGCGACGCTGGACGCGGGGGAGGGGATGGGCCGCCACAGCCCCCACCTTCCTCTGACACTTCTGTGCACGAGGCACCTTTTCCTGGAGGTGCACCAGCATCCCCACTGCAGTGCCACTCCGAGCTCTTTGGGCAGTTCCGGAAGCTGAAGCCCCCCTCCTTCAAGGGGGATGAGGACCCGACCGAGGTAGAAGACTAGCTCGAGCAGCTGGAGAAGATTTTCGACACCCTTCGCCCATCGGTGGAGTGCCGCGTGGCCTTTTCCACGTACCAGCTGGAGAGTGCGGCACACAGGTGGTGGAGGGCGGTCCGGGGACAGGAGAGGGACGAGCCGACCTGGGATTGGTTCGTCGCCCTCTTCTGCGAGCAGTACTTTCCCCAGACGTGGCAGGACCAGAGGAGGTGGGAGTTCCACACTCTCCGCCAAGTGCCAATGACCGTCAGCACGTACCGCACGTGTTTCCTGGAGCTGTCCTGCTTTGCAGTGACAGCGGTAGCTACTGAGGAGGAGCGCCTTTGGAGGTTCACCGAGGGGCTCCGGCCATCGATTCGGGGGTATGTCAAACCCCTGAAGCTGCCTACATTTTCGAGGGTGGTGGAGGCAGCCATGACTTACGAGGAGACCAACCCGTCCGCGTGAGACACTGATGGCGGGCGGAAGAGGCCCTTTCAGCCAGACTTTTCACAGGGCCAGCGAGAGAGGAGACACGTGGCGTCCGCAGGAGAGCCGTCACGTTTTACAGGGCCATCAGTGGCCTTTGGGGGCCCTCGACAGGGGCCAGTCGCCAGCACCGAACCCCCGCCCAAACGACAGCAGGGACCCACTGAGGGTGGGAGTCGGGTTCCCCTCTATTACCAGTGTGGCCAGTCGGGCCACATCAGGAGGGACTGCCCGTCTAGGGTAGGAGGTCAGCAAATACTTCCCGCGCAGAGCACTGGAGGGCGCGCAGGAGGCCGCGGTTACCAGGCGCGAGGAGGAGGACAACAGTCACGAGGGTACCGGCCAGCACCTGCCCGTCTGACGTAGAGAGTGGCTGCTTCGTCCGCACCTAGAGCTGAGGGGCGTATCAATGCCCTGACACACAGGGATGCCAAAGCTTTGGGCTCGGTAGTGGCAGGTATGGTTTCAGTTTCCGGCAGACTCGTTTACACACTTTTCGATTCCGACGCTACGCACTCGTTTGTCGCAGCCAGTTTCACAGTTAGTTTGGGCCAGGATTATATGCTATTAGAAAATCCGTTAGTAATCAGAGGTCCGAGTGGTCAGCTATTTGTAGCTGAAGAGGTGTACACGGATTGCGAGGTCAGCGTCGGGGGACATAGCTTGTCAGCTGACCTGATTATGATACAGATGGAGGACTTTGGAGTAATTCTGGGGATGGATTGGCTGTTCGCTTACCACGCCTTGGTGGACTGTTTTGAGAGGAAGATCGTCTTCTCCATTCCGGAGTTGCCTTCTTTCGAGTTTCACGGATAGCCAGTGGACGGAGGTTTCAGGTGCATTTCGACACTTCGGGCGGCGAGACTTTTGAGCCAGGGGTGCGAGGGCTTCCTAGCTTGTGTGGTGGTAGAGCCCAGCCCTGTGGCAGACTTCCAGAGCATCCCGGTGGTCAGAGAGTACCCTGACGTGTTTCCAAACGAGTTACCAGGACTACCGCCCGAGCGTAAGATCGAGTTTGAGATCTCCCTAGTACCAGGGACCGGCCCCATCTCCACCGCGCCATACAGGATGGCACCGCTTGAGTTACGAGAGCTCAAGTCTCAGTTGCAAGACCTTTTGGAGAAGGGCTTCGTGAGGCCCAGTGCGTCTCCCTGGGGAGCCCTGGTACTATTTGTGAAGAAGAAGGATGGTACCCTACGCCTTTGTGTGGACTACCGACAGCTGAATAGGGTCACCAGTAAGAACAGATATCCGCTACTGAGGATCGACGACTTGTTTGACCAGTTGCGGGGTGCCACGGTGTTCTCCAAGATCGACTTGAGGTCTGGATACCACCAGTTGAGGATCAGGGAGACCGACGTCTCCAAGACAGCTTTCCGCACCCGGTACGGACACTACGAGTTTTTGGTCATTCCGTTTGGGCTGACCAATGCCCCGCTGCTTTCATGGACTTGATGAACCGGGTGTTTAGACTGTACTTGGACCAGTTCGTGGTGGTATTCATAGATGATGTGCTCATCTATTCTCGAGATCGGACACAGCACGGACAACACTTGCGGATGGTTCTGGACACTCTGAGATGACGTAGGATGTACGCCAAATACAGCAAGTGCGAGTTCTGGTTGAGGGAGGTGACCTTCTTAGGTCATGTGATCTCTGGAGACGGCTTGGCGGTGGACCCAGCCAAGGTCGAGGCAGTACTCAGGTGGGAGAGACCGCATTCAGTCACTGAGATTCGCAGTTTCCTGGGACTGGCAGGCTACTACAGACGATTCATCAGAGGTTTTTCACAGATCGTGCGTCCTATGACACAGTTGACCCGGAAGGACGTGCCCTTCGCTTGGACAAACACCTGTGAGGCGTGTTTTCTGGAGCTGAAGGAGAGGTTGACCTCGGCTCCCGTGCTCACCATCCCTGACAGTAGTGGCGGGTTCGTTGTGTACACGGATGCCTCCTTGCAGGGGTTAGGAGGTGTGCTCATGCAGAGGGGTTACGTTGTCGCTTACGCTTCGCGGCAACTGAAGTCCCATGAGCATACCTACCCTACCCATGACCTAGAGTTGGCAGCTGTTGTCTTCGCGTTGAAGACCTGGAGGCACTACTTGTACGGTGAGACCTTCGAAATTTTCACAGATCACAAGAGCCTCAGATACCTTTTTGATCAGAAGGAACTCAACATGAGACAGAGACGTTGGTTGGAGCTCCTGAAGGACTACGACTACAGCATCTCCTACCACCCGGGAAAGGCCAATGTGGTGGCTGACACCTTGAGCCGTAAGGCGCCCGCACACTTGGCCAGTTTATAGTTACAGAGTTGGAGCCTTTTGGAGGAGGTGGGCAGTTGGCGACCCCTGGAGTTACAGGGGCACTGTGGGGCAGTGATGGTGACACGACAGACTAGGCCAGAGCTGATAGACCGCATCATCACAGGACAGATGGCTGATCCGTACTTGCAGTCCTTGTGCGACAGAGTACTATCGGGAGACCCAGGGGACTTCTCTTTCACAGACCAGGTGCTGCGCTTGAGGGGACGGTTATGCGTTCCCAGAGACGAAGAGCTGTCGAGAGAGCTCCTGATTGAGGCACACGGTTCTAGATTCACCATACATCCCGGAAACATGAAGATGTACCACGGTTTGAGACGCGAGTTTTGGTGGAGGGGGATGAAGCGGGATGTGGGTGAATTCGTGCAGCAGTGCTTAGTGTGCCAGCAGGTGAAAGCCGAGCATCAGAGGCCTGCAGGGCCACTACAGCCGCTTCCAGTGCCAGAGTGGAAGTGGGAGAGCATCACCATGGACTTGGTGGTGGGCTTACCTGTTACCCAGCGAGGACACGACGCAGTCTGGGTAATTGTGGATAGACTGACGAAGACGGCGCGATTCTTGCCGATCCGAGTCACTTTGGGACCAGCACAGTTGGCAAAGAGGTATATCCGCGATGTGGTACGACTACACGGAGTTCCGCGGGAGATCGTATCCGACTGGGATACCCGCTTTACGTCCCAGTTTTGGGCTGAGTTTCAGCAGGCCCTGGGGACGCGATTGGGGTTTCGTACGGCTTACCACCCCCAGACGGACGGACAGTCTGAGCGCACGATACAGACACTTGAGGACCTTTTGCGTGCCTGTGTACTGGACTGGAGGGGCTCTTGGGAGGAGCACCTGCCCCTAGCGGAGTTTGCATATAACAACAGTTATCACTCGAGCATCGGCATGGCTCCCTACGAGGCTCTGTACGGACGGAGGTGTACGGCACCCTTGAGTTGAGTTGAGGTGGGGACCAAGTGGGAGGTTGGCCCCAGGTTGATCCGGTAGAGTCAGGAGGTAGTTGAGCAGATCCACAGGCGACTCCGCACTGTCAGGAGCAGACAGAAGAGCTACGCGGATCGGAGACGCAGAGAGGTGCAGTTTGAGGTTGGGGACCACGTCTTCCTTCGTGTTTCGCCCATGAAGGGCCTACAGCGGTTTGGGGTGAGAGGGAAGCTCGCGCTGAGGTTCGTGGGGCCCTTTGAGGTCCTGGAGTGGGTTGGACCCGTTGCTTACAGACTTGCCCTCCCCCCGCAGTTTTCTGGCGTGCACGACGTGTTCCACGTGTCCAACCTCAGGAAGTACGTAGCCGATCCCAGTCACGTACTGAGCCACGAGAGCATCGAGGTGGGCGACGACCTGACCTACCCCGAGCGGCCAGTGCAGATTCTAGACCGAGCCGTCCGCAGTTTGAGACGAAAGCAAGTACCCCTGGTAAAGGTTTTGTGGAGGAGCCAGCGGTACGAGGAGGCTACCTGGGAGCCTGAGGCGGCAATGCGGGAGCAGTACCCGGAGCTCTTCGCGGGTACGTCTTTTCGAACCGGCTTCGGTCCTCTTTGAGTTTGTTATGGTTACTATGACGTTTTTCCCGCACCCTAGTTAGTACAAGTTTTGGAGACGAAACTTCCTTTGAGTTTGTTATATTGTTACGAACGCGCGGCTTCAGACATCTTTTAAGACGTCTGGGAGGTGGCCCAGACGTCAGACCAGACGTCTGGAACCCCTTCCAGACGTCTGGGATTCTATTTTTTCGACACGTGCGGTTTCGTCTGCGCGCCAGAGCGCGCAGACCTGCGAGCGCATCTCTCTCTCTCTCTTTTTCCCTCTCTCCTACAGCTGCAGGCTGCGCCCTCTGTCCGCTCTCTCTCCTCCCCGCGCGGCTTTAAAACGCCACGCCCTCTCCCTCACTCTCATCACCTCCGCCCCCTTCCTCTTCTCCTTCCAGCCGATGCGCGAGTGCGAGCGTGAGCGAGCGGCGGCGGCGATAGCCGCGGTGAGTGTGGGAGGAGGTGCTGCGCGAGGGAGGAGGCGTCGGCCGTGAGGGCTCGAGCCTGCCGGGGCAGCGGGAGCACGCCGGCGGGGGCGCAATGGGCACGGAGTGATGCGGGAGGCCCGCTGCAGCTCGAGCAGCAGGCGGACAAGACGCGGCGCAGCCGAGTGTCGCGAGCGGAGGGCGAGTCGCGCCCTGGTTCTGGAATTCTTCCAGAATCAGACATCTGGGCTTCCAACCAGACGACGGGGAAGACGTCTGGAGGACTGTCCAGACATCTGGTAAGTAAGCTATTTTTCGTACCTTCTTCCTTTCCTTCGACCGTCTGTACTGAGCACGAGGAGGGGTACGCGCAGGTTCTGAGATTCGCATCCAACGCGAATGAGACGTCTGGCTGCAGTGCCAGACGACTGGAGCGACTTCCAGACGTCTGGGGTGACCATCGGACATCAGGGAACTAGGCCAGACACCCCCGCAGGCTTCTGGACATCTGAGAGACCACGCAGAGCAAAGGTAACCTCTGATCCACTTTTTAAGACGTCTAAAAGAGGTTCCAGACGTCTGATTTTGCACTATTTCGTCGTTTTGGACCCGTTTAGGACCCGTTCGGAGTCCATTTTCCGCGTTTCGAGTTGCGTGCTCTTCGGAATTAAATCCTCTACCCGTCTACAGTAGCTATATACTGTTTTGAGAAACTCCTTATATTTGATCCTTGTGATAGGACCCCGTTCCGTTGCAGTCTCGGGGGTTGCGGAGGTGCGCGGGATTCCCGACCACGCCCCCAGTACGCTTGTCATAACCGGTAGAGTGGCCTTTAAGTTTATTAGTATAATCTGTTATATTATGGAACCATAAATAGAACCTAGGACATTGCATGAATCCTATGAATGAGAAACTAGAATGAATGGTAGATCCTAGGGTGTTGCATGAATCCTAGGACTGAAAAATTAGATTGTATGATAGATCCTAGGGTATGGCATGAATCCTAGGATGGGAAGAACTAGTGGAATATATGAATACTGCAGTCTTGGAAAATGTGGAAAGGAAATAATAGCTACCTGTAAATTGGTTTAACAGCTGCCTGTTATGAATAAATGAGCATGTCTGAGAATATGAGATGTATGAACGTGAAACTGGAAAGGTGAAACCTAAATGTGCTAAGTTAAAAGAGCTGGAACCCTACGGGGAATTAGGAGTAGAACTCCTGGAAGGTTAATGGAATAAAATTGGGGAAATGAGCTGGCCCTTGAGTACGGAGTACCAAGGAGAGCAACTGTCCCCCTGTTCAGTGCAGAGCGTGCTGGCCCTCGTGTACGCAGTACCGAGGAGAGCTACTAGTGTAGGGCGAGTACTAGCTACCCCACGGGCCCCGGGGTTCTACTAGCTCACCTACACCGACTTGTTAGGCCCACTGGGCAAACCAGGGTAGTCAGGCGAGGGTGCGCGGACTGTGGAGGGGCAAGGCCCCTATTTGGTTACTGTGGAGGGGTTCGACCCTTGTTACTGAGAGGGCTCTGCCCTGTGTTGGTTCCGTGCTGTGCTTTGGGCGCACCCGTTAACGGAAATGACTGACCGTGTGCCAGTGCGGGTTAGCTACCTGTGCATTTATCGCACGTGCCGTAGTCACCGTTACGCCTGTCCGTGACCTTGGGGTGGTTGACTGAGAGTAGGATCACCACGGGGGACTCTCCCGGCCAGGAGAGCACCACGTGCTACTTGTACTTTTTGGAAAAGACTGCAATCAAGATCGTTCCCACGAGGAACATTCGAGATCAAGTGAAGGATCTGAGAAATAGATAAATTTTGAAACAATAAAAAGACGTAAATAAATGAAGAAAGAAAATTAAAACAGCTACTGTACACTTTACTGTTTCTTTAGTTTAGCTGCCACTCTACTCAGCGTTTTGCTGACGTGTTACACTCGTTACTTTTTAGGACCAAGTGTTGAGCAGCCAGGGTCAGCGGCTACAGAGGATGCTGGGCCGAGTAGGGTCCAGTAGAGTTACCACTATTCTCTTGTACCTCTTTTTGGTTCCACTGTAGTGAGTAGTTCTTGTTACCGCTGTACTTTTCTTTACTTGCAGTTCATATTATGTTATGAATGTTGTTCTACTGTTGTGGTGGTATATACTGTAGTGGTTTCTTTCCTTACTGCTGTATTTTCTTACTGTTAGTTATATTCATGCTGAATGTGATTTATTTTACTGCTCTTTTGGTTACTTCCTCGTTGGACGACTAGGTCTTGGGATTAGTCGGTCTAGTTCTCGTGTCTCGTAGGGACTCGGGAATCGGGTCGTTACACCTACACACCAATCAATGGTGTGAAGGGTTTTTAGATGATCGTTACATCATTGTGAGCTCGTATCAAATGCCTAGTGGGGCGACAACTTGATACCTTAGCATTGGTTGCAATTCATGAATTGAGGTTTGAATGATGTTTGATGGTTAAAGAAAATTTTGGGATTTAATTTTAAATGAATTAGAGATCGCAATTGATCCACTCTCTTCGTGCTGTCTATGGCACAAGAGAGTGATTGATTAGGGCTTCTAGAGCTTCTGGGAGTGTGTATATGATTTTGATGAGTTTTAAAACTTCTAATAGATCTTGGTGACAGTTTGGAATAGGTTTTAACACTTTGAGTTCAATCTGGAATGTATAGCTTTACTGATCATGTTCCAGGTTGCTCTTAGCGTTTTGGAAATCAACATAAGTTTTAATGACTTGATCATGGTTTGAAGATGATTTTCAATGATCTTTTAATACAATGGAATGATTTGAATGATGTTTTGAATTTTAAATCAACTCTAAGATATGTTTTGTCAGTACATTAATAGCTGCAATAGCAACCATAACAACAGAAATTGATTTGGGATTTCTTGCTTCAATCATGGATTTTCAAATGAGTTTTTAATGATCTTGAGTTTGTAATAGATTCTCTGGAATGGAATTGGCATAGAACCATTTCTCTGATGTTTGAAGATGCTTGAAATGCACAGTTGAATCTTCAATTGGGTTTGAATTTTCATTGTTAGTTGCAGCTGTTGGCTAATCTGGATGAAGTGTCAAAGTACAACCTTGATAGAATCCTAATGAAAATGAAATTCAATCAAGTTTTTTATATGATTTAATGTTAGAATAAACTTACAACTATGTATGTAAATTGTGTTTGATTTTGGAACATGTCTAGCTAGAATTCATTTCAGATCTGATTGAAATATATGTCAGTAATGTTGTAACTTGATATCTCTATAGAAACTTGGTTTCATGTGAATTTCAATGTTTTATCCTATGTTTCAGTTTGATTCTTACTTCTATCAATTGCTGGATGTTTCTTATGTTTAAATCTTTCTTTCCAGCACTTTGGAATGATTGTTATGGCTTGGAATTAATTTTAGATCCTTAATTGGTCATTTTCCTAAAAAATATAGTGAAAAATATAGAAATATTGTAAATAAATAAAATAAAAGTGTTTTGATTTAGATTAGAGTGTGTTTGAGGTGTGTGTATAGCTAGTTTTAGGTTTTGAGATGTTTAGTTAAGAGAACATACCTGCAGAAGTTTTATACTCTTAGGTTTGAAAATAAAAATTTCTAAAACAGAAACAACAAAAAGAATCTTCTCTCCTCTTCTTAACTTCCTCTCCTCTTCCTCTCTTTCTTTAAAATATAAAAGAAAAATAAAAAATAGAAAAATCCCAAAAACTCTAAAAATATCCTTTGTAAATAGTATATATATGTATATATTTTGTAATATAATGTACTATGGTAAGTTATATGTACATATGTATATAAACAAATTATATAAACATATTATTTATAAGTAAATAGAGTGTAATATATGTAACTTAAGTAAGCTTATCTTATTTACTAAATTATAATAATTAGTATCCTATATATGTAACTAGTGTATATATATATATATACACGTGTACATTAGTATGTTTATGTATATAACTTAATATACTAATTACAGTATTTATTATGTAAAATAACCTTTTTTTATATATATATATTTAGTTATGTATTATATATATATATTAATTTAAGTTAATAATGTATATTATTAAGTTAAGCTAATTTAAATTAGTATTTTAAATTAACTAATAAACTAATTTATATTGTAATCTTGTAATTTATAGTCTAACTTAGTTTAAATATATTTATTATCTTATTTATAATGTATAATACTATGTACATTGTATAATTTATATGTAAACTACATAATCGTGTAAATAAAATAGGCAAATATACAAATAAATCTAATTAGATTATTTAAAAATCTTAATTAATCATGTAATTATATAAATTAATTAAACTAAACCTCAATTGAGTAATTTATTCATTAATTTATAGTGTACAATAGAATTTATACCTAATTATAATGTGTAAATACTCCTAACTTTAATTAATTTAAAAACATATTTATATATTTAATTAACTTAGAATAAGTATACCAATAAGTAGCCCTATATATTGGCTACATAATCATATTTAATTATAAATTATATCTCTAATTACCCCCTAATCAAGGCCCTAAAAACTCTAATAAACCACGCAGTAGCGTGGAAATAAGCACCTCTTTTTAGTGCCACAGTAGGCGCTGAAGAGCACCCAATGTGGTATTTAAGGAATCATGCTTGTTAGGTCATTGCTCGAGAATGGGGGTGGGCTCCCTAGTGGTGTGTACGTAGCGCATGCTGTTCGTGCATTTGTGCACTACTTGTGTGTGTCTGTGTGCGTGTAGGTCCTAGAGTCTAGAGCCCATGGGTTAAGACCCATTGGGACAGCCCACTAGGGTCATGATCCTACGGGGTGGCCTCTAAGCGCCAGATGGATATTTATTGTGGCTTTGCCTTCTTTGTAGGGGCTGCTTCAGTAATGGTACCGATCTGGACCCTTGGGGACGTCAATCCTATGAAAGGGCAGTCCAAAACACTCTTTTTTGGGCTAAGTGACTAAGTGTTGGGTTCTAAAGACTAGGTGTTAGGTTGTGTGAGCTGAGAGTTGAGTTAAATAAGTGTCCTGCGTGCATGTGAGGTGTCTAGATATGCATATATGTGTTAAGTGTTAAGTTAAAAATGGGTAAGCGTAGTATTGAGTATATAAGTATTATAATGTAAGTTAAGATATATATATATATATAAGTACATATGTAAATTAAGTATTGTAGGCTATATGACCTTAGCATTATCTATATATGTATGCTATATATTTACTTGTAGGATGTGAGTACCTTAAATATTATAGAGTAAATGTGTTAGTTATATTTGTATATTAAATACAGTACACATGTGTTTTAGAGCTAGGTTTATATATTTATGATAGTTTGTACAATGTATATAACTAGGTATTATGAGTATTAAGTATATTAAATATGTATGTAAAATGAGTTAAGTGTATATTGTTTTGCCTTATATCTGTAAATACTTTTTGAGGCATTCTTGTATATTGATTCTTATCCTTTTTATTTAATTCAAGTGTAGATATTAATTTAAACTCTATTATTTTTATGCCTTGTATGTACAAAGTTTTAAGGCATCTCTTAGGATATTAATTCATTTGATCTCATTTTATAAATAACTAACTAAAATTAATTCATTCTTTGATTCTTTTACTTCTAACTCATTCTTTTGTAAATAAATTTAACATTTTTTGAATAAAAGATAATTTTAGATAATAAAGAGTGATGTATTCAATAACTGTCTCCCAGTAAATGACCTGGAATAAAATAAGTAAAAACTGTATATAAATAAAATGACATCCATCTGTATTGTGACACTATACTACTACAGTGAATAATTAACCCTATTTAACATGCAATCCAGATGGCACATCATTTGCACACGAGGTAGAGACGTAGGTGCGCATGTTCATGTGCAAGGCGGCGACATTACATGGCATGTGGAATGCATGTACAATCACACATATTTGGCGATCGGATGACTACAATCGAGCGATACGGTGATCCATTGGTGCATGTGTCCGCCAATTAGGTGGTGACATGTGGTAGAGGTGTTCGGTCCAAGCTGATCGGCAATCCAAGATCGGTAGAGGGACTCCTAGGTCTTCTTTTGACTAGTTTAAGGCTTTCCTAACCTCAGAATCATGCAAATAAGGTATCATTGGAGTCCTTATTCAACGAACTATACTTCTATGCCCTTAGAATCATCTTTGCATCATAGTTTTGATGTAGAAAAATTCCAAAAGTCTCTTGTGGGGTTATTGACCCTCTTCCTTCTGTGTTTGACCTAAGTCGGCATCCCAAACATGCATGGGAATTAAGGAGGCTCATGTGACATTAAGAGCCTCCGACCTATTCTCTCAGAGTCACCGTGACCCCCCGGTGATCTTATGTAGAGGAGTTGACTCTTTTTATCCCTTATGGCATTGAATGTTGCTTAAATTATCTATTTGGATTAGTTACCATGTTCTATTGCATATTCATTCTCTCTTATTGAGTATTTGAGTCCCACTTGAGTATAAATTGTCCATACTTGGGTGCATGGATAATTAATTTGATAAATTGATTTGTCTAAATAATGGCTAAATAACTAATGATTCGTGTCTGTAATAGTGAGATAATGAATGTGAAATCATATTTAGAAATGTAAACACTTTATTCTCTTATGAAGTTAAATAAATCACTTTTATGTATTAATTAATTTGTGGCATTAATGATACTCGAAAATATTGTGAAATTTAGATAAGATTGAATTAAATGAAAGAAATAGGAATTATAGATGGTATAGAGAATGATTGGAATTGTGGATAGTGAAATTGTGACAAACAAGAGAACTATAAGAACAATAAACTTTTAGTCTAATTCGTGGTATCAACGACACGACGACTATACATGTTTAGAGGCATAAACTAATTCAGGGAGTAAGCTAGCCTCCCTATGACTCGTTTGTTCGACTAATTAGCCAACCAAGTAGCTATATGCGAGTAGATACGTGTTACTGATTGTAAGGAACTTGGTGTTATTTACTTCTATATCCTGTATTGGAGATGACTGGTCATGTGTCTATGCGAGGTAGCTCCCTGCAAGCTTATCACATGACTCATAGTCACCTAATAAGCACGAATCGAAATTTGATAAAATTGCATCGTAGTATAGTCAAAATATGCTCAATCAGCTTTTAAAAATTTATATTTCTTGAAAATAAAATGTTGAAATTCGATGTCATTCACAGGGAGCAATCAAATGCATAATTACCACTATTCAGATCTTGTAAAAATCAAGCTCAGGAACTAGACACAATTAATTTGATTCTCTACACACGAAATCCAGTACAAAAATAAAAAGATTAATCTATGAATTTAAAACCACAATTAAGGAAATTGTAGTTCAATTAATGCTTAATTGGAAATAATCATGAAATGATGTGATTAAGTACTAAAATACTGATTGCGCAGCAATCATACGTTCTAAAATACTTAGATTAAGGGGATTTCTAGCATAGTATAAATATTGCATTCATTTTATGCATATTTTGCATTTCCATCATGTTTACTTGCTTATTTATAAATAATGTGTTTTATGGACCTATTTTTGATATAATGTCTTATGTTATAATTGCAGGTCCATACGTGAATAATAAAGTAAGAAGAAAACCAAGAAATAAGGCGGGAGAAAAAGAGAAGAAAAGATCCAGGAAGCCAAAGAACAATAGAGGAAGTAAAGGGACAAAGAGGAGGAAGAATAAACCTATTATCCCATTCACCACCAAATAGGCTTATCCTAACCCAATCCAACCTAGGCTTAATCCTTTTGCACCAGTGCCCAAAACCTATTTAGGTCTTCTAAATACTTAGGAACCAAAATCTACCCTAGAAAACCCTTAAAACACATTCCAGCCCTCTTCTGGACATCCAGATACTAATTAGGCTGGACCTTTGATTTCTGCAAAAAACCAATCCAGAAGGCTAAAGCTCGCACTGCACCAGTATTGGAGTCTAACTTGTTCTTTAGACGTCTGATTTTGAAGTTTAAGTCGTCTGATAGACTCCCTGAACGTATGATACTGCTCTCTAGTTCCTGATTTTGAGCTAGAGGCCCTATAATACCTCCTTTGACTTAGGAAACCTACCATACATCTTAGGAAACCTATCTAAAGACCTCCTAAACCTAACCCACACACCCTCACGTAACTCAACCTAGGTTGAACCAATCCAATCCCACCTTATTCCTATGCATATTTTTCCCACATTTTATTTAATCTCATTAATTTTATCCCCTAAACATGGCCACGTACACACACCCACACATACACATTCACATACACACACCCACGCACACACAACCACACACACACACTTACGTACACATTAACAAAACTAATATTCTAAAAATTCCTATTTTTAGAGATCCAATTTTCTAGCAAACCCACCGCCGAACTCCCAACAACAGCCGAAACCCCTCACTAATTTTTCATGCAAAAATCTCATCCGATCTATCCCTCAACCTATCCATTATCCCCTCAACATAATACCCATTAAGTCAACATTTGACTTCCCTTATCCCATCATACATGCCCCCCATGTAAATCTACCCTCTCCCCTCCTAGTAAAAAAAAACTCCACCTGATTCCCCTCAGAGTAGAACCCCCCCTCCACCGATCTCTCCTCCACCAAAAATCGAACCCACGTCCATCCATCCCTCCTCCTTCCTCTCTGACTACCTCCTCCGCATCCTCCACCAATGTCACCCTTAGTACATCATTATTGCTCCTTCACGTCCTCCAAAAGACACCAAGGATCATTCCTTGATATCCTTATTCTAGTAGAATAAATTTAGATTATCTTCTTATTAGGCTTTTTACTTAATTTCTAATTCTAATATTTCTAGTAGACTTAATTTTAGTAGTTCTAGTATTTACTTTATTTTTAAGCATTCAACTAGGTGTGAAATAATTCCATGATCTGGATTTTAAACAAAAGTTGATTTACTGTGATATCTTGTGATTTATTTCCAGTAGTAGATCTATGATTTCAAAATTAAAAATCACAAAAAAAATGGAAAAAAGAAAATAAAAAAAGGATATATATTCGTATGGCCGCATCAATTTGTATTAATAACTCGCACAACTTTTTAAACTCACTCAACAGTATTAATATAACAAAATTTGTGAAAATTGAGATGCACAATTTACATTCTATATCTCATTAACAAGTACGTTCATTATCCACGAAAATAAGAGAACATGTGAGATTTACATTCATGAGTTGGAAATCAGATTACGTAGTTAGGTTAAAGCCTAGGTAATTAGGTTAAAAAAAAAAATCAATGAGCATGTGACGACCTGGGTCCCACTAATCGATGAAACCCTAGTCACCGTGTGCTAACAACTAGCACAAATCGTCCACAAGATCACAGTTACCCAACACATAATTATAAAATATAAACATAACCAAACAAACAAATCATATTGTATTAACTAAATAAACAAAAAATTAATATTAACCAGAGGATTTATCGCAGAACATAAGTATATAAGCTCAAGGAGATGCACAATGGAAATCACCTTGCGAAACTGCCAAATACACCTGAGTATGGAACCCAAAAACACGTCAGTAAAAACTGAGTGGAGTAGAACAATAGAGAGCGCAACAGTAACCAAGAATAAAAGAAAATAGATACTATAGCTTTAATTAATCCATTTATTAGACATCTCGTTATCCCATTCCGTTTTTTATATTAGAAGCCTAAATTATTATAGTCCACAATCTGTTAGTCGACGTCTTAGGGCACGAGACAATTTCGTCTAACTTCCTGTGGCATAAGACCGGTATAAGCCACCCTCCTGGCTAAGAAGACGGCTTACCCATCAAGTCACCACTCTCCGTTATAGTGTGGTTATTGCGGAAAGGGGTGGTGGCTACGTCGTGTAACGTGAACACATACAAATGCTATGTATGCTGAACTACAGACAGCCAATGGCCCACCTACCGGCTGAGAAAGAAACCACTGCAAATCTCGAGTCATACATCTCACTATCCTAATTGGCCGCTAAGCGTAACCAAAGAGTCGTAAGGAGGCCAGCAACTCCCTAAATCAGCCCCTAAAACTGGTCTGAAAGACCAAAGCTACAGCCAAAATCCAGCAAGTAGAGAGGTTAAAACCAGTTATCTAATTCTTTTAATTCCAGATAAATCCGTCATATTAATTATTTAATCATTTTCAGATAACTGTATCATTTATTGACATCCAACCAAACCATACCAATGATTACACCTTTTAATTTTAGGATTTCTAGATATTCACGTTATCCTCTAACTTATCCATTTACAAGTAGTTTTCCCTTCAGATAGTAGTTCCGATTAAATTACTAATTAACGGTCACAATGATGTCAGTTTTATGAAAAACGGAGTTTGTTTTACACATGTTATGATAGGGACATATCCAATAAACTTAAATGCTTTATAATTCGTTAAAACATGAGAATCATTTAATGAATTGTAATTAACTTAACAATAATTATATCGATTTAATTATTCACACTTCAAGTCAACAACTTGATTTAGATCATTCACATTTAATATTCAAGTATCTAAGATAGTAAGAAATATAAAATGGATCCGATTCTAGTAAAAGACAAGAGCGCATACTAAATGATACAACATACGAAGGAAATCACAATGTAGACAACCAAGATGGGAAAAAAGAATACTTTACCTAATGTCTCTAGAGGATCACGGTGACTCCATAATGTACATCCATTATTTCTCCTTCGCTATTCTAAGGGCTCACATATTTTGTACGTATTTCGAAATTAGATCAACATCAAGATACATGAGAAATAAATTAAAAATGTTAAAAGATTTTACTAAAATTTTTATATAAAAAAATTTTAAAATCAAATTCAAAATTGATCGATGTATAATCTGGGAAGAGCCGATTTCAACGAATCCTGAAAGATAAAAAAACAGACGTCGTTTGACTCGTATGAATCCAAACTAGTTTAAAAAAAATCATATGTGTGCACGAACTCCCACTGCACTCCCAGTATTCTCCTTTCCCTCCAATCTCCGATTTCCCCAATCTCTCTCCTCCCTCTTTCTTTCTTTTCCGTGAGATAATCCTCACCTGCCATCTCTCTCTCCCTCCCTCTCTCTCTCTCCCTCTCTCTTTTCCGATTTTCCTCTCGCTCTCTCGGTCTCTTCTTTTCCCTCAATCTCTTTCCTCTCCTTTTCTCTCCATCGACCTCTCTCCTCCCTCTCTTTTCGAACGGCAGGCACCATCTTTTTCTCTGTTTCTGATTCTCTCTAATCGATCTGTCTCTTTCTCTCTATTTTTCTCTCTCCCTCTCTTTTTATATCCAATAGCAACAAACGATACCAACCAAAACATAAAAAAGTGGTCTTTTCATCCATGATAACAACTAAGAAAAAAAAAGTGATCCGGTGGCATCTCCATCATCGTTTATATTTAATTTAATTTGGTTAAGTTTTAAAAATAAATTTATTAAATTAACATATTAAAATAATATAATTCAATCAGAACTAAAAAAAAGAAAATTAATAAAAATAAATATTAATTCTACAATTTTTACGAATAATTATAAATATAAAATAACTAAGCGACAAAATTATCATTATTAAAGGTTAATTGAACATAAATTTCGTAAAATTGAATTGACATTAAGTAATTCAAGTTTAACATTCAAATTGAATGCTAAGTCTTAATTAAAAATTCTAATTTCAATCTTACTTTAATTAAAGTGATTTCGATGGAAATAAATGTAATATAAATTAGATAAAAATATTTTACGAAGATTAGAATAGTCAATTTGACAATCAGAACCCGTTTTGACCTTAAATAGAAACGTAGGCAGATATTTGACACATTTTGAGTCAAATAGTAAATTGACCATGTAAACTTCATCAAAATCCAAATTTTAAGTCACCATTAAATTTCTTATATCCAAATTAAGTTACCATAAAAATTTAGGCTCGTTCGGACTTCATCTTGGCTAAGTTTGCATTTTAACCCTTAGTTTCCTAATTTCCTTCCAAGTACCCACTTAACTTTCGAAGACCCCCCTACCAGCAGCACCTCCACCTTCCACCTCCGCATCCACCAGTCACAAACTTCAGCAAGTTTGTTCCCGCAACCTCTGGCCCACTCCTCGTGTGCCAACGAGAGATAAACCCCCCCAAACTCACGTCGCTTTGTCTCATCGACATTTGGCACATCATCTCCCCTTCTTCCTTCTTCCTCAATGTCGCTAGAGACTGATCTTGGAGCTCCTCATCCTCGTTCTCTATCGCTCCTCCGAAGAAATTGGTTGAGGGCTCCTCTTCCTCTCATCGTCGTCGTTCTCCCCATCAAAGGAAACAGTTGCTCTACACCCATCGTCGCTCCAATTACTTCGCTGCCCCCTTCTTCCTCATGGCCGGCCACAACACTAGCCACGTTCTTCGTCTCGTTCGTCCACTCTCAGGTAGCCTATTCTCCTCCCCTCTCTCTTTAGAGTAGCTTAGGATTCTTAAACATAGGTTTCGATCTCCACAACACGTCCCTCCACATCATCTTCTCCATCCATAGCCACAAGCCAGCATACTCGTCGACGACCATTTCCCCCTCGCGTCACGCCATCACAGCACTTGTCGACCATCGTGAAAGCTCCAGCAGGTTAAGGGGAACAAAACCCCTCAACCAATTAAAGGTTCCACCACCTCGAGCTACCCGCCAAACACCACCTCCCATCGCCGTCGTTCTCGTCTCCGACCGACCTCCTCTGCCCTCACCACGACCCACCGCCACCATCACGTTTAGCAGGGCAAGGCAAGGCTTTTCGACTACTCACCGAAGGCTAAAACCTCTCCCCGCACCGACCCATCATCGTCGGTAGCCACCTTCCTTCTCCAACGCAGGCAATCCTCCTCGACCCTCCTTGTGTGGCTAAGCTTCGCGTGAAGCCACGCGGAACACTCCGAAATCCTTAGAAGGGAGTTTCGTCCATCAACGATCTCTCGCAACATCCGCTGAAGCTACGACCACCATCCGCCATTTCCATTGTCGACGCTACTCCAACTGACGATCAAGGTTGCCATCAAGTCGGCGACCCCCCTACAACCACCTTTAGCTCTTGTAGTCTCCATCCAACGGTCAGATCTCTCGGCCGACCTTCCTCCGGCGAGCATCACCAGCTCCATCACTGGAGTTGAAGATCAGGAGGAAGGAGGGCAGGGACCAGATTGTGAAGAAGAAGATTGTAGGGACCAAATCACAAAATGTAAGGACTAATTTGAAGACCTCCTTTTTACACCAAAGCCTTGTTTCATTTGTTGAATTATTGGGTTTGCTTTGAAGTAATATTTTCCAACATTTGTTGAATTACACCAAAGCCTTGTTACACCAAAACTTCGCAAAGGAGTAGAAGCCCTCTACCAATTTCTGCGGTAGAGCAACAGACAAACGAGGTTGAAGGAGCTCCAAGGTGATCTAATGGCGCACGAAGGAGAGGAAGAACAGGGTTTTCACGCCCAAATTCATACACACTCATCAATGGAGAACAACAATAAATAAAGGGTTGTCGTTCGTAATCGAGGTGAAATTTCTAACCTCAATAAGGTGGATTGCAACATGATTTCACCACGATTTTGGCTGCAAGTTTCTAGCTCTATAGATGGAAACATTGGCTGGAGATTGCATCAACTTGTATGGCTATGGTAGAGGAATCAACTCACCAAATTTTGTAAGGATTCGTCGGGAATATTGTGAGATATTTGACCCCAAAACTCGTGCCTACGCAGCTATTGCAAAGAGGAGTTTGCTGCTACATTCTAAGGAAGAAGACAGCTGATGTCAGCCAGGGACCAAAATGAACGAATTTTGGACTGAAATGAAAGGAATTTAAAAGTTAAGGGTCATTATGCAAACTAGGTTAAGGTGTAGTCAAAATAGTCTCAACTTTTTATTGTAACCTAATTTAGACCCAAGGTATCTAACGGTAACTTTAATTTTGGATTTTGATAAAGTTTGAATGATCAATGTGCATTTTAACCTAAAATTGTATTAAACGTTAACATTGGTCTTTGACTTAAGTCAAATTAGGCTCTTTTTTGTAAAATTAATTACTCTAAACCTTAGGAAATATTTTTGAATAGGTTTAGATTACGTTCATTTAAATTAGAATCCTTTGAATTTGAATAAGGCTGAAATTAGAGTTTTTAGTAGAGATTTAGCTTGATTTCTTTGAGAAACCTTAAGCTGGCTCATGTAAGCTCACTTATTAGAATTTTCATCTCATTTGACCTTCAATTAAGTATAGGTTCATCCTTGAGTTAGTCTTCACTTATACTTTCCTATTAACTCATTTTGATATTATTCCCCTTGATTCAATTATGCTTGAATTATACCCTTTTGATGATTTAATTTGGTAAATTTATACTAATAAATTAGTAAATTTGAGCTAAATATAGAGGATGATGGTATTACTATTATCATCACTTTACCTAGATTGGGATCTCAGAGTGGTTAACCAAGTATTGGGGTAGTTGCGAGTCATTTTCATAGCCAAGTGAGTGTTCTGTATCGATTCTGCTATTTAGGATATCGCAATGATATCAACTTACACCTTTCGAGGAAATTGATTTTGGTGGTTGATGATGGAAATAGTAAAAGGCATAGGTAATAAGCAATTAAATAATAAAAGAGAAGTAAAGACATTAAGAGCATAGTACCCATTTTCTTTTTTCTTGTAGTTTTCTTTAACTATGTATTCTTTATCTTTTCAGTTGCCTTTCTTGTTACTCTATTCAACTATTAATGATGTTTCTTTTGTTGGGCTCTATACTCAAGTTTTGGTGAGCACAACTAGGTCCTATAGCTATAGGAGGTGATGGTGCTAGTTTGAGTATTGCACCCTAGTGGTCGGTACTAGTTATAGTCATGTTAGTTTCTATCTTCTTTCAATAGTTCCTTTAATATTATTTTCTTCAGTTACATACTTATGATTTATGATGGCCATGTATGATGATCCTTTGATACTATTTTGGTTTAGCTTATTCTTCATTTATCTATATATTACATATGTGATGTGATGCGTTGTATATGTGTATCATGTTCTATATTTATATGTTGAATGACTAGATCTTGGGAGTTTAGGAAATCGACTTGGGTCCCTATTGGGGTGGGGCTCGAGTCTTAACATGTAGGGTAGGAGTACTTGTAGAGGTAGAACTAATCTTTTCAAGTTATAGGAAGTTCTATTGAGTGACTAAACAACACCAGCAAATAGAAGTTAGAAACCTAACACTCCTCTTGTGAGGGATAGTCAATGAAGATCAAATAGAAAAAGAACAGGTAAACTAGACTAATTTTCTTAGGGCCTATTCTAAACAAAGAGTTTAGACAAAAGAAAAAAGGAGTGTGATAACATTAGCGACGCTAAAATTTAGTGGATGTTATCTTACATGTTAATGTTTATAATTTTTTCCTAGTACAAGGTGTCCTTTGAGAAGATACATCCATATAGTCTTCCTTAGGCCTTTTCCATTCTTGTAAATACCTTATATTTGTACATTGAAACATTGGGACTATTCATTTGGTTATTGCTTAGCTTATTTAACGAAGGTTGATTTCACATGACACAAGCATTTTTTATATTCTTTCAACTTTATTGGTTTGAAAACTTTGTAACCATTAATTTGAAAGTCAATATAGACTTCCCCAAACCACTTTTACTACTTTTTAATTCTAGCATAATATTTAGTTATTGTATGTTTTAGGAAAATTTTGTGTTATCATATTTGGTGTACTAAGTCATCTTTGATGCTTTTAGTTATTATTTGAGATTTTTATGTGAATGTCAATGAAATTTTTTGAAATTATTTAAATCTCAATCAATTCACTATATTTACAGATATGTCATTGAAAAAGTAACATTATTTTCATATTTGCCACTCCATCAGCTATAACCGTTAAAATTAACGATTTTAGACTGAAATATAATAAAAAATTATTTTTTAATCCTCAAAATTTATTTTTTAGTACTCAAATTTCTTTTTATTGTTAAATTTTATTTTTTTAATTTTCATCCCCTCCCCCTCCTCACCTCGCCAGTTCACCTCCCTTTCTCTTCACCTCCGACCACCTCCTCAACACCCACTCTCCAAATTCCGACCACCTCCTTCACCCCCTCAGTTACACAGTGGTTGCATGGTAGACCTTTAAACATCCAAAAGTTATTTTGCAATTTCCACATATCTTTTATAGTGTCTCATAACTTCGAAGAATTCTCTGAACTCTAAAGAGTCATCCCATAATTTTTGCACATTGTCCAACCTACGTAAGAATCCCCATGTATTTTTTCTCTTCTCGCAAGGGAGCTGGGTGCAAATTTCTCCTCCCTTAGTTATGTTCGAGAAGAGAAGCGATGGTTGAGAGCAGGTGATGGTTAGAGAGGAACTGAAAGAGGTGGTCATTGGTTGGAGAGTGAGGGTTAAGGAGGTGGTTGAAGGTGAGGAGAAAGATAGGTGAACTGACAAGGATAGGAGGGAGGGAGAAGGTGAAAATTAAAAAAATAAAAATTAACAAAAAAAATTAAAAAATTAAAAAATAAAATTTGAAGGTTAAAAAATAATTTTTTATTATATTTCAATCTAAAATCATTAAATTTAACCGCTATAGCTAACGAAATAGTAAATACGAAAATGATGCTACTTATTAAATGACATATCTGTAAATAAAATAAATTAAATGATAGTTAAATAATTTTAAAAGATTTTAATAGCATTCACTTAAAAAAATTCTTATTATTTTCTAAGTTGATTATATTAAAATTTGAGGCTCTCCGTTTCTTTTCTACGCTATAAGATAGATCTGTGTTTGTCATTGTGAAGTTTAGAATATCTAAATTTCCATCTTTTGCCTGTCTACCTAATCTTTAATTTAGTTCTCGACATCACTTACAACATTATATGAGGCCATCAAGTAGCGAAATAGTTCTAAGTGAAGATCGGAAATAGTTTTATTTTCTTCAAAGGCTCAATCACATGCTTCTGTCTACAGCACCTATTTCCCCTCTTCAGTGAGGAATAAAGAAGCCCACAAATTTCCCATCCTTAGACTGAAAGATATGTTTCTTAGGGCTACTTTTACTTTGGATAGCAAGTAGAAAACTTCATTTAAGTTGTTTAAGTGCTCTTTGAAAGTTAATCCATTAACATCGATGTAAACTTCAAAAAAAATTTCTTATGAGTTTCACGGAGATAAGGTACATTGTCAAATGCCTTAGACAATTTTCAAGCCAATGGGCATTGACCTAAAATGATAAGTCTTGCTATTAAATACATAGGATGTAAACCTTTAATCAAATGGGTAAAGTGTTGCCTAGAACTAGACCCCTTCTCTTGCTCCTGAGTTAAGTTTTTTGGCTCTTTGGCTCTTTTAATGTTTCTTGGCTCCGAATGCTTTCCGATGAAGTTTGATTTTCAAATCTTAGACTCTTTTTCTTCAACGAAGAGTTAAGAATAAAGAGACTCTTTTTTCACAATGAAGAGTTAAGAATAAAGTATGATATTCCTAAGGGTCATAGGTCTTTGTCTGTTGAGGCTTTTAAAGAAATCACCCCAACAAAGGTCTTGTAATATATCCTGCATAGCTGTGGCGTTATCTAGGTGATTGTAAATTGCGTATTTTTCTTGAAATTAGTGCATGTCGTCCTTTGAGTAATTTCCTTCCTTTTGGATGAGGGATGATGGCATTAAAGGTTCATCCTTGGCACTATGATAGATGAAAAATTGCTTGAAGAATGCTCACTCTAACTCTTTGAAAGAGTCAATAGAATATTCCTCTAGTGAGGAAAACCATTCTTGCACATGCTTGTAAGGGTAGATAAAAAACCTTGCAACCAGATTCTCCTTCGTCCTTTGCAAGGATCGGTATGCTCCAAAAGTGGATCGCATGATCTAAAGGGTTAAAATTCTAATAATAGGAGTCTATATGCAACTGTTAGCATATACATGGTGGCAATGCAACTATCTACAAAGGGAAGACCATTATGCTTGTATTATTTCAATGGCACCCTTGTAATACTAAATAGATTGATGCCCATGCTTGAAAGGTTATCATATGCCTTTTCTGCCATTCTGTTATAAATATAGCTCAAGGGTGTGTTGCTAAGATGATCAGTCCTCATCGTTTTCCATTTCCTTGCTCGATGCTAACATGGTATTAGAGTTGACAGTATAACGTGTATAACGTCTCGAGCAGGTGCCCTCTAAGAGATGGAGCATCAACACAACCGAGCTCTTAGACAATGGTAGCTTAGGCAACAAAACCTTCCCTATTATAGCTTTGCCTTCAAATACCGAGCAGATGGTCTCATTTAAGCTTAACTCCACCTACTATTTATGGCGTGCACCAATAGTTTTGCCTCTTTATGCATACAATCTTTTTTCATTTGTAGATGGATCATTAGAGGCACCATCACAGATAGTGCGGGCTGCTTCAGGGCTTGATGAACCAATTGAAGAATATCTTTTGTGGAAGCGCAAAGCCCAGCTTGTATTGAGCTAGAATTCTTGCATCAGTGTCAAAAAAAGTTGGAGCTCAGATTGCTCACATCGCCATAGCATGTGAGGTTTGGCTATTTTTAGAGAAATATTTTGCAACCAATACAAAGGCACACATATTTTAGGATAAGGCAGAGTTAACAACATTCAAAAAGGGCGATATGCCTAATTTATAAATTCACTAATAAAGCAAAATTAATAGCCACAAATCTTACTGTTGCACACAGTAAACCCCTACTGATGAGCATATACTTGTCGTGCTAAATGGATTAGTGTCAGATTTTGACTCTATTGTTACTGGTGTCACTAGTAGAACTGATATTATCTCATATGAAGAGTTGGTTGGAATATTATTATCACATGAGCAACGTCAATAAAGAAACTAGCCAACCTAATGATATTCAAATCTGTCAAGCATCCCGAGGTCACACCCCTTTTAGAGGGAAAGGGAGATGGTCCTCTCTTGGTAGGAATTCTTCATCAGAGGAGGAAATTTCTTTAATCTTTCCCCTCGACCTCCTAGATCCTTCTCTAATAATGCAACTTGTCAAATAATTTGTGGATGCTCTAACCAGATTGCCCCTAATTGCTACTATCGATATGATATTCATACTTTATCTTCTGCTCTGGTTGCAAATGTGGCTGATACATCTTGTGGCCAAGAGCTTTGGTTCCTAGATTCGAGGGCCTCTCATCATGTAACTTAGGCAATGGCCAATTTGGATGTTGCCACCAAATATCAAGGTCCTGATGAAGCGGTCTTTAGTAATAGTCAAGGTTCACCTCTATATTCTGTTGGCTCTCAATCTATTCCTATTTCATCCTTAAAAACTGTCAAATTGGATGATGTTCTACATGTACTTTCTATCAACAAATTCACAAGAGACAATTCTTGCTATTTTAAACTCTACTCTAATGGTCATCTTGTGAAGGATCGAGAGACAAAGACAGGTCTTCTAAAGGGCAGTGCTAGAGTTGGGACTTTATCATCTATGGTTTCCCTCCAAGCTTCTCTAACAATCAAAGGACATCCAACTTCAGTCGTTTAAGGTCTTCTTTGTTACTAAAGCTCCAATTACTATTTTGCATCAATGCTTAGACCATGCCAATTATGATATTATCAAGAAGCTTGTCCACAGATGAAATTCCCTATTTCTTCTTCTACTATCCCACATGTTTGTGACATTTGCATAGAGGCTAAAGCTCACAGAATATCTCTTCCAGTTGCTTATATTATCAGCAAAAATCCCTTTGATATAACACACTAATGCTTGGACATCTGCATTCTTATCTCATGATGGATATTGCTGTCATTTCATTTATTGACAACTACACAAGATTTATATGGGTATTTGCAATGAATCAGAAGTCTAATGCATATAGAATATTTCTCCAGTTCCATAAATATATTTCTACTTACTTCAATGCCTCAATTAAGGCAATTCACTCAGGCCGGCCGGTGAGTATCATCGACTTCAGAATTCGTTTAAAAATAAAGGAATTCATCATCGCATATCAACCCTGTACACCCCTCAACAAAATGGGGTTTCTCAACGAGGGAACAGACATATCATGGAGCTTGCTTAGGCTATTATTTTTCAAAGCAATACCCCCTAAATATCGATTTTATGTGGTTCATTTAGCAACTCATATCATCAATTTGCTTCCATCCTTAGTTATCAGTGCAATTCCTTGTGAATGTCCATATGCACAGCAGCCTGATTATACTTTTCTGAGAACATTTGGTTGCGGATGCTTTCCCCTCTTAATAGCTTATAACAAACATAAGCTACAAAAACAATCCACCTTTCGTGTCTATTTCGGCTATAGCAGGCATCATTAAGCTTATAGATGAGTTAACCTAACTACATCCAAAATTATCATCTCATTATGTAGTTTTTGATGAGACATCACTACTTTTCAAACAACAATAGTCCATGCAACCCACACCTTTATCCCCACCTATTATACCCATTCACTACCCACCTGATATAATTCCATACCAAACATCTCCATTTGTACCACCACAACTTTCGATGACCAATTTAGACCAAATCCCACCACCACCTCCATTACAACCGGTAGACAACATATACCATCATCATCTTTACCTAATTCCTAATCCTTACCACCTTCAAGTAATTCCCCACGACCAACTTCACCCACCTCCCTACCACCTACAAGAACATATCCCATGACAACACACTCGATGCATCGAATCTCAAAGAAGAATGTTTACACTGCTACCAAGCAACCACTCCTAACATACCTGTAGCAAAATATTGATGAATTGAAGCCCATCTCCTTTACTCAAGCCATCAAAAACCCATATTGGGCTTTTGTTATGTCAGACGAATTTCAAGCTCTTCTTGAAAATTGTACTTGGACTTTAGTTCCACCACAACTTCATAGGAATATTATTGGAACCAAATGGGTCTATCGCCCAAAATGCAAAGTTGATTGCTTAATAGATCGTTACAGAGCTCACTTAGTTGTGAAAGGATTTCACTAAGTCGAAGGTCTCGATTACTTTGAGACTTTCGATCCAGTAATAAAATCAAGCACCATCCGTCTTCTCTTAGCTCTTGCTGCTGCCAATCATTGGGTGATGAAACAAATAGATATATGTAATGTGTTCTTGCACGGGTCTCTCCAAGAGGATATTCACATGTCATAGCCTCAGGGATTTGTAAATTCCGATTACCCTCATTATGTTTTCCAGCTGCATATATCCTTACTATGGCTTA
Source organism: Thalassia testudinum (assembly GCA_037157565.1). Classification (NCBI taxonomy): domain Eukaryota; kingdom Viridiplantae; phylum Streptophyta; class Magnoliopsida; order Alismatales; family Hydrocharitaceae; genus Thalassia; species Thalassia testudinum. Next base: position 36,570,023 of record JAZHRO010000051.1, on the reverse strand, counting down.
AAACAAGCACCTCATGCTTGGTTCAAATGCCTCTCTGAGTACCTATTATCAATTGGCTTTCATGCCTTGAAGACAGATATTTCTCTCTTCATCAAGCACTTAAGCGATTCTTATATTTACTTTCTCATATATGCCAATGATATACTCGTAATTGGCTCCAACAACCAAGTTCAATGCATTTATGAGCAATTGGCCTACACAGTTTTAGTCAGAGACATAAGGCACCCTTCCTTCTTCCTGGGTATTGAAATCAAATAAACCAACAAAGGGATTTTGCTCTCTCAACAAAGATACATTTCAAATATTCTAATGAGATTTCACTTTAAAGGTTTAAAACCCGTTTAAACACCGATGGCACCATCTCAAGTGAAGCAACTTACTAAAACTATAGGAGTTGCCTTATCTGATCCATCCTCCAATACCTATTATTTGAGAGACCTAATCTAGCCTTCATAGTAAACTGCTTAGCTAATATATGGCTCCTCCTACTAATGCACGCTGTGAAGCTTTCAAGAGGGTTTTGACATATTTAAAAGGCACCATAAGTCTTTCATTACATCTGCCACATAAAAAATTTAGCTTTAATTGCCTATTTGGGCTTCCTACTGTGATCATCAAGTTGCTGACATTCTCATAAAGCCCCTCTCAACGACCAATTCCTGCATTTTCAGAGACAAACTTCAGCTTCTCAAGAAGCCTCAGTTTAAGGGTCGATGGTTGGTTGTTAGCATATACATGGTAGCAATGCAATTATCTACAAAGGGATGCCCATTGTGTATTATTTCAGTGACACCCTTGTAATACTAAATAGACCGATGCCTACGCTATTTTGGCTGTTTTGCCTTTCCTACCATTCTATTACACTGACGCTCTATAAATATAGCTTAAGGGTGTGTTCCTGTGAATATAGCTTAAGGGTGTGTTCCTGTGATGGCCACCTTTTATCCTTTTCTGTTTGCTTGCTTGCTATTAACAGCATCCTCTTGAATTTTGGTGGAATTGAGCTTGCCATATAGGAATATCCAATGAATCACATCCTCATGCAATCTCAAGATGAGAAAGTTTCTTTTTTAGTTGTTCCGGTCAATTACCATCCCTCCTTGGGAAGCTCTTGTAGAACTTCCATGGTGGAAATCATTTTCCATTCTTCATTGAAGGAGAGCTTCCATTATCCTTCTCAAAAAACTCCTAATTCCCTTGATGGTATACATTTAAGAATGCATGAAGGTCCTTGGTCCTAATATCAGAAGGCCAAGGATGGTGGTACCTTTTCTTGCTATTGGAAGTGGCATAAAACTAGCCTCCATTTTTTTGTTTCATCGTGCCCTTTGGATGATTGGGTCCTAGATCTATTGCACTAATTGTTGTATGATGAGGATGTCATTGGAATGTTAGGCTTAATTCTATCATACTCATGGAAGCGAGACTTTTTCTTATCAGGTGTGTAATGATGCACTGTTCTTCCCATCTTGTTTTTGCTAGCATCATTATTTCCAAAATGAGTCTTACCATTGGACTATTTGGCATTTTCTCTCTAAATATTAATGCGTGAAGGATAATTGAAAAAGCTCAAGCAAGCCCCCACACTACTACATTTACATCCATAATCATAGACTATAGCCTAGAGATTGCTTTAGACTCAAAGTGCACTATGAGAGAAAATACATGTAGCATGCATTTTGTATAAATATGTATACAATTACATTGATTGTCCTCCTTGTATTTGTTGGAAGGAGATATCATTACAAGAGGAAGTTACAACATAACATAGTCATGATTTAGTTGTTAGGTTTGATAACCTTCAAAATTAGTTGCTTCTTGTGCGGACCTGCGATCTTATTGGGGATGATTTCAAAGCCTAGGCAATTCCTCAAATCTCCAAAGATGATTCGTCATGAAAATGTAAATTCCTAGTTGTTGGGGGGGGCAACTGACATCTCTATATAGTTAGCATAGTTAGATTCGAAAAGTTATTTGAGTGTGCAGCATTTTATGATAATGATGGAATGACAATTTAAGGAAGTTGATATTCTCAATCATGCATCATTCTTTACCAACATAATCTTCCGCCAAATGTCTTTGCCAATATAGTCTTCTCCAATGTGTATCATTCAACTAAGGCTTTCCTACTTTAAGTAGGCTTTGGAGGGGCAGCCAATCATTTTTCCTTGAACCTAGCAGCAGTGATGGTTGGGGAAGACATTTAACACCCTGAAAAGGCCTTACCAACTTTCAGAATATTGTTAGACTTGGATACTCCTAGAGCATCCAACTCCTCCGTGAGTAGTCCTAACCCTTAGAAATTAGGTGGATTTAATTAGATGCTCACAAAAGGAAAATGTTTAAGGCACCTTAGATCTAACCCAAAATCCTACCAATGGAATCTGAGCGATGGATGAGGGGGAATAAGAAAAAAACCCAACTCCTGTTTTTGTCTTATTCTCACCCATGAATGCCTTAGATTCCATGGGTGAGATTTTGGGTCAGATCCATGGGTGTGATTACCACCGTCCTTCATGGGTAATCCTAACCCTAAAAAATATGCATGAATTGGATGCTCCTAGATTTGTCCAATCCTTCCATGGGTATCTATAGTTTCTCCCATCCATTAGGTCAACCTGCAGACTCCAGTTTCCGAATGTCATAAATGAATCCGCTACTCAAGTCTGACCTTATCTGACATATATATACTCGAAGCCCAAAGAATCCGACCTCTTCAATATATCTCCTCTTGCAACATGACCAAATATTGAATTGTTGTAGTCTATATATTGTTGTTATTAACAACTAATTTCTACAGTAACGACTTTACGTTCACCCAGAACTTATTGATACAAGTCTTCCATGAAGATCATATCGTTTCACTCAAAAAAAAAAATCAAAGAAGAGGTTCTGAAAATAGTTTCCTACTTCCTGAAAGTTAAGCTTCAATTAATATATCAATAGATAAACCGATCAAATTTTGCCACAAAGGCTTGATATATCGCATCATGATTTTCGATATGCATCTTGGAATTATATATTTTGCAACCATTCATGGAAGTTGGCGACCACTTACTGCCAGAAAGAAATTGGCCTTTTTTAATTCGTTCCACTACTGCGACGTGGGAAGCTTAGAGATACCCAATAACTAACCAAGAGAGGCTACATCTAATTGAGAGAGAGGATGAATTGCACCAACTTGTCCAGATGCCAACGGGAATTAGACCCTTCAGCAACAGCCTCCTTTCCGTCGCTGTTGATCATCCAGCTAAGAGCTATTCTGGTCTTCATGTCCATCGCCCTTCTCCTCATCTCCCTCCCTTCCTCCTCCACCATCAGCCTCCTCACCGCCCCCTCGACCTCCTTCCTCCTCATCACCCTCCCCACACCGATGCCCACCTTCCACACGTCCCGTATGATCCTCGCGTTCACCATCTGGTCCGCGAAGTACGGCCAGCACAGCATGGGCACCCCTTCGCACACGCCTTCCAGCGTCGAGTTCCACCCGCAGTGGGTCCAGAAGCCCCCCACGCGGGGGTGCCGCAGCACCTCCTGCTGGGGGGCCCAACCCACCACCCTCCCCATCGTCTCCTCCAGGAACCCCTCGGGCAGCAGCGGCAGCGGTTCGCCGCGATGCCCGCGGACGGACCCCGGGCGGAGGACCCACAGGAAGCGCTGGCGGCTGGCGGCGAGGCCCCGCGCCATCTCCAGGAGGTCTCCCTCGCTCATGCAGGCGGTGCTGCCGAGGCTCACGTAGAGGACGGATCGATGGGGGGCGTCGAGGGTGTCGAGCCAGTCGAGGCAGGTGCGGTCTTGGGGGAGGAGGCTGCTTTGGGTCCCGGGGGAGAGCTTGTGGAGGGGGCCAACGGGGAAGAAGGGGAGAGGCAGGAGGTCCTCTTTTATCTTGGCCGTCTCCGCGGGCTCCAGGGCCTCGAGGGTGTTGTGGACCAGAGCTCTGGAAGACCTCACGTGCTCCACCAGTCGCGTCATCGCCTCGTACTTGCTCTCCAGGGTGGACGTGGAGAAGTTTGGGAGGTCTCTGCGTCGGAAGGGTGGGAGCTCCGCCACGGGTTCGTCGTCGTCAATATCTGCATGTAGTGTATAGGTATGCTTGAAGATGAAAATGGTATATAAGATAGGACTACACTCTGCAACAACGCAAGATCTGACAAAAATAAATCCAAGCCGCATAATTTTGAGATAAAAATAAGATAGGGATCGATTAACCTCGGGTCTGTTTCGTGTAAGGAGAGATGGCTGAGATGTGCAGGAAGTTGGAGAACGTGGATTCCCCGTGTTAATTGTGTACTGTATCTATAATATAGGAAATAAAAATGGGATTTTTAGATAAATGCCATGGACATCATGTGCGACTGCATGAATATCTTGCTTACGTATAGGTGTTTGAAGTTTGTCTAATTTAGAAGTATTCTTCCATTGTGATTAAAGAAGTTGGGCTTGAAAAAGGAGGCTTTTTGGCATATTCCCTTGAGCTGTTTGGGTGGAACCGCACGCGGAAGAATGAAAAAAAAAAGGAAAAAAAAAAAAAAAAAAGGAGAAAAGAAACAAAAACAGGTGCAAGAAGAATAATAAGAAGATAGAAATTAATAGAGGAATTAGAGAATTGTTTACTTTGGAGAATTTAACAACTTATCATGAATTAAAAATCTTATCATAAATTATTTGAAAGAAGCAAAATAATTCCACTAGTAAGGTAAAATTATCTTCTTCTATAATTAAATACTAAATTTCAAAATTAGGATCCCAAACAAGAAATTTCAATGCTAATTCCTCGTTCCAAATAGCTTCTTGGGCTCCATTTGACTATAGGAATTGCATGTCCTATTGTTTGTTTGGAAAACAAAATTTTAAAAGTAAATAAAGTTAAAATTAAATTTTTTATTTTGAAATAAAATAATTTCACTTTAGAGAATAAATTATTTAATTTTTTTCTTTTTTTATCTTTTATAATTTCATCATGTATGACTATTCTCTCGAACATTCACTTCAATTCAGACTTTTCATCCAACATAAAAAATATTTTATTCTTCTGTTTATTCCACGGATTTAAACGATTTCTTTTTTTAAACTTTTACCCTAGTAAGGAGGTTCATAAAGTCCAACTCCATCAATGTTGAAAATATATGAGGAAATTATATTCTAAGGTCTCATTTAATAAGAAGAATAAATTTGTTGAATAGGTAGTAAATTAAATTAACGTATTTAAATATTTTAATTAGTGAAAATTTGGAACAAAATAATTTAACCCAACCCAAATAAAAGTAAATCCAATACAAGTGAAAATGAGGGTAAGGGAGATTAAATATTTAATTTGATATAAATTTACTTAATCCGTAAATCAAACAAGCCTGAAGGTGCAGGAAAGTAGATACCCTTGCTTCTTCGACCAACAAAACTAATTTTGGTGTAAATATTTGATAAACTGTTGGGTTGGGGAATAGTGTTATATGATGATAGAATACAAGTGAAATAAATGTAAAAGATATTTGATCTGGGATTGTAATGATTGTTATATTGATTTTGTGAAAGATAAAAGAAAATTAGTGAATTTTGATAGATAATTATTAATTTTTAATTTAAAAAAAAAATTAAAAAAAAAAAAATATATATATATATATATCCATTCCCCCACCTCTCGATTTCCAAACCACACCCACCCACCCCCGGAAAACCATCCAATCCCACCCGTTTCCGTGCGTAAACCCTTATCCACCCACTACTCTCCATCCAGAGCAACTTTAGGGTTTTTGTACGGTTGCACGTGGTTTCAGCGTCTACTCATTCAACGCCACAGTGCACGTGATTTCAGCGTCACTCATTCAATGCGAAAGAAACTCCGGTGTCCGTCAACTTCCGTCCTGCAGCAAAAAGGCAAAAAAGAAAACAAAAACCCAAGCAGTCCTAATCTCCCGACGAACAGAAGACGAACATCCCACCTTCCAACGAGCAGATATCTAAAAAAATCATAATTATTAATCCACAGAAACAAAAAAAGCTAGCAACATATCTCTTTTTTATCATCCCGTCTGTTTTTTAATTAACATATGCAACTTAGTTGAGTGCAATGTTAAGAATCTCCGTACCCCTTCTCCAATGTAACGAAACAACAATGGGATCACCAAAACGTTGAAACAGACATACACGAAGATCATTCATGGGTAAATTAACGACGTTAGACACACACGCCAACAAACCTTGGCTGGGGGACAAGTACCCCTTCTCTCTCAGCATGGGGAAGGCGGCGTAGACCAGGAAGCAGATGGCACTAGACGTCCTGAGGGTAACGTTCGGCAGCCCCACTTCCCTCGCAGCCTCCCTCGCCGCGAACATCACCGAGTCACTTATCATGCACGCTATGGGCTCCTCCTCCGAAGACAATGACGATTCCAACAACAACGTTCGCAGCTTACGCTTGAGTGGCTCCGTGGCTGCCTCGTTGAGGGCGAGGAGGAATGCGGGGGGATCGTCGAAGGAGGCTCCTTCCGGAGGGGAAACGTGTATCGGAGAGAACCGAAAGTGAGGGTGGTGGTTGGTGGGGGTGGTGGGAGAGTCGAAGAGCGTGTAGACGATGGTGATGGAGAATCCACAAGAGTAGAGGATCTCGCCCAGTTGGAACATCGGGGTCACGTGCCCTTGGAGCGGCAGCGGAAGGAGCAATAGCCGGCGGCCAAGATGCCGCCGCCGCCGCTCTCCATCTTCCGATATTTTTATCGTCGCCGCCGCCTCCGCCTCCGCTTCCATTCTCGACACTCTCTTTAACTTCGTCAGAGGTTACACTCCCTCAGTGGACGATGCGTTCTCTCTGTCTGCGTTTTTATGGCTCGACGTAGTTTTATCCTTGGTGAAGGGTGTGCGTTGGATTGATTTGGGTGAGTTTGAGTTGTTTTGATCCGAGTCGTATTTGGTTTGATTTTTAATAAAGTAACTGACCTAATTAGATTAGATTACATTTGATCAACTTGGATTAGGTTGAGATCGAGTAAAATTTAAATTTTACATATATTTGTTAATAGAGAAGAAATTTTTCTTTGAAATACTTTTCACTTTATCTGTCAAATATAGAATCAAGTAGGTGTGTGTAACACACTGAACACATAATTTAGTGGTTCAAGTTATTTAGGTAATTCAAATTGCATACGATGGATCCGATAATTAATCTAAAATCTATATAAATTTTATCATTTACATTTTAACCTTATTTATATTTTAAATAACTCAAATCAAATGATCCACTTTCTTTGAATTAATTCAAGTAACACCTACCCTACCTATAGAGGTGGACAACATTTACCGAGGGAGATGTGCTACCACATCCCTCACTCTCTCCAAAATTAGGGATGTTAATTTTGGTAAATCCGACCCAAAAAGAATGTGCAGGACCTAATCTAAACTTAACTGAGTTCGGGTATAGATTTTATCTAAAAACCCTGACCAGATTTGGATATGGATATGGATATGAATATGATTACTCAACTCGAATATTCGAATAAAATCTTTACTTTTCCGAAATATATAAGTCTCACCTTAAATCTCTCACTTCCTTAACATTAATCTCCTCCATGATTCTCTCTATAATTTTGTAGATTGGAAGTACTTTTAAAATTTTTATTAAATATTTATTTCAATGATGTAAATCTTTAAAATTTGAGTAGTCCATATCCTAAATTATGTTACAGATTCTTCAATCTTCTTTTACTTTACTCTATCTATGGATACTCGATGGATATATATATATATATATATATCAAACAAGTAAATGTATAAGATATAGATGTAAATTTTATAAAAGACATTGGTAGGCGCACCGAGATTGGTACCCGCATCTACAACCAGGTGCATCTCCACCAACACATCCACGGTGAGTGGGACAAAAATACATGTGAATGGAACAAAAATACTATTTTTATCCCATTCACGGGATTTGTTATGCAGTTGCAGTTGCATGTGCACACCTGAGTATATCAAATATGTTCATTTTGACTTCATTTGATAAGACGAATGAACTTATAGAATAAGTTAAAATAAATAAAGTAAATGATACAATAAATAAGTTAATTTATGTAAAAATTTTAACAATATAAACAGATATAAATATAAATTTAATCAAATCCAACTCACAGGGAGACCTTTCAACCTAAAGCAAACAGCCTGATATATTCTGAACAAGATTTGCATAGATTTCATGTGCGTGTGAATAATTAATTGTATGCATCGGCTGGATGATATTCCTATGGGCCACGAGAGTTGGGATAGCGGTCATTCATGTCTCTCCCTCATCGTCAGACCGGGGGTGGAACTGATTAAAGTCAAGACAAGGGCGTATGATGGGTGGGGGCACATAGTGTGTACCTCGGGCATATGATGCTTATCTCCCAGACATGGTCCCGGATAACGTTTAAGAACGAAACAGTGGAATCATGCGAAGGTCTTGTACATGGAGAGATGGATGAGGATGCTTCCAGAGGCAGCTGCTCAGATCGGAGGACCTGCTCAGTCCGAAGGATAGTACCGACAGTCCTCGCAGGATTGATCATTACGAGCCTTTTCATCTTCTTATCGCAAGCTTTGATGGTAAAAATATTATAAGTGGAAAGTTTATTATTTTTTGGGTGGGGACCGTGAGGAGATCGTAACAACGCGATCGCACTTTGTCTGTACCTTTTTGTGGGTGGTTCTTTGCTCCAACTACGTTGGAGAGACGATCAATGTTCGTGTGAAGGTAGGAAAAATGTACGTGCATTTCTGAATTTGTTATTTAGCTATGCATAATATATGTAGAATAACATGTGTTGGTCTCTGGGGACTTCTTACATTGTAATTTTATTTTTTTGACTTTTATAAATAATAATATACTGTAAATTAAAAATATCCCATTGCATAGAATATGAATGTTGCATTGCCTGTAACTTTAAAGTGTTTCGTTGCGGAGTGGGTGATGGTTGTTACTGTATATGAGTTGTTTGACGTATTTGATCATTTGATTTACAGCTGGGTTTGTAATTAATTTTATTAGGTGGACGTGTTGAATCTATTGATGTAAATACGTTCATTAGTAATATTGATGTGGTTGAAGATGTGGAGAATGTTAGTAATGCCTTTGACAATGGTATAGAATTTCTTCTTAAATATTTTTTCTTCATATTATGTCTACTTTTTATTACAATTCGATCCTAGATCTCTACAGGATCCGAGATCGACTCGCCCCGACTGATTTTAAGACCAATCGTCCAACGAGAAATAATCAAAAATAGATAATATTCCATCATCACATATGCAATGTAACTATGCAGGAATAATCAAAAGACAGTAAAGGAAACAAAACGAAATGTCTTACAATATTACATACTATCACAACCACAACAGTAGAAAGTAGAGCGGAAAAATAACAGAAATAGTAATACATATATTGGGTACTCACTACTACAATAGAAAACTCAGAACAAAGGGTGACAACTGCTAAGGTTAGGCTCGACTAGGCCAAGCTCCCTCTATAGCCAGTGGTGCTAACTGCTTAACTCCCTAACCTAAACAAAGTTATAAAATCCGTGGTCAACTAACGCTGAGTAGAGTAATAGTTAAGCCATTTACATACATTTAATATAAGACAAGTAACTAATTTATTATTCAATTCAATTTAGCTCAACTAAGTAGTTTTGCTTTGTTTATTCTCTTAATAATCGTGTCATTTCTTGATCTTGACTGTCCCTCAAGGGAATTATCTTAATTGTAGTCTTTCCCGTGATGTAAGATGTATATGTGGTGCTCTCCTGGCCGGGAGAGTTTTCCGTGGTAGTTCTACACCTAGTCAGTCACCCTGAGGTCACGGTCGCGACGTAGCGGTGACTACGGCACACGCGATAAGCGCACAGGTAGCTACCCTGTACTGGCACGCGGTCAGTCGTTTCTGCTAGTGGATACGCCTAAAAGTACAACACAGAACAACACAGGGTCTTGCCCTCTTAGAACAAGGGTCTCGTCCCTCCACAGTACGCGTACCCTCGTCCGACTATCCTAGTTTGCCAAGTGTGCCTAACAAGAGTCGGTGTAGGGTGGCTATGAAGGTTCCCTACTTGGAGGGGGTGAGATCAGTGTGACGTAAAAAATGCGGAATTGAAATATACAATCTCACTAAAAGACAATCACACAAGCACACAAGAATTTTTAGGTGGAAACCCAAACCGGGTGAAAACCACCACCTAACCCTCTCGAGTTAGGATTTTCCGATCAACCAAGTTGATCAAAATCCACGAAATCGAATCACTTTAACCGAGGGTGATTCAACCTCAATACAACCACGCTACTTAAACGAGGGTAGCGTACCTCAACCCCTTCTTTCCACGAGAAGGATTTTGTCTCGCGAAGGAGACAGGAATTCGCAAAGCGAATACCCAACCAAATAACAAAGATAAAATAAACAACAAGTCCTATAGAGCCAACAAAGTAATTTTTAACCTAAGTTTCTATAGGAATAAGGAAACTCCCCTTTGCAAGGAGTGCGTCGAGTTGATGACGCGGTGCGTGAGCCACGCGACGGCGCAACTTCGCTCTCGTGAACTACGTCGGGAGAGCGGGTGCGCAACAGCTTGATGCTCTCAAGATGTAGAACTTGAGCTTAGAGAGCAAGAGCTATCTAGGACACAAGAGAGTGGAACTATGTTGCTTAAGTGTGTCTTGTGTTTCTCTTAGTGTATCTAGGTGTGTAAAGGCTCCCCTCTATTTATAGAGGCCTTAGGAAGGCTTTGGAAGGCTTAGAAAAGCTTCCATAGCCGTTGGGAACAAAGCCCAAGAGAATCAGCCCGAAATCAAGAACAATCATTGCACTGACAAGCTTATCAGACGTCTAATTCTGGCATCAGACGTCTGGAAGTTCACTTTAAGACGTCTGATTCCAAGGTTAGACGTCTGATTTTGGGTGGGTCTCTTCCTGACTTGGATCAGATCTAAACAGGGTTCTAGTGCAAGTCCATCAGACGACATATAGGACGTCTGGCACTATGTCTGGACGTCTGGAAACCTACTTTTTCTGTGGGAATGGATTTCCAAATGTTGCAACGGCTAGAAAATCTCTGAGAAGAGATTTTGGGTCAGCCGAGGCAAAACGGTCAATTATCAGACGTCTGGATAGTCATATGGACGTCTGATAAGGCTCTAACGGTCATATTCCTGAGTGTTTGCTAAGCCAGCCAACGGTCCACTAATTGGACGTCTGGCAAATCCATCAGACGTCTCCTAAGACGTCTGGTCTAAGGTCTGGACGTCTGATTTCATCAGACAGAACTAACTATGTCCAGCCTAACAGTTATCAGACGTCTGAAACAACAGTCAGACGTCTTAAAATACTTTATCAGACGTCTGATTTGGGAATTAGACGTCTGGAAACTCTGTTTGAACCCTATATTGGTTTTCTAAGTTCTCTATAGAAAACCTAAGTATCCTAGGGTTGTACGGGTATTCATAGGACTACTGTTAGGGTACTTTGAGGCTCTTTAACATGAATTATCTAAGGAAATAAAGAGTAACAAAAGAAACGAAAAATACAACAAGTATAAAAGAAGGAAATCTATCATATTCTTCATTTCCTTCCATCTTTAATATATCGCTCCTCGCAAATCTCTTCTGTTTTCCATCAAACTCGTCCAATCCATCCTAGATGCGAGCTCGAACTCCGTCTAATCACGTATCCATTTGCGATTGACTTGAAATCTAGGAATCAAAGCGCAAATATTAAATGACACGTGTTTTGTTATCATCAAAACAAATGATCGTGGTGCTCTAGCACCAACAGGCTAGTCCTAACCTTGGGCCCCATAGGGCGGCTAGCTCCCTCCATATACTAAGTAGCTCACCTCAAAACCATGTACGTGACGGTCGAACAGGAGTCGACGTAGAGTGGCCAAACCCACCCCTGGTCTCAACCCAAGGGCCGGCAAGCTCCCCTCTACTCTAAAGGAACAGTTGCTCTCCTTGGTATTGTGTACACAAGGGCCAGCTCACTTCCCGTCTACTTACAAGGTTCATTCTGTATACAGGAGTTCTTCTCCTAATTCCCCGTAGGGTTCATACTTGTATTCTTTTCATTCCATTTCTCAGCATTCGACCTCACTATTCACATTCTAGGTTTCATTTTTATAACAGACAGCTCGTGTTTTAATAACTGAGAAAGTATCACATCAAGTAATTAATACACTTGCTAGCAATTAGGGTTTAACATGCATTTCAAAGTAAACATTATATCTTAAGCAATATTCATTTGTTTCTACCCTAGGGTTCATTTCGCATCCTAGGGTTCAATCAAGTTATTCTAAACATGCACTTTACTTATTTAAATCTGAATATTAAAGTAAACCACTTTACCGGAAAACACGGGAGGAATGGGGACTAGCACCGCAGTTCCTATCATCTCCGCAGGCTTCAAACACACTACAAGCTGGAGACCTATACCAGTAACTAAGTCACATCAGACAAGTTCAAAATAGTATATAATTGATACTAACACTTAGAGAAACTCGAGCGAAAAACAACGGTACTTCGTTTGCATAAATCCGACTTCGTTTGGACCCTAAACGGACCAAAAACGTGCATACTATCTAAAATCAGACGTCTGGGACTAAACCCAGATGTCTTAAATGATCTCAGCACCTCACCGTATTTCCCTGTGTTGCTAGTGGACATCTAGAACCCACTTTCAGCCATCCTGGTTCTTTCCAGACGTTTGTTGGTGCACTCACACATCCGATAGGTCTATCAGATGTCTGTAGAGATGTCCAGACATCCTAAAGCACCTCGAAGAGCGTGGTTGCACGCCTTTCCAAGGATTGTACCTATGTATACGTACGCAGGTTCAAAATCATGACAGTGCACATCACGTACTTCACTTACACGCATTCATGAGCATTCAGGACGCTTACCTCGGTACTCTACGAGTTTTCAGACATCCAGCTTCAACTCTGGACGTTTGCTGCTAATCCGGACGTCTGGCAAATGCTCCAGTCGTCCGATACTGGAAAAAGTCCAGTATGCAAAACTCCTCGCGACGCTCATCTTCTCGCAAGCCTCCACCGGCAACACCTACAACAGCGACTCCAGCAGTTGCAGAAGGTCGAGGACCATCCTCCGGCGTCCTCTCTCCCACGAGTGCTTCTTGAGCTCCCATGGCTGTGCTTCAGCCACGGCTCCTCCCTCTCGCATGAGCTCCCTCAAGCGAGCGATCTCTCTTCTCACACCCTCGCTCTCCCTCTCCCACGGTGGCAATTTCGGTCGCAACAAGGGCAGTCCACGCACATGCGAGCTCTCCCAGCCGTGTACTCTTGAGCTCCCTCCTCTCCCACTCTCTCCCTCTTCCTCTCTCCTTCAAGCTCCGCCTTGACCTTTCCTCCCCCTTCCCCACCCGCAGGTTGCAAGGAGACGGGGAAAGGAGGTCGCCAGCAGTTGTGGAGGTGGTGGTGGTGGCGTGGAGATGGAGAGGGTGGTGGGTTTAAATAGATGTGGGGTTAGGGTTTGGAGGGGAGGGGGAAGGAGAGGTGTGTGTGTGTGTGTGCATGAGTGGGTGTATGGGTGTGTGAGTGGGAAGAGAGAGAGAGGGAAAAATTACGGAAATTTCCCCGTTAACCTCTCTTGTTCCCGCAAGGCCCACACACCCAAACGCAAGGGGTCAAAAAATCTCGTTCGCACTCCTAACTCTCCGAAAAACTCCGAACGATCCTTAGAAAAGGTCATTTCACTTTTCGAGATATCTAAGAGGATATTTTTTTTTTGAAACTGGATATCTAAGAGGATATTTAATTCATATATATATATATATTGTTTGTAATATCAATTGTGTATTACGCTATGCAGGAGATTTTATTGATTTGAATGTTATTCATGATTGGGAAGGTGATGAACTTCATCTTCTTCATCGTCTGTTTATGACATTGAGGATGGTAATGATAATGATTGTGACTGTGTTAAGCGATGTGAACCATCTTCTATTTATTTAAATGTTGATATTATTGAGGATATCGATGCTGATGACCTCTATAATCATCTTTTCGATGATGATCAAAATGATGATGTTGATGGTCATTATGTTAATTTGAGTAAGTTGAATTTTTTACGTTGATTGTGTTGATTTGTTTATTGGTTTTTCTAAATATTTTCTCCTGATTTATAAGTAATGATGATGTTCGAAACGAATCAACCTCTTGTGTCAATGTTATCTCTTATGTTTGTAATTAAATTGGTAAATTTTAATTTCTTATTAAATTTTGAGTTATTTTTGTGTTTCTATTTTTTGAATCCCTTATAAATTCCCTTTCGCTATACTAGGTAATACAATGCACCCTTTAGATAACAAGATCGATGTTTCTCTAGGTAAGTGATAGGCCTTGGAAGATCCTACCAAAAGATTTATTAATGTAGGAGGCGCTACTTAGCCATCGGCATCCATCGCTTAGGGAAGAAATCAAACCTCATTAAGCAAACAAGTAGGGAGATAGAGGTTTGGTGATCTAGTTCCACCCTAAGAGGTGTACGTCTGAGGGGAGGATAGGACTCCCAACTATACACTAGAACTCATGGTGGTTTTTTGGTATTACATGATCTCGCTCCCTCTTCCGGGAGGAGCCCCCCTCTCTTGGAGGGTTCCCTTTCTATTTATAACATGTGGATAACTCTCGTTGACGGACTCTAGTACCTCTACTTGTCAGGCTACGTGGTAGCTATCAAGGTGCAGGTGGTCAAGCCCATCGTTTCGTATCTCCTGCCCTGGCTGCGTAGGATCTTTTGGCGGAGAAGGCTTGCATTAACTGGGATTCGACTGGTCTCAAGTGGGACGAGGTGTTGGTTCCGCTTGTACATCCCAAGTCCGGGTAGTTGGATCCTTTACCGGGTCAGGTGCGAAGTTTTGGATCCGATGGCACTTTTTGCCCCTCATTATATGCCCCCACTCTCTAGCTAGTGTGAACTACTGAAAGAATACTGAGAATGGCCAAAACTCTGCGGTAGGTGATGCCTCAGATGTTTGTCCGGCTGTACTGCAGCGAAGGGGACATTTATGCTAGGGGAGTTAAGTGGCCTTCTCCTGCTTCCGGTTGCTTGGAAGAGGTTGTGTTACGATCCGGTTCCCGAATCCCTACAGGACACAAGAATCGGACCGACTCGACTGATCCCAAGACCCAGTTGTCTAACGAGAAAGTAACCAAAAAGCAGTAAAATAAACTACATTCACCATGCAAGTAACTAACAGTAACGAAAGTACAGCAGTAAAGAAGTAACTACTACAGTACACACCACCACAATAGTAGAGAATTTAAACAAGTACAGAAATATAAAGTTACAACAAAAGAGTACAGGAGTGTAACAAAAAATGCTTACTACAATAGAACGGTATAACAAAAAGGTACACTACTGGGCTCTACTGGGCCCAGCACCCTCTGCAGCTATAGGCTCTAGCTGCTCAAAACCTGGACCTGAAAAGGGTTATGAGTACAACACGTCAGCGAACGCTGAGTAGAGTGGCAACTAGCTAACTAAAAATAGTAAAGGTAGACAAGTAGCTGTTGTTTCAATTTCTTTCTTTATTTAACTAATTATTCTTTCTTTCATTACTTGGTTTATTTATCAGGTCTTTTTCTTGATCTCGAATGTTCCTCGTGGGAACGATCTTGATTACAGTCTTTTTCGAAGAGTAGAAGTAGCACGTGGTGCTCTCCTGGCTGGGAGAGTCCCCCGTGTTGATCCTACACTCAGTCAACCACCCCAAGGTCGCTGACAAACATAACGGTGACTACAGCACGCACGATAAACGCACGGGTAGCTACCCCGCACTGGCATGCGGTCAGTCATTTCCGTTAACAGGTGCACCCAAAGCACAGCACGGAACCAGTATAGGGCAGAGCTCTCTTAATAACAGGGGTCTAGACCCTCCACAGTAACTAAACAGGGGTCTCACCCCTCCACAGTCTGCAGACCCTCTCCTGACTACCCTGGTTTGCACAGTGGGCCTAATAAGTTGGTGTAGGACGGCTAGCTGAACCCCGGGCCCCGTGCGGTGGCTAACTCTCTCCCTACACTAGTAGCTCTCCTTGGTACTATGTACGCAAGGGTCAAAAAGTCAGTACAAAGTGGCCAGTCCTAACCCCAGGTCCCAACTCTAGGGTGGCTAGCTCTGCTCTACACTAAGCAGGGGGACAGTCGCTCTCCTTGGTACTCTGTACTCAAGGGCGAGCTTACTTCCCCATTCACCTTTCCAGTTCCATTCTATTTATTTCTAGTAGCTCTACTCCTAATTCCCCGTAGGGTTCATGCTCATGTTTCTCAGGCCAAGCCATACTAGGTTTCATCATTTCAGGTTTATTCGCATATAGTACGTGTTTCCATCATTCAATCTTTCTTTTCCAATTTATATACAGGCAACTCGTATTTAATTGCAAACAACAGGAATTACATGTAACAGTTACTAACAACAGTACTCTATATTTCACAGGCAGCTGTTATCCAATTACAGACAATTGTTATTATTCTATTTACACATCCAAGACTGCAATTAAGGCATTCAATACAATCGTTCCCATGTTTCTAGTCCTAGGATTCATGCCATACCCTAGGATCTATCATTCAATTTAGTGTTTCTGGTCCTAGGATTCATGCCATACCCAAGGATCTACCATTTATTCCAGATATACATTTATGTTTGTAATTAACTAAGGGAAGCCACTCTACCCACAAAACCAGGGGTAATGGGGGCTCGATCAGTGGGTCCACGTGCCTCCGCAACCCCCAAATCCGCAACGGAACGAGGTCCTAACATAAGGATCAAATACAAGAAACCCCTCAGAACAGGATAAAAGCATTTCAAACAAGTAGAGGAACTTATACGAAGAAGAACGAAATCTCAAATGCGGAAATCGGACCTCAAACAAACCTTAAACGGGTCAAAAACGACAATCCTGACTCAAATCAGACGTCTGAAACGCCTTCCAGACGTCTTAAAAGGAACCCAGAACCATACCTCACTCTGCGCTACTCCTTAGACGTTCAGGGATCCTGCTGAACCGTCTGGACCTAGTTCCAGACGTCCGACCTCCTCTCCGGACGTCCGGAGACGCTCTCCGCCGTCTGGTGCCTCGCCCAGACGTCTGAACCGCATGGGAGGGCTTGTCTCGCACCTTCCTAAAGCGAATCCTGCACGCGCACACAAAATCTACTTAATACGGCACGAAACTGTGCCTCGGCGGAACGGCCTGCATGGCCGTATCCGCAAAGAGAAACATAGGGCACACGATGTACCTCTCATTCGTCTAGAGCCTCGTCCAGACGTCATTCGCATTGTATGAATGTAGGTCCAAATGTCTGATTCTGGGAAAAATCCCAGAATCAGAAGCTCCTTCATCTTCTTCCTACTGTGTGCGGTTGCGCCGCGCTCGTTCGCCCGCTGCTCTAGCTGCAGCAACGTCGGGGAGGACTTCCCCAACACACCCCTCCGCCTCGCACACGCCCGACCGGTCGCAAGCTGCTTCGGCGAGCTCTCTCTCTCACGACTCGCACGCTCTCCTCTCTTCCCTCTCGCTGCTCCTCTCCTCTCCGCCGTTGCACCCGGCTGCATCTGCTGCTCTTGCTCTCGCTGGAGAAGGTGGATGGGAGTGGGGTGGTGAACGAGGGAGAGGGGAGGGTTTATGTAGGCGCAAGGGCAGGGCTCTGCAAGTTGACGAGGGGAAAAGAAAGAGAAGAAGGCGACTAGGCTCAGTCTGCACGCGGCATGCGCGTAGACTCGATGTCGTACGCTCACAAAAATTGATTTCCAGACGTCTGACCCAAGTCCCAGACGTCTTAAAGAGCTTTGATGGCACGGGTCATAACAGGCTTCCTGTTAGGGCGTGATGAGCCCGAGCTCACGCTAGCTTTGAGGGGGTAGCATGCTCCGAGGTGGAATGCGAGGCGTGTAAGCCTAGGTTCAGGTCAGCCATATGAGATAGGTATCAACTTTGGCGTGGGGCACATGGGCCTGAGTCGATGCTAGCCTTAGGAGGCGGCAGAAGATACGCGTATGAGCCCGAGGCGGTGCCGGCCTTATGAGGCAGCAGAAGGTAGGCACAAGGCGTATTAGCCCGGGCCAGTGTCGGCCTTAGGAGGTGGAAAAAGGTAGGTCGGGGTGTACTAGCCCAGGCTCGTGTCGTCCTTGTGAGGCGAAGTTTCTCCCAATTCGAGATGCTGGGGTAGACACCATTGCTGCCACGAGAGATTTTTGGCTCCAAGTGTCGCATCTTTTTGGAGGGGCGTGAAAGGCTTTTTGAATGCTCGACGTGTAATAGACTACCGCAGGGTTCTTAACCGACAATTTTATTGGTGCGGTTACACTACCGCGGGACTAGTGCCGTATCCCTAGGGATTTGGTTCCTCGGGAACTGGCGAGCCGCAGGGGGTAGAAAGACATACCGCCCTCGGGGGCCCGGGAGGCAGGGTTATAAATAAGGCCAAATGTGGGCTTTGTTTCACCACCTTTCATTGTCCCTGTGGGCAGAGTGCGAAACTTCTGAGCGCATAGGCCTAAGTCCTTACCGACCTGGGGAGCTCATGCCCTAGTTGTCGTAAGTGGGGTGCAGGAGCCTCGATTATGCTAAGGCATTCTGGCAACCGATAAGCGGGGCATAAGTGCCTCTGTATGACTTCGTGTCAGCCATTAGGGGTAGCTTTGCTGGACTTAGGAGGCAGTAATTGTCAAGATTGCGAGGCGGGTCTGTCCGAGCCCCGGCCAACCTAGAAAGATAGCCTGTCTGCCAGAATAGGCGATGGTATAAGGGAACATTGACAGGGCTCATCTGTGCCGACCTTATAAGGTGGCTAAGTGGGTTTGAGGGGTAGCCATATGTCAGACACGCCTGCTTGAGTCTCGGGTAGGCTTTAAGAAGCAACCTGCAATCCTTAAGAGGTGGCAAGGTGGAGGACACTGTGAACATTCACCCAACTTCTTGTTAACCGTAAAAGGTGGCTAAAGTTGGCCCTTGGGACGTACCCGTCCGGGTTCTTGCCAACCTGGTCAGGTTGGTGGTCGTGCCGACGGGATTGCCACCAGGGTCAGACATATCCGTCTGAGTTCGTACAGTACATAAGAGGTGGCTTACCGTCCTGAGGAGGCGGCATTCTATGGCATGATGATTGTGTCCATATAAATTCTCACCGACTTGAAGAGGTGGCCCGCCGGCTTGAAGGGGCGGCAATACATGGAGCATTAGACGCATCCATCCGAGTTCTCGTCCACCTTAAGAGGTGGCTTGCCAGCTTGAAAAGGCAGCAATAGATGGAATGTCAGACACGTTCGTTTGAGTTCTCGCCAACCTGAAGTGGTGGCTTGTCGGCCCTAAAAAGGCGACAATAAATGGAATTTCGGACGCACCCATCCGAGTTCTCACCAACCTGAAGAGGTGGCTTGCCAGCCTGAAGAGGCGGCAATGGAAGGAATGTCGGACGCGTCCATCCGAGTTCTCGTCGACCTGAAGAGGTGGCTTGCTGACCTAAAGAGGCGGCAATGGAAGTAACGTCAGATGCGTCCGTCCGAGTTCTCGCCGACCTGAAGAGGCGGCAATACGTGGAACGTTGGGCACGTCCGTTTGAGTCCTTACTCACCTGAAGAGGCAGCAATACACAGAACATTGGGTGCATCCACTCGAGTCCTCGCCAACCTGAAGAGGTGGCTTGCTGTCCTGAAGAGGTGGTAGTACGCAGAACATCGGGTGCGTCTGTTCGAGTTCTCGCTAACCTGAAGAGGTAGCTTGTCGGTCTGAAAAGGCGGTAATACATAAAACGTCGGACGCGTCCGTCCGAGTTCTCGCCAACCTGAAGAGGTGGCTTGCTAGCCTAAAGAGGCGACAATGGAAGGAATGTTTGATGCGTCCGTCCGAGTTCTCACCCACCTCAAGAGGTGGTTCGGTGGGTCAATGTCCAACCCTCGTCAACCCCCCAAGGCTAATTACCGGGTGAAGGTATTAGGTGAGCACTTCCAGTTGCAGGCGATGGCTAATCATTCACGACAAATAGGCCCCTAGTAGGACAGGTCGGGCCTCCTATCACCGTTGTGGTAAGGTGGGGGCCTCAAATGTCGACTCCAACGACTTTCAGGATGGCTACTTGCACGGCGGGTACCGCATGCGCTGGGGGTATCCAGCGTTAGCCACCCCCACGGGATGAGTTCGCCTTTACAAGGACTCCGGGGGTGATGTAGCAGTAATTCGTAGCGGAAAGATTTGAGTTTTGAAAACCTTGTCGTCATAGTGCAATTCGCTAGAAAACCTGTCAATCAGATAATTTTTTACCAAAACTCAAAATGAGTTTCGAGTCGAACAAGGGGAGGCTACATCGATTCAAAATCCGTAGTTATATTTTTTTGTAATTTTTGTTTATAAACGAGACATTCACAATGATCTCTATTTACTTGCACTATAACACTAAAACTAGAGAAAAAGAGAGAGAGAGAGAGAGAGAGAGAGAGAACTAACTTTTATACTAAAAATAATGTTATTACAACTACAACTAGAAAGCGAGAAATCTAATCTATAAAGAGATAAAGAGAAGGGGGTGAGAAGTTATCTTCTTTGACGACTGCTTGGAGGATGAGTCAGATGGACATCGCCTGGAAGGAGCGAAGATGGAGGACGGATTGGGAAAAACCAGGGGTTAGCCAGGGCGTCAGCCTCGCAGGATCCACTTCTAGAATGGGGGCGAGAAGACGGCTGGCGAGAGCTCCAAGAAGGGGATGAGAGGTGGAAAAATTTGTATTTTTACTATAGTGGAGCTTTCTGTAACTTGGGAGCACTAGAGTGAGCTTTAGAACTTGAGTTCTTAGCTCTTAGAGAGGGAGAGAGATGGTGGAAGGGATGGTGAAATGAGTGGTAGGGGTAGGCCTTTTATTGTTGTAGGAATGGAGGCATAAAGGTCATTCAAGGCTTAAAAATAAATATGTGGCCTTCAGTGACTTATGTAAGTGTCACTAAAGGCGCACGTCGCTGTTGTTGCGCCTTCATCTTCGGTTGTACAATCTCCATTAGATGCTCCTCAAAGAGCCACGTCGCCGGCCGTTGCTCTTCATCCGTTGAGGTGCGCACCCATGTCCACAAAATCTCAACTTAAAATCCTTGAGCGTCGCTTCTTCTTCAAGCATTAAGCACTGCTATGTGCAAAGGTGCATTCGATCACGTGTCATCGCGTGTGTGCGCGATCCACACCTCTTCGTGCACCACGTTGTCGCTTTTGCTGCCGCACGATCGCCTCCCAACGAGCGAATTTTGCCTGCGCTCGCCTTCAGCGATTTGGTTGCTCTGCGCGACTCGAACTCGTGCTGCATGTTGCTTGAGAGGGCACGCGACCAATGTGCTACGCCTACGACTTTGTCATGTTTAGGTTTTAACGCTCACGCACTCTCGACCGTTGGATGGCGATCCAACGGTCAAGATCACTCAAGCGTTTAATCTCAAGCGTTTGAAGCGCGGTTAAGTCGCTAGATAAATCCCAGCCATCGATCAAAGATTCAACAGCTGAGGTTAAATCTCAGCCATTGAATCTTTGATCGACGGCTGGGATTTATCTAGCAATTGAAGAGAGAGTCCTGCGAGCGGCTTTGGGAGGCTAGGTTGGCACCACGTGGCACCATTTGGGCTGTTCAACTTCTTTTGCTCGTAGGTGATGCCACGGATGTCGGATTGGACTGATTTTTGCACTATTGCCCTGCGATCGTCGATCCGAACCCATCTGTGTGGTTGGATTTTTATCTGAAGTATGGATTTACACCACCTTACCTCTTGCCCTTTGATCTTTCTCGGACTTAATCTGATGATACGGAGGTCCAATCGGGGTGATCTTGAAGTCATTGGACTCCAATCGTCACCCTGATCATATCTGTACGGTTGAATCTTCAATCCGAGGCCCCTATAAATATTGCCTTGTTCCTGGCCCCCAAAAAGAGGTGAATTACTATATAATTTATACAAATTAACCTAAACGCATGATGATGCATACTATGCAATATTTATAATGCATGATGCTTCTATGATACTAAGAACATGCATAAATAGACATTTTAAGCTACTTAGATGTATACACATCAGGGGGGCATCTTGGTCCCTAATAGCCTCATGGGGCTATTTTTGGGTGCATTAGCCCCTTCGGGGGTTATTGCCCCTGGACCCTTGGAGGGAGGGGGATTTCCCCTGACCTCAACGATCTTGGTTGGAGTTGTAAGGAACGAAGAGGAGGAGAGGGAAGTTGTGACTAATGAGTCAGGCTATGACCAAAGTCTCTTGGCAGATCAACCAGGTTAACCCCTTACTGGATTGTGCGGACTTAGTTCCCCTTCTCCTCCTTCTAGAGGGCTTCTTGCGTTGCTTCGCCCAGACTATGGGGACCTACGTCGAGTCGCAGCTTCTTTGCGTCAGGAGCTCCTCCCCCTAAGGGAGTCAGGTATGCGACGGGAGATCCCTGGCAACGGGCACTGATGAGAGCTTCATCATGAACCCTAACTAGCATAATTTGATCTAAATAAGTGTGAAAAAGCTCCTACAAAACCTAAAGAAAAGCCTAACTCAGAGAATTCTGAATTGAAGAATAAAACAAGTCATAAGGGGTAAAACTGTAATTTTACCCATGTAGTACACAAACAGGGTATCTAAGGGTCTAAACATAGGTCAAATGAGCTTAATAAGGAAGGAAGTGGGATGATCTTATCTGAAAAGGGTTATAGCAACTTTTAGGAATTAAATGGCATTCTATAACCCTAAAAATAAACCTACTTTAATTCACGAGGTTCTAGGCAGAGTAAAAATTAACTAAATCCTCTAAAATTCATGGAAAAACACTCCCTAGGGTTTAGAACCTTCAATTTGGCCTTTGCAACCTATTTTGACCTAAATTGAGAACCATGCCCAAATTTTAACCTAATTTGGGTTTTTACGCAAATTGACCAGTCAAATGTGGTCAAACCTAAAATCAAATTACACAATTGAATTCCTTAGGTTCAAATTAGGCTGGTACAAAAATTTAGGCCTAAGAGAAGACCATCTTGACCGACTTTACAAATTGGTCCTCTTGAATTACTTTTTGACACTTATCTTTTCAAAACCTTGCATTTAGCCTCCTATCTTCCCCTTCGTTCTTTGCAGAACGGTCCTCCCTGCCACCCTGCGCAGGCACCATACCTCCGGTGACCCTGCACAGAGGATGGCGCCGCGCAGGGTAAGGCAACCGCTCTCAGGAACGAACGAGGGGTTCCCTACGTCGTCCTTTATCGCAGGGACCCTTCCCTGTGACCTGCAGCTGCCCATGGCTCTCGTGCCAATGCACGACAGGCATGGGTCTCCATCTCCGACCATCTCCGGCAAGCACCCCACGTCGCTCCCTCGAAACCCTCTCCTCGCCAACACCTTTATAAGGAGCGGCAGGGGCAGCCGTCTCCTTCAAGCTAGCTTTGGCCGAAGAAAACCCCCCTCCTTCGTCTCCTCTCTCTCCGGTCAGACAGCCCAAGCTTCCGGCGAACTTTCCTCCTCCTCCTCGTCACTCTGCTGCCATACCTGCAGCAGAGCCCACTCAGCCCCGTCTTCCCACGCCAGGCCCACCAGCTGGCGTCCCCAGATCTCCTCCTCATCGCCGTTATTCCTCTTCTGGGCACCTTCGTCCCCAGCTCCGGCAGGCACGAGTCGGGCTTCTTCCTCTCCCTCTTCGTCGATTAAGTAGGTAGGAACCTTCCTCTTACTCTCCTCTCACTTTTCCCCTCTTAAATTGGCATTTTAGACCCCTCGACTTCCACGACCACCTCCATCTGCTCCACCTCCGGCCACCATCTCCGGCGAGATCGCTCCACCTCCACAGCCCCTTTCACCCCTCGCCGACAAGCCCAGAAGCTCCCCCTCACTCCACTCAAGCGTTTCCCTTACTCCATTCACTGCCCTTCACCTTCAGACAACCCCTCGAACACACCCACCTGTACCTCTGCAGTGTGCCTAGGCACACGGCCTCAGCCACTTTCCTGCCACGACGACCCCAGCACCACCTTCATCGTCCTCTGGCGAAGCTTCCTGAGTTGTCTGATGTGGCCGTGAGGCCGTCTTCGTGATTTCAGGTCTCGGCCTCCTTACCGCCATTGTCGGACAGCAGGAGCTGCTTGACGAGCAGCTCCAGGCCTCTTCAGCACTAGGTGAAGGCTCCAGGCAGCGCGGGGTACTTCCGCGAGTGTGCCCAGACCTTCAATTGGGGTCGCGAGCCTTCGCTACTGCCCCAATTGCCAGCGCCTTCTCGCCTGCGGGTGCACGGAGCAGAGGTGGGACTTTAGTCCCACATCGGAAGTGTGTGGGCGCATGATTGCACAGCAAAAATACACCAATAAAAATGCCATCTTGTGTTATTTCCTAGCATTGCCATTATATATTAGGCAGCCATAGTTGCATTTGTAAAAATTAACACATGCATGCATTTAATTGAGAGGGGAGGAAAGTGAATAATTGGCCTTGCAATTAACGTCTTCATCAAGGGTTGCATTGCAAATTCACCATCTTCATTTTTTATTTGTCTTTGAACTTCTTCTCCGTGCGGCTCAGGGTATGGCTTGCTCTTCGCCCCATTCTCTGCCACAGCTTGCTCTGCCAGCCGCATGGCCGGTCAGGTGCAGCCCAGGGCATGGCTATGCATGCTTCTCCCTCCTTTAAAAAGACATGCCATCTTCCTTGCTCCCCTCCATACACAGCTCCTTCCTCCATGCCATCTCCTCCCCTCTCCCCTCCATACGCAGCCCCTCTTCCTACTGAAGAGACACGCTGCGAGAAGGAGCAGCTCACAGTGGTCCACGACCACCACTGTGAGTCCCACCACTGCCCAGCTCATCCAAGAGCAGGTGAGCGTGGTGGATTCCACCCTCTGTCTCGACGTTCAAGCACTTCCGCCATTGCCGCAGACTCGAGCTTTGAAGCTCAGCAGCAGCAGCAGCACAACCCAGTAGCCTCTAGCCCGCGTGCGGACCACCGCGCGCCCCTGCAGCAGCTGGTGTAGCTCCTTCCGCACGTGCAGGCTCACTCCACAACGCCCGCGCACACAGAACCGGCCGTAGCCGGTCGTCCGAGCCTAGTGCCCACTGTAGCTACTTTTCACGCGTTTCAGTGGAACACTGTAGCTACAGTGCGGTGACCGGAAAGTTTCTCACTTATCCGGTCAGCACGCGCTCTCCCTCCACGCCGCAACCGTCGCCAGCCCGTCCGCTGCCTGCTCCCGCGTATGCTCGCGCCCGCTGCGTCTGCTCCAGAGCCCGCTTCTTCGCCCGCGTTCACCCCAGCACGCAGCATGGTGCGCTACGCTGCAGACTCTCTCGCCCGCATGCGTCATCCAGCGCCTGCGTGAAGCACAGCTTGTGCGCGCCTACGCTTGCGCGTTGGCCATCAGACGACGAGCGCAGCCTCCAGACGGCTTAAACGCCCGCGCCTCTTCCTCCAGCAGACGCTCTCTCTCTCTCTCTCTCACAAACACACACCTCACTCACACACACACCACACTTGTACACACTCACGTGTACACACTCTCACTCACTTGTACACGACTATATACTTATATATATATATTTATATACACACACGTATATATATACATATATCTATACATATATTATTACTTAGACAACTAAGTATAAGTATATATACATATATATACACATATATTTATACATATATATATATACAAATATACATACATATATACAGATATATCTATAGATATAAATACATATATATATATATATATATATATATATATATATATATATATATATATATATATATATATATATATATATATCTACATATATCTATATACATAGATACTTATACTAATATATCTATATACATACATACATACATACATACATATATATATATATACATACCTATACATCTAATTATAAATATATATATACATATATATATATAACTACATAAACACCTATATAATTATAACCCTATCTATATATATACATATAAATATATACTTACTTTCATATCACCTACCACACGTTATATCGTGGGAATATCTAAATTCGTTGTTGATATTCTCCGATACCCGTGTACAGAAAGCGTCTCCACAGACACCTTCCACCCATCCATCCAACACTCCACGCGGCACTTCGTCCTGTTGGTTGCGTCTTCCTAGACGACAATCAACTCGACACCGTGCTACACGCCATTTCCACCTCCACCCCCACCCCTATATTTATATATAATATATATATCTATATATATATATATACTATATTTATCTTATTTTTATCTCTCTTTCCTGCTATTAAAAAGATAAAAAAGAAATAGTAAAAGAGAAGATAATCTTTGTCTTGCAGGTACTCGGTCTTACGGATAGCAAGACCAGTTTTGGAACCCTAATTTGGTTCAAAGCCAAGAACAATTTGACTCTAAGCCAAAGACCTGATTTTGAGGTTGTACCTCAAGGACAAAATTATCAAAAAAAAAACCTTAAATAGAAAAACACCAAAAACATAATAAACGAACGAAAGAGATTCGTTGTAGGAAAGGCGTAGAAACTTATTCACCTCTAATCTCGCTTCCCTGAGTTCAACCCTAGGCCTAAAAGTGACCAAGATAAAATCAAGTAGGCCAGGTTAAAAATTTTATAAAAAGATAGTTAGGCTTGATTTAGGTTAACCACTATACTCATTTCAACGATTAAATCACCATATTAACACAACCTATCCGGGTCTACACCATACTTTTTCTGGTGCCGTTGCCAGGGAAGTGCGCATTCAGGTAAGTTTCTACTCCATTCCTTTAATTTTTCTCTTCTCACACCCTTCACTTCACGAGTGTTTCTGTTTATTGGTGTGCAGGTGAACCAGTTGCAAGTAAAAGGCAGGCAGACGAAGTTGGAACGTGGGCAGATCCAAGGCGAGAACGAGAGCGTGAAGTCGCCGGCACTGCACTGGAGCTTCGCCCACATTGTTGAATAGGTAGGTCTCTCTTTCTTAGCAACTTAGGTCAACTTGTCACCTTAATAAAAAACTGAAAAAACACTTCTTGGGATCTCTTGGAGCAAGTGGATTAAAAATCACTTGTTTGATTGTTTGTTATCACTCCCACCGCCCCGGGATTTCCCGCCAAACTTCGCATAGTGAAGATCCAAGAATCTTGATTCTTGAATCTTTCGTCGTGTGAAGTATTCCTTGAGGCAAAAATAAAAAGATTGATTGCCATCCCTCTTTGCCTCATTTATCTG
The DNA here is from genome assembly GCA_037157565.1 of Thalassia testudinum. NCBI lineage: Eukaryota > Viridiplantae > Streptophyta > Magnoliopsida > Alismatales > Hydrocharitaceae > Thalassia > Thalassia testudinum. The sequence continues at coordinate 36,542,795 of JAZHRO010000051.1, read as the reverse complement.
CAATTTGGGATCACATTTTTGGTGGGGAGACTTGGAATTGAGTTGATTCCAACCCCACCACGACCTTTCACGTGCCTAAGATTTAATCCCGAACACTTAAACCCTAACAATCTGATTTTCTTTTTCTTATGGTTGAGCCTTGTGTGTGGAAATCATTTTGGTGATTGGGAGCACTTGAATTGAAGTGCTTTGGCTCCCTTTCACACTAATCTAAAATTGACTCGTGCATCCATACATAGAAATCTCCATCTAGGGAAGCCCATTGCATTTTAGCATGCATTAACCAACTAACATTGAAGAAGGGTTTATTGGGCTTAGAAAAAAACTTGTATTCTCTCAAAACCCGGAAATTGGTTGAATTGGTGATTCAGCGAAATCCTAAAATCCATACTACTTAAGGCTAAAACTCTAAAAACCATTCACCAATTAAAACTTCAATTCGGGGAGATTTTCCCGTTGCATGCTTGGTTTACACACTTTATAAAATCAACCACTTGGGCATTACCCGTAAATAACGCCCTTCACATTTTAGAAGCACTTGATCCTAAGCCTCTAACTAAAACTGGTAGCAACTTGACCCTTATTAAGGATTGGAGGTCTAACTACCTGCGTGTAGCGCCTACGTGCTAGTGCGGGTTCCTGCGTGCTATCGGGTGTCTAAGACTGGGGCAAACAGCCTTTCAATCTGGCCTGGTGGTTCCACGGTGCTCGCATTCGGTTCCGTAGGTCGTGATAGTAGGTAACTTAGACCTTTAGGTCTAAGGGCACACTGTAGAGGTTAGGAATTTAATTGTCTTAATTTGTCATCAAGTGTACCTTTGCAGTGTCATTTCTCTCATCACTTTTTCCCTTCTTATTCCCCCCAATTCTTCCTGCGGTAGTGCATGTTTGGGAGGAGGTCACAAAACCTTGAACTGTGTGAATTGTCTGATAATTTTAGAAAAAAGCCAAATCGTCCTCCTCCACAAACATGGCTGCACGTCCACCCCCAAATCCCGAGGGAGGAAACCACCCTCAAAACCCACCAGGTGTTGGAACCTTGGATCCCATAACCCTCCTCCAAGCCTAAATGGAAATGTATAATGAACAAATTGAAGCCATTAGGGAAACATTGAAGGAAATGCAGAACCCTCCCGAACGGGAGGAGGCTAGGTCTCTTAGCTCCGATTAGAATCCCGCTGCTACAGAGACCATAGGACAAATTCGGGTCCCCATGGGCGGGGATGACTTTGAATTGAAACCTAATATAATTGGCCTGATAAATTTTCACTTCCATGGTCTTGCAAGTGAAGATCCTTTTCTCCACTTGGAAGACCAAACCCGATTGGCTAAAACAGTTAAACCGAGAAATATCGGGTTATCAATAGTCCTCATGAAAATGTTTCCGTTTTCATTACGAGATAAAGCGTCGCAGTTGTTACGTACCCTTGGGAGAACCATCCACTCTTAGGAAGAGATGCGAACAGCGTTTCTCAAGAAGTTCTTCCCAATTGGACGAACCAATGCGCTTCGCCGTGCTATCACTTCTTTTACGCAACAAAACGGCGAATAGTTTCATGAGGCATGGGAGAGATATAATGACCTCCTCAGGAAGTGTTCGCACCACGATCTGCCTAAGTGGCATATAGCCTAGATTTTCTACTATGGGCTAAATGAGACTTTAAAGCAGATTGCAGACGCTTCCTGCGGAAGGAATTTCATGAATAAAGACGAGAATGGAGCATTCGAATTATTTGAAAATATGAGAGAAAACTCAATGAACAATGCCTCCATTGTCGCCTTTAATCGTACCAGCCTGCCCCATAATGTCCACGAAGTTGGCACAGGACCCTCCCATTCATCCACAGATCTCAACCTTATCGCACAGAAATTGGATGAAGTCTCCATCGTGCACAAGAAGCTGGATGAGCTTCTGGCCAACCCCACCCGTTCTATGGCAAACACCCCCACCTTACCACTTCGTCACAATCCCAATTCTTCCAACACCCGGCTTAACCCTAGAAACCGCGTAAGACCTTCCTTACCGAGTGTTGCGCCGAGTGATTCGGTAAGTCATGTGGATCTAGCTTCTGCAAGACAGTATTTTGACAAGGAGGACCAAGCCTCCGTGAGCTTGGAAGCATATTTACATGCGGATGCGTCTTCTGGCTTAGAAGATGCTGGTGCCCTGAGGAACAACCCCTTCTCTGCCACTTATAATCCAGGGTGGCGAAATCATCCGAACTTTGCATGGTCCAGCAACCCGCAACGCCAAAACCCCGCGGGTGGACCAATGCGACCGTCTGCACCCGTCATCCCAAGGGCCCAGTCTAATCCTATGGTGAATCCGCCATCAGGTCTTTGCATACCGCAAACAGAACACACATCAAGTCCTCTTGATAAATTGATGCGAATGATGACAGAAATGTCAAAGCGTCATGAAGAGAACATGACCTCTCTTCAGCACCAATTAGCGCAGCAGAATGCTAAGATCAATCAACTACGCATGGCGACTCGATCTCAGGGCACTCTTCCAGTCCAACCTGTTCCCAACCCGCGAAATTTCATACCCCGTGGTCCTCAACCACAGGTATGACCTTCTCAGGGGCAGGTTCATCAGATTCTGCAGGCTCTGAGCATTCCATCGGGAATTCAGGCTAATCCCGCTGCAGCACCTCACTCTTATGTCCCTATTGCGAACCCTCCTCCGCTTTATGATCCCATTGGACCCGCATCGTCAAATGTGATCACTACGAGGAGCAGTAAGCAGACCGTCGATCCGCCTCGACCTGATCCTGGCCCATCTTCTTTATCGCCCTCTCATTCGGGATGCGCGCCGCATTCGCGAGAGAACGATACACCCAAATTGGTGCCAAAATCAGTCCCATTCCCTGAGGCTCTACTGAGGGAGCCAAAAGGCAAGAAGAAGGATACACATGCCTTTGATAACCTGCGTAATTTGTTTAGGGATGTTGAAATCAACGTACCCTTGCTAGAGGCTATCGACCACATACCTACTGTCGCCCGATTTTTCAAAGACTACACAACACCCAGGTGACAGTCAAAGAAAACTAAGAATCCGGTGGTTCTCTCGCCTCATTGGAATTGTGCTATACTGTCAAATCTACCACCGAAGCAGAATGATCCGGGCACACCGCTTATTTCCTGTAGCATCCAAGGCTGTAATTTTAACCGTGCCCTGCTTGATCTAGGATCTTCCATCAATCTTAAACCAACCATCATGCTCGAAAAATTTTCCTTGGGAAATCTGAAACCCACCCTTGTCACATTATAGTTGGCAGATCGTTCTGTCAAAATTCCAAAGGGTGTGGTGGAAGATGTGGTGGTTAGGGTCAACAGTCTCTGTTTTCCTGTTGACTTTCTTGTTTTAGATATGGAAGTTCCTAGCTCACTTTCTGATTATCTGTAACGACCCGGTTCCCGAGTCCCTACGAGACACGAGAACCGGACCGACTCGACTAATCCCAAGACCTAATCGTCCAACGAGAAAGTAACCAAAAGAGCAGTAAAATAAACCACATTCAGCATGAATATAACTAACAGTAAGTAAGTACAGCAGTAAGGAAGGAAACTACTACAGTAGATACCACCACAACAGTAGAACAACATTTATCATATAACAAGAACTGCAGGTAAAGAAAGTACAGCGGAAACAAGAACTACTCACTATAACAGAAACAAAAGAAGTACAAAAGACTGTGGTAAACTCTACTGGACCCTACTCGGCCCAGCGTCCTCTGCAGCCGCTGACCCTGGCTGCTCAACACCTGGTCCTGAAAAAGGTAACGAGTGTAACACGTCAGCAAAACGCTGAGTAGAGTGGCAAACTAACTAAAGACAACAGTAAAGTGTACAGTAGCTATTATGTTCTATTACTTCCTTTATTCACATCTTTCAATTTTCTCACTATTTCATTTATTACTCAGATCCTTTACTTGATCTCGAATGTCCTCGTGGGAACGATCTTGATTGTAGTCTTTTCCAAAAGTAGAAGTAGCACGTGGTGCTCTCCTGGCCGGGAGAGTCCCCCGTGGTGATCCTACCCTCAGTCAACCACCCCAAGGTCACTGACAGACGTAACGGTGACTACGGCACGCGCGATAAACGCACAGGTAGCTAGCCCGCACTGGCATGCGGTCAGTCGTTTCCGTTAACAGGTGCGCCCAAAGCACAGCACGGAACCAGGGCAGAGCCCTCTCAGTAACAGGGGTCCAACCCCTCCACAGTAACCAAACCGGGGCCTTGCCCCTCCACAGTCCGCGCACCCTCGCCTGACTACCCTGGTTTGCCCTAGTGGGCCTAACAAGTCGGTGAAGGAGGCTAGCAGAACCCCGGGGCCCGTGGGGTAGCTAGTACTCTCCTAACACTACTAGCTCTCCTCGGTACTACGTACACGAGGGCCAACAAGTCGGTACAGAGCGGCCAATCCTAACCCCGGGTCCCTGGGGCGGCTGGCCCCACTCTGCACTAAACAGGTACAGGTACTTCCCTTGGTACTGCGTACCCAAGAGATAGTACAAACTACATCTCAGTTCCATTCCTTTTTCTTTCCAGGAGTTCCACTCCTAATTCCCCGTAGGGTTCCAGCTCTTTATCTCAGAACATCATATGTTTCACTTTCCAGTTTCACGTTCTCACAATCCATGATCTCAATCATGTTTCTTTATTCATAACAGGCAGCTGTTAATTCAATTTACAGGCAGCTTTATATTCCTTTCCATTTTTCCAAGACTGCAGTATTATACATTCCACTAGTTTTTTCCATCCTAAGATTCATGCCACATCCTAGGATCTAGCATACAACTAGTTTTCCAGCCCTAGGATTCATGCATCACCTAGGAGCTATCATTCCATACATTTCTCATTCCTAGGATTCATGCAATGTCCTAGATTCTAGTTATGGTTCCATACTTTAACAGATTTTAAAAATAAACTTAAGCCACTCTACCAGGTACAACGGGAGTAATGGGGGCGTAATCGGGAATCCCGCGTGCCTCCGCGACTCCCAAGACTGCAACTGAACGAGGTCCTATCACAAGGATCAAACACAAGGAGTGTCTCAAAACAGTGTATAGCTACTGTAGATGGGTAGAGGAATTAATTTTGAAAAGAACGCAACTCGAATCACGGAAAACGGAGCCCGAACGGGCCCTAAACGGGTCGAAAAAGATGATACTGTGCAAGATCAGACGTCTGGAACTTCTTCCAGACGTCTTAAAAAGTGGATCAGAGAATTACCTGTTCAGCGTGGTTTCCCAGACGTCCATAAGTCTGCGGGAACGTCTGGCCTAGCTCCCAGACGTCCGATGGTCACCCCGGACATCTGGAGGTCACTCAAGCCGTCTGGTACAACTTCCAGATGTCTGATTCGCAAAGGATGGCGAATCAGCGAGCCTGCGCACTGCCAACTCCCTCCCTCAGTACGGTCAGTCGACAGGAAGGAAGAAGAAAGCGGAATACTAACCTTTCAGACGTCTGTATGATCTACCAGACGTCGTCCTCGCCGTCTGCCTATCAACCCAGACGTCCGATTCTGGAAATTTTTCCAGAACAGGGCTCCACCCGGCTTCCGCTCGCGACGCCGCCCGCGTCGCACCTCGCGCTCCTGCTGCTCAGACTGCAGCAGGTCCCTCTCCGTGTTGTTCCGCGCCCCCTGCGCCCTCCGCCGGCCGGCCAAGCCACTCCGGCGAGCTCACCCTCCCGGCAGAGCTCCGCCCTTGCACGCCGCACCTCCTCCGCGCTCACTGCAACCGCCGCTGCAGCCCTCGCGCTCACTCGCTCTCGCGCACAGGAAGGAGAAGAGGAAGGGGACGGTGGAGACGACAGGAGGGAGGCGTGCCCTTTTTAAGGCCGCGTGGAGAGGAGAGAGAAGGATTCGCGGTAGGGGAATCTACAACCGCAGGAGGGAGGAAAGGCGAATATGCGGTCTGCGCGCGCAGGCGCGCAGACGACTCACGTGTGTCGAAAATAACGGATTTACAGACGTCTGGAAACTATCCCAGACGTCTGGTCCGACGTCTGGGACACATCCCATACGTCTTAAAAGACGTCTGGGGCACGCATTCGTAACATTATCCGATTATCCTTGGTCGACCTTTCTTGGCCACAGCCCACGCCCATATCGACTGCGAGTTGGGCTGTATTGAGATTGCCATTGGATCTGAGAAGCTCAAGCTTAACATCTTCAAGGCAGCCAAGAACTTTGATTGCGATTGCATCGAGGATGACACGTCTGACGAGGACATGGCCGTCAGCGTGTGTATCAAACTAATTGGGACCTATTCTGATTGCTGCGGACTGCCTTTAAACACTAACGATTGCCTGACCGACACATATTATGACATTCCCCCATCCCTCCCTATTCCCGTACCTTCCCCTGACCAGACTTCTGACGAGGTTTTCTCCGCTTCCCATACCTCGTGGTCTGAGTCATATCCGGGCTACTCACCGCCGGTCCACACTCTTGAAGACCGGATTGCCCTTTCTTTCCCGTCAAATCAGGCGGAGTTGCAACTCCACACTGGGACCTTGAGCCCATATACTACTCACTGGGGCTATTCCTTTTTAGATCCATCTATCCAAGAAGCCCCTCCTCTTGGCCAATATAAGGGCCAACTTCTTCCTCCTGACTTGTTTTCCGATCCGCCTGGGACACTCTCATCCCAAGAAATGCTAGATCTTTCACCATCCACTCCCGAGCTGAAAGAGCTGCCCAGTACACTTAAGTATGTTTTCTTGGGACCAAATGAAACGCTCCCCATAATCATCAGTTCAAAATTGACCAGGGAGCAAGAGTGCAAACTAACAAAGGTCCTTATGGAACACAAGGCAGCCATTGGATGGTCTTTATCAGACTTAACTGGCATTAGCCCCTCCTACTGCACTCACCGTATATATACGGAGGAGGCTCGACCTTCCCGCGAGATGCAACGACGTCTCAACCCTAACATGCGGGAGGTCATTAAAAAGGAAATTATTAAGTGGCTGGATGCGGGTATAATCTACCCGATCAGCGATAGCCCCTGGGTGAGTCCGATTCACGTCGTGCCCAAAAAGGAGGGACTCACCATCCGTGTCAATGAAAGGGGCGAATCCATCCCTACACGTACTCCTACATCTTGGAGAGTGTGTGTAGATTATTGGAAACTCAATGCTGCAACTAAGAAAGATCACTTTCCGCTACCTTTCATTGACCAAATCCTGGAGAGGTTAGTGGGAAATAAATTTTTCTATTTCCTGGATGGATTCTCAGGATATAACTAGGTGGCAATTGACCCCTGGGACCAAGAGAAAACCACTTTTACCTGCCCCTTTGGCACCTTTTCATTTAGAAGGATGTCGTTCGGACTTTGTAACACGGCAGCAACTTTCCAGAGATGTATGCTGGCGATATTCCATGACATGGTGGGCGACTTTCTCGAGGTCTTCATGGATGACTTTTCGGTCTTTGGACCATCTTTTGATGACTGTCTTGCCAACCTGACCTGTATCCTTAGGAGATGTATTGATGTAAACCTCGTGCTTTCCTGGGAAAAAAGTCATTTTATGGTACACGAGGGAATTGTTCTCGGACGTATCATCTCCGATAGGGGTATCGAGGTTGATAGAGCTAAGCTTGATGTAATTGCTGATTTACCTGTGCCTGGCTCTGTTAAACAAATCCGCTCCTTCCTGGGACACGTCGGTTTCTATAGGAGATTCATCAAAGATTTCTCCAAGATTTCTCGACCTTTAACTCATCTCCTATCGACCTACGTACCCTTCGATATAGGCCCCGTCTGCATATGAGCATTCACGCAGCTGCGTAATGCTGTCACCAAGGCCCCTGTTCTCCAGCCACCTAATTGGTCCCTCGACTTTGAACTCATGTGTGACGCTTCCGACCTTTCAGTTAGAGCCATCCTGGGACAAAGACGCGATAGACACCCCTTCGTGGTGTACTATGCCAGTAAGACGTTGGACGAGGCCCATCGTAATTATACTACCACTGAGAAAGAACTACTGGCGGTCGTCTTTGGGCTGGAGAAATTTCGCTCTTACCTTCTGGGCTCACATGTTATTGTTTTCACTGATTATGCGGCCATTCGCCATCTCATGCACAAAAAGGATGCCAAGCCTAGACTGATTCGTTGGATCCTTCTGCTCCAAGAATTTGACATTGAGATCCGCGATAAGGCCGGAGCCCAGAATGTTCTGGTTGATCATCTTTCTAGACTAGACCCTGACCATATTGGACTTACTCTGCCGATTAATGAGATTTTTCCTGATGATCACCTATTGGCAATTAATGTGGAAAGTGGACCTTGGTATGCCGACATTGCCAATTACCTTGCTTCTGGATCCCTTCCACATGGCTGCCTAAAAACCAGTGCGAGCGTCTCATGGCAGAAGCAAAGTATTATTTCTGGGATAATCCACTTCTTTTTCGAATAGGTGCTGATCAAATCATCCGTCGCTGTATTCCTGACAGTGAATTCTCCAGTGTGCTATCCTTCTGCCACGATTAGGCCTACGGAGGCCATTTCTCTGGGAGGAAAACTGCAGCCAAGGTGTTGTAGTGCGATTTCTTTTGGCCCTCTCTTCACCAGGATGCACACAATTATGCCAAACATTACACTAGGTGCCAGTCGTTAGGATCAATGTCACGTTGTGACATGATGCCCTTGCAACCCATCCTAGCTACAGAAATCTTCGACATTTGGGGAATTGATTTCATGGGTCCCTTTCCTCCTTCCAATGGCTTTGAATTTATCCTCGTGGCTGTTGATTATGTTTCGAAATGGATCGAGGCTATTCCCACGCGCCGTGCTGACCATGTTATATCCACTCGATTTGTCAAAGACCACATTTTTGCGCGCTTTGGAATCCCTCGAGCCATTATCTCGGATGGAGGAAGCCACTTTACCCATGCTTCTTTTCGGGCACATCTGAGGAAATACGGAGCCCACCATCGTATCGCATCCCCGTATCATCATCAGACGAACGGCCAGGCAGAGGTGTCGAATCGGCAAATCAAGCAAATTCTCCAGAAAACGGTTTGGCCTGACCGCAAGAATTGGTCCGACAAGCTGATTGACGCACTTTGGGCGTATCGAACCACCTTCAAGGCTCCCCTTGGTATGTCTCCTTATAAAATCGTTTACGGGAAGCCTTGTCATTTGCCCGTGGAGTTGGAGCACCGCGCTTATTGGGCGGTTCGCCAATGTAACCTCGACCCAGACCTATGTGGTCGAGAAAGGAAACTCCAACTCTAGGAGCTGGAAGAGCTCCGTCGTGAAGCCTATGATTCTGCCTTAACTTTCAAGCAACGCACTAAGGCTTTTCACGACAGCCGTATTCGGCGGAAGGAATTTGAGCCATCTCAGCAAGTTTGGCTCTACAACGCCCGGCTTAAATTCTTTTCGGGGAAATTGAAGTCCAAATGGACTGGTCCTTTCCTGGTCTCGAGACCACTTCCCAACGGGGCCGTTGAAATTGAAGATCCCAAATCTGGGCATAAATTTACGGTCAATGGGTAGCGTTTGAAGCCCTATCTTACTCATGAACCTGCCCCGTTGGAGAAACTGTTGTCCTGCTGGAGGGTAACTGATGTTGTGCCTCATTCTGAGTCCAGCTGGGGATGTTAAATTCAGCGCTCGTTGGGAGGCACCCCAACAACACTTCGTCACTGTCACGTTCACTTCACTTTTCACTTCACCACCCACCATCCACCCACCCTACCACCCTACTGTTTACCCTGCACCTCAGCTCTCGTTACCCGATCTTTGGTCCTTCCTCTACCCTACCCTGCATGCATATGAGGACATAGCATCGTTTGTCATGGGGGGGTGGATAGGCATCCATAGGATCTGGGTATTTTATGGTATCATGCAGTCTCCATCTATCTATAAATATGTAAAAAAAAATGATGTTTAGTAATGATCTGAAGGCTGAAACAAAAATACAATAAGTGTTTATGGATATTCAACCATTGTTTTGAAGACTTTCCAGGCCACAGAAGCTTGATTCGCTCAGGCTCGGCTTAATCACTTGAGCATTGACAAGATAGATCGGAATCTCTCCTAACTAAGGACGTATTCTTGTACCTGAGACACCAGTACAGGATCCGTTGGTTTGCTTCTACTCGAGAGCCTAAGTAATCTTGGTTCACACTACACATATCAAGAAAGACTAGGTAAACATAAGATCCAACCCTAGTGTTCATTAGGGAAGGTGGAGTTCTTACCTGTGCGCGCAGGTAGGCTTTTTATCCTAGGCTTTAGTCTTGTGCTTAGGAAAGACTCTTTCCACCAAAAAGGAACTCTCCCACCGAAAGAAAACTGTGCTCCTACAAATAAAGTTGTAAGAGATATACTGACACGTGTTTCAAAAAAAAAAAGGTACAAATAAGTCAGTATATCTCGCAAATGTCTGTAAAATCTTCTCCCTACAAAAAATTCTTTAGGGCAAGTTACAAATACCCTGTTTTCTTTGAGCCACAAATGTTATAAAATGGGAGTTGAGTTTTCCGTCATCTTTTTAAGGGTCAATCCGAAGACATAAGCTGAAACTGAGACCAACCTACACTTAAAAATTCATGAAACCTTAGGCTTGAGTCTTAATGTCCATCTAGTCAGTCTTGATCCTTCACTATGCACAAGCCATAATCTCTTGAGCTCTTGAGTACGGCAAAAACCTCCTAGGTCTTGGAAATCGTATTTAAGGTTTAAATATCAAGAGTCCAGGTTAGCTGAAAGATGGTCTATGTCATGTAAGACTTAAAGTACTGGTAGCCTTCTCTACAATTGGTTCTCACAATATCCAACAAATAAACACACCTATGTCGCCTCAGAAGAAAATCTTCAGCTTAAGATCATTTCTAAATACAGTACAAAATGTTTTGCTAGGGACTAGCAAAAGATAGGCATGGGGATATGATTGCACAGCAAAAATACACCAATAAAAATGCCATCTTGTGTTATTTCCTAGCATTGCCATTATATATTAGGCAGCCATAGTTGCATTTGTAAAAATTAACACATGCATGTATTTAATTGAGAGGAGAGGAAGTGAATAATTGGCCTTGCAATTAACGCCTTCATCAAGGGTTGCATCGCAAATTAACCATCTTCATTTTTTATTTGGCTTTGAACTTCTTCTTCTCCGCGCAGCTCAGGGCATGGCTTGCTTTCGTGCCATTCTCTACCACAGTTGCTCTGCCAGCCACATGGTCGGTCATGTGCAGCCTACGGCATGGCTGTGCATGCTTCTCCCTCCTTTAAAAAGACAGGCCATCTTCCTTGCGTAGGAGCCTGGTCCAACATATATACAGCAGCTCCTTCCACCAGGCCATCTCCTCCCCTCTCCCCTCCATACGCAGCCCCTCTTCCTACTAAAGAGACACACTGCGGGCAGGAGCGGCTTACAGTGGTCCACGACCACCACTGTGAGTCCCACCACTGCCCAGCTCATCCAAGTGCAGGTGGGCGTGGTGGATTCCACCCTCTGTCTCAACGTTCAAGCACTTCCGCCATTGCCGCAGACTCGAGCTTTGAAGCTCAGCAGCAGCAGCATGGTTCAGCATCCTCCAGCCCGCGTGCAGACCACCGCGTGCCCCTGCAGCAGCCGGCGCAGCTCCTTCCATGCATGCAGGCTCGCTCCACAGCACCTGCGCACGCAGAACCAGCCGTAGCCGATCGTCTTAGCCAAGCGCGCACTGTAGCTACTGTTCACTTGTTTCAGCGGAACACTGTAGCTACAGTGCGGTGACCGGAAAGTTTCTCACTTATCCAGTCACCGCGCGCTCTCTCCGCACCACAACCGTCCCCAGCCCGTCCGCACGCCTGCTCCCACGTACGCTCGCGCCTGCTACATTTGCTCCAGAGCCCGCTTCTTCGCCTGCTTTCACCCCAGCACGTAGCGCGGTGCGCTGCGCTACGCAGTGCGCTGCATTGCAGACTCTCTCGCCCACACATGTCATCCAGCACCCACCTGAAGCGCAGCTTGTGCGCGCCTGCGCTTGTGCGCACCTGTGCCTACGCGTTGGCCATCAGATGACAGGCGCAGCCTCCAGACAGCTTAAACGCCTGCGCCCTCTTCCTCCAGCAAACGCTCTCTCTCTCTCACAGACACACACCTCACTCACACACACACCACACTTGTACACACTCACGTGTACACACACTCACTCACTTGTACACCACTATATATATATATATATATTTATTTATTTATTTATTTATTTATATACATATATATATATATACATATATCTATACATATATTATTACCTAGACAACTACTTATAAGTGTATATATATACACATATATTTATACATATATATATATATATATCTGTCTACATATATCATATACATAGATACTTATACTAATATATATATATATATATATGTACATATATTACTATATATAGATATATCTATATCTATATCTATATAGTTATATATACATACCTATACATCTAATTATATATATATATATATATATAACTACATATACACCTATATAATTATAACCCTATCTATATATATACATATAAATATATACTTACTTTCATATCACCTACCATACGTTATATCGCGAGAATATCTGCATCCGTTGCTGATATTCTCCGATACCCGTGTACAGAAAGCGTCTCCGCACACACCTTCCACCCATCTATCCAACACTCCACGCGGCACTTTGTCCTGTTGGTTGCGTCTTCCTAGACGACGATCAACTCGATACCGTGTTACACGCCATTTCCACCTCCACCCCCACCCCTATATATATATAATATATATATATATATCTATATCTATATATATATATATACTATATTTATCTTATTTCTATTTCTCTTTCCTGCTATTAAAAAGATAAAAAAAATAGTAAAAGAGAAAAGATAATCTTTGTCTTGCAGGTACTCGGTCTTGTGGATAGCAAGACCAGTTTTGGAACCCTAATTTGGCTCAAAGTTAAGAACAATTTGGCTCTAAGCCAAGGACCTGATTTTGAGGTTGTACCTCAAGGACAAAATTATCAGAAAAAATCCTTAAATAGAAAAACACCAAAAACATAATAAACGAACGGAAGAGATTCGTTGTAGGAAAGGCGTAGAAACTTATTCACCTCTAATCCTGCTTCCCTTAGTTCGATCCTGGGCCTAAAAGTGACCAAGATAAAATCAAGTAGGCCAGGTTAAAAATTTTGCAAAAAGATGGTTAGGCTCGATTTAGGTTAACCACTATACTCATTTCAACGATTAAATCACCATATTAATACAACCTATTCAGGTCTACACCAGTGCATGCCCACACATAAATTGAAAAAGTGACATTAGCTGGTCGCCTCCGAATACACACGAGGTGAGGTCCCTCACCTAAACACTAGCCTCGTCCATGAGCTCATCACACGGATCTGGCGTGATCTGACCTGACACCCTCCTATGCACTCCTCGCACACCACCCACGTCGATGCGCCTGGACCCGGGCACGCGACTCGACCTGATAATCCAGCTCTAGGAGACCATACCCAAGGGAGATTTAGAGAGAGAGACGCGGGGAGAGGGTAGGGTAGGTTTTGTGCTGAGCTTGTGTGTGTGTGCAGGAATGGGTGAGGGAGGAAGAAGCAAGAAGCTGCTGAAGAGAAGAAAGAAAGAAGAAGAAGTGCAGCGGCTGAGACTTTAGCTGCAGAGAAGAAGAAAGGAGAAGGAAGGAAAGAAACTGAAGAAAAGAGGAAGAGTAGCACTATAGCAACTGAGCAGTTAAGGCATCTGATTTCTGAATCAGACTTCGGAAAGAAAGGAAGGAGTGAAGCAAAAGAGAAGAGCATAGGAAAGGCTAGAGAAAGAGAAAGAAAAAAGAGAAGGAAGAAACCTTGGTAGCAAAGAAGAAGAAGACGCAGAAAGAAAGAAGAGAAGCAGAGAAGAAGAAAGAAGGAGAAGAAGAAGGCCTTAGCAGCTGAAGAAAGAAAGAAAGAAAGAAAACGAAGCCGTTGCAGCAAAGAAGAGAAGAAGAAGAAAGAAGAAGACAGGCTGGCTGAAGAGAAGAGAGAAGAAGAAAAAGCCAAGAAGAGAATTTTCGCTCTCTTTCTCTCTCCCCTTTTGTCTTAATTTTTGTAAATAATATTGTGAATTCATATGCTTCTGGAATCATAGTTTTCTCCCTGAGTTCGACCTCGGGAAACTTTTTCCGAGTAATAAATTGTAAACTCGTAGCAGCTTCTCATGATATACTACAACGTCTAGAATTTAAAACACTAGCGATGAGCCTGTAACCAGTTTTTGGTGCCGTTGCTAGGGAGCAATGGCCATTCTAGAAGCTATTGATTCACAATTTTTGATTTTCTATTGACTAATCTCTTCTCTTTTGTTGTGCAAGTGCAGGAAATCAAAAGGAAAACAAGCAGCCGCACAACAACCACACCGAGGACAGGTCATTTTCTATCCTCTCATTTAAACCCCTAAATTCTAAAGAGGAAGACAAAGATAAAAAGCAATTTAGGAATAACCTGTCTTTCATACATAGCAAAACACGAAAGCTGCCTGTTTTAAAATTTCAACATACTTTATCTGCACATCCATTAAAGGTAGTTAGGGCTAAAACCTTCTTGCTTGAACCCTAATTACCTAATCTAGAGGCAACTAACTGGACCAATTAGAGCCAATATAAGATTCAAAGCTAGGGTTTTAGAGACACACTTTTCTAAGCAAGAATGGAAAATTCCCAAAAGAAGTGTGCCTAACCATTGCTTGAAAACATCTATCAAGAAAAACCCTAAGAAATTTGGCTCTTAAGCCACTTGAACCTTAAAAGACAAGACCTAACAAGCTCTCAAAGGAACTAATAGGTGAAGTTGATCCCTTGGATCAACCAACCTTTAACTTAGGTCACTCTTTGCACTCAAAAGGTTAAAGTTCAAGTGAAAACCCTAAGCACCTTGATCCTAACTAAAAGTGGTAGACTTAAGAGGTCAAGGTCTCTATTCTGGTCTACCTGGAATCTCAGTGACAAGAAAGGTCGGGTGGGGGAAACCCTGTAACCCATGGGGGCACTCTACCGTGTAGGGGTCTTCGCGGGACTCACCCTCTCTGGCTACCCATGTAATTCTCAGGTGGACGACCTTCTGATCAAGGGGTCCATCCGCCCCGAACCTCTATAGTCACCCAACATTTTGGGTGTCTTGATTGGGTCCAGCACCTACTAAACTCATCCTCTCCATCAGTGTATGTTTGGAAGAAGGTCCTTGAAACCTCCTTTAGAAATTCACTCTCCCCGAGGCCAAGCCTCGGTACCCTTGCGTGTGCAACCAACCCTTCACATGGACCTTTCCTCCGATTCTGAACCCAACTCACCTTCCTCTTCCACAATGGCTCAACCAGTTGAGGAAGAGAATAATCTGGAGCACCGGCTCCAGCAACTCAATGACCTCTTCCAGAACTTCATGCACCCACCGCAGCGTCCCATGATGCGAGATCACTATAATCCCGCTGCGGTGGCTATTGAGCCTCGAGTCAAAATCCTGACTGGAGGACCTGATTCTGAACTGAAGCCCAACATGATTCATGCCATACCTAAATTCCATGGGCTTAACTCTAAAGATCCCTTCCAACACATTAAACAGCTAAAGCATCTGGCCCAGACTTTTGGGTCAGATGCGCAAAATCAGGATATTCTCCTTATGAAGATGTTCTCTTTCTCCCTTATGGACAAGGCCGGCCATTGGTACCAAACACAGACCTGACCGATCAATAATTGGGAGGAACTTCAGTCCGAGTTCCTGAAGAAGTTCTTCCCCCTTGGTCGGACCAATGCCTTGCACCATCAAATTACCCACTTCACGCAACAGACGAGAGAACCTCTTCATGAGGCATGGGATCGTTTTCAGGATCTCATGAGAAAGTGCCCCCATCACGGAGTTCCTAAATGGGAACAAGTCCAGTCTTTTTACCAGGGACTCCGTGAGGATATTAGACTGTTCATCAATGCAACTTGCGGAGGGAATATCATGGGTCAGCATGAGGACACCGTGTGAAAGATTCTCGAGAATATGTGTGAGAACTCCATCAATAATGACTCCATGCGATTATTCGACAAGACGAATACCTGCGCATTGACGAACCTAAGGGGAGCACACGAGATGCAAGGCCTGTCCGCATCAGTCGACCTGGAATTGATGGCCAGTCAATTGGACAATGTCTCTATTATTGAGAAGAAGGTGGATGAGTTGACTCAGCACTTGTAGTGAGCCACCTCTGCGCATAATTCCTTTGCACAGCCTCCTTCCACACGGGTGACTGTGCAAAATATTTTCCACCGACCTTCTCCTGGGGTGGACTCGTATCCACCCCCGTCTGACTCTCGGGTCGGAGGGACCTCCGACCCTTTCTATACTAGCCGAGGGAATTCTGCGCCCCCATTCTCTGACTTTTTTGAGGCTCCTCAAACCTGCGAGGACCTTAACGCCATCCAGAATGACCCATTTTCCAATACCTATAATCCTGGATGGCGAAACCATCCCAACTTCCAGTGGGCGGGGAATTCCCAGAATCCAAGACCATCCTTTCTGCCCCGTCCACAAGCACCTCGTCCTTACCAGCCGTTTCAGCCTCGGCCCAACCCTACTTATCCATCCGAGCCAAACCAAGATCAAATGTCCCTCATCCTTCAGACTTTGGATGACATTCAGAGAACGAATGCGGCTATTCAAAAGCAACACAAGGATGAAATCACAGATGTTCGAAACCAACTGGCCCAGTTGGCGAATTCTCGCCAACCAGGCACACTTCCTTCTCAGCTTCTTCCTAACCCTAATAGCGTGCCGACCCAGCGGCGTGTTATGAACCCAAACCCGGGCCAAGCACACATGATTTATCAGGCCCCCTCTATTCCTTCACCTGACGGGATGGAGGCCTCAACTTCCTATGCAGGGTACTAGTAGCAGCAACCCATCCTACCAAACCCTAACAAGAACTAGGCAAGGCTGAATTCTGTAACCACCCGTAGTGGTAAGGAGACCCAGGATCCACCTTATCCAGACCACTCCAAGCCTGGTAGTGACCCAAACGCTAGGACAGTAATCCAGGATGTTCCTATCCCTATCCCAGATCAAAAACCTGGACCTATCCTAGAGGAACCAACCAAGGTTCCATTTCCCGAGGCCTTGACTGAGGGAAAGAAGACAACAAAATCCATGGCTCCTGAGGAGGACCTGGTCAAGCTCTTTGAGCAGGTCCAAATAAACATCCCCTTGATGGATGCGATCCGCCACGTATCGGCTTACGCACGATTCTTAAAAAATGTGTGTACACCTCAGCGTAAGCCGCGAACCAAGAGTGGGAGTCCAATTGTACTGTCAGAGCAAGCCAGCTCTGTAATCCTAAGCAGACTCCCACCCAAGGCAAAAGACCCAGGCACTCCCCTGATTTCATGCACGATAGGTAAAACCCAGTTCGACAGAGCATTGTTAGAATTGGGTGCTTCCATAAATTTGATACCCACATCCTTACTCAACCACTTAGAAGAATCTGAGCTAAAAGCGACTGAGGTGACACTATAGTAAGTAGATCGATCTATAAAGTCACCAAAAGGGATTCTTGAGGATGTTATTATAAGGGTGCAGGATTTCTATTTCCCTGTGGACTTCATAGTCTTAAACATAGACGCACCTGAAAACCCAAGGGATACACCGATCATTCTAGGGAGACCTTTCCTGGCCATTGCTAGAGCCAACATTAGTTGTGAGGAGGGCTAAATAGAACTGAAATTTGGGAATCAAACCCTCAAAATTGATATTTTTAAGGCCCAACAAGGGATTAATTGCAGTGTCATTGAACAAATCTGTGATATTAGAGCTTTGGTTGATGAAACACAATTTGAGAACAACCTGATTTTACCTCATAAACCACAATAAGATCTTGAACCGCAATTAGAGGAATCAGACCCTGATTCAGACAAACCCATAACTCCTATCCTTGAACCTCACACTCACCCTGAACCACTTGCTGCTGCTGATAACCCCATTCTTGAACTCAAACCCCTTCCTGATCATTTGAAGTATGTCTTTTTGGGTTCTAATAAGACATTTCCTATCATCATAAATTCCAAGCTCACTCTTAATCAAGAATCCCGTCTGATTGCTATTCTCCAGCAACATCGCAGAGCCATTGGTTGGACTCTCGATGACTTGACTAGAATAAGTCCCTCTTATTGCACACATCGTATCTATTCTGAAGAGGGCGCACAACCTTCCCGTGAGATGCAAAGACATTTGAATCCCAATCTGCAGGAGGTCATGAAAAAGGAGATCATTAAGTGGTTAGATGCAGGTATCATCTACCCAATCTCCTACAGTCGTTGGGTGAGCCCAATCCAGGTTATGCCTAAAAAGGCAGGGCTCACCACCATTACAACTGAAACCGGAGAGGTCATACTTACCCGAATAGCCAACTCGTGGAGAGTCTGAATAGATTACCAAAGACTCAATTCCTCCACAAAGAAGGATCATTTCCCACTACCATTCATTGATCAGATTCTCGAGAAGTTAGCGGGAATAGATTCTTCTCCTTTCTTGACGGGTACTCCGGTTATAACCAAGTGGTGATTCATCCTGAGGACCAAGAGAAGACCACACTCACTTGCCCCTTCAGGACGTACACGTTCCGAAGGATGCCTTTTGGTCTCTGCAATGCACCTGCTACTTTTCAGCGGTGCATGCTTGCCATATTCTCTGATATGGTAGGTGATTATTTGGAAGTCCTCATGGATGACTTCTCAGTTTTCGGGGCATCATTTGATGAGTGCCTCCAGCACTTGGTTCATATACTCAGGCATTGCATCAATGTAAATTTGGTTCTTTCCTAGGAAAAGAGCCACTTTATGGTGCCTGAGGGGATCGTCCTAGGTCATCTAATTTCTGAGAAAGGCATCCAAGTGGATCGAGCCAAGGTTGATCTGATTTCTCGACTTCCTATTCCTAGCTCGATCAGGGACATCCGTTCTTTTCTGGGGCACGTCGATTTTTACCGTCGTTTCATCCCTGATTCCTCAAAAATTGCGTGCCCCTTGACTACCCTTCTCTCCAAGGATGTGCCCTTTGAGATTTCCAAGGAATGCACTCAAGCTTTTGAGAACCTTCGTGACCGAGTCACCCAGGCCTCGATCCTACAGTCCCCTGATTGGTCTCAACCCTTTAAGATCATGTGCGATGCATCTAATTTCACTGTAGGAGCGGTTCTGGGGCAGAAAGTTGACGGGAAACCCGTGGCCATCTACTACGCTAGCAAGACACTTGACGAAGCTCAGTGTAACTATACAGTTACGAAGAAAGAGTTGCTAGCCGTAGTATTTGCCCTCGAAAAATTCCGATCCTATCTCCTTGGTTCCCACATCATCTACTCAGATCACACAGCTGTGAGGCATCTCCTTGCTAAGAAGGACGCGAAGCCTCGATTAATCTGATGGATCTTGTTGTTGCAAGAATTCAACCTCGAGATTCGCGACAAGGCAGGAAGACAGAAGGTGGTAGTTGACCACTTGTCTCGCCTTCCTTCTGAAATCATCAACCCCTCTGGACCCATCACAGAGCATTTTCCGGATGAGCACTTATTGACTATTGGTACTAGGCTTCCATGGTTTGCTGATATAGTAAACTACTTGGCATCTCATCAGATTCCGTCTGATTGGTTGAAGGCCAAGAAAGACAAGTTGTGCTCTGATGCCAAGTACTACATTTGGGAAGACTCGTACCTTTTCCGCATAAGTGCTGACCAAATTATCAGAAGATGTGTCCCGGAGGACGAAATCAATGATATTCTCTCATTCTGCCATGACCAGGCATGCAGTGGCCACTTTTTTGGGCACAAAACCGCATCTAAAATCCTCCAGTGTGGCTTTTATTGGCCCACTTTATTCAAGGACGCATACAATCACTACAAGGCATGCAGTTGTTGCCAAACTTTAGGCAACATGAGCCACCGCGACATGATGCCTTTGCAGCCGATTCTCGTATGCGAAATCTTCGATATTTGGGAGATTGATTTTATGGGTCCTTTTCCTATTTCAGACGGCTTCGAGTACATTCTACTTGCTGTGGACTACGTGTCTAAATGGATCGAAGTCATTCCGACCCGAACCTGTGATCATAAAATCGTTATCAAATTCATTCATCACAATATCTTCTCACGGTTCGGGATTCCTCGTGCAATCATCTCTGACGGAGGGACCCATTTCACCAATGCTCAGTTCAGGTCACTAATGACTAAATACAAGGTGCCTCACCGAATCTCTACTCCTTACCAGCCCCAGACTAATGGTCTAGCTGAGCTATCAAATCGGAAGATCAAGAAAATTCTGCAGGTCACTGTTCGACCTGATAGGAAGGACTGGTCGTCCCAACTTCCGGAAGCTTTGTGGGCTTATAGGATCGCCCATAAAACCCAATTAGGCATGTCTCCTTTTAGACTGGTGTACGAGAAGGCGTGTCACCTTCCCATCAAACTAGAGCACAAAGCCTACTAGGCAGTACGAAGCTGTAATTTAGATCTTTCTAAGGCTGGAACCCACAGAAAGCTTCAGATAAGCGAGATCGATGAATTACGCCTTGATGCGTACGAGAACTCGCGAATCTACAAAGAGCGGGTTAAAGCCTTCCATGACAAGCACATATCTAGAAAGATCTTTCATCCTGGTCAGAAGGTCCTACTCTTCGATGCCCGACTCAAACTCTTCCATGGGAAACTGTGATCCAAGTGGGTCGGACCATATCTCGTCCGACAGGTTTTTTGAAATGGAGTCGTCGAAATCAGTCCACTCAGCCACGATTCCGAACCTTTCATCGTGAATAGTCAGAGACTCAAACCGTTCATCGATGTAATCTCTACAGATTTGGCTGAGTCATCATTTATCCTCCATTCTCCCTGAGCATATTGCACCCAGCCGATGGCGTAAAACTCAGCGCTCAACGTGAAGTAGCCCGTCATTCTTTTTGGAAAAACCCGAAACCTTTTCTGACACCTCTTTGCACTTAAGGTTCATCCTTTAGGACAGCCGACTCCACCTCAGGTGCTTGCATCTGAGATTAGAAATCGTCCGCAACAGTCACCCTGACCCATTTACTCACCAAAATATCTGTCCTAATGTATAAACTAAGCTAAATAAAAACCCTCCTAAGTTATAATGAGGACATTGCAAATCTTAGGCATGGGGGGTATGAAAATGCAAAACTCGTAAGAAAAGATTTTAAACAAAAAAATTCACATATACCAAAAACACCATAAAAATTTAAAAAAATTTTTGAAAAAGAATAATAAAATGAGAGGAGAAAAGAAATTTTTGTGGACTTTACAAAGGAGGAGGAGAAAAAGAACAAAATAATAAAAAGTGGCACAAAATGAAAAGAGATAGTCATTAGTAAGAAATTAAAGAATTAACCTAAGTTCTAGGCCATATTCAGGAAAAGAAAAGGAAAGTGCACAGTAAGATTAGTAAGAACACAAACCTTAGGCATTCTTGGATATACTCTTAGTACCCATTAAGATCTAGATATTCCTCAAGAGATTGAGGAGAATGAAAAGCTTAAGTATTAGGTCCAAAGCTTAGGGAGTATTTGGCCTCGTTAACTAACTTTTGGTTTATGGGACTCAGTAACCTAAGCACCCAAATTTCACACACAGTCCAGTTCAGTAAGCATAAAGTATCAAAATCATGTAGAAGTGTTTCAAAAATTCTGAAAATGTCACCTAGAGTAGGAGTGGCCAATCAACACAAGCTGATTTGGACGAGTTCCCAGCGCGGAGAGGTGGGAAATTCCCCTTGAAGATGCATAACAAAATATCATCTCCTCGGTGCTTGTCTCTTAAGATATTTACATATCCTACTGGGGGCATGTAAGCACTCTGCTGGTTCAGATTTCATGGATGGCATTATCACGAAGTGTCAATTGCCAGGGTCTGAATTCGGCCACAGAACACCATGGACGGGATTATCTCGAAATCTCGAAAGCCAGGATTTTGGGGGTTACCATGGGCGGTGCTATCTCGAAGCATCGACTGCCAGGAACCCTTGAGGATTGATGATGGGGACAAGGAATCTGATACAGACCGTGTTGAGAAGCCAATCCTAAGCTAGAATTAAAAAGAAAAAGAGAGAGAAAACTCTCCAAACATATAAATCTTCTACCTTTCTCTCTTACAAAACGCACTGCGAACTGAACCGAGGCTAAAATTATCTTAAGCACGGGTGCTTTAACCACGAAGTCAAATAAACCTTATGTTAGTTATTGTAGGCCTTAAAAACCTTTGCTAAGGACTGAGGCTAAAGCTAGACAGATCTGGATCTTGGCTGGTACTAGAGTACCTTTTAAGCCTATGGTTGGCATTCTGACCTAATCAAGGTTACAAGAGAAAAAGCACTTATCTAAACTCGATAAGAAATTCATGGTCTAGAACAAAGGTTAAAACCTTAAAATTTTGCTAAGGGACTAGCAAAAGCTAGGCATGGGGGTATGATGAGAGCCTCATCATAAACCCTAACTAGCACAATTTGATCTAAATAAGTGTGAAAAAGCTCCTACAAAACCTAAAGAAAAGCCTAACTCAAAGAATTCTGAATTGAAGAATAAAATAAGTCATAAGGGGTAAAACTGCGATTTTAAGAATGCAGTACACAAACAGGGTATCTAAGGGTCTAAACACAGGTCAAATGAGCTTAATAAGGAAGGAAGTGCGATGATCTGATCTGAAAAGGGTTATAGCAACTTCTAGGAATTAAATGACATTCTATAACTCTAAAAATAAACTCACTTTAATTCACGAGGTTCTAGGCAAAGTAAAAATCAAATAAACCCTCTAAAATTCATGGAAAATTACTTCCTAGGGTTTAGAACCTTCAATTTAGCCTTTGCAACCTATTTTGAGCTAAATTGAGAACCATGCCCAAATTTTAACCTAATTTGGGTTTTTACGCAAATTCACTGGTCAAACGTGGTCAAACCTAAAATCAAATTACATCACTGAATTCCTTAGGTTTAAATTAGGCTGGTACAAAAATTTGGGCCTAAGAGAAGACTATCTTGACCGACTTTACAAATTGGTCCTCTTGAATTACTTTTTGACCATTATCTTTTCAAAACCTTGCATTTAGCTCCCTATCTTCCCCTTTGTTCTTTGCAGAACGGTCCTCCCTGCCACCCTGTGTAGGCACCATACCTCCGGTGACCCTGCGCGGAGGATGGCGCTGCGTAGGGTAAGGCAACCGCTCTCAGGAACGAACGAGGGGTTCCCTGCGTCGTCCTCTGTCGCAGGGACCCTCTCCTGTGACCTGCAGCAGCCCATGCCTCTCGTGCGAATGCACGACAGGCATGGGTCTCCATCTCCAACCATCTCCGGCGAGCACCCCACGTCTCTTCCTCGAAACCCTCTCCTCGCCAACACCTTTATAAGGAGCAGCAGGGGCAGCCGTCTCCTTCAAGCTAGCTTTGGCCGAAGAAAACCCCCCTCCTTCGTCTCCTCTCTCTCCGGTCAGACAGCCCAAGATTCCGGTGAACTTTCCTCCTCCTCGTCGCTCTTCTTCCATACCTGCAGTAGAGCCCACTCTGCCCCATCTTCCCACGCTAGGCCGCACCAGCTGGCGTCCCCAGATCTTCTCCTCGTCGCCGTTACTCCTCTTCTGGGCACCTTCGTCCCTAGCTCCGACAGGCACGAGCCAGGCTTCTTCCTCTCCCTCTTCATCGATTAAGTAGGTAGGAACCTTCCTCTTACTCTCCTCTCACTTTTCCCCTCTTAAATTGGCATTTTAGAGCCCTCAACTGCCACGACCACCTCCATCTACTCCACCTTCGGCCACCATCTCCAGCGAGATCGCTCCACCTCCACAGCCCCTTTCACCCCTCGCTGACAAGCCCAGAAGCTCCCCCTCACTCCACTCAAGCGTTCCCCTTACTCCATTCACCACCCTTCACCTTCAGACCACCCCTCGAACACACCCACCTGCACCTCTGCAGTGTGCCCTAGGCACATGGCCTCAGCCACTTTCCTGCCACGACGACCCCCGCACCACCTTTGCCATCCTCTGGCGAAGCTTCCTGAGTTGTCTGACGTGGCCGTGAGGCCGTCTTCGTGATTTCAGGTCTCGGCCTCCTCATCGCCATTGTCGGATAGCAGGAGCTGCTTGGCGAGCAGCTCCAGGCCTCTTCAGCACCAGGTGAAGGCTCCAGGCAGTGCGGGTTACTTCCGCGAGCGTGCCCAGGCCTTCAATTGGGGTCGCGAGCCTTCGCTGCTGCCCCAATTGCCAGCGCCTTCTCGCCTGTAGGCGCGCGGAGCAGAGGTGGGACTTTAATCCCACCTCGGAAGTGTGTGGGCGCATGCCCACACATAAATTGAAAAGGTGACATTAGTTGGTCGCCTCCGAATACACACGGGGTGAGGTCCCTCACCAAAGCACTGCCCTCGTCCGTGAGCTCATCACACGGATCTGGCGCGACCCAACCCGACACCCTCCTGTGCACTCCTCACACACCACCCACGCTGGTGCGCCTGGACCTAGGCACGTGACCCGACCCGACAACCCGGCTCTGGGAGAGCGTACCCAAGAGAGATTCAGAGAGAGAGAGAGACGTGGGGAGAGGGTAGGGTAGGTTTTGCGCTGAGCTTGTGTGTGTGTACAGGAACAGGTGAGGGAGGAAGAAGCAAGAAGCTGCTGAAGAGAAGAAAGAAAGAAGGAAGAAAGAAAGAAGAAGAGCAGCGGCTGAGACTTAGCCGCAGAGAAGAAGAAAGGAGAAGGAAGGAAGGAAAGAAGCTGAAGAAAAGTGGAAGAGCAGCACTGTAGCAACCGAGCAGTTAAGGCGTTTGATTTTTGAATCAGACGTCGGAAAGAAAGGAAGGAGTGAAGCAGAAGAGAAGAGCAGAGGAAAGGCCAGAGAAAGAGAAATAAAAAAAGAGAAGGAAGAAACCTCGGCAGCAACGAAGAAGATGCAAAAGGAAAGAAGAGAAGTAGAGAAGAAGAAAGAAGAAGAAGAAGGCCTTAGCAACTGAAGAAAGAAAGAAAGAAAGAAAAGGAAGCCGTTGCAGCAAAGAAGAGAAGAAGAAAGAAGAAGACAGGCTGGCTGAAGAGAAGAAGAGAGAAGAAGAAAAAGCCAAGAAGAGAATTTTCGCTCTCTTTCTCTCTCCCCTTTTGTCTTAATTTTTGTAAAACAATATTGTGAATTCATATGCTTCTGGAATCATAGTTTGCTCCCTGAGTTCGACCTCGGGAAACTTTTTCTGAGTAATAAATTGTAAACTGGTAGCAGCTTCTCGTGATGTACTACAACGTCTAGAATTTAAAACACTAGCAACGAGCCTGTAACCAGGCACGTACCGATGGGCAGTCGACCGAGCCACCTAATTCTATTGTCAACCTGGCCACTTTTAGGTATGGCAACCCGATTAGGGTGTCTGTCCCCATTTGAGTTGGAACGTTGGAGGGTCATGTCCTTCCTCTCTCTCCTCTTCCCTTGGTTGCCGAAGAGCCATGAGCGGAATGACTAATGGGAGGAGAGGAAGGCATGCTTATCTGAGTAGGGGATGCACTAAAGGCACGTCGATCGGGAAGGGGTGGCTTGGAAGGCAGCTTACCCTGAGTGTCTTCAAGTGTTGCAGGCGTTGCTGGTGGAAGCTGTGTGGGTTGTCGACCTATCTTCGACGACGCCGCTCCAGGAGGTCACTTCAACTCCCGTGCTGACGAGTTCGGGAGGTCGAGGGGCGTAGTCCTCGGGTACCTGCGAGCTTCGTGGTGGAGACTTCTACCTGATCAATGGCCAGGGGAGTGCACTTTCAGAAGGGCTTGGAGCCGCCCTGACGGGGGAGGCTTTTGTCGAAGCAATGCCTAAAACGCTCCGTCGGAACACGTGGGATGGCTTGGTCATGCCCCCCTTGCCTTGATGAAGCTCGAGGGGAGGTGCCTGGGAGGAGCCGACCCGAAAGGGGTAACTCGATTTCCTGGTGTGACGTCGACTCGAGGTCACTTTAACCCTTGCATTGACGGGCTCAGGCGATGGGAGGAGAGGCCCTCGAGCGGCATTGGCATCACTGCCAGGGTTTTGGCGGTGATGTCCTTCTGACAGAGGAACTCGGGTGACATCGCCTATCCACTTGAATGGGATGCTGAGCCACATGGCTCTCAGTTTGCAGCAAAGGTGGCATCGGCTACCTGCGGCTGCAGGGGTCCTTCTTCGGGGTGACCCCCTAGGTGCCTTGCGGGCCTTCCGTCCTTTGGTCTCATGGGGCCTAGGGGCAGCGAGTCTTAGTCCAAGATTTGCCTCCATTCAAGCACGCTCGCCTAACTTATGGTCAGGGGGTGCATTCACTGAGGATTCCTATTGACCCACACGGAGGTGATCCTCTGTAGATCTATCCGCTTTAGGCACATCCACTTGGCGTTAGGCCAAAGGAGTGCATTCTTCTTTAAACGTGGGGCTTCGTTGCCCAGTATATTCTGCTCTTTTCTGGTGGATGAAGCCTCTTCCGCAGGCAGGCATCAGGGCCAGCCTATCCGGGGGCATACCTGCCTTTAGCAGCGGCAGCCATAGACACCGCATTCCTCGGGTGATCCATGAGGGGAGTCACCTCGCTCCACGGCTCTTTGTTGAGCACTTAGGCACGTGGCCAGGGGCATTGCGCTTGTGCTTGCAGCTCAAATGGACTTGGCTTAGGGTGCCATTAGTCCGCTGCCTCACAAGGTCTAATTCGTAGTAGTGCCGAGCCTCGAAATAAACTGGGCAAGACCAAGCGAGCTTGGTCCTCTGCCACTTGATTCCCGATGACCTCTTGGGGTTGCCCTTGGTCCCTGAGGGCTTGGTGAGGCACTCTCGGGACCTTCTCTTCACACCTTCGGAGGGGTTGTCCGGCTGGCTAGGGAACAATTTGCACGCAGTCCCTCGTAGGGCGGGCGTCATGGGAGGAGCCCAGTGGGGAGTTCCCTTGGGGTGGTCGAGTGATGGCTTGCCTCGAGGATTGCTCCTTAGGGAGCAATGCATGAGGCAGGGTCTGCCGTTCTTTTGTGTTGGGTTGTGGCTAGCATTCTAGACACCTTCAGCGGGGGACCTCCATTCTTTTATGCTCGTGTGGGCCAGCGGCACATGCATGGGCGTGTATCCGGGACCGAAGGACTTGGCTGCCAGTTGCTCTTGACCAGGCTACGCTTTCAGGAAGGAAGGCTCAGCTTGGGGGAACTCGGACAACGAGCCGAGGTCACCAGGGCATGTAGATGTTGTGCCCCAATCGAGCTTCTCCAAAGGGAGGAGGGTTGCGACTAGGACCACGGGCGGTTGCGACCACTGCAGAAGCTTTCACCCACGAGGGCCGTAGCAGGGCGCCGGAAGGCCCCTTGCTTCCAGCGATCGGATGCTCTGCAAAGCAATGGCTCTTTTGTTGATGCTTTTCATAGATGGAGCCATTTGATGGGCCTCGGAAGTTCCTACCAAAAGATTTATTAACGTAGGAGGATCTACTTAGCCATCGGCATCCGTCGCTTAGGGGAGAAATCGAACCTCATCAAGCAAACACATAGGGAGACAGAGGTTTGGTGACTCAGTTCCACCTTAAAGGGTGTACATCTGGGGGGAGGATAGCACTCCCAACTATACACTAGAACTCATGGTGATTTTTTGATATTACATGATCTCACTCCCTCTTCCAGGGAGGCGTCCCCCCTTCTCTCGGAGGGTTCCCTCTCTATTTATAACATGGGGATAACTCTCGTTGACGGGCTCTGGTACCCCTACTTGTCAGGCTACATGGTAGCTATCAGGGTGTAGGTGGTCAGGCCCATCATTTCGTATCTTCTACCATGGTTGCACAGGATCTTCTGGCAGAGTGGGCTTGCATTGATTGGGATTCGGTTGGTCTCAGGTGGGATGGGATGCCAGTTCTGCCTGTACATCTCAAGCCCAGGTAGCCGGATCCTTGATTGGGTCGAGTGCAGTAATGTTTGAAATGTGAAAATGTTATTTGTCACATTTATCTCTTTTCTTTTAATTTTGTCTTTCTTTGTTGTAGAGCAAAGTGAATGTCCTCTTTATGTTGGCATGGAGTTTGATGGTTTTGAGGAGTTGCTTTCTAATGCACAAAATTATGCACATAGTTCACGGTTTGAATTCTTGTTGAAGAGCACCAATTATGATACTGAAGATAAATTTCTTCTATGTAGAGCTACTTTGTTGTGCTCTCGTTTCGAGAAGGGGCCATCATCTCCATCCAATAACTTTTATAAGAAGCGTCTAACTAGTAGGACTGATCATAATGCTAAGTTAAGGGTGAGGTTATGTGGTCATGTGCTTCATTATCTTCCCTCATTACGATTTGAACTTACACATCATGGTACTTAACAGTACTTCAAAAACATACAATCCTTAATTGCTTGTTTTTGAACAAATTCCTCTGTAGGTTATTCTTCAACTACAATGTTATGAGTTTCAATTCATAATGTTCTCTTTTCAATATAGCTTTACACGTCACCTATTATAAGTGTCCCATTTCACCAACACAGTTATTACTTCATTGAATTACGCAACCTCCTAATTTTGGGACCTCCTTCATCCTTATAAAGGTTCAAAAAGTCATGTCCTACTTAGTTGAAAGTTGATGAGGGGTAAAAATTGCCCTCAGATCCAAAACTCCGCACATGACCCGACAGATGATCTGGCTACCCGACTAGAGGGTACATGGCGGGACCGGCACCACCCACCTCAACTTAGGCCAGCTAGATCCCAACAAGAACCCGCCCAGCCTGCCAAAAGATTCAGCGCAGGCAGGGCAAAAGATATGATATGGTGGGCCTGACCACCTATACGTTGACAGCTACCAAGTAGCCTGACAAGTAGGGGTACCAGAGCCCATCGAGTGAGGGTCCCCTCGTGTTATAAATAGAGAGGGAGGCCCCCAATAGGGGGGACCTCCTTCCCGAGAGAGAGAGCAAAATCATGTAATACCATGTAATCTCCAAAATTCTAGTGCATAGTTGGGAGCACCACCCTCCCCCCAGACGTACACCCCTTACGGTAGAACTGAGTCACCAAATCCCTGTTTTCTATCATGTTTGCTTGTAAATTGTTGCTCTATCCTCCTGTACGACAAATGGCAATGGCTAAGAAGCACCTTTTAAGATTACAAATATTTTGGTGGCCTCCCAAGGCCCATCAAATGGCACCGTCAGTGGCAACCATCAACGAAAGAGCCATTGCTCTTCAGGGCATTCGATCGCAGGAGGAAGGGCCCCTCTGGCGCCCTACCTCATCCTGCCTGAGCAAGAACTGTCGTAGTGGTCGTAGCCATTCACAGTCCCACTTGCAGCTTCCCTCCCTTTGGAGGGGCCCAATCAGGATTCAACGTCATCATGCCCCAGAATCCTTAGTCGGTCACTCAAGGTCCAAAAGCAAGCCTTCCTTCCTCGAGGTGATGTCCAGGGAAGAGAAATAGCAAGCCAAGGCTGGTGGACTCCAATGTACGCCCCTGCGCGTATCCCCCGCCCGCTCGGGAAGGAGAAAATGGAGTTCCCTTGCTGGAAGCTCTCGACGAGCTAGTCAAGGCCTAGTGTGACAAAAAAATAGTGGACCCTAGCTCATGCGCCATGCCTTTAAGGGCCACCCTCAGATGAAGCCGACGCTCGGCCCCCTAGGAGATGACCTCACCAGGCTCTTTGGCGGCACATGCCCAGCTCGGGCCCTCCTGCGTGCCATTACCCGATCAGTCGAACAGGCTGCCTGATCCCCCCAAGGCATGGTGGGCAGTCTTGGAAGCACTTCACCAAGTGCCTAGGAATCAAAGACAACCCCGAAAGGTTGTCGGAAGTTGAGCAGTGGAAAATTGAGCCCATCCAATCTTGCTCGGATCAACTCGAGGCTTAGCACTCCAAATGAGGGAAGCCCCATGAGGTAATTATCCCTTGGTGCCTCGAGTCGGATTGTCCAGCTTGCAAGCATGGGTGCAACGTCCATGACTACACGTCAAAATACCCTACGAGAAACCACAGAGCGAGTTAACTCCTCCCATGGATCCGTCGAGGGACGTCGCGACGATGGCAACCCCGCTGAAGGAGGGAACACTCCTGGATAGGCGCTCCCCTACGCCCGTCTAAGGAAGGGGCCGCCCCCTTCCACAAGAGAGGAGCCTCCTTCCTCGGGATAGCCGCTGTGGTAGACCCCGCCGAGTAAAGGAGTTCCTCCAGGAACACACTCCCTTGGCTACGTACCAAGCAGATGTGCTTGAGAAGAATTGATCCGCGAAGGGTTGCTGTTGCAGACCTCGTGACGTCGAGCAGGAGACCTTGGGAGAATGCACCCCCTAGCCATGAACCAAGCAGGCGTGCTAAAAGGGGGCCAGCTCGCGAGTTAGGACCCATTGCCCCAAGGTTCCATTGGGCGAAAGGATAAGAGGCTTGTAAAGTGCTTAGGGGACCACCTCAAGAAGGGGCCCTGACGATTGCAGGTAGCCGATGCAGTCTTCCAGACAAATTGAGAGCTAGGCGGGTTAACACCCCACCCTAGCAGGTAGGTGGCGTCATCCTGGCTCCCCGCATGGCAGACATCGCCACCAAGGTTCTGGCAGCGACGCTCGCGCCACTCGAGGTCCTATCCTCCTGCCGCCTAAGCGCATTAGTGTAGAGGTTGAGGTAACCTCAGGTCGACGTCACCCTAGGCATCCAAGCCCCTCCTTCAGAGTCGGATCTCCCCGAGTACCTCCCCCTCAATCTTCATCAGGGCAAGGAAGATACAATCAAGCCTCCCTGTAGGGTCTGGCGAAGCATCCAGGGTCATCGCGACAAGGGTCTCCCCCCTTCGGAGCAGCATCGAGACCTTCAGAAAACATGCTCCCCTAGCCATCGACCAGGTGGAAGTCCCCACCGCGGCACCCATAGTGGCCCGAGGTCTCTACCTCCAACCTCTCGGGGGCATCAGCGTGAAGGTCGAGGCAACCTCCAAGAGCGGTGACACCCAAAATGGGTCCACAGGCCGCCTATCCAACTTCCAACAATAACGCTCGTAGCTCTCCAAAACACTCGGGTTGGGATGCCTTCCAAGCCATCCTTTCCAGGTCGGCGTGCCCGTAGCACATCCACCAGCCCGGTGGAGTGCCTCCCCCTCCTCCCATCAGTCATTTCGGTCACAGACCTTTGGCAATCGAGAAAAGTGGAGAAGGGATGAGAACAACCCTTCCCCGACCAACTTGGATGAGAGAGAGCACCTCAATCGGGTTGCCACACTTAAGGCAGCCAGGTTGATGGTGGCATCGGATGGACCAGCCAGCTAGCCACCGTTATGCGTCTGTCGCCACACCCTCCCATTACGTGCCTGACTCCCTTAGAGGATGAGCACCGGACGAGGAGCCGTGGCTCGATGCAAGCCCCCTAAGGTTGTGGCGAAGTAACCTAAGAATCCCATAGAAAGAAAGGAAGGGGGAATTAAGTCCATGCAATCCAGCGAGGGGCTAACCCGACTGATTTGCCAATCAACTTCAAGATCACAATTAGATTCTTCAGTTGCGACTCCCCCGCCTTCTCTTCTTTCCTCACAATGCAACCAAGCTTGTCAAGGTCAGGAAGGATCCAACTCCTTCCAAAGGTCCAAGGGCAATAACCCCCAGGGGGGCCAATGCGCCCAAAAATAACCCTGTGAGGCCGTCAGGGACCATGGCACCCCTCAGAGTCCCTACAATGGCGAACTCACCCCTTGAGGGTGGCTAATGTTGGATACCCCCTGCGCATGCAATACCCGCCGCGCAAGGAGCAATCCTGTAACTGCCAAACTCGGCGTTTGAGGCCCCCACCTTACCACAACAGTGATAAGAGGCCCGACTCGTCCTACCAGGGGTAGGGACGTATCTCTTGTGATGGTTAGCCGCCGTCCGTGATAGGTGGTGCTCACCCCACACCTTCGCTCGGCAATTCACCTCAAAGAGATGATAGGGATCGGACATCGACCGACCAAGCTGCCTCCTAAGG
Source organism: Thalassia testudinum (assembly GCA_037157565.1). Taxonomy (NCBI): domain Eukaryota; kingdom Viridiplantae; phylum Streptophyta; class Magnoliopsida; order Alismatales; family Hydrocharitaceae; genus Thalassia; species Thalassia testudinum. Next base: position 36,510,843 of record JAZHRO010000051.1, on the reverse strand, counting down.
TTGGTGAGAACTCGGATGGATGCGTCCGATGTTCCATCTAATGCTGCCTCTATAGGCCAGTAGGCCACCTCCTAAGGTCGGCAAGAACTCGGATGGACGCATCTGACATTCCATCTAATGTTGCCTCTTCAGGCCAACACGCCACCTCCTCAAGTCTGCGAGAGCTCGAACGAACGTGTCCGACATTCCATCTGATGTCGCCTCTTCAAGTCGGCAAGCCTCCTCCTAAGGTTGGCTAGAACTCGGGTGCACGCATTCGATGTTCCATTTGATGCCGCCTTCTTAGCCTAGCAAGCCACCTCCTAAGGTCGGTGAGAACTCGGACGGACGCGTCTGACATTCCATCTAATGCCACCTCTTCAAGCCAGCAAGCCACCTCCTATGGTTGGCGAGAACTCGGATGGAAGCGGTTGACGTTCCAACTATTGCCGCCTCTTACGACAAGCAGGCCACTCCTAAGGGTTGGCCCCAGCTCAAACGAGTCTGCCTGACGATCCCTTACACTTCCACCTCTTCAAGTTGGCCGGTCACCTCTCCAGGTTGATTGGAATGGGGACTAGCCCGCTTAGCAATCCTAAAGAATTACCGCCTCTTCAAAAGGGTAGGCAACCTCTTAAGGTCAGCAAAAACTCGGATCGAAACGCTCGACGTTCCTTAAGTTACCACCTCCTTAGGTTGGCTAGCCACCCCTTAAGGTCGACCTAAACCTGGACGAACGCACCCGAGAACTCGGACGAACATGCCCAACGTTCCTTAAATTGCCGCCTCTTAAGGCCGGAGAAGACACTCTCGACGACTGGCATGAATTCAAATGGAGGCATCCACACCCCGTTAGAATGCCGTCTCTGGAGAATGGCAGAACCAGGGCTCTTATGCCCCATGTTCCAGCAATCACGATGCCAGACCCTCGGGCCAGTAAGGACTCGGGCCCACATGTCTTGACGTTCCACACATCGCCCACTGGCAAAGTTTTGGCCACCCCACCCCTAGAGGCATTCACCCACAAGAGAGAATGATGGGAGTTCGAGTTGCATTGCCCAACGACCACCATATCGGCTATAGAGGTCGAGAAGAATTGGGACTCTAGCACCCCGTATCTCAAGCGACGCAACATCGCATGATGCCAATAACATGATCTTGGGCCCCTACGTCCCAAGCACCACTCGGTGTGCCTTTGGACTTCTGACAAAAAGAGTTCGAGCACCAGCTCTTTCGAAGGAGGTCAGCCACCACTTTCCAAGGTCAACCCCCTTTCGGGTTGCTTCGAATGCCACCTTCCTAGGTCGGCCCCACTTCATGGCTACCCTCTATGGAAGGCTCTAGAGGTCGACGATCCTCCTACACTTGCCTCGCTCGAGGGCATAGTCAAGTAGGAAAGAAAAAACACAGTGGTATTACACCCCACAACCATAATAACAAAGTCGCCCCTCATCCACATGCGACGAGAGCAGGCCTAGCAGCAGAGCGACCGCGTCTAAGAAATGACTGAGCCACTAATCCCCATGGTAAACATAGTCATCCAGTGGCCAACTCCTAAACCTTGCCTCTGTAGAGAGGCCGATGTATTGGACCGCAATCCAATTCCTGGGTCCGAACCAACCCTCACAAGAATTCGGTCAGGCTCTTCAACCTTGGTCACTCGGCCGTACCCTAACAACGCCGCCTAGCTTATCTAGGAAAATAATCTCCAAAGGGAAATGGTGATCCCAAATAGGATACACACACAAGCTCCACTAGCAAAGCTTGCCCAAGTCTCCCTCGCCAAGGATAGGTAATCAGGGTGCTCCTGCATTAGGCACTCCTACATCGGGTGCTTCTGCCCAACCCTCGTGCAAGACATGTCCCAATAAGAGAAGCCCCAAGTCCCCCCCCCCCTCCCCCCCCCCCCCATCCTCAACAAAAGAACATGGGAACAATATCGCCAAGGCAACCTAAGCCCCCTCACTCGCGAGATCCAGGAAGAAGGGCCCTAGCGACACAGACAGAAATCGAGTACCCACCTGACTTTTCCTTAGCTAATCTCGTAAGCAGTCGACTCTGGAGGAGCGCATGACGAACTCGAGGCGTCCTGTTTGAGAGCCAGCGAGCCAAGCTGGGACTCCCCGCCCCCTCCTATTGCCACCTCTTAAGGAAAGTCGCTCAAAGCCAAGACGTACACAAGAAACGCCCCAAGCCCAACCATTCTGCGGCGATTAACGATACATACCTAGCACCTTGACACAACCTTTCGCCTATAGAGAGCATGCTGCTCCTGCCTACTACGGGAATACATATGCTTGCCCCATTAGGCACAGAGGGCGCATTCAAGGCACTGATTCCACCTAAGGCCGATAGGGGTGAGTGGACCAGGCATCGGGCAATTGATTGGCCTAAAGAGGCCTCAAGAAGACCCCCAAGGTTAACCCGCCTGAGCCTTCACGACGCAAGCCATCGGTGCTCGGTCACTACTACGGATGACCCTCTCCATGAGCATCCCAGTAGACCTCGCCAATAATTAGCCGAGAGGGATTAATAGGAGAAGCCTCCATGCCAAGTCGTTCGAGCAAGCGAAAGGGATCAAGCCAAGCCTCATAAAGCACGATTCACAAAACCCATGCGAGTAGAGGAATCCCAGGAAAAAAATATATTTTTTTTCACACTTGACATGCGAACAGTCCTTGCAAGGAACGAAAAAAATTTCTTTCTTTACAACAAACACCGACTGTTACATTCCCCAGATTATTGTCTTCGGCTAAATTACAGTTGGCAAAAGGCAAAGGAAAAGACAGCACCAGTCATCATGACTCAGCGACCTCGCCCCAAGTCTTCAACCCCACTCACCTTCAGTAAGACGAGTGACAATGCGGCATCAAGGCCAGCGGACCCTATAGCTTGAGATGGCCCATCGGCGAAAGTCCGTCTTTTCCCAACTAGCACTGCTCACCCAAGGCAAACCCCCCATCAGGCGGGGTGAACTCCCCCTCAGTCCCATCCACAGCAGAAGGAGGACTGACCAAGGAACTCCGCAGGTGGAACGGCAAGTCTTGGTGAGCCAGAGCGCTGACGTAGGGAAAGTGCAACGACTCAGCCATGTGAGCTACCCTCCTATATATCAGTGAGGCACCCCACGAAGTCGAAGCCGTAAGGTCTCCAGCAAGGCCATTCATGCAGGAATAGCCAGTTGGGCTCAATTGCCTAGGCAGACGTCGCACTTGTCCCTGCCAATGAGCCCTACCCTACTTTTGCCTAGGCAAATGCACTCCCACGAGAGGAGCTCCTGGCAGCTGCAGCCCCTGCTCTGCCATTGCAGAGTTGCAGAGGGAATAGAGCAGTACCAGAAAAGCACCAAGCCTCCTTAAAGGAGCATGCTTCCCCCAGGCTCTAGGCGGCAACTCCGCAACCCAGCATCCGTTGGGTTCTCCACACAAGACCGAAGGGGATGGTGCCCCTAGCGGAACATCCCCTATCTTACCCCCCCTGGGTCCACAGAGACGGACGCGGTTGTCTCCCCCTCAACAGACGCCCCGCTGGATTCGCCCCACGGCTGCCTTGAGAGAGCTTGCTCCACCCCTTCTCGGCTCCCCGCCTGCTTCCCATGGAGCTCCTCGCGAGCAAGAGGACCGCTTCTTTACGCCTCGTCAACCAAGCCTCCCCCACGCGGGATGGGCCCTTGGCCAGGAGATGCTGTCGCGACATCCGATATCTCCTGGCAAAGAAAGCCCCCCAGAAAATAAGGCAAAATAAGCACACAAAAGGGAGGATAAACCACAACAGGTGTATGGAAGACTCAGAGCCCTTACCTCAACTCATGCGTTGAGTGAGGGCATGAAGAGGGCTTCACCCCCATCCGAGAAGCCACACATAGCCGCCCTTCGGCTGCTCCGCCGAACATACAAGAGTTTAGCGACGAAGCCCTACCAAAGGAGCAAACGGAACAGATGTCTCCGCCCGGCGTGCTCGCGCGCGTGGGTGCTCGTGAGCTGCGGTCGCGCCGCGTGGCGAGATCCTGGCCGCCCGCTGCTAATCGGGCGGCCCAATTTCTCCGCCCCCTTCGCTCGCCTTCAAATTCCACCCCGCGCGGCTCGAACGCGCGTCGCGTAGATGCAGGCGTGCGTGCTAACCGTTGCGCCACGTCCGCGCTTTGTCACGGCGACCGCAGGCGGGCGCGCGGATCTCGGCCGTTCGATCGAAGATCGACGGCCGAGATTTGTCCTCTGTTGGCTGAAGGTGCGAGTGTGGTGGGGGCGGGGCTGACGTGGCACAATCTGGGCCGTTGATCTCCAGATCAACGGTCAGAACTTCTTGGGCCCATTGTAGGAGCTCCGGATGTCGGATTTGGTCGATCTTGAGTCCGTTGGACTCTGTTCGTCGTTTTGAATCCATCCGTGCGATCCGATTGCTCATCTGAGGCCTGCTTTGACAAATGCTTACACAAATGGCCATTAATACAGCTTATAAGCAGTCTTGGTACATGATGCATGCAATGCTCCTATTCTACTTATGTTGTGCCTTTTATTCTAAAGATGGGCCATATTCAACATAATTATTACCCCCTTGTGTAGTGTTATCATACCCCCATGCTTACTCCTTGCTAGTCCTTAGCAAGATTTATTCTAGCCTTTATTTCCTTGAAGAATTCAAGAAGTAATTGCTCAGGCACTTCGTTACTTGTCAATAAGAGGAAATATACGAAGATCTTAATCTACAAAGACTAAGCAGCGCCCGGGTGTCTGCCAAAATACGAATCGCCCGAATCCTTGCTTCAATGTATATATAACTATACATATGTATACGTATATATATATATATAGAATTTTTTCGGAATTCAGTGTGGGTTGGTAACTTTTTACGGCTATTCAACCCACCCAAAACTCGGTCAAAACCCTAAGTGCTAAGCATCTTGGTGTGAATGTTGTGATAGACTCACTTAACGGTAATTGAGACAGACTTCGAGTTCTACGCCTCTAGGTGACCGGAAAAGAAAATAAATTTTTGCCTGAAGGTGTATTTGTTCGATTGGTAGCTTTCTCCCTACGTTTGTTTTAATTGGGGTCAACACAAGGATTTTTTCAATGTATATCTCCCCGGCTTGTACTACTTCCCCGCTTCTTCCTTAGGTGTTTTGGTCTTTTTTTGTGCAATTATTGAGCTGGGCTCTGGACAACCGACCAATGGGCTGTTACCCACGATCACTTGCCAGCCATACTTGTGCGGTGAAGTGTGGTTTATTTTCTTTTCTCCCTTTTTTTTCGTAGGTGGCTTCCCTAATCTCAAATGTACCTAGAGGCAAGGAAAAGGAAATGGCTTGTGGCTGGGTTCTGGACAACCTGCCAATGGGCTGTTACCCACAACAACTTGCCAGCCATACCACCCTAGAGAGTTCATTAGCTACCCAATTTCCGTCAAAATCTCCGAGAAGTGAGTCTGTGCAAAAATGTGTGCAGATGCCTAGACTCAAAGTTTTCCTGAGTTAGAGGGTGAGTTGATAAGTCGTATACTTATTACCTTATTTAGTTGGTGGATTAGAATAGCTTAAGGTTGCAAGGATTCGCCGCTAAATCCATATTTTAACGGACACCAGGGCTGATTAAGCCTGAGGGCCTGAAAAGTCTAAGTGTTTAAGTTCCTTTTGTATTATTTCCCACTATTGACAAGTTTCCTAAGTTTTCTTCCTAAATTCAATTTTTTTTTTATTCATTCAGACTGATTAATTAAGCTCAGGATTATGCAATTTACCATCCCCCCATGCTTAAGTTGGACAATGTCCTCATTGGAAGATTCATGGATGCAAAAGGGTTCAAAAAGATAGTACCTGAGTGACGTAAACTACCAGATCAGTCTGAATCCTCTGGTTTGCCTCCCAAGAAGTGCTGAGTTTAACGTCTCTAGTTGGGCGGTGCACAAACAGGAATGGCTTGGGTCAAGTAGGTATGTACAAAATCAACCAGACCCAAAATCAGAAGTCCAAAGATGCGAACAAAGCTGTGGTGGAGTCCCGTTCCTAAGGGGCGGGAATTCTGTATCATGCATGCCCGTGTCAGATCCTCTCTTAGTCTGCGGGCATGCAAACAAGTTGATGTGGACGAACGCTCCCCAAATACGACATGCCAGACACTAAAGATGTAGGTTTTATACTTAGCCTGTTTCCCCATAAGATTGTAATCTATCAAAAGTGTATCAATTCCAGTGCATTCGGGTTGTGGGATTTTTATTCTGGTAGGGCAGGTAACAAAGTTAAGAGTTTCATAATGAGCCCTACAATCAAGTATGAAGCCTCTCTCCAAAGACGAATCTATCTCTTCCGCAACTATGGTTTCATTACTCATTCCCTCCAAGCCCTTGATCTCAAGAATATTTTCTACAACCTCCTTTGTACCAGATTCACTGTTTGGGGTTGCATTAGAGGTAGGGTCAATTTCATCCTTTAGATCATATTCTTTCTCTCGGCCCTCCTCCAAATTTGTGATGGGGGTTCCAACCGATTCATAATCTATTTCTTTGAAATTGTAACTCCATTCCCCATTTCCGATGTTGGTTGCTGTTCCCACCGGATTGCTTCTCTTGGGCCGATTAGATTCGGATTCCAAGGCATCTCCCCTCACATTCTCAATTTCCTCCTGATGTTTGTCCTCAATGCTCCCCAAATTGTGTTCTGAGGAATCCTTACTGTCCTTATCCACTGAGCTGTCCAACTCCTGAGGGGTATCAATGGTGGACTGAACCAAATCAGGGTGACTGGGTGTAGTCCAATTGATCATGGTAGGTCCTTGCTTTATGAATTCCATGAATGGCGTTGTGTGCAACAGCTTTTTCTGGCCTTCTTCCCCCAATTGCTGGAACAAATCCATCATGGCCTGTTGCCCTTTAACCAATTCTTGATTTTGTCTATGTAGTTCTAACTGGAGGTTATCAAGAATTGACATGGTGTCATTTGGTGTCCTTTGGATTTCCTCCTTGAAATCCAGGTTAAGAGAGTATGGTTGAGTTTGTGGATCAGAACCCACACTGGTGTTTAGGTTCTTGGGTGGGTCCTCTATTCTATCATGTTCAGGGTCCAGTTCTTCAAGAGGAACCATTCTCTGTTTGGTACTACTCCAGAATAGTTGAGGTTCTAAGTTCTCCTCCCAGTTAGATTCTTCATCAGGGAACCAAATCAAAGGTTGATGATCTTGGGCTTGCCTAGATTTCTGATCATTTTCTGATTTCCATTTGTCTAGAATTCCTTCTAATCCAAAGGTCAAGTAGGAAAGGTTGTTGAATTCAGATGACCTTTCTTGGTTATTATCCTGGGAAGGGTAGGGTTCTTGGTGTTCTCCTAAAGTGTATGTCCTATCAAAGTAGAGCGGGTCGGACCTAAATGAGGAGGCATCGTGAGGAGAATCGAGATATGGAGCCCCACGATTTGAATCGTACCCTTGGGTGGCTATGTTGGGTGTATTCCAATAAGAGGTTGGTGCGGTTTGGTCATAGTTGGGCCAAGAGGGATATTCAAGGTTGTATCCCCAACTTGGTGGTTGGTTAGCCTAAGTAGGCTGTGGGTATGGTCCACTTGGGTTAGCATACAAATCCTGTTGGGGGTAGTTTGGGTAAGATGGATAGGCATTGAAATCCATGATTTGGAAGAAATGGAGGGATGCGGGAAGAACAGATGAGAGAGAGTTGTGTACTCAACCAAGTAAACAAGCCTAGTCATTATGGTGTATTCCTTAGGAGACCTAGAAATCTCACAAAGGGTGATTAAGTCTGTAAGCATTGGACTCTCCTTCTCAAGGCTAATCTGGCCAGGTTGATTACGAGGGGATTGCAGGGAAGGTTCTTCCTTTGGCTTGCGCCTTCGGTTCCATAGACCCCACAACCGCGGTAGTTTGACACTACCCCGTAGCCTAGTCACCAGATTCTACCAAGGGAATGAAAGCCAAGTGCCTAGCGAACAAAACCTTGCCTTTTGAGACTTAACTCTGTCCTGCCTAGGGCACGTCTACTCAGTTTTAAAGGGTTAGGATAGTTCTTGTGCTTAGGGTGATGTGATGAGGCGTTGATTGGGGTGGTGCCTCGTAATTTTCCACTTTCAAGGTGTGTGCTTCTAGCAAAACATGATTTTCAAGCAAGGATTTGTTAAGATGTAGTGTCTTTTAGTGTTTCATCCTTACTTTAGTACTTTTTAGGGTTGACGTGTCTTAATGTTTTCAAACAAGTTTCAGTGGGCACATCAAGTTTTGCACACAACTTGGTGAAAGTAGATTTCCTTTTTTTTTGTAGAGGCTCTAAAACCCTAGTGTACTCATCCTAATGATCATGCAGCTTCTATTAAATGAGTCAGTTTTAGGGTTGAGTGGTGTGGCCCAGGTCAACTCATGGTGGCTTCGCAAACACCACTCAAGAAAAAGAAAAGAACACTCCAAGAATTTATTCAGAATGTTAGAGTGTACATTTTTTTGTGAGGTGATGTGTTAAGGATGTGGGTCAAGCAATCATTCACCACGCTAATTTTTTTTCAGTTTTTACAATTTTTTTAGCTTTTTCACGCAAGCAAATACTGAGAGAGATGTTACTCACTATCGATCCTCGAGGCGCCTACTCCCTTGCTACCGTCGTGGGATGCGTCGCTTCGCCGTCCATGCACCGAATTCCTGCAGCCGTCAAGTAAAAAGGAAAATAGGGCATTAGACGATGTGAGAATGAATGTGGAATTGAGGTGATAAAACAAATCCGTTCCCTCCCCAACAACGGCACCAAAAACTGACGTGCTTTTGTGCATGTGTGTTAAGGAGTGTCGTTATAATCACACTTGCAACATCGATTTTAAAATAATTAAACGGAGGTGAGTCCGAGTGTCAGTCTAAGGGAGGCGTGAAAATCGAATTTTTACTTTACCACTTGTTGTCATGGAGAGTGCAGAGTTTTGCTTGCGAAAGGTGCGATTTTGAAAAGCAAGAGAGAGAGATAGAGAGAGAGAAGGTTTAGGGTTAGAAAGCTCTTTGTTTTGATCATGCAACTTAAATAAAAATTAAAATGGCAACTGAACGAGAAAATAACTTCATTAAACATGCACTTGTGTTCATGACTTACAACATTAAATACATGCTTCAACAAAAATAATAAAAAGCTTAAGAGAGAGAGAGAGAGAGAGAGAGAGAGAGAAAGAGAGTGTGTGTGGAGAGCGACGAGGCAGCCACGACGGTGGAGGAGGCTCCGTCGGCGTCTCGTCGTCTCCAGCAATTACAAGAGTGTCTAAGGCTAGCTAGGAGAGGGGTAGAGTAGTTGCAAGGGGGAGTGAATGCCTTGAATGGTGGTAGGAGGGGGTTTAAATAGAGTTAAGGGCTTCCTAAAAGAAGAAGGGGCTTTAGCGACGTCCAGAGCGTCGCTAAAACCGCTTCCAAAAACATCGGTGAAGCCCTCCAGCCGCCGATCAGTCGCCTGCCCCGCTCCTTCTCCTCGCACGATCCGTGGCCGCTGAACAAGAGCCGTCCGATCGAAGATCGGACTGCTGAGAGTCTTCCTCGCCTGCGCTGAGATCACGCCTCGGGTGCGCGTGTGCGTGGGTGCTCGTGAGCTGCGGTCGCGCCACGTGGCGAGATCCTGGGCGCCCGCTACTGATCGGGCGGCCCAATTTCTCCGCGCCCTTCGCTCGCCTTCAAATTCCACCCCGTGCGGCTCGAACGCGTGTTGCGTGGATGCGAGCGTGCGCGCTAACCGTTGCACCACGTTCGTGCTTTGTCGCGGCGACCGCGGGTGGGCGTGCAGATCTCGGTCGTTCGATCGAAGATCGACGGCCGAGATTTGTCCTCGGCTGGCTGAAGGCGCACGTGCGGTGGGGGCGGGGCTGACGTGGCACAATCTGGGCCGTTGATCTCCAGATCAACGGTCAGAACTTCTTGGGCCCTTTGTAGGAGCTCCGGATGTCGGATTTGACCGATCTTGAGTGCGTTGGACTCCGTTTGTCGTTCTGAATCCATTCGTGTGGTCTGATTGCTCATCTGAGGTCTGCTTTGACAAATACTTACACAAATGGCCATTAATACAGTTTATAAGCAATCTTGGTACATGATGTATGCAATGCTCCTATTCTACTTATGTTGTGCCTTTTATTCTAAAGATGGGCCATATTCAACATAATTATTACCCCCTTGTGTGGTGTTATCATCGGGCTCTTATGCCCCATGCCTAAGTAAGGCTGCCCCTTAAGGTTGGCACAGGCTTGGTCTCATGCGCCCTACGCTTAAGTAACGTAGCCTCTCAAGGTCGGCACTAACTCGGGCTCCTACGCCCCACGCCAAAGTCGTTGTCGCCTCTTAAGGCTGGCACCGGCTTTGGCTTCTACACACCTTGCCAAAGTGATGTTACCTCCGAAGGCCAGCACCGGCTTGGGGTCTTACGCCCCACGCCCAAGTAATGCTGCCTCACAAGGCCGGCACCAGCTCGGGCTCGTAGGCCCCACGTCGAAGTCTATGCCGCCTCTTAAAGCCGGCACCGGCTCAGGCTTGTATGTTCATGCCAAATTTGATGCCGCCTCCTAAGGTTGGCACCTACTTGAGCTTGTACTCCCTATGTCGAAGTTGATGTCGCCTCTTAAGGCCGGCACCAGCTTGGGCTCGTATGCCCCACACCAAAGTTGATGTCGCCTCCTAAGGCTGGCACCTACTTAGGCTCATACACACCACGCCCAAGTAAGGCCAGTATAAGCTCAGGCTCTTACGTCCCACGCCTATGTAAGGCCACCCTTTAAGGTTGGCACAAGCAATGTCGCCTCTCAAGGTCGGCACCGACTCGAGCTCGTATGCCTCACACTAAAGTCGTTACCGCCTCTTGAGGCTGGCACTGGCTCGAGCTCGTACGCCCCTAGTCGAAGTTGATGCCGCATCCTAAGGCCGGCACCAACTTGGGCTCGTACGCTCCACGTTGAAGTTGATGCCGCCTCTTAAGGATGGCATCTACTCGAGCTTGTATGTCCCTTGCTAAAGTTATGCCGCCTCTTAAGGTCGGCATCGGCTCGGGCTCGTACGCCTCACACCGAAGTCTATGCCACCTCCTAAGGCCGACATAGGCTTGAGCTCATGAACCCCACGACCAACTTATGTTGCCTCCTAAGGTAAGCGTAAGTCACGACTTATTAATCCCAACATCAACAATCACTGCCTCATAAGACTAGCTCGAACTCGAGCTTACACGCCCCACGTTCAACCTTAAGGTCGACATAATATTTAGTTGTTTGATTCGAGTCGTATTTGATTTGGACTTAGCAAAATAGATGACCTAATTAAATTAGATTGAATTTGGATCAACTTAGATTAGGCCAAGTCAAGTAAAATTTAAATTTTATATATATTTGTTAATAGAGAAGGATTTTTTATTTGAAAATACTTTTCACTCCATTTATATTATAAAATATTAAATGTCATTTATAATTTTGAAAGAAAAGTTTAAAATATATATTAAAATTATTTACAAATTAATTCACTTGTACATTTGAATTCGAATGGGACAGGAGAGTATAACCCGCTGATCACTTCATTTACATTTTAACTTGACTTATATTTTAAATAATTCAAATCAAATGATCCATTTTCTTTGAATTAATTCGAGTAACACCCACCCTGCCTATAGAGGTGGACAACATTTACTAAGGGAGGGGAATGTGCTACCAACTTATGCCTTGTCATCCCCTCAATCTCCTTAGAATTAGGGATGTTAGTCTTGGTAAACCCTACTCGAAAAGAATGTATAGAACCTGATATGAACCTGATTTTATTTGGGCATAGATTTTATGCAAAAAGTCTGACTAGATTTGGATATAGGTATGGATATAGATATAAATCTTTATCTAATTATCCAACTCGAATACCTAAATAAAATCTCTACTTTCGAAGATATATAAATCACAACCTAAACATCTTATTTCCTCAAACTTAATCATCTCGTGATTCTCTTAGTAATTTTCAAGATTAATTTTTTTTTTAAAATTTACATTGAATATTTATTGCATAGATGATGATATTTAAAATTTAAGTAACCTAAGTTCCTATATTTTGATTAATAAATTAATAAATTATGTTATCGCTTTTACATCTTCTTTTAACTTTAATTTGGATATAATTTGTGAACACTCGATAGATAAATAAGTATAAATATAAATTTAAATCTTTATATACAACGAGTAAATCCGTAAGATATAAATATAAATTTTATAGATAAATATAAATATAAATTTAACCCAATCCAACCCATGTTTATGGGAAGACCTTTCAACCCAAGGTAAACAGCCTGATATATTCTGAACAAGATGTCCATAGATTCCTGTGAAAAATTAATTGCTTGGCCAGTTGTCATCCATCCATGTGAATCATGGGTGGGTATGTGCATCGGCTAGATGATACGTGTATAGGCCACGTGAGTTGTGATAGCGGTCATTTATGTCTCTCCCTCATCGTGAGACCGGGGTGGCACTAAGAAAAGTCCAGACAATGGCAGTGGAGGGTAGGTGTGTCCAAAACCCCCCCTTTTTTTTTCTCCCGCTCCTCTTCTTCTCCGTGAGCAAAGGATAATTGCTATAGCAGAACTCCGATCGATTGTTTTGGGGCTCATTGGGCCCCCCTTTTCTGCTGCCTTTTCTCCTTCAACCTTCACGTCTCTTTATCTTTGACGTCGACGACATGCATGGCCCCTAGTGGCAGGTAGTGGCCGGTTCGGGGGTGGCGGCATCGAGTAGTTGCTGTCGGCGGTGCTGCGAAGGCGTGAGCTTCTTGCTCGAGGTGCAGTCGGTGTGCTTCTTCAATCATCGATTGGACGGCGTTGGGGTGCTTCGGCGAGGATCTTCTCGACTGCGGGGCTTCGTCGGCGTGCGGAGCAGTGTGTGTTGGCGTTCGACGCAGTGCTCGACTGGCATGCGTGCGGTCGATGTCCGGTCGGCATGTGTCCGACAGACGTGTACCTCGCACTGTGATTGTGGCTGGTTGTTTCGTTGATTTTTTTTTTTTTTTTTTTTGTTAAATTTAGGTGAATTTTTTTATTGGAGATCACGCGTGACTTTCAATATTTTCGATTGAATTTTCTGACATCTGTCAGAACATATTTGTTGTACGATCTTTGAGATCTTTCTTGTTATATTGTCATAACTACGAATATGGATTACCTTCCTTTAAAAAATCCATGTTAGGATGTATTTTCTTTTTATTTTTATTTTTATTTTTTATCTTATTATTTTATTCTTATATCTCCATTCCTACGGGACGTATCTTTTCTTTCATGGATAAGATTTCTTTTGTGGATAAGATTTGATTTCGCAGAAAAAAAAAAAGAAAAGGAAAAGCAAGACAATGGTGTGTGATAGGTGGGGCCACATAGTGCGTACCTCAGGCATTGATGCTATCTCCCAGACATGGTCCCGGATAACATTTAAGAAAGAAAAAGTGGAAGCATACGCAGACCTTGTAGACGGAGTGGACGCGGATGCTTCCGGAGGCAGCTGCTCAGTCTGAAGGATAGTACTGGCAGTCCTCACGGGATTGATCAATATATGTCTTTCCATCGTTTTATCGCATGATTTGATGGTGGAAATGTTATAAGCGGGAAGTTTATTTCTTTTGGGCGGGAACCGTCCGGAGGTCGTAACATGACGCGATCGCACTTTATGTTTGCATCTTTTTGTCGGTGGTTCGTTGCTCCAACTACCTTGGAGAGACATCGTTCGTGCGAAGATGAAAAGATGTATATGCATATGGGGTGGGATTGGAGAACCATAGCGGGGTAAGTTCACTGTAGTTGGTGGGATTTCGTTGGATACACGGTGTGTATGCGGTCTTAGAAACGGCTCCCACCCATCTTCATACGCGCTGGCTGCAACAAACAAAGGTGTTCTTCTCTCGGCAAAAAGCTGATGTGGTTGGGAGTTGTCCAATCAAAATCAAAGAAACTTCCGGGGGTGAGATGGTAGCCCTTGTCAATCTCCTCTCCTGAGTTCCTCTCCCTTGTCATCTCCTTGTGCTCCTCCATCCCGACTCTGCCCAAGAAACCATCTTCTTCTCCATCGGTGCAAGTGTTTTGCTAGGTTTAGTGTGGGGAGGTTCTCATTGTCAAGCGAAGCCACAGTGTGGAGGTGCTATACCCTTTTGTCGGTATCGAGCGGTGGTGCTAACATCTCTCGAGTCATGAGAGTCTCGTGCACCTTTATTTCTCATTGATCAGTAAGAACTGTTGGTAGCATGACGCCTCCTTGTATTGACCATTGGTACGATGGAGGACTTCCCTCCGATCTCGACTCCAACCCCCTCTATTTATTTTCGTTAGATGCCTCCCATAGAGTTTTCACGGACCGATGCAAATCCTTTTGATTGCGAGAGAGTTAGACCTCTGATTTGCTCCCATCGCAGTTGTCGTGGTCGGAAGCATTACCATGATAATGAGAAAGACCTCCTCACTGTCGCTCGTCGATTCTACGTTGTTGCTGTTGCGACTGTTCTTGCACGTCGGCGGTTGTTCCTTCGAAAACCTAGGTATGAATCTCACAGGCATACCTATTTTGTGTCGACATCGTAGAGCGTCTGCCATAATATGGCGATCAACTGGAAGGTTGACTCCCCACCCACTGTCTAGGATAGGTTATCCAGAGGAAGATGATGGTATTGCTTTCCCCCTCAACACATCATGTAAATCGCCTATTCCATCAGTACATGTACCATACAATCTCCAATCCTGTAGAACCATCAGAGTGGATCCATCTCCCAATGAGCAGGGAGAGGGGACCATGTTGGTTGATGACTCCAACGCCGTCGTTGGCTGAGAAGTGGCTGGCAGAGCTGTCAACCCAACCACCCCCAACCTGTGCACGAGCCATTCATTCTGAAAGTTGAACAGCCTGGTGATAAACCTCATTTTGGTGGATGAACATGCACATTAGCAAAGTAGAAAATATTTCCTTATGATCTTTATGGATGGAATGACTTTGTGTTTGCTTATAATCGATTTTTCTGATTATAGTTTTAATTCCTCTGCAGTATTATGTTGTTTCTTTATATATTTAGCTTATAACATTCTTATGTATGCTTTTAATTTGTGGTTGGACAATATATATGTTTGTGGTTGTAGAAAGTGAATATGTTGAATGTTGTTTTATGTTTTGTAATGTGCACATTTTTGTATAGTCAATTGATAGTAATTTGTATTAGTCATCTTAAAATATATTTGGATAGTAGTGTGATGTTATTCTAGTGAATTCATATAGTCTACTCGTAGGTTTTCTCATTTATAAGTCTTGAATAACTATTGTCATATATTAAGGGAGAGGAGTTATAAAATCACATTTAATATTTTCAATATTTGTCATAATACATTTTATAGAAGAAATAAATAAGAGGTAAATTAACCTACATTTTAATTTTTCCAATAGAAAATGACCTCTTCATATTTATTAAAATAAAAAATCATCATATTGATTTTTTCTTTAAATAGTATAATGTAATTTAATAGACAAAATCAACTAAAGAATCACTTGATACCTATAATGGTATCAAGTATCAAAGAAAATAACTTCCTTGTAGAAATAAGCAATGAAACCATTGCTTTTATTACTTATAAATTAAAAAAAGTTAATTAGATTGTATATGTTATTTTCTGAATAAGATAATATTTTAGAACTAAAAATCCAATTTTGAAAACCATGAAACCTTTCATGATCAACTTAACATTTATAAAGTTAATATAGTAATAGTAGAAAAATTATAAAAGAACGTACTAGCGTTATTTAAGATATGTAATTAATTTATTCTCTTATTTAAAGGAAGAAGTCAGGTATATTTCATGCATATGTATTTATTAAGAAGAAGACATTAAAGATAGCTAAATGTGACATGTATATATCAAAATAAAAAAATTGTCACAAAATCTACCTTCCTCATATTTCTCACAAGATAAAGGTTCACAACTTAGGTATACTTAACAAAATTAAGTAATTCAATTCTTTTTCTAAAGACAAAAATAAAAAGGAGTGCCAATACGTTAAATACTAATATAGTAAAAACAACATACAAGAGTTAAGGAGAGGTGATGACTCTCCTATGTGAAGACTTCCGCTAGCCCGTGTTTTATATGTTTTATTAGTAATGGGAATTTGAGTAAGATATTGTTAACAAAATCATGGAAAATGTAATTAAGTAAAATTTTAAGTCATTTATTTTTTGTGGAAAATTTAATTATAATTTATTATAAAATTAGAAAATGAGGTACCCTTTCTTCACAATTGGATTTATATATAGACCTTTAATGTAGTTGATTGACATAGGTTACAATGTGACATGTGATGTGAATGTCTTTCTTGTGTATTTCAGACCAATGTCATATGTCTTGGTTGAGTAAATTTTTGGAATAACTTTTTCATGTAATTTGGGCATGTGAAAAATTTGTTATGATGGTTAATAAGAAGCATATGATCCTGTCGGAAGAAATTTCTTAGGGGATTATAATATGAACTTCACGTAATAATGATTATTAGATAACTTCATCTATTAACCCTATTGAATTGAAGATGTGTTTTTAGAGTACGGGTTCAGTGTATGATACGAAGTAAATTTATTTTGTTCAAACATTAGAAAGGGAGATAACGACCTTTGTCGAGAAAAAAATGTTGTAAAATTTGTGCGAGACACCTATACCGACGATGGTGGTGGGAAATTTGTATCTCTAAATAATATTGATAGAGTTTCAGTTGTGTAAGTTTGTGAGGATGAAGCTTGCATATGCCTTAGTAGAGGTATGCATCGGACAAATGGTTTCATTTTGGAGATTCGTGTGGAGGAAGTTACATATGGTGTTGATATTCTTAAAGCGATTTGGCAACGTACTCGTGAAGCATGAGCTAGTTCCGATCCTCATGAAAGTTGAACAACCATCAACTTGGATGATATATTTGATGGTAGAAACATGCGAGGATCTCGTGATGAGGGACAAAGACGCATCATGTGGATAGTGGAGAACACTAGGGGGCTACTTGGCATTATGAAAAATACTAAGGAGAAGAAGAAGCAATACATAGGCTGTACGTTCAACACTCCCGGTTGGGATCGAATCACACACCGATTTAATGCATTGTTTGACATGGCTCTCAGTAAGGACCAAATTCAGAATAAGTGGAAGACCTTAAAGATATAGTATAGTACATTCAGACGTTTGATGTGCAAGAGTGAATGGGGTTGAGACAATGAGACTCAATAATCAATTCCCCCTTATCCAGAAGCATGAAATGAGGTTAGTTGATAGATGACAAATTTCTATTTGGCAATCGATTGCCTACTTTAACCAATTTTACTAACGTCTTGAGAATATCTTATTTCAGTTGGACAACAAATTTAGGAAGTTTTGCAACAATCCATTTCTTTTCTACAAAGAGATGCATTCCATCCGTGGTGATGACCACTATTGGTGATTGTGCAGTTGCTAGTACCCAAGTAGGTGATGGTGGCACTCGAATGGTACACAGTCCAACTTATCCATGTAGGAATCGTGCTGGGAACAGACAGTTCAATGTATCTTGCCATATGAAGAGGAAAGAAGTTGTAGAGATGGTAGATGATGACATCAATGATGACATTCTGCGTCCTACATACTCTCGACAAGTTCGGAGGAACTATCGAACTTCATCAAGTTCAAAGAAATGCAAGAGTTCCGATACACCTAGTGATAATGCTTCACTGGGTTGGCTAGTGGTGGAGACAAATGAGTTGGTCAAGCAAAACCTTGAGCCTCGCCCTGTCGATCCTTTAGGCCATATTGGTGATGCCATAGGGGCTTTGTACTAAGCAAGGCCTAATATGGATCCTGTGAAGTTTGCCAGGTTGGTCATAGTATTCGAAGATCCTTCTAAGAGATATGCATTCTTGGAGATGTTAACGATGCCTCCGTACATATTAGATTCATGGCTGGAGGAGCAACTTGCAGCAAGGAAATAGTACGACACTTATCTTTATGCCGCCCCCCTCTCATGGTACCCTTCTCGTATTTGTTATTCTATGTTTCGACTACTCATCGTGTTTCACCGTTCTACTGATGTGTTGTTCAGTACTACCCATGTATTGTGTGAAACAGCTTCATGTTGTTTAATGATGTAACTGGCATTGTAGCACCTTTATCTTATGCCATGTAGTAAATGAAATGTTTGATTATCGTTTATACACACTTTCCCGATCAATGTCATCTACAGAATGGATCCGCATCGTCATTATAGGCAATATTGTGCACGATTGTCTATTGCTGTGTTGAACTTGAACTTTACGGCGGGTCTATTGGACGACGATGAAGATGATGGGACTCTTCCTCGTCGTCCTCCAAGAGCAATGCATACGACGCTGATGGGAGGTCACTTATGGATTTCCGAAATGATGCAGGGTCATGAGGAATGATCATATCAGTCCTTCCATATGCATCTTGATGCAATGAAGTCATTTGTCGGGTTGTTAGAGTCCAATGGGGGCTTGCAAGATTCAACTCACATGACCACAATTGAGCAAGTTTGCATCTTCCTCTATGCAATTAGTCATGCATCCTCCAATCGTGATCTACAAGAGTGGTTCCAACATTCTGGTGAAACAATAAGTCGTAACTTCAGGTCCATTTTGGACGCTACTTTAAGCTTGGAGCCGATGTTAATTCGACCACCAGTTCCGATCACCCCAACGGAAATTACATCGAACGAAAAATACTACCCTTACTTTGAAGTAATTGGTTAAAGTTTTTATTTGTTAACAGTGGCCCTTAAATCATTTTCTTCTCTTACGATGACAACTCTTGCAATTGTAGGGAGTAATAGGTGCTATTGACGGTTGCCACGTCCGGGCTTGTGTGCTGAGGCGTGAGGAGTCAAGATATCGCAATAGGCACATGGAATTGTCACAGAACGTCATGGCTGTTGTCAACTTCGACATGTTATTCACATTTGTCGTTGCCGGATACGAGGGTTCCAGAAGCGATATGGTAGTTCTTCGCTGGGCTTTAGATAGATGCATTTTTCATGTGCCAGAAGGTTGTAGAGTTCTTGTTGATTGTGAATATGCTAATACCGATCAGTACTTAGTCCCCTACTGATGAATCACATACCATATTCTAGAGTGGCAAGAGAGAGGTGGCCTGGTTGAGAGCTACAAGGAGTTATTCAATCACAGACACGCTCAGCTTTAAGGAGTAGTTGAGAGGACCTTTGGTGTGTGGAAGAAGAGGTTTGAGTGTCTTAAAAGAATGCGAGAATATCCAATCAGTGTCCAACGAGGTGTTGTTCGTGCGACTTGTATAATTCATAACTTCATTCGCCTCTACGATATTGACCAGTTGTTCCCCCATGCTGAAGTAGTTGCAGATGAGATGAATGAAGCTAATATGGGAGACCAATACCCTAGAGCATCATTCAATCGAGAGGATGTAAACCAAGGGGAATGCTTAAGGGATTCAATAGCCATGCAAATGTGGAACAATTATTGTGAACGTAGATTGAGTAGGTGGTAGTTAAGTTTCTTGCATTCGAGTGACGTGGGCGTGACGTGTGTGTTTAGAAGAGTCATTATAGCTTACGTTCGCAACGTCGATTTTAAATGATAAAATGGACGTGAGTCCGAGTGTCGATCTCAGGGAGGTGTGAAAATCGGATTTTTCTTGTCACTTAATGTCACGGAAATAACGGATTTTTGCTTGCAAAAAGCCGTGGGTTAAAAGTGAGTGGGTGAAAAGCGAGTGAGAGAGAGAGAGAATATGGTTAGAATTTCTTCATTCACACATGCAACTTTAAACATAAAAGAGGGCAAGTAGCTAGATAGGAAACAACTTCATTAAACATGCAACTTTGGTTTTACACAACACTAAATAAATGCTTAAACACGAGTAAAGTAAAGCTTAAGATAAAGAGGGAAAGAGAGAGAGAGAAGACGGCGAGGCAGCCGCGGCGGTGGAGGGAGGCTCCGTCGGCAGCTCGTTGTCTCTGGCGACTACGAGGAGGGCTAATGGTGGCTAGGAGTGGGGTAGAACACTTGCAAGTGAAATTGAATGCCTCCCATGGGTGGTTGGAAGGGGTTTAAATAGGAAGAAGGGCTTTCCAAATGAAGAAAGGGTTTTAGCGACGTCTGAGAGGTCGCTAAAATCCTTCCCAAAATGTCAATGAAGGCCCCTACCTGATGAGTCCATTTTAATGGACTATTGTTGTGCCTAAGTAATTCTATTTTAACATTGTATGTTTGTTAATAACTACATTAAGTTATAGAATGATTGCATACATCATTATTTAAGTTTACATCTATTTTATCGCATTCTATAACATAGTATGTAATTATTTTATGTTTCATGCAGGTCCCGCAACAGCGCACTCGTTACATCTTCTCCACTTAATCTATCCATCAGGAATAATCGAGAAGAAGAGGAAGGAGAATCAATGGTGGAAAAGAATAGGGGGTGAAAAGATATTTTCCCCCACAAATTTCTCAACCTACGGCCGACCTCAACAACCTCACCAACAGCGCCGACCATGTTTAGTAAAGGATTTGGAAAACCCCTTGACTTGTGCCAGGGGAGGAGATAAAAAGAGAGGATCGTCGGTTCTTCTGGGGAGGCCTCCCCCCTGGCGGGGAACCATCATCCAGGAACCATGCAACCACCGTGTGCACTGTGCACCAAGTCTTCCACCGCTCCCTCCACCCGCTCCAGCACCACCAGGCGCCCGCAGGTACCGCACCTTCTTCACCGCAGGAGCCATGCCATCGCAGGCCACTCCAGTCGTGCCCTGCACCACACGCCGCAGGCGCACCCCCACAGGTGCGCCCCCTCCAGCGTTCTACCGAGCCCAGCAATCGCGCGCAACCACCACCGTCGATCCCTCTCTGTGCAGCATTGCCACACCTCCACGCAGTAGCAGCGCTTCATCTACTCCTCAACACAGCCATCATCACAGATCGCGATTCTCCGTCGGCCGGCCACCTCCGACCATCTCCGTCGATGCCGCGGCCTCCATCGAATCGGCCTCGTCTTCGCCAACCTCCCTCGCGTGGTAACAGCCTCGCCGATGTTCCTTCCCGTATGCAAGCAAGAGAGAGAGCAAATGCTCTGTTTTGAGTGGTATTAAAAATTACAACATATGCTATTGTGGGTGTCCTATTCATTTATTTACCAGATTAATATATTATGGTGAATTTGCATGCATATCTGTAACGACCCGATTCCCGAGTCCCTACGAGATACGAGAACCGGACCGACTCAACTAATCCCAAGACCTAGTTGTCCAACGAGGAAGTAACCAAAAGAGCAGTAAAATAAACCACAATCAGCATGAATATAACTAACAGTAAGAAAATACAGCAGTAAGGAAAGAAACCACTACAGTATATACCACCACAACAGTAGACCAACATTCATAACATAATATGGAACTGCAGGTAAAGAAAAGTACAGCGGTAACAAGAACTACTCACTACAGTGGAACCAAAAAGAGGTACAAGAGAACAGTGGTAAATCTACTGGACCCTACTCGGCCCAGCGTCCTCTGCAGCCGCTGACCCTGGCTGCTCAACACCTGGTCCTGAAAGGTAACGAGTTTAACACGTCAGCAAAACGCTGAGTAGAGTGGCAACTAAAACAAAAGAAACAGTAGAGTGTACAGTAGCTGTTATGTTCTGTTACTTTCTTTAATTACGTCTTTCTATTTTCCCATAATTTATCTATTTCTCAGATCCTTCACTTGATCTCGAATGTTCCTCGTGGGAACGATCTTGATTGCAGTCTTTTCCGAACAGTAGAAGTAGCACGTGGTGCTCTCCTGGCCGGGAGAGTCCCCCGTGGTGATCCTACTCTCAGTCAACCACCCCAAGGTCACGGACAGGCGTAACGGTGACTACGGTACGCGCGATAAATGCACAGGTAGCTAACCCGCATTAGCATGCGGTCAGTCGTTTCTGTTAACGGGTGCGCCCAAAGCACAGCACGGAACCAGTACAGGGCAGAGCCCTCTCAGTAAGAGGGGTCCAACCCCTCCACAGTAACCAAACAGGGGCCTTGCCCCTCCACAGTCCGCGCACCCTCGCCTGGCTACCCTGGTTTGCCCAGTGGGCCTAACAAGTCGGTGTAGGAGGCTAGCAGAACCTCGGGGCCCGTGGGGTAGCTAGTACCTCTCTACACTAGTAGCTCTCCTCGGTACTACGTACACGAGGGCCAACAAGTCGGTACAAAGTGGCCAGTCCTAACCCCAGGTCCCTGGGGCGGCTAGCTCCGCTCTGCACTAAATAGGGGGACAGTCGCTCTCCTTGGTACTCTGTACTCAAGGTCCAGCTCACTTCCCCAATTCTATTCCATTCATCTTCCAGGAGTTCTACTCCTAATTCCCCGTAGGGTTCCAGCTCTTTTAACTCAACACAATCAGGTTTCACCTTTCTAGTTTCACGTTCATACAATCCATGTTCTCAATCACGTTTATTTATTCATAGCAGGTAGCTGTTAATTCAATTCACAGGAAGCTATTAATCCCTTTCCACATTTTCCAAGACAGCAGTATTCATACATTCCACTAGTTTTCCCATCCTAGGATTCATGCCATATCCTAGGATCTATCATACAATCTAGTTTTCCAGCCCTAGGATTCATGCAACACCCTAGGATCTACCATTCAATCTATTTCTCATTCCTAGGATTCACGCAATGTCCTAGGTTCTATTTATGGTTTCATAATTTAACAGATTATACTTAAAGCCACTCTACCGGTTAC
Source organism: Thalassia testudinum (assembly GCA_037157565.1). NCBI lineage: Eukaryota > Viridiplantae > Streptophyta > Magnoliopsida > Alismatales > Hydrocharitaceae > Thalassia > Thalassia testudinum. Next base: position 36,488,147 of record JAZHRO010000051.1, on the reverse strand, counting down.
AACAGGCGAACTGGGGGCGTGGTCGGGAATCCCGCGTGCCTCCGCAACCCCCGAGACTGCAACGGAACGGGGTCCTATCACAAGGATCAAACACAAGGAATTTCTCAAAATAGTATACAGCTACTGTAGACGGGTAGAGGATGTAATTCCGAAAAGCACGTAACTCGAAACGCGAAAAACGGACCCCAAACGGGCCCTAAACAGGTCGAAAACGACGAAACAGTGCAAAATTAGACGTCTGGAACTTATTCCAGACGTCTTAAAAAGTGGATCAGGGGTTACCTTGCTCTGCATGGTCTCTCAGACGTCCAGAAGCCTGCAGGGGAGTCTGGCCTAGTTCCTAGACGTCCGATGGTCACCCCGGACGTATGGATGTCGATACCGTCGTCTGGTGCTACAGCCAGACGTCTGATTCGCGTTGGATGGCGAATCACCGAACCTGCGCGTACCCATCTCTCTCTCTCAGTACGGTCAGTCGAAGAAAACGAAGAAGACGGAAATAACTCACCTTTCAGACGTCTGGACAGTCTTCCAGGCATCGTGCCCATCGTCTGGCTAGAAGCTCAGACGTCTGATTCTGGAAAAGTTTCTAGAACCATGGCGCGACTCGCCCTCCGCTCGCGACGCCCGGCCGCACCGCGTCTCGTCCGCCTGCTGCTCAAATTGCAGCAGTCCCCCCCCACGTCGCTCCGCGCCTGCTGCGCCCCCCGCCGGCCGGCCCTAGCAGCCCCGGCGAGCTTGCCCTCACGGCCGAGCGCCTCTTCCACATGCAGCACCTCCTCCCACGCTCACCGCGGCTGTCGCTGCCGCCGCTCACTCGCGCTCGCTCTCGCGCACTGCCTGGAAGGAGAATAGGAAGGGGGCGGAGGTGACGGGAGTGAGGGAGATGGCGTGGCCTTTTAAGGCCGTGCGAGGAGGAGAGAGAGAGCGGATAGGGTGGGTCTGCGGCCGCAGGAGAGAGGGAAAAAGAGAGGGAGAGAGAGCGTACGCAGGTCTGCGCGCTCAGGTGCGCAGACGAAACACGCGTGCCAAAAATAACTGATTCCCGGATGTCTGGAAGTGGTTCCAGACGTCTGGTCAGACGTCTGGGCCACCTCCCAGACGTCTTAAAAGACATCTGAAGCGCGCGTTCGTAACAATATAACAAACTCAAAGGAAGTTTCGTCCCTGAAACTTGCGCTAACTAGGGTGCGGAAAATACGTCAAAATAACCATAACAAACTCAAAGAGGATCGAAGCCGGTCTGAAAAGACGTACCCGCGAAAAGCTCCGGGTACCGCTCCCGCATTGCCGCCTCAGGCTCCCAGGTAGCCTCCTTGTACCGCTGGCTCCTCCACAAAACCTTTACCAGGGGTACTTGCTTTCGTCTCAAACTGCGGACGGCTCGGTCTAGAATCTGCATTGGCCGCTCGGGGTAGGTCAGGTCGTCGCCCACCTCGACGCTCTCGTGACTCAGTACGTGACTGGAATCGGCTACGTACTTCCTGAGGTTGGACACGTGGAACACGTCGTGCACACCAGAAAGCTGCGGGGGGAGGGCAAGTCTGTAAGCAACGGGTCCAACCCGCTCCAGGACTTCAAAGGGCCCCACGAACCTCGGCACGAGCTTCCCTCTCACCCCAAACCGCTGTAGGCCCTTCATGGGCGAAACACGAAGGAAGACGTGGTCCCCAACCTCAAACTGCACCTCTCTGCGTCTCCGATCCGCGTAGCTCTTCTATCTGCTCCTGATAGTGCGGAGTCGCCTGTGGATCTGCTCGACTACCTCCTGACTCTGCCGGATCAACCTAGGGCCAACCTCCCACTTGGTCCCCACCTCAACCCAACTCAAGCGGCAACAGAGCCTCGTAGGGAGCCATGCCGATGCTCGAGTGGTAACTGTTGTTGTATGCAAACTCCGCCAGGGGCAGGTGTTCCTCCCAAGAGCCCCTCCAGTCCAGCACACAGGCACGCAAAAGGTCCTCAAGTGTCTGTACCGTGCGCTCGGACTGTCCGTCCGTCTGGGGGTGGTAAGCCGTACTAAATCTCAACCGCGTCCCCAAGGCCTGCTGAAACTCAGCCCAAAAGTGGGACGTAAAGCGGGCATCCCGGTCGGATACGATCTCCCGTGGAACTCCGTGTAGTCGTACCACATCACGGATATACCTCTTTGCCAACTGTGCTGGTCCCAAAGTGATTCGGATCGACAAGAATCGCGCCGTCTTCGTCAGTCTATCCACTATTACCCAGACTGCGTCGTGTCCTCGCTGGGTAACAGGCAAGCCCACCATCAAGTCGATGGTGATGCTCTCCCACTTCCACTCTGGCACTGGAAGCGGCTGTAGCGGCCCTGCAGGCCTCTGATGCTCAACCTTCACCTGCTGACACACTAAGCACTGCTGCACGAACTCACCCACATCCCGCTTCATCCCCCTCCACCAAAACTCGCGTCTCAAGTCGTGGTACATCTTCGTGTTTCCGGGATGTATGGTGAATCTGGAACCGCGTGCCTCAGTCAGGAGCTCTCTCAACAGCTCCTCGTCTCTGGGAACGCACAACCGTCCCCTCAAGCGCAGCACCTGGTTTGTGAAAGAGAAGTCCCCCGGGTCTCCCGACAGTACTCTGTCGCGCAAGGACTGCAAGTACGGATCAACCATCTGTCCTGTGATGATGCAGTCTATTAGCTCTGGCCTAGTCTGCTGTGTCACAGTCACTGCCCCACAGTACCCCCGTAACTCTAGAGGTCTCCAACTGCCCACCTCCTCCAAAAGGCTCCAACTCTGTAACTGTAAACTGGCCAAGTGTGCGGGCTCCTTACGGCTCAAGGCGTCAGCCACCACAATGGCCTTTCCCGGGTGGTAGGAGATGCTACAGTCGTAGTCCTTCAGGAGCTCCAACCAACGTCTCTGTCTCATGTTGAGCTCCTTCTGATCAAAAAGGTATCTGAGGCTCTTGTGATCTGTGAAAATCTCGAAGGTCTCACCGTACAAGTAGTGCCTCCAAGTCTTCAGCGCGAAGACAACAGCTGCCAACTCTAGGTCGTGGGTAGGGTAGGTATGCTCATAGGGCTTCAGTTGCTGCGAAGCGTAAGCGACAACGTGACCCCTCTGCATGAGCACACCTCCTAACCCCTGCAAGGAGGCGTCCGTGTACACAACAAACCTGCCACTACTGTCAGGGATGGTGAGCACGGGAGCCGAGGTCAACCTCTCCTTCAGCTCCAGAAAACATGCCTCACAGGTGTCTGTCCAAGCGAAGGGCACGTCGTTCCGGGTCAACTGTGTCATAGGACGCGCAATCTGTGAAAAACCTCTGATGAATCATCTGTAGTAGCCTACCAGTCCCAGGAAACTGCGAATCTCAATGACTGAACGCGGTCTCTCCCATCTGAGCACTGCCTCGACCTTGGCTGGGTCCACCGCCAAGCCGTCTCCAGAGATCGCATGACCTAAGAAGGTCACCTCCCTCAACCAGAACTCGCACTTGCTGTATTTGGTGTACAGCCTACGTCGTCTCAGAGTGTCCAGAACCATCCGCAAGTGTTGTCCGTGCTGTGTCTGATCTCTAGAATAGATGAGTACATCATCTATGAAACCACCACGAACTGGTCCAAGTACGGTCTAAACACCCGGTTCATCAGGTCCATGAAAGCAGCGGGAGCATTAGTCAGCCCAAACGGCAAGACAAAAAACTCGTAGTGTCCGTACCAGGTGTGGAAAGCTGTCTTGGAGACGTCGGTCTCCCTGATCCTCAACTGGTGGTATCCAGACCTCAAGTCGATCTTGGAAAACACCGTGGCACCCCGCAACTGGTCAAATAAGTCGTCGATCCTCGGCAGCGGATATCTGTTCTTGATGGTGACCCTATTCAGCTGTCGGTAGTCCACATAAAGGCGTAAGGTCCCATCCTTCTTCTTCACAAACAGTACCGGGGCTCCCCAAGGAGACGCACTTGGCCTCACGAAACCTTTCTCCAAAAGGTCCTGCAACTGGGACTTGAGCTCTCGCAGCTCAAGCGGTGCCATCCTATATGGCGCGGTGGAGATGGGGCTGGTCCCTGGTACTAGTGAGATCTCAAACTCGATCTCACGCTCGGGCGGTAGTCCTGGTAACTCGTCTGGAAACACGTCAGGGTACTCTCTGACCACCGGGATGCTCTGGAAGTCTGCCACAGGGCTGGGCTCTACCACCACACAAGCTAGGAAGCCCTCACACCCCTGGCTCAAAAGTCTCGCCGCCCGAAGTGCCGAAATGCACCTGAAACCTCCGTCCACTGGCTGTCCGTGAAACTCGAAAGAAGGCAACTCCGGAATGGAGAAGACGATCTTCCTCTCAAAATAGTCCACCAAGGCGTGGTAAGCGGACAGCCAATCCATCCCCAGAATCACTCCAAAGTCCTCCATCTGTATCATAATCAGGTCAGCTGGCAGGCTATGTCCCCCGTCGTTGACCTCGCAATCCGTGTACACCTCCTCAGCTACAAACAGCTAACCACTCGGACCTTTGATTACGAACGGATTTTCTAATATTTTATAATCCTGGTCCAAACTAACTGTGAAACTGGCTGCGACAAACGAGTGCGTAGCGCCGGAATCGAAAAGTGTGTAAACGAGTCTGCCGGAAACTGAAACCATACCTGCCACTACCGAGCCCGAAGCTCTGGCATCCCTGTGTGTCAGGGCGTTGATACGCCCTTCAACTCTAGGTGTGGACGAAGCAACCACACTCTACGTCGGACGGGTAGGTGCTGGCCGGTACCCTCCTCGTGACTGCTATCCTCCTCCTCACGCCTGGGAACCGCGGCCTCCTGCGCGCCCTCCAGTGCTCTACGCGGGGAGTATCTGCTGACCTCCTGCCCTAGACGGGTAGTCCCTCCTGATGTGGCCCGGCTGGCCACACTGGTAACAGAGGGGAACCCGACTCCCGCCCTCAGTGGGTCCCTGTTGTCGGCTGGGCGAGGGTTCGGTGCTGGCGACTGGCCCCTGTCGAGGGCCCCCAAAGGCCACTGATGGCCCTGCAAAATGTGACGGCTCTCCTACGGACGTCACGTGTCTCCTCTCTCGCCGGCCCTGTGAAAAGTCCGGCTGAAAGGGCCTCTTCCGCCCGTCGTCAGTGTCTCACGCAGACGGGTTGGTCTCCTCATAAGTAATAGCTGCCTCTACCACCCTCGAAAACGTAGGCAGCTTCAGGGGTTTGACATACCCCCTGATCGCAGGCCGAGCCCCTCGGTGAACCTCCAAAGGCGCTCCTCTGTGGCTACTGCTGTCGCTGCAAAGTGGGATAGCTCCAAGAAACGCATGCGGTACGCGCTCACAGTCATCGTTCCTTGGCGGAGAGTGTGGAACTCCCGCCTCCTCTGGTCCTGCCACGTCTGGGGAAAGTACTGTTCGCAGAAGAGGGTGACGAACTGATCCCAGGTCGGCTCGTCCCTCTCCTTTCCTCGGACCGCCTTCCACCACCTGTGTGCCACACTCTCCAGCTGGTACGTGGCAAAGGGTGTCGAAGATCTTCTTCAGCTGCTCAAGCCAGTCCTCTGCCTCGGTCGGGTCCTAATCCCCCTTGAAGGAGGGGGGCTTCAGCTTCCGGAACTATCCGAAAAGCTCGAAGTGGCGCTGCAGTGGAGGTGCTGGTGCATCTCCAAGCGAAGGTGCCTCGTGCACAGAAGTGTCGGAGGAAGGTGGGGGCGGCAGCGGCCCATCCCCTCCCCCGTGTCCAGCGTCGTGTCCGTCGTGTGGTCCCACAGAGGACTCCCCCTCTGCAGCCCCAGGAGGAGGTGCTCGGGGCGGTGGGTGGAGCTCCTCTCGTACAATGTCCCGTAACAGCCGGGCGAGGTCTTGTAACGAATGTGTGCCCCAGACGTCTTTTAAGACGTCTGGGAGGTGGCTCAGACGTCGGACAAGACGTCTGGGATCACAACCAGACGTCTGATAAGACGTCTGGGATCGTTTCCAGACGTCTGGAAATCCGTTATTTTCGACACACGCCAGTCGCCTGCGCGCCTGAGCGCGCAAACCGCATATTCCCTCTTTTTTTCTCTCTGCGGCTGCAGGCGGCCTGCCACCTCCTCTCCTCCTCGCGCGGCCTTAAAAGGGCCACGCCTCCCCTCCCGCCTCCACCGTCTCCTCCTTCTTCTCCTTCCTGTGCACGAGAGCGAGCGGACACGAGGGCGGCAGTGGCAGCCGCAGTGAGCGCGGAGGTGCGGCGTGCGAGGGCGGAGCTCTGCCGTGAGGGCGAGCTCGCTGGAGCGGCTTGGCCGGCCGGCGGAGGGCGCAGGGGGCGCGGAGCGACGCGGAGAGGGACCTGCTGCGGTCTGAGCAGCAGGAGCGCGAGGTGCGACGCGGGCGGCGTCGCGAGCGGAGGCCGAGCAGGGTCCTGATTCTGGAAAAATTTCCAGAATCAGATGTCTGGATTGATAGCCAGACGGCAAGGTCGACGTCTGTAAGATCATACAGACGTCTGAAAGGTGAGTTTCCGCCTTCTTCTTCCTTCTTGTCAACTGACCGTACTGAGGGAGGGGGTTGGCTGTGCGCAGGTTCGCTTATTCGCCATCCTTTGCGAATCAGACGTCTGGAAGTTGTACCAGACGGCGGGAGTGACCTCCAGACATCCGGAGGGATCATCGGACGTCTGGGATCTAGGGCAGACATCCCCGCAGACTTCTGGACATCTGGGAAACCACGCTGAACAGGTAATTCTCTGATCCACTTTTTAAGACGTCTGGAAGGAGTTCCAGACGTCTGATTTTGCACAGTATCGTCTTTTTCGACCCGTTTAGGGCCCGTTCGGGCTCCGTTTTCCGCGATTCGAGTTGCGTTCTTTTCAGAAGTAATTCCTCTACCCGTCTACAGTAGCTATACACTGTTTTGAGACACTCCTTGTGTTTGATCCTTGTGATAGGACCTCGTTCGGTTGCAGTCTTGAGAGTCGCGGAGGCACGCGGGATTCCCGATCACGCCCCCATTACTCCCGTTGTACTTGGTAGAGTGGCTTAAGTTTATTAATAAAATATGTTAAAGTATGGAACCATAACTAGAAGCTAGGACATTGCATGAATCCTAGGAATGAGAAATGTATGGAATGATAGCTCCTAGGTGATGCATGAATCCTAGGGCTGGAAAACTAGTTGTATGCTAGATCCTAGGATGTGACATGAACCCTAGGATGGAAGAACTAGTGGAATGTATAATACTGCAGTCTTGGAAAAAAATGGAAAGGAATATAAAGCTGCCTGTAATTTGAATTAATAGCTGTCTGTTATGAATAAAGAAACATGATTGAGATCATGGATTTTGAGAACGTGAATCTGGAAAGTGAAACATATGATGTTCTGAGATAAAGAGCTGGAACCCTACGGGGAATTAGGAGTGGAACTCCTGGAAAGAAAAAGGAATGGAAACTGAGATGTAGTTTGTACTGTCTCTTGGGTACGCAGTACCAAGGGAAGTACCTGTACCTGTTTAGTGCAGAGTGGGGCCAGCCGCCCCAGGGACCCGGGGTTAGGATTGGCCACTCTGTACCGACTTGTTGGCCCTCGTGTACGTAGTACCGAGGAGAGCTAGTAGTGTTAGGAGAGTACTAGCTACCCCACGGGCCCCGGGGTTCTGCTAGCCTCCTTCACCGACTTGTTAGGCCCACTAGGGCAAACCAGGGTAGTCAGGCGAGGGTGCGCGGACTGTGGAGGGGCAAGGCCCCGGTTTGGTTACTGTGGAGGGGTTGGACCCCTGTTACTGAGAGGGCTCTACCCTGGTTCCGTGCTGTGCTTTGGGCGCACCCGTTAACGGAAACGACTGACCGCGTGCCAGTGCGGGCTAGCTACCTGTGCGTTTATCGCGCGTGCCGTAGTCACCGTTACGTCTGTCAGTGACCTTGGGGTGGTTGACTGAGGGTAGGATCACCATGGGGGACTCTCCCGGCCAGGAGAGCACCACGTGCTACTTCTACTTTTGGAAAAGACTGCAATCAAGATCGTTCCCACGAGGACATTCGAGATCAAGTAAAGGATCTGAGAAACAAATGAAATAGTGAGAAAAATTGAAAGATGTGAATAAAGGAAGTAATAGAACATAACAGCTACTGTACACTCTACTGTTGCCTTTAGTTAGCTCTGCCACTCTACTCAGCGTTTTGCTGACGTGTTACACTCGTTACCTTTTTCAGGACCAGGTGTTGAGCAGCCAGGGTCGGCGGCTGCAGAGGACGCTGGGCCGAGTAGGGTCCAGTAGAGTTACCACAGCCTTTTGTACCTCTTTTGTTTCTGTTCTAGTGAGTAGTTTTTGTTTCCGCTGTACCTTCTTTACCTGCAGTTCTTGTTATATGATAAATGTTGTTTTACTGTTGTGGTGGTACCTACTGTAGTAGTTTCTTTCCTTACTGCTGTACTTTCTTACTGTTAGTTATATTCATGCTGAATGTGGTTTATTTTACTGTCTTTTGGTTACTTCCTCGTTGGACGACTAGGTCTTGGGATTAGTCGAGTCGGTCCGGTTCTCGTGTCTCGTAGGGACTCGGGAACCGGGTCGTTACAGGTCCTGGGCCTGAATGCCCGGGAGTGGTGGCTGGTCCACCGAGATGTCGACAACGGCACGCCCACCTCGCTGACCTCGTCCTCGGCCGCGCCCGCGACTAGCCTCACCAGTCTCGTGACGAGGCATCTCCTGTAAGGAGACGCGAAACAAAATGGAACACGTCACTACGGAACGATACCTAACGGAAACGTCCAAGACTCATGTCAAAAGATATGTTGTGGTGGTTACTCTAGTTATAGACATGTGAATTGGTTATTTTCCAGTCAGTTGATTCACTTCTCGGGACGACCTTGCTCTGATACCATCTTGTAACGACCCGATTCCCGAGTCCCTACGAGACACGAGAACCGGACCGACTCGACTAATCCCAAGACCTAGTCGTCCAATGAGGAAGTAACCAAAAGAGCAGTAAAATAAACCACATTCAGCATGAATATAACTAACAGTAAGAAAATACAGCAGTAAGGAAAGAAACAACTACAGTATATACCACCACAACAGTAGACCAACATTCATAACATAATATGGAACTGCAGGTAAAGAAAAGTACAGCGGTAACAAGAACTACTCACTACAGTGGAACCAAAAAGAGGTACAAGAGAACAGTGGTAAATCTACTGGACCCTACTCGGCCCAGCGTCCTCTGCAGCCGCTGACCCTAGCTGCTCAACACCTGGTCCTGAAAGGTAACGAGTGTAACACGTCAGTAAAACGCTGAGTAAAGTGGCAACTAAAACAAAAGAAATAGTAGAGTGTACAGTAGCTGTTATGTTCTGTTACTTTCTTTAATTACGTCTTTCTATTTTCCCACAATTTATCTATTTCTCAGATCCTTCACTTGATCTCGAATGTTCCTCGTGGGAACGATCTTGATTGCAGTCTTTTCCGAACAGTAGAAGTAGCACGTGGTGCTCTCCTGGCCGGGACAGTCCCCCGTGGTGATCCTACTCTCAGTCAACCACCCCAAGGTCACGGACAGGCGTAACGGTGACTACGGCACGCGTGATAAACGCACAGGTAGCTAACCCGCACTGGCACGCGGTCAGTCGTTTTCGTTAACAGGTGCGCCCAAAGCACAGCACGGAACCAGTACAGGGCAGAGCCCTCTCAGTAAGAGGGGTCCAACCCCTCTACAGTAACCAAACAGGGGCCTTGCCCTCCACAGTCCGCGCACCCTCGCCTGGCTACCCTGGTTTGCCCAGTGGGCCTAACAAGTCGGTGTAGGAGGCTAGCAGAACCCCGGGGCCCGTGGGGTAGCTAGTACCTCTCTACACTAGTAGCTCTCCTCGGTACTACGTACACAAGGGCCAACAAGTCGGTACAAAGTGGCCAGTCCTAACCCCAGGTCCCTAGGGCGGCTAGCTCCGCTCTACACTAAACAGGGGGACAGTCGCTCTCCTTGGTACTCCGTACTCAAGGGCCGGCTCACTTCCCCAATTCTATTCCATTCCTCTTCCAGGAGTTCTACTCCTAATTCCCCGTAGGGTTCCAGCTCTTTTAACTCAACACAATCAGGTTTCACCTTTCCAGTTTCACGTTCATATAATCCATGTTCTCAATCACGTTTATTTATTCATAGCAGACAGCTGTTAATTCAATTCACAGGCAGCTATTAATCCCTTTCCACATTTTCCAAGACAGCAGTATTCATACATTCCACTAGTTTTTCCATCTTAGGATTCATGCCATATCCTAGGATCTATCATACAATCTAGTTTTCCAGCCCTAGAATTCATGCAACACCCTAGGATCTACCATTCAATCTATTTCTCATTCCTAGGATTCATGCAATGTCCTAGGTTCTATTTATGGTTTCATAATTTAACAGATTATACTTAAAGCCACTCTACCGGTTACAACAGGCGAACTGGGGTCGTGGTCGGGAATCCCGCGTGCCTCCGCAACCCCCGAGACTGCAACGGAACGGGGTCCTATCACAAGGATCAAACACAAGAAATTTCTCAAAACAGTATACAGCTACTGTAGATGGGTAGAGGATGTAATTCCGAAAAGCACGCAACTCGAAACGTGGAAAACGGACCCCAAACGGGCCCTAAACGGGTCGAAAACGACGAAACAGTGCAAAATCAGACGTCTGGAACTTATTCCAGACGTCTTAAAAAGTGGATCAGGGGTTACCTTGCTCTGCGTGGTCTCTCAGACATCCAGAAGCCTGCAGGGGCGTCTGGCCTAGTTCCCAGACGTCCGATGGTCACCCCGGACGTCTGGATGTCGCTACCGTCGTCTGGTGCTACAGCCAGACGTTTGATTAGCATTGGATGGCGAATCACCGAACCTGCGCGTACCCATCTCTCTCTCTCAGAACGGTCAGTCGAAGAAAACGAAGAAGACGAAAATAACTCACCTTTCAGACGTCTGGACAGTCTTCCAGACGTCGTGCCCGTCTTCTGGCTAGAAGCCCAGACGTCTGATTCTGGAAAAGTTTCCAGAACCAGGGCGCGACTCACCCTCCGCTCGCGACGCCCGGCCGTGCCGTGTCTCGTCCGCCTGCTGCTCAAACTGCAGCAGTCCCCCCCCACCGCGTCGCTCCGCGCCCGCTGCGCCCCCCACCTGCCAGCCCTAGCAGCCCCGGTGAGCTCGCCCTCACGACCGGGCGCCTTTTCCACGCGCAGCACCTCCTCCCACACTCACCGCGGCTGTCGCTGCCGCCTCTCACTCGTGCTCGCTCTCGTGCATTGGCTGGAAGGAGAAGAGGAAGGGGGCGGAGGTGACGGGAGTGAGGGAGAGGGCGTGGCCTTTTAAGGCTGCGCGAGGAGGAGAGAGAGAGCGGATAGGGTGGGTCTGCGGCCGCAGGAGAGAGGGAAAAAGAGAGGGAGAGAGAGCGTATGTAGGTCTGCACGCTCAGGTGTGCAGACGAAACACGCGTGCCAAAAATAACCGATTCCCAAACGTCTGGAAGTGGTTCCAGACGTCTGGTCAGACGTCTGGGCCACCTCCCAGACGTCTTAAAAGATGTCTGAAGCGCGCGTTCGTAACAATATCCCTCTATTTTTGATAAATTGCTTCTAGTTGAGTATCTCATGAATTAGGTAAGAGCATGCCACATTGATTATCATAAATAAGGAATGTTTTATTGGAAATTAGTATTTACGTTGTTTACCATTGCCAAGATTATTACTTAATAGAATATTAAGTTGTGGTAATTTTACATTTAAACACCTAATTATTTTATCAATTACTTAGAATGATGACTTATTTTGAAAAGGAATGATAAGAATTAGCATGCAGAACCACTGAGTTTCTCGAATAAACAAGGCACCATTCACTTATTCAATAGGCTTATTCCTCCTGTGGGGACGACCTAACTATTCGTGGTTAGATTCTGAAAATTAAAATATTTTGAAAAGTGATTTTCTACCATGCGATTAAATATAACGACACATCATTTTATGTTAAAGTTTTCAACGAAAACAAAGATCGCTCTTCACTACCCACTAGTCACTCGGGCGCGTCCATTCTTCTTCGCGCCTGATCCACGTGCGTGCATCGTAAGCCTTCCGATCGAAGATCGGACAGCTGAGCTTCCGCGTGGGGCGCTGGCGAGAATCGCGTGCGTCATCATGTGTGTCTGGTCAAGGCGCATCTGCGGGCACCACGTCTCGCAATCGCACCCATTCGCTCGTCGATCTATGGTCCAATTTCGCCCGCGCGGGCCTTTGCCTTCGATTTGCTGCGCGGTGCGTTTTGATCCCGAATCACGTGAGCGCGGGTGAGCACTTCAACCGTTACGCTGCTCTGTATGGATGGTTGCGATCGTGCGTCGGTGCTCGGCTGCTACCGACCGTTGGATGGAGATTCGACAGTCGTGATCTGCTACGGGTGAAGAGTGCAGCGATGGCGCTGGCGATGGTGCGACGTTCTCAGCAGTTCGATCGGACGACTCAGATTGTTCTGCGATTGATGGAGGGGGTTGGGCGTGGCATGCGGACACTGATTAGGCTCCACGTGGTGCCTTGTGACGATCAACGGCCATAACTTCTTGAGTTAATTGCGGGAGCTTTCGATGTCGAATTTGGTCGATTTTGAGTCCGTTGGACTCCGTTCCTCGCTCTAAATCCATCCGTGTGGTCCGATTGCTCATTAGAGGCCTGTTTTGACATGTCATTGTACACATGACCATTAATAATGTATTGTAAGCAATCTTGATGTGCAATGCATGTGATGCTCCTATTCCTATTTATGATGTGTTATTTATGCATTTTGCTCTTAAGATAAACCCCAATTGACAGATTTATCACCCCAAGATGCAGTGTTATTAGCGAATAGGTAACATGCTCGATGGTACTGAAGCAACACATGGTGGCTGACTCATCATTTGGTGTTTTGTGTGCAAATGTTGCAGTGACATTGTTATGAATCTAGAACACACATATCATAGTTGTATGAAACGTTAATTTTTCATATGAGAATGGTTAACTTAGTGGAAGTGAATTGTATATTGCAGCAGCGTTATCTATCACTTTGAAGTACTTACAGTGTACCGTGTTATCCCTCATAACATACGCTTCAAAGGATTATGTTATCCCTCATAACATATGAAGGCAAAATACTTGTAAAACTTGAAGAAAAGTTGGCACACCAATTGGTATGTTTAAATCACTATACGAAGGAAGCTGATGATAAGATTTGAGAGTTAAAGGAGATGCTACAGAAGCTAGATGAGGAGAATAATAGGCTAAGGGGTGCTGTGATCGTTAATGATGAGGCTGTCAAGGACAACCATGTCATTTGAAGTACAAAGTTATCTAAATGTTTGAGTAGGAAACCTTTGTCGTCATCGATTGCTTATTTTTAACTACGTTATGTCTACTCTTCTATGTTGTCGTAGCTAGTTTTGTTTTGCATGAAATTGATCATTTTTATGATACAATATGTTGTATGTTAATAAATGTGTAATATTTTTATCCTTGTTCAGGCTTTTCATATGTTGAATTTCGGTGTGGGATGCTCGGTTCTTCTTCATCTGCCCATGTGTAAAAGTGCATAACTATTACAGGCAATGATGTTACGCAATTTTAGACTGAGGGCATGAGTTTACATAACAACATTACGATGTTTTTGTATTTGTCCTGTCACTTGGAAATTAGGATGTGCCATTGTGGACTAATACAACTGCTGAACTTCGAAACAAGAGAACTTACCCGTTCTAATGGCTCAACCCCACCTAGTGGACGTGTGCATGAATATATAATGTCGTAACATACATATCATGTGTACCCATCGTCAAATGATGTTAACTGCATGGACCTGAGCCTTATTTTTTTACATTAACTTCCCTTTTTTTGTCGTACTTGGCGTTAGTTTTATGTTTGCTTGAGTTTTTCTTTCTTTCTGCTTTTTCATATTTTCCTTATCACAACTGGATTGGTGCAGTGCCTTATACCATGTATCACCATTTATGAGATGCATTTTATTTTTAGATTGTTGTGTATTTTACCTGCCACAGTGACGTTTCCATACCGCATTTGCGTGCAAAATTGACTATACACCTTGTCAATTTTGCATTGGGCCAACCCCACACACTTGCTCATTTAGTTGATTGTTAGAAATAGGATTCCTCCACGTTACTGTCAGATGTACCTTTCTACCAGATTGTCAAAACATGTATTAAACCTTAATGATGTCAAACTATGCTATTTTTCTATGTTGGAAAAATCTCCTCTCGTAACTATCTCAGTGCATCGTTAATAGGGAACGTCGATGGAGGATAAGTCTTATTGCAAGTGTGGGCATACGACTAGGATGATATACATTTCTAATCAAAGTGAGGAGCCTATTGATAGGTTGATGTACATATGCCGCAACGAAAAATCAGTAAGATCAAATCCCTATCTTATATCATCGTAGAGAACGAACTTTGCTTACGACTGTGCCTCAATTTGATTTAATGGTTGAACAGGAATGTGGGGTAATATGGAGAACCAACACTTTTCAGTGCTAGAAGAAGCAATTGAAACATCAACTGCTTACTTTGAACCACTTAATGAAGGAGGTAGAAGATGAAATTCGTGAGTTGAAACAGTTGTTGCGGAAAGAATAGCAGAAGACTCAAATGTTGCGAGGAATAACGCTAACTGGTTGTCAAGGTTGTTCCTCTACGGATAATTAACCAGCACGGGACAAGCATGCGACGTAGCTGCACACCATTTCCAATATTAATTCCATTTCTTATTTTATGTTTGTCGTAATGAACATTGGAATATTTTAGCTTCTTGTAATGATCCTGCGGAAAATGCCATGTTATGTTGTGTGAACTTGTAACTTAGCTTTTACTTTTTGCTTTCTTTTTATGGCTTTAGTCAAATTTTCCTTTTAGCTTCTTCCTCTTTCCCCTTTTATGCTATTTCCAATATGACAAGATCAAACCAAAATATGATTCCTATGTTTTCATAGGATGTAGCAAAATTTTTTACATAAAACCGTACACAAATATGTTATCATAGGATGCAGGGTCGTTAAATATAAAATAAAATTCCACAATTATAGAATAACTTGAACAATTTCGTGAAGGAACATGGAATCACCCTCGCAGAGCTCCACTAGCAGGAATGGGGGATCCAATCCCCGTGTGACATGTTGGTGTACCCGTCCGACAGTCGTTAGGACATCTGGTAAGGCATGGAGCAAAGGTAGGATGTTTTATCCATGCTAGACGAAGAATTGTAATTTGTTCAGATGGGTAGAAGATAAAGCTAAGAAAGAAGATGACATTGGAAGCATTACCTTGCGGAACGAATTGGACCATATCAAGGGGATAGCGATTGATACTAACTACAATGTTTGTGAAGTTCGTTGTCAACTTCAGGAGGACATCTTTTATGCAAATGTCGTAATTGCTTGTTTGGTGGCATATGTAGTAGTAACTTTACTCACATGTGCGAATGTACACATGATGGTGGTGACAAATATAATTGTGTATGATCGCCTTAACAGTATTTTTATATTTCGTCAAGTATGTATCATGGACGTATTATGTTGTGATTTACAATGTCTTGAGCTTTATCTTCTTTCTCCGCAAATGTAGCTGCGATTTGTCTTGATGTTGATTTTATGAATCGTCATTCTCCTTTGCTTTGTTGTTGGATGCATTTGATGCCCTTTAATTCCTTGTCGTTTATACATGGTTGCGATAATGTTCAACCAATTTTGAGCTAATGCAATAGAATCTCCTTTCATCTTACCCATATGACAGATTTTCATAAAGCTTTGCTTGTATAAAAGGGAAAAAACTACTTCTAACTCCAAAACTAAACTAAGTAGAATCTAGTGGTCTTTGTGTTGAGGTTTGAAGATATGGGTTGTTCTTTGGTATTAAGTGGATATGTGTATTTATTGCCTTACTTTTATATGGACCCACTTACAAAAATTTCGCATGTACAATATCTACAATACGTAAGAAGCAGATTTGAAGGAAAGGAAATTTCCAAAATTGTCAAATATTAAAACCAAGCATTCAAACATCATAATTATCAAATATGAAGGGATACAATAATATTATAGGATACAATAATCGAAAGGTAAGTTCTTTTTTCAGGCAGACATCCTCATTGAGGAAAGCAAGGTTTATGTCACTTATTTCCTATTTAACAGATTTTCTTACACTTGCTTTTCTTACATTGAAATGAATAATGCTGTTACGTTGCAACTATTTCTTCTGCCATACTATTGAAATCATTTCTTAACACTTGTAACAACACTTTCAAATTTAGAATGGCACGAAGAACTTGGATTCAGGAAGAAGACAAGTGCCTTCTTAGGTCCTTAACGAACATGAAATTGAATGGGGAGTTTATTGAGGGTTCATTCATGACAACAGCTTGGTTCATCATTAAAGAACACATGGAGATTTATTTCTCAGTGGCCATTTCAATGCATCTTATTCAAAGTCGATGGAAGTATCTTACAAATATCTATTGGTTGATCATCAATCTATTGGGAGATCCTAGTTAGCATTGGGATAATGCAAATAATGTCATTGTTCCGGCTGATCCTAGTTAACATTGGGATAACGCAAATAATGTCATTGTTCCGGCTGATCCTATTCAATGGGATTACGTACGATATCAACTACTCAAACTTTTTCATTTAATCAGTATCATGTAAAGCTTCTAAAATCTTTCCATCTTGTAGGTTAGAGTGAATTACAGAAGGTTGCGTGATCGTCATTTCACTTTCATGGATTTATTTGAGGTGCTGGTGGATTAGGGTTGGCATGAAGATGTCCTCCAGAACTACACCAGGCCATTCTTGGAAATCTTGCTGGACCTAATAGAATATTGTTATTGTTTATGTCTTATTCAGTACTATGTATGTTTGTAGTTCTTTTGTATGTTGGACGTTGTTGGTACTGTATGATAAATTGTATGCCTATTTGATAACTATATTAATGTAGTTGATGTTGGTACTTATCAATGTGTAACGCTACTTGTTGAATGCTATAGATCGGGGTGATTAAGTTATCGTTGTCGTAGCAAATAAACCTCAATCAATCAAACAACAGATACAATTTATAACTCAAATATCTAAAGTGAAGTCAGTTAACTCACTAAATCGATGTTTTAGAATCAATACATCGTAGTATAGTCGATATAGCACGAAAACAAATCCAATTTATTACTCAAAATCAGGAAATGAAGTCCAAGGTCTAAACCTCAATCAATCAAACAACAGATATAATTTATAACTCGAATATCTAAAGTGAAGTATGTTAACTCGCTAAATCGGTGTTTTAGAATCGATACATCATAGTATAGTCGATATAGCGCGAAAAGAAATCCAATTTATTACTCAAAATCAAGAAATGAACTCCAAGGTCAAACACAGGGAACAACTGTGGAATTCACATGCTAATCTCAATTAATACATAGATAAGCACAATAAATCAAGCCAACAAATGATATCCAATGAATAATCACTACTCAAAACTAATATTCAATGTGGATCATGAGTATTTTAAGAATCTAATGAGATAACAATATTTCTAAGATAAACTAATGATGATTTGAATCACCAATTATTAGCTTAGATGCACATATATACTAATTACTCAATAATATAAATAAGTGAACAGTATCAACCACTTATATATTCCCACATCATCAATTAAACCTATAGTAAGCCTTATCAGACGTCAAGTCATGAATCAGACGGCTTAATTGCCCTTTGCTACAGTGCAACGAGCATTTTTCCTCTCTTCTTCTTCTTCAAATCCTTCCCTTCTCATGCATAAAGGGGAGCATACCTTTCTCAAATCGACTATGTCAAGAGCCCTAAATAGCAAAACCCCCCTCCCTCGCTCTCTCTTTCCTTCTTCCCTTTCTTCTCTCTCAAATATTCGGGTTAATCAGGTATTTGGGTACGCATAACCGGGTCTAAGGCTGTCGGCAGTGGGTAGCAACCGAGGAGTGATAGAGGCTTAGGCGGGTTAAGCAGGTGCAGGTGTAATGGGGACCTGACCCCCGTGACTGGGCAAAGAGCCTTCAACACTTTTTCCTTATATCTCGCTCAATTGCCTCATAATTTACTGATGTGGGACTAATCCCTCTGAGGTCTTTGCGTGCAATCGATGGTGCAGCTTCTTCGAATCGAGGTAGCAGTTGATGTCCTCTCCTCCAATTGGGAATCTAGAGAGGGACCTGGAATGAGTGCCATGACCTGGGGCGGTCCTTGGTGAAGAACAGGGTCGTGACTTGAGGAACAACGTCAGGGAAGATGACTCGGCGGCGAAGCTCCGGTGGCGACCTGAAATGAGGAGTACGGCCTCATGGCCCAATTAAACTCGCTCAGGATCTTCGCCCGGTGTTGGCGAATGTGGTGGGCGTGTGTATGCGGTGAGTGACGATCGGATGAGATGCGTTGGTGATGAAGAAGGATGTGCGGCAGTGGTTTCTTCGACGGGGTGTTTGGGTGAGCAATAGGATGGAAGATGTTAGGGTTTTTGTGTGGGTTTGTTAGGCGAAGGTCATGACCGTCTCGACGACGCGTATGGAGGTGTGAGGTGATGGAAACACCTCACCAGACAAGTAGCCGGAGATGGAGAAGATGAGGGTGAGCGGCATCGAGTCGGCCGGCGGTGTTGGTGGTCAAAATTACAATCTAAAGAGGGGGAAAAAGAGTGGAGAGGATAAGAAAGCTGTAGGACCTGATTTCATGGAGTTTTGAACTCAAGAACCTGATTTATGGACTCCTCGGAGCTCCATCGAGCTCCGACGAGTCAAACTTGACATTCAGATACTAAAATATTTTGAGAAGCTCCCGAACGCTTATGTGATGATTCAAAACTAAGATACAGTGAATAAATTTTAGTTTAAATGCATAAAACCCATTCTTGACTGTCGTCTTCTCTAACTCTGGCATAGTTGGAGAGACGAGTTTGTACAGATTCAGACCTTGAGATTAGGTCCAAAACCATGAGAGGAGCTTGGAGAGTTTATCCTATGCCTTAAATTGATCTAAAACCCTCAGGTGTCTCTTGACGAACACACCTACTTTAGATCTCAGGCGGCAACATGTGTGTATACATCAGAAGTGTCAAAAACTTACTTTTGAGATGCCGTGCACATTCCTGAGGTTAAACTAGGTCGATCCAGGTGCTTAATTTTATCTGAGAAGCTGAAATCATGAAAGTCAACTTTTGAGTTGATTAGGTCAAACTTCAGCTGGAGCTGATGAATTAGAGCCTAATCTTATGATTGAATTAGTTGACTGAGTTCCTAGAACAATTTAAAGATCAATTAGGGTGAATTTAATGATTTTTATTGAGGTTTAGTGAAGTTTACATCTTCTATGAATTTTGGGTTTTTTCTTTTAGCCAACACTGTTACAACTGTTTATGATGAGCTTTAACCCTGAATCATACCCAGATCAGTCATTGTTCACCCTCTCCCATTCTTCAGAACCTTCCTTCAAGTGTTTGGTCTCTCTTGCAATTGAATTGGAGCTCAAATTCAAGCACTGAATCTCCTTAGGAAGCTTTTTAGCTTCTGTCACTCCCTGAAGCTCGCACACCCTCCATTTCTTCCAAATTTAGTGCGGAATGCTTCAATGAAGCCTTCTAGGTCTTCAGCCAAGGGTTTAAGCCCTTCTGTAGGTCCATTGACCTAAATATTTCACAATACAGGTCATTTCGCCGTGTCGAAACAGACCACTTTATCCATGAAATCAGTAGACCAATCGAGATCTGAGCATCAAATTGGTGCTTGAATCGTGTAGAGCTGTCCACTGGCTTTCGATCGAGCCTTTGGCTGATCGGATTAGTTAAGTGTGTCGCTGGGAATTCGGGATGAAAGTTCAGCCTGGAGTGAACTTCATAGTCCCACATTGGGAGACTATAAGTGCACGCCTTGGTATATTTTATTTTTGCGTTACGATGCTCTCGATTGTCAGTGTAGGGCGCAAATCAAAATTGAGCATGTGTGGGTGCGTGCGTGTGCATGTGCCTGGGTGTGTGTGCCTGTTTATGGGGCCGAGCATGGGCGTGGTCGTGAGCGGGCCTGGATTGGACCGGTACTGTGCCATGCTGTGAAATGAACTAAAATTCAAAATTAATAAACTAGCCACGGGTTTAATAGGGTTTGATCCCGCCCATTGGGTGCTATGTATCCTCGAAAAACCCGTGCCGCCCATTAAAAATATTTTTTATAATTGAAGGTTGAATGGGTTAAGTTGTAAAAATATTAGCTTCTTTTAAAAAAATCCTAAAATATCCACTACACTATAGTGCCCATTATAAATATTTTTTATAATTGACAGCTGTTAATAGGTTAAAGTTGGCAAAAATATTACCTCCTCTTCTTTTAAAAAAAATCAAATATATCCACTACACTGTCATGGTCATAATAAACATCTACTTTCTTATATTTATAAATTATAACATCAAATCAACACAAACTCACGCATTAACAATCAATCATTACCATCATATCAAAAAATAACCACTCAAACTATAAAATTATTAAATAATTACACACTAACATCACATCACACTCTTAATCATTACACACTATTTATTCTTATACCACCAACCAAACATCCCTCAACTTATCCTTACAATACTTTATTTCGATATAAACCTTATCCTCCTACCAAACGGGACCTTAGCTATACATGATATACATAGAAAGATATATGTGTTGTCTATAGTGACTTCTTATATTGCAATTTTATTTTTTGATTTTTATAAATGATTAATATACTATAAATTGAAAGTGTTCCATTACATAGTACATTAATATTCCATTTCCTATAACTTTAAAAGTGTTCCATTACGTAGTCGATGATGGTTGTTATTGTATATGAGTTGTTTAATGTGTTTCATCAGATTTAAAGGTGAATTTGTAATTAATTTCATTAGGTGGACGTGTTGAACCTATTGATTTAAACATTTGTGTTAGTAATGTCCTCTGAGCACCCTCTATTGGTCTTAATCATATGCATTCTAACATCATTTCTCTAACGTTAAATAATTTAAATTCCATGTTTCTGTTTAACAACTTCTCTTCATTCTTAATCATTTTTATTACATTCTACAATGGACATTTCCCACACTCTGCCAATCCTACATAATGTCACAGATTCCATTTCTATGATCTCACGCACATACTCCCTTCACCCACAAAATCTCCAGACTGAGTAACTAAGTCCGTGAAGTATACTAAGTACACAGAAATGTGCTTTGCCCACACAAGGAATCACGTGTTCCCACAGATAAAATCTATAGTGCATCCGATTTAGAGCAGTTACTCCCGAGTGGTCATGTCAAGCACATGAAATCATGCATCATATCGATGCACATCCTTCGACAACACAGCTCACCACGTTTGCCTACACATAACTGTTGCGCGAAATGAGGAGATTTAATGATATGGACGTCATAGTACACTCTTAAATCGCACAACAAACACTTAAATTTATAAAGCTCAGAATCAAAAAGGAGTTTAAGGTTGATCGCAGGGAGCAATTGTGCAATTTAATTCACCAATCACAATTTATCAAAAGAATATGCAATTAAAATCAATAAAATGTTCAAAATGATATTTCAATAAGGACTAGAAGAACAATGTAAAAAGATCGAGTTGAAATGGTAATTTGAATCACCAAATTAACCTTCAATGTTAAGCTCTTAATCTACTTAAATATTTGAACAATAAACTACAACCATTAATCCATGACAGTCAAGTACTCAAATGTTCCAACAGTAACCAACATAATCAAGCATCAGTGGGGGTTAGACGTCAACCAAAGGCTTCATACGCCTCATCAGAAGAGGCTCAAGGGCCTCGTAAGAGCTCAAGGCTCTCTCTCCTAAGAGCCTCAGAAGAATCACAGCGGTAACCAAACAGAGGCTCAAGAGCCTCTTCAGAAATCTCGCTAACTATAGAGAGAAGAGAGGGCTCAAATCTCAAGGCAGTAAAAACCCCCCTCCTTCCTCTCAGATTCTCTTTCCTCTCTTCTCAGCTTAGAACGGACCAAACTCGGGTAACCAGGTAAATGGATTAGCCCAGACCCATGTGGCGTGAGTACGGGTGAGGATGTGCATATGCGCATGTGTGAGCAAGGACCTCACCCCCTGTGCATGTTGAGGCGATAAGCTTTAGGCACTTTTTCCTTTTGTACACTGCGGAGAGCTCTGCACCCTACGATGTGGGACTAATCCCACACTTCTCTTCTTCGCACAGCTGCAAGTCGATGTTGCTCTGATTGAGCTCAAAGTCGACTCTTTCTATTGCAATTAGATGCCAGGAGTGTTTCAGGAATTGGAGCCACGTCACTTGGAGAGGGAATTAAGGATGAACACAGCCGAAGAGCTACAACTGGAGCCGGAGAAGATGGTGGTGATGGCGATTGTCTGACGAAGTACCTGGAACTCAAAACATGGGCTAAACGACCCAATCAGTATGCTTAGAAGGTTCGTCGAACCACGGCGAGCGCAACGGTGGCTGTAGTTTGGTGTGGCGCATGTATGGAGGGCTGATAGTCATGAGAACAAGGGTGGAGGGTGGGTGTGTTCGACGGGGAGGTAGAGAGCGTTAAACCCTAAATTTCTTTAGGGCTTTTGGAGGGTGAGTTGTGGTGGAGCTAATGGTGGTGGTGCGAGGGAGTTTGGTGGTCTGTGGATGACGTGCGATATCGCCGAAACTTCATCAGCGAAAAGGAAGATAGAGTGTGTGCAAGTGGAGCGGCAGTTGAAAGTGCAGTTTAAGTGGATAGAAATGAAGTAGAGGAGTAGGAGAGGAGTTGAGGGAAGGAAGAGGAAGAACAGGGGAGCGGAGGTGCTAGTGTTGGCTGGTTGGCACCGGAGAAGGCGATGTAGTTCGGTGAGGTGGCGGCGACGATGAAGAGGCGAAGAGCAGTTCCTCTTTGGCCAGAGAGACGTGGAAGAGAAGGAGGAAGGCAGAGGGCCATCAATTTGATGGTTGGACGGCTGGAAGAGGAGGGCGGAGAGAGTCACTAGAGTCGAAGGTGTAGGTGGCCGAAGAGGATGAAGAGAGAGGAAATCTGACTCTAAACTTCACTAATAAGCACGGCATGATGAGATGAACCTATTTAAAGGCCTCAGGGAGTCTTCCAAACAAGGTAAGCTTAGTGAGCTCGAAAACTCAGGAAAGAGGATCCCTGAGATTGTGAGCGTTCGCATGAACTTCCTAGAGTGAATCAAGGTCCAAGTCCTGGTCCAATCGATAGAGAATCTCTCAAGGATTCTCTCTTCCAATTTTGTGAGGATTTGACTGAGAATATAGCAAGAAAACCTTGCTCGAATCTCGGTGAAGGAGCTCCATTCACACTAATGGCGGCAGGGGCCATTTTTCAAAAATGATGATAAAGTTAGGGACCTGATCACAAATATTTTGAAAGTTAGGGGCTTAATTGAGAGGAATAATATTTAAATGGACTAAAATGCAAACTAGGTCAAGATGGACTCTGATTGGGCTCAAATTTTGGTATGTATCTAATTTGAACCTAAAAAATCTGATGGTGAAGTTGGATTTCAGTTTTGATAAAGTTTGACTAGAAAATTTGCATAAAAATCTAAATTACTGCAAACTTCTGTCTGAGATTCTATTTAAGGTCAAAACAGGTTCAGATGATTAGACAAAGGGTGCCAAACCTCAATGAATAATTTCTTATGAATTTTAGGAGATTTAGATGAATTTTATCCTGATTTGAACCTCTTTAATTCAAACAGGTTGAAATTAGGATTTTGGGTGTTGTTTTGGTTCTCGAATGCGTGAAACCCTGTTTTTATCTGCATGGACTCACTTATTAGCCTTTAATTCTCATTTGACCTTCAGTTTACCCCTGAAAAATCCCGTGGTTATTCTGTGTTCATGATATGCTGTTAAAATTACAGAATTAACCTTAGTTTCCTGTTCTCTTCTCAAAACAGAATGATGTGAAGTTATAACCTTCAGATGATTATGTATGAGCATTTATCTTTCAATCATAACTAAAAGTGGATAGTTAGGGCTATGATGGTGTTCCCATTAATACCTAGATGTGACCCACACCCTCTTTTTATCCACATCCTTATCCTTTCCATAATGACCCCTTCACTCCTCTTCAACATTACTTTTTTCTTAAAATAAAGGAACATGATATTCCATCAACGTTATGGACGCTTCAAATATCCCTCTCAACTACCATATTAACCTCATTATGACGTTCGTATATAAAAAAAACACGCACATGTAAAAACACATCACAGTCGTACATGTTCAACACAAAACCATCCGACTAAGGAACATTGAAAGGTTAACTGACATTAAACGAACGTTTCTAACATCAATTTATTGTTACGTTCTAGCGTAAACACATTCCTCACGTTCCCAAATCCATATTCTTAGAAATATTCACCAAAAACAATACCCACCTCTAGCCATTAGTAGAGGTGAAATCTCACTTCTGCATACTTTTCGTCAACTAAAGCAAAGCACGTCCAAAATTTTTGAAATGTTGTACCTCCAAAAGTGGTCGTCTTCTATCATGTCCGTAAGTAATCCGTTCTGCTTCCCAACGAACATCGCAACAAAACATACAAATTAACCAACGAAACAAACTCTTCAACGGACATAGACTAGTAAACATTTGTTTCTTCCAGGTCTACATGTGATCAAAGTTCAACACATAAAAGAAACCAAAGCTCAACTCCTACAAGTAATAAACAAGGGAAAAAATGACGGATCAATACATGACCATTGTGCGCAAAAAAGTACCAAAGTCCTAACATAACCCCCCTTCCTTATTACGACCTGTTCCGGCTCCCTACAGGACTAAAGACCGGCTCGCCTCGACTAATCCCCAGACCCAGTCGTCCAACGAGAAATAACCAAAGCAAAAAAATTCCACAACCAAACATGTAATGTAACTAAGCAGAAATAACCAAGAGACGTTAAAGGAAACAGAACGAAATGTCTCACAATATTACATGCCATCACAACTACAACAGCGGAAAGTAGAACAGAAATAGTAATACATGCTAGAGTACTCACTACTACAGCAGAAAGCTCAAAAATGAAAAGGTGACAACTACTATGGCTGGACTCGACTAGGCCCAACTCCCTCTGCAGTTGGTGGTGTTGGCTGCTCAACTCCCTAACCTGAACAATGTTATAAAATTTGTGGTCAGCTAACGTTGAGTAGAGTAGTGGTTAAGCCATTTACATGCTATTTACATAAGAACGAGCAACTAATTAACCCTTCATTTCCATTTAACTCAACTAAATGGTTCTGGGTAGTTTATTCTACTAGGATCCATACATTTCTTGATCTTGCTTGTCCCTCAAGGGAACAATCTTGATTGCAATCTTTCCCGTGATGTAGGATGTACACGTGGTGCTCTCCTGGCCGAAAGAGTCCCCTATGGTAGTCCTACACCCAGTCAACTACCCCGGGGACATGGTCACGACGTAGCGGTGACTACGGCACGCATGATAAATGCACAAGTAGCTACCCCGCACTGGCACGCGGTTAGTCATTTCCACTAGCGAGTACGCCTAAAAGTACAATACTGAACAAGATAGGGCCTTGCCCTATCAAAACAAGGGTCTTGCTCATCCATAGTTTGCATACCCTCATCCGACTATCCCGATTTGCCTAGTGGGCCTAACAAGAGTCGGTGTAGGGTGGCTAGTCCTAACCCCAGGTGCTGTGGGGCGGCTAATTCCCTCCCTACACTAAGTAGCTCACCTCGGTACCACACACGCGAGGGCCGAACAGGAGTCGGTGTACAGTGACTAGGCTTAATCCTAGGTCTCAACCCAAAGGGCAACTAGCTCCCCTCTACACTAAAGGGACAGTCTCTCTCCTTGGTACCGTGTACACAAGGACCAGCTCACTTCCCGTCTACATACGAGATTATTTCTGTATACAGGAGTTCTTTTCCTAGTTCCCATAGGGTTCATGCTTGTATTCATTTAATTTCATTTTTCAACATGCATATCTCGTTGTTCACATTCCAATTCTCAGTCATATAATAGGCAACTCGTGTTTTAATAACTAAACAAACAATACATCAAATATCTATACACTTGCTAGCAATTAGGGTTTTAACATGCATCTCAAAGTAAACAGTGTAGCTCAAGCATTATTCATTCGTTTCTGCCTTAGGGTTCATTTCACATCCTAGGGTCCAATCAAGTTATTCTAAGCATGCATTTTACTTATTTAAATCTTAACATTAAAGTAAACTACTCTACCGGGATACACGGGAGGAATGGGGATCTAAATCGTAGATCTTGTCATCTCTGAGGGCTCCGAACACGCTACAGGCTGGAGACCTATACTAGTGACTAAGTCACATCAGATGAGTTCAAAACAGTATATAATTGACACTAACACGTAGAGAAATTCGAGCGGAAAACAATGGTACTTCGTTTGTACAAAATCGACTCCGTCTAAGCCTCGAACGGGCAAAAAACGTGCATATAGACTGAAATTAGACATCTGGGATTAGGCCCAGACGTCTTAAACAACGTTAGTAACTCACATTGTGTTCCTATGTTGCTGGAGGACGTCTAGAACCCCTTTACAGTCGTCCTGGGGTCATTTCAGATGTCTGTCAATGCATCTGGATGTCTGATAGGTCTATCAGACAGCTGTAGAGATGTCTAGACATCCTAAAGCACCTTGAAGAGCATGCTTACGTGACTTTCCAAGGCCTGTACCTGCGCATGCGTTCGTAAGTTTAAAACGACGGCACGCAAAGCTAACATACTTCACGTACGTGCATGAATGAGCGTACAGGACTCATACCTCGGCACTCCGCGTAACTTCAGACGTCTGACTTTAGTTCTGGATGTCCACTACTACTCTAGACGTTTGGTAGATGCTCTAGACATCTGATACTGGAAAAATCTAGTACGCAGAACTCCTTTGCGGCGTTCGACTTCTCGCGAGCTTTGCCCGCAGAGCCTACACCAGCTGCTTCAACAGCTGCAGGAGGTTGCAGATCCT
Organism: Thalassia testudinum; assembly: GCA_037157565.1. Lineage (NCBI taxonomy): Eukaryota > Viridiplantae > Streptophyta > Magnoliopsida > Alismatales > Hydrocharitaceae > Thalassia > Thalassia testudinum. Next base: position 36,461,173 of record JAZHRO010000051.1, on the reverse strand, counting down.
CCTGTTGCAGCCTCATCTCCTCTCGTGGGTGCTTGTGACTCCTCCGATCGTGCCTCCTCCCTCTCGTACGAGCTCCCTTAAGTGAGCTCTCTCTTCTCTCACACCACTCCTGAGCTCCTCCGAGCTCCTATGACTCTCGACCGCGGCTCCTCTCTCTCGTACAAGCTCCCCCGAGCTCTCACCTCTCTCCCATGCCCTCGCTTTCCCTCTCTCCCTTGCTCTCCCCTTCCTCGCGAGGTCCTCTCCTCTACGTGTGGCTACAAGTGGAGGCAAGAAGGCTATTGGTGGTAGTCGCCGACTGCAAGGGAAGGAGGTGGAGGTGATGGTGAGGGTGTGAAGGTGGAGAGGGGTGTGGGGGGGTTTTAAATAGATGTAGGGTTAGGGTTTTGGGGAGGAAGGAGAGGTGTGTGTGAATGAGTGTGTGCGTGGGTGTGTGAGTGGGAAGAGAGAGAGAGGGAAAAATTGTGGAAACTCCCCTGCTATCCTTTCTTGTTCCCGTAAGGCCCACACACCCAAACTTAAGGGGTCAAAAATTGCGTTCACGCTCCTAACTTTCTAGAAAAACTTCGAATGGTCCTTGGAAAGGGTCATTTCATACCTTGAGGTGATAAAACTTTCAAATGAAAATTACGTCATAGGATATACCTTTTTAGTGTGTTCCTCGTTCGGTTCTCTCGTCCTTCCCTCTTCCTTCCCCCTTTCTCCTGAAAAGCTCATCCTCCTAGGTTGTTCCTTTACACAATGCACAATTGAGTTCTCAATCAGGATATGGAGACAGACGATCGAAACCCAAGAATAAGAACACACTCTTATACCTGTGAACTTCTCCAACACGATCGCTCTGGCTTCATTGTATACCTACAATGCCTTCGATGAACTCTTGCAACAATATAAGCAACAACACATCTGCCATCAGTGCATGTGCGAAGAGAAAAGAAAGATGAAATGCTGATGTACTTTACCTTCCTTGAGACAGGACAGCTTAGGATGGTGTTCCTTCACCTTCGTTCCTCTCTTTATGTTCACTAAGGCACGAATGAAAGGGCACAGACCTTGAACGTGCCTTTTTGTCCAGAAGGTGTGGGCGAAAGGCCATCGAAACTACATACATGCCTTTCTGTCCTTCGGGGCAGTGGGGAAGGGAGGAGGGTAGAGGGGGAGGGGTAAGGGGTCGAGAGTGCGTGGAGAGGAGGGAAATGTTGGTTCGTAGTCTCATAATGCACTTTTATATTTGCAGTTTGTGTACGTTCCTGATAGGTCTACTTTGGTAGACATTAATTGTGCCGAAGAATAATTAATTTTAAGATTAAATAGGACTTTAAGTATATAATACATTGGAAAGTTAGTGGAGGCATGATTTAGTATTCCTAAGTAATTCTTTGATGCAGTGCATGTTGCATATAATTAATTATGTGTATACTTATTTCAGGAAATAATTCGAAATAACATCTTACCGATAACATTAAAATTATGAGAAGTTTTGTTGAGAAAGAAAATCATTGAGGGAATCTTGCTAAAATAAGAAACATTAGAGAGGGTTCATGTTTGTTTCCATCAATTTCTAAAAATAAAAATCTCATTGTATCGTAAGAGAGGATTCATGTTTGTTTCCATCAATTTCTAAAAATAAAAGTCTTGTTGTATCTCTCTTATCAGATGATTTCCTCTTACCTTGTGAATCTCTCTCTTTCCTTTTTGTTCCCCAGGAACCACATTAATTATTCTCTCTTTGTAACGGGCACATGAAGGACCATCATCATCATCACCTTCCTCACATAGAGGGAGGATCGGCCCTCCACCTTCATCTCCAACTCTCTCTACCACCGCGAGCCTCCATCCTCAACCCCCCTCAACCTTCACCACCTTGTCTTGCCCATGCCCTCGACATTTCCATCACCATAGTCAATGGTGACAGCATTAGCATTCGCAACCGCGATGATTCATCATTGATTGCATTCGCAACCGCGACCGTTATCACCGTTAACTAACCACCGACACCGAGTAGCAACCCCCATGCATGGCCTCTTCTTCCTCAACAACGACCCAACAGAGCATGCTCCCCTTCCTTCATCTTCATCATCTTCCTATTGGTTTCCACCAATAGGAGCAACCACACAGCCGCTCCCTCCCCCGCACACACGACCCAACAGAGCCGAAGTCCCTCCTCTCATTCATCTCTCTCCCTCATGGCTAGCAGTACCGCATCTCCTCGACACCTCGACCCTTGGGCCGCAGCAACAGCTTCAACAAGGTTGATGATTATGCCTCCTTCCCGCGACCATCTTCGTCTTCTTCTCCATCATCTTCAACCTCTATCAAGGCCGAAGAAGAACCCATCAACGGTACCTACTCAACGACTCTTTCTGTATATAAAAGATTGTAAACATGATAAATCAAGTATAGGGTTGTACTTATATTATGTTTGAGTCTTATTTTTTACGTAAACAATCTCACCTCACATCTCACAGATATGAGCTTTTAGATGGAGGGAATAAGATAGAATGAGGAAATAAGATAAAATTAGGGGTTTTTCTCATCATTTTTAATATGGAGGAAGGATAGGTTTTTGAGTGAATTTATTTGTACCTTGAATACTTCTCTTTAAGTTTAAGCTCGATAGCTTATTGATAGTTGCCCTTTCCCCATCATTTAGGTGTTCCTAGTGCTCTGAGTAGTTAGGCTAGTATGAGAACGTTGTGCTGTGGAAAGAGGGTGACAATAAAACAATCACAGATTGATTATGACAGAGGAGGTTCCACCTTGACTTTGAACCTTAGGTAACTTGTCCTCTTGATTTTGAACTAAGATGGTGGAGTTAGGTTTTTATAGGAGAGAGGAGGCAGAGCAAGGGTGGTGTTGAGCAATGGAGGTGATGAGTGGTAGATGTTGGGATTCTTTTAAACCCTTAGGGACTTAACTGAAATGAACCCACTTCTAACTTAGGATGGACTTGTACTGCAAATTATCTCATCTAGACTTCATATTGAATGGGTATCGGTACTCGTAGACCAATACCAATATCACATGTACTAAGTACCGGTACTGGTGAACCAAAATCGGTATCCTTAAGTCATAGGCAAGAGTTCTGTATTTGAATGAGTACCGATATTGATGCCAAGTACCGGTACCCATAGGTTATTGCTCAGAACTCTGTCCAGATGAGTACTTGTCCAGTATCTATAGTGTACTGGTACTTGTAATAAGTATTGCTACTCATAGGGTACTGATAATCTCTGGGAAAGATCTGATCTCAACGAGTAGCGGTACTCATGAAGAGTATCGATACTTGTTGAGTATTGGATACACCACCTATAACCTACTAGTACCAGTACTAGTGACCAGTACCGACACTTGTAAGCTACAGGTTCTGATGACTTTAAGTCTAGAACTGGACCTCGGACTCATGTGTATCGGTACTCATCATGAGTACCGGTACATGTAAGTCTCAGTTTTGGACTTAGGACGACCTGAAGTTAATCTGTAGCATGCATGTACCGATACTCATCAAGAGTACTGGTACTAGCAACCTACAGTATACTTTAGGGTCCAAAAAATTGTATCTTGTCTGTACCAGTACTCCTCATGAGTACCGGTACTTATGACGGTTACAGAAAGGATTACTGAGTTTTACATGAATACGAAAAACAATCTAGGTTTTGTTGATATCAGATGTTGCTAATAGTTTCATAGACATAAAATAAGAGATTAAACAACCTCTTCTAAAGATAGAAGATTGACATACTAATCTATGACATATCTATATAAACATGCATGGAGATGCAACATAAACATGGGATCTATTGAAACAAATAGATAGAAATACTTGTATTCATGTTTGATAGCAAAGTGAGAGGCTGCAAGACGTGGGAAAAGATCTTCCAAGAGATCCCTTAGATTGATTAGAGAGGTTTGACCTTGATGCAAAGAAGAAGACCCTCTTCTTTAGCCATCCAGCTCACCTTCTTCTCTCTATTCTCAATCACGATGGGGGTTCTCAGAGAATGATCGTAAGGGTCTCTTGGGGATCATAACCCCCTCTAATTATCAATTAGTCTCACTAATTGTTGATCATTTTAGACAACCGTCCATTAAGGAAATGTAAAATATCATAAAAGGGTCTCTACACATTAGTAAGCATAACCACATCATCCTTTTGTACTTTGGCCCATATAAAACCAATAACTTTATTTGATCATTTCAAGATATGGGCTATAGATGACAGTCACTTATTGTTATTTGATTATATCTATATACTTATTTACATACACTAGTCCATATCTTGAATTTTAATCCAACAATAGCTGGAGAGTTAATGGAGAGTAGTTTGAAGGTGAGAACAAATGGAGGAGGGAGAGGTGGTGGGGAAATTGCGGGGATGCCCTTGCAATTTTCCTCTCCCCCTCATAAACCCCACAAAAAAGCCTAGGGGGTTAAAAACTACACAAAAACCCCTACGAATTTTGAAAATGCCAAACGACCCTAGGAAAGGTTCATTTCATGTATAAAGACCTAAAGTTTGAATCGAAGACAATTGAACCATTCAAAAGAGAGGGTTTACTAAGGATGGTTGCAACTTGCTCTGAACTTGGTAGCTAGAAGCTGAAATAAGAGCTTCTTGGCTCCCACTTTGTCTTGCACAAAGTGAAAATCAATTTCTACAGCTTTATGGGGGCATCAAATATAGGACTTGCTATTATAGAAATGTATGTACCAACTCCAAGAATGAAGTGGCTCTTTTTATTTAAGAACAGGCTGGTCGTCATTTGCTCCAAGAACTTCCATGTTGGTTGGGAATCTAAGATTCACCATTCATAGTTTAGTTCTTAAGTGAATATAGTAGCAAAGTAGAGATAACTTGTAGCATGCCTGTTGATGAGGTGTGCCTTATCATAGTTAAAATGCCCAAGTTAAGCTAGAAACTTGGTTAAATACTATCAATTAACACAAAAAATGGGTTAAGTGTAGAATTTAGCAAAAATGACCTAAAACATTAAATTGGTGTTAAAAATACACAATTAGGTCAATTAATAAGATATTCTATTCATAAATGTAAATTGATGATCCAATTGTAAATTTAACAAATGTTTGAGTTCTAAAGTATAAATTAAGGGTTGAATTAACTTCTTAAATGTTCAATTAAGTTCCAATAAAAACTTTATGACATTTGGACATCAATAGGACCCCGCATTCATTAGATTACATATAAGTCCTTATATCATTCACATTTATTCACACAAGGACCACTTTGAAAACTGCCAGAGACCCTATTGAGAGATGTCAGGGACCGCTCTGTAGTGAATCTTATCACTCATGGGTTCAATCGCAAAGTTTACACCATTTTGGCCAATTGGGCCTACGTGCAAAATACCCAACTCGCCTGATGTGCCACGATCTATTGTTCATCTGAAGAACATGACCCATCTGAGTCATTGCTTCTTTGATCCTTCGATCCGATGGATGATCTCTACCCAATCTTCTTGTGCCTTTGCGCGATGATCCCTCACCTCCCCCAAATCTGATCCTATGGTGGGATTAATTCCTAGGCCTTCCCGCCCACTTATCTCTCTCATACCACCGTTAAACCTAATCACACCTAATCTCACCTCACGGTCATCTGATGCTTTGGCAAGCTTACTTAAGCAAGACCTTAGACCCTTGCACGCGATGATCAGCTCCCCCTCCTACATTCTTGAGCTGATCCATTCACTCCCCTCTGGTTCATCTCCTCACTTTGCCTCTACTCCATTTCTAGGGCAGTGCAGCTCACTTCCTTCGATTCTCCTTGCCACTAAGGATTGCGTAACTCCCCAAGGTGACCCAAAACTTCGCTAGCGAATTTTCCTTCCGTCGGAGCTCCTCCCATCATTCCTCGCTGCAACCACCAGCTCTAGTTTCCCTCCAGGTCCCATTCTTCTGTTAGACTAGGTATTAAATGTGTTCTAGATTAGTTTTAGTGTTAGTTAGTGTACTGTAGATCAGTAGAAGTAGATTAGACACCAAATTCAATGATGGATTAGTGTAGATTAGGAGTATTGTAGTTAGAATCAATCTCGCCCTCTCTGATCAATTCAAATCAGAGAGGTATTTTTTTGCCTCCATTTCGATCCATTCCTCTCTCTCTCTTCATCTCACAATTCACGTTCACTCACTTGATGCACAATATAGTCACCAATCACACATCCATTAGAGCATTCAACAGATCTGAAGCTCATTAGCTTTCAGATCTGTTGGAGCACTCAAACATCAAATTGAGGGCATTCCATTTAGCCCATATATCCACTAATGCCCTCTTTCTGATTTGCATCGATCGGATTTGACTAATTATGTGCGGAGTGATTTCGATAATTGATTGAATGAGTTTTGAGCTAATTGCAATCTATTTAGATTTAATCAATGAAATTGGGTTTATCTGAATTTAATTGGAAATATTACAATTGTTTTAAATCCATTTTTTCAGATCTTCATTGCTTAGATTCGCTAGATTTCATCTCATGTCAGATCTTGAATTTTTAATGATTGCTAGGTAGTTTGGGCCAATGAGAATCATATTGTTATGACCCGATTCCCGAATCCTTATAAGACTCAAAATCGGCTCGACTCGAGTAATCCCATGACCCAGTCGTCCAACAAGAAATAACCAAAAAGTAGAAAAATAAACCACATTCACTATGCAATGTAACTAACAGTAAAAGCGTACAAGTAGTAAAGGAAGTAAAAGTTGCTAGTCAGTACATACCACCACAACAATAGGAAAGTAGAACAAAAGTATAGTAACAAGAACAATAAACAAAAGTCTGAAACTCACTAGCAGAAATGAAAGTACAACCACAGTACGAAAACTACTGTTTGGCTCGACTAGGCCCAGCACCCTCTGCAGTCGTAACTCGGGCTGCGCAACTCTTAGACCTGTAAAGGGTTATGAGAAAATGGAATCAGCGAACGCTGAGTGGAGTGGTAACCAGACTATCTAAAGTAGTAAAAACTAGCAGGTAAATTTATCTTTTCTAATTATTTATTTTACAAGTAATTTCCTTTCACCCCATTGGTTTACTTTCAGATTTCTTTCTTAATCTCGCATGTTCCTTGTAGGAACGATCTTGATTGTAGTATTTTCCGAAGAGTAGAAGGCACACGTGGTGCTCAACTGGCCGAGAGAGTCCCCCATGGTAGTCCTACACCCAGTCAACCACCCCGAGGTCACAGACAGATGTAGCGGTGACTACGGCACGTGCGATAAGCGCACGGGTAGCTACCCCGCACTAGCACGCGGTTAGTTGTTTCCGCTAGCAGGTATGTCCAAAGTACAGCACGGAACAGTATAGGGCCTAGCCCTCTTAGAAACAGGGGTCTAGTCCCTCAGAACCAAACAGGGGTCTCGCCCCTCCACAGTCCGCGCACCCTCGTTTGACTATCCCGATTTTCTCAAAGGGCCTAAGAAGTCGGTGTAGGGTGGCTAGCTAAACCTTGGGCCCCATGGGGTGGCTAGCTCCCTCTCTACACTAGTAGCTCAGCTCGGTACCGCGTATGCGATGGCCAACAGAAGTCAGTGTAGAGTGGCCAATCCTAACCCCGGGTCCCAACCTAAGGGAGGCTAGCTCCGCTATACACTAAAAAGGGAACAGTTGCTCTCCTTGGTACCACGTACTCAAGGGCTAGCACACTTCCCGTCCACATTTCCGGCCCTTTCCATTCATCCACAGGAGCTCTACTTCTAACTCCCTGTAGGGTTCATGCTCATATTCACCATATTATTCCATACCAGATTTCATCATTTACAATTCCGTTCTCGTATTTTACACATGCAGCTCGTATTTCCACAATTTAACACATGCAACAAGTGATATCACAGGTAACTGTTTAGTTATCTTAGGCATTTCGTATTTTAATAGACAACTCATATTCATTAACAGGCAGTTGGTAATAATTTAGCTCATTCATTCATAAATACAGTTTCAATCACGCAAGCAAGTAGTTCAACCTTTTCTCGTCCTAGGGTTCATACAACATCCTAGGTTTCCAGTTATCTAATTTTCATACATGCATTGATATTTTATAAAATAGGGGGAAACCACTCTACCAGACAATCCGGGAGTACTGGGGGCTCGAACTGCAGGCCCACGTGCCTCTGCGAGCCCCAGACACACAATAGGTCAAAGTTCTATACCAAGGAACGCATCACAATGGAACATTCAGAACAATATATAAAGGTTTCTAACATGCAAAGAAACTCACAAGGAAACCACAGATATTTCGTTTGCATAAAACGGATCCCGATCGGACCCTAAACGAGTAAAAAATGTGTCTGTAGACCAAAATCAGATGTCTGGAAACAAGTCCAGATGTCTTAAAAGTCATCAGAGACTCACCTCAAGTTCCTACGGTGATCTCAGATGTCCAGGACTCCTCTGCGACCGTCTAGACTCTGTTCCAGATGTCCGACTAATCCTCTGATCGTCTGGGAATGCCTCCGGTGTTCTGGTCAGCTGTCCAGACGTCCGAAAAACATGGGAGGGCGTGCCCCACACCTTCCCAAAGCTGCTCCTACGCACGACAGAGCAGCGCATCATTTTTAGCCAGGCAAATCACACCTGCGGTGCGGCCTGCATGGTCGTAATCGCAAGGAAGATGTACCTTCATGATATACCCGCTTTCAGACGTCCGGTGTCGTCGCTAGATGTCCAGCCCATCGTCCGGAAGGCACTCCAGACGTTTGATACTGGAAAAACTCCAGTACCAGACTGCGCTCCTGCTTCTCTCACTCCTGCTCCGACCGCTGTAGAATGTCGGGGACGACGCCTTGACGCTCTCCTCCTCCCACACGCGCTGCGATGGCCGTGCAGACCTCCGGTGAGCTTCCACGAAGCTCGAGACCTCAGCCTTCTCCTCCTCACGCTCGCTTCTCTTCCTCGCTCTCGCTATCTCTCTCTCGCACGCCTCAGCTTACTGCAGTGGAGTGGGGAGGATGGTGGTTATGGTGGAGTGAAGAGGAGAGAAGGGCCTCTTTTATAGCCTGGAGGGTTAGGATTCGGCAAGGGAAAAAGAGAAGAAAGGAGAGGGAGAGAAGGGATGCGCGCTGCCTACGCGCAGAACCAAAAGTGCGTACAGATTTTTCAATTTCCAGACATCCGGGAAGGGGTCCAGACGTCTGGCCAGACATCTGACCGACAATCCGGACGTCTTAAAAGACTCAAATCAGAACGGGTCTTTACACATATGAAATGATTCAAGGCCTAAGCAATGACCGAATAATTTTCTTAAGATTGTTTGATGTCCTAAACACTGATTTATAGTGTGTAGGAGCTCAAAGTGATCAATTCATAGTGGCAATCTTACATTAAAAAGTCCAATGTGGGCAACATTTGTTTCTAACTTCAAAATGATTTTAATGAGTTGTTTGAACATGAAATGATTTTTAAAAAAGTTGGATGAAGATTTTGAAGTGATTCACAAGTGAAATTGATGTCAAGAGTAGTCCATATCCTTTTTGTTGTAGGATTTATTGGGAGTGAAATTACCTAATGTAGTTTTCAATGTATGCTAAAGCTTTCAAATATATTTTACAACATCTGAAACTTGGATTTTTAAAGATGGGATCTGATCTTGTGTTTGAAAAGTTTTTCCACTTATTTGCATCCCATTTTAAGATGGATTTGTGAATGAAAGGTTTTTTTGGTCCTTAGATTTGATTTTTCAGATCTGAGGAGATCTTCTGGAGCATTTACCCAAGGAGATTTCCACTTGAAATCCTTTGTGCCTTATGGTGAACTTTGTGCTTGATTATATTTCATATTTTATTTAACTTTTGCATAATTTACACTCCCACTCTAATGTGCATTTTCACAAGGGGCAACAATATTAGATACAATAATGTATACACCTTAGAAAACCTATAAGAAATAACCATAAAAATTGTAGACAATAACTAATGTAGGTAGAAATGAAAATATATGGCGTAACAATAATTTAGCACTTTGAAGTATTCAAGAAGAAGCTTGAAGGGGAAAAAGAAATTTCATTGAATTACTTTATACAATAGGTTTACCGAAAACGTTGATTTTTGAAAGACACAAGCTTGTAGAATGGATTCCTATGCTTCTTCAACAAGTAAAAGAACTTTTGACAACTCGTTGAGAAATAAGTAAATGATTAATCTCATAAGAGAAGCTAAATTTGGAGGGTATTGGGAAAGTTCTCATGTTTTCAAAGAAGATTGATGCAATGTATCTCTTAAGAGAGCAATCTGTGGGCTATTCAGTCAAAGATGGATTAAATTCATTTGATACGGAGATATAGAGCACTTTGCATATTTAACAATCTATTGGCAACGATGAGCTCATTTTATGAAAGAGAAACATCGTCATGTATTTTATCGTAGACGACATTATATAGAAAGATGACTCATTGACGAAATTGGTCAAAAGGTCATGCTAACCCCCATCCCCTAGCCCACCAAGGATTAGAGTAAGTGAAGGAGGGAAGAACCTATAGGTAAAGGTCAAAATTAGACTAACCATAATAACAACGATAAAGAGTTAGAACAAGGATGAAAAATATAGACTACTCCAAAAGTGTGCGACTAGAGATATCTTTAAAAAACTTATTAGAAAGTTAGATAATCCTTAAAATTTATTAGTTCTTTACCATTACTTGTTCATTCATTGCATTATCTTATTCTACTCAAGCAAGCTGTACTACATGAAAGGACCAACACATGAAGATTTAGAATATTAATTAACGGCAACATTTTCTTTGAAAAGTTAGTTCTTTGCTCTTTATCGACAACTAGGGTTAATCCTAAGGGAAACTCAAGCATTAATAATTTCTCTCCCCATAATTTTAAAATTGTTAACATTAATTATATAGACAACCTTCAACACTTCGTATAAAAGCTCAACATAGCATGAGTTGCACTTAATTTTTTATGGGTTTCAACGATCTTTCCTCGCAGACACACACACACATGCTGCTGGTGTGAATACGTAACGCACAAACTATATAATAATGTCGACGAAAAGACTTTCGATTTAATGTGTGACTCTGGCGACTCTTCGGATTCCTGTACGTACATTTACCTACAAAAAAAACATAGTCAGATTGATTCCATCAAGCACGCCTCAGATTATGTAGATATATATATCCCTTGAATCACCTATTTATTAATCTAAGTGTCAACTTTAAACTATATCCCGCATGTCTATCATTAGGTGAGATATAATTGTCATATTTTTAATGGGAGAACTTTCGATACGTAAAGCACTTCAAATTTAAAAAAAAAGACTAACGGGCTATTTAAATAGAGAAACTAAAGAACAAATAAAGGAATAAGAACTTATCATAGGTTAAGGAATTTTTTTAAAACTTTTTTAACAATGCATTTATAGTTAGATCATGTTGAGCTTAAAACAAGGAAAAATGGTTAATCACGGAGAGGAAATAAATCACAAGATAAAAAATTTTGGTAACCTAATTTCACCTAATAAGCATTGATTTAGGTAGGGTTAGATAACTCTCGGAGACTTTACTATAATAATTTTGTTACAAATAAGCCATTTTTTCTATCAATGCATGTGATTTATGATTGATGGACATGTTGCATTTGAAACCTCGTTGGTCGCGAGATTCTCTGATCATGGATGCTCTGATTTAATACCTAGTTATCGATCATTGGCTATTACATGATGCGTAGACCACGTTTGTTGGAACTCTTGAATTAGTATAACCGATGTCATTCAATCAATTGATCATATGCCCAGTTGGGTTTGGTAGCCCATTGAACATGGCGCATTCCGATAACGTGTGGACAGGAGAAATGTAATCAATCTTACATATCTTCTTACCACCTACTTTCAATGGTTAAGCGGGTAATGACTCGTTTGACAAGTTTACCCACCTGCTATTGTAGTCGAGTTTCTACCCAGTTAGAGGCCTTTTATGTACTACACCCATTTAATGTGCCTATGTTGTTTTAATTTAGTTGGAGATTTTTTTTCCCTCGTCAATTTTGTAGGATTAATTAGGGTCAAATAGAGGATTAAGTTTAAATAAGTCTCATTTAATAGATAAGAAATGATAGATGATAAAGCATGTCGTATCCCATAGAAAAAAATTTAGTTTGTGTAACGGGGGGTATAATTGAAGGTGAAAATCTACTCTACCCTAACATAAAGTAAGTACAAATAGGAATTTCTATCCAAAAATTGAAACAAGTAAATTTTCAAATAACCTCCTTAAAATAAACAACAAGAAAAGTTATTCTAAGAAACAAGTGTTACAACCTAGATCCTCACTATAGTAGAAACCTGAGTCGATTTATTAATATTCATCTAAAATCTTAATTATCCAATATATAAACATAAAATATAATGCATGCACAGCAAGTAATATCACACATAGAACTTAAGTTAGAGAAAAGAAATCAAAATGTCTAGAGGTCCAAAAATAATCATTTATACTCATCAATCAAAAGGGAAGAGTACAAGTGTGAAGAAAACAATCTTGAAAAAATATAAGGAAAACATTAAACTAAAATTGATGTGCAAGTTCTACACACTGTGATGTAGAATTTGGACTAGCATCATCTTGTCCTACAACTACAGAATTTGGTTGCTGCTCACCAAAACCTAAGTACAAAGTCCAAATGGTAAAATCAGTAAAAGCTTAGCAGAGTAACAAAACAAATGTGAAATAGAATAAGGAATCTACAGAAGCTATAGGAAAACAATAGTAGGAACTTATGTTCATATTAATCTCTTAATTTACTTAATTATTATTCAATTTTCCAATCTGTTTATGCCTTCTTATTAACGATCATCACCAACTCACAATCATTTTCATAAAAGGCACGCGAGATATTTTTGTGATATCTCAAGTAGTAAAATCGATATGAAGCACTCACTTGGCCAAGATAATGACCCATACCTACCCTATAACTCAGTTAATCGCATCGGGGTCTCTGCCTAGGAAAAGTAGTGACTATAAGCCCGTGTGTTACACATGTCAGGCACTACTTCGCACTGGCAAGCAATTAATCCTCTCTACTGCAGTGTATGAAAAGCAGTACTAAAGTTATCTCATATCATTCACGCATACCTATATGCTTACCTACCCAGTTGGCTAAGCAACCTAACATATGAGTTATAGGGAGGCTATCTCACACCCTAAATCAGTCTTAAGCCTCTAAGTAAGTGTAATAGGCCGTAGCCTTAATCTACATGCATGAGACCGACAATATGGCCATATTCATATAGTTTCCATGATCACATTGACCTACCACATATCTTAGCTCATTCATTATGTGTTGTCACAGACATCCATTATACTTTTACCCCAAAAATTTATTTATCATTATTTCCATCCGAGTTTGTTAGTTACCACACTTCATTATCATTCTCTGTCCGTAGGGTTAATTAAATTGCTAATTACCAATAGATAAGTCAAATCAAGGTAAATCTCAATGAAGGGTGTCTTTAATTCTAGATATACTAGCTATACAGCATTAGAAACAATTTGTTTATCAACTACAATTGTACATTTATTAATAAATAGATAATGTATTACTCAAAGGGCCACTGGCCAAATAATACACAATTGAACTTTTTAAAACATGACATCAAACCAAATGAAACAAAACAAATCAAAGATAGAACATGTGCATCTTTTAATATCAGAGCGTACCATCAACTGCAGCCATGTTTGATACATGTTTTAATATTAGAGCGTACTATCAGCTTATATGCATGTATAATGAGGCTTGCTTCAGGATTGGGTTGCTTGCTAAGATCAAATTTGTGCACATCAATACTTTTGTTTTAAGAGACCTTTGCTCACAGTTTATAAGTCGTGGCCAAAGAGAACCTTCGGTGATAGTTGGTTAGCCGTCACCAAAGGTAACCTTTGGTCACGGTGGCCCCTTTGGTGACGGTTAAGGAACCGTGACTAAAGGAACCCTCTTTCTTCCACTATAACCTTTGGTCATGGTCATCAACCATCACCAAAGCTTTGTCTTTGGTCACGGTTCTACAACTGTGACTAAAAGTCTTTGGTCACAATTTATAACTATGACCAAATCTGTTGAACCTAGCTAATGGTGGAGGCTTCGGTGACGGATTTATGTGGAACTGTGACCAAAGCTCTCTAGCTTTAGTAACGATTTTGGGTGGAACTGTCACCAAAGCCTTTAGTCACAGTTTTGGATGAAACCGTCACCAAAGATCCTTCCACAACGCAACTTTTACTGTCGCTAATTGGTGACGGTTATAAGCCATTTGATCATGATTTTTAACCATGACCAAAACCCTTATTTGTTGTAGTAAAAAAAGTGTATAGTGTCGACAATAATATACACGGTGCCTACTCAATGGCTCTTTCTATATATAAAAGATTGTAAACTTGATAAATCAAGTATAGGGTTGTACTTATATTATGTTTGAGTCTTATTTTTTACGTAAACAATCTCACCTCACATCTCACATATAGGAGCTTTTAGATGGAGGGAATAAGACAGAATGAGGAAATAAAATAAAATTAGGGGTTTTTGTCATCATTTTTGATATGGAGGGAGGATAGGTTTTTGGGTGAATTTATTTGTACCTTGAATACTTCTCTTTAAGTTTAAGGTCGATAGCTTATTGAGAGTTGCCCTTTCCCCATCATTTAGGTGTTCCTAGTGTTCTTTGAGTAGGTAGGCTAGTATGAGAACGTTGTGATGTGGAAAGAGGGTGATAATAAAACAATCATAGATTGATTATGACAGAGGAGGTTCCACCTTGACTTTGAACCTTAGGTAACTTGTCCTCTTGATTTTGAGCTAAGATGGTGGAGTTAGGTTGTTATAGGAGAGAGGAGGCAGAGCAAGGGTGGTGTTGAGCAATGGAGGTGATGAGTGGTAGATGTTTCTTTTAAACCCTTAGGGGCTTAACTGAAATGAACCCACTTCTAACTTAGGATGGGCCTATACTGCAAATTATCTCATCTAAACTTCATATTGAATGGGTACCGGTACTCCTAGACCAATACTGATATCACATATACTAAGTACCAATACTGGTGAACCAAAATCGGTATCCTTAAGTCACAAGCAAGAGTTTTGTATTTGAATGAGTAACGATATTGATGCCAAGTACTAGTACCCATAGGTTTCTGTTCAAAACTCTGTCCAAATGAGTACATGTTCAGTACCTACAGTGTACCTGTACTTGTAATAAGTACCAATACTCATAGGGTACTGGTAATCTCCGGGAAAGATCTAACCTCAACGAGTACCGATACTCGTGAAGAGTATTGGTGCTTGTTGAGTACTGGATACAATACCTGTAGCCTACCAATACCAGTACTAGTGACTAGTACTGGTACTTGTAAGCTATAGGTTCTGATGACTTTAAGTCCAGAACTTGACTTGGGACTTATGTGTATCGGTACTCATGATGAGTACCGATGCATGTAAGTCCCTGTTTTGGACTTAGGATAACCTGAAGCTAATCGGTAGCTTGCATGTACCGGTACTCATCAAGAGTACTGGTACTAGCAACCTACAGCATACTTTAGGTTCCAAAAAACTGTATCTTGTCTGTACTAGTACTTCTCATGAGTTCCGGTACTTATGAAGGTTACAGAATGGATTCTGAGTTTTACATGAATACAAAAAACAATCTAGGTTTTGTTGATATCAGTTGTTGCTAACAGTTTCATAGACGTAAAATAATAGATTAAACAACCTCTTCTAAAGATAGAAGATTGACATACTAATCTATGACATATCTATATAAACATGCATGGAGATGCAACATAAAAATAGAATCTATTGAAACAAACATATAGAAATACCTGTATGCATGTTTGATAGCAAAGCGAGAGGCTACAAGACATGGGAAAAGATCTTCCAAGAGATCCCTTAGATCAATCAGAGAGGTCTAACGTTGACGCAAAGAAGAAGACCCCCTTCTTCAGCCGTCCATCTCACCTTCTTCTCTCTATTCTCAGTCACGATGGGGGTTCTCAGAGAATGATCGTAAGGGTCTCTTGGGGACCATAACCCCTCTAATTATCAATTAGTGTCACTAATTGTCAAGCATTTTAGACAGTCGCCCATCGAGGAAATGTAAAATACCATAAAAGGGTCTCTGCACATTAGTAAGCATAACCACACCATCCTTTTGCATTTTAGCCCATATAAAATCAATAACTTTATTTGATCACTTCAAGATATGGGCTATAGATGACAGGCACTTATTGTTATTTGATTATATTTATATACTTATTTACATACACTAGTTCGTATCTTGAATTTTAATCCAACAGTAGATGGATGTCGTAGTTGGTGAATAAGTGGTGAATAGGCGCTGGAGAGTCAATGGAGAGTAGTTTGATTGTGAGGACAGATGGAGGAGGGAGAGGTGGCAAGGAGAGTAGGAAAAGAAAGACTCTCCACCTCTGTGGCTTTCTGATGGAATTATACTAGAGATTGCATCATCATGTCCGAGATCTCGTTGACTTGTTTCAGCTTCTTTATTCTTGTTTGCATGGATCTATGGATAGTCAGAACCTTGTTTTCGGTGACACGACCGTCATCTTTCAACATAGAGCTACATTTGCTATGAGTTCGTTTGCTTGAAAATACTTCTTTAATGTTTATTTGTCTTTTTTAGTTTCTTTCTATAATTTTTTTTTTCATACCTGTGTAGGGGTGTTTACCTTCCCCACATTTATGTGGGTGTTTCGATTTTTTCCTTCTTCCTTCCTCGTTGAGGTTGTGTCTTCTTGCAATCTATCATTCCATTTAAGTATTACATGTTTCAAACAAAAGACAAAAAGGACATTTGAAAACCAAGAAAGAGATATCACAACAATGGTAGAGAAGATCGTGTGACCCCACAGGATATGGATAAATGATGGGAGCTCTTAACTTTTGCATAAGATATCCAGGTTCACGTTTTCATTCTTATCCCCTTCTTTATTCCGTTGACAAAGAGGGCCTTATGGTTAGTTTACGGAGGAGGATAACCCTCAAAAAGGGGGTTATCTGTTGTTTGCCTTGGGGGGTAACCTAACTTCTCTAGGCTTTCTTATCTTGGGTTATCTCAACCTGTGTTAGAAGGGTTGAGATAACCCGCATTCTAAACATCCGTTTGCAACTCTTGTAACTCGTGTCCTCTTTTGTAACTTTTTCTGAAGTTGCCCTTCTCCCACAATAAATTAATGTAAATTAAAAACAAGAACCTAAACTTACCTACCTACCATCCAAAGGTGAAAAAGTCATTTGCGAACTTATCTCCAATCCTAACCTCCAAATTCAAGTAAATATCCACCTTTCATACCACGTGTTAACATCTATTCCTTTCCCTATTCAGTAAATTGAAATGACCCTTCCCAAGGGTCGATAGGTCTTTTCTAGAGACTATAGAGGTTTCATTGCAAATTTTAAACCCCTAAATTTTTGGTGGAAGGATGTTGAATGACGGAAGACTACGCGTTCGCAATTGGATTTGAAAACTCGTCATTGTAGTTCAAGTCGCGAAGAAATCCATTCAACAAATAAAATTTATATCAAAAAATTTGTAAAGAAATTCCGGGTAGAACACAGGGAGGCTACGTCGATCAAAATTCATAGATATATTTTTTTTGTATTTTTGTTTAAAGGACGAGTAATCACAATGGAAGCAATATAAACAATAAGAGAGAGAGAAAGAGCAATCACTTGATGTTGAATAATGTTTTTACAACTAATAAACGGGAAAAGATTACACTAGAAAGTGGGAAATTGTTACAACTAGAAAGTAGGAAATTCTACTCTAGAAAGCGGAAAAAGAAGGAAGAGAGAAGTTATCCTCCTCGACGATCACTTGAAGGACAAGTCGGACGGGACAATGCCTGGAAGATAGGGAACGAAGTAGGAAGAAGGAGGACGAAGCAGGAGGAACGGGAACGAAGCAGCACGTCGTCGTCGTTGCGGGATCCACTTCTGAAATGGAGGCGAAAACTTGGTTTTAGCTCTTGAGGAGCATCCCGGGTGTGGGGCAAGCTTCTCTTAAGCTTTGGGGAGGGAGAGAGGAGAAGGAAGGGATGAGAAATTCGTATGATAGGGGTCTCCTTTTATAGTTGCAAGGAGTGGGGGCATTTTGGTCATTAAAACATTGAAAACATTAATTCAGGACCTTTAGTGACGGATTTACGTGGCCAACGTGCGTGCCACCTCGTCTTCACTGCCTCAACGCTTACGCATGACCGCGCTTGCTCAACTGTTTGATCAAGAGATCAGACGGGTTAAACCGCCCTCACCAGCACTGCGCGCCTGCGTGTAATCGGGCTTTTGCGCTGCGCTTTTGATCGCACATGGGCACTATCGGCTGCTCCGTGCCGCTGGATGCCCATTGCACGGCTGTGATAGTGTGCCCGCATGTGAGGAGGGGCACTGCACTTGCGACTCGAACCCGCACCTCCCGCCTATGCAGCGCCTTAACCGCTACGCTACGCGTGCGGTTGAGGCACGTGGATGAATTTGTGCCAAGGTGCATGTGACCGTTGGATGGGTATCCAACGGTGTAGATGCGTCGAGCGGTTGAAGAAGAGAAGAGTTGCGGCCGGTTGTGCGGCTAAGATGGTGCCACATGGGGCCATCTTGACCGTTCATCTTCTGAGTGTTGCAGATGATGCTATGGATGTCGGATTGGATCGATTTTTGCGCCGTTAGGCTGCGATCATTGATCCAAACCCATCTGTGCAGTTGGATTTACCGTCTGAGGTGCGGATTAACACTATCTTGGCCCTTGATCTTTAGGGTTCTGCGATCTCTATCTGGTGCTACGGATGTCCGATCAAGGAGATCTTGCAGTTGTTGAACTCCAATCATCGCCCTGATTAGATCCATACAATTGGATCTTCGATCCGAGGTCCTGATAAAAAATCATCCTATCCCTAACCATAAAAGAAGACAATTACTATACATTTTATACAACTTGACCTAAATGTATGATTATGCATGTTATACAATATTTACAATGTATAATGCTAATGTGATACTAAGAACATGCATTAATAGACATTTTAAGTTAATTAGATATATGCACATCACAACCCCATGCTTATCTTTTGCTAGTCCCTAGCAAAAACTACAGGCTATTTATAAAAGAATTAGGTTCGATTGCTCGGGCACAAATCATTTTCAACATTAAGAAATTTTTACTGAGGACTTGAACTTTTAAAGACACAACAGCACCCGAGTATCTGCCAAAATGCAGATCGCCTCAAGCCCTCGCCTTATTCAAAGAAAGATCTCTTTTTCTCTTTTTCTTCTTTTCTTTTCTTTTTTTTTGGACTTTTGAGTTTAGGATTACAGAGTGGCTTTCTACAGCCACTCAACCCACCCAAGATTTGATGAGAACCCTAAGTTCTAAGCATCTTTTTGTGAATGTGATAGACTCGTTGATCGGCAATCAAAACAGACTTCGGATTTCTACGCCCCTGGTGACTTTAAAAAGAGAGTTCTGCCTAAATGTGTATCTTTACGACTGGTAGCTTTCTCCCTACTTTTATTTTTAATAAGGTCAACACAAGGGTGAGTCCAATGTATATCTCCCCGGCTTATTCTACTTCTCCGCTTCTTCGTAGGTGTTTTGGGAATTTTTAGTACATTTCTTGAGTTGGGTTTTAGACAACCGATCGATGAGCTGTTACCATCGACAACTTGCCAGGCATACTCGTGCGGCGAAGTGTGGCTTATTTCTTTTTTTGTTTCTTTTTCTTTTCTTTTTGAACTTTCTCTTTTATTTTGTCTTTTTAAGTAGGTGGCTTCTCTGATCTAAGATTTACCTAAAGGCAGCAAGAAGAGAGTGGTCTTGTGACTTGGCTCTGGACAACCTACCTATGGGCTGTTACACACAATAACTTGCCAGCCATATCACCCTAGAAGGTTCATTAGCTACCTAATTTCCGTTAAAACCACCGAACAATGAGTCAGTGACGAATAATGTGTAGATGCTTAGACTTAAAGTTCCCTCAAATCAGAGGGCGGGTTGATAAGTCGTGTACTTATCACCTAAACTTATTTAATCAAATTAAGATAGAATTCAAGATTGTGAGGACTCGATAAACAGATCCACATTTTAGTGGATACCCAAGCTGATTAAGCCCAAAAACCTGAAGGGTATTAGTTTTTAGATCCTACTGTAATATTTCCTAAAATTGAAAGGTCCTAATGTCCAAGTATTCATTCCTAATTCAAATTTTTTTTTATGTATATATAAGAAGACAAATAGAATTTACAAAAATTCCACAGAGCTGACAAAATGATTCAGAAATGAATCCACCCCCCCATGCTTAGCTGATGCAATGTCCGCATTGAGAATAAAAGACATGAAAGGAAAGGTAGAATGCATAAGATATCACCTAAATATGAAGCTCGGATCAGCTCTGAGTCAGACTGTACAACTGCTGAGTTTAATGCCATTAGCTAGGTGAAGTCCAGCCAAAGAAGTCACAACATGGCTAGAGCAACTGTGTCTGAGATGGGTTTTGGAATAGTATGGTCAATAACAGGTTTCAGACGTTGATCATTGATTTTGAATGAATTACCCATCTTCGGGTCAGAGATCTAAACAACTCTGTTTGGAAATATCTGATTGATAATGAACGGGTCGTTCCATTTCGACCTAAGTTTGCCGGGAAAGAGCTAAAGTTGAGAATCGAAGAGCTAGACCTTCTGGTTCAGCTCAAAGCTCTTGCGGGAAATCAATTGGTCATGAAGAGCTTTGGTCCGAGCCTTGTAGATCTTGGCATTCTCATACGCATCACTTCTAAGCTCCTTCAACTCAGATAGTTGGAGTCTCCTGGTCTTCCCAGCTAAACTCAGATCTAGATTGCACTGCTTGATTGCCCAAAATGTCCTATGTTCAATTTCTACGGGTAAATGGCATGCCTTTCCATACATCAGACGAAACGGAGACATGCCAATGGGCATTTTATACGCCGTACGATAGGCCCAAAGAGCGTCCTCAAGCTTTTAAGTCTAGTCTTTGTGATCGGGCCTAACCATTTTCTGTAAAATATTCTTGATCTCCCAATTGGAGATCTCGGCCTGTCCATTCGTCTGGGGATGGTAAGGTGTGGAGATTCTGTGATTAACCCTGTATTTTGCCAATAAATTACGGAACTGGCCATTAGTGAAATGAGTACCACCATCGCTGATGATGGCCCTCGGAATCTCGAATCGACTGAAAATGTTCTTCTGACGAAACTTGACCACCTTGTGGTCATTAGTTCAAGTGGAAATAGCCTTGATCCACTTGAACACATAATTAACAGCAATAAGAATGTACTGATGTCCAAATGAAGGGAGGAAGGGTCCCATGAAATCGATGCCCCAAACGTCGAAGATTTCAACGGGAAGAATCAGGTTTAGGGGCATCATATCTCTCTTGGTTATGCTCCCAAGTGCCTGGCATCAGGAACACGACCTCGAGAATTTCTGGGCATCCTTGAATAAAGACGACCAATAGAATCCAGATTGCAAAATTTTTGCAGCTGTCTTTCTGCCGAAGAAGTGTCCACTACATGCAGATGCATGGCAGAACTCGAGCATACTCTTGAATTCATTCTCCGGAACACATCAGCGAATAATCTGATTAGAGCCGATGCGGTATAGCTCAAGATCCTCCCAGAAATAATATTGGCCTCAGATTTGAGTCTATCCCGTTGTTGCTTGGTCCAATCCTGGGGGATTTGACCAACATACAAATAATTAATGATGTCAGCAAACCATGGGGTTTGAACACTTGAAACTGTAAGGATGGTCTCATCCGGAAAAGTATCAGCAATCGGAATGTCCGAACGAGAAGAATCACTTAGAAGTCTCGACAGATGATCTGCCACCACATTCTGTACCTCAGATTTATCCTTGATTTCAAGATCAAATTCTTGAAGCAGAAGAATCTTTGGCATCCTTTTTGGCCAAGAGATGTCTCAAGACCGAGTGGTCGGTATATATGATGACGTGAGACCTTAAGAGATAAGCCCTGAATTTCTCCAAAGCAAATACTACAGCTAGTAATTCCTTCTTAGTAATAGTGTAATTCCTCTAAGCCTCGTCCAGAGTTTTGCTAGCGTAGTAGATGACAGAAGGCTTCCTATCAACTTTCTGACCCAAAACAGCCCTGACCGCGTAATCAGAAGAGTTGGTCATGATCTCAAAAGGGGTTGTCCAAACCGGTGGTTGCAACATCGGATCACAAGTGACTGCCTTTTTAAGAAAATCAAATGCCTTATGGCATGATTCATCGAAATCAAACGTCGTTTCTTTCGCGAGAAGATTGCTCAAAGAACGAGCAACCTTCGAAAAGTCCTTGATGAATCTTCTGTAGAATCCCACATGACCAAGAAATGATCGAATTTGTTTGACAGATGTGGGAGGAGGAACTTTAGCGATAGCATCAACCTTAGCTTTGTCCACTTCGATTCCCCTTTCAAAGATTACATGACCCAAGACGATGCCGTCTTGTGTCATGAAATGACTCTTTTCCCAGCTAAGGATCAGTCTTGTTTTGATGTATCGTTTAAGAATCATTTCAAGATTAGCTAGATAAGATTCAAATGATTCTCCAAAAATAGAGAAATCATCCATGAAGACTTCCATAAACTCTCCCACCATGTCAGAGAAAATGGCCAGCATACACCTTTGAAAAGTCGCAGGTGCATTGCATAAGTCGAATGGCATCCTACGGAAAGCAAAGGCTCCGTAGGGACAGGTGAAAGTAGTTTTTTCCTGATCCTCGGGATGGATAAGGACTTGGTTGTATCCCTATTGGAAATAGAAGTACTTCTGCCCAGCTAGTCTTTCAAGGATTTGATCAATAAGAGACAGAAGGAAATGATCCTTTTTCGTGGCTGTGTTCAGCTTCCTGTAATCAATATAGACCCTCCAAGAGGAAGCTAAACGAGTTGTGACAGATCCTCCTTTCTCATTAGTTACAACAGAAATCCTGGCTTTCTTGGGAATAATCTACATGGGACTTACCCAAGGACTATCAAAGATCGAATAAATGATTCCTGCATCGAGCCACTTGATAATCTCCTTCTTGACCACTTCTCGCATATTCAGGTTTAATCTCCTCTGCACCTGACGAGAAGGGCGGGATCCATCTTCCAAAAATATTCTGTGATTGCAATAAGATGGCTCGATCCCCTAAGGTCATGAATGGTCCAACCAATTGCCTCCTTGTGTTCTTTTAGGACCTTAATCAGTTTGATCTTCTGCTCCTTTGTTAATTTAGCACTGATAATCATAGGGAGCATCTTATGTGGTCCTAAAAATTGATATTTCATATTCTCAGGCAACGGTTTCAGTTCAAGCTGGGGCGGGTTGATAATTGAAGGTAAGGAAGATGCTAATGAAGATTCATCAAGAGGAAGAGTTTGAGAGTGAACAAAATCAATAACCTCTTCAGAAGATGGTGGGCTTTCCATAGAGGGTTGCAGGTCCAATTCAACATTAGAGGAGGAACTTTCAAATGCAGAAACCATCATATAAGTTTCAATATTCACATTATCGTCCTCAAGTTCCTCAATAAATCCACAATCCTCGAATTTATTAATCGCCTTAAAAATATCCAATTTCATTCTTTGATCCCTAAAGGTGATTTCCATGCTACCGCTTTCACAGTTAATGTTGGCCTTAGCGGTAGCCAGGACGGATGCCCCAAAATGATGAGCGTGTTCCTCAGATTTTCAGGTACATCCATGTCAAAGACAGGGAAATCTACAGAAAAATAAAAATCCTTAACCTTAATAATAACATCTTCAATAACGCTTCGCGGATTTGTGGCTGAACGGTCTACTAACTACAGCATTACTGAAGTCGGCCGAAGTTCACCTAATCCGAACTTCTCGTAATGAGAAGTCGGAATTAGGTTGATGGATGCACTCAGATCCAACAGTGCTCTATCAAAGGTATAATCTCCAATGACACAAGAAATCAAAGGAGCACCTGGATGTCTCTTTTTCTGAGGGAGGTGGTGCAGGATAATAGAACTAGCTTGCTCGGAGAATACCACCTTCCTCGGAATAGATTCTCTCGACTTACGCTTCTATGTACATAAATCCTTTAAAAATTTCACGTAAGCTGATATATGTTTGATAGCGTCGAGGAGTGGGATATTGATCTCGACATTCTTGAAAATATTCAAAAGCTCCTCATTATTATTAACAGACTTCTTCCTTGATCAAATTAAGGCCTCAGGAAGAGAAACATGAGTCGGATCTTCGGAATCAGGTTCTTGAGCCTTGATTTCTTCTCTAGAGTTTTCCTTTCTCTTCTCAGGCTCTTCAGGATTCGATAAATCAAAATAGTGTGGTTATGGATCCTGAGTTTGTTTACCACTCCTCAAGGTAACAGAATTAGCATATGCATACAGGTTTGGGTCTTGGGGAAGGTTAGGAAAGGTTGGAGAGGCTTCATTAGCCAAGAATCGTTGATTTA
The DNA here is from genome assembly GCA_037157565.1 of Thalassia testudinum. Classification (NCBI taxonomy): domain Eukaryota; kingdom Viridiplantae; phylum Streptophyta; class Magnoliopsida; order Alismatales; family Hydrocharitaceae; genus Thalassia; species Thalassia testudinum. The sequence continues at coordinate 36,436,710 of JAZHRO010000051.1, read as the reverse complement.
CGGAAGAAGAAGAAGAGGAAGGACCCTACTCAACCACCTGAGCATGTGCATGTGGGACCCTCTAATTCCTGTACCCATGGGCTTGATTGCCCAGATTCTGGATATTACGCGGGTTGGGTACGGGTTGAGATGGTAGAGATCTGGATTGACGAGAATTAGCAATGAACCCGTTTTGCACGTTATCCAGTAAGGTTTTCATTTGCTGCATGAGTTGGAGCATAGATCCTTGCATCTCTACCATTTGTCGGTTCAAATCAGCCTGCCCTACGGGTTGACGGGCATTTCAAGCTGGTTGATTGACCTGATTCGGGGGCAGTTGAGTGTAAACATGACCCTGACCCATTGGTCATTGCGGAGCATAGTTGCTGCGTCGGAATTGGGTCTGCTGCCCCGGGTTTTTCCAGGAGAAATTAGGGTGGTTTCTCCAACCTGGATTATAAGCATTGGAGTAAGGGTTGGATCTAACATTCTCCTGTACAGCATAGACATCCTCATAGGGTAAGGATGGAGAGAAAGAAAGGGAGGGATCAGAGAAATTGGGATCAAAGGCCCCAGTTTGGAACCTGTGGGGTTCCGAATAATGCTGGCTTGCAGGTTGAGCCATATCAAGTTGATTCATGAACTCCTGTCCAAAAGGTCGCGATGAATGGAATCCCAAATTCTGGGATTGAGTGGATCAAGAGTTGTTCATTGAGTTTCCAGCCATCCACTCCTCCATTCTCTTAGCAACCAAGTCCGCCTTATCAAGTTTATTACAAATCAATTTCATATCGAATGAATGAGAGTCATGGACTTCATTAATATTCGATCTAGGCTGCTGGGACCGGTTAAAAGTATCCATGGAGGCATGATTAATCGAATTCTCACTCATCTCCTCAAACAAATCGTGCTCGCTATCTACGTCTTTATTGAGGAAATTGACTCCGTGAGAAGCGTCCATGTGATTTCTGAGTTGCTCAGTCAACCCGTGGTAGAAGATCTATACGAGTTGCCATTTTGGCACCTCATGGTGTGGACACCTCTGTAATCGCTCCCAGGCAACATGCAACTGCTCCCCCGGTCGCTGGGTGAATGTAGTAATTGCCCGTCTCAATGCATTAGTACGTCCGACAGGGAAGAATTTCTTCAGGAAAGTCGATTTCAACTCATTCCAAGTTGCAATTGGTCTTCCTATAGTCTTGTACCAATGAGCGGTTTTATCCCTAAGAGAGTGGGGGAATAGCCTCATGATCATTTGCTCCTCATTTACGTTTCGTGCCTTGGTGGTTTGGACCAAAGTGGTCAAGTCCTCTAAGTGCTGAAACGGGTCTTCAGAGCCAAACCCATGGAAATGTTTGATCAAGCTTAACACCTGAGGCTTGATTTCTTTGTCTTCGACAGGAATCTGGACATCAAGACGTTCCCCGTAATTTGAAGGATCATAAAAATCCTTCAAGGTCTGAGTGTCCTTCATTCTCTGGAACCATTCTTGCATTCTCTACATTTGTTTCAGCTGCCTTCAAAATACCTCCTGTGGATCCTGAGGCAGAGGAGGCTGTTGATCGGCCATGGGATCAATTTGGCCAAAATCCAATCTGCGCCTCCTAGAATACTCTAGTGGTCCTTCTAGTCGGGGATTCAATGACCTTCTTCCCAGCATAAACTAAGAAAAGGTCAGAAGGACTGGGGATAAGAACCCTGCAGCACAACAAAATAAGCCTGTCCTTAAGTGGGGTAGCCTAAGGATCTACAGACTCTCAGAACCCACCTTAAGATTATAAATGATTTACTCTACTTGTGTTTGCTCAATCCAACTAGTTAGAAGGAGGGACTAAGGAGAAGGTTCTTCCTTCGGCTTGTGCCTCCGGTTCCTAGTGTACCCCCCGTCACGGTCGTTTGATGCTACTCCCCTAGCTAGACATCAGATTAATCAGTACAAGTAGGTTAATCGTAAACAATCTCAGACTAGACCCTAAAGAGTGAATCAGTCCTTAAGGCTAATGTCTACTTGATTTTATTTAGGCCTGGGTTTGTAGTACTTATGGAATGTGGTGGGTGATAAGTCTACTTTTGTGTACCATTATTTGGCCTAAGTACTCTTTAATTAGTCATTCTTAGTTAATATTTGATTAGAAATTAAGGGGGAATTCAACATAGTCTGTGTATCATTTTATGCACCAATTTTATCTTAATAACATATGATATGTTATTATAATTATTTGGTGAATGCAGGGTAGGTACAAGACACTTGAAGGCAGCAGTAAGGCGTCCAAAATCCCATTTTAAGACGTCTGGAACCTATAGCGTGGACTCCTTGCCAACCAAACATTTTAAGACCTCTGATAATTTTATCGGACGTCTGATGCCTAACGGATAGGACTTATCCCTCTGTTCCAACCACTCGCAATCTCCGCGAGTGGTTGCAGAAGTCGGCCGTAGAGATTTTAAAAAGAGTATGCGCCAACGAAGAGGGGCATCCATCTTCTCCCCTGGACGGGGAGTACTTTCACTATGCAACAAGCGTGCACCATGAATTAGACTACCACCGTGCTCCTGCCGTACACCGTGCAACAAGTGAACACTGTGAATCACTGCGAGCTTCCACACCGGCCACCTCTTCGTCCTCCTGGCCGGCAACGAGTGTGGTGACAGCCGCTCGCCGTTGTCTTCAACCCGCCCCCTTCCTCAACCTCAAAAGAACCCAACTGCCAGCTTCACGTGTGCATGCCACCGCTGCAGACCACAGGCCACGTGCGTAAGCAGCAGCGCAATCCCTTGCGCGTCATTACGCCACCATCACACTCCAGCTGCCACGCGCTGTGCACACGCCACCGCTGTAGACCACTCTCCAAGCACCTTCCAAGCGCACCAGCAGCAAGCGAAGCCCACGCTCCAGCCGCGTGCATGCGCAACTAAAGTGTGCGCACCCGTCCACAGCAGCGCAGTCGGAAGCCCGTGCTCCAGCCGCATGCATGCGCAGCCGAAGTGCACACACCCAGCACCTGGCTTCTTCTTCTTCCTTCCACTGCCACCTACAACTCCAAACGAAAGAACCCAAAGTGCAGCGCCCCTCCGTCACCAACCACACCACCTCGGGTCATCTCTTTCTCCACCAAAACAACCGGAGTGCCCGCCTCAACCTTACGAGGGTAGCCACGCCCTCAGAAACAGGCCACGATAACTCCTCCCATGCCAACTGCCACGCTGTCCGGCCGATCCTCCAACTGATCGTCGGCAGCTACCTCCAGCCGCCTCGTCACCACCATCTCAAAGGTCGCACCTCAAAGACCCACCACCAACGACCGCGACGTCGGCCACCGCCTCCACGCGTGCGAGCAGGGGATTCGTTTCCCCTATTTCGCTACAGTAAATAGCGAATTAAAATTTATGCTTCTTGCCATTGTGAAAAAGCACTATTCATTTAATTATCTTATATAATATTTGGCTGAAATTGCATGTACATCCCTCGCTTTAATTTGAATTACATATGATTGATTTCTTCTTATGAATGACATACAACATAAGATATTGGTTATAGTAAATTGGTGTCATTAGGTAGGAGATTAATATCAACATTATTTGCTATTACCAAGGTCATTATTTAAAATATTATATTGTGGTAATTTTGCATATAAATACCTACATTCCTGATCAATTGATTAAAACGAGCATTTACATTGGAAATAAGTTGCACTAGTTAGAATGCATACCTATTGATATTCCCGAATAAACGAAACATCACTCATGAGTTTAATAGGCTACTTCCTCCCTGTTGAGATGACCTAAATATTTTTGTGGTTAGATTTTGAGAATTAAATATTTTGAAAAGCGATTTTCTATCACACGACATATTATAACGATGCAACATTTTATGTTACAAATTTTATAGAAAATGAAGATCGCTCTTTCAGTGGGTCCTTAAAATAGGTTGTGCCTTTAATGATCAATTGAGTATGTGTAAGTGCGTGCACAATCAGGATTTTCAAGCAAGATTATTTGTGATGAGTAGATTTTAATGTTCAAATCTTACTTAAGTAGCTTTTAGGGTTTAGAATTAGGTTTAATTCAATCAAGTTTGAGGCAAACCAGATTTTCAAGCACGGGTGAAGATCGCTTTCCTTTTAATATTAGAAATAAAGTGGAGTACCTGGTATGAACCTAGATTGAAAACCCTAAGAGGAAGCTACTTGGTGAGTTGATTTTAAGTTGAGTGGTGCGACCCAAACAACTCAAACAATTGGCTACAATCGCACCACTGAGTTAGGCACACAAAGATGATTAACTTAGACTAATTTCTACTCTTTTATGTGTTGATTTGTGTGTACTGGTTCCACAGATCAGAATCTGGTTGAGTAGAAGAAAATCAATTAGGTTAAGTGGCTTGAAAGTGGGTGTATGTTGTGTGTAAGTTGAATTACCCCACAAAAAATTATCTTTTTGTTTTTTTTATATGCGAGGGTGAAATGAATGTGGGTGGAAATCCAAAAAATCAAACTAATCCTAGGATTTATGCAAACACCTCGATTAATTAGAGTTTAAATTAATGTGATGAAATGAAATCTATGGAGGGGGAAGAATGGAAAGTACTTACAATTGTCATCAACTACACTTTACTCCGATCTACCGCTTAACGATTCCTTAATAGAGGTATCTGCAAAATAATAGACACGAGATAAAGCAAGTTAGAAAACAGTAAAGTGCGTGACATGTGAAAAGAAGATCGAAAAATCGTTGCCTCCCCGGCAATGGCGCCAAAATGTTGAATGACGGAAGATTACGCGTTCGCAATTGGATTTGAAAACCCATCGTTGTAGTTTGAGTCACGAAAAAATCAGTTCAACAAATAAAATTTATGTTGAAAATTTTGTAAAAAAATTCCAAGTCGAACACAAGGAGGCTACGTCAATCAAAATTTGCAATTATATTTTTTTTTGTATTTTTGTTTAAAGGACGAGATAATCACAATGGAAGCAATATAAACAATAAGAGAGAAAGAGAACAATCACTTGATGTTGAATAATGTTTTTACAACTAATAAAGTGGGAAAAGATTACATTAGAAAGCGGGAAATTGTTACAACCAGAAAGCAGGAAATTCTACTCTAGAAAGCGAAAAAAGGGAGAGAGAAGTTATCCTCCTCGACAATCGCTTGGAGGACGAGCCGAATGGGACAACACCTGGAAGACGGGGAACAGAGCAGGAAGGAGGATGAAGTAGGAGGAATGGGAACGAAGCAGCACGTCGTTGTCGTCGCGGGATTCGCTTTCGGAACTGGGGCGAAAACTTGGTTTTAGCTCTTGAGGAGCATCCCGGGTGTGGGACAAGCTTCTCTTAAGCTTTGGAGAGGGAGAGAGAAGGAAGGGATGAGAAATTCATATGGTAGGGATCTCCTTTTATAGTTGCAAGGAGTGGGAGTATTTTGGTCATTACAACATTAAAAACATTAATTTAGGACCTTTAGTGACGGATAAATCTGTCACTAAAGGCCTGAACGTGGCCAACGCCAAGTGCACGCCCCATTGCCTTCACTACCTCAACGCTAGCGCACGACTGTGCGCATTCAGCCATCCGATCAAGAGATCGAACGGCTTAAACTGCCCTCGCCAGTGCCTCGTGCCCGCGTGCAATCGGGCGTTTGCGTTGTGCGTCTGATCGCGCATGGGCGCTATCGGCTAATTCGCGCCGCTGGATGCCCATCGCACGAATGTGATAGCGCGCCCGCACGCAAGGAGGGGCGCTGCGCTTGCGACTCAAACTCGCGCCTCCCGCCTACACAGTGCCTTAACTGCTGCGCTACGCATGCGATTGAGGCGCGTGGATGAATTTGTGCGTGGGTGCGTGCAACCGTTGGATGGGCATGCAACGGTGTAGATGCATCGAGCGGTTGAAGAAGAGAAGAGCTGTGTCCGGTTGGGCGGCTGAGATGGCGCCATGTGGAACCATCTTGACCCTCTATCTTCTAAGTGTTGCAGGTGGTGCTACGAATGTCGGATTGGACCGATTTTTATGTCGTTAGACTACGATCGTCGATCTGAACCCATCCATGTGGTCGGATTTGTCGTTTGAGGTGCAGATTAACACCATCTTGGCCCTTGATCTTTAGGGTTCCTCGATCTCTATCTGGTGCTACGGATGTCCGATCAGGGTGATCTTGGAGTCGTTGAACTCCAATCATCGCCTTGATCAGATCCGTACGGTTGGATCTTCGATCCGAAGCCCCGATAAAAGTCGCCTTGTTTCTGACTATAAAAGGAGACAATTATTATGCAATTTATACAACTTGACCTAAATGGATGATTATGCATGTTATGCAATATTTACAATGTATAATGCTAATGTGACACTAAGAACATGCATTAATAGGCATTTTAGTTTAATCAGATGTATCCACATCAAAGGACTTGTGGGAGTTTGGGAATGTTGTGGGGCATTTTGTACAATTTCCCGGGCCCCACACCCACACCCCACACACACCACTCACACCCTAACCCTAGGCTACCCTATGAAAACCCCCCCAGCCTTGGAGTTCGTGCCCTACTCCCTCTCCCACACTCCTCTTCCCTGCGACTGCACACTACCACCCCGTCTCCTTCCTCCATGCATTCCTTCCCCATTGACGTTGCTGCTGAGGGAGCTGCTGCGCGAGGAGTGTGCGAGCTCGGGGAGGAGGCAGAGCCATCGTGGGAGCTAGAGGGAGGAGTTCCATGCAAGGATGAGATAGCGCCGGGGCTACTGCAGCTCTTGTGCGCTAAGGAGAGGACTTGGTTGAGAGGAAGAAGGTCTCGTAGCGGTTCTGTGGAATCATATTTTCGCAAAATTAGACGTCTGGGAGGACTCTCAAACGTCTGGGAGGACGTCCGGAGTTGTATCCAGACGTCTGAAACGGCACAAAAACCCGAGGTAAGACCCTGTTCAAGGTCTGTGCATTCTTACCGTCCCTACTATAGCCTGAGCCTTGAGCCGTGTGTCGCAAAGCGAAGAGGAGAAGCCTCCCACGAGAGAAAAAGGATTGCGAAGGCCTGTGTGAGGGTCTTTTTCCGCGGACTAGACATCTGCACCTCTTGACAGACGTCTTATAGGACGTCTGGAGGCAGCATCAGACGTTTGACTAGGCAATTTTCAAAGGTATGCGCTTTGGACGACCTCTGTGTGATTTTGGTATGAACTTCTTAGAGGCGGTCTGACCGTACAATACCGTGTACATCTACGGAGCCATTGGGAAGGTAAGCAGGCGCAACGACCCAAACACTTTAGGACATCTGGACGTCTGCTCGGACGACTAATACCCATCCCAGACGTTTGGAAGGACCATAGGATTACCGTGAGGAGCTCTAGTCAAAAATGCAAGGTGAGATCCCTGTTGTCATTTAAGACATCTGGGCACTACTCCAGACGTCTTATTTCAGTTTGATTGGTCTGACCGTCTATGTTAATAGGATGCCCATCCCGGGTGTGCACGGGATCCGTAGAAGTTACAAGGTTCGCCGTTCGTGCTCCCACATCTCCCGGATATTCTGGTAGAGTGGTCTTTACTACCCCTTGTGAATTAAATGATGAAAGTGCATGTAAATTAGAGCTAATTGGTTGAACCTTAGGATGTGAAATGAACCCTAGGGCTAAGATAGAAAAATGAATAATTATATATGCCGTGAACGTTAAATTGTGAAAATATTTCCTGATTATACTAAATTACGAGCTGCCTGTTTACATTCATTGAATCATGGCTTAAACTGAAATACATGTTGTATCCTACTTGGCTTGGTTGATGAGATAAGTGTCGAATTATGAAACCGTGACCTGCCAGTTATACCCAAATTTTATCCTGATATGAATAGAGGCATGTGTACTGTATAGAATTAAGAAATTCCTATGCACGAACCCCACGAGAAACTAGAAAAGGAACTCACGTGTACGGAATAAATATTGGATGTCGAAGGGAAGTGAGCTGGCCCTCGAGTACACGGTACCGAGGAGAGCTACTGTACTTAGTATAGGGGGAGCTAGCCGCCCCACGGGACCCGGGGTCAGGACTGGCCCCCCTACATCGACTCTTGTTAGGCCCACTGGGCAAACCCCGGGAAAGTCGGATGAGAGTATGCCTACTGTGGAGGGGCGAAACTCATGTTCTGAGAGGGCAAGGCCTTGTGTTGTTCCGTGTTGTACTTTTGGGCGTACCCGTTAGCGGAAACAATTGACCGCATGCTAGTGCGAGGTAGCGACCCGTGTGCTTATCGCGCATGTCGTAGTCACCGCTATGTCGCTACCGTGACCTCGGGGTGGTAGACCGGGCGTAGGACTACTACGGGGTGCTCTCCCGGACAAAAGAGTGTCACGTGTACATCCTACATCACGGGAAAACTGCAATCAAGATCGTTCCCTTGGGGAACATGAAGATTGAGAGACATTGTGGGCCTTTTGCTAGAAAATCGACTCGTAAACACTAGTTAAATTAATTGTTGATTGGATAATTAGATGATTACATGTATATCTGTAGTTTTCTTTACTGCTTAAATGATATAATTGTTGTATGTATCACTCTACTCAGCGTAAGCTGACTCACTGTCATATATAACTGTGTACAGGTTAGGGAGTTGAGCAGCCAGCACCATCGGCTACAAAGAGTGCTGGGCTCAGTCGAGCCTAACCATAGTTCTTTTTGTTCCTTTCCGTTTCTGTTGTTCTCTATTGTTAGTGAGTACTTCTATCTTATGATGAGAACTATTGTCGTGATATCCTTTTTGCTTTAGTTATGATGGCTAATGAACTATGTTTTCCGTTTATGCATGGTATCTTTCTGAAATCTAGTTTATATTTTCTCTGTTGGTCTTTTTTTTAAATTGCTTAGCTACTTACATGCGTGTTTTATGATTTGTTTTGTACGTTTGGATTAACCTCTTGTTAGACGACTGGATCTTAGGATTAATCAAGGCGAACCGTTTTTAAATTCCCAGAGGGATCAGATCCGGATCGTAACATAAATACAAACACAGATTAAGGTTAACTCCCATTATAACTTAACTAACTTAAATTAACTAACTCACATTGTAAACTAGTCCTTTGAGGATAAGTTTACTTGTGCAAACATCCAGGGAAGACTCTACTCGAGGTCACCGTCCATGCGTATTGGGAAAAATGATTTTGAAATGGGATAAGTTAATGGACGTGGCATCCCATACGTCCACGTTTGCCGTGACATCCGCCCCATGTGAAGTCTCTCCTTTTTTGTACCCTCTTTGTTCTGTGCCACATTTTTCTCTCTTTTTTCTCAGCGGGGAAGGTATAGTTGGGCATCTAGATCTGCATCTGATTAGTTATTTAATTATTTGTTTTTTTTCTGTCAAATATTTTCATTCACAAAAATTAGTAGCCCTCACTTGTTACCTAAGACTTAATTTGAGATGGGAGATAAAATTTTATGGGATAGGAAGTCTCAAGAAGGGTTACCTTATATGTTTCTATTTGGAAGTTAAAAGTGTTATCTTACTGGTTAATTGTGATAATTTAAACATCCTATTTGTGCAGTAGGAGAATTATAACTTTCTTTATTTCTGTTAGATAAGATAACGACAGTCAATCAATGAGATAATTTATCTTACATTAGGCCTATGATAAATCATCCTAGGTTAATTCTTTGTAACCTAGGTTAACTCAACCTGACAATCAAAATGAATTATCTCATTTTGAAGGGATCAACCACCAAACAAACTAGACCTTAATTGGCATTCTCTTAGGATGAACTGCACCAAACTTATCCAGATGATAATAGGAAGACCCTTTAACAATCTCCTTGCTGTTGTTGACGTAGGAAGTGGCTTTAGCCTTCAAACCCATCGTCCTTCTCCTCATCTTCCTCACCATAAGCCTCCTTATTGCTCTCTTCGCCCCCTCCCTCTTCGAGCACCCTCTCATCCAAGTTAATGTAACTTGAGTTGAAAGAGGCCTTTTTTTTTTTTCTTTTTAAATTCAAGTTCCCATTGAATAGAACTTTGTTATTCATGTTGAAAATAGGAGAGGTGAGAACTCTATGGGAGCTCGAACATGAGAAAATCGGATGAAAATTGAACAAGCTAGACCTGCAGAAAGTAGGACTTTTTGGCATTCAAGACTCCCATAAATTAAATCCATCTCCGATAATTTTTGGAAAAGGGGAAAAGACGACCCCTTTAGAGGCTCGAACCTCAAAAGCCTTATTTTTAGCTCAAGTCTAATCAGTTTCAGTTTAACATTTGATAAAGGAAGGGGGTGGGAGCGAATTGGAAGTGGGGGTACTGGCGGTGGTGGTGTGGGAAAAGGTTGAAGGGGGTGCCTATGATGGTGATGGAGAATCCAAATGGTACAATGACATGTGTTATCGGTATAACTAGTTTAGATTTCGGTTACCTTCCATTGATCTTAAGTTGGGTGTAGGTACAAAAATGTAGAAGGTACATATTTTGTAACGTAAGGAGGAGACTATAATAAAAACTTAAATTTAGAGGTAAGAATTATGTGATGTCTTTTTATTATGTAAAAAAATAATGTAAGTAATATCATATGATAAAATTTATCATCACTTAACAAAGTTATTATTATTTTTAAATTAAAAATATAGATACAAAATTAAAATATGCCGATGTAAAATGATTTTGAAAGTAATTTTAATAATTTTTTATCGATACAAAACCAAATTAAATTCAAAAGTGAGAATCATGACGCGTGTCTCTCCTTCACACAAAAAAAATAACGCAAGTGGCATCAAGTGATGAGTCCACCACTGTTAAAAAAAATTACCACTTCTAAAATAAAAACATATATGTGCAAAATTAAAATGTTACACTAGTATAAAATCACAAAAAATCATCTTTAGAATCATTTTACATCTGTACAAAATCACATTCAAAATCATTTTGCATTGATGTACAAAAATAAAAATTACCTTTAAAATTATTTTGCATTAAATAGATTTGAAGTGTATCATGTGATTAATCACATGATACACTTCAAATCTATTTAACTTCAGTACATTTTGATTGAAAATTAAAAAATACCTGTGCGTTTACTAACTTACAAAGTGATAAGTGACTTTTTCAAGTAAGGTAAGACCTACTGTAGTACATAACTTAGGTTGTTTTTTGAATTTTTTATATTAAACACTAATTATATGATATGAACTATGTCCATCACGTGTTACTTTTTTATATTTTTATATATTTTGACTCTTTAGGCTGAGACGAAATTTAATATAGACATTCACGCTGATAAGTGAACAAGAGAAAGGGAAAAAATGGAAAAAAGGGAACAGGGGGTGGGGAGGGGAGAGGTACCGCCCAAAGAATCGAAAAAAAAACGAAAGTCACAGATGAGGTGATCGTAAAAAGGTGCCGCTACAGACAAAAATAAAAAGAAAAAAGAAAATAAGGGAACAGTAATTGTTACCCCTTCTCAAATTCCTCGTTCTTTCAGTGTAGTTATATGGTACAGACGTGTTACCAGGATGGAGGTGGACAGCATTGATTGGATGGAGATATGCTATCCACCTCTTACTTCTCATAATCTCACCCATCCCAACGCCACCGGTGGGTGAGGTTACCTTTTCTATTTACTTGAGAATGAGAGTTGCTTAGGGCAAGGTGAATTTGGTCAACGAGTGTATTTGGTTAATCACATATTGACTCTTATTATCCAACAAACTAAAATTGATGTAGCATATTAAGATTGATTTTACTTTTAACAGATTTATTATACATTCTAACAAAAAAAACTCATAAAATACATAAATCATTAATGAACACTTTAGAAATCTTCTTCATCTTCTTCGTATTTTCAAGCCTCCTTTGTTGATTTTGTTATTCCATTCTTCTCCGAATGTTTTATCCATATCCTTTTATACATAAACTTTCAATCTCGTGAAATATTACCTAAATAATTTGCACATATACATCGATTTTATTATCATCAAAATCAAGCATATGAATAAACTACCCAATTTTAATGATGAGAAAACGTTACAAAAATAAAATTTTACATATAAAGATTATATGAAAATCATTTAATAAACAACCCTTATCGATTGTAATTTAGCACAATGTCATTGCCTTTTTTGCCCTCTTTTTGTCACAAGCAAAAAGGTATAAAAATAAATCCATTTTGCTCTCCTTTTTTTCCATTTTTCAAAAATAAAAATAAAAAGCATGGTAGCTCCCCATATTTGGTTGCTCTTCCTATTTAACTATTTCAATGCTAAATTAATTTTATATAAAAAACTTATTTACATCTAAGCGAGTAACATTACAACAAAGAAGGACTTTAATTATAGCTAAAAATCGTGACCAAAGAGTTAAAAATTGTCACCAATTAGCATCACCAAAAATTACATGGCGGAAGGATTTTGGTTACGGTTCCACCTAAATTCAAGGTATGACAGTAAATGCTTCTCATATTACAAGCAAGAAGGCAAATATGTATGTGGAAACTGAGATTCATCAAATAATTATTTGAGTGTTGGTATATTTTCACATGCAATACTGATGATGCATATTACATACCCGATATGCATATTACATATTAGTAAATAGCCAAAAGTAGCCCTAAGAGTTGCGTTCTGTTGATTCAAGAATTCTCAAATCTTGGTCTATTGTACTCTAGAAGTTTGTTCCAGTTATTTCTCTAACCTTAACTAGATTTCTTTAACACCCAATTTAAGTCGCTTAAAAAACCTAGGTAAGTTTAGTTGGTATATTACAGAAGAGTAGGAAGATGTTACAGAGATTTCCCCAAATATGAATTACATGTAACAAGTAACACCTAAGTTGTAATCAAATCTTCAACAACCCTTCTTAGTTCAGACCGTTACTGAACTAAGGACTATCAAGACTTATGGCATATTATAAAGACAACACATTATACATGTATGTGAGATATATATACATTAACGCATTGTCCTAATGACACAATCATAAGTCCTGAATGAGCAGATATATTAACACAATTTAACCTATCCTTTCAACTTGTACCCTAAGGGTTGTATTTTTTATTGTTTGTCCTCAGGTGCGTCTAAGGTTGTGCAAGCATGGATGTCTTTAAATTGCATAAATAAATATGAACAAAGTAAACAACAATCATAACATAAGTCAAACATTGTGTTATAAAAATTCATAAAATTCAAAATCAAAACAACTGAAATCCATAAAATCTTTCCCACAAAAAAATGAGTTTTCCAGAAATCAACATAAAAGTGTTAACTTAGAATCATATTGATTTTCAAGTTGCTGGAAACTGGGTGTTTAACAACAATTATACTGTAAATAATGAAGGACCTTGCTCATAAGGTAAATGCAAGATCTGGAAATTTTCTCAAGTAATAACGTTTACCATCTCTAAAAATTTTTGTAAAGAATTGCGATGGCTTTTAGCTAGCTACTACCAAGAATGGAATAAAAATGCTAAGATGATATATATATATATATATATATAAGGGATAAAAGACTAGGCACTATAAAAGATTGATCCCACTTGATTGTGAACCCTTTTAACTTATACTCGAATGAAAGAAATCACCTTTAGATGCCAATGTAACAATGTGTATCAAATTCAAAGATAACTTATATGATGATGTTAGCTGTTTGGCATCAACTAGGATAATGGTAAACTTGGTTGGCATGTGGTGCAGCACCAAATATGCCATGTTTTGGTCTAGAAGAAAAATGAAGTTGGGACAAGGATAGTCCTAATTCCACTTAAGATTTTAAAAACTATCTTCGTTTGTTTGAAGGAAACAATTAATTGAATCAATCAAGTTTTCCAATTCTTTATCCTGTAGAAAATGGTAGGGATTAGGGCAATGGTACTAGAACCCCAAAAAAAATGCTTCATCCTATGTGGGGGGGCGTTTAATAGGAGGCTTAAAGCAAATCCATAGGGGTTAAAAATCCTGCCCAAGTGGGGAGGATGCATTGAGAAAAGAAAGACCCATAACCTATTGAATTTTGCATACTTCGACATTTATTCAACTTTTCTCTTCCAACTAACTCCACAGCCTTGCAATTTCCACAACCTATTTATGATGTTATTAAAGGTAGCTAGGCCACTGATATTCCAAGAAAATAAAAAAACTACAATTTGAGAGTGAGAAAGGGAGGAAGAGAGAGTAGCTAGCCTTCCCCCCCCCCCCCGTCAAGCAATTGGTGAGCTGGCCATCAAACTTTGGACTTGTCTTATAGCAATTTTAAAGTCTTGGGAGAGGTAGGGAACACGATGAAAGATTGGAGCTGGGCATATAAAATTCAATGTATAGTTTGTAAACTTCCCGTGGATAATCTCAAAATGAAATGGCATTGTTGGAGCTTAGGCTTATTTTGGTCATAAGCCATCTTAGTTTGTAAAAATACTTGCCAAGCTCTATTTCTATTTACGAGCCACATAGACAAGAATAAAATAGTAGAAGAAATTTTATTAATATACCAATAATTACTAGGAGTAAAAAAAAAGTGATAAGCAATTTAACTTCACTTTTGTTCAAAGTTCCATGTCCCTACTTTTCTTCTTCTGAAGTTTGGCTTAGAATTTGGAATTCAGTGGGCATTACATCCAAACCCATAGCAGCCCCATGCCAAAGTCATTCTCTCCCATCCAACTTCAAGCTTTCCTTGAAGAACGCATTTCTAAACAAGAAACACCAGCTACTGCAACTCCATATGCCAAAAGAAAAATGCACACTCTTTTAATACTATCCATCAGCTAGAATAGTAAGAGTAGTCCCCACCAAACTTTCCATCTCATCAAATAATGAACCATTATGTGCATGATCCATGGTAAAGCAGTTAAAAGATTCCAAGCGTGGAAATTTCATTCTTATATTTCCATCCCTTGATATGGTATGTGCTACTGGTTATGTTGCATCTTGTGAACACAAATTTCCCCATATGTACATCTAAAATCTTGCATTACATGTTACTTCAGGCATGAAAAAAAAATCGTTACTTTACACATGCCTTGCAGGACAAATACCATTTCTTGCATCGATGACATTCTCTGTCACAAAACCTTCATAACTTTTTTTTATCGGTCAAAATGTTGAAGTTACTTCATTGATGAAAGTTTGCTTACATATGCATGTCAACTTTTGGCTTGTCATGGAACTAAGTTACATTTCTCTTGTGACCTTGCTATAGGCCTATTCTTCAATCGAACTGAATCTGGCACCTTCGTCTTCATCCTACTATCTATGCTGAATTAGAAAGTGACAAATCTTTATTTAACTGAATTAGTAGTAACATTTTGTGCTTTACCTAACGTACAGAATGCAAAAACTACTATGACATCAATATTCTCGAGATTTCAACTCCAACTACGAGATTATGAGATGTTCAAAATGAGGATAGCCTATTATCCATGCATGTTCAACAGTCTGTACAGCTTCTTTATTCCATTTCCTATGTAGAAAAGCATCGAGAATACTTTGAAGTAAGCATATAATGAAAATAAGAAAGGAGTGCTTCTGACACAACTAGTTTTGTATCAAGAAAATTAATTAACCTTCAACAATATCACTACAGGCTTGCACTTGTAGCCTCTAACAGATACTGAAACTCTGACAAAGACATGATTCAAAGATGATAATAGAAGAAAGGACTCCGACTGATTAAAGAAGAGAGTCCAAATAAAGGCTTGCCATTATAGTTCTAATGTATGACTAACCATCAAACACCTGGCGTGCGTGACATCACTATGTTTCTTCAAAACCAAGGCCGGCAGATCTATCCGCAGCCGATATGGTCCACCGAGTACTGCAACAACACCAATAGCAGCAAGAGAAGTAGAGTTGGAGGAGGAGGAATGACATGAATGAATGAATGAAACGAAGAAATAGTGGTGGATTAACCCTAGTATGGACGTGTATGGAGGCGGCGGTCTTGAGGGGGGAGGATGGTCGGCGGTCGTGATAGGCGGCACTGCTGGGAAGGGGATGGTCGGGGGAGGCGCCTTCGTCGAGAGAGTCGGGAGAGGGAAGGGGGCAGGGGGTCACGCCGACGAGGAGGGGGGCAGGGAGTGGGTTTTTTTTCGGGAGGTGCGGATCTTTTTTTAATAGAAAAATTTTTTCGTCACGGTTTCAAAAATCTGATCAAAATCTATTAGTCACGATTTCACTTAAAACCGTGATCACTACCTTTGGTTACGATTTTGAAAAACGTGACGGAAAGACAAACTACAAAACAATTCTCCTCTGGATCTCTGGTTACGGTTGCAGTTAAGTTAATTTTAGTCACGGTTTCAAAAATCGTGACGAAAGATCCTTTAATGATGGTTCTAGGTGAAACCGTGACCAAAAGTTCGCATATTCGATCACCATTTCTAAAACGTGATCAAAAGTCTTTGGTGAGGGTTTCATTGCAGTGACTAAATATTTGGCTCACAACTCACCTCTTCCATCTTTTTGATTACTATTCCATCCAAAAATATGATCATAAGTTACTTTCAGTCACGATTCCAAATAACCGCAACCAAAACTAATTTTTCTAGTAGTGTAATAAAGATTTATATTGGAGAATAATATTTGCTAATGTATAAGGGTTATACCTAATAGTTGTAGTCAGGTGGAGGGGGTCTCCACCAATAATTTGACATCCACTAACCTTATTGATGCCACCATCTTCCATAGCTAAATCAATGATTATTGGCTCCATAAAGATTGCATCTCAGATGGTTATTTCCATTTTGATCCTTCTCATAACCTATAACACAGTTTTCCACAAATTTTTTCTATACCCATATTCTTTTGGGTCCTTTGTTGTTAATACCCTTTGAGGTTGAGGATTCACTAGACTCTCTTCTCTTGACCTTTTGATACAAAAATGCAAGCCTAATCTTTTTATTTGTCTTCTTAATGTCCCCATATATTTCTGTATATGCTCTAGTAGAATATTTCAGGCCATTGTTGAAGCGACGAGTTGCTACGCTAATGTATCTGGTTTTGAAAACCTGTCGTTGTAGTTTGAAAGCGAAGAACTCGTGTTCAACAAATAAAATTCATACTGGAATAGAAATCTCGGGTCGAACTTAGGGAGGCGGGCGTTTGATTTAAAAATATGTGTTTATTTTATTTGTCACGAAGTAGATTAATTGATTAGAATCTATCTATCTATTTACAATAAATAGAAGAGAGAGAGAGAATAAGAGAGAGAGAGAATATTATAAACAAAAACCAAAAAGAGATGTAGAATGAACATGGAATTCATTAACAACAAGATTGTTCATTACACTACTCATTACGACTAGAAAGCAAGAAAATGATTACATTAGAAAGTAGTAAATCTACTCTAGAAAGTAGTAAAAAGAATGGGGAGAGAGATATCCTCCTCGACGGTCGCTTAGAGGATGAGTCGGATGGGGTGACGCCTGGAATTCGGGGAACGAAGTAGGACGAAGGAGGATGAAGTGGGAAGAACAGGAATGGGGCAGCACGTCATCGTCGTCGCGGGATCCGCTTCCGAAAGGAGGACGAAAATTTGACTTTATCTCGCGAGAAGCATCCCGGGTGTGGGACAAGCTTCTCTTGAGCTTTGGAGAGGGAGAGAAGAAAAGGAAGGGATGAAGATTTTGTATGGAGGAGGCCTCCTTTTATAGTTGCAAGGAATGAGGGCAAATTGGTCTTTTAATTCTCAAAACATCAAATAAGGGGTCTTTAGTGACGAATAAAACTGTCACTAAAGCCCCATCGTGGGCGTAGTGGGGTGGAGCACGCGCATCTACTCACCTGCTTGCACATGAAATGCGCGTTCACGATCTGCAAATCTTAGCCGTCTGATCATGAGATCAGACGGCTTACCTCACCCCTCGCCACGCCTTCGCATCGTGCGCTCTACGTCCAATCTCGCGTGAGGCATGAGCGTGCAATAGCGCGTGGGCGTTATCAAGCGCCCGCAGCTGACCGATGACGATCCAACGATCCTCGCGCTCGCTCGCCCGCACCCGCTCGCCGCGATTCGAACGCTCGTCCACGCTTCATGAAAGCACGTTCGACTAACGCGCTACAAGCGCGTTTGTGTCGCGCTTTCAATTCGTGCGCACACATCCACAGCCGTTGGATGTGCATCCAACGGTGGAGAATTGTCGAAGAAGAGAGGGCACGACAGGTGTAGCGGCTGGTTGGGCGGCCGAGATAGCGCCACGTGGTGCCATCTTGGCTGTCCATCTTATGGATGATGTAGATGGTGCCACGGTTGTCGGATTGAGTCGATTTTCATGTTGTTAGGCTGCGATCGTCGATCCAAATCCATCCATGCAGTCAGATTTGTTGTTTGAAGTGCAGATTCACACCATCTTGGCCCTTGATCTTCTAGGGTTCCCCAGTCTCTATCTGATGCTACAGATGTCTGATTAGGTGATCTTGGAGTCGTTGGACTCCAATCGTTGCCCTAATCATATCTGTACGGTTTGATCTTCGACCCGAGGCTTTGATAAAAAGTTTGCCCTGTCCCTGAACATAAAAGGAGACAATTAACCTTTATTTTATTCAAACTAATCTAAATGCAAGATGATGCATGCTATGCAATATTTATAGTATGTAATGCAATCCTTTGCTTAAGAACATGCATAATAGACATCTTAAGTAGTGTAAACATGTTTACATCAGCCATCAAGTGTATGTTCGAAGTGAACATATTGTTCCTTGAGATCTTACCTTCTTGTAAAACTCTACATTCATAACTCTTATTAAGAATACTCTTTTCTAAATCTAAAAATAAAATTATACTTTTCACTTTCTAATCCTAAGCACTTATCCTTAAATTCGTTATTTTCCTTTTTAATCTTTTAGCCAATTTGTATAAATCATGATATGCATTTAATAGCTCTAAAAAATAAACATTAGAATTTAACTCGATTTCATTTGTAGTGGAGTCACTATTTGCCAGAAGACAAAAATGAGCATGTTCTTCAGTGCAGATCTCCTCTTCCATAGCTGATTCCAAAGTTGAATCAGATTGATCCAAGGTTACTATAAATGCCTTTTTCTTGGCTTTCTCTCTATTCTTCTCTACCATTTACTTGATATGTTTGGCTTCCTTACATTTCTCTTTTCCCTTGTCTTTCCTTTATGCTTGCAATGTAGGGCAATTTAACCTTACATGCTCCTTCTGCTTACACTCATAGCAAATTAGCCTGTTAGAATTTGAATTTTTCTCGTACCTTTCTTTTAGAGAAAGTTTTTGAAATGTCATTTGAGATGGGTGCCATCTTGTCATATTTAGAACTTGGGTCCTCCTTTTTTGAATCTTCCTTGACATGGAGAGCAAGGTCCTTTTTTTCCTTCCATAATCCTCTTTGTTAAGACCCGTGCCACCAGAACCCTTTTAAGACGTCCGGGAGTTGGTCTAGACGTCTGGACACCTTCCCAGACATCTGGAAATAAATTTTTGCATGCGTATGACCGCGAGTCTGCGCACGTGCCGCGCGCAGACTAAGCCCCAACCGACTTCTTCTCTTTCTTCTTCCCTCGCTGACTTGCAGAGCTGCCCCCCCTACCTACAAATACTCCCCTCCCCTCTCCCTCGTTCACCACCCCCCCATCCGTCTTCTCCTTCCTCCAGCGCGAGAGTGAGAGCGAGCAGCAGCTGCAGCCGAGTACAGCGACGGAGAGGAGAAGAGCAGCGAGAGGGAAGAGAAGAGAGCGCGCGAGCCGTGAGAGAGAGAGAGCTCGCCGGAGCAGCTCAAGGTCGGTCGGCGTGTGCGAGGTGGAGTGTGTGTCAGGGAGGTTCCCCCGATGCTACTGCAGCTAGAGCAGCGGACGAGCGGTTGCGCGGTGTGGTCGTGCGCAGCAGGAAGAAGACGAAGGAGGTCTTGATTCTGGGATTTTTCCTAGAATCAGACGTCTGGACTCACATCCAGACGACGTGGACGACGTCTGGAGGGAACTCCATATGACTGAGAGGTACGTTTTGCCTCCTATGCTTCCTTTTTGCGGATACTGCCATGCAGGCCGTTCCGCGGAAGCTCTGTTGCGTGTCATGTTGAGAGATTTTGCGTGCGCATGCAGGATTCACTTCGGGAAGGCATGGGACATGCCCTCTCACGCGGTTCAGACGTCTGGACGAGTCACCAGATGGCGGAAAGCGTCTCCAAAAGTCCGGAGAGATAGTCGGACGTCTAGAACTTTGTCTAGATGGTTCAGTAGGATCCCTGGATGTCTGAGGAGCAGCGCAGAGTAAGGTATGATCTGGATGCCTTTTTAAGACGTCTGGAAGATTTTCCAGACATCTGATTTGAGTCAGAGTTGTCGTTTTTGACCCGTTTAGGGTCCGTTCGAGGTCCGATTTCCGCGTTTAAGATTCCGTTCTTCTTCGTATAAGTTCCTCTACTTGTTGGAATGCTTTTTATCATGTTCTGAGTGGTTTCTTGTGGTTGATCCTTGTGTTAAGACCTCATTCTGTTGCGAATTTGGAGGTTTTGGAGGCACGTGGACCTACTGATCACACCCCCATTACTCCCGATTTTGCGGGTATAGTGGCTTCCCTTAGTTAATTACAAACATAAATGCATGTCTGGAATAAATGATAGATCCTAGGGTATGGCATGAATCCTAAGACCAGAGAAATTAGATTGAATGATAGATCCTAGGGTATGGCATGAATCCTAGGACCAGAAAAACTAGATTCAATGATAGATCTTAGGGTATGGCATGAATCCTAGGACTAGAAACACTAGAACGATTGTATTAAATGCCTAAAATGCAGTCTTGGAATGAGTAGATGGAATAATAATTGCCTGTAATTGGATAACAGCTGCCTGTGAAATGTAGAGTATTGTTGTTAGTAACTGCTACATGTAATTTCTGTTGTTTGAAATTAAATACGAGCTGCTTGTATATAAATTGGAAAAGAAAGATTGAATGTTGGAAACACATGCTATATGCGAATAAACCTGAATGATGAAACCTAGTATGGCTTGGCCTGAGAAACATGAGCATGAACCCTACGGGGAATTAGGAGTAGAGCTCCTGGAAATAAATAGAATGGAATTGGAAAAGTGAATGGGAAAGTGTGTTGTCTCTTGGGTACATGGTACCAAGGGGAGCACATATTACCTCTTAGTGCAGAGCGGAGCTGGCCACCCTAGGGTTGAGACCCGGGGTTAGGTCTGGCCACTTTGTACCGACTTTTGGCCCTCGCGTACACAGTACCAGGGAGAGCTACTAGTGTAGGGAGAGAGCTAGCCACCCCACGGGACCCGAGGTTCAGCTAGCCGTCCTACACCGACTTGTTAGGCCCACTAGGTAAACCAGGGCAGTCCGGCGAGGGTGCACGGACTGTGGAGGGACGAGACCCCTATTTGGTTACTGTGGAGGGGCTAGACCCCTGTTATTGAGAGGGCTCTGTCCTATACTGGTTCCGTGCTGTGCTTTGGGCGCACCTGTTGATGGAAACGACTGACCGTGTGCCAGTGCGAGGTAGCTACCCGTGCGTTTATCGCACGTGCCGTAGTCATCGTTACGCCTGTCAACGACATTGGGGTGGTTGACTGAGTGTAAGACCACCACGGAGGACTCTCCCGGCCAGGAGAGCACCATGTGCTACTTCTACTCTTCGGAAAAGACTGCAATCAAGATCGTTCCCACGAGGAACATTCGAGATCAAGAAAAAGACCTGATAAATAAACCAAGTGATGAAAGAAAGAAATGGAAAACAACAGCTACCTGTCCACCTTTACTGTTTCCCTTAGCTAGCTGGTTGCCACTCTACTAAGCATTTGGCTGACGTGTCGTACTTACCACCTTTTTTAGGTCCAAGTGTTGAGCAGCCAGAGCCTACGGCTGCAGAGGGCGCTAGGCCCAGTAGAGCCTAGTAGTTATACTTTTGTTGTACCCGTTTTCTGTAGAAGTGAGTATTTTGTTACATTTTTGTACTCTTGTATTGTAACTTCATATTCTTGTACCTGTTTTTAATTCTATACTGTTGTGGTGGTGTGTGCTGTAGTAGTTACTTCTTTACTACTGTACTTTTGTTACTGTTAGTTACTTGCATGATGAATGTGGTTTATTTTACTGCTTTTTGGTTACTTTCTCGTTGGACGACTGGGTCTTGGGATCAGTCGAGTCGGTCCGATTCTCGTGTCTCGTAGGGATTCGGGAATCGAGTCGTAATACTCTTGCTTCTTCATTTGCTTCAAATTCCACTCCGCACACCATTAACCTACCCTCTAGGTCATCAAATGGTAGTGTAAGCAGATCTTTAGCTTCTTGAATGGTAGTTGATTTTGATGACTAGTCACTTGTGAGTGACGTTAGTACTTTTCGGACTAGTTGCTCTTGCATGGTCAAGGGGTTCACTAACATATCATGTATCTCCTCTCCCATTTTCATCCCGAAACATCTGTATTCTTTGGTGAGAATACTAATACAAGTTTCTTTTACCCTTGACGTTCCTTAATTTGTAGGTGATCTAGAAAGTGTTCCAGATCTCATAGGCTAACTTGCACGCCGAGACACGATTAAACTCCTCCTTTGTGAGTGCACAGTAGAGAGCACATTCATTGCTTTGGCATTTTTCAGGTTTTTCTTTTTCTAGTTATCTATGTAGTCCATTCCTTCCCTTTGCTTAGGCTTAATGTATCTTAATTCAATTGTTTCCCAGATCCTTTCTCCTACAGATTCAAGAAAAATTTGCATTTTTTCTTCCAATAACCATAGTCTAATCCGTCGAATATGGTGGTTCGATAAATGATTATCCCTCCATAAAACTTGTTGTTGCAACAATGTGAAGGTGAGGTGTGATGTCACCTTTACGATCTAGCTCTGATACCAATTGAAGGGAATGGTTTTGGTGCCCACGGACATCAAGTCTAATATTGAATGTAATAAAAGAATGTGGCACAATAAAATCCACTTCACAAGATACACGATAATTTATAGTGGAAAACTCCTTCAGGTAAAAACCATTACCTAAGTCTTCTAGCTTAGGATTTTCCTCGATCAATGGGTGAGATAATTAACAGGTTGTCTCAACCCTTACAAAACCATTGAGGTGAAGTGCGGGTCATCATAGTCCAACTCAATATTGAGACAATTAACAATTCGTCTCACTTTGAAACACAAAAGAAAATATAAGTAGGAAAGTTGCAACAGGCTTATGGAACCTCAAAATATTAATAGGAAAATCAAGTTAGAGGTTTAGAAGCTTTCTATGGAGGTTGAGTGTGTTTATGTTTGAAGAAATGGAATGTGAAAGCGCAGTAAGCACGAGGAGAGGTTTCTCTCATATTTGGAGAGCTTGAATCTATTTGAGTGAGAGAGAATATTTTCTAGTTTTTCCTCTTGTTGTTTTTATTGAAATGGAGTCAAGTTTATTTATCGAGATTCCCTAGAGTCCATTTTTGGATAGTTATTAATCAAATCTAGTTAGTTAATGACAAGATTAAATTAGATTGCAGATAGATTTGATCGATCAAAATCACTGTTCATTAATCGATTAATTTTGAAATTAGTCGATCAACTATTGTAAAAAATTCTCCCAAAAGTCTTTTGAAAATATTGATTGATCGTAAAATGTTTTTGTTGATTAGACAATATTGGTTGATTAATGTGCGTAAAGGTTGCAAGTTTGTTTTGTACTCATATTGGTCGATCAAAAGTATTTTTGATTAATCAATATAGATATTTGGTCGGACAAAATGTGTTTTGGTCAATCAAAAATTGTTGCTTTTATATTCTTTTGCAAATCTTCGCATTTTGGCCAATCAATCAGCATTTTGGTCAATCAACTTACTATTTCAGTCGATCAATTTGCATAAGAATGAAAGCTACTTAGGCACACGCAAATTGGTCGATCAAAAGAGTTTTTGATCGATCATTGATTGACTCCTATTTGATCCAATGAGCTAAAACTGATGTTTTCAAAATCTATTAATATTGATTTAGCCTTTAAGAGGTTCCTGATAAATTCTAACAAAAAGAACTCATCAAAGAACACTTTAGAAATCTTCATCTTTTTTAGATCTTTAAGTATCCTTTCTTGATTTTTATCATTCCATTCTTCTCGCAATGTTTTATCTATGTCTTTACATACACAAGCTTTCAATCTCTTGAAACATTAGCTAAACAATTTGCATTTATATATTGATTTTGTTATCGTCAAAACTAAGGGTATCAATAAATTTTTCTTGGTTAGATTTCGGATGCTACGTGGTTTATTTTACATGGTGTTAGAGTTGAGCTGTTATTGATAGGAGGAAAAGGTTAGTGATGAAGTGGATCTGTCATTAGTATAACAAAAGACTTTGAAAATGATATCTAAGGAATGGAAAATGATACCTAAGCAAGAATGCTAGAATGTGTCACGAGGATAATGTCGTGAGTTTAAGAAAAAGTTGTAACACTTAAAAATAATATGAAATTAGAAATTTGGGAAACTGGTGAAGTGTTAGGAGATTACTGTAGATGCACTAGGGGGGTGAATAGTGCGGAATAAAAATAAATGCAAATAAAAACAATCCCATAAATCAATCACCACAAGAGATAAGTATTTTTAGGTGGAAACCAAACACGAGTAAAAACCATCACCTAAGTCGTCCCAACTTAGGATTTCTCAATCGACCGAGTTGATGAAATCCACTAATATATCACTTAAATAAGGGTGATACAACCTCAATTACAATCACACTACTTTACAACAAGGGTAGTGTACCTCAAAGCCCTCTTCTACACGAAGAGAATTTTGTCTTAAGAAGGAGACAGGAATTTGCCAGGCGAATACCCAACAAAAAATAAAACAAAAGTACAACCTATAGATCCCAAATATACAGTTGAACCTAAGCTTGTATAGGTGAAGAGGCTTCTCTATGGTGGAAGTGGATGTGTGAGTGGCGCAGCGTAACGGTGATCTCAGATGTGTATTTGGAAGCTTGGAGAGCAATTGCAGAGTTTTTCTTCTTTGATTTCTCACTCAATAAGCCTAATGTGGTGGAAAGTATTGTCTCAAGGTGTGTTTTCACAAAGGAGAGGCTCCCATCTATTAATAGATGTGTTAAGAACCTTCAAGAAAAGCTTAAGAGGCTCCTTGTAGCCATTGGGAATAAATCCCAAGTGATTGGGTCGAAATTCAAATCAGATCAGGCTTATAATGACTCTAACAGCAGAATTGCACGTCTAATTTTTGGATCAGACGTCTGATAAGGATATATTAGACGTATGATTATACTTTTGGATGCCTGATATTGAAGGGTGGTCTTCCTGGAAATAATTTAATCTAGACAAGGATCTTGACACTGAGCACCAAACATCTGGAGATGATTTTTAAGATGTTCAAGAAAAATATTGGATGTCTAATAAGTGCGGGTTTGGTTCTTGAAAATGACAAGACCTAAATAGGGATCTAGTGCAAAGTGATCGGACGTCTTACTGAACATCTGGATCGACTATTAGACGTTTGATGGTAAAGGTTCTCTACGGGAATTGATTCCCGAGAAGCCAATGGTTAGATTTGGTCTAACAACTTTGGATTTTGGTCTAATGTTTCTTTATCAGACATCTAAGGGTCTCTCTGGATGTCTGGGAACAATAATAAAATATTTCTAAGTAGGTTTATGAAGATATTGCTCTGACAGGCTAATGGTCTTATTATTGGATGTCTGTCAATGTCATCAAACGTCTTAAAGGATGTTTGGAATTAGGTCAGGACATTTGAATGAAAAGGTTACAGACTATGAATTTCCAACCTAGGTTATGGGATGTCTGGTCAAAATATCAGATGACTTAAAAGTTAGGATCATACAGGTAGGACTTATCTTGGACATCTGATCAGGCAATCTGATTCCAATTTTGGCTTTTTAATTCAACTCTAGGTTTCGCCTAAGTGTTCTAAGTTGGAGTAAGTGTTCCTAAGACCTAGTAAGTTATACTTTGGGCTCTTTAACAATTATCTAAAAATAAAAGGACACAAATTACAAATACATGAAAAGAAAATCTATCATATTCTTCTTTTCTTGATCTTCAAGCTTTAGCTCCAAGCAAAGCTCCTTTAGTTCCAAGCAAAGCTCCAACCTATGCTCCTTGATGCTTTTACTTTCCTCCATCAAGGTCATCCATTCCTCCATGGTCTTGAGCTTGAGCTCTTTTACACTTGCTTGCACTTGCATTTAATCTAAAATTTTAAACTCAATGAAAATGTTAAATCGCAAGCGTTTTGTTATCATCAAAATCAATGATCGTGGTGCACTTGCACCAACAATTACTACTTCATAAGTGTAGAAATGGTATGGAGTTTTGCATGATTAATCTCCCTTTTCCAATGCTAATTATATGATATTTACATATGAAGGTTGTTATAGATCTCAACTGATAAAGGTTTGTTACATAGCTATTAAACCTCTAACTAACCTGAAATATCAAATACACCGTTATTTATACAATATCTTAACACATCCCCTCAAATTGAGGGGGGTGTATAAAGACCTAAAGTTTGCATCGAAGACAATTGAACCATTCAAAAGAGAGGGTTTACTAAGGATGGTTGCAACTTGGTCTGAACTTGGTAGCTAAAAGCTGAAATAAGAGCTTCTTGGCTCCCACTTTGTCTTGTCAACGTGAAAATCAATTTCTACAGCTTTATGGGGGCGTCAAATATAGGACTTGCTATTATAGAAATGTGTGTACCAACTCTAAGAATGAAGTGGCTCTTTTCATTTAAGAACAAGCTGGTCATCATTTGCTCCAAGAACTTCCATGTTGGTTGGGAATCTAAGATTCACCATTCATAGTTCAGTTCTTAAGTGAATATAGTAGCAAAGTAGAGATAATTTGTAGCTTGCCTGTTGATGAGGTGTGGCTCATCATAGTTAAAATGCCTAAATTAAACTAGAAACTAGGTTAAACACTATCAATTAACACCAAAAATGTGTTAAGTGTAAAAATTAGCAAAAATGAACTAAAACATCAAATTGGTGTTAAAAATATACAATTAGGTCAATTAATAAGATATTTTATTCATAAATATAAATTGATGATCCAATTGCAAATTGAATAAATGTTTGAGTTCAAAAGTATAAATTAAGAGTTGAATTAACTTTTTAAATGTTCAATTGAGTTCCAATAAAAACTTCATGGCATTTGGACATCAATAGGACCCCTCATTCATTAGATTACATATAAGTCCTTATATCATTCAC
The DNA here is from genome assembly GCA_037157565.1 of Thalassia testudinum. Classification (NCBI taxonomy): domain Eukaryota; kingdom Viridiplantae; phylum Streptophyta; class Magnoliopsida; order Alismatales; family Hydrocharitaceae; genus Thalassia; species Thalassia testudinum. Next base: position 36,409,599 of record JAZHRO010000051.1, on the reverse strand, counting down.
ATTTATTCACATAGGACCTCTTTGAAAATTGCTAAAGACCCTATTGAGAGATGTCAGGGCTGCTCTGTAGTGATTCTTATCACTAAAGGGTTCAATCGCAAACTTTACACTGTTTTGGCCAATTGGGCCTACGTGCAAAATACCCAACTCGCCTGATGCGCCACAATCTACTGTTCATTCGAAGAACACGACCCATCTAAGTCGTTGCTCCTTTGATCATTCGATCCGATGGCTGATCTCTACCCAATCTTGTTGTGCCTTTGCACGATGATCCCTCACCTCCCCTGGATCTGATCCTATGGTGGGATTCATTCCTAGGCCTTCCTGTGCACTTGTCCCTCTCATCCCACTATTAAACCTAATCACACCTAATCTCACCTCACGGTCATCTAATCCTCTGGCAAGCTTACTTAAGCAAGACCTTAGACCCTTGCACGCGATGATCAGCTCCCCCTCCTACATTCTTGAGCTGGTCCATTCACTCCCCTCTGGTTCATCTCCTCACTTTGCCTCTACTCCATTGCTAGGGCAGTGGAGCTCACTTCCTTCAATTCTCCTCGCCACTAAGGATTGCGTAACTCCCTAAGGTGACCCGAAACTCCACTAGCGAGTTTTCCTTCCGCCGGAGCTCCTCCCACCATTCCTCGCTGCAACAACCAACTATAGTTTCTCTCCAGGTCCCATTCTTCTGTTAGACTAGGTTTTAAATGCATTCTAGATTAGTTTTAGTGTTAGTTAGTATACTGTAGATCAGTAGAAGTAGATTAGACACCAAATTCAATGATGGATTAGTGTAGATTAGGAGTACTGTAGTTAGAATCGATCTCACCCTCTCTGATCAATTCAAATCAGAGAGGTGTTTTTTCACCTCCATTTCGATCCATTTCTCTCTCTCTCTCTTCATCTCACAACTCGCGTTCACTCACTTGATGCACAATATAGTCACCAATCACACATCCATTAGAGCATTCAACAGATCTGAAGCTCATTAGCTTTCAGATCTGTTGGAGCACTCAAACATCAAATTGAGGGCATTCCATTTAGCCCATATATCCACTAATGCCCTCTTTCTGATTTGCATTGATCGGATTTGACTGATTATGTGTGGAGTGATTTCGATAATTGATTGAATGAGTTTTGAGCCAATTGCAATCTATTTAGATTTAATCAATGAAGTTGGGTTTATCTAAATTTAATTGGAAATATTGCAATTGTTTTACATCCATTTGGTCAGATCTTCATTGCTCAGATTCACTAGATTTCATCTCATGTCAGATCTTGAATTTTAATGATTGCTATGTAGTTTGGGCCAATGAGAATCATATGAAATGATTCAAGGCCTAAGCAATGACTAATGATTTTTCTAGGATTGTTTGACGTCCTAAACACTAATTTATAGTGTTTGAGAGCTCAAAATGATCCATTCATAGTGGCAATCTTACATTAAAAAGTCCAATCTAGGCAACATTTGTTTCTAACTTCAAAATGATTTTAATGAGTTGTTTGAGCATGAAATAATTTTTAAAAGAGTTGGATGAAGATTTTGAAGTGATTTACAAGTGAAATTGACGTGTAGAGTAGTCCATATCCTTTTTGTTATCTATGATGAAGAGGAAGGGATTAACTAGGATTTATTGGGTCTGAAATTACTTGATGTAGTTTTCAGTGTATGCTAACACTTTCAAATATATTTTACAACATCTGAAACTTAGATTTTCAAAGATGGAATCTGATCTTGTGTTTGAAAAGTTTTTCCACTGATTTGCATCCCTGTTTTAAGATGGATTTGTGAATGAAAGGCTTTTTTTGTCCTTAGATTTGATTTTTCATATCTGAGGAGGTCTTCTAGAGCATTTACCTAAAGAGATTTCCACCTGAAATCCTTTTGTGCCTTATGGTGAACTTTGTGCTTGTTTATATTTCATATTTTATTTAACTTTTGCATAATTTACACTCCCGCTCTAATGTGCATTTTCACAAGGGGCAACAATATTAGATACACAATACTGTATATACCTTAGAAACCCTATAAGAAACAACAATAAAAATTGTAGATAATAACTATTGTAGGTAGAAATAAAAATATATGGAGTAACTATAATTTAGCACTTTGAAGTATTCAAGAAGAAGTTTTAAGGGGAAAAAGAAATTTCATTGAATTACTTTATACAATAGGTTTACCGTGAACATTGATTTTTAAAAGACGAAAGCTTGTAGAATGGATTCATATGTTTCTTCAACAAGTAAAAGAACTTTTGACAGCTTAGTTGAGAAATAAGTAAATGATTAATCTCGTAAGAGAAACTAAATTTGGAGGGCATTGGGAAAGTTCTCATGCTTTCAAAGAAGATTGATGCAATGTTTCTCTTAAGAGAGCAATCTGTGGGCTATTCAGTCAAAGATGGATTAAATTCATTTGATACAGAGATGTAGAGCTCTTTGCATATTCAACAATCTACTGGCAATGATGAGCTCATTTTATGAAAGAGAAACATCATCATGTATTTTATTGTAGATGAAATTATATATAAAGATGACCCATTGATGAGATTGGTCAAAAAGGTCATGCTAACCACCATCTCTTAGCCCACCAAGGATTAGAGTAAGTTAAGGCGGGAAGAACCTATGGGTAAAGTCAAAATTAGACCAACCATAATAACAACGATAAAGAGCTAGAACAATGATGAAAATATAGACTACTCCAAAAGTGCGACTAGAGATATCTTTAAAGAATAGATTAAAAGCTTAAATAATCCTTAAAATTTATTAGTTCTTTACCATCACTTGTTCATTCATTACATTATCTTATTCTACTCAAGCAGGCTATACTACATGAAAGGACCAACACATGAAGATTTAGAATATTAATTAACCGCAACATTTTCTTTAAAAAGTTAGTTCTTTGCTCTTTGTTGACAACTAGGGTTAATCCTAAGGGAAACTCAAGCATTAATAATTTCTCTCCCCATAATTTTAAAATTGTTAACAATAATTATATAGACAACCTTCAACACTTCGTAAAAAAGGTCAACACAGCATGAGTTGCACTTAATTTTCTAGGGGTTTCAACAATCTTTCATCGCAGACACACACACGCGCGCACATATATATATGTGCGTGTGTGACACTACACAATACGTAGAATGCTGCTGGTGTGAATACGTAACGCACAAACTATATCTGCTTTTGTAGCTAAAAGCCATCTTCATAAAATAATGTCAAAGAAAAGACTTTCTACTTAATGTGTGACTCTCGTGACTCTTCGGATTCCATGTACGTACATTTACCTACAAATAAAAACATAATCAGATTGATTCCAGCAAGCACGCCATGTAGATATATATATCCCTTGAATCACCTATTTATTAATCTAAGTGTCAACTTTAAACTATATCCCGCATGTCTATTATTAGGTGAGATATAATTGTCATATTTTTAATGGGAGAACTTTCGATACGGAAAGTACTTCAAATTAAAAAAAAAAATGACTAACGGGCTATTTAAATAGGGAACTAAAGAACAAATCAAGGAATAAGAACTTATCATAGGTTAAGCACTTGGTTAAGCATTTTTTTAAGAACCTTTTTAACAATGCATTTCTTGTTAGATCTTGTTGAGCTTAAAACAAGGAAAAAGGGTTAATCATGAAGAGGAAATAAATCACAAGATAAATAGTTTTGGTAATCTAATTTCACGTATAGGCATAGATCTAGGTAGGGTCAGATAACTTTCGGAAACTTTACTATAATAACTTTGTTACAAATATATATTTTTTTTTTTTCTGTATGCATGTGATCCCCGATTATGGAGATCGTAACTTATTTATGAGTGATGAACATGAAACGTTTGGAACCTTGTTGGTCGCAAGATTCTCGGATCATGGATGCTTTGATTTAAAACTTAGTTATCAATCATTGATTGTTACATGAAACATAGGCCATGTTTGCTGAAACTTTTGAATTAATATAACCGATGCCATTCAGTCAATTGATCGTATGCCCAGTTGGGTTTGGTAGTCCATTGAACATGGCGCATTCCGACAACGTGTGGATAGGAGAAATGCAATCAGTCTTACATATCTTCTTACCACCTACTTTCATTGGTTAAGCAGGTGATGACTTGTTTGACAAGTTTACCCACCTACTATTGTAGTCGAGTTTCTACCCAGTTAGAGGCCTTATGGGTTATGTACTAGATCCATTTAATGTGCCTATGTTGTTTTGGACTATGAGGCTTATTTAACTTAGTTGGAGATTTTTTTCCCTCGTCAATTTTGTAGGATTAATTAAGGTCAAATAGAGGATTAAGTTTAAATAAGTCTCATTTAATAGATAAGAAATGATAGATGATAAAGCATGTCGTATCACTTAGCAAACAAATTTAGTTTGCGTAACGAGGGGTATAATTGAAGGTGAAAATCTACTCTATCCTAACATAAGGTAAGTACAAACAGGGTTTGCTATCCAAAAAATGAAACAAGTAAATTTTCAAATAACCTCCTTAAAATAAATAATAAGAAAAGTTATTCTAAGAAACAAATGTTATGACCTAGACCGTGACTCTAGTAGGAACCTGAGTCAATTTATCAATATTCATCTAAGATCTTAGTTATCCAATATATAAACATAAAATATAATGCATGCACAGCGAGTAATATCACACATAGAACTTAAGTTAGAGAAAAGAAATTAAAATGTCCAGAGGTCCAAAAATAATCATTTACACCTATCAATCAAAAGAGAAAAATACAAGTCTAAAGAAAATAATGCTGAATAAAATGTAAGGAAAAAATAAACTAAAATTGATATGTAAGTTCAATAAATACACTACGATATAAAATTTGGAGTAGCATCATCATGTCTTACAATTAAAGAACTTGGTTGCTGCTCACCAAAACCTAAATACAGAGTTCAAATGGTAAAATCAATAAAAGTTGAGTAGAGTAAGAAAACAAATGTGAAATAGAATAAGGAATGTACAGAAGCTATAGGAAAATAATAGCAGGAACTTATGTTCATATTAACCTCTTAATTTACTTAATTATTATTCAATTTTCCAAGTTGTTTATGCTTTCTTATTTAACAATCGTCACCAACTCACAATCATTTCCATAAAAGACACGCGAGATATTTTTGTGATATCTCAAGCAGTAAAATCGATATGAAACACTCACTTGGCCAAGATAATGACCCATACCTACCCTATAACTCAGTTAATCGCCCCGGGGTCTCTGCTTAGGCAAAGTAGTGACTATGAGCCTGTGTGTTACACATGCCAGGCACTACTTCTCACTGGCAAGCAATCAATCCTCTCTACTACAGTGTATGAAAAGCAGTACTAAAGCTATCTCATATCATTCATGCATACCTATATGCCTACCTACCCAGTTGGCTAAGCAATCTAACATATGAGTTGTAGGGAGGCTAGCTCCACCCTAAATCAGTCTCAAGCCTCTAGGTAAGTGTAATAGGCCGTAGCCTTAATCTGCAGGCATGAGACTGACAATATGGCCATATTCATATAGTTTCCAAGGTCACATTAACCTACCACATATCTTAGCTCATTCATTATGTGTTGTCACAGGCATCCATTATACTTTTATCCCAAAAATTTATTTGTCATTATTGCCATCCAAGTTTGTTAGTTACCACGCTTCATTATCGTTCTTTGTCCGTAGGGTTAATTAAATTGCCAATTACCAGTAGATAAGTCAAATCAAGGTAAATCTCAATGAAGGGTGTCTTTAATTCTAGATATACTAGTTATATAGCATTAGGAATGGCTCAAGGCGTTCCACCTGAAAGCTTCTAGGTACACTTTGATAGATGAGAAATTGCATAAACAGGAGTTTTCCACCCCCTTATTATGCTGCCTTACAAAAGAGGAGGCATCTCAGGTTCTCCAAGATGCCCATGGTGGCATTTGTAGGAACTATGAAGGGTATAAGGCTCTCTTGGCCCAGCTATCCCAGGAGGGGCATTTCTGACCCCAGATGATGCAGCAATGTAAAGAGTTTGTGCTCAACTATGACAAGTGCTAGCGGTTTGCTACCTTGCACCATTTGTCACCTGGAAAGTTAGTGCATATCATGTCACCCATTCCCTTTGCAAAGTGGGGCATAGGCTTCATAGATCCTTTTTCGTCAACCTTAGCTCAGAAAAGGTTCATACTTGTGGCAGTGGACTACTTCCCTAAGTGTGTCAAGGTTGAAGCCATGGCTAGCTCGACAGCTGACAAAGTTGTCTCCTTTGTCTAGAAAAACATTATAACTCGGTATAGGATACCTCAACACATTATCACAGACAATGGCACCCAGTCCACTTGCAAAAAGTTTGAAGAATTTTGCAACAGATGGGATATTCGCCTATGTTTCACGTTCGTGGGTCATCCCCAAGCAAACAGACAGGCTGAGGTAACCAACCATTCCATCATCTTAGTGTTGAAGCACCGATTGGATTCAGCCAAAGGGAGATGGGCGAACGAGCTGCTGGATGTACTATGGGGCTATAAGACGTTGCAAAGGAGTTCCATAGGTCACACACCATTCAACCTGGTGTACGGCATGGAAACCCAGCTACCTATAGAGACGGCCCTCCTCACTTACCGGACACAACTCTATGATACCGCCTACACTGAGGACCAAGTCCACCTTGCCTTGGACCTTGTGGATGAGCTAAGGGAGGAAGCATCTGAAGCAACACTGAAATACAAAGCTAGTGCGACTGCCTACAATAGGCGGGTATGCAAGTGGAGGTTCTCAGAAGGAGGCTTAGTCTTGCACAAGAGTGAAGTCTCCATTCCAAGTCATTAAAGCAGGAAGCTAGATGACCCATAGGAGGGACCATATAAAATTTGTAAGAACAGTCGAGGAGACTTTTACGAATTACAAACTGTAACGAGCGCGTGCCCCAGACGTCTTTTAAGACGTCTGGGAGGTGGCCCAGACGTCTGTAAAGACGTCTGGGATCACATCCAGACGTCTGACCAGACGTCCGGGATATTTTACAGACGTCTGGCGAACAGTTATGCTCGCACGGGATATTCGTCTGCGCGCCTGTGCGCGCAGACCTGCGATCCTGCCTCTTTCTCTGCGGCGGCAGGCGACTGCGACCGCCTTCTCTCTCCTCTCCGCGCGGCGTTAAAAGGGGGGCGCGCCTCCCCTCCCGTCTCCACCATCTTCCTCCATTCTTCTCCTGCCTGTGCGCGAGAGCAAGCGGACGCGAGGGCGCAGCGGCAGCGGCAGCCGCAGTAGGCGCGGAGGAGCTGCGGTGTGCGAGGGCGGGGCTCTGCCGTGAGGGCGAGCTCGCCAGGGGCGGCTTGGCCGGCCGGGGGAGGGCGCAGGGGACGCAGAGCGTCGCGGAGAGGGACCTGCTGCGGGCGGAGCGGCGTACGCGCGAGGTGCGACGCGGGCGGCGTCGCGAGCTGAGGCCGAGCATGGCTCTGATTCAGGAAAAATATCCAGAATCAGACGTCTGGATTGACATCCAGACGACAAGGTCGACGTCTGTGAGATCATACAGACGTCTGAAAGGTGAGTTTCCGCTTTCTTCTTCGTTTTTGTCGACTGTCCGTACTGAGGGAGGGGGGGTTGGCTGTGCGCAGGTTCACTGATTCGTCATCTTTGCGAATCAGACGTCTGGAATTTGTACCAGACGGCGGGAGTGACCTCCAGACGTCCGGAGTGACCATCGGACGTCTGGGATCTAGGAAAGACGTCCCCACAGACTTCTGGACGTCCGGGGAACCAAGCCGAACAGGTAATTCTCTGATCCACCGTTTAAGACGTCTGGAAGGAGTTCCAGACGTCTGATTTTGCACAGTATTGTCTTTCTCGACCCGTTTAGGGCCCGTTTGGGCTCCGTTTTCCGCGATTCGAGTTGCGTACGTTTCAGAATTAATTCCTCTACCTGCCTACAGTAGCTATACACTGTTTTGAGACACTCCTTGTGTTTGATCCTTGTGACAGGATCTCGTTCAGTTGCAGTCTTGAGAGTCGCGGAGGCGCGCGGGATTCCCGATCACGCCCCCATTACTCCCGTTGTACCTGGTAGAGTGGCTTTAAGTATTAATAAAATCTGTTAAAGTATGGAACCATAACTAGAACCTAGGGCATTGCATGAATCCTAGGAATGAGAAATATATGGAATGATAGCTCCTAGGTGTTGCATGAATCCTAGGGCCGGAAAACTAGATTGTATGATAGATCCTAGGATATGGCATGAATCCTAGGATGGAAAAACTAGTGGAATGTATATTACTGCAGTCTTGGAAAAATGGAAAGGAATATATATAAAGCTTCCTGTAAATTTAATTAACAGCTGCCTGTTATGCATAAAGAATCATGTTTGAGATCATGGAATGTGAGAACGTGAATCTGGAAAGTGAAACATATGATGTTCTGAGATAAAGAGCTGGAACCCTACGGGGAATTAGGAGTGGAACTCCTGGAAAGAAAAGGAATGGAACTGAGATGTAGTTTGTACTGTCTCTTGGGTACGCAGTACCAAGGGAAGTACCTGTACCTGTTTTAGTGCAGAGTGGGGCCAGCCGCCCCAGGGACCCGGGGTTAGGCTTTGCCGCTCTGTACCGACTTGTTGGCCCTCGTGTACGTAGTACCGAGGAGAGCTAGTAGTGTTAGGAGAGTACTAGCTACCCCACGGGCCCCGGGGTTCTGCTAGCCTCCTTCACCGACTTGTTAGGCCCACTAGGGCAAACCAGGGTAGTCAGGCGAGGGTGCGCGGACTGTGGAGGGGCAAGGCCCCGGTTTGGTTACTGTGGAGGGGTTGGACCCCTGTTACTGAGAGGGCTCTGCCCTGGTTCCGTGCTGTGCTTTGGGCGCACCCGTTAACGGAAACGACTGACCGCGTGCCAGTGCGGGCTAGCTACCTATGCGTTTATCGCGCGTGCCGTAGTCACCGTTACGTCTGTCAGTGACCTTGGGGTGGTTGACTGAGGGTAGGATCACCACGGGGGACTCTCCCGGCCAGGAGAGCACCACGTGCTACTTCTACTTTTGGAAAATACTGCAATCAAGATCGTCCCACGAGGACATCCGAGATCAAGTAAAGGATCTGTGAAGTAAATGAAATAGTGAGAAAAATTGAAAGATGTAAATAAAGGAAGTAATAGAACATAACAGCTATTGTACACTCTACTGTTGCCTTTAGTTAGTTTGCCACTCTACTCAGCGTTTTGCTGACGTGTTACACTCGTTACCTTTTTCAGGACCAGGTGTTGAGCAGCAAGGGTCGGCGGCTGCAGAGGACGCTGGGCCGAGTAGGGTCCAGTAGAGTTACCACAGCTTTGTACCCCCTTTTTGTTTCTGTTCTAGTGAGTAGTTTCTGTTTCCGCTGTACCTTCTTTACCCGCAGTTTTTGTTATATGATAAATGTTGTTTTACTGTTGTGGTGGTGCCTACTGTAGTAGTTTCTTTCCTTACTGCTGTACTTTCTTACTGTTAGTTATATTCATGCTGAATGTGGTTTATTTTACTGTCTTTTGGTTACTTCCTCGTTGGACGACTGGGTCTTGGGGTTAGTCGAGTCGGTCCGGTTCTCTTGTCTCGTAGGGACTCGGGAATCGGGTCGTTACACAAACCCTAGGCGGCAAAGTAATTCCTCGTACTTTGCATTTGAGTAATTTATGCTTGTATCATGTATAGAAAGAAAAGACAATGAAAATAAAAAAGCTTTCTTTTTCTTTCATTAAAAGTGTTGTCAATTACATTCCCTAGGACCATCACATCCGGCTGGTCCACAAAGAAGAAAGGTGGAAAAGTTAAGGGAAAGAAACAACACTCTTCATAGCAAGCGGTTTCACTCTAAGTCTTCAAAAATATTAGCTCCAGGACTCGAAGGGGCTGATGAGACTGTGCGAGATAGGCTGTCGGGGCAAGCTGGTCGCTTCCCAGCTATGGGCGAACTCGACTGGTCCACCTCCTCTTGAGGAGCTAGCTGATCTTTAGAATTTTCAATAGGAGTCTTGTCCATGATTGTTACGAACGCACTCCAAGACATTTTTTTAAGACGTCTGTGAGGTGGCCCAGACGTCTGGCCAGACGTCTGGAACCCCTTCCAGACATCTAGGATCTAATTCGGTGGCACCCGGGGCTATGTCTGTGCGCACGCGGCGCAGACCCGCAACCGCCTTCTCTCTCTTTTTCCCTCTCTCCTCCTGCGACTGCAGTCTGTCTCGCTCTCTCTCTCTCTCCCCGCGCGGCTTTAAAAAGCCACGCCCTCTCCCTCACTCTCATCACCTCCGCTACCTTCCTCTTCTCCTTTCAGCCGGTGCGCGAGTGCGAGCGCGAGCGAGCTGCGGCAGCGACAGCCGCGGTGAGTGCAGGAGGAGGTGCTGCGCGAGGGAGGAGGCGCTCGGTCGTGAGGGCTCGAGCTTGCCGGGGCAGCGAGAGCCGGCCGACGGGGGCGCAGCGGGCATGGAGTGATGCGAGAGGTCTGCTGCAGCTCGAGCAGTAGGTGGACGAGGCACGGCGCGGCCGTGCATCGCGGATGGAGGGCGAGGAGCGCTCTGGTTCTGGAAGTTTTTCCAGAATTAGACGTCTGGTCTTCTAACCAGACGACGGTTAAGACGTCTGGAGGACTATCCAGACATCTGGCAAGTAAGTTATTTTTTTCCGTCCTTCGTCCTTTTTCTACAACCGTTGTACTGAGAGCGATGAGTGGGTACGTGCAGGCTGAGATTCGCATCCAACGCGAATCAGACGTCTGGCCGCAGTGCCAGACGACTGGAAGGACTTCCAGACGTCCGGGGTGACCATCGGATGTCTGTGAACTAGGCCAGACGCCCCCGCAGGCTTCTGGACGTCTGAGAGACTACACAGAGCGAAGGTATCCTCTGAACCACTTTTTAAGACGTCTGGAAGAGGTTCCAGACGTCTGATTTTAGACGGTTTCGTCGTTTTTGACCCGTTTAGGGCCCGTTCGGAGTCCATTTTCCGCATTTCGAGTTGCGTTCTTTTCGGAATAAAATCCTCTACCCGTCTACAGTGATTAGATACTGTTTTGAGAAACTCCTTGTGTTTGATCCTTGTGATAGGACCCCGTTCTATTGTAGTCTCGGGGGTTACGGAGGCACGCGGGATTCTCGACCACACCCCCAGTACTCCTGTTGTAACTGGTAGAGTGGCTTTTAAGTTTATTAGTATAATATGTTAAATTATGGAACCATAAATAGAACCTAGGACATTGCATGAATCCTAGGAATGAGAAACTAGAATGAATGGTAGATCCTAGGGTGTTGCATGAATCCTAGGGCTGGAAAACTAGATTGTATGATAGATCCTAGGGTATGGCATGAATCCTAGGATGGGAAAACTAGTGGAATATATGAATACTGCAATCTTGGAAAAATGGAAAGGAACAAATAGCTGCCTGTAAATTGATTTAACAGCTGCCTGTTATGAATAAATACACGTGATTGAGAACATGGATCGTAAGAACGTGAAACTGGAAAGTGAAAGCTAGATGTTCTGAGTTAAAAGAGCTGGAACCCTACGGGGAATTAGGAGCGAATCTCCTGGAAAGAGAAAGGAATGGATCTGAGAAAGAAAGACGTGGTAGTGTGCTGTCTCTTGGGTACGTGGTACCAAGGGAAGTACCTGTTACCTGTTTAGTGTAGAGCGGAGCCAGCCGCCCCAGGGACCCGGGGTTAGGTCTGGTCACTTTGTACCGACTTGCTGGCCCTCGTGTACGCAGTACCGAGGAGAGCTACTAGTGTAGGGCGAGTACTAGCTACCCCACGGGCCCCGGGGTTCTGTTAGCTCACCTACACCGACTTGTTAGGCCCACTGGGCAAACCAGGGTAGTCAGGCGAGGGTGCGCGAACTGTGGAGGGGCAAGGCTCCTGTTTGGTTACTGTGGAGGGGTTGGACCCCTGTTACTGAGAGGGCTCTGCCCTGTACTGGTTCCGTGCTGTGCTTTGGGCGCACCCGTTAACGGAAATGACTGACCGCGTGCTAGTGCGGGTTAGCTACCTGTGCATTTATCGCGCATGCCGTAGTCACCGTTACGTCTGTCCGTGACCTTGGGGTGGTTGACTGAGAGTAGGATCACCACGGGGGACTCTCCCGGCCAGGAGAGCACCACGTGCTACTTCTACTGTTCGGAAAAGACTGCAATCAAGATCGTTCCCACGAGGAACATTCGAGATCAAGTGAAGGATCTGAGAAATAGATAAATTGTGAAACAATAGAAAGACGTAAATAAAGGAAGAAAGAAAATAAAACAGCTACTGTACACCTTACTGCTTCTTTAGTTTAGCTGCCACTCTACTCAGCGTTTCGCTGACGTGTTACACTTGTTACTTTTCAGGACTAGGCGTTGAGCAGCCAGGGTCAGCGGCTGCAGAGGACGCTGGGCCGAGTAGGGTCCGGTAAATGCACGGGTAGCTAACCCGCACTGGCACGCGGTCAGTCGTTTCCGTTAACGGGTGCGCCCAAAGCACAGCACGGAACCAGTACAGGGCAGAGCCCTCTCAGTAACAGGGGTCCAACCCCTCCACAGTAACCAAACAGGGGCCTTGCCCCTCCACAGTCCGCGCACCCTCGCCTGACTACCCTGGTTTGCCCCAGCGGGCCTAACAAGTCGGTGTGGGAGGCTAGCAGAACCCCGGGGCCCGTGGGGTAGCTAATACCTCCCTACACTAGTAGATCTCCTCGGTACTACGTACACGAGGGCCAGCAAGTCGGTACAGAGTGGCCAGTCCTAACCCCGGGTCCCTGGGGCGGCTGGCTCCGCTCTGCACTAAACAGGAGGAACAGTCGCTCTCCTTGGTACTCCGTACTCAAGGGCCAACTCACTTCCCCAATTCTATTCCCTTCACTTTCCAGGAGTTCTACTCCTAATTCCCCGTAGGGTTCCAGCTCTTTTGACTCAGAACATCCAGGTTTCACTTTCCAGTTTCACATTCTTACAATCCCTATTCTCAATCACGTTTATTTATTCATAACAGGTAGCTGTTAATTCAATTCACAGGAAGCTAGTATTTTCTTTCCACATTTTCCAAGACTGCAGTATTCATACATTCCACTAGTTTTCCCATCCTAGGATTCATGCCATATCCTAGGATCTATCATACAATCTAGTTTTCCAGCCCTAGGATTCATGCAACACCCTAGGAATCTACCATTCAATCTATTTCTCATTCCTAGGATTCATGCAATGTCCTAGGTTCTATTTATGGTTTCATAATTTAACAGATTATACTTAAAGCCACTCTACCAGGTACAACGGGAGTAATGGGGGCGTGGTCGGGAATCCCGCGTGCCTCCGCGACCCCCGAGACTACAACGGAACGGGGTCCTATCACAAGGATCAAACACACGGAACTTCTCAAAATAGTATACAGCTATTGTAGACAGGTAGAGGATGTAATTCCGAAAAGAACGCAACTCGAAATGCGGAAAACGGAGCCCGAACGGGCCTGAAACGAGTCGAAAATGATGAAACAGTGTAAAATCAGACATCTGGAACTTCTTCCAGACGTCTTAAAAAGTGGATCAGGGAATTACCTTGCTCTGCGTGGGCTCTCAGACGTCCAAAAGCCTGCGGGGGCGTCTATCCTAGTTCCCAGACGTCCGATGGTCACCCAGGACGTCTGGAAGTCGTTCCTGCCGTCTGGCACTGGAGCCAGACGTCTGATTCGCGTTGGATGCGAATCTCCGACCCTGCGCGTACCCATCTCTCTCTCAGTACGGTCAGTCAAAGAAAAGGAAGAAGACGGAAATAACTCACAGTTCAGACGTCGTGCCCGTCGTCTGTCTATCAGCCCAGACGTCTGATTCTAGAAAAGTTTCCAGAACCAAGGCGCCACTCGCCCTCCGCTCGCGACGTCCGCCTGCTGCTCGAGCTGCAGCAGTCCTCCCTCATTGCTCCGCGCCCGCTGCGCCCCCCGCCAGCCGGCCCTAGCAGCCTCGGCGAGCTCGCCCTCACGACCGAGAGCTTCCTCCCCCGCGCAGCACCTCCTCCCCCACCCGCCGCGGTTGTCGCCGCCGCCGCTGCACCCTCGCGCTCGCTCTAGCGCACGCTCTTAAGCATGGCTGGAAGGAGAAGAGGAAGGAGACGGAGGTGATGGGAGTAAGGGAGAGGGCGTGCCCTTTTAAGGCCGCGCGAGGAGGAGAGAGAGAGCACGACAGAGGGCGCAGGAGGGAGAGGGAAAAAGAAGAGGCGGAGCAGGTTTGCGCGTACAGGCGCGTAGACGCAACGGTCTGCGTGCAGAAAAATGAATCCCAGACGTCTGGATGTGATACCAGACGTCTTAAAAGACGTTTGAAAGCACGGCTCGTAACAATATAACAAACTCAAAGGAAGTTTCATCCTCGAAACTTGCGCTAACTAGGGTGCGGGAAAACGTCAAAATAACCATAACAAACTCAAAGAGGACCAAAGCCAGTCCGAAAAGACATACCTGCGAAAAGCTCCGGGTACCGCTCCCGCATTGCCGCTTCAGGCTCCCAGGTAGCCTCCTCGTACCGCTGGTTCCTCCACAAAACCTTTACCAGGGGTACTTGCTTTCGTCTCAAACTACGGACGGCTCGGTCTAGAATCTGCACTGGCCGCTCGGGGTAGGTCAGGTTGTCACTCACCTCGATGCTCTCGTGACTCAGTACGTGACTGGGATCGGCTACGTACTTCCTGAGGTTGGACACATGGAACACGTCGTGCACACCAGAAAGCTGTGGGGGAAGGGCAAGTCTATAAGCAACGGGTCCAACCTGCTCCAGGACCTCAAAGGGCCCCACGAACCTCGGCGCGAGCTTCCCTCTCACCCCAAACCGCTGCAGGCCCTTCATTGGCAAAACACGAAGAAAGACGTGGTCCCCAACCTCAAACTGCACCTCTCTGCGTCTCCGGTCCGCGTAGCTCTTCTGTCTGCTCCTGACAGTGCGGAGTCGCCTGTGGATCTGCTCGATTACCTCCTGACTCTGCCGAATCAACCTGGGGCCAACCTCCCACTTGGTCCCAACCTCAACCCAACTCAAGGGTGTCGTACACTTCCGTCCGTACAGAGCCTCGTAGGGATTCATGCCGATGCTCGAGTGATAACTGTTGTTGTATGCAAACTCCACCAGGGGCAGGTGCTCCTCCCACGAGCCCCTCCAGTCCAGTACACAGGCACGCAAAAGGTCCTCAAGTGTCTGTATCGTGCGCTCAAATTGTCCATTCGTTTGGGGGTGGTAAGCTGTACTAAACCTCAACCGCGTCCCCAAGGCCTGCTGAAACTCAGCCCAAAACTGGGACGTAAAGCGGGTATCCCGGTCGGATACGATCTCCCGCGGAACTCCGTGTAGTCGTACCACATCCCGGATATACCTCTCTGCCAACTGTGCTGGTCCCAAAGTGACTCGGATCGGCAAGAATCGCCTCGTCTTCGTCAGTCTATCCACTATTACCCAGACTGTGTCGTGTCCCCGCTGGGTAACAGGTAAGCCCACCACCAAGTCCATGGTGATGCTCTCCCACTTCCACTCTGGCACTGGAAGCGGCTGTAGCGGCCCTGCAGGCCTCTGATGCTCGGCTTTCACCTGCTGGCACACTAAGCACTGCTGCACGAATTCACCCACATCCCGCTTCATCCCCCTCCACCAAAACTCGCGTCTCAAGTCGTGGTACATCTTCGTGTTTCCGGGATGTATGGTGAATTTGGAACCGTGTGCCTCAGTCAAGAGCTTTCTCAACAGCTCCTCGTCTCTGGGAACGCACAACCGTCCCCTCAAGCGCAGCACCTGGTCTGTGAAAGAGAAGTCCCCCGGGTCTCCCGACAGTACTCTGTCGCGCAAGGACTACAAGTACGGATCGGCCATCTGTCCTGTGATGATGCGGTCTATCAGCTCTGGCCTAGTCTGCCGTGTCACCGTCACTGCCCCACAGTACCCTCGTAACTCTAGAGGTCGCCAACTGCCCACCTCCTCCAAAAGGCTCCAACTCTGTAACTGTAGACTGGCCAAGTGTGCGGGAGCCTTACGGCTCAAGGCGTCAGCCACCACATTGGCCTTTCCCGGGTGGTAGGAGATGCTGCAGTCGTAGTCCTTCAGGAGCTCCAACCGACGTCTCTGTCTCATGTTGAGCTCCTTCTGATCAAAAAGGTATCTGAGGCTCTTGTGATCTGTGAAAATTTTGAAGGTCTCACCGTACAAGTAGTGCCTCCAAGTCTTCAGCGCGAAGACAACAGCTGCCAACTCTAGGTCGTGGGTAGGGTAGGTATGCTCATGGGGCTTCAGTTGTCGCGAAGCGTAAGCGACAATGTGACCCCTATGCATGAGCACACCTCCTAACCCCTGCAAGGAGGTGTCCGTGTATACAACGAACTCGCCACTACTGTCAGGGATGGTGAGCACGGGAGCCGAGGTCAACCTGTCCTTCAGCTCCAGAAAACAGCCTCACAGGCGTCTGTCCAAGCAAAGGGCACGTCCTTCCGGGTCAACTGTGTCATAGGACGCGCAATCTGTGAAAATCCTCTGATGAATCGTCTGTAGTAGCCTGCCAGTCCCAGGAAACTGCGAATCTCGGTGACTGAACGCGGTCTCTCCCACCTGAGTACTGCCTCGACCTTGGCTGGGTCCACCGCCAAGCCATCTCCAGAGATCACATGACCTAAGAAGGTCACCTCCCTCAACCAGAACTCGCACTTGCTGTACTTGGCGTACAGCCTGCGTCGTCTCAGAGTGTCCAGAACCATCCGCAAGTGCTGTCCGTGCTGCGTCCGATCTCTAGAATAGACGAGTACATCATCTATGAAAACCACCACGAACTGGTCCAAGTACGGTCTAAACACCCGGTTCATCAGGTCCATGAAAGCAGCGGGGGCATTGGTCAGCCCAAACGGCATGACCAAAAACTCGTAGTGTCCGTACTGGGTGCGGAAAGCTGTCTTGGAGACGTCGGTCTCCCTGATCCTCAACTGGTGGTATCCAGACCTCAAGTCGATCTTGGAAAACACCGTGGCACCTCGCAATTGGTCAAACAAGTCGTCGATCCTCGGCAGCGGATATCTGTTTTAATGGTGACCCTATTCAGCTGTCGGTAGTCCACACAAAGGCGTAGGGTACCATCCTTCTTCTTCACAAACAGTACCGGGGCTCCCCAGGGAGACGCACTAGACCTCACGAAACCCTTCTCCAAAAGGTCCTGTAACTGAGACTTGAGCTCTCGCAGCTCAAGCGGTGCCATCCTGTATGGCGCGATGGAGATGGGGCTGGTCCCTGGTACTAGTGAGATCTCAAACTCGATCTCCCGCTCGGGTGGTAGTCTTGGTAACTCGTCTGGGAACACGTCAGGGTACTCTCTGACCACCGGGATACTCTGGAAGTCTGCCACAGGGCTGGGCTCTGCCACCACACAAGCTAGGAAGCCCTCACACCCCTGGCTCAAAAGTCTCACCGCCCGAAGTGCCGAAATGCACCTGAAACCTCCGTCCACTAGCTGTCCGTGAAACTCGAAGGAAGGCAACTCCGGCATGGAGAAGACAATCTTCCTCTCAAAACAGTCCACCAAGGCGTGGTAAGCGGACAGCCAATCCATCCCCAGAATCACTCCAAAGTCCTCCATCTGTAACATAATCAGGTCAGCTGGCAGGCTATGTCCCCCGACGCTGACCTCGCAATCCGTGTACACCTCCTCAGCTACAAACAGCTGACCACTCAGACCTCTGATTACGAACGGATTCTCTAACAGTGTATAATCCCGGTCCAAACTAACTGCGAAACTGGCTGCGACAAACGAGTACGTAGCGCCGGAATCGAAAAGCGTGTAAACGAGTCTGTCGGAAACTGAAACCATACCTGCTACCACCGATCCCGAAGCTCTGGCATCCCTGTGTGTTAGGGCGTTGATACGCCCCTCAGCTCTAGGTGCGGACGAAGCAGCCACACTCTGCGTCGGACGGGTAGGTGCTGGCCGGTACCCTCCTCGCGACTGCTGTCCTCCTCCTCGCGCCTGGGAACCGCGGCCTCCTGTGCGCCCTCCAGTGCCCTGCGCGGGAAGTATCTGCTGACCTCCTGCCCTAGACGGGCAGTCCCTCCTGATGTGGCCCGGCTGGCCACACTGGTAACAGAGGGGAACCCGACTCCCGCCCTCTGTGGGTCCCTGCTGTCGGCTGGGCGGGGGTCCGGTGCTGGCGACTGGCCCCTGTCGAGGGCCCCCAAAGGCCACTGATGGCCCTGTAAAACGTGATGGCTCTCCTGCTGACGCCACGTGTCTCCTCTCTCGCCGGCCCTGTGAAAAGTCTGGCTGAAAGGGCCTCTTCTGTCCGCCATCAATGTCTCGTGCGAACGGGTTGGTCTCCTCGTAAGTCATAGCTGCCTCCACCACCCTCGAAAACGTAGGCAACTTCAGGGGTTTGACATACCCCCGAAGCGCAGGCCGGAGCCCCTCGGTGAACCTCCAAAGGCGCTCCTCCTCAGTAGCTACCGCTGTCATTGCAAAGCGGGACAGCTCCAGGAAACGCGTGCGGTACGCGCTCACGGTCATCGTCCCTTGGCGGAGAGTGTGGAACTCCCGCCTCCTCTGGTCCTGCCACGTCTGGGGGAAGCACTGCTCGCAGAAGTGGGAGACGAACCGATCCCAGGTCGACTCGTCCCTCTCCTGTCCCCGGGCCGCCCTCCACCACCTGTATGCCGCACTCTCCAGCTGGTACGTGGAAAAGGCCACGCGGCACTCCATCGAGGGGCGAAGGGTGTCGAAAATCTTCTCCAGCTGCTCAAGCCAGTCCTCTGCCTCGGTCGGGTCCTCATCCCCCTTGAAGGAGGGGGGCTTCAGCTTCTGGAACTGCCCGAAGAGCTCGAAGTGGCGCTGTAGGGGAGGTGCTGGTGCACCTCCAGGCGAAGGTGCCTCGTGCACGGAAGTATCGGAGGAAGGTGGGGGCTGCGGCGACCCATCCCCTCCCCCGTGTCCATCGAGTGGTCCCACAGAGGACTCCCCCTCCGCAACCCCAGGGTGAGGTGCTCGGGGCGGTGGGTGGAGCTCCTCACGTACAATGTCTCGTATCAGCCGGGCGAGGTCCTGGGCCTGGACTCCCAGGAGTAGTGGCTGGTTCACTGGGGTGTCGGCAACGGCACGCCCACCTCGCCGACCTCATCGTCAGCCGCGCCCGCGACCCGCCTCACTGGTCCCACGACGAGGCATCTCCTGCAAGGAGACGCGAAACAAAACGGAACACGGCACTACAGAACGATACCGAACAGAAATATCTAAGAGCTCATGTCAAAAGATATGTTGTGGTAGCTACTCTAGTTATAGACATGTGAATTGGTTATTTTCCAGTCAGTTGATTCACTTCTCGGGACGACCTTACTCTGATACCATCTTGTAACGACCCGATTCCCAAGTCCCTACGAGACACGAGAATCGGACCAACTCGACTAATCCCAAGACCTAGTCGTCCAACGAGGAAGTAACCAAAAGAGCAGTAAAATAAACCCATTCAGCATGAATATAACTAACAGTAAGGAAATACAGCAGTAAGGAAAGAAACCACTACAGTATATACCACCACAACAGTAGAACAACATTCATAACATAATATGAACTGCAGGTAAAGAAAAGTACAGCGGAAACAAGAACTACTCACTATAACGGAACAAAAAGAGGTACAAGAGAACAGTGGTAACTCTACTGGACCCTACTCGGCCCAGCGTCCTCTGCAGCCGCTGACCTTGGCTGCTCAACACCTGGTCCTGAAAGGTAACGAGTGTAACACGTCAGCAAAACGCTGAGTAGAGTGGCAGCTAAACTAAAGAAACGGTAAAGTGTACAGTAGCTATTTTAAATTTTCTTTCTTCCTTTATTTACGTCTTTCTATTGTTTCACAATTTATCTATTTCTCAGATCCTTCACTTGATCTCGAATGTTCCTCGTGGGAACGATCTTGATTGCAGTCTTTTCCGAACAGTAGAAGTAGCACGTGGTGCTCTCCTGGCCGGGAGAGTCCCCCGTGGTGATCCTACTCTCAGTCAACCACCCCAAGGTCACTGACAGACGTAACGGTGACTACGGCACGCGCGGTAAACGCACGGGTAGCTAATCCGCACTGGCACGCGGTCAGTCGTTTCCGTTAACGGGTGCGCCCAAAGCACAGCACGGAACCAGTACAGGGCAGAGCCCTCTCAGTAACAGGGGTCCAACCCCTCCACAGTAACCAAACAGGGGCCTTGCCCCTCCACAGTCCGCGCACCCTCGCCTGACTACCCTGGTTTGCCCCAGCGGGCCTAACAAGTCGGTGTGGGAGGCTAGCAGAACCCCGGGGCCCGTGGGGTAGATAGTACCTCCCTACACTAGTAGCTCTCCTCGGTACTACGTACACGAGGGCCAGCAATTCGGTACAGAGTGGCCAGTCCTAACCCCGGGTCCCTAGGGCGGCTGGCTCCGCTCTGCACTAAACAGGGGGGAACAGTCGCTCTCCTTGGTACTCCGTACTCAAGGGCCAGCTCACTTCCCCAATTCTATTCCCTTCACTTTCCAGGAGTTCTACTCCTAATTCCCCGTAGGGTTCCAGCTCTTTTGACTCATAACATCCAGGTTTCACTTTCCAGTTTCACGTTCTTACAATCCCTATTCTCAATCACGTTTATTGATACATAACAGGCAACTGTTAATTCAATTCATAGGCAGCTAATATTTTCTTTCCACATTTTCCAAGACTGCAGTATTCATACATTCCACTAGTTTTCCCATCCTAGGATTCATGCCATATCCCAGGATCTATCATACAATCTAGTTTTTCAGCCCTAGGATTCATGCAACACCCTAGGAATATACCATTCAATCTATTTCTCATTCCTAGGATTCATGCAATGTCCTAGGTTCTATTTATGGTTTCATAATTTAACAGATTATACTTAAAGCCACTCTACCAGGTACAACGAGAGTAATGGGGGCGTGGTCGGGAATCCCGCGTGCCTCCGCGACCCCCGAGACTGCAACGGAACGGGGTCCTATCACAAGGATCAAACACAAGGAACCTCTCAAAATAGTATACAGCTACTGTAGACAGGTAGAGGATGTAATTCTGAAAAGAACGCAACTCGAAATGCGGAAAACGGAGCCCGAACGGGCCCGAAATGGGTCGAAAACAACGAAACAGTGTAAAATCAGACGTCTTAAAAAGTGGATCAGGGAATTACCTTGCTCTGCGTGGGCTCTCAGACGTCCAGAAGCCTGCAGGGGCGTCTGTCCTAGTTCCCAGACGTCTGATGGTCACCCAGGACGTCTGGAAGTCGTTCCCGCCGTCTGGCACTGGAGCCAGACGTCTGATTCACGTTGGATGTGAATCTCCGACCCTGCGCGTACCCATCTCTCTCTCTCAGTACGGTAGTCGAAGAAAAGGAAGAAGACGGAAATAACTCACAGTTCAGATGTCTGGACAGTCTTCCAGACGTCGTGCCCGTCGTCTGTCTATCAGCCTAGACGTCTGATTCTGGAAAAGTTTCCAGAACCAGGGTGCCACTCGCCCTCTGCTCGCGACGTCCGGCCGCGCCGCGAGTACTCCGCCTGCTGCTCGAGCTGCAGCAGTCCTCCCGCGTCGCTCCGCGCCCGCTGTACCCCCCGCCGGCCGGCCCTAGCAGCCCCGGCGAGCTCGCCCTCACGGCCGAGCGCTTCCTCCCCTGCGCAGCACCTCCTCCCGCACCCACCGCGGCTGTCGCCGCCGCCGCTGCACCCTCGCGCTCGCTCTCGCGCACGGCTGGAAGGAGAAGAGGAAGGAGACGGAAGTGACGGGAGTGAGGGAGAGGGCGTGCCCTTTTAAGGCCACGCGAGGAGGAGAGAGAGAGCGCGACAGAGGGCGTAGGAGGGAGAGGGAAAAAGAAGAGGCGGAGCAGGTCTGCGCGTACAGGCGCGCAGACGCAATGGTGTGCGCATAGAAAAATGAATCCCAGACGTCTGGAAGTGATACCAGACATCTGGTACGACATCTGGGACACCTCCCAGACGTCTTAAAAGACGTTTGAAAGCACGACTCGTAACAGGGACGAACAGGGACGGAGCTGAGTGACGAAGGGCGAGGCAGGATGGTGTCGCGACGAGGATTTTCTTCCAGAAGGGTAGTGAGAGGACAGCAATGGGATGCTCTACGAATGGGGATGAGAGGTGGGAAAACTATTTTCTTTTCTACTCTAGAGGAGCATCCCGGGCTTGGGACAAGCTCTCTCTAGAATCTTGGAGGTGGTAAGAGGAAGAAAGGAAGAGATGAAGAAAAATGGGAGGGGTAGGGGTCCTTTTATAGTGGAGGAAAGTATCAAATTCGTATACAGGACATTTAGTGATAGTCATAAACGTCACTGAAGATAGCCCACATGTTAAGACCCATGACATCAAAGCACTTTAAGATATCTGGGAGTTGGTCTAGACGTCTGGTCAGACGTCTGGAAATTAATTTTTGCATGCGTATGATCGCGAGTCTGCGCGTGTGCCACGTGCAGACTGAAACCCGCCACCCTCTTCTTTTTCTCTCCCCTTGCTGACCTGCAGACGCCTTTCCCCCACACCAACAAATACTCCTCTCCCCTCACCCTCATTCACCACCCCACCGTCTTCTCCTTCCCCCAGCGCGAGAGCGAGAGTGAGAGCGAGCCGCAACTGCTGCCAGGTGCGATGGCGGAGAGGAGAGGTGTAGCGAGAGGGAAGAGGAGAGAGAGTGCGTGTCGTGAGGGAGAGAGAGCTCGCCGGAGTAGTTCGAGGCTGGCTGGCGTGCGCGCGGAGGAGAGTTGTGCTGGGGACAGTCTCCCCCGGTGCTGCTGCAGCTCGGGCAGCGGGTGAACGAGCACGGCGTGGCCACGCACAGCGGGAAGAAGACGAGGAGGTTCTAATTCTGGGAATTTTCCCAGAATCAGACATCTGGACCTACATCCAGACGATGCGGGCGACGTCTGGAGGAAGCTCCAGATGACTGAGAGGTACGTATTTTCCTCCTTTTCTTGCTTTTGCGGATACAGCCATGTAGGCCGTTCCGCCGAAGCTCTGTCGCGTGCCTTGCTGAGGGAATTTTGCGTACACGTGCAGGTTTCGCTTCGGGAAGGTGCGGGACACGCCCTCCCACGCAATTCAGACGTCTGGGCGACTCACCAGATGGCGGAGAGCGTCTCAGACATCCGGAGAGGTGGTCGGACGTCTGGAACTGGGTCCAGATGGTTCAGCAGGATCCTTGGACGTCGAGGAGCAATGCAGAGTGAGGTATGGTTTTGGGTTCCTTTTAAGACGTCTGGAAGATGTTCCAGACGTCTGATTTGAGTCAGAGTTGTCATTTTTGACTCGTTTAGGGTCCGTTCAAGGTCTGATTCCCGCGTTTAAGATTCCGTTTGTCTTCGTACAAGTTCCTTTACTTGTTTGAAATATTTTTACCCTGTTCTGAGTGGTTCCTTATGGTTGATCCTTGTGTTAGGACCTCGTTCTTTTGCGGACTTGGGGGTTGCGGAGGCACGTGGACCTGCCGATCACGCCCCCATTACTCTCGATTTTACGGGTAAAGTAGCTTTCCATAGTTAATTACAACATTAATGCATATTTGAAATAAATGATAGATCCTAGGGTATGGCATGAATCCTATGACTAGAAAAACTAGATTGAATGATAGATCCTTGGGTATGTCATGAATCCTACGACCTGAAAACTAGATTGAATGATAGATCCTAGGGTGTGGCATGAATCCTAGGAACAGAAACATTGCAACGAATGTCTTGAATGCCGGAATTGCAGTCTCGGATAAGTAGATAGAATAATGATAATTGCCTGTAATTGGATAACAGCTGCCTGTGAAATGTAGAGTATTGTTGCTAGTAACTGCTTCATGTAATTCCTGTTGTTTGGAAACTAAATTCGAGCTACTTGTATATAAATTGAAAAAGAAAGATTAAATGTTGGAAACACGTGCTATATGAGAATAAAACTGAAATGATGAAACCTAGTATGGCTTGGCCTGAGAAATATGAGCACGAACCCTATCGGGAATTGGGAGTAGAGCTCCTGGAAAATAAATAGAATGGAACTGGCAAAGTGAATGGGGAAGTGAGCTGGCCCTTGAGTACGAAGTACCAAGGAGAGCAACTGTCCTCCTGTTTAGTACAGAGCAGAGCTAGCCGCCCTAGCGTTGGGACCAGGGGTTAGGACTGGCCACTTTGTATCGACTCAGTGGCCCTCGAGTACATTGTACCAGGGAGTGCTACTAATGTAGGGAGAGAGCTAGCCACCCCACGGGACCCGGGGTTCAGCTAGCTGTCCTACACCGACTTGTTAGGCCCACTGGGCAAACCAGGGTAGTCAGGAGAGGGTGAGTGGACTGTGGAGGGGCAAGACCCCTGTTTGGTTACTGTGGAGGGGCTAGACCCCTATTACTGAGAGGGCTCTGCCCTATACTGGTTCCGTGCTGTGCTTTGGGCGCACCCGTTAACGGAAACGACTGACCGAGTGCCAATGCGGGGTAGCTATCCGAGCATTTATTTCACGTGCCGTAGTCACCGTTACATCTGTCAGCGACCTTGGGGTGGTTGACTGAGGGTAGGATCACCACGGGGAACTCTCTCGGCTAGGAGAGCACCACGTGTTACTTCTACTTTTCGGAAAATACTACAATCAAGATCGTTCCCACAAGGAACATTCGAGATCAAGAGAAAGACCTGAGAAATAAACCAAGAAAGAGTAAATAGATAAATAAAGGAAGAAATTAAAAACAACAGCTACTTGTCCACCTTTACTATTTTTCTTAGCTAGCTGGTTGCCACTCAACTCAGCATTTCGCTGACGTGTCATACTTGTCACCTTTTTCAGGATCAGGTGTTGAGCAGCCAGAGCCTACGGCTACGAAGGGTGCTGGGCCTAGTAGAGCCCAGTTGTTGTACTTTTGTTGTACCTGTTTTTCTGTAGTAGTGAGTATTCTGTTACACCTTTGTACTCTTTTATTGTAAACTTCATATTTCTATACCTATTTTTAATTCTCTACCGTTATGGTGGTGTGTATTGTAGTAGTTCTTTCTTTACTGCTGTACTTTTGTTACTGTTAGTTACTTTCATGGTAAATGTGGTTTATTTTATTGCTTTTTTATTACTTTCTCATTGGACGACTGGGTCTTGAGAACAGTCGAGTCAGTCCGATTCTCGTGTCTTGTAGGGATTCGGGAATCGGGTCGTAACAAGATGGTATCAGAGCAAGGTTGTCTCGAGAAGTGAACCAACTGGCTAGAAAATAACCAATTCACGTGCTTGTAACTGGAGTAGCCACCACAACGTACCTTTTGACATCTGTTTTAGGGTTCCTTCGTTGAATATCGATTAGTATTGACGTCTTTTCTGTTCCGTGTTTGCGTCTCCTTGCAGGAGATGCCTCGACGAGGAGGTAGCGAGGCGGGCCGTGGACGTGGCCAAGGATGAGGTTGGAGGGGTGGGTGCATTGAGCTCGACACCTTAGTGGACCAGCCACTGCTCCCGGGCATTCAGGCCCAGGACCTCGCCCAGCTGATACGAGATATTGTGCGAGAGGAGCTCCACCTGCCGCCACAAGAGCCTCTCCCTGGGGCTACGGAGGGGGGGTCCTCTGTGGGACAGCGAGATGGACACGGCGCTGGACATGGGGGAGGGGGTGGGCCCTCACCACCCCCACCTTCCTCCGGCACTTCTGAGCACGAGGCCTCTTTACCGGGAGGTGTACCAGTGTCTTCCCTTCAGCGCCACTACGAGCTTTTTGGACAGTTCCGGAAGTTGAAGCCCCCCTCTTTCAAGGGGGATGAGGACCCGACCGAGGCGGAGGACTGGCTCGAGTAGATCGAGAAGGTGTTTGACACCCTTCTCCCCCCTGTGGAGTGCCGCGTGGCCTTTGCCACGTACCAGCTGGAGAGCGCGGCACACAGGTGGTGGAAGGCGGTCAGAGGTCAAGAGAGGGACGAGCTGACTTGGGACTAGTTCGTCATCCTATTCTGCAAGCAGTACTTTCCCCAGACGTGGTAGGACCAGAGGAGGCGGCAGTTCCACACTCTCCGCTAGGGGACGATGACCGTGAGCGCGTACCACATGCGTTTCCTAGAGCTATCTCGTTTCGCAGCGACAGCCGTGGCTACCGAGGAGGAGCGCCTTTGGAGGTTCACCGAGGGGCTCTGGCCTGTTATTTAGGGGTATGTCAAATCCCTGAAGCTACCTACGTTCTCGAGGGTGGTGAAGGCAGCTATGACGTATGAAGAGACCAACCCGTCCGCACGTGACACTGACAGCAGGCAGAAGTGGCCCTACCAGCCAGACTTCTCACAGGGCCGACGAGGGAGGAGGCACGTGGTGCCCGCAGGAGAGCCGTCACGCTTTGCGGGGCTGTCAGTGGCCTTTGGGGGCCCCCGAAAGGGGCCAGCTGCTAGCACTAGACCCCCGCCCAGCCGTCAATAAGGACCCACTGAGGGCAGGAGTCGAGTCCCCCTTTGCTACTAGTGTGGCTAGCCGGGCCACATAAGGAGGGACTGCCCGCCTAGGGCTAGAGGTCAGCAGATGCTCCCCGCGCCGAGCACTGGAGGGCGAGTAGGAGGTCGCGGTTTCCAGGCGCGAGGAGGAGGACAGTAGTTGCGGGGAGGGTACTAGTCAACGACTACCCGTCTGACTCAAAGTGTGGCTGCTTCGTCCGCACCTAGGGCTGAGGGGCGTATCAACTCCCTAACACACAGGGATGCCAGAGCTTCAGGATCAGTGGTGGCAGGTATGGTTTCAGTTTCCGGCAGACTTGTTTACACGTTTTTCAATTCTGGCACCATGCACTCGTTTGTCGCTGCCAGTTTTGCAGTTAGTCTGGGGCAGGACTGTGTGTTGTTAGAGGATCCGTTCATGATCAGAGGTTCGGGTGGTCAACTGTTTGTAGCTGAGGAGGTGTACACAGGTTGTGAGGTCAGTGTTGGAGGACACAGCCTTCCCGCTGACCTGATCATGATACAGATGGAGGACTTTGGCGTGATTCTGGGGATGGACTGGTTGTCCGCTTACCACGCCTTGGTGGACTGCTTTGAGAGGAAGATCGTCTTCTCCATACCTGAGTTGCCTTCTTTCGATTTCCATGGGCAGCCAATGGACGGAGGCTTCAGGTGCATTTTTGCACTTCGGGCAGCGAGACTTTTGGGCTAAGGGTGTGTGGGCTTCCTAGCTTGTGTGGTGGTGGAGCTCAGCCCTATGGCAGACTTCCAGAGTATCCCGGTGGTCAGAGAGTACCCCGACGTGTTCCCAAATGAGTTGCCAGGACTATCGCCCAAGTGTTAGATCGAGTTTGAGATCTCACTGGTACCGGGGACCAGCTCCATCTCTATAGCACCGTACAGGATGGCACCACTTGAGCTGCGAGAGCTCAAGTCTTAGTTGTAGGACCTTCTGGAGAAGGGCTTTGTAAGGCCCAGTGCGTCTCCATGGGGAGCCCCAGTATTGTTCGTGAAGAAGAAGGATGGTACCCTACGCCTTTGTGTGGACTACCGACAGCTGAATAGGGTTACCATCAAGAACAGGTATCCGCTATCGAGGATTGACGACTTGTTTGACCAGCTACGAGGTGCCACGGTATTCTCTAAGATAGACTTGAGGTCTGGGTACCACTAGTTGAGGATCAGGGAGGCAGACGTCTCCAAGATGGCTTTCCGCACCCGGTACGGACACTACGAGTTTTTGGTCATGCCGTTTGGGCTGACCAACGCCCCCGCTGCCTTCATGGATTTGATGAACCGAGTGTTCAGACCGTACTTGGACCAGTTCGTGGTGGTATTCATTGATGATGTGCTCATCTACTCTTGAGATCAGGCATAACACGGACAGCACTTGCGGATGGTTTTGGACACACTGAGACGACGTAGGTTGTACGCCAAATACGGCAAATGCGAGTTCTGGTTGAGGGAGGTGACCTTCTTAGGTCATGTGATCTCCGGGGATGGCTTGGCTGTGGACCCAGCCAAGGTTGAGGTAGTGCTCAGGTGGAAGAGACCGCGTACTGTTACTGAGATCCGCAATTTCTTGGGACTGGTAGGCTACTACAGGCAGTTTATCAGGGGCTTCTCGCAGATTGCATGTCTTATGACACAGCTGACCCAGAAGGACGTGCCCTTTACTTGGACAGACGCTTGTGAGGCGTGTTTTCAGGAGCTAAAGGAGGGGCTGACTTCGGCTCCCGTGCTCACCATCCCAGACAGTAGTGGCGGGTTCGTTGTGTACACGAACACCTCTTTGCAGGGGTTAGGGGGTGTGCTCATGCAAAGGGGTCACGTTGTCCCTTACGCTTCGCGGCAACTGAAGCCCCATGAGCATGTTACCCCACCCACGACCTGGAGCTGGCAACTGTCGTCTTCGCGCTGAAGACTTAGAGGCACTACTTGTACGGTGAGACCTTTGAGATTTTCACAGATCATAAGAGCCTCAGATACTTGTTTGATCAAAAGGAGCTCAACATGAGACAGAGACGTTGGTTGGAGCTCCTGAAGAACTATGACTACAGTATTTCCTACCACCTAGGAAAGGCCAACGTGGTGGCTGACGCCTTGAGCCGGAAGGCGCCTGCCCACTTGGCCAGTTTACAGGCGCAGAGTTGGAGCCTCATGGAGGAGATGGGCAATTGGCGACCCCTAGGGTTACAGAACACTGTGGGGCAGTGACTGTGACTCGACAGATGAGGCCAGAGCTGATAAACCGCATCATCACAGGATAGATGACAGACTCGTACTTGCAGTCATTGCGTGACAGAGTGTTGTCAGGAGACCCTGGGGACTTCTCTTTTACAGACCAGGTACTGCACATGAGGGGACGTTTGTGCGTTTCCAAGGATGAGGAGTTGTTGAGAGAGCTCTTGACTGAGGCACCCGACTCCAGGTTCACCATACATCCTGGAAACACAAAGATGTACCATGATTTGAGACGCGACTTTTGGTAGAGGGGAATGAAGCGGGATGTAGGTGAATTTGTACAGCAGTGTTTAGTGTGCTAGCAGGTGAAGGCCGAGCATCAGAGGCCTACAGGGTCGTTGCAGCCACTTCCAGTGCCAGAGTGGAAGTGGGAGAGCATCGCCATAGACTTGGTGGTGGGCTTGCCCGTTACCCAGTGAGGACACGACGCAGTCTGGGTAATCGTTGATAGATTGACGAAGATGGCATGTTTCTTGCTGATTCGAGTCACCTTGGGATCAGCACTGTTGGCAGAGAGGTATATCCGCGACGTGATATGTCTACACAGAGTTCCGTGGGAGATCGTATCCGACTAGGATACCCGTTTTACATCCCAGTTTTGGGCTGAGTTTCAGTAGGCCCTGGGGACACGGTTGAGGTTCAGTACGGCATGCCACCCCTAGACGGACGGACAGTCTGAGCACACGTACAGACACTAGAGACCTTTTGCGTGCTTGTGTACTGGACTGGAGGGGCTCTTGGGAGGAGTACTTACCACTTGCAGAGTTTGCATATAATAACAGTTATCACTCGAGCATCGGCATGGCACCTTACGAGGCTCTGTACGAACGGAGGTGTACGGCACCCTTGAGTTGAGTTGAGGTGGGGACCAAGTGGGAGGTTGGCCCCAGGCTGATCTGGTAGGGTCAGGAGGTGATCGAGCAAATTCACAGGCAACTCCGCACTGTCAGGAGCAGACAGAAGAGCTTTGCAGATTGGAAATGTAGAGAAGTGCAGTTTGAGGTTGGGGACCACGTCTTCCTTCGTGTTTCGCCCATGAAGGGCTTGTAGCGGTTTTGGGTGAGAGGGAAGCTCGCGTCGAGGTTCGTGGGACCCTTTGAGGTCCTGGAGAGGGTTGGACCCGTTGCTTACGGGCTTGCCCTTCCTCCCCAGCTTTCTGGTGTGCACGACGTGTTCCACGTGTCCAACCTCAGGAGGTACGTCGCCAGTCCTAGCCACGTTATGAGCCACGAGAGCGTCGAGGTGGGTGACGACCTGACCTACCCTGAGCGGCCAGTACAGATTCTCAACAGAGCCGTCTGGAGTCTGAGATGGAAGCAAGTACCCTTGGTGAACATCTTGTGGAGGAGCCAGCGGTACGAGGAGGCTACCTGGGAGCCTAAGGTGGCGATGCGGGAGTGGTACTCAGAGCTCTTTGAGGGTACGTCCTTTCAAACCAGCTTCGGTCCCCTTTGAGTTTGTTATGCGTATATTGTTCTTTTTCCTCACCCTAGTTAGCGCAAGTTTCAGGGATGAAACTTCCTTTGAGTTTGTTATGTTGTTAAGACTCGTGACATCAAATCACTTTATGTCTGGGAGTTGGTCCAGACGTCTGGTCAGACGTCTGGATGCCTTCCCAGAAGTCTGGAAAATAATTTTTGCGTGCGTACGATCGCGAGTCTGCACGCGTGCTGCGCGCAAACTGAAACCTACCGCCCTCTTCTTTTTCTCTCCCCTCGTCGACCTGTAGACACCTTTCCCCCAAGCCTACAAATACTCCTCTCCCCTCTCCCTCGTTCACCACCCCACCGTCTTCTCCTTCCCCCAACGCGAGAGCTAGAGTGAGAGCGAGCCGCAGCTGCTGCCTAGTGCAGTGGCGGAGAGGAGAGGTGCAGCGAGGGGGAAAAGGAGAGAGTGTGCATGTCGTGAGGGAGAGAGAGCTTGCCGAAGCAGTTCGAGGCCGACCGACGTGTGCGAGGAGGAGCATTGTGCTGGGGAGGGTCTCCCCCGGTGCTGCTGCAGCTCGGGCAGCAAGCGAACGAGCGCGGCGCAGCCGCACGCAGTGGGAAGAAGACGAGGAGGTTCTAATTCTGGGAATTTTTCCCAGAATCAGACGTCTGGACCTACATCCAGACAACGTGGGCGACGTCTGGAGGAAGTTCCAGACGACTGAGTGGTACGTATTTTCCTCCTTTGCTTGCTTTTGAGGATACAACCATGCAGGCCGTTTCGCCAAAGCTCTGTCGCGTGCCTTGCTGAGGGAATTTTGCGTACGCGTGCAAGTTTCACTTCGGGAAGGCGTGGGACACGCCTTCCCACGCGATTCAGACGTCTAGGTGAGTCACCAGACAGCGGAGAGTGTCTCCAGACATCTGGAGAGGTGGTCGGACGTCTGGAACTGGGTCCAGACGGTTTAGCAGGATCCCTGGACGTTTGAGGAGAAACACAGAGTGAGGTGTGGTTTTGGGTTCCTTTTAATACGTCTGGAAGATGTTACAGATGCCTGATTTGAGTCAGAGTTGTCGTTTTTGACCCATTTAGGGTCCGTTCGAGGTCCAATTCCCACGTTTAAGATTATGTTTGTCTTCGTACAAGTTCCTTTACTTGTTTGAAATACTTTTACCCTGTTCTGAGTGGTTCCTTGTGATTGATCCTTATGTTAGGATCTTGTTCTGTTGCGGACTTGGGGGTTGCGGAGGCATGCGGACCTGCCGATCACGCCTCCATTACTCCCGATTTTACGAGTAGAGTGGCTATCGTTAGTTAATTACAACATTAATGCATATCTGAAATAAATGATAGATCCTAGGGTTTGGCAGGAATCCTATGACCAGAAAAACTAGATTGAATGATAGATCCTAGGGTATGGCATGAATCCTAGGACCTGAAAACTAGATTGAATGATAGATCCTAGGGTATGGCATGAATCCTAGGACCTGAAAACTAGATTGAATGATAGATCCTAGGGTGTGGCATGAATCCTAGGAACAGAAACACTGAAACGAATGTCTTGAATGCTGGAATTGCAGTCTCGGATAAGTAGATAGAATAATGATAATTGCCTGTAATTGGATAACAGCTGCCTGTGAAATGTAGAGTATTGCTGCTAGTAACTGCTACATGTAATTCCTGTTGTTTGGAAACTAAATTCGAGCTGCTTGTATATAAATTGGAAAAGAAAGATTAAATGTTGGAAACACGTGCTATATGAGAATAAAATTGAAATGATGAAATCTAGTATGGCTTGGCCTGAGAAATATGAGCACGAACCCTACGGGGAATTGGGAGTAGAGCTCCTGGAAAATAAATAGAATGGAATTGGGAAAGTGAATGGGGAAGTGAGCTGACCCTTGAGTACGGAGTACCAAGGAGAGAGACTGTCCCCCTATTTAGTGCAGAGCGGAGCTAGCCGCCCAAGGGTTGGGACACGAGGTTAGGACTGGCCACTTTGTACCGACTCGGTGGCCCTCGCGTATACAGTACCAGGGAGAGATACTAGTGTAGGGAGAGAGCTAGCCACCCCACAGGGACTGGGGTTCAGCTAGCCGTCCTACACTGACTTGTTAGGCCCACTGGGCAAACCAAGGTAGTCAGGCGAGGGTGTGCGGACTGTGGAGGCGCAAGACCCCTGTTTGGTTACTGTGGAGGGGCTAGACCCCTGTTACTGAGAGGGCTCTGCAATATACTGGTTTCGTGTTGTGCTTTGGGCACACCCGTTAACGGAAACAACTGACTGCGTGCTAGTGCAGGGCAGCTACCCGTGCGTTTATCACGCGTGCCGTAGTCACCGTTACGTCTGTCAGCGACCTTAGGGTGGTTGACTGAGGGTAGGACCACCACGGGGGACTCTCTCGGCCAGGAGAGCACCACATGTTACTTCTACTTTTCGGAAAAGACTGCAATCAAGATCGTTCCCATGAGGAACATTCGAGATCAAGAGAAAGACCTGAGAAATAAACCAAGAAAGAGTAAATAGATAAATAAAGGAAGAAATTAAAAACAACAGCTACTTGTCCACCTTTACTGTTTTTCTTAGCTAGCTAGTTGCCACTCTACTCAGCATTTCGCTGACGTGTCATACTTGTCACCTTTTTCAGGACCAGGTGTTGAGCAGGCAGAGCCTACGGCTGCGGAGGGTGCTAGGCCTAGTAGAGTCCAGTAGTTGTACTTTTGTTGTACCCATTTTTCTGTAGTAGTGAGTATTCTGTTACACCTTTGTACTCTTTCATTGTAAACTTCATATTTCTGTATCTGTTTTTAATTCTCTACTATTGTGGTGGTGTGTACTATAGTAGTTCTTTCTTTACTGCTGTACTTTTGTTACTGTTAGTTACTTGCATGGTAAATGTGGTTTATTTTGCTACTTTTTGGTTACTTTCTCGTTGGACGACTAGGTCTTGGGATCAGTCGAGTCGGTCTGATTCTCGTGTCCTGTAGGGATTTGGGAATCGGGTCGTAACACCACGCGTCCAACCATCGTTGCGCTGGTGCATGCTCCGCGCGTGCACCCAAGCATGCTACCGCTGCTGCGCATGCATGCCTCCACGTTGCGTGCAGTGGTGCATGCATGCGCATGGGCAGCCTGGGTTGCGCCACGTGGTGCGTCTGGGCCGTCCATCTTCTTTCTGTTGTAGGGGCTGCTACATGGGTTGGATTGAGTCGATTTTCGCACCGTTGGACTACGATCGCCGACTCGAATCCATCCGCGTGGTCAGATTTGTCATTTGAAGCTCCGAATTATGTCACACAGTCCCTTGGCCGTTGATCTTCCTCGGACTGCATATGGCGCACGGGACTCTGATCAAGGCGATTTCGGAGGCATTGGACTCTAATCGTTGTTCTGATAAGATCCGTACGGTCGGATCGTCAATTCGAGACTCTAAAATAAATATCCTTCCCTCCTGACCACAATATGACGCAATTAACCTACAATATACACAACTACTCTAAATGCAAAATGATGCATGCTCTGTAATATTTATAACATGAAATGCAAATCTAAGCCTAGGAACATGCATGAATAGGAATTTTGCCCTCAATAATTATGTCTATATCGTACCCGCATGCCTATCTTTTGCTAGTCCTTAGGAAAATCAAACTACATGCTATGTATAAAATCTGAATTAGGATTCGATCGCTTAGGTGATAGGAACACCATCATGAGTCTTAACTAGCCCACTTTGACCCAGAAAAGAGGACAAAAGCTCCTACATAACCAACTGGAGGTCCTAACTCAATGAATAACCATTCCGAGAGAAAAGCAAGAAACAAGGGGTAAACTGAAAAGCAAGAAACAAGGGGTTAAATTGTAATTTTACCATTACAGTGCAACGACAGGTTTTCTCATGGGCTAAACACAAACCTACTTGATTTGACAAGGTTTTGGTTAGGATAAAATTCACCTAAATCCTCTAAAAATCATGAAAAAATATCCTCTAGGGTTTAGAACCTTTAATTTGGCCCTTAGAACCTATTTTGACAGAAATTGGGGTCTCAGTCAAATGTTTGCCTAAATTGGATTTTTGTGTAAATTGCCCAGTCAGACGTGGTCAAATCTAAAATCCAACTTCACCATTGGATTCTTTAATCTCAAATTAGGTTTGTACCAAAATTTGGAATTAAAGGGAATTCATCTTGACCTACTTTGCAAATAGATCCAGCCCAATTACATTTCTACCCCTATCTTTTGAAAACCTCTGTGGAAACCCCTTAACTTCCTCGTCGTTCTTAGCAATTACGTCCCTCCTCCATTATAGCGGAGGGAATCCTACTCTGGCGAGGTTTCAAAGGCAAGATCTCTCTGATCTCTCAGAGAATCTCTTTCAATTTTGAAAGGGAGATTATCTAAGAAATCTCCTTCAGTTTGAACACAATCATGAATCCTAATTCCTACCCAATCTCTCATGCGAATGCATAAGAGATTTGGGTCTCTCTAAGTTTCCATCATCAACGAGATTTCCATGCTTGTAAGCTTGGCATCCAAGCACAAACTCAACCTCCAGGGCCTATATAAGAAACCCTAATTCATTCAGCACCTTCGAAGCTTGAAATTGGCCAGAGAAACCCTCACTTTCATCTCTCCCCCCTCCGATCAGTAACTCAGCAAGCTCTGGCGACCCCTCTCTCTCTCTCTCGTCACTCTACCACAATACCAGCGGCAAGGTTATCTTCCTCCTCTTCGTCCGCATCGCGTCGCACCAGCTGACGTCCCTGCAACCCCTTCATCGTCGCCATCCTCCTCCACTGAGTACTTCGTCTCCGGTGACGAAAATACGAGCCGAATACCTCCTTTACATCCCCCTTCATCTATCTACACTTAGCTAAGTCCTCTCTCCCTTCTAAACATTTTTCTATCTTTTATTCTTTCAAACACGCCTCGTCACCACAAGTCACCACCACCTTCACCTCCGGCCAGACCTCCGGTGAGGCGTTCCCGCCACTCCACGCCTCCATCCGCCTCGCCAACCACCCCACGAGCACCACCACACCTCACTGACCATAAACCCTCACTCCACTCACCACGCCAAGGCCCCAGAACTTCCCCCGAACACACCCACTTTCGCACACAGAGGGTGATGTAGGCATGCACGCTCCGACCACCCCACGCCACGTCGACCCTCGCACTACCTTCGCCGTGTCTAGGCGAAGCTGCTTGAACCTTCTGACGAGGCCGCAAGGTCATTTTCTTGTTGACAAGTGTTGAAGGTCTCCACCGCCATTGACGCAGCAAGGAGCTTGCTTGGGAGCTTCACCTAGGTCTCCTCGCTCCTCGCTCCTCGCTCCTCGCTCCAGGTCCTAGGTCGCACGGAATCCTTTCGCGCACAACCTCAGCCAAGCGATTGGCACTGAAGACTGAGGGGGCCACTGCAATCAGGAAAGCTTCTGCTACGAGCGCTCACAAAGAAGGTGGGACAACATAGTCCCACCTTGGAAGTAAGTGAGCGGCCACTGTGAGATATATTGCAAAAGTAACAGAGGCTTATCGCCTCCTGACCACAGGGTGAGGTCCCACTCGCCCTCACTGCCTCGTCTGTGACCCACTGCCCGCGGACCTGGTCCTGACCCGTATACCCGACCTGCACTCCTTGCCCACCACGCACGTCGGTGGGCCTGGTCCCGGGTGTGCATACCCGACTCGATTACCCGAGAAGGCTCTAGGAGAGTGAGCCTAAGAGAGAAAGAAGAAGAGAGATCGTGGGGGCGGGTAGGGGTAGGTTGTGCTCTCTCGCAGGAAAGGAGAAGAAGAAAAAGCCAAGGAAGAAGAAGGCTGAAGCCAGCGAAGGCTAAGGAAGGAGAAGACAAGGGCTGAAGAGAAGGAAAGAAAGAAGCTGAAGGGTGATAGGTCCATTTTAGTGGACTAATTTAGTGCTTAAGTATAGTATTATTGGGACGAGAATTTAATCTAAAGCATGTTTAGTATTGATAAAATGATGTGAGTTTTAGATTTATCATTTCATGTATTAATTGCATTAATCTTTATATGGGAGGATTAATTATTAACTTTAAAAGGCAAGGGCATCACATCAAAGCTTGATTTGAGATAGGTGGGATTTTTTCTTAGCAAAATACAGTAAGAGAATAAATTTTAAAGGCATCCTTATATGTCTCTTAATTATTTAATCACATTCCCTTATTTATTTTTACTTAAATATCTCTCTCTCACGAATCTATCTCTCTCCCACAATTCTCTCCTCTCTATTTGGTAACATAAAATACTCTCCTTCTCTGACTCCCTCCCTAATTCTCTCTCTCATTTTCTTTATATAACAGGCAAAAAAAAGGCGTAGCGGATCCCATCTCCCCTCCACGGGGAAGAAGCCATCACCTCTCTCAGGAGAGGTCCCCCTCTTCAACATCATCTTCCTCTAGAGAAGACTCCCTTTCCCTCCACCGTGTGCCTAATTCCACCACCACGAGCCATCACCAATACCTTTACCGCGTGCCCACGACTCTGCCATCGCAAGCCACCACCTCACCGCGAGACCCCGACATTCCCGCTACCATGAGCCTCTTCTTCCTCGATGCACCAACAACCACGCAAGGAAGTCCACCACCGCACCCTTGGTCTCCTTGACGTGAGACCCGACCACAGCAGTGCCGGCGACCACCGTCCACAACGCCCTCCTCTTCTTGGCCTTTGCCCCACCGATCGACAAGTAGCCAACCCTCCTCCGCTCCTCAATCCAGCAACCACCTTCACCCAACAGAGCTGCAGGCCACCCAGCCACCACACGCGGCCCCATGCACGTGTAGCCAACCACATGCGTGCACAGCAAGTCCTCCAAGCAGTCCTCTCCTCAGTGTTGATGACCCACCGGCGCCACCCAGCTGCCACGCACAGGTACGCACCTGCAGCAGCGCGGCCAGCCCCGCGCACGCCCATAGCAGCGCAGACAGAACAATCGCACCCCCTCCTCTCCTTCATCATCTTCTCCGTTAGCCAACAGAGAAGAACCCAACACATGTCGGCTTCCTCCACTTGTAGCCACCACCTCCGGCCACGAAACTCTGCACCGTTGACTCCATCGAGCTCGCCTCACCTTCTCGAGCGCAGCCATGCCCTCAGAACCGCCAACGATAGTCCACGTGCGTGCATGCCCAACCCACCGCCGGTGAGCATCCTCCTACCGTTCGGCTGCCGCCGTCCACTGTTTGTCGTGCAACCACCGCCATCAGATTCCTCTCTGCATCCTCGACCTCCTCCGAGCACGGCAAGCCCGACTGTCCTCTCCTCCTCCATGTGCGTGCGCCGGTAGCCAATCCTCTGTTTTTGACTCCATTAAAAATTACATTGATTGCCATTGCCAAAGAATGGGATTTTGATATTGGTTATTTTATTGTGGTAAATTTGTGGGAAGCCCTTCTGTTCTTGGTTATTTGTGACAATATTGAAGGATTGGAATTACTAGTTAATGTATTTTGTTTTCTTTCCTCTCATGATGCATGGATATCAATAGTAATTTATTTTTCTTGAACATGATTATTGGTGATCTTATTGGTTCTATGTCTCCCTGTGGATACGATCTAAAGTGTGGTATTATTTCAGTATTTTAGTAACTTTGATCAAGGTTTTTTTTCTTCCACATTACATATTACGACGACATATTTTTCCGACATCATTTGCAAAGCAATAAACCTCACGATCAAAGGGCTGAAGAGAAGGAAAGAAAGAAGCTAAAGGCAGAAGAAGGAAGAGCCGCAAAGATAGAAGGAAAGGAAAAAGAAGAAGAAGAAGAAGAAGAAGAAGACAAGGGCCAGAGCAGCTAAAGGCAAAAGAAGACTAAGGCACAAAGAAATCAGAGAAGAAAAGAAGAAGGAGACCAGAGACAGAGATCAGAGACAGAGAAGAGAAGAAGAAGAGAAATAGCACAGCACTGTAGCAATCACTAGTTTAAGACGTCTGATTCACAAAATCAGACGTCCACTTTTTTGTGCTCTTCATATACATTGATATTTTGTGGCTATATTTGACTCTAATTTTCATTGCTTGCATATTCAATTTCTCAAAAGTTGTGTTCTTGATTTTTAAACCCCAATTTGCTCCTTGTGTTCGACCTCGGATTTCTAATTTCGAGTAATAAAATTTATTTGTTTTTGAGTGATTTCAACTATACTATGACGCATTGATTTTAACATTGATCTCGCCTCGCTAAAACATTAGGCCTAAATTATTTATTAACAATAGAAATTATCAACTAAGGTCCTAAACTGCAAAGACTCAACAGTCCCAAGTGTCTACCAAATTGCAGACCACCCAAGTACTCGTCATATTTGAAAAAAAGGAAGATACATTTTTTTCTTTTTTTTCTTCTTTTCTAAATTTTTTGGACTTTTAGAGTTTTTGCATTTTGGGATAACTTTTTATGGCTACTCGACCAACCCAAGACTCGAAAAGGACTCTAAGTGCTAAGCATCTAGTGAAAAGAGTGAAAGACTCATTAGGCGACTGTTAAAACGGACTTCGAGTTTCTACGACCCAAGGTGACCTTGCCTAAAGGTTTATCTTTTCGAATAGTACCTTTCTCCCTATTTCTTTTATTTATGGGGTCAACACATGGGCGAACCCAGTGTATATCTCCTTGGTTTATAATACTTTCCTGCTTCTTTCCTAAGTGTTTAGGGAATATTGTGCATTTTTGTGACCTAGGCTGTGGACAATCGGCCAATGGGCTATTACTCATGGCAACTTGCCAGCCATACTCGTGCGGTGAAGTGTGGTTTTATTTATTTATTTATTTTATTTTCTCCTTTTTCTATTTTTTTCTTTTCTTTTTTTTTTAAAGTAGGTGGCTTCCCTAATATAAGATTTACCTAAAGGTAGTACGAAGAAAATGTTCTTGCGACTGGGCTCTGGACAACCAGCTAATGAGTTGTTACCACTGACAACTTACCAACCATACCACCTTAGACAGTTCATTAGCTACCCAATTTCTGAAGAAATCACCGAAAAGTGAGTCAGCACAAACAGTGTGTAGATGCTTAGGCTTAAAGTTCCCTCAAATCAGAGGGCGGGTTGATAAGTCGTATACTTATCACCCCAATTCATTAACCAATTGAAAATAGAATTACTTGGCAAGGACTCGAGACTAAGTCCACATTCGAGTGGACACCCGGGCTAATTAAGCCCGAAGGCCCGAAGAGTCTAGGTATTTAGGTCATATCGTATCATTTCCTAAAGTTAATAACTTTCAAATGCCTAAGTTTCCTTCTTAATTTCTTTCTTTTTTATCTTTTTGAATTTTATTATTTTTCTTTTTTAAAAGAAACTAAAAGGAATTCTACGGAGTTAACAAAATGATTTCAGGAATTAATTATCCACCCTCCCATGCTTAAATGATGCAATGTCCTCATTGTAAAAATAAAGACTTGAAAAGGCAGAGTAAACAGAATATCTTCTGAATAATGTGAAAATCCAGTCAGCTTCGCAGAGAACATGGAATATAAACACGTGCTAAATTTAATACCTTTAGCTAGGCATAACATACATACAAGGAAGAAATTAAGAATTCACAAGTGCGGGTCAGAATCAAAATCAAAAGATTAATCCTCCGATCCGCCAGCAGAAGATGTCCATAGACGTGGACCAGATTATGGTGTAGACCCATGCCTGTTGAGAGCGGAAAACTACACGATCAAAATTGGATTTGAAAAACCTGTCGTTGTAGTTCGATTTACGATGAAATCTGTTAACAAATAAATTTATACCGAAACTTTAAGAATTTCAGGTCGAACACAGGGAGGCTACGTCTATCTAAAATCCGCAATTATATTTTTTTTGTATT
Source organism: Thalassia testudinum (assembly GCA_037157565.1). Classification (NCBI taxonomy): domain Eukaryota; kingdom Viridiplantae; phylum Streptophyta; class Magnoliopsida; order Alismatales; family Hydrocharitaceae; genus Thalassia; species Thalassia testudinum. Next base: position 36,369,717 of record JAZHRO010000051.1, on the reverse strand, counting down.
TTTGTTTGAAAACGAGATCATTACAATGGAATTGATATAAACAATAGGAGAGAGAGAAAACAATCACTTGATATAATAATAATGTTTTTACAACTACAAAGTGGAAAATGATTACAACTAGAAAGCGGGAAATTCTATTCTAGAAAGCGATTAAAAAGAAGGGGGAGAGATGTTATCCTCCTCGACGAATGCTTGGAGGACGAGCTGGACAGAGCGATGCCTGGAAGATGGAGGATGGAGCGGGAAAGAGGACGAAGCAGGAAGAAGCGGGAACAAGGCGGCACGTCGTCATCGTCGTGGGATCCATTTCTGGAACGAGGGTGAGAAAATTAGATTTGACTCTAGAATAGCATCTCGGGTATGGGACAAGCTTTTCTTGAGCTTTAGAGAGGGAGAGAGGTGAAGGAAGGGATGAGAATTTCGTAGGGTAGGGGTCTCCTTTTATAGTTGCAAGGATAGGGGGCAATTTAGTCATTACATAGTTAAAACATTAAATGAGGGGGTCTTTAGTGATGAATTTAAGCATCACTAAAGACCCCACGTCGCTGCAGCCACGCACGCACCCCCGTCTCCTCGCCTGCCGCACGCTTAATGCTCTCCCACATCCTCAAAATCTCAGCCGTCCGATCTGAAGATCGGACGGCTTAAAGTCGTCCTCGCCCGCGCCTTCATCTGCACTTAACCGCGAGCCCACACGTGCGATCGGGCATGCACGCTGTGCGTTTGATTGCGCGTGTGCCTGATTAGGCGATCTAGGTTGTCCACAATCGATCGTGCGGTCGAGATTAATCACACGAGCACCGCAGATCGCAAGTAGAACCCATGCCCCACACTCACGCAACGCCGCTCGACCGCTGCGCTAGCACCTCTTCTTTGTCGCGCTTACGTTTTAAGCGCGCACGCTCACAGCCATTGGATCAAGATCCAACGTCCCATATCTCACTTTACCTGCGCCTTCAAAGGATGGAAATCTATGCTGCGGCTGATTTGGGCTGCTGTGATGGCGCTACGTGGCGCCATCATGGCTGTCCATCTTCTATGACATGTAGAAGGAGCCACAGATGTCAAATTGAGCCAATTTTCGCGTCGTTAGGCTGTGATCATCGACCCGAACCCATCCGTGTGATTAGATTTGTCGTCTAAAGTGTTGTTTGGCACCATCTTGGCCATTGATCTCTAGGCTTCCTCAGGCTATATCTAGTGCTATGGATGTTCGATTAGGGCAATCTTGGAGTCGTTGAATTCCAATCGTCACCCTGATCAGATCCGTACGGTTGGATCTTTGATTTGAGGCCCTGATTAAAATTTTTCATGCCCCTGACCATAAAAGGAGACAATTACTTTATAATTCATACAATTTGACCTAAATGCATGATTATGCATATTATGCAATATTTACAATGCATGATGCTAATATGACGCTAAGAACATGCATTAATAGACATTTTTGGCTATTTAGGTGTATGCACATAATGCCCCAGGGTCGAGTGGTTCTAAGGTTCTAGATGAAAATCACCTAGAACCTAAGATTATTGTGTTTACGGGGTCGGGCCTGCTATTTTGTGGTGTGCAACCCTAGACCAAAGTGTCGGACAACAGGTAAAGATGGTTCAATAGGTTCAGATGTCCTCTCAAAGCTCAACTCAGAAAGATAATCAGTTATTTCAAGCTTGGGTTGCACGTAAAAGATATCATAAGGGTCCTGGTAAAAAGTTGGTGGTTTTAGGTTAATAGGAACCCTTAGGTCCAAAATCATAGTTCCCTCAGAAGCAGCTTCCTAAATTTCCATTTCCACATTTCTACCCTCTAAAATCAATGTTTCCGAGACCTCCAAATTATTGTACACCCCATCTAAAGTACCCGAGTCCAACAATTATGGCTAAATCAAGATTGACTTGGGTCTGGTGATCTCAAAAATGTCATCATTCAATTCTTTAGGGTGTATGATGAGAACCTCATCATGAACCCTAACTAGCACATTTTGATCTAAATAAGTATACAAAAGCTCCTACAAAACCTAAGGGAAAGCATAAATCAGGGAACTATAAATTTGAGTATAAAGTAATTCACAAGGGGTAAAACTGTAATTTTACCAATACAGTACACAAACAAAATTTCTAAGGATCTAAACACAGGTCAAATGGGCTTAATGAGAGAAAGTGGGATGATTTGATCTGAAAAGGGTTATAGCGGCTTTTAGGAATTAAATGATATTCTGTAACCCTAAAACAAATCCGCTTTAATTCACGAAGTTTCAGGCAAGATAAAAATCAATTAAACCCCCTAAAATTCATGAAAAAATATCCCCTAGGGTTTATAACCTTCAATTTCGCCATTAGAACCTATCTTGACCTAGATTGAGAACCATACCCAATTTTTGACCTAATCTGGGTTTTTATGCAAATTGACTCGTCAAACGTGGTCAAATCTAAAATCCAACTTCACCATTGGATTCCTTAGGTCAAAATTAGGGTTATATCAAAATTTGGACCTAAGGAAAGTTTGCCTTGACCCACTTTACAAATTGGTCCTCAATAATTACTTTCTGACCCTTAACTTTTTGAAGCCTTGAAAAAACCCCCTCAGCTTTCTCATCACTTTCTTCATTCAGGTCCCTCTACCATTGCAGCAGGGACCCATACCGCCGACGACGTCGCGAGGCATTTTTCTCCTTGCTTGCCTGGGGAGCTGCTCCCAGACTTGAAAGGGGAGCTCTCTGCGAAACCCCCTACCGCATGAGCAGCTCCCCATACCCTAAATCGTCCCATACCTCTCGTGCAAATGCTCAAGAGGTATGGGTATCCCCTCCGACCATGCCTCCGACATCAACTTCTGGCCGCCTCAGTGAGATGAACCGCCTGCCAGTGCCTATTTAAGCAAGCCCAGATCGTTCCGTACCGGGCAGACTTGTTTTGGCCGTAGAATCCCCCAGATTTCATCTCCCCTCTCTTCGGCCAAGTAGCCCGCAAGCTCCGGCGATTCTTCCTCCTCCCTCTCGTCGCTCTGCTGCCATACCAGCAGTAGGGTTCACTCCACCTCGTCCTCCCGCGTCGCGCCGCACCAGCGCATGTCTCGCCTGTCCTCCTCCTCGTCGCTGTTATCTCCCTCAGGGCCGTCTTCTCCAACGACGGCACAAACGAGCCATCCGTCTCCGCTACCCCCCTTCACTCCAAATAATCCAGATAAGCTCCCTGTCTTCCACTCTTTCATTTCCCTCATTCTATTTCACACAACACCCCTCGACAGCCACGGTCCACCGCCATCTTCCCCATCTCAGGCCACCCTCTGGCAAGACGCATCCGTCACTCCGCAACCCCACACATCTCGCCACCCACCTCACAACCTCCGCCACGCTCCACTGAACATCATCCACCCACTCACACACCGCCTACACCACCACAAATGCACCCCAACCTAACCCATAAACCTGGCCATAGAGCAACCAAGGCACGGGCGCCTAGGCCGCCCCGTGGCCAACCAGCATCCGCTTCACCTTCGCCGTGATACGACGAAGGTTTTCCTCTGATCTGATAGGGCCGCAAGGCCGTGTTCCCGCATTTCAGGTTTCGACCCTCTTTTGCCATTGACGTAGGCGTGAAGAAGCTTGCTCGTGAGCTCCAGGTTGTGTGCTCCAGGCATCAGAGTCCCAGGAGAAGCGGATTGGCGTTGCGAACTCACACAGCCAAGCAATTGGCTCAGCAGGCGACCAAGGATGCAGCAATTGGTGCAGGTCTCCTGCGAATGCGAACACAGAAGCGGGTGGGACGTTTAGTCCCACCTCAAAAACCCTTGAAGCGCCACAGCTGAATAAATTGAAAAGGTGTATTGGGCTTATCGCCTTCAATATATAGGGGTCAAGTCCCTCGCCTATACACACAACGCACCACACGCTCGCACCTTCCCTCGCCCGCGCTCACACCCCGCAGGCCTGGGTCCGAACCCCATTGCCCGACCAAGCACTCCTCACCCACCACCGCACATCGGTGGGCCTAGTCCCAGGCGCATTACCCGACCCGTATACCCGCAAATGCTCTGGGAGCGAACCTTTGAGAGAGAAATAAAGAGAGAGAGAGAGACGTGGGGCAGGTAGGGGTTAGGTTTTGCCCAACATTGTAATGTGTAGGGAAGCAGGAAAGGAAGAAAGGAAGAGGAGCGAAGCAGAAGAGAAGAAGAGCCGCAGTTGCTGAAGAAAGAAGAAGGAAGAACTCAAGGCAGAGGAGTGGCTGAGGACACTTAGCCGCACAGAGCAGCAGAAGTTGAAGAAGAAGGAAGAGGGAGCACAGTAGAAGAGAAGGGAGAAGAGGCAGCTGCTGAAGAAAGAAGAAGACTCGCGGAGGGAAAAGACAAGGAAAGACAAAGCAGAAGCTGAAGATGAGAGAAGCCAACTAAGGAGAAGGCACAGTGAAAGAAGAAGAAGAAGAAGGAAGCCAAGCAGAGAAGAGAAGAAGAAGAAGCCAAGAGAAGAAGAACTTGAAAGGCATTGTAGCAAAGGGGCAGATAAGGCATTTGATTCAAAGAATCAGACGTCCGAAAAAGGAAAGGTAGAGAAAGAAGAGAAGGAAGAGAGAAGAGGAGAAGAAAGAAAGAAAAGGATTTTTTTTTTTTTGTTCACTCTCTCTCTTTAATTTTTGTAAAGTAGTATATTAGAGTGAATTATGGATTTGTATGCTTCTAGAGTTAAGTTTTCTCCCTGAGTTCGACCTCGGAATATTCTAAATTTCGAGTAATAAATTGAAATAAACTGATCATCGTTTTTCGCAACATACTACAACGAAGATATTTTTAACACCGATGAAAGAGTGATCGTTAGTGTGGTTAAGGAATGGGGTTACTGATTGAATCATCAGGATTCGAATCATCCAAGTTAGCCCCAACATGATCATACTCTTCAATGATTGGACTATCAAATGATTTATCAGATTCCTCAAGCTCGTTTGTCTCACTAAAATCATCTTCCTTACGCTCAAGTGAGACTTCATTAAGAGATTTTTCACACTCAGAGTCAAAGAATTCATGATCCTCATTTATATACGTCTCAAAATCAATTGTCATTTCCTAGTTCAAAGAGACATGTTTTCCTCACTCCTTGGCTTGGGGATCTCGGGTGAATCAATCAGTTCATCCTCAATGGGTTGCTCTAGCCCAACCTGGTCATCCCCGATTTCAGAAAATATATTCCCCCGACAGGCACCTAAGCAAGTTCAGACATTGGCTCTCCTGAAGGGAGTTCATCTTGAGAATCATCTCAAGATTTGACTAAGGCAACTACAAATTTCATCCTCAACCTCGATAATTTCCCAAGTAGAAACTCACCCAGGCCCTTATCCTTAACATTTTGGAGCAAATCCAACAAAGAGCTATTTAGCTCATCAATTATTTTTATTATAGGCTCCAATGCTTCAATGCATGGTATTGGCTGAGCTTCTAAAGATTGGATGGTGTTCCTCAAGTAATCCAACACCCTATCTTGGACCTGGTTCACCTGAACCGAATGGTTCAGTTCAGGGTTGGGTGGGTTTGGGTTCATTCTAGGGGAGTCAAGATATTGAGGTTCTCGGGTTCCTCCCTTGTAGTAGGTCATCTTGGGTTGTTCAAAGAATGGTGGTGACCTATATTCAATGGAATACTGGGGAGGGTAGGTGTTATAATCATCATATCCTTCTTGATTGTAGATCAGGTTGGTTTGGTCATCAAAGGATGGAGATCTATAATCATTAAAGGTGTGGGAAGGATAACAGTCATAGTTTTGTTGTCCAGGGTTAGGCCCTGGACACTGAGGTTTGGTATCTATCCCCAATTAAAGTTATCCTGGCTAGTGGATGGGTAATTATAAGTCGAGTAAGGATAGTAATCATCTTAGGTATAAGTGGTGATAGGAGGGTAGGATGGGAAATGAGTGTAGTATGTGGAAGGATACATGGTAGAATAGGAGGGAAATCAGAAGAGAGAAAGGAGCCCTGCAATACAAGCAATCAACCTTGTCCTTAGGTGGGTTAGCCTAAAGACTTACAGACTCCTAGGATCCGTCTTGAGATTATGAACGATTTGGTCTACTTCTATCCAGTCAATCCAACCAGTTAGAGGGAGTGGCTGGGGAGAAGGTTCTTCCTTTGGCTTGCGCCTCCAGTTCCTAGTGTACCCCCCAACCGTGGTCATTTGACGCTACTCTCCTAGCTAGACATTAGATGGATCAGCAGAAGCAGATTAATCGAAAAAAACCTCAATCTAAGCCCCGAAGAGTGAATCAATCCTTAAGGCCAACGTCTACTCAATTTTAATTAAGCTTGGGATGATTATGCTCTTGGACTGTGATGGGCCCTTTAGATGGGTTGTGACCTTAACAATCAATTCAAATGTGTGTGCGTGCACAACTAGGGTTTGCAAACAAGGTTATTTGATGATGTGTCTTTTAGGGTTTAACCTTGTTTAGTAGCGTTTAAGGTTTAATCTTAGGTGTATTCAATCAAGTTCAGGAGAACACTCCAGGTTTTACAAGCATTGGTGATGATGTATTCCTTTAGAAATCAGAAAAAAAAATGTGGAGTTCCTGGTTCAGCCCTAAAAATCAACCCTAAGTGGCAAGCTACTGATGAATCACTTTTATCTTAAGTGGTGTGGCCCAAACAGTTTAATCAATTGGCCTGTTACACCACTTGATTAAGGCACATAGATGTTTAGCCTATTCAGATTTCTACTCACTTATGTGTATTGAGTTGAAGAGTACCGGTTCCATAGGTTAGATCCCGGTTAAGTGGTAGAATCAAAGTGGAATGGTACGTCTTAAGTTGAAAGTTGTGGGTGTTTAATGTGTGCCACTTTCAATAAATCTCAGAAGAGAAGAGTTATATATATATATATATATATATATATATGCAGGGATGAGATGGTGGAGGTGGCAAACAAACAACCAGATCTATCCTAGGGTTTATAAAAAAAATACTTAAGTTGATTTGGGTTTGAGTTATTAGTGTGGTGAAACGAAATCAAGGGTGGGGTGGTGGGGGAAAACATATAAATGTCTCTACCCGCACTTTACTCCAATCTACTACCTTCGGCTCCTCGACTGGTTCCTGAAAGACAATAAATTGAAGAAGAAAGATAGGTTAGAAAAATATGTAAGTAATGGGGGAAAACGAGAAAAAACCAAAGAGCGTTGCCTCCCCGGCAATGGTGCCAAAATGATTACGTCAGATTCACACGCGGAAAGGTTTTGATTTGGAAAACCAGTCATCGTAATACGATTCACGAGAAAATCCATCAATCAGATAAAATTTATAACCGAACTCGAAAAGTGAGTCCCAGGTCGAACACGGGGAGGTAAACGTTTGGTTTTGAAAATCAGTGTTTCATTTTTTATTTGTTTTTGTCATTTTTGTCTTTTCTAATTTTTTTGGTATTTTTAATAGGGCAAGAGATTAAGTCGATGAAATCTAGCTAATCTACTTGCAAAATATAAAGGAAAGAGAGAGAGAACAATCATCTATTTATGAATAAATGTTTGTTACAACTACGAAAGCGGAAAAACTACACTACGAAAGCGAAAAAGATAGAAAAGGTGAGAGAATCCCCATCGACGGTCACTTGGAGGACGACTCACTCTGACGTCGCCTGGAGGAAGGTGGTGAGGAGTGGGACGAACGGGGACGAAGCCGGAGGATGGAGGGCGGGGCAGGACAGTGTCGCGGTGAGGATCTTCCCGAAGGAAGGTGAGAGGATGGCCACGGGATGCTCCACGAATGGGGATGAGAGGTGGGAAAACTATTTTCTTTTCTACTCTAAAGGAGCATCCCGGGCTTGGGACAAGCTCTCTCTAGCGCCTTGGAGGTGGTGAGAGGAAGAAAGGAAGGGATGAATAAAAATGGGAGGCGTAGGGGTCCTTTTATAGTGAAGGAAGGAATGAAATTCGTATACAAGACAAGTAGTGACGGTCATAAACATCGTTGAAGATCCGCTACAAACGTCACTGAAGATAGCCCACGTGCCCAACCGCTGCTGCGCTAACACGCGCTCTGCGAGTGCGCCCGTGAATGCTGCCGTTGCTGCACGTGGGTGCCTCCACGCACGCCTGCCCGTGCTACTATGCACATGCGGTGGCACGTGCGTGCGCATGGGCGCCTTGGGTTGCAGCACGTGGTGGGACCTGGGCCATCCATCTTCTTTCTATTGTAGGAGCTGCTATAGAGGTCGGATTGAGTCGATTTTCACACCATTGGGCTGCAATCGTCAACCCAAATCCATCCACGCAGTCAAATTTTTCATTTTAAGCTCTGAATTACGTTTCCTAGTCCCTTGGCTGTTGATTTTCCTCGGACTGCATATGGTGCTACGAGACTCCGATCAAGGCGATTTCGGAGGCATTGGACTTCGATCGTTGTCCTAATCAGATCCGTATGATCGAATCGTCAATCCGAGGCTCCAAAGTAAATCTCCTCTCCTGACCACAAAAGGACGCAATTAACCTAAAATATACACAACTATTCTAAATGCAGAATAATGCATGCTATGCAATATTTATAACATGAAATGCAAATCTAAGTCTAGGAACATGCATGAATTGGAATTTTAACCTCAATAATTGTGGCTACATCACGGGTCAATTGGCTAACCACTAGTTGCTGTGAGCATAACTTTTGTGTAGCATCCTCTACGGCCTTGTCCGTCCTCTTCCGAGGGGTAGTCTCCTCCGCGAGTAGATGGGCAAAATTCCTTTGCTCCACCTGCATGGTGAATGCCCATTTAGCAGCCATGTCCTCAATAGAGATGCCAGGATTCGCGATGTTTGCTGGCATGCCCTCTCTTAGGACAAAGAAGGTCCTGAGTGCTTGAACCTGTCATGAATAATGGTTGGAAGATATAAGGCTCAAGGTCTTATAAAAAAATGGAAATTGAAGGCTCAACAAAAAAGAACTTACCACGCATGAACTGTAATAGAATACATGGTTGAAGTTCATTCCCCCTTGATGGGGGTCACCCAAAATAGGGCATCATTTAGGAGTCGGAGCACCTATTACTCCAGACGGGGGATGATGTGCTCACATATAATTGGCCTAAAATGTCTATTTATGCACGTTTCTAGTGTCATAGAAGCATTCAGCATTATAAATATTGTATAGCATGCATCATTCTACATTTAGAGTAGATTGTACAAATTATAGGTTAAATTTCCCTTTTTGTGGTCAAGAGACAAGGTGATATTTATCTGCACCTCGGATTAAAGATCCAACCGTACGGATCTGATCAGGGCGACGATTGGAGTTCAACGCCTCTGAGATCGGCCCGATCGAACTCCGTAACATCAAATGCAGATTGAGGAAAATCAGAGGTCAAGGGGCAAGGTGGTACAAATCCATACCTCAGATGACAAATCCAACTGCACAAATAGGTTTGGATTGATGATTGCAGCCCAACAGCAAGAAAATCAATCTGACATCCGTGGCACCATCTACAAGCATTGGAAAATGGATAGCCCAGATGGCGTCACATGGTGCCATCCAAGCAGCACACCGCTGCCGACCCTCTCTTCCCTCAAGAAACCTTCAATCGTGGCCGTTGGATCTTCATCCAACAGGCACAAGGCGTAAACATGAGAAGCGATCTCTGCGACAATCCGTGGAGACAGTGCGGTGGTTAAGGCCCTCGTTGCATTACGCGAGGCATGTGATCGAGCTGCAGCGAGGAGGCGGAATTCGCTGAAGGTGTACCTAATTGAAATTCGGTTGCACGATGATGATCGAACGATAGTAATGGCAGCGACGTGGCGCCCTCTCATGCACCAAATGAGAGCTCTCTACACATGCGTGCGATCACGCACGATTGCACGTGTGATTGTACGTGAGCGCAACATGTGTTGCGAAGGCGAAGCATGTGCTATTCTAAGCCGTTGGATGCGTGATCGGACGGCTAAGGTTGATCGGGCGCAGTAAGGCATGCGAACGGCTGAAGAGGAGGTGGTGGTGACGTGGCCGCTTGTGGAGCATAGGATTAGAGATAGGCGGCTCTCCTTTGACGCACTCTTCAGCAACGTCTGGCCTTTAGCGACACACACAAACGTCACTAAAGGCCATACATTTAGTTTAAAGCCCTTAAAAAGACCCCTTTACAACCATGACCACACCAATAATAGCCATCTCCCCTTCACTTTTTCTCTATTTATTCTCTTCTTTTCTCACCCTCTCCAAAGCCCTAAGGAGTTAGTTCCAAATCTGGGATGCTCCTCTAGAGTAAAAAAAATTAAAATTTTGTTCATCTTCTCACCCCCTTTGTGGAGCATCTCATGGTTGTCTTCTTGCCACCAATCGGGAAGCAGATCCCGCTACTACGCCGCCCTACTTCGTCCTCCATCCTCTAGCCCCATTCTCCCTCGTCCAGCATCTCACCACCCTTTTCTGAGCGCTCCGTCAATGCAGCTTGTCCTCCAAGTGGTCGTCGAGGAGGATTTTCTCACTCCTATCTTTTTACTGCTTTCTAGTATAATTTTATTTTCTTTAAGTAGTTGTAATAGACTCTAGAATATTTAAATGAAATATTTGTTCATTCTCTCTATTTTTCTCTTTCTTCTCAATGATTTTCTCGCTTATCATTTTGGCACTGTTGCCAGGGAGGCAACGCTCTTTGATTTCCCATGTTTTCCGTCTTACTTATCGTTTACCTCACTTTCTCCATTCTTATTGTGATTACAAGTACTCTCTCAAGGAGGGCAAAAGCGGTAAATTGGAGCAAAGTGCAGTTGAAGGGGTTGTAAGTACATCCCTACCACCCACCCCTTAGATTTCATTCCACCACCTAATAGCGCAAACCCTAATTAACCTAGGAGGTTGCATAAACCCTGAGCTTAGTTCTGGCTGTTTGTTTGTCACCTCCACCCACCTCACCCGCACATATAAAAAAAAAATTGAATGTGGGATTAACTAAAATTTACACATTTTATACACCCACACACACACAAAGCACCTCACCTTGATTTGATTCTGCCACTTAATCGGGATCTGACCTGTGGACCCAGTACACTCTAACTTAATACACATAAGTGAGTAGAAATCTGATTAGGCTAATCATCTCGTGTGTCATAATCAAGTGGTGCAAGCGACCAAATGATTGAGTTGTTTGGGTTGCACCACTTAAGATAAAAGTGATCTATCAGTAGCTTGCCTCATATGATTCAATTTTTAGGGTTGAACCAGGCACACCACATTATTTTTTATTTGTAAAGGAATATATCTTCACTTGTGCTTTCAAACCTTGGTGTGTCCCACAAAACTTTATCTGAATATACCTAAAATTTGAATCCTAAAAGCTACTAAGCAAGATTTAAATCCTAAAATTCACTACATCCAAAAATAATCTTGCTTGAAAATCATTAGTTGTGCATGCACACATATATTAATCAATCTTTAAGGATGCAACCTATCTAAAGGGCCCATCACATTCCCAAGCACATTTAAACCTAAGCCTAACTAAAATCAAGTAGACGCTAGCCTTAAGGATTTGACTCACTCTTCGGGGCCCAGATTGAGATTATTTTCAATTAATATGCTTCTACTGATCCATCAGATGTCTAGTTAGGGGAGCAATGTCAAACAACCACGATTGAGGGGTATCAAAGGAAGCTGAGGTGAAAGGTAAGGGAAGAACCTTCTCTCCAAGCCCTCTGTCTAACTGGTTAGATTGACCGGAAAGAAGTAGACCAACTCGTTTCTTTCATCTCAAGGCAAGTTCCAAGAGTCTATATGTCTTTAGGCTACCCACCTAAGGACAGGTTTGATTATTTGTACTGCAGGTCACCTTTCTTTTCTCTTTTTCTTCCCATTTTGTCATAGATCCTTCCAGATCCTACACACATTTCCACTCTTACCTTCTGACACATCTTATCCCTAATATGATGATTATTACCCCGACTCGTTCTATACTCAACCATCTATAGTTGGGATAACTCAGATTGGGGATATGATTTTGGACCTCCGTGTTCAAGGTCTAACCCTGGACACCATGATTTTGATTTTTATCTTTTTCTGAGCTACACCGATTATAGATCACCGCCATCCTATGGACAACCTAATACGATCTACAATTAATAAGGATATGATAATTATAACCCATGCCTCCCCAGGATTACACTGCAAATAGGTCACCACCCCTCTTTGAACAATCAGAAACGACCTATTACCAGGGAGACCCCCAGGAACCTCAATTTCTTGACTCCCTTGGACTGAACCCAAGCCCACCCAACCCTGAATCAAATCATTTGGTTTAGGTGAACCAGGTCTAAGATAGGGTGTTAGCTAACTTAAGGAACACCATTCAATCTTTAGAAGCAAAGCCAACACCCTACATTGAAGAATTGGAGCTTCTAATTCAAATGATTGATGATCTTAACAAATATTTATTGGATTGGCTCCAAGATCTTGAGGATAAAGACTCGGGTGAGTTTTTACTTGGGAAATTGTTAAGGTTGAGGATGAGATTTGTGATTGTTGTAGTCCAATCTTGGGATGATTTCTTAGGAGAGCCAATGTTGGAACTCACTTAGGCACCTGTAGGGAGGGACACATTTTACGAGATTGAGGATGACCAGGTTGGTCTAGAGCAACCAATTAAGGATGAATTGATTTCTTCACCCGAGAACCCTGAACTAGGGTACGAGGAAAAATATGTCTCTGTGGACCAAGGAACAACATATGATCTTGAGACATATATTAATGCGGATCTAGAATTTTTTTTTCTGACGGTAAAGAATCTTTATGTGAAGTCTCACCTGAGTTTGAGGAAGATAATTTTAGTGAGACATACAGGCTTGAGGAGTGTGATGAATCATTTGATAGCCCAGTAATTGAGGATTTTGATCTAACTAGGGCTAGCATGGAGGATTCAGATCTTGATGTCATAAAGGATTCAATTCATAGCCTCATCCCTCAATTACACCCCATTGAGCATAATGATGATTATCTTCTTGAGATTACCAGACCCAAGTTAATTTTGATTAAGCTGCAAATTTTGGACTTGGATATTTTAGACGGGGTTGATAAAACTTTTGAGGTCTTAAAAACTTTGATTATGTAGGATAAGAGTTGGGAAATGAAGATCTGGGAAGTCAATTTCGGGGGAAGCAGAAGTCTGAGTCTAAGGGTTCCTATTTGCCTAAAGTCTATGTAGACAGGTCAAGTTCCTTGGCTCTAGACGGTAAGTCCCTCTCAGGTGGGCCTTGTCAGGTGTAAGGGACAGTTAAGTCCTCAATATTGGCAAGGAAAAAGAAATGATGATCTTGCCCCTTTAAACTATCGAGGAGATCAACAATCCAGTATCTAGTATGCCGGTTGTACAAGGAGGTATAAGATCCAGAAGGCAGCTTGCACCTTTCCACTTTCAGGGGCATAAGCCTAAAAATTAGGCAGAAAATGCTTAGAAAGGGGCAATCCCCAGATGAAGACAAGTAACGGTAAAGACGTTGGGGATGGGCCAACAGTTGAGGCTAAGTTGGGAAGGGGCGAGGTGGTAATACGAAAGGAAGGAGACCAAAAACAGATTTAACAGTACCTGTAGACCGTGTTCTATGGCATATAAACAAATGATAAACATCTCCTTTGTCCTGTCTGAACACAATCGAGTTTTGGTCCCACAAGCATGGTAAGGAGCCCCTAATAAATGTCAGTTTATCATCATTCTTATGCATTAAAACAAATCTAGCTCTTAGGATTTTAACTCCGCAAACTGGTTTTTGGGCTGCATTAGGCATAAATTAGGTTAGGCATGCATCACACATTTTGTTGCCTTTTTAGTGTGTTTTTGTGAGTGTTAGGGATAAACAGATTGTCAAATCCCCAAAACTTAGCACTCAAAAAGGCAACTGGTGAAGGAGAAGCTCAAACCAACTGGAACTCAGGTGCCTTCCTGGCTGCCCAGGTACTTCTCGAGTGTGCAAATTTCTGATTCAGAGGTATCTTCCACCTCGAAATTGCCTTAGTCATCCAAAAATCTCTAGGTGCCTTGATTGGGTCAATCTCACATCCAGTCCCTCATCCTTTCTATTTAGAGCACACACACAGGTTTCCTTGGGAATCTCTTTTCAGATCTAATCAATTTCGATCTAATCTTGAATTTTGATTCTACATCTTGATTCCACCATCTGATTCAAAAATGCAGCCTGGCTACTTAGGGAAACCATTTAAGAAACCTGAATCTCAATATCCATGAAAGATAGAATGGTTGAGGATGCCCTTAGATTTTATGAGATTGATGACAACCTCAAAACCAATTGAAGACATTCAGGTTAATATATCAATAACAACCACCATCGTAAACTGTGCCCAAGTAATTATAACACAAGTAACAAATGGATCCACCCGAGATGTTCTCATGACAAGATACATTGAGTTAGTAAAATTACATAACTTTGAATACCTCCAATGCATGACAAATCATGTACTTTGAGAAAGATACCAAGATGATCTTGAAAAATAGGAGATGATAAAATTATTAAAGCAGATAATCGATCAAAAATACCCGTACATTCCCTAAACATTTAGCGAAACATTTAGGAACAATACTGAGGATCTATCTGATTTTTCAAACCCTCGGTTCAAGAATCAAGGTTGTTGTGAACCTCTAATGGAATATGATCAACCTAATAGACAGATTGATACGCCTGACCGTGAGATAGGTTAGGAGAATCCAATTGCAGGAGGATACGATTTTGAACCAGCCCTAGAAAACCAAAACCCTGGTTCGCCAAGCATAAAATTCCTAGACTCCTGTGATAATGAGATTGAATCAGAACCTCATGAGGGTGTAAATTCCGCTCCTTACTCTGATAAGGTGACCCCCAAGGGCAATTCTGACATCCCTGTAGAGCCCAACCTAGATTCTAGTGATTCAACCCACACCCTTAGCCTAGAATCTAGATCTGAACCTTCTTAGGATAATTACAAGGCCCTGTGTGACGAAAATCAGAGTTTGAATTTGGATTATGATACTGGGCCTTTATTTGATGAATGAACCTCTCCAACATCCTCAAGAATACAGATTGATTTTTTAGAAGTCATGCCGATCTACAATACAGAAATTGAGTTGGAGAAGTTGGGTTTTGATTGGATCTTCCCTAAAAGCCAAAAACCCGAGCCCAGACCCAATAGGGACACCTTTTTGAGCTCAGAATCTGAGAATAGGCTAGACCCAAGTCAGGTTGCTGAGCCTACATCTTGTGATTTATTCTGTGGTGGAACCTCTGATCTTGAATCAAATTTAGAACTTGATTCTCATAAATTCTCTAACGATTTTGAATCTTACTATGATTTCGGAGAACCATTATTTCCTGACGACTATGAGCCAATCTACGACCTCAGCATACATGATCCATTCTTCGACTCTGACTCTGAGGTCTCTGAGCCTGAAATCACTGATTCAAAATCAAGTTCCATTGAGATGGAATCATTTCTTTTTGATCGTCAAGAATCAGAAATAGAAATTGCCGAGAGTGTCTGCAACCCAGAGTTTGAATCTTTTCTTGACTCAGACTTTCATCATCCTATAAACACTCTACAGGCATTTACCTTTGAGTTTGATGGCTTATGAGGACTCTCTAAATGAACCTACCTTTGAATCCTTACTAGAAGAACCCTCATATACAATTCTTATTGATGTCACCTCTTCTACACATGCAGAACCTTCCCAAACATGTTTTCAACCTCGACTCGCAACTAGACTCAATTTCTACTCTGATTCTCCTCTTGATCTGGTTGCAGATGATTCTCCTCCACATTCAAATCCGATTTTGCACTTCGATTAGACTATAAATCATGCCCCATCCTTATCTGATCACTCTCATAGGGATCTCACATCTTCCAGTGATTCCTTTGAGGATCCCTACTCTGACCAAGCTGATCCGACTCAGCCAAACCCTAGATTCGCACTTCCACATCATTCCGAGCTCCACAGCATATGGTGGGTTCCGCATCTCTTGATCTACATCTATCAACCCGCCAGATTAACTGGGTTTGGGCTGCATCATCAGCCTGCTGATCTGAACAAGCACCTGGTTGGACCAACTAAGCTATTGATCAAGGTGCTTCTTCTACAAAACTCATCTAATTTCACCACTCCTCCATACCATTATTCGCTCGATTGAAGGCATTGAATTTAGCACTTAACGGGAGTCAACCCGCCATTCCAAAAACCTGAGATCCTTCTGATTATCCTTCTGTACTTCACGTCTATTGCACCCTGAGTTCAAAACAATTGATCCCACCTCTGGTACTCATACTAGGGCTTGAAATTGTCCGCAACCATCATTCCTGACCCGTTCACCCACTCGATAATCCTGTTCTAATTCCTGAACCTAAAACTATTTTCACACCCTCCCTTTACAATGAGGACATTGCAAATCTTAGGCATGGGGGGTGATAAAGTGCAAACATACAAAAAAAATCACAGTTTGGAAGGGTTCTCACAAAAAACAGCACATTCCAAAAACCAAAAAAATAAAAAAAAAACTTGAAAAAAGAACAAAAATGGGAAAAGGGAAAAAATTTTGAATTGATTGCATATCAGATTTTGAGGAGAAAAGGAAGGAGATAAAAAAGTCAAAAAGGAGCACAATTTGAAAAGAAAAGAAAAAGAGATAGTCATTAGTAAAAGATTAAGGAATTGACTTAGTTCTAGACCATATCAAAAGAAAGAAAATGAAAGGCAAAAAATGCTAATAAAACAAAGAAGAGATTAGTAGGAACATTGATTTTAGGCCTCTTGGGCTAAAATCGTAGGCTTAAAAATTCAAGTACCCACTAACATCTGGATAGTCCTCAAGAGGTTGGGGAAAATGTGAAGCTTAAGTTTTAAGTCTAAGGCTTAGGGATTATTCGGCCTCGTTAACTGACCTCTGGTTTGCGAAACCCGGTAACCTAAGCACCCCAATCCACGCACAGTCTGGTTCAATGTGCCTAAGTATCAAAATCATGAAAATGCATTAAACTTGTTTTAAAAAAGTCTCCTAGATTAGGAGTGACTAATCAACACAAGTTGATTTGGACGAGTTCCCAACGCGGAGAGGAGGGAAATTCCCCTCGAAGATGCGCAATAACGTATCTTCTCCTCGGTGCTTGTCTCCTAGGATATCTACATATCTTACTGGGGGCATGTAAGCACCCTGTGCTGGTTCAGATGCCATGAGAGGCATTATCTCAAAATGTCGATTGCTAGGGTCTGGATTTAGCTAAAGAATGCCATGGGCGAGATTATCTCGAAATCTCGAATGCCAGGGTTCTGGGGGTTGCCATGGGTGGTGCTATCTCGAAGCATCGATTTCCAGGGACCCTGCGAGGATTGATGGTGGGGACTAGAAATCCGATACAGATCGTGTTGTAAAGCTAATCCGAAGCTAGAAATAAAAAGAAAAGAGAGAGAAAACTCTCCAAAAATAAAGAAAAATTCCCCTATCTCTCTATGACAAAAACGCACTGCAAACTAAACCTGGGCAAAAACATGCTACAAGCACGGGTGCTTTAACCACGGAGTTCAACGAACCTTAAGATAGTTCCTGTGGACCTTAGAAACCTTTGTGGCAAACTGAGGGAGCTATTTAGGTATGGATATTGGTTGGTACTTGAGTACCTCTAGGCCTACTATTGGCATTCTAACCTAATCTACAAAAGAAAGCACACATCAAAGTTTTTATGGTCTAGAATCAAAGTTAATACATTGAAATTTTGCTAAGGGACTAACAAATGCTAGGCATGGGGGTATGATGGGAACACCATCATGAGCCATAACTAGCTCATTTTGACCCAATTAAGTCAGTAAATGCTCCTATATATACACTAGAGAGTCACAAGTCATTGCATAATCATTCTGAAGGAAAAATAAGAAACTAGGGTTAAAACTTCAATTTTACCAGCTTATCATGAATGCAGTACAACCATGAGTTTTCTCAGGTGTTGAATGAAGGTCAATTGGTCTTAAAAATATAACAAGTGGGTTAGAATAATCAGAAAAGTGTTTGCACATGTTTTGAGAATTAAATGACTTTTGAAACCCTAAAAACAAACCCGTTTAATTGACTGAGGTTCTGAGCAAGATAAAATTCACCTAAATCATCTAAAATTCATAGAAAAATATTCTCTAAGGTTTGGAACCTTCAATTTGATCATCAGAACCCGTTTTAGCCTAAAACAGAGTCTTAGATAAATATTTACCCTAATTTAGGTTTTTACGTAAATTACCTAGTCAAACACGGTCAAAATTAAAATCCAACTTCACCATTGGATTCCTTAGGTCCAAATTAGGTTTGTACCAAAATTTGGACCCAAGCTAAAATTATCTTGACGTAGTTTGCAAATTGGTCCTGTCTAATTACATTTATGCCCTTAACTTTCAAAATATTTACAAATAGATCCCTAACTTTGTCATCGTATTCACAAATAGGTCCCTGCCACCATTAATCCTATTCCTACAAGCATCGGCGACCTTGAAATGGAAAGAACTTGATTCCTTGATGAATCCCTTTCAGATTTGAAAGGGAAGTTCGTCAAGGAATTCCCTTCCTTTTGAGTCGCATCTTGGACTCCAATTCTCGCCCAAATCCTCATGCAAACTCGTGGATCAATTGGGTCTCCCACCCCGGCAAACATTCAAAACTTCGAAGCTTGGCTTCCAAGCTCCTTTTACCCTCTACTGCCTATATAAAGAACCACCAGACCTCGTCGAGGGGGGGTAGACTTGAATTCCGACCGAAAACCCTCCTTTTCCTCCCTCCTCTTTGGCCGCGAAGCTCCTCAACCTCCAGCGACCCCTCCTAACCTCCCTCGTCATCCGGTCACAAAACCAATGGCTGGATTCTTTTCTCCTTCTCATCCGCTCTTGGTCGTACCAGCAGGAGCCCCTTTACCTCTATCATCATTGCCGTCCCCATCACCGGAGTACCTTCTTCCCTAGTGTTGGCCTACCAACGCTGGTGCTGTTCTTCCCCTTTTATCCGTTTATATTAGGTTAGATTAGTTAGTTTAGCCCTTAGGTTTAGTTTCGTGCCCAAAAATATCCTTCGACGCCGCTACTCACCTCCGTCTTCCCCATCTCCGACCGCTCCTCCGGCAAGGCGGCTCCACTGCTACACAACTCCATCCACCTCGCCGAAACTTCCACAAGCTCCGCCTCTCCACCCTCTTCAATACCCCTCTCTTATCTTACCATTTCATCCACCCAAACTCCTCGTCGACCAACCCACCTACGCACCTTCATTTCTGTCACCGTCTGCCCTCATCCACACACAAAACTCCCCACGGATGCCGCCATCACATTCCACACCCTACGGCGATCCTCCTGATCCTTTTAACCATGGCTTTTAGCCCATTCTTTGTGTTTCAGGTATCACATCAGAGCTCCACCGCAGCGTCATCCCTCTGACGTTGTTTTTCGTGTTTAAGGCCACGATAGTCCCAGGTCTTCATTCCAGACCGTGCGAAAGAGCCCCAGGACCACTTCTAGGTGGCCAATTGAGGTCCCTGCCTGTAGCAGCTACTCTAAATGGAGGAGATTTCCTTGTTGCAGGCGCATGCGAAGAAGGTGGGCAAGATAGTCCCACATCGTGGGATTTGGAAGCTGTACAGGCGCATAAGTTGTAAAAGTGTTGAGGGATTATCGTCTCAACACTTGAGGGGTGAGGTCCCTCACACCCTTCATGCTCCTCATCCGTGATATCTCCTCCGCGGACCTGGTGCACCTAACCCGCCTAAGACATCACTCCTCGGTCACTACACCACGCCGGTGACCCTGGACCTAGGTATGTGGATCTTCCGATTACCCGATAACCCGATATGCATGGCTCTGGGAGAGCGGAACCTAAGAGAGAGAAAGGAAGAGAATGTGCGGGGCAGGGGAGGGTTTTGTTCTTCTGTGCATTGGCTAACACTTAGCCAAAATCTGAGCCCTTTCCCCTGTGCTTAAAGAAGGAAGAAGACGGGCAGAAAAAGAAGGCCTGAAGAGGAGGAGCAGGAAGAGAAAGCAGAGAAAACAGAAGGAGTGCTACATAGGAAGAAATCACAGAAGAAGAAGAAAGCAAAAGAAGGAAGAAGAGAAAGGAGACACAAAGGAGAAGAGAGCCATTTAAGGCGTTTGATCTCCGAAGGAGACGTCTGATTACTGTAGCATTCAAGCTACTGTGTAAATATTTGGTCTTGACTACTGTGGCATTATTGATTACTCTAGTTTACATATAACTACACTTAATAATTGGTGATCTAAATCACCATTATTTTGTTATAGATTTCTTTTTAGAATGTTGAATTCTTGTTATACTCATGTTCTACACTGATTATCATTCTTGTGTAGATTATTTGGTTTAAATTCTTGTGCTTATTTGCATTGTTGAGATTAGTGTGTGAATTCATATTTACTCCCTATGTTCGACCTTGGACTTTCAAATTCGAGTAATAAAATTTATTTGTTTGAGCGCTATTTTAGCTATATTACAACACAACAATCTTAAACACCAATTTAGCGCCTAAAACACTAGCTCAGCTGAGTTGACTGGAGTCCACCTTAGCTCAGATCCAGCTACCTCTAGCTCTACTCAACTCAAGCCAGCTGAAGATGACTTCCCCTAGCTCAGGCTAGCTCAAGTCCGGCTCTCGGGGACTCCACTTAGCTCAACCTAGTTGAGCTAAGCTACCTTATCTACTCCAGCTGACTAGGTCCTCCGTGGGAAGATCAGACCTAGCTCACCTCATCATACCTTAGCAGAAGCAAGCTTACTTTAGCTTGGCTTAGCAGCTAGCAAAGAACTAGCAAGCTAAGCCAGCTAAAGTAGCTCCTTGCAATTCTCTTCAGCAGCCACCAGCTCCTATGCAGCTCCAAACAACTCTCCTTCAGCTCCTCCCTTCAAAACCCTAGCTCCTGCTGCCCCCTACCCCACACATCTACTAGCTAAGCTAGCTTAGCTAGCTTAGCTTAGCTACACCTCAGCTCCCATGGCCATTCATCCACCTTAGCTAACCCTAACTCTACCTTCATAAGCCTCCACTTCAAGTCCACCTAAGCTCCACCTACGATACCCTACTTGGCGCCAACTCAACCACACCTCTTCACCCCATTTCGACCACCAAAAGCCACCAAGAAGGTGGAGCCAAAACCACCATAACCACCTCCTCTTGGCGCCACCTTTTTCTCTCCAAAAACCCATCAATCTCCACCCTACACCTACCCCTACAACCCTTATCTACCATCCACATACCCACCTTCTAGAAGCCTCCATAGTTGGAGCCAAAACCATGGCACCTCTCCATGGTTGGCGCCAACCTATGGTGTCTCTCCACCACCATAACCACCACCACCACATCCCTTAAGGTGGCGCTAACCTCCCTCCACCCTAGGATCCTTAACCACCTTCCATCAAGCCATCCTAGCCTTACACTTCATCTCCACTCCAAGCCCCCATCTCCACCTCTATAAAAACCCTCCTAACCACCTCTTAATGATCATCCTCCCTTAGTATTAATTACACCATAATTCTACCTATAGTCAACGGCCAAGAAGAAGAAGGGAGGAAGAAGATTAAGGAGGCTCCCCCTTGCCTCCTTGGTGCCTTCTTCCTTTCCACTCTTCTTCTTATGCCACACCAAGGGGGACTTTGCCATTCAAGGAGGATGGCTAGGCATTGGAGGAGAGCAAGGGTGGTTCACACCCACCCTTGGAGGAGCAATTAAGGTGGAAGCTTCCACCTTGGAGGAGTCAAGTAGGCACACCCCCCTCTAGGGCTTGCTAGAAGGAGACTATCTCTGGGTTCAAGAAGAAGGAGAAGGAGGAACCCTTTTTAACTGCAAGAGCAACCGTAGTTGGAGCAAGAGCTTCAACCTCTTCATCATCATCATCCAGGATTTTTGTTTTATTCACTTTTTTTTTAGTTTAACTTTTTGTAATAGAAGCTTTCCTCTACAGTTGTAAAACAAAGATCCGTTTAATGTCAAGTTGCCCTTTTCAATTTGGTGCATTTTCTTCTTTACTTTAGTTTTTAGCACTTTCACTCCCTCTTCCTAATTACCCTAGGCCTTCACGTGCCTAGTGTGAGATTGGGAAGAGGTCATTCTTGTCACTTGTTAAATTAGGATTAGTATTTTCCCACCAACAATTCGCATTGCCTTGTTATTCAAAAATCCCTAAAAAATATATACGCAAAAATTACGAAAAGAAAGGTGATTTTCGCATTTTCAAGTAAAAGATTTATAATTGCAAAAATTGCCTCCTTGGATGACCTTAGATACTCCACTATCTAGGTTATAAATTTTAAAAGCGAATCAAATTTTGTGCGTTGTAATGACTAAAACCCTAATTTTATAAATCATGCAAAAATCTGATCAGCTCCCCTAGCCCATAAGCATCCAGAAATGCCTCAATGGCGCTCCGGCTATGAAAGTTGGACGAAAATGTATAGAGTGCCCTCGTCTCAACCGAAATATAGAACAAGGATGAGGCAGACTTACCCTTGCCCTCGAGCCCAAACATGTTTAGTCTTTGGCTATTCCTCCAAATACGATGTTCCGACAAATGGTTCTTCTCACAAGCTCGCTGGAAGAGAAGTAGCTGAGGATGGCTCATGAGTCTTTCGGCTGTAGCAAAGAGGGTAGGTGGGGCATTAAGTGTGCCCCACCGCCCTATTTATAACCCCCCTAAGGGTGGTTCCCTTGGTTCCCCCCTTGCGGGGCACGAATTTTGAAACAACGAAATCCCATAGACTACGGCACAGATTTCAAAAAATCTTGCCCAAATCGAAGTGACCTTCAGTCATCATTTATGGCAGTTAATTCCCCTATGCACATATCAATCGTCGCTGATAAGTACAATATTTGAGGTCACGATTCCTCATCATGGCGACAATTAATGCCAATCTTGTCACACTACACAACAAAACTTAGTTCCCGCAAGGGTTGGTCACCACTCGCGAAAGGTGACACTTACACCACATTATTACCCAAGGTGCTAGCTTCTTAAGGCTGGCAAGAACTTAGGCGGTGATATGCCTACATTTACTACATTATATTCTAACCTCTTAAGGCTGGCAGAAACTCAGGCGGACGTGCCTACGTTCCTTTTATTACAACGCCGCCTCTTCAGGCCAGTAGGAATGTAGGCAGAAATGCCTACATTCCCTCTGCATAATGCTGACCTCTTAAGGCCAGTAGAAAGTCAGTGGAACACCCATATGTTTCCCATAATTATTTCTTGTTGACCTCTTAAGGCCAATAGGAACCCAGGTGGTACACGCCCACGTTCCATGCATATCTCAAATGTCAAGCATCATATGACTAAAGGCACCTAGAGATTACAACTCCCGCTTCATGACAAATGTTTACCTCGCTTGAAATATAGACAAGAAATCATTTGGAGGCATCATCTACTGTAGAGTTTTAAGTGCTTTAACTATTCTCTCAACAACATCTGCTAGTTAGAGGTGGGGGCATATGATGAGGGGCAAAAAGCTCCCTCAAACTCAAAACTCCACATGAAGCCCAAAAAAATGATTTGGCTACCTGGATAGTGAGTAAATAGGTGGATTCGGTTCTGCTCGACCCGCCTACGCTCAGGCAAATCCATATCCACCTTCATCTAGGCGGATCTGGACAAACCTAGCTCGTTAGAGGACCCGATTTGACAGAAGTTAGAGAGGTGATGTAACACCCACTATGCCTACGTCAACCGTAACAGTGGCGTTACCAATGCTATCAACAGCCAAACAATGGACGTGCTAGAGAATTCGCAAAGTCCGCTGAAAAGGATCTTGCGTCGTTAAGATACTGGTTGTACTATAAAGAGTGGAGGGAGGCCCTCGAGGTTTTTCTTCACTCAATCCAAGAGAGAGAAACCAAGAGAGATTATACTACCACTACTTCTAGTGGATATTTGGGAACACTACCTTCCCAGACTACACTCTTTGCGGTGGAACTAGGTCACCAATTCTCTTCTCTTTCTTGTGATTGCTTGCTCGTAATTTGTTGAGTCGGATCCTCCGATTACTTAGGAGATCCGATCAGTGTCGTTGAAAAGCATGCGATGAAAAGAATTCAATGGCATCATTTATGAATATTCTAGGTAAGTTTTACCCAAGGGTTGATCAAGTTTGACCAAAGCACATATTTCCTTGTTTTCGAGTTACATTGACCCAATTCACACTTGACAAGTGTCTACGCGTTCATTTCGATGTGCTTAATTCCAAAATAGCTTTGGAATTTGGATTTAGGTTATTACAACAAGCTTGTCCTAAAAGGGTCTGAATCTCTATTACTATCTTAATGTATGTTTTAAATAACTCATGAATCTTAACAAAAGGGTAACGAACTTGATTTGAATCATTGTTACTATCTCATGTCATAACAAGAAAGTTGGTGACATTGATTTTAATGGAAATGGACCTAGAAGTAAGTAACACTTATAATTTTACCCCTAGATTTAAAATTTTTCTCTATTCTCACCTTTTTCCTCTCCCCTCTTACTTCCTCTACCTTCCTCATCCTTTCTCCCCCTTCCTTCATTCCAAACACCTCTTCTCCCCATGAACCCCATCTCCTTAGCTCTCCTCCCATAATGGCAACAGTTGTTGCGCATATACAACCTCCTCGCACGCCTCCAGCACTCGAACACCTCACTCTCCTTCAATGCCTTAAACATGATTCCTTTATGCACCTCTACATTGTTACACCTTACTAGATCCTCCCTCACCTCCTCGTTGACCTCAAGTAACTCTCACAACCTCCAAGCACCTCCATATTGTCTAACCTTACCATCTCCTCCCATGCGTTGTCATCGACATAGGCACCTCATACCCTCCACGTTGATACACCTCACCATCTCCTTCCTTGCTTCCTTGTCAACCTTGAGGAACCCCACATCCACCAAGCCGTTATACCTCACCAGCTCCCTCATCATCATCCATCCATCTCTCTCTCTCTCTCTCTCTCTCACATAGAGCAAAGTTATGGTGGTGACTTCACCCTACACCCTCAACATTGTCTCTCTCCCCCCTCCACCCTTCTCCAATCTCTAAGGACCCTCAATCTCTAACCCAATGATTCTCATCTTCTCCCACTTGCATAAATCCTACTCCTTAATTTGATCCAATCTGACCAAATGCCAACAAAGGCAAGCTTTTGTTGCTCAACCATTCCATTGTTAAGGCTTACGTGGGTCCATGGTGATGCAAAGCTAGTCCCAGGTGGTGGTATGGTCTACCTACAACTCAAGAAAAGGTAGGTAGAGGTGTAGAAAGGAGAATCAAGAGGTGGAAGGAGGATCATAAAAGTTAGACACAAGTTTTGGGTAAAAACATAAATTTTACTTTTAAGTCCATTTCCATCAATATTAACAGTGCCAATTAATAGAGTGGTAAAGATCCCTTTATGCTATAAAATCTTTCCATGAATATCTTCTAATTAGGAAGCTCAGAATGTAAATCATTTCATAATTTTAACCTTACATGTAGAAGTCCATGAAATAAACTAAAATACAACCAAAGATATATTTTAATGAGGCTAAATATATAAATAAAAGTCAAATTATTAACAATTTCACCTTTTACTTCTGGATTTTGAATTTGTCACAATTCATCCATCAACTATCAAATTGGATTAAATATGGTCTTTATTGAGGCTAGCACTTTAGATATATTATCCCTATCATTCAACTTTCTCTTTTGGTAAATGAGCAATCACTCGTATTATAAATGAGTACCCTTTTAAGTGAAATAAGACCATCAACCAAGTTGTTTCAATCCAATAAAAGTAGCCTAGAAGACATAGAAGTAGGAAAAGGCAAGGATGTGGCTATGATTGATCCAACCAAGGATAGTAATTAAAGAAAAAATAATCAAAAGAAGAGTAGCATAAAGCCCAAAAATGACAAAGCAAAGCACAAGAAAGTGACTACAAGAAAGTCAAGTTGATAGTTAAGTATTCTATACATCTTTATTTAATGCTATGGATGAAAGTGTACATGTAATAAAGAGTCAATTTTGATGTTTTCAAAATATTGACATAAAGATAGTTGTTCTATGTTACTTTGCATATCACTAACCTTTTAGAAATACATGACATGAAGAAGGATTTATGAAGTACAAGGAAAAGATGAAGTTCTTATGGAGATTGGAGATTTCACAAAGGGTAAGAATGAAGTCTTTATCAAGTCACATTTTTATTTTCTTAGTAGATATTTTATTTAAGAACCATTGCTTATTCATACTCTTAGTAATAAGGGAAAAATCCCTATCTATCTTGCTAAGGCAAAAAAGGTCCCCATAGGTAATAGACTACCCCAATGGCCAAAACATAAGAAGAATAGTAAGAACCTGATACAGGCCTCCTGTCCTCATGGTTTAGGAGGACAGACAGCTAAAACCTCTACAAAAAAAGGGGAAGTCAGACAACCCTATCTATCCCAACCTAGACGTAAAGATAGAAAATCAAAGATTAAGGAGGGTTGCAAGGTCCCTTAGCAGAGAATGCCACGGTCCACTAACCTTTCAATGGATTGAAGATTAGGTTAATGGGTGTGAAGGGGTAAAGGTCCCAGTCCCTAGGGTGGCTAGGGTTGTAAATAGTTGTTTTTTTGGTTATTAAGCCAGTGATGCCTAATAATCCTTAATAAAAAGCATATACACATGGCATAATAATGATGCAAAATGGTATAAAAATCAATCAACAAGTTGGTAGGTATAAGCAATAATCTTCCCTAAATAGAAATAAGACAATTACCTATTTTGCATCACCCTGGACTTCTTGGATTGGAGAGAGTTATAGCAAGTCATTGACACTTGACTCAGCGACTCCTAAAACATGACAAAGAAAGGAGTGAGCCAACCAACTCATTAAGGGCAAGAAAATTACATGTACCAACAAGAGAAAACAACTAATGCTAGAGTCTCTACACTATAGGCCAACCAACTAGCTATATTGCCCCATCCTAGCAATTATCCCATGTTTCAACGTTATTATCATACATCCTCTCACTCACCTCAGCGATTAGATTTTGGAAATCATTCCTCTCTAGTAGAGGAGATGGAGATGTATCCTTCTCATGGATCTTAGTCTGGTAGTCCCTCCTTGATCAAGGGAGAGGCTAGCAATACTAGTGACCTGATGGCAACACCATCATCCTTCATAACTAGTTTAATTTGGCTAAGTTCTAAGGTTATATTCACTTTATTAACAAACAACAGGGTATAACTTAATGACATGAAGAATTGGGAGGAATGACATTAAAATCAGTTAATTATGTTGTTTTAACAGATTAAACAAATGCAGATTAACTAAAGGGTAAACTACACTAAATGAAGGTCATATGAGCTCAAATTCTGAATAAGTAGGCTTGCATTAACTGATTAAGGGTTTCTATTTAGATTGAAGGCAAAATCTCAAATAAAAAAAAAATCTAATTTCAACCTCACTTAAATCAACAGGGTTTGAACGAGAATAAATGTAATCCAAATCTTCTAAAAATCATTGGAAAGTATTCCATAAGGTTTGGATTAATCAATTTTACAATCGCAACCCTTTTTGACCTCAAACAGGGACTTAGGCGGGCTTTTAATACCTTTTGGGTCTAAATACAAATTGACCATGAAAACATCATCAAAATCTAAAATTGAATTCACCATTAATTTTATCATTTCCAAATTAGGTTACCATAAAAATTTGGGTTCATTCCGACTTCATCTTAGCCAAGTTTGCAGTTTGGCCCTTAAAAACCCATTTTCCTGCATACGCCCCCCTAATTTCTTCATCTTCTTCACCTTTTGGTCCCTGCCAGCAGCAGCGACATCAACTCTCTGGCCGCGACTTTGGCCATGGATTACGATCAATTCACACAGTGGAATCTCACCAAAATTGGCAAGATGATACACCTATCATTCCTGCACATCCTCGCGTTTTTTCTAGTTCATTTCGCCAACTAGGGAAGCCGCGATTCTCGACTGAAGTTGTTGCCAAAGCACGTTTTTGCCATGACATCTCAGCCCTGATTGGGCCACAATCTCGCCTCCTTCGTCGCGGCTGAGATCCTTTAAAGCAAGGTCGTTCCCTTGCGATTTGATTCGTGCAAAAATTTGGTGTGAATATCACCCTTTCCTCTCCTCTTGTCACGCCATTATCATGCACCTTGGAGCTTCTCCGTCCATCTTCCTCGCCCCGTCTCCCCGCCAACCAAGGTGGTGGCCCTCTTCCTCTTTCTCTCGCCATCCTCCCAGACAAAGGAGGCTGTTCCTATCTCCGTCGTCGCTCCAAACTCCCTCGTCGGAGTTCACCTTCTCCCCCAAGTTCGGCCGGCCACACCAACCTCCTCCTTGCCACATCCTCGTCGCACATGTATCTTTTTTCCTTCACCTCACCCTCTAGATCATTATACACTATTTCCTTGTAGGAAACAACCAACGTAGCTCCCTCTCCATGGGCGTCTTCTTCACTCCCAGCCACGCTCCGACATCTTCTTCGACGGCATGCCCACCTCGCTCCACTCCATCTCACGCACCGCCGACCACCTTACGAGCTTGCCTTGACGAGAGGAGCAAAAGCCCTCTCCTTATCGGGTCGATTGCTCACCGAGGCACCTCGCCGGATGCACCCCTCCACCATCGTCTTCATCGACTCCGGCTGCCCTCCTCCAACCTCCTCGCAACAAATTGACGTCGCCATCACCTCCAGCAGGTCCGGACAAAGCTTCCTGCCCCTTCAGCTTGAAGCTTCAACGTCTTTCGGACCAACCCACCAACGCCGGCCACCGCCACCATCGCCGGTCTCCACGCACATCCACCGACCCTCCTCGTGCTTGCAAGCACCACGTGAAGCTTCTACGATGCTTTGCACCACTGCCACACGGCCTGAAGACCGTCCCTGACCTCGTCGAGCACCTCACCTGTTGCATACCTCCACGCACAAAGAAGAAGAAGAAGGGCAAGGGTAGAATTGAAAGAGAAAACATTCTATAGGGACTAAAGTGTAATTTCTCAGGGACCCAAACATAATACTTCAGGGACCAATTTGCAATTTTTATTGATTGACTCTCATCTTGATTCTAAATAAGTTTTTACTATAATTACCTGCTCAAACATTCTTAATAACTAAGTATTTAGTTCTTAATTGCTTTCACACTTGATTGAATTATATTATTAAGCAATAAAGAATTTTTCACACAAGGAGATTAAGGGAAATTTAAAGAGTTTATATCTTTGCCCTTTACTCTAATTTTCATTTTTTTGAGTTTGATTATCATTTTATCTAATATAAATCCTTTAAATCAAACTCTTGTGCGTAAAACTTGTAAATAAATTCGATAGTGATAAGTGGCGCTTCAGCTTGCTCCCTAAGACAACCTCAGAATACTTTCATTTTGAGTTTTATAAATTTTAAGTGTTCATCTCACTTTAATCAACTATACTACAATGCGTGTTTTATAAATACGATCGAAGCGACTAAACATTTTGACGCCATTGCCAGGGAGCAACGTGCTCTTACCACTATCATTGTATATATTTTTTATTTTATTTGTAAATATTTATTTTTCTAACTTACCTGCTTTTGTTTTTGGTTGTTCTTATTGGACTGGACCTGATTCAACTAGCCCAACATCTGCATCAAGGGTACAACCACGGCAAAGACAGGTAAATTCTTTTCTTCCTTTATTCCCCTCTTTCTTTGTATATATAAAAACAAAACCAAAAAAAACTAGGACCGCAACCTTGCCTTATTTTCTTAGACAATATCATTTTGACAAGAATTTTTTTATTATACTCTGAGCTTCAATTTTTGAAGACGCAATTGGAATAGATCACACAATCCAAAATTTTTTTTTGTGCCTATTAGGGTTTGATATTTAATTTGATCAGCACATTGGACTATCACATTCTTGATTGAGTTCAATATGCAGTTTAATTTAAAATTGGATTCTATTTTAGAGCCAATTAAGGTTTGAATTTTAGGGTTTCTAGAGTGCTAGAACACACTTGCTAATTATAAAGAAAATATCTTCCACATTGTGTGTAACCTAAACCCTTGTTTAAATTGATTTAAAAAAAAAATTCAAACCCTAAAATCAAAGCTCTAACATCACTTGAAGCTTAAAACTCATGATTTGATACTTATTTGTTGGACTAAATAGGGTGGTTTGGGTTAGTCAACCTGAATTTTCATCCTGGAATCCATAGGATAGGTCAGGTGAAGTTAGGTTGCATTGCAACCTAATCAACCTAAAATTAGGTCACAAGCGAATTCATCTTTAAAAATCAAGTGAGAACCAAGGCACATGCACATTTATGCTTAAAATTGGTAGACTTTAGGGGTTAACTCACTCGTTTCCGGTCTACTTGGACCCGCAATGACAAGGAAGGTCGGGTGGAGGAACTCTGTAACTCGCGGGGGCGCTCTACCATGTAAGGGTCTTCGCGGGACTCTCCCTTCCTGGCTACCCAAGTAATTCTCGGGGTGTGTGAGTTTCTAATCTAAAGGTACACTCACCTCGTATTTGCCTTAGTCATCCAATTGATTTGGGTGCCTTGATTGGGTCTGATTCAATATCCAATCCCTCTCACCTTTTTTGTAGACGCACAAAAAGAGGTCCTTAGGATTCACCCTAAGGCCTCAATTAGAGCTTAATCTAAATCGGGGTCAAGTCCCAATTGATTTGTGTGATATCTAATCCAACCAGCTTTTCTTCTAATCATTTTCTCTCTAAACTTGAATCTGATCTTGATCCACTACCTTACTTGATTCAGTTACTGGGAAATCAATCTAAGAGAATGGTCACTAGTCTTGAATCCTATATGAGCATGAAAGATAGAATAATTGAGGATACTCTTAGGTGCAATGAAGAACTTTACAGAACCTCAATCCTAGTCAATACAGTTCAGGTTAGTGAGCCAAAAATGACAAACCTCATTATGGACCACATCCAGATGATTGCAGCACAACTAGCAGGTGGTTCAACTCGGGAAACCCTCTTAGAACAAATTATTTCAATGAGAAAATTGCACAAGAATGAGGGTTTACAACACTTGTCAAATCCAATACTTTGGGAAAAATGCCAGGATATCATTTCACAACGTGGGGATCTGTTGGATCAACTGGAAGAATTGATCATTGAAAGATACCCAAAACCCCACCCGGAAATTGATTATGAATCTTGGGATAATGTTTAGGATGAATTTGATTTTCCCAAACTCGAGTACCAGAATGGAGGCTTCCATACTGAATCTCCAACCCAAGTAGAACTAGATGATGATTTTGTGCAGAATGAATTACCTGATATAGAAAATCAACTTTTAGGTTGGGAAGATTCTATCATAGGTGTTCTTAATACTGAACCAGCAGCCAAAATTCCTGAAGTTGGTTCAATAATGCCAGAATTTCAAAACACCTATGATAAGTTTAATTCTGAAGTCTTCGAGGATGTAACTCCTGTACCTTATCTTGGTAAGGTTTTCCTCGAGAACAATTCTAACATTCCAATTAATCTGAATTTAGAAGTGGATTCTAGTAACCCAACTCCTATTTTTGACCTAGAATCTAAATCTAAACCTATTTGGGATGATTATAAGGCTCACTTGGATGAGGATATGATCTCAAATTCACAATATTATGATCTTCATGAGCCTATTTTTTATGATGATCTCACTCCAAATTCCTCAAAAGAGCATATTGATCTATTTGAATCGAAACCAATTTATGACACTGAACTAGAGGAATCTGAAGAGCCAAGATTAGATTTTGTCTTTCCTAGATATTCTGAACCAGAGCCTATGCCTAGTAAGGATATCCCTAGTAACATGGAACCAGAATCTAGGTTAGATCAATCTCGGGTTGATAACTTAGTGAGTCTTGATTCTTCTTATGGTAGTAATCTCAATTTCGATTCAGGTTCAAAAAATTATTTTGGATTCTCCCTTGCTGATGAGTTTGAACCTTATTTTGATTCAAGAGAATCTTTCTTTCCAGAGGGTTGCACCCCAATCTATGACCTAGATGTCTATGACCTGTTCTTTAATTCTAATTCTGAGGTCATTGATTTTGAGCTTAAAGCTGTTGCACCACATGATCAGGGGGCCACTCAAGAAAGGTTGCTTAAGACTCTCAGCAACCTGTCTCCACCACGTGAGTCCACCGAGATCCATTTCCATCCTGAATCACCTCCGTCTGATCCGGTTGGACCTGATTCTCCACCTCAGTTTGACAATGAGTGGGACTTTTATCAAACTGATAGTCAACTTCTAATCCTTGCTGATCTCATAAGTAGGGATCCTATATTTTTCACTGATCCATTATCATTTGAAGATCCCTACTTTGAATTGGCTGAGCCTATGCAGCCAAACCCATGCTTTTCAATTCCAAATCTTTTTGAGCCGAATTTCATCTAGTGGACTCCACATCTACTGATCCACATTTTCCAACCCACCAGATTTATTGGGTTTGGTTTGCACAATCAGTCAGTTGACATAAACAAGCACCTGGTTGGCCCAACCAAATTAATTATCAAGGTGCTTGTTCTACAAAACTCCTACACACTGATCACTCCTTCCTCTTCACCATTTTCTGCTTGGCTGAAGACTTTAAATTTAGCGCTTAATGATAGGTAACCCGTCTTAAAAAAATAATAATAAAAGAAATTTTAAAATTAAAAGAAATAAATATAAAAAATAAAAAATAAAAAAAATCCTGAGAACCCTCTAATCATCTTTGAAGTTATTTGCAAAATGACTCAACTTTGATCACTTCTCCACCTGGAACATCCCTGACCACCTCTAATTCTCATGATTTGGAGCTTAAAATCATCCGCAACAGCCATTTTCGACCCACCCCACCCACCTTTGTTCTAAAGAAGTGATTTGCTTTTAAATTACCTAACCCATCCTACCTTGAATGAGGACATTGAAAGAATTAGGCATGGGGGGGTGTCATAGAAAGTAAGTAAAAAAAAAATTCTTGATGAAAGGTTCTCAAAAATAAAAATAAATGGAGGAAAATGGGGGAGAAATCTTTTAAAAGGCGAAGAAAGAAAGAAAAATGTGCTGAATTGAATAATTTGTTAAGACAGGTCAAAATTAAAATATTTGTGCTCTCTAGTATCAGGACACCCAAATCCTTGACCTTAGATTTTTTGGGCCAAATATGTTTAATTAAGCATGGCTTAAATTACCCTATAAAGCGAAGTCAGAAAATCTGATTTCTTGGACTGAGGGGCACGAGTGTTTAAATCGGTCTCTTTGTCACTTTTGGTCTAGGAGTTTGATGAATCGGGATACAACTCCACGTGCATGGATAGAGTTTGAGGACCCAAGTAAAAGGTTAATAAAACATTGGACTTAGGTAGAGTTAGAAAATAACTCTTTTATAGCAGCCAGCCCATGAAGGAACATTGGACTTAGGTAGAGTTAGAAAATAACTCTTTTATAGCAGCCAGCCCATGAAGGATGGAGAGCCACTTCCTTAATAAGGTACACGCTTTAATTTTTGTTTTGGTGGGGCTTGTATACATAAGTCTTAGTAAGCAGTGTACTTGTCCACACCACCCCAAAAGGTACACAAATGCCTCACACACTTGTACCACACAAAAAAAAAAAGAAGAAGAAGAGAAAATCAGAAGAAAAAAAAAGAAAAATAAAATAAATGTGATGTTAGATTTTTTATTTTCTTTTACGGGGAGATATACCCTTAAGTTGACCCCGTTGGAAGCTAGAAAGCTGCCTAATTCATGTGGGAGCAGCCGACTGAGTCCAATAGGTTATTAATTTGATACTTAGGACCTTTAACTCAATTCACCTTTACTACACGTGTTCCAACCCTAATAACTACGAAACTGAGAGTGAAACTGAGACCAACCTAAACTATGTGCCCTATGTTTAAAAATCAAGAGTCAGGTTAAATTAAAATAGAGAGCTGTTAGATTTGAGTGTTTTGAGGAAGTGAGTTGTTTAAAGTACTAGGCATAAGAGCACTATTTTCTGTATTAGAATGTGACCAAGATTAACAAATTAAATTTATTTCAAATTGAGTTGAATGCAATAATGCCCTTTGAGCTGAAAATCTATATTGAACTCTGAGAATTTGCTAAGGGACTAGCAAATGGTAGGCATGGGGGTATTATAGCAACACCATCATCCTTCATAACTAGTTTAATTTAGCTAAGTTCTAAGGTTATATTCACTTTATTAACAAACAACAGGGTATAACTTAATGACATGAAGAATTAGGAGGAATGACATTGAAATCAGTTAATTCTGTTGTTTTAACAAATTAATACAAATGCATATTAACTAAAGGGTAAACTACACTAAATTGAAGGTCATATGAGCTCAAATTCTGAATAAGTAGGCTTGCATTAACTGATTAAGGGTTTCTATTTAGATTGAAGACTAAATCTCAAATTAAAAAAACCTAATTTCAACCTCACTTAAATTAATAGGGTTTGAACGAAACAAAATGTAATACAAATCTTATAAAAATAATTGGAAAGTATTCCATAAGGTTTGGATTAATCAATTTTACAATTGCAACCCTTTTTGACCTCAAACAGGGATCTAGGCGGGTTTTTGATACCTTTTGGGTCTAAATGCAAATTGACTATGAAAACATCATCAAAACCTAAAATTGAAGTACCATTAATTTTCTCATGTCCAAATTAGGTTACCATAAAAATTTGGACTCATTTCGACTTCATCTTGGCCAAGTTTGCAGTTTGGCCCTTAAAAACCCATTTTCCTGCATATGCCCCCCTAATTTCTTCATCTTCTTTACCTTTTGGTCCCTGCCAGCAGCAGCGACATCAACTCTCTGGCCGCGACTTTGGCCATGGATTGCGATCAATTCACACGATAGAATCTCGCCAAAATTGGCAAGATGATACACCTATCATTCCTGCACATCATCGCGCTTTTTCCAGCTCATTTTGCTAACTAGGGAAGCTGCGATTCTCGGTCGAAGTTGTTGCTGGAGCACATTTTTGCCATGACATCTCAGCCTTGATTGGGCCGCAATCTCGCCTCCTTCGCCACAGTCGAGATCCTTCAAAGCAAGGCTGCTCCCTTAAGATTTGATTCGTGCAAAAATTTGGTGTGAATATCACCCTTTCCTCTCCTCTTGTCACGACATTATCATGCACCTTGGAGCTTCCCTTTCCATCTTCCTCACCCCGTCTCCCCGCCAACCAAGGTCACTGCCCTCTTCCTCTTTCTCTCGCCATCCTCCCAGACAAAGGAGGTGGTTCCTATCTCCGTCGTTGCTCCACACTCCTTCGCCGTAGTTCTCCTTCTCCCCCAAGTCCGCCCGACCACGCCAGCCTCCTCCTCGCCACATCCTCACCGCACAGGTATCTCTTTTCCTTTACCTCACCCTCTAGATCATTCTACACTATTTCCTTGTAGGAAACATCCAACGTAGCTCCCTTCCCGTGGGCGACTTCTTCACGACCAGCCACGCTCCAGCGTCTTCTTCGATGGCACGTCCACCTCGCTTCACACCATCTCACACACCTCCGACCACCTTATGAGCATCGCCTTGACGAGAGGAGCAAAAGCTTTCTCCTTATCGAGTCGATTGCTCACTGAGGCACCTCACTGGATGCACCCCTCCGCCGTCGTCTTCATCAACCCCGGCTGCCCTCCTTTGGCCTCCTCGCAACAAATTGACATTGCCATCACCTCCAACAGGTCCGGACGAAGCTTCCCGCCCCTTCGACTTGAAGCTTCAACATCTTTTGAACCAACCCACCAACGCCAATCACCGCCACCATCACCAGTCTCCACGCACATCCACCGACCCTCCTCATGCTCGCAAGCTCCACGGGAAGCTTCGTGAAGCTTCTACGAAGCTTTACACCACCGCCACATGGCCTAAAGACCGTCCTCAACCTCGCCGAGCACCTCACCTGTTGCACACCTCCACGCACGAAGAAGAAGAAGAAGGGAGAGGGTAGAATTGAAAGAGAAAATATTTTGTAGGGACTAAAGTGCAATTTCGTAGGGACCCAAACATGATACTTCAGGGACCAATTTGTAATTTTTTTATTGACTCTTATCTTGATTCAAAATAAGTTTTTACTACAATTACCTACTCAAACATTCTTGATAACTAAGTATTTAGTTCTTAATTGCTTTCACACTTGATTAGATTATATTATTAAGCAATAAAGAATTTTTCGCATGAGGAGATTAAGGAAAATTTAAAGAGTTCATATCTTTGCCCCTTACTCTAATTTCATTTTTTGAGTTTAATTATCATTTTATCTAATATAAATCCTTTAAATCAAACTCTTGTGTGTAAAACATTTAAATAAATCTGATAGTGATAAATGGCGCACCAGCTTGCTGCCTGAGATGACCTCGAAGTACTTTCATTTCGAGTTTTATAAATTTTAAGTGTTCATCTTGCTTTAATCAACTATACTACGACGTGCGTTTTATAAATACGATCGAAGCAACTGAACATGACCCTTGAGAGAGACTTATTCATCCTTATTACATAAGAATGTTGATGACATTAGTTAGGAGAGTCAAGCCAATTCCTCAAAAATGTGAAGAGCAAGCTCAAATCAGGTCCACCAAGGTTCAATCATCATCCATTCATATCATTGATAATAAGGTTAACCAGATGTTTACAGGCCACACAAATGCTCCTGCTGGAACATATACTCTAGGTGTGCCCTCTTAGCCCACTTTCGGGTTTGAGGCCATGACTTATACCCTTTTTGATGGGGATGGCTAGATGTTTACGAGACACACTAATGCTCTCACTAGAACATATACTCTAAGTGTGCCTTCTCAGCCCACCTTAGAGTTTGAGGCCATGACCAAAACCCCATGTGCCCAAGCATCCTCATATTGAGTCAAATTTGGGTACCTATGAGTACCTCAACTCGATGACAACCCATGGTTCGTCACTGCAACTAAGAACCCCCCAAGTTTCGAAGTTAATCACTGGTAGTCACTAGCTACCCCAAATTCTTGGTTTCCCAACCCGCAACGATGAACCCTTGGTTCATGGGGTCGAGGTGTTCAACCTTACGGATCCACCTATCATGACCTAGTCACCATTCCTTCCTTTCTTGTCTAATTCCAGGACTACTTATTCCTATGGACCTAATAGATCACTTAGGGTTTCACTTGAGACCCTAGGATCCAACCATTCTAGCTTTAAACTCAGGACATAGTCAAAAAAGTCATCAGTTCTAATTTAGGCCAAGAATTAGCCATTTGAATCATTTTTATTCCCTCTTTAAAACTCTAGGTTTTAATCAAGACAACTTATGCATTATCAAACATCTCTGATAATGTCAAATAAGTCATCTAGCTTTTTAGTTGGATGTCAAGTGGAAGGTAGGTTGGGAGGTCCAACTTCATATGAATTACTGAACATCCAATAACACTATTATACATCTAAATTGACCATTAGACGACACATATTTTCAATATGTGTCATCCGATCAGTCAATCATACATCGCTTAGGCAGATCCTCATTCAGATTTTAAGTCCTTGTTGCTTTAGCATATAACTAACTCTCAGGTCAGATGACCTTTCTTGCAAAATAGGTCGTCTAACCTTATGGTTAGGCATCTGTTGGACATTCCAGGACTGAGGTTGAACCTACAGTCGAGGATTTTGGCTTCCAAACTTTAACACATTCATTCCAAACCACTTATAATAGTTCTTACTCATGTAAGGAACCTTTGGAATACACCAAATCCCATTAAAACCATTGCTAGATGATTAATAATAAAAATCACTAAAACATCTTTACAAACCCTCATAGCCATTAAACCACTTGAATTCTCTACATGCAACCGTTTATGCACACGCAAGAACTAAACTAGAACAAAAATCAACCCCTTTCCATTACCCTATTTACAGGAATTCAATGCCAAGGTGGGTGTATCACCTATTGGTCCATCAAATGTGCATACTCAGACACAGAGACACATATCTATCTTAGGACAAAGGATACACCTTCTCCGTGACAACGACAACAAAAGAACTTTCACATCTCCATCTCATTAAATCAACTCTTTGACTCAACTTGCGTGATCGCTCCAAATCTCTATTCTTATATAGAGGATGTGCACTAAGGGCATTAGTCAGGCAATAATCTCTACAGAAGCATGTTGGAAACAATAGTTGGTGACAGGCACGAAATGAGATTAGATAAAACACGTTGTAGTATAGTCGAATCGTGTAAAATAAACTTTTAAAATTTATATGTCTCAAAAGTAAATCCAAGGTTGTTCACTGAGAGCAAGTATGTGAAGCATTACCACTATTTGGATTTTTCTTCTAATAATTTGACTTAGGAACTAGATGCAAGTGGCTTAGTTTTTTGATTGTAGGCAATCTAGTTCAAAACTATAGAGAAGCAATCCAAATGTACTTTCCTTGCTTTTCTTAAAAGTATATGCCTAATTCCATTTATTCAAGCCTTAATTAAAGATAATTGGGAGTCGTTGCAATTAAGCACTAAACTAGTCAATAACAAGAGTGTTAGAACAAGATATTCCAATGAAATATCGTAAAAAAAATAATTTTTCAGTTAATTCAAACAAGAATTTCAATTTAGTAACTGGAATAAAGTTTTTCCTCAGAATAGATACTTGAGGCTATTTTATCTAAATGGGTCCCTACAGTTTCTTCTTCTTCATAATCAGACCCCAGCCAGCAAGGAGCACACATTCCTTTCCCCTCATCGAGAATCCTACAAGGGAATTCTTAGCAGAGATGGTGGAGCTACTTCAGGGCAAGGAAGCTCCTGCTGAACGTCATAGGATGCTACTCAAGGCATCGTGGAGCTTCTCGCGGAGCTTCGAAGCTTGAAGGTCGTCGACGGTGACTTCGTCGACAGGAAAAAATGGTAGAGGTGGTGGAGCACAACTTGACGTTAGAGTGGGTCTCAGCCTTAGGAAATTACTCGAAGAGCTTCGCCATACCTTGGTGAAGGTGTTGCGGTGGTTAGTTGGCGAGTGGATGGCGAAGGTGACGTGCCAGACGTGGAGAAGGTGGTGATTGTGGGTTGTGTCCGATCGAGTGTGAGGGGTGTCGAAACCCACAATAAGTTGACTTTTATTCCTCAGAGCATGGTGGAGGTTCTGATGTGGTCGACGAATGGTGCAAGATTGTGGAGCAAGGGGGCGATGGTCGTCAGAGGTTGGCCAGCCGCAGGGAAGATGATGATGGCGTGAGCGGAGATGGTGGTGATTCTTCAATCTAAAGAGCCTATTCTACCCTATAGAGAGAGAGGAGAAAAATATGATACTTATGGGATGATGTTGATGGCAGGAGGTGTGGAAGAAGATTCCAACGAGCCAGATTGGAGCGACGAGGAGGGTAGAGGGCTAGCTTCTTTGGCGGAAAGCACGGTAACGACAAGAGGAAGGCAACCGTTCTCTCAGTTGGCAGTGAGAGTCGACAATGAGGACAGTTGAAGAAGCTCCAAGGTGCTTCATTAATGGTAGGAGGGAGGAAGGAGAAGAAGATTTTATGCCAAAAACTTGCACGAATTGTGCACGGTCGTGCTTTAAAGTTTAAATAGATTGGAAGAACACATCAAATTGCATCAATCGCGTGACTGGAGCACGGAATTGATGGGAGTTTTCTCCCTAAAATCGCGGCCTTCTCATCGTTGTTCTTGCCATGCACGGATGTAGAAAACATGCTTGCCATGTTTGCAAAGATGCAGGCATCATTCCTACAAATTTTGGTGAGATTTGACCAAGAGAATCAAGTCCAAATCCCACTGTCGATCGAGCTTGAGCAAGGTATTCCCTTGCTATTTAGCCTTAAGGTGAAGAAGGCTGACGTCATGCTGATGTCAACCAGCAACCTGAATGAGCGAAATTCGGACCAAGATGAGAGAAATTCAAAATTGAGGGCCTAATTATAAAGTAGGTTAAGACATAGTACAAATGAGCTAAAATTTTTATGGTAAACCGATTTAGACCCAAGGAATTTAATGGTGACTTCAATTTTAGGCTTTCATGAACTTTAATTGGTTAATTTACGTTTTAACCTAAAATGTATTGAATATTCTCTTGATCTCTATTTTGTCAAAATAGGTTCATTTGTCTAAATGATTGTTCTAAACCTTATAGAATATTTTTCAATAAATTTTAGAAGGTTTAGATTACATTTATTTCCATCAAAATCCTTTGAATTAGAGTGAGGCTAAAATTAGGATTTTTAAAAGTAAATTAACTTCAATTTCTCAGAGAAACCCTAATTGATTTGTACAAGCTCACTTATTGGCATATTTAGATTAGTTAACCTTCAATTAAGTATAGGTTAACCCCTGAGATATTCTGCACTTATATTAAATCTGCAGAATTAAGCAATTTTGATGCATGCCCTCCAATTATTCACATTCTTAAGTTATACCCTTTCAATGATTAATCAAAAGAATTTAACCTCATAATTTAGCCAAATTGAGCTAGATATGAGGGCTGATGGTTTACTATCATACCCCCATGCCTACGATTTTCTAGTCCAATAGTAAATTCTTAGAGTTCAGCATAGAGTTCAGCTTAAAGGGTATTTTTGTATTCAACTCAGTTTGAAATAATTTTAATTTGTTAATCCTGGTCAGAACTTCAATACAAACACAAGTGCTACCTCTTATGCCTAGGAGTTTGGACAACCAAGTTCCTCAAGATACTAAGACTTAAGGGCTCCCTAATTTCAATCCACCTTATTCTTAATTTTTAAACACAGAGGCATACGGTTCAGGTTAGTCTTAGTTTCATTCCCGATTTCGCTGTTATGAGGGTTGGAACACATGTAGTGGAAGTGAATTAAGTTAAAAGTACTAAGTGTCAAAGTAATAACCTATTAGGCGTAGTCGGCTCCTCCCACATGAATTTAGCAGCTTTTTAGCCTCCAACCGGGGTCAATCTCAGGGCATATCTCCCTGGAAAAGAAAAATAAAATTCTAACACCATTTTTAAAATTTTTTCTCTTTTTTTTATATCTCTTTTTTTCTATCTTTTTCTCTTTTTTTGTGGTGCAAGTGTGTGAGGCATTTGTGAGCCTTTTTGTGTGGTGAGGACATGCACACTACTTACAAAGACTTATGCATGCAAGCCCCACCAAAACAAAAATTAAATGCGTGCACCTTATTAAGGAAGTGGCTCTCCATCCTTCAAGGGTTGGTTGCTATAAAAGAGTTATTTTTTAACTCTACCTAAGTCCAATGTTTTATTAACCTTCTACTTGGGTCCAAAAACTTAATTCGTGCACGAGTTTGTGTTTCAGTTCTTCAAACTCTTAGACCAAAAGTGACAAAGAGACCTATTTAAACACTCATGCCATTTATTCTAAGAAATCAGATTGTTCAACTTCTCTCAGTAGGGTAATTTAAGTCATGCTTAATCAAGCACATTTAGCCTGAAAGATCTAAGGTTGAGGATGTAGATGTCCTAATACTAGACTAAAGCACAATCAATTTAGACTTTGACCAAGACTTAACAAATTAAGTATTTAGCACATTCATCTTCCTTCTTCCTCTTTGTCATTCTTAATTAAGAATTTGCAATTCAGCTCGCAAAGGTTTTCCCCCTCCTCTCATCACATTTTTTATTATTTTATTTTATTTTATTTTATTTTTTATGAGAACTTTTCAAAGAAATTGAGATTTTAATCGATTGCACTTTTAATACCCTCCCATGCCTAAGTTTTGCAATGTCCTCATTGAAAACAGGATGGGTTCAAATTCAGCTTAGTTTATATTTTAGAATAGTTTTATAGATGGTGGGTGGGCAAGTCGAAAATGGTTGTTGTGAACGATTTCAACTCCAATACGAAGATTGGGGGAAGAATCAGCTATTTGGAAATATGAACCTCAAAGTGCAATATGAGTGTTGGTTAAGAAGGATATGAGAGGTCTCAGGTTTTCTGAAAATGATGGGTTGCCTCCTGTTAAGCATTAAGTTTAATGCCATCAACTGGGCGCAATTCAACTAAAGTGGAATGGAGGTTAAAAAATTCTTCAGCCAAGTTCGAATTAATCAGTTCAAGAAAAGCTTTCAGTCTTTGCCTGTTCACAACAAAAGGGTTCTAATCTTGGCTAGGTTCACTGATTTCAATAGCTCCATTTCCAAAGATCCTTCGGACTAAAAAAGGTTCAATCCATTTCGATCTCAACTTGCCCTGGAAGAGCTTGAGTTGGGCATCAAAGAGAAGTACTTTCTAACTAGGATAGAAAGTTTTTTGTGAAATGTGCTTATCATGAAGGGCCTTAATCCGTTCCTTGTAGATACGCGAGTTCTTGTACGCATCATTGTGTAATTCATCGATCTCCCTCATCTGCAACTGACGATGGATTTCGGCCTTCCCGAGATCCAAGTTGCACTTCTATACTACCTAGTAGGCCTTGTTCTCCAACTCTACAAGAAGGTGACATGACTTCCCGTAAATCAGTCTGAATGGAGACATCCTTAGCTAGGTTTTATGGGTGGTCCTATAAGCTCATAATGCTTCCAGAAGCTAGGTTGACCAATCTTTTCTATCAGGTCAAATGGTGACCTGAAGAATCTTTTTAATCTCTCGGTTGGAGAGCTTGGCCAGTCCATTTATTTGTTGGTGATATGGAGTCGAAATTCCGTGTGACACCTGATGGGAACACCATCATACACCCTAACTGGCCACTTTTAGTTAGGTTTAAAAGATAAATGCTCCTACATAACCATCTAAGGGTTATAACTCCATTTCAAGCTATTTTGAGAAGAGAACAGGAAACTAGGGTTAATTATTAATTTTAACAGCATATCATAAACACAGGATAACCAAGAGACTTGCTAGGGGTGAAATAAAGGTCAAATGAGCATTAAATTCTAATAAGTGGGTCCATGCAGACAGAAACGGGATTTCACGCATTTCGAGAACTAATACAACACCCAAAACCCTAATTTTAGACCTGCTTAAATTAATGAGGTTATAGTCAGGATAAAATTCATCTAAACCTTCTAAAATTCATAGAACAATATTCCTTGAGGTTTGGTACCCTTGGTTTGACCTTTGGAACCCAGTTTGACCTTAAACAGAGTCACAAACACAATTCTACCCTAATTTAGATTTTTACGCAAATTGCCCAATCAAACTTGGTCAAAACTGAAATCCAACTTCGCCATCAAATTCCTTGGGTAAAAATTAGGTTTGTACCAAAATTTGGGCCCAATCAAAGTCATCTTGACCTAGTTTGTCACAATTTAAACTCTGTTATTCACACTGAAGCCCTTAGCTTTTGAAATCTTTACAAATAGCCCCCTAAGTTCTTTATCTTCTTCACAAATGGGTCCCTACTGCCATGGTAGGTGTGAACTCATAGGATTCGAGCTTCAAACAAGGATTCCTCCCTGATTACTCGACCAGTCCCTTCCAAAATTGGAAGGGATGGTCTCGAGGAAGTCCTTAATCATCTAAACCTAGATTTGGACTACAAATCCCCTCATGAAACTCGTGTGAATTCATGGATTTCAAGGATATTTCTCCCTAAAAATCTGAGCTTCTCAAGTTTGTTTCCAAGCTTAGAAGCTTGCCTGAAGCCCTATAAAAGCATTCCCATCGCAAAGCCGAACTCCTTAGTGAGTTTTAGTCCCAGAAAACCCCCATCTCCTCTACCTCCAACCTGCTTCAAGGACCGCTCCGGCGACCTCCTCCCTCTGGTCTCGTCGCTCGCTGCCACATAATATAGGCAGTAGATCCACCTTCCCCAACATGGTCCGCACCTCGCCATACTTGCGAGGGTCTTCCTCTCCCTTTAGCCATCACCGTCCTCCCTCCCGGAGCAACCACCATCCCCAGCACCGGCCAATCATAGCCGATGTCATCTCCACATCTCCTTCGTCAACAACCACTCTAGTTTGACTCCACATCTCTCCCTGACCTGATTCACACAACCAACACCTGCTTCAACGCACCCACACGCTCGTGCCACCGTCGTCTTCCACGTATTCGGCGACCTCTTGAATCTGCCACACTGCACCAAACTGCTCCCCACAGGTCTCAGAAGATCCGCCATGTC
The DNA here is from genome assembly GCA_037157565.1 of Thalassia testudinum. Taxonomy (NCBI): domain Eukaryota; kingdom Viridiplantae; phylum Streptophyta; class Magnoliopsida; order Alismatales; family Hydrocharitaceae; genus Thalassia; species Thalassia testudinum. The sequence goes on along the minus strand of JAZHRO010000051.1, from coordinate 36,325,716 downwards.
CTCATGACCAAAACCCCTCAAGTAATTGAGGGGATTGGCCTCTCACACGCTCCACCCGACACACACACCTCTGCTCCACCTTCTCGACCTCGCTAGACCTTCACACTTACCCGCACGCAACGCCACAACCACTAGCATGTTCGCCTTCTCACGGTAACCGTCCTAAGCTTTTCTGACATGGCCGAGAGGCCGTTTTCTCATTTTCAGGTGACCGCTGGAGCACCGTCGCCACCCCCCATTTCTCCAACTTCAGCTGCAGTCCTCTATCCACAATCTATCCAGACTCCATCCCTAGGACATGCCGCTTACTCCCAGGACATCCTCCAAGTCCTCAATTGGACTTAGCAGCCTCATCTTCGACCGCAACCAAAGCCTTCATCAGTTGTTGCGTGTGCGAAGAAACTGCGTGGTATAGTCCCAAATCATTAGTGGGAAGGCTCACAACCGAGCTTAAAGGGATTTTGTGACCCCTGCTATTCACCCACGAACACAGGGGTCAGGTCCCTCTCACTCACCTTTGCACACTCCTCGCCTACCTACACGCCGGCAGGTTTAGACCTCTAATCGTATACCTGATTACCCGATACCAATCTTCCAGGTCTGAATTGAGAAGGAAGATAGAGAATCAGAAAGAGAGAGATGGGGGGTTTTTCCCTTCGCGCCTCTGCTCTCTACACATAGCCAATTCTTGAGAGGCCTTTGCCTTTGTGGTGTTGTGCTTGCCTCTCTCTTGCGGCACGAAGGGAAGAGAAGGAGGTCTTTGCCTCTTCTGTTGGAGCTGTGCCTTGAGCAACTTAAGGCATCTGATGCCTTGTGCCTTCGTCTGATCTCTACTGGTGCCTTAGTTCTACACACTGTGGAAACATTTGATAAACTTGGTTGATGTGGATATTTGGTTGAGATTTATTGTTCAATTATTTGATATACTTATGAGCTTAATTTAAGGGGTTAAACCCAATCTTTTTGCACTCTGCTACTTGATTCCATATATATGTCATTTTGAGTTGTTCTAAATGAAGATTTGGTCATAATTACTTTTATTTCTGATTAAATTGTAATTAGTGAGATTGAATTGCCATTAGTTGCTCCTTGTAATCAACCTCGGACTCTTTTTCGATTCTGAGTTATAATTTTAATTATTTTCGAGCAATTAAGGCTTTGCTACGACGATTACTCCTTAAAGCCCCTCAATAGCCCGTAAACAATACCGCATATTTCTTCAATAGGGACTGGAAGTACACATTCACAAAGTGAGACCCGCCATCACCAAAGATGGCTTTAGGAACCCCAAATTTGGAAATGATGTTCTTTTGAATGAAGCAGAGAAAAACTTTATGATCATTAGTTCTGGTGGGGATGGCTTTGATCCATTTTGAGACCTAATCTACAGCAAGTAAGATATACTCGAAGTCGTTAGAGCTAGGAAAAGGTCCCACAAAATCGATCCCCCAGATATCAAAAAGTTCGCAAGCAACAATCGAATTTGAGGGCATCATATGCAAGGGCCCATGTTACTGAGAATCTGGCAACGAGCACATGTCCTACAATACGTTTGTGCATCTTTGAATAATGTAGGCCAATAGAACCCACACTGGAGGATCTTCGCAGCAGTTTTACGCCCGGAAAAATGGCCACCGCAAGCCTGGTCGTGACAGAAAGATATAATATCATTGACCTCATTTTTAGGAATGCATCTTCTAACAATTTAGGCATTACCAATGCAAAAGAGACAGGGATCTTCCCAAAAATAATACTTGCATCAAAAATCAACTTGTCCCATCTGGTCTTAGCCCAATCAAACGGGACTTTCCCAGTGACCAAGTAGTTCACGATGTCAATGAACCAGGGAAGTCCATTAATGACCAAAATATGTTCATCCAGAAAATGCTTGGTAATAGCTCTGGATGGGTCAATGATCAAAGAAGGAAGGTAGGATAAATGGATAGCAACTACATTCTATTTTCTCGCCTTATCACGTATCTCGAGCTTGAATTCTTGCAAAACCAAGATCCATCTAATTAGCCACAGTTTAATGTCCTTATTTGCCAGCAAGTGCTTCACAGCCGTGTGATTCGAGTAGATAATGGCATGGGATCCGAACAGATGTGATCTGAATTTCTCCAGACCAAATTCTACAGCCAGCAGCTCTTTCCCTACAATTGTGTAATTACACTAAGCCTCGTTAAGTGACTGGCTGGATAGTATATCACCATTGGTTTTCCATTGATCTTTTACCCAAGCATCGCTTCTACCGCATAGTCAAATGAGTCACACATGATCTCTAATGGCTGAGACCAGTTAGGAGATTGTAGGATTGGAGCTTGGGTTACTCAATTGCACAAGATCTCAAATGCACGAACATACTCACCAGTCACCTCAAAGGAAGCTCCTTTGAGAGAAGATTAGTCAAGGGGTATGCAATTTTAGAAAAATCAGATATAAATCGTTGGTAAAAATCAATGTGCCTTAGAAAAGATCAAATATCTTTAACCAAGGAAGGTAGAGGAAGTTTGGAAATCAGACTCACCTTTTCTCGATCGACCTGGATGCTCTGCTTAGATACAAGGTGTCTAAGAACGATGCCCTCAGGAACCATGAAGTGGCTCTTTTCCTAGGAAAGAACCAGGTTCACCTTAATGCATTGCCGGAGGATCTTGACCAAGTGCTAAAGGCAATCATCAAAAGTTTAACCAACAATTGCGAAGTCGTCCATGAAGATTCAAGGAATTTACCTACCATGTTGGAAAAGATAGCTAGGATGCACCGTTGGAAGGTGGCAGATGCATTGTATAGCCCAAATGGCATCCTACGGAATGCGTAAGTTTCATAGGAGCAGGTAAAGGTGGTCTTCTCCTGATCTTCAGGATGAATTGCCACTTGGTTATATTCGGAATAACCATCCAAGAAACAAAAAAAGCTATTTCCCGCTAGCTTCTCAAGGATCTGGTTAAAAAACGGGAGGGAAATGGTCTTTCTTCGTAGAGGTATCTAATTTTCAATAGGCTATACAGACTCTCCACGAGTTCACAATCTGAGTAGGGATGGTTTCTCCGAATTCAATAGTGATAACGGTGAGTCCTGCCTTTTTAGGCACAACCTGAATGGGACTCACTCAATGGCTATCAGAGATGGGGTAGATAATACTCACATCGAGGCACTTAATTATTTCCTTTTTCACGACCTCTTGGAGATTCGAGTTAAGTCTCCTCTACATCTCGCAAGAAGGTCGTGGGCCTTCTTCGATGTAGATTCAATGAGTACAATACGAGGGACTTATTCTAGTCAAATCATCTAGAGTTCAACTAATGGCTCTATGATGTTACTGGAGGACAAAAATCAATCTCGTTTCCTAATCAGGGGTAAGGCGAGAATTCATAATCACTAGTGACGTTTGGTTTGAACCCAAAAATACATATTTAAGATAATCAGAGAGTGGTTTCAACTCCATAACTAGGTTATTCGCAGCGAGTGGAGGTTCGAGATTCGCCTCAGAGTGAAAGGTAGAAGCTAAGGATGGGTCTAAATTGGCTTTAGGCTCCCTATTCTAGGGGTTAAGATTTTTTTGTGATTGACTCTCGAAAAATTGGGCATTCCTCAGGAATTGGGTCCTCAACCAAAGAACTTATATCACAAACTTCCTTAATTGCACCACAATTTGTTCCTTTTTGGGCCTTAAAAATATCAATCCTCAAAGTTTTATCCCCAAATTGTAATTCTACTTGACTCTCCTCACAGTTAATATTCGCCGTAGTAGTTGCTAGGAAAGGTCTCCCTAAGATAATTGGAGTATCCTTAAAATTCCTAGGAGTATCCATATCTAGAACAATGAAACTCACTGGGAAATAGAAATCTTGAATCCTAACTAGCACATCCGCAATAATTTATCTTGGTGACTTAATTGATTTGTCTACCAATTGCAGTGTCACCTCAGTTGGTTTTAACTTTGTTTCCTCAAAATGATCTAGTAGGATGGTGGGAATTAAGTTTATGGATGCTCCTAAATCCAATAAAGCTCGATCAAACTCTAAGTTTCGTATCTTACAGGAGATCAAAGGAGTACCAGGATCTTTCACTTTCCGTGAGGGTTTACCTAAAATAACAGAGCTAGCTTACTCTAACGACACAATCGAACTCCCATCTTTGTTTCACAACTTACACTTATTAGGTGTACACAAATCCTTCAAGAATCATGCGCAAGCTGGTATGTGGCGAATAGCATCCATCAAGTGGATACTAATCTGAACTTGCTCAAAGAGGTTGACCAAGCCCTCATCAAGTGTCACAGGTTTGGGTTTCTTATTTCCTTTGGTCAAGACCTCGGGAAATGGAATATCCCTAGGTTTTTCTAGGACGAGTTGGGGCTCTAGGTTTGAAATAGGCATGTCCTCAACTTCCATCCTTGATTTAAGATCAGAACTACTCGGACCAGGTCAGCCAAGATAAGGTGGGTCCTGAGTAGTTTTGCCACTACAAGTAGTGACGGCATTCAATCCTACCTGATTAGGGTTTGGAGTTGGCAGGATAGGAGATTGTTGCTGATAACCCGAATATGAAGTAGAAGCCTCCGAGTCATCAGGAGGTCGAGGTGAAGAAGGGGCTAGATAAACATAATGTGCTTGGCCTTAGTTTGGGTTCACAATGCGCCTCTAGTTCAACATGTTATTCGGGTTAGGTAGAGGTTGAGAAGGAATTGCACTAGACTGGTGAGTCTTAGCCATCTGTGCAAGCTGATTACGCACCTCTGCCATCTCCACATTATGCTGCCTCTGCATGGCAGTATTAGCCTTCTACATATTAGCCAAGGTCTGCAGAATCATGCTCATCTTATCTTCCTTGTTAGGCCTGAATTGAAAGTTCAAGTCTTGCCTAGGATGAGCAGGCTGATATGAATGCAGATTTTGTGATCAGGGTTGGTATTGAGGTCTAGAGTTTTGATTATTCCCTGACCAAGAGAAATTAGGATGACTTCTCCATCCAGGATTATAAGAGTTGGAGTAGGGATCATTCTGGATGGAGTGGAGTTCCTCACAAGGTTGAGCAACTCCGGAGTAATCCAAAAGCTAGGGTTCAGAGATCCCCCAACTTGAATAAGAGGGTTCAGAGTTTCCTCCAAAACCCAGATTAGAAGTGGATGGATAAGCATACATCTCAGAGTAAGAGTGGTGGTGAATATTATGCATAACCTCCCTCCCTGTTGGTGATCATGCATACGTGCTTTGCTGAGAAGAAGTGGCCTTCTGCAATTGGCGAGTCAAATCGTCTAACTTCATCTCAATAATAGAGATCTTATCGAATCGACTGGCCACCAATTCCAGGTCTACGGAACAAGATAAGTCTTGAGCCTCATGTGCTCCTCATGTGTTCTTCAATGCGCAGGTAGTCATCTGGTCAAACATACCCAAAGACTCATTATTTATGGAGTTCTCTCACAAATTCGCAAGAATTTCCTAAATGGAGTCCTTATCCTTACCCATGAAGTTACCTCCACAAGCCATATTGACGAAAAGTTGGATATCCTCATGGAATCTTCGGTAAAAAGACAAAGCTTATTCCCATTTAGGAACTTCATGATGAGGGTATTTCTGCATGAGATCTTGAAATCGATCACATGCCTCATGAAGAGGTTCCCCCTCATTTTGTGTGAAATGCGTGATTTGGTGCCTTAGAGGGTTAGTACGCCCTACTAGGAAGAATTTCTTAAGAAATTCAGCCTGTAGTTCATCCCATGTATTGATCGGCTGAGTCAGGGACCAATACCAATGGGCAGTTGTTGAATGTATTTCCGTCATTCAGAGAAACGCGTCGTAGTATAGCAACGAAAATCGAATCGACATTTAAATTTATAAGTGCTCGAAAATGTGAGTTCCGAGTTCGTTCACAAAGAGCAAATAATTACAATTCAACCACTAATCAAATATATAAATGAAAACAAATAATCTAATTCAAAATTGAATGAAATATGTGTTTATCGTGAAAATCAGCTTTTATAAATATATATGTCGTAGTATAGGACGAAAATCGCAACAACACTTAATATTTATAACACTCAAAATCAGGAAATGAGTTCGAGGTCATTCGCAGGAAGCAAATTGGAAATTTCAATCAACTAATCATAATAATAAAAGGAGATATGCAAATATAACCAAAATGATGCTCAATGTATATATCAGAATAATATCTCTAGAGTCATGTGCAAAAAGATGGGGTTAAAATGGTGGTTTGAACTACCAATTTAACCCTAATGTTAAGCTCTACAATTAACCTAAATATCTCAATCCAATAACCACAGCAATGTTAGAATCAGAACCAGCCAGTCAGACATCGGGTTAAAGGCTCAGACGCCTTAACCTCAGGAGCCCCAGCAAGTGCTAAAGCAAAGTAGCAGTAGAGGAGCACAAGGCTCTCATAAGAGCAAGACATAAGGGCCTTACCAAAGCCTTAGAAGGCTAAGTGTTTGAGCACCAGAGAGGAACCATGAATCCTGAGGTGTGAACAGTGCAAAAACCCCCCTCTTCCCTCTCAAATTTCTTTTCTTCAAAACCAAAACAGACCTAGGTATTCGGGTATACGGATCCAACCCAGACCCATGTGGTGTGAACCGTAGGCGAGGGCACATGCGATGGAGCATGCAAGCAGGACCTCACCTTGGTGCTGTTGGAGGCAATCAGCTAGTGTTATAACCCTGGCATCAAATGTCATTTAAGACGTTTGGGAAGTGGTCCAGACGTCTGGTCAGATGTCTAGAAGCCTTCCCAGACATCTAGAATTTAATTTTTTTCGACGTACGGGTTCGCGTCTGCGTGCATACGCGCGCAGACTGAACCGCCGCCCTCCTTCTTCTCTTTCCTTCTCCCTGCAGACGTAGCCCTTTTTCTCTCTCTCTCCCCGCGACTGCCTTCAAATACCCCCTCTCCTCTCCCTCATCCTCACTCCACCGCCTCCTTCTTCCCTTTCTTCCTGTCAGCGAGAGAGAGAGCGGGCGAGGGCAGCAGCGGCTGCTGCTGTGCGTGCATAGGAAGGAGGGGCTGCTACGTGAGGGAGAGAGCTAGACCGCAAGGGTGCGAGCTCGCCAGAGTAGCCAGGGCCAACCGGCGGGTGCGCAGCGGAAGCGTGGTGTTGGGGAGGAGCTACTGCAACTCATGCAGCAGGCGAGCGCTGCGCGGCACGGCCGTGCGCTGCGGGTGGAGGGTGAGGTCCTGATTCTGGGAAAATTTCCCAGAATCAGACATCTAGACATATGTCTAGATGACACAGGAGACGTCTGGAGGAAGGTCCAGACGTCTGAAAGGTACGATATTTTTACCTTCCTTTTTCTTTCGCGTGTACGGCCATGCAGCCGTTCCGCCGAAGGCTTCTGCATTGTTTCGTGTTGAGGACTGCCGCATATGTGTGCAAGACTCATTCGGGAAGGCGCAAGGGCACGCCAACCCACACAGATCGAACGTCTGGGCACAGCACCAGACGATGGAGAGGGTCTCCAGACGTCTGGAGTGACAGTCGGATGTCTGGAAACTAAGTCCAGACGGTTCAGCGGGCTTCTGGACGTCTGAAGGACCGCGCAGGATCAAGGTATGACCTGAGCCATCATTTAAGACGTCTGGAAGATGTTCCAGACGTCTGATTTTGGGCAGACTTGTCGTTTTTGACCCGTTTAGGGTCCGTTCGAAGTCTGTTTTCCGCGTTTCAAGTTTCGTTCTTCTCCTATTTAGATCCTCCACTTGTTTACAGTAATTGTATCCTGTTCTGAGTAGCTCCTTGTAATTGATCCTTGTGTTAGGACCCCATTCTGTTGCGACTCTAGGGGTTGCGGAGGCGCACAGGCTTGCCGATCACGCCCCCAGTACTCCCGATTTTGCGGGTAGAGTAGCCATTTCAATTATTTATCAAAAATTATGCACTTATGAAATAATTAATAGAGTCTAGGGTATTGCATGAAACCTAGGACTGAAAAACTAGATTGAATGATAGATCCTAGGGTATGGCATGAATCCTAAGACTAGAAACTAGATTGAATGATAGATCCTAGGGTATTGCATGAATCCTAGGACTAGAAAACTAGATTGAATGATAGATCCTAGGGTATGGCTTGAATCGTAGGACTGGAAAACTAGATTGAATATATATACATTGCAGTCTTGGGAAAGTAGAAAGGAAACGATAACTGCCTGTAATTGGTTAACAGCTGCCTATTTATGAGTGAATAATTACGGTTGAGAACATGGGCTATATGAATATAAAGTTGAAATGATGAAACCTAAATTGGCTGAGTTAAAAGAGCATGAACCCTACGGGGAATTAGGAGTAGAACTCCTGGAAAGTGAATGGAATAGAATTGGGAAAGTAAGCTGGCCCTTGAGTACGGAGTACCAAGGAGAGCAACTGTCCCCCTGTTTAGTGCAGAGCGGAGCTAGCTGCCCCAAGGACCCAGGGTTAGGTCTGGCCACTTTGTACCGACTTTTAGCCCTCGTGTACACAATACCGAGGAGAGCTACTAGTGTAGGGAGAGCACTAGCTACCCCACGGGCCCTGAGATTTTGCTAGCCCTCCTACACCGACTTGTTAGGCCCACTGGGCAAACCAGGGTAGTCAAGCGAGGGTGCGCGGACTGTGGAGGGGCAAGACCCTTGTTTGGTTACTGTGGAGGGGTGGACCCCTGTTACTGAGAGGGCTCTACCCTATACTGTTTCCGTGCTGTGCTTTAGGCGCACCCGTTAACAGAAACGACTGATCGCGTGCTAGTGAGGGGTAGCTACCCATGCGTTTATCGCGCGTGCCGTAGTCACCGTTACGTCTGTCAGCGACCTTGGGGTGGTTAACTGAGGGTAGGACTACCACGGGGGACTCTCCCAGCCAGGAGAGCACCACGTGTTACTTCTACTTTTCGGAAAAGACTGCAATCAAGATCGTTCGCACGAGGAACATTCGAGATCAAGAGAAAGATCTGAGGAATAACTCAATAACGAGTAAATGGAAAAATAAAGAAAGAAATTAAAAATATAACAACTACTGTCCACCTTCCTGTTTTCTTAGCTTTTAGTTGCCACTCTACTCAGCGTTTCGTTGACGTGTCATCTTTGTCACCTTTTCAGGACCAGGTGTTGAGCAGCCAGAGCCGGCGGCTGCAGAGGGTGCTGGGCCTAGTAGAGCCCAGTAGTTTTACTTGTGTAGTACCCACTGTACTTTTTCTTCTGTTGTGTGAGTAGTTTCTGTTACCCCTATACTCGTTTATTTCTTTACTGTTGTGGTGGTGTATACTGTAGTAGTTCTTTTCTTTACTGCTCTTTTGGTTACTTTCTCGTTGGACGACTGGGTCTTGGGATCAGTCGAGTCAGTCCAATTCTCGAGTTTCGTAGGGATTCAGGAATCGGGTCGTAACAGCTAGGGACAGCTTTGCGTGATGGTGAGGGCGTTATGATGCACGATGTGGGACTATCCCACAGGCTTTCCTTTTCGCGTAGCTACAATCGAATGTCGAGGTGAATTGCAGCAACTGCTAGTGTGAACATCATTGATTGGGTTCTTATGAAGCTTCAAGACCTGGAGCCGTGTCGAGTGGGAGCTGCAACAGGGTGTTTGAAGGTTGGAAGAAGGTGAGCGACGTCGAAGAAGATGGTAGCGGTGACGGCGCTCCATCGAGAACTTGAAAAAGGAAATACAACCTCACGGCCTTGTTAGAAATGCTCAGAGGCCTCGCTTGAGTGTGACAAGTGTTGTGGTGGTGGTAGCATGGTGCGAGTATGCGTGTGTGTGTGGCGAAGTCGGAGAAGATGGTCGATGGCAGTGGTGATCGGTGGGATGTAGGAGAGATCGAAGCCCCAAATTTCTTTAGGGCTTTTGATCAATGAAGTGTGGCATTCGCATGACATCACTGAAGCTTCGTCGGCGTAATGGAAGACAATGGTGATGCGGTGTGTATAGTGGTCGAAAGTGATATCTAAGTATGTGGAAATGAAGAAGAAAGGGAGAGGAAGAGATTGAGGGAAGTTAGGAGTTGATATTGAGGGAGATCGAGGCCGGCTGTGATGGGCTGGCGTCGGGGAAGTCGAATGCTCTGGAGATGAGAACTGCGAGGAGGAAAGGTTGGAATGACTCCTACTTGGTATGGTAAGGAGCAAAAGACTTCGAGGAAGACATTTCCTCTGCCTATTGTATGTGGTAGAGGGAGACGAAGGAGGGACGTGGAGTTTGCCGAAGCTTGGTCGAAGCAGGCTGAGGAAGGACAAGAAGAGGGTTTTCTAGCCTAAAACCTTACTAAGGAGGACGGTCTGGAGTTGGGGGTTCTTTTATAGGGCTCAAGGTAGAGCTATAAGCTTGGAAGGAGGCTTGGATTGCTTGAGTTTTCAAGAGAAAAATCCCTGAAATCTCAAGTTCGTCTGAGCTCTAGAGCTTGATTTGGAGATCAAGAGGTTGTTCGAGAGATTGGAAATCTCCTCTGGGTCCTTCCCTCCAAATTTGGAGGTGATTAGCTTTGATTCGAGGGAGAAAACCTCCCTCGAATCTCGCTGAAGGTGTGTTCCCACCGTCAATGGCGGCAGGGACCTAAGTGAAGAAAATAACGAGAAGTTAGAGACCTATTTGCAAAGAATTCGAAACCTGAGGGGGTAAATGTAAGAAATAGAGTTTTAAAGGGTTAAATTGAAAACTAGGTCAAGATGGACTATGATTAGGCCCAAATTTTGGTTTTAACCTAATTTGGGCCCAAGAAATCTAATGGTGAAGTTAAATTTCATTTTTGACCATGTTTGACTGGTCAATTTTCACAGAAGCCCAAATTAGGGTAAAATCTCATCTGCAACTCTATTCTAGGTAAAAATAGGTTCAGATAGTCAAACCAAGGGTACCAAGCCTTTTAGAATATTTTTCTATGAATTTTAGGAGGTTTATATGAATTTACCCTGATCATAACCTCTTCAATTTAAGCGAGTTTGAAATTAAGATTTTATGTTCTAATTTGATGCGTGAAACTCTGTTTTTGTAAATATTGACCTACTTTTTGGACTTTTGACCTTACATGACCTTCATTTAACCCCTAAGTGACCCCGTGTTAATCTATGTTTGTGATGTGCTGTTAAAATTATAAAATTAACCCTAATTTTCCGTTCTCTCAAATCAGAATAATACGGAATTACGACCCTTAAATGATTATGCAAGAGCTTTAATCAATTAAACCTAACTAAATGTAACTAGTTAGGGTCCATGATGGTGTTCCCACCAATATGCAATGTATTCCACTCTCAAAATAGAAAAATTGAGTTTCCAAAGAGCCAAAAAGAAATTAACACAAAGCTAAAAAGTTGTTGTAACTCAAGCACATATAAGCCTTGGATTTTTGGCTTGAACTCAGCCCACCAAACATCCTAAGTAAGCCACAAACGTCGTAAATCTCAAAGCCCAGACCCTAAGTATTCAAGCCAAAAATCTCCTCAAACCTCTGACACGAATTTTGAGGCAAAACACACCCTACACACACCTGTGTGTGTTTGCATGTGCAAAGGTGGGGACTGACGTGCTCGAATCCCTATAGTTAAAATTACATTGTTGTAGTGCGATTAAAGCATCAAATTTAAAATTTATATTGAACTATTAGTAATTTAGTGAGTCCAAGTCATTTCGTTAGGAGGCTCTAAAGTAATTCTTAAATAGGTTGTTAGGTTAATACATACAATTTGAGATGAAAATAAAAATAATGCAAGAAACCTGCTTGCAACCAAATGTTACACTAAGTAAGTTTCTAATATAGCAAAAGATATAACAAGTTTAAACTATCTAAGTAACTATTTAAAGAAACAAACTTAATAATCTAAAATCATTCAAACATGATTTTTTTTTTCATTTTTATAAACACTCACAAGACCAATAACAATTCTAACTAAAACTAAGTTATTCATGTATATAGAACTTAAACGTAAATTTCTATTTAACAAAAGCTACAATTAAATGAGCATTTAATTATCAATGTAAAGAAATAAATAAAATAAGATAAATTTATTAATCAATGCAAATAAACTTTATTTAGAAATTAGAAATACAGCGTTACCATTACCATTAAAAAAATTTTTAATCTTCCCATAAGACTTTGACAATATTTGAGAATGAAAACGTAACTACATACATGGAACTTTAACATCAAAATACAATTAAACATACACTGTTATTGAACATTGGAAAATATTGAAATAAGAAAGAGAGAAGTTGAGAAAGAGGAGTCCCCAGATAACGTCCGATGAGGAAGTTGAGGAGCCGGAGATGGTCGCAGAAGCGGCTTATGGTGATTGTCGTTGATGATGAAGGGATGCTTGATTGTGGTGGCAGCCAATGATGGTCGTGGATGCGTGGAGAGGAGACGAGAAGAGGGAAGATAGTTGGTCCGTAATGGTAGACGTGGTGGCTGTGGGTGGCTGAGAGGGAGAGGGAGGAAGCAAGGACGACAGAGAGAGAGAGAGAGGGAGAGAGAGAGAGAGAGAGGAGAGATTGAGGAGGGGCACTGGCCGTTGGCTTTGTGGTTCACGATGGACTGCTGGAGATGTTGGTTGTGGTGCCGTGGAAAGGAAAAGAAGAAAAGGAGGTGAACAGGAAAGAAGCAGGGGCGTGTGGCTGAAATAGGGGGTGGTGTCGAGCTCAAAAATGGAGATGCATAATCTGCAATCGGGAAAATCAAATCGACGAGGAGGTACAGAGGAAGGATTGCGAGGCAATTTTGAGTTGGATGAAAATGTGGGCTGATCGTATTTGATGGTCGAAGTTGTTGGGTTTGAGGTGGCCGTTAATGGTGGGAGAAGAAGGAGAGGAGGAGGGAGTTGAGGAAGGAGATAGGTGGTAGTGGCGGCTGCGGTGATGGAGGGTGTCGATGAGGAGGAGGAAGAAGAGGAGAGGGAGCAGTGCTGATGGCTCGTGGGGATGATGGCCGTCGATGGTGGTGGCTGTGCAGGTTGTGGGTGCGTGGATGGAATCGCAAGGGAGGAGAAGGAAACAATGAAGGGGGAGTTTGGTAAAGTGAAGAGGAGGAGAAGTGTGAGAGGGAGAGGCACCGGCGGTGATGGTGTTGCTGCAACTGTAGGAGGCGGGAGGTGGTTGGCGGTGATGTTGGGTAGGTGGTGGTGGTGTATGCAGTGAAGGAGAAGGAAAAAAAGAATAGGAAAAAAGGAGAGGAGGATGGAGTTTAAGAGGGAGAGGGAGAGACCGTGAGAGAGTGTTTGAGAGGGTAACGGAGATGTCGCAGCCCAGCGGCTTGGAGTTGCGGTGGCCATGGGTGGTTGAGGTCGAGAGAGAGGAAGGAGAGGAAGAAGAGAGGTGGGAGGGAGGAGAGTGTTGCTGCCTACTGCTGTCGGTGGGGAGGGGTGTGGTTACGTAGAGGGATGGGGGTGAGGGCGGTTACGTAGGGGGAGTTATGGGATTGTGGGAGAGGTTACGAGAGCGTGCGTGCGTGCGTGGGCGTGGGGATGTTTTAAGCAGCGAATTTAAAATATATAAGAAATGGATAAAAGGGTTATTTGAATTAAAATTAGTTGGGATGAGGTGTTAGAAGGAATGTAAAGATTGAATTAAAAATATCAAAATAGATTTAGAATGGGGGTAACATAAATAAGAATGTGGTTAGCTTAATTAATTAAGATTGAGTCAATTTAAAGGATTCGACTAGATTTTAACTAATTAATTTAATCAAAATCAAATAGAAATTAGAATAGATAGGAATAAGGAATAGGTTCCTCCTCGCCACGTATTTATAAAAAGATGGCTTCTTTTGACATGCATTATTTGCATATATAAAATAGTCATATGTAAATATGCGTAATTTAGCATTATTTAGATTTGTTGTATGCAAAGTTGTTAACAAAATTATTAGCTCTATTATTATGCTAATTACTTGTATTAAGCTATAAAACTTCATTAAAAATATCTAATTATCACATGCAAATATAGTTTCATCAGGGACCCAACCCTCTAATGTCTAAGGCAATAAGGCTTTGGGCATGACTCAATAAATATCCCACAATGTGGGATAAAACTAAAGCGAAGCTCAACGTGCAGCCTTGTTCTTTCGTGTGGGATATGGATGCTTGATTGTAGAAGATCAAGTCATTGGATCTTTAATCCAAGGCCGCAGTTAGCTTCCTGGAGTGGTTCCATGTGGAAAGGGAACCTTAATGTGAAGCTACGACGATCAGGCAGTGTCTTCGATGTCAGAAATGGCAGGCTCGGCGTAGAGAACCTATCACAGAAAACATGGGCTTAATGCCCCAATTAGCATGTTCAAGAGCTTCCTCATGAAATAAGGAACATGGTGGTGGTCGTGTGAGGGTGTTTCATGGACGGTGGTGGCCGGCCGAAGGTGGTGGACGGCGGTTTATGATGGGTTCCTTCAGCCAAGGATTTGGGTGAGGAAAAGCCAAAATTTGTCGAGCACTTTTGCTTCCCAAGGTGAGAGGAGTGTTTTGGGAGTTGTGGCATGGAGTTTGGTGGAGTGTAGTTGTTAGACGAGCTCGCCGAAGATTCGTCAGAGACAAGGAAGAAGGAGAAAGAACGAGAAAACTAGGGTCTAAAACTAAGTGCTAAAGGGCTAGACCAACTCTAGGGAAGGAGAGGAATAGAATGACCTAGCTTATTTGGACGAAATGGAAGAGCTCCACATCCAGCTTGCCTCACCGGACATGGGGAAGAAAAGGAGTCCGATGGTGTGGAACGACAACGAGGAAGGAGAAAGAAGGTGTAGCTTTGGTTGGCTAGCACCGGAAAAACTTGGGGAGGAGTTTGACACTTCCAATTTGATGGTTGGACGCTCGGAAGAGGGAGGATGGAGGTTGCTGGAGTTTGTGTGGATGTGGCTGGAGCTTGGGGAGGAGGAGAAATTTTGGCCAATTCACGACCAAGGAACTCATGGGAAGATGCTAGGACTTAAATAGAAGAGGGTAAGACCTTCAATTGCAAGGAAATCATGAGATTTCCTCGTGATTTTCACAAGTGAAACCCACTGAAAACGTGGAGCTCGCCACCAGCAATGGGTTGATTTTGGCTCTCATGAGATGGCTCAATATGTAGAGAATCTTCTTGGGAGCAATCTCTAGAAGTTTGGAGATATTTGAGTGGGAAATGAGCGAGAAATCATCGCTCGAAGTTCGTGAGTTTGGGTTCCAAATCCCACTCGTGTTTCCTGTTTTGACGAGAGGTTGAAGAAGGTCGGTGGACCTAATTGCAATGAAAGATGAAAAGGTGGGGGGTTATTCGCAATAGAAACCAAAGACTTAAGGGGTTTTGAGTGATAAATAGAGTTCTGTGGCCTAAAATACAAACTGAGTCAAGATGAACTCTGATTGGACTCAAAATTTAGGGTTAACCTAATTTAGACCCAAGGAATCTAATGGTGAACATGGATTTGGGTTTTGACCTCGTTTGATTAGGTAATTTACGCAGAAGCCTAAAACAGAATAAATTCCCATCTAAATCTCTATTGTTGGTCAAAATGGGTTTAGATCGTCAAAGTAAAGATACCAAATCTCTTAAAATATTTTTCAATAATTTTTAGGAGGTTTAGATTTAATTTATTTTTACCAGAACCCTTTTAATTTGAGTATGACTGATAATTAGGGTTTTTAGTACTGTTCTAATCCTCGGAATGCGTAAAACTTTGATTCAGTTATTCTGAGCCCACTTCTTAGCCTCTTAAGTTCATTTGACCTTTAAGGAACCCCTATTTAACCACTTGGTTAATCTGCATTTGTGATTGAATGGTAAAACAGCAGAATTAACCATGGTTTCTTGTCTTCTTCCCAAATCAGTTTAATACGAAATTACGATCCTTAGACGATCATTTAGGAGAATTTAACATTTGATTCTGACTAATTCAAGTTAGTTATGATGAATGATAGTGTTACCATTAGCAGCCTTATCCTTCAGAGAAAAGGGAAACATCTTCATGAGCAAGGTGGTTCAGTTCTAAACATTTGGTCCGAGGGTCTGAGCTAAATATTTCAGCTCTTGGATATGCTGGAATGGGTCTTCAAAACCCAATCCATGAAAGTGGGGGATTAAGTTAATAATATCTGGCTTCAATTCTGAATCAGGCCCCCCAACTGAAATACGTACCCTGGGCTCAATAGGAACAACTGTGGGATTATAGTAATCTTGTAATTGTGGACACTGTCGGGGTTAGCTAGTGCATTAATCAAATCGGTAAGAGTCTGCAACTAGTTCTGGAGATGTTGCATATCACCCCCATCTTCTTGACCTGGTTTCTCCATGGAATCATAAAATGGAGAATCAGGTTTAGATATAGAAGGAATTGAAGAGATGATGACTGGATTAGAAGAGGACCCAAACAAGTTAGTCGAAGCTTGACCCCGATGAGAATGAACCACTAATGGAGGCCCTAAGTCTGGTCTTAAAGACCTCTTCCCATGCATACACTACAGAAGAGACGAGGGACTGGATATGTGTCTTGGACCCAATCAAGCACCCAAAATATTTGGATGACTATGGCCAGTTTGAGGCAGATGAACCTCTGGATTAAAAACTCACCCGCTTGAGAATTACTTGGGAAGCCAGGAAAGGAGAGTCTCGTAAAGACCCCTACGTGGTAGAGCATCCCTATGGGTTACAAAGTTTCCCCCACCCGACTTTCATTGTCACTGCAGAGCCAAGTAGATCAGAAACGTGTGAGTTAGGCCCTATGTCTACCAATTTTAGACCTTATATGTGTCTATGCCTTGAGTTATCACTTGATTTAGAAATTAATTTCAATTGTGACCTAATTTTTAGGTTGGTTGATTCACAATGTGAACCAACTTCACCTAACTTGTCCTAAGGTTCGAGGATGAAATTTGGGTTAACCCACCCGAACCACCCTATTTCGATTGATAAGCAGGTTATTAAGTCTCAATTTTAGAGTTCAAGTGATCTTAGAGCCTATATTTTAGGGTTTAGGTTTTAAGTCAATTCAAGCAAGGCTTAGGTAGTACAAAATGCGAGGAGATATTCCATTTATAATTGGCAAGTGTATTCTAGCACTCCAAAAACACTAAAATTCAAAACACTAATTGGCTCTGGATGGGGTCCAATTTAATTCAAATAGCAACTTGGATTTAATGAAGAAGGTGTTAGTCCACATAGGTTAAAATTAAGTATAAGTCCCTAAAAGGCACAGGAATCAGGGATTGGGTGCATCTAATCAACAATCAAAATCTCTTTAATCACAATCTAATCTTAGCCAATCAAGTACTTATAAAAGATGATTTTATCTAGGTACATAAGTCAAGGTTAGAGTCCTAAGATTTTTTTGTGTTTTTCTTTTATAGATACAAAGAAAAAAGGGAGAAAAAGGAAAAAGAAAGAAAATTAACCTGTCTTTGGCATGGTTGATCCGTTGATGAAGTAGCTGTTTCGGATGGCGTGACTTTGCAACAATTAGATCCGGTCCAGAAGATAATGTGCAATCAAATCAGAGATAGGCGAGTCAAAAAAATAAGAGAATAACTAAAAAATATATACAGAATAAAATATAAAAAAATTGATAGTGGTAAGCATGCATTGCTCCCTGACAATGATGCCAAAAAGTGACAGGTGCGAAAAAAGATTCGATAAAAACACGTAGTATAGTCGAATCATGCAAAATCAACTTTGCAAATTTATATTTCTCAAAATTAAATCCGAGGTCATTCACTAGGAGCAAGTAAGTGTAGAATTACCACTATTCAAATTTTTCTTCTAACAATTTGACTTAGTAACTAGATGCAAGTGGCTTAGTTTTTTGATTGCAAATAATCTACTTCAAAACTATAAAGAAGAAATCCAAATATACTTTCCTTGATTTTCTTAAAAATATATGCCTAATTCCATTTATTCAAGCCTTAATTAAAGATAATTGGGAATAGTTGCAATTAAGCACTAAAATAGTCAATAACAGGAGTGATTGAACAAGATATTCCAATGAAATCTCATAAAAAAAAAAAGTTCTTCAATTGATTCAAACAAGAATTTTAATTCAATCCTTGGAATAAAGGTTTTCCTATGGATAGATCCTTGAGGCTTTTCAAATGGGTCCCTGCATTTTCTTCTTTTTCCCAATCAGACCCCTATCAGCAAGTAGGAGCACACGCTCCATCCCACTCGTTGAGAAGCCTACAAGGAAATTCTCAGCAGAGATGGTGGATCTACTTCAGGGCAAGCAAGCCCCTGTCAAAGATCATAGGACGCTTCTCGAGGTGCCATGGAGCTTCTCGTGGAGCTTCGAAGAGTGAAGGTCGTTGATGGTGGCAATTATCAGTGAGAAAAAATGACAGAGACGGTGGAGCTCAACTCGGCATGAGAGTGGGTCTTGGCCTTAAGAATTTACCCGAAGAGCTTTGCCATACCTTGGTGAAGGTACTCCGATGGTTATTTGGCGAGTGGACGACGGAGGCGACGCATTAGACGTAGAGAAGGTGGCGACCGTAGGTCATGTCTGGTCGAGTGTGAGGGGCATCAAAACCCACAATAAGTTGATGGCTTTTATTCCTCGAAGCGTGGCAGAGGTTCTGATGTGGTTGACGAGTGGTGTGAGGGTGTGGAGCTAGGGGGCGGTGGTCGCCGGAGGCAAGCCAGCTGCGAGGAAGATGGTGATGGCATGAGCGGAGATGGTGGTGATTATTCAATTTAAAGAGCCTATTCTACCCTACAGAGAGAGAGAGGAGAAAAATATGATACCTATGGGACGACGAGGAGGGCGAGAGAGTGTCAATGGTCGATGGCCAGAGATGAGGAAGAAGAAGATTCCAGTGACCCAGATTGGAGCAACGAGGAAGGTAGAGCGCCAGCTTCTTCAACAGGAAGTGTGGCGACAATGAGAGGAAGGCAATTGTGCTCTCAGTTGGCAGTGAGAACCAGTGATGAGGATAGTCGAAGAAGTTCCAAGGTGCTTCATTATTGGCACAAAGGAAGGAGAAGATTTTTACCCCAAAAACTTGCACGAGTTGTGCACGATTGTGCTCCAAAGTTTAAATAGAGTGGAAGAATGCATCAAATTGCATCAATCACGTGATTGGAGCATGGAATCGATGAGAGTTTTCTCCTTGAAACGCGCCTTCGCATGTCTGTTCTTGCCTTGCACCGATGCAGAAAACACACTTGCCATGTTCACAAAGATGCGGGCATCAATCCCACCAATTTTGGTAGGATTTATTCGCGAGAATCAAGTCCAAATCCCACTGCCAATTGAGCTCCAACAAGGTCTTCCCTTGCTATTCGTTCCTGTGGTGAAGAACAAGGCTGATGTTAACCAGGGACCGGAATGAACAAAATTTGGGCCAATATGAGAGAAATTCAAAAATTGAGTGCCTGATTGTAAAGTAGGTCAAGACATAATCTAAATGAACCCAAATTTTTATGGTAAATTGATTTAGACCTAAGGAAAGTAACTTCAATTTTGGGTTTTTATGGTAAATTGACTGATCAATTTACGTTTTAACGTAAAATGTATTGAATATTCGCCTAAGTCTCTATTTTAGGTCAAAATAGGTTCACTTTGTCAAATTGATTGTTCTAAATCTTAAATAATATTTTTTAATGATTTTTAGAAGATTTAGATTACATTTATTTCTATTAGAACCCTTTGAATTAGAATCAGGCTAAAATTAGGGTTTTTAACTTCAATTTCTCATAGAAATCCTAAATTTATTCATGTAAGCTCACTTATTAGCATTTTTAGCTTAGTTAACCTTCAATTAAGTATAAGTTTACCCCTGAGATATTCTACACTTGAATTAAATTAACAAAATTAAGCAATTTCAATGCATGCCCTCCAATTCTTCACATTCTTAACCATACCCTTTTAATGATTAATTAAAAGAATTTAACCTTAGAATTTAGCCAAGTTGAACTAGATATGAGAGATGATGGTATTACCATCGATTGGATATTATATGGTTCTTAATGACTTATCAAAATCCTTGATTTAAATCCTTTGGATCCTTTGATACTCGTTATTGGTATATCCAACATGTTACAGTACATTATCCCGATTGTATTGGGGACCCATATAACCATATTAATGTGTCTACATGATCTGACATTCAGATCCGAATCACCGATCCACTGATTCGACTTAGGTTGGTTCACTCAGGACACATAACTCCAACATTTTGATACTTAATTATTCATCTCATTATGATTCTAGACATCTAATTTAGGAGGACTGGATATTGAAGATTGAGGAGGTCTTTTATGCCCTCTATATGGGCGAGGAACACAAGGTAAGGCTAGCCACCTTTCAGTTATAGGGAATAGCAGAGCGATGGTTGGCCACAATCAGAACTATTGAGCAGATGCCAATGGGATGGGATAGATTCCAAACGCTCTTCAATGACTAGTTCTACCCTTCAGAGTGGAGAGCACAAAAGAGAGATCAGTTCATCAGCCTTCAATAGGGTCAAATGATAGTCACCGAGTACAAGGTGAAGTTCATGGAGTTGCTTCGCTTCGTAGGAGAAGCATTTGCCAGGAAGGAGGTCCAAATGTGGCAGTTTGTCAATGGACTGAGAAATAATTTAAAGATCAAGTTGGCTGAAACATCGATGGATAGTTTAGTTAGGGTAGTTGAGAAAGCTTTAGCCTATGAGAGGGTGCTAAATGTGGTGCACTAGCAAGAACATTCACAGAAGAAGTCGGGTGGCAAAAATCGATGCAATAACCACCAGGGGAAGAGATTTAACCCTGTGACTAGTAGGTCCTGAGTGTCTGAGCTCTTCTCCACCAGCTAGGTTTAGACCATGTCTGTTTCAGAGGTCGTTGCCCAAGACACTCAAGGAAATAGAGAAAGAAACAGGATGGTTAGTGGGTGAAGCAGCCTAAATGCAGGAATTATGGGAAGAGTCATAGTGGAATGTGCAACCAACCATGACTCTACTTTCTATGACACCAACCAAGACACCTAAAGATGGACTACTCAATGAATAGTCCACCTGTATCAGCATCAGTGGGGTATCCGAATGTAAGATAGGTGGCAGGAAGGGTGGAAGCAATAACTTTGAGAGAAGCTCAGGTCTGTACCTTAGTCGTATGAGGTATGGTTTCCATTTGCAATGTACTGGCAAATGCCCTTTTTGTACCACCTAGATTTACTGGCAAACTAGGGAAATTGGTACTAAATCTGACCATTCCCTATGTAATCACCAGGTCGAGTGAATAGATATTCGTGTCCAAGCAATGGATACCTAGTTGCTCTATCATCTTAGCTAATTATGAGTTATTGACGGACTTGGTAATCCTTGAGTTGAAGGATTTTGATGTGATTTTGGGAATGGACTGACTAGCTGGACATCATGCATTCTTGGATTCTTTTGGGAAGAAAGTAATTTTTTCTCCACCGGGATAGTGATCTCAATGATGAAGGCATGTAGGCTTTTGTCTAAAGGGTGTGAGGGGTACATAGCCTATGTGGTTGCAACTAAGGAGGATGGGTTAGACCCCCAAGATGTCCCCATAGTCAATGAATTTTTGGATGTGTTTCCTAAGGAGTTACCATAAATCCCTCCACATAGGGAAATTGAATTCAAGATTGATTATGTAGCAATCATAGGTCTTAAATGACCTAAATTAAGTTAGAACTTAGCTTAACTTAGTGCAATCCATGCATTCATATGCATACTTTGCATCTTTACTACTTTATTTTAGCTATGCATAGAATAATGTTATAATGTGCTGATTAAGTGCATTATATGATTTGTAGGTAATAAGAAGATCTGAAGTTGGATCTGAAGCTGGATCTAAAGAATAAAGAGAAGCTGGTACTACAGTAGAGCTGGAGCAAAAGACTTAGGAATAAAGTCAAAAAATAATGTAAGGTTGAGGTATGCTACTCTGCTTAGTAGAATTTAATGTAGAGTTAAATTATGAAGAACTTAGGACCAATCCTAAACCTAGGATAGCCCTAAAGACCATCCTAAGCCTTAACCACCCTTAGATTAGGTCCCCGTTGCCTAGGATGCCCCAAAACCCTAGTTCCAGCCCTTATCTGGATGTCCAGATAAGTTATTCGATGTCCAAAACCCTTAGGCACAACTCATAGACCTAGAACCCAAGTCTGCAATGTTATTGGACGTCCAATTTCTGCAGAATTCCAAGACAGAACCTTGAATCCACCTTGACCTCTGATTGGATGTCCAAACAAGAAGTTTGGACTTTTGATTTTTTAGTATAAGATGTCCGACACTCTAATTAGACGTTTGATACCCCTCTCCAGACCCTGTTTTGGAAATCAAGCTTGGATCTTGATTTCCTAGGTCCCTAAACCCAATTCCAAACCCTAGGGAACCTAAATTAATGCACCCTAAGCCTAGTACACTACCCTTAGACCCTCCTAAGAACCTAATTAGGTTCTCACTAAGCCCAATTGACTTGGATCTTTGTCAATTATAATTGCCTAGTCAATTGGACTCATAGAGTCCAATTGAGCTCAGATCTCAACCCACCCAAGTTCAATTGGACTCAGTGAGAGTCCAATTGACCTAAGCCCAACCTAATTGAGTAACCTCACTCTCAATTAGGTTTTCACTCTTTCAATTAAACTTATTACAAGTTTAATTGCACATCTACCTTAGTAATTAGGGTTTCTAACCCTAATTCTATGACCTAACCTAACCCAAACCCTTAGGACCTAACCTAGACCACTAGACCACTTAGCCAGACACCCACACATGTCCACACACACCCACACACACCCTCACCTAGCCATGCACTCACCTAGAGTTCTCTAGAACTCTCTCCATGTGTTGTTACCTTGGTTGCTAAAAATAGCAATAAAGAGTAATTCAAATTTTTAGATCCACATTTTGTGGATCTAAAAACCACTTCTCCGACCACTTGGCCGGTCACCTAGAGAGGTTGCCAAGGGTCTATAAAAGAACCCTTGGATGGCCATGAAGAGGCATCTAGGCATTCATTAGCTTGGCTCCATTTAGTATAGGTACACCTCCATTCACCTCCACCTCCACGACCCTATCACCATGGCCACTCCACCTCCACGCCAACTCAAGATCACCCTCTCTTACCCACTCCAAGGACCAGCCTAAGCACCATTAGCTGCCCCTCCTCCTCCCTACCACCTCAACCTCAAAGGCCATTGGAGACCACCTCTGATGCCCTTCTTTCTGCTAGATAAGTAGTAGTTCTTCATAACTTTTCTCTGCTTTATTTTCTGCTTAGTAGTTTAGCCCTCTCTTCCCCCTCAATGATGCATGTGTAATCTCCCCATAGATCCACGCATGCACTCGTTTTCTGCTAGATAGTTTTATGCTTAAAGCTTTCCTGTACAAGCTTTCTTCAAGCTTCGCTTTGTAGCAACCATTCTGAACTCAATGAAAATCATCCTTTTATATATATGTGTGTGTTGCAAAATCACCATGAGCTTCCTTGCCATATTTTCTTGTGATTAAAGTTGCCTGTTTTAATTTCTTCATCTTTAGCAACATGTCATGTGTAAATACCTAAAAATTATTATAAATCGGCATGCATTTTGAAGCAAGTAGAGAGAGAGAGAGATTGGAATCAGATTCTGCATTTTCAAAATGGCTCCCTAAGTTCGACCAGGACTGACCGCTTCGTTATTTCAAATATTTTTGTTTTGATCGGATTTCACACTTTACTACGACATAACGACGATTTTCATATTCGAAAATACAAAAATCCTATCAAACAAAGATCCAACTAGTTTCTGAAACTAGTCTAATCTCTAAAGGCCATATAAGATGGCTCCAGCTAAGTTTAAGGAGCTGAAGATCCAACTGCAATAACTTTTAGAAAAGGGATTTATTTGGCCTAGTGTGTCATCTTGGGGAGCACTTGTACTCTTTGTAAAAAAAGAAAGATAGGAGTGTGTGATGGTAATACCATCATTCGTCATAATTAACTTAAATTAGTCAGAATCAAGTATTAAATGCTCCTGAATGATCATCTAAGGTTCGTAATTCCATGCTAAACAAAATTTGAGAAGAAGATAGGAAAATAGGTTAATTCTACTATTTTAACATCCAATCACTAATGCAAATTAACTAAGGGGTTGAACAGGGGTTAATTCAAGGTCAAATGAACTTAAAAGGCCAAGAAGTGGGCTTAAGCTGACTAAATCAGGGTTTTGTGCATTTTAAAGATTAAATTATTACACAAAACCCTAATTATCAGCCTCACGAAAATTGAAAGGGTTCTGTTAGAAATAAATGTAATTTAAACCTCCTAAAAATCATTGAAAAGTATTCTAGGAGGTTTGGTACCTTCACTTTAACCATCAAAACCTATTTTAACCAAAGAAAGAGATTTAAACGGGAATTTACCCTGATTTGGGCTTATGTGTAACAGTCAAACGTGGTGAAAACCCAAATCTAAGTTCACCATTAGATTCCTGGGGTCTAAATTAGGTTAACACCAAAATTTGGGTCTAATCAGAGTACATCTTGACTTAGTTTGCATTTGAGTCCCCAGATCTCTATTCTCTACACTTAGAACCCTAGATTGTACACTTTTCTTACAATCAGGCCCCTAATTTCTCATCATTTTCACAAAAATAGCCTCACTGCCATCTTCCTTCTTTCCTAATCATAGCCAATAGAAAAAGAATGACCCAACACCGCCGACTTCAATAAGAGAGTTTTCCTTGATTTCTCAATCAAATCCCTCCAAATTTAGAAGGATTGATCAGGAAGAGATCCTCTTCCATTTAAACCAATTCCCATATCCTAATTTGGAGTGAGAAGCTCCAATGAAGCTCACGATTTCCACGTTCTTAAATTTCCAAATCTATGAAGAAACTTCATGAATTCTTAGCATTTCAGGGCCAAATCCACTCCTATATAAGTCCTAGCATGATTCCACATATTCCTTAGCGAAGTTAAGGCCAACAAGCACTCGTCTCTTCTCTCACCAACCATCTCCAACTTGCACTCCAGCGACTCTCACGCCCACCTTCCTCCAGCCACCCAACCATCAAATTGGGTGGCCCATCTTCTTCCTCACATTCATTCGACTCTAGTGCACAATAACTAGAGCGTCTTGCCCCCGTTGTCGTCGCAATCTCCCTCGTCAGAGAATTTGTCGTCCTCGGCTTCGGCAAGGCACGCCATCAAGGATTACTCCCTCTTTCATCCAATAGATTAGGTCTTTCCCTTCCCCTTATCCCTTAGATTAGTTTTAGGCCCTTAGAACTAACTTTCAACCTCATATCCTCTCCATCCTTCTTCTTCTCCGCCTCCGGCAAGAACTTCAGCGAGTTTGTGCTGGTGCTACATGCCACCCAACACCAAACCACCACCACCAAAACCTTCCTTGAGCCTGAGAGATCAAAAGCCCTTAATTTATTGAGAGCTTTGATCTTCATATCTCTCGACCAAAGAACCCATCCCACTACCACCTCTGTCGACTTCAGCAAACCTCCACAAGCCTTCAACCACCTAATCACCACTACCACCACACTCCTAACATCACAGCGATCATCATGAACCTTTTGATTAGGGCTTAGAGCCTGTGTTACTTGTTTCAGGTACTCCTCGCCATCACTGACCACTAAGCCATCGTCCGCTGATCTCCAATCTCGCTTCCACCTTCAACTGGTGCGAACACATCCACGAAAACTTCTGAGCTTTCAATTAAATGAAGAAGCAGCTGCAACAACACTAATTTGGAAGAAGTAGCTGCAGCATTAGTGAAGAGAATAAGGCTTATTGATAGTCCTACATCAGGACTTTTTAAACCAAATTTACGTACTTATTGAATTGTGCACGAGGACTTGTTGCCTTCGAGTCACTGAAGTCAGGTCCCTACCCCCATGAGCATACACACCCCTCGCTCATGCACATGCACGTGGGTCTGGGTCCAGATCCGTTTACTCTAAAGGATAAAGAAGAGAGAGAGAAAGAGGGAAGGTTGTGAGAGAGGGGAGGTTTTAATTCAAGGAACTTGAGTGAAAACTTAAGGCATCTATGGTCAGCCACAGACGCCTGATTTTAGGCTATTTGAAGAGCTGGATTGGACATTTGGTTAAGTCTGATCTAAGTTAAGTGTTAGAGTCTAATTTGAGGATTTGGTTAAGGCTTGTGCTTAAGTAAAACAAATTTTTTGCCTTATGATCATTTATGTTTGAACCCGTATTTTTATCTATTTTGAAGTGGAATACATTGCATATCATTATTTTTGAATTAAGATTATTGTTCTCATTTTTATATACTTGATTAGTGGTTGAATTGCAATTGTTTTGCTTCTTGCGAACGACCTCAGAAGTCACGTTTTTCGAGTGCTTATAAATTTAAATGTCAATTTGATTTTCGTCGACTATACTACGGCACGTATTTTTCTAAAAGATGGAAATTTGCTATCAATAGTATGCAGCTTTGCATTGACTATCGGCAATCAAATAAAGTCATAGTTAAGAACAAGTACCCTCTACCAAGGATCGACAGTTTGTTCAATCAGTTGTAGGGATCAGTAGTGTTTTCAATTCTCGTTCTACAGTCTAGATATCATTAGCTGTGAATAAGGGAGGATGATGTTTCTAAATCTGCCTTTTAGACTT
Organism: Thalassia testudinum; assembly: GCA_037157565.1. Lineage (NCBI taxonomy): Eukaryota > Viridiplantae > Streptophyta > Magnoliopsida > Alismatales > Hydrocharitaceae > Thalassia > Thalassia testudinum. The sequence continues at coordinate 36,299,192 of JAZHRO010000051.1, read as the reverse complement.
AATATAGCCACTATGAGTTTTTGGTTGACATTTAGGCTATCCAAAGCCCCTACAGCATTATGGACTTGATGAATCAGGTGTGCAGACCGTTACTAGATTGGTTCGTCATAATGTTTATTGATAGCGTTCTGATCTATTCCTCAGATGCTGACCAACACGTGGGACATCTAAGGACAGTGTTGGAGACATTGCAACATAACTAACTTTTCGCCAAATTTAGCAAGCGTGAATGCTTGGGTTAATGAAGTTGCTTTTTTCGGATAGAGGTGTATGGTGGACTCGACTAAGGTTAAAGTGTTGCTAAGATGGTCTCAACTGAGGTTAATGATTGATGTCTGAAGCTTCCTGGGATTGGCTAGGTATTATTGATGCTTCATTTAGGACTTCTCCAAGATTGCAGTCTCGTTGACAAGTTTGACTGAGAAAGGAGTCAACTTTGTTTGGAACCTGGATTGTGAACAGAGCTTCCAAGAGTTGAAGTGAAGATTGATGTCGATGCTGATCTTGGCTCTCCTATCAGGAAATGGTGGATTTGCGGTGTATAGCGACACTTTAGACCTTGGACTCGACTGCATCTTAATGTAGAATGGTAGGGTAATCGCCTACGCCTTACAGAAATTGTGGGATCACAAGAGGAATTACCCAACATATGACTCGAAATTAGCAGCCATCATGTTTGCCCTCAAAGTTTGGAGGCACTATCTCTATGGAGAAACTTTTGATATTTTCACCAATCACAAGAGCCTTAAATATATCTTCTCATAGAAGGAACTTAATAGGAGGCAATGTTGTTGGATGGATTTGTTGAAGGATTATGACTATAGGATCCAATACCCAAGCAAGGGCAACGTAATAGCTCGATGCTTTGAGTCAAAACCCAACGGTAATGGTGGCTCAACTTTGAGTGCAAGAGTGGGATTGGCTCACTGAGATTAGTGAATGGAAGCCAGTCATCGATCAAAATTTCTTGGATACTCTTACGATGTCGCGTAGACTGCAGCCATGGTTGATTACGGAGATAAAAGAGAGACAATTTACTGATCTGAAGTTGGCTCGGATTGAGATAGTCATGATAGGGCAGTCACCAAACTTCTCTCTACTTGGTGGGGTGCTCTATTTTTGAAAATGACTCTGCATGCCTAGGAATGAGGCATTGAAGAGATGGTTAATGTTTGAGATGCACAAGTCTAAGCTGACTATTCACCTAGGGAGTACCTGCATGTACAAGAGTATTCGGAAGGACTTCTAGTGAAAAGGCATGAAGTGAGTTGTGGAGTAGTATGTCAGCCGATGTCTGACTTGCCAATAGGTGAAGGTTGAACACAGAAGCCCTGTGGGTCAGGTCCAATATATCCTACTACTAGAGTAGAAGTGGGAGAACATCACCATGGATTTTGTGGAGGGATTGCTAAGGACTTCTCGCAAGCATGATGTTATTTGGGTTAATATTGATTGAATGTCTAAGTTAGCTCACCTTTTGGCAGTCACGACTAGCCACAAGTCAAGTTAGCTAGCCGAGATCTATGTCAAGGACATTGTTAGGCTACACAGGGTTCCTAAGGATATCATTTCAGATCGATATTCGAGGTTCATTTCGCACTTTTGGATCAGCCTATGAGAGGCCTTAGGCACCAAGCTGAAATTCAGCTCGACGTATCATCCCCAAATCGATGGATAGTTAGAGAGGACTATCTAGACCTTGAAGGACTTGTTGATGTCCTGCTTGTTGGTGTAAGGGTGCCATGATCATTAATTTTGATGATAACAAAACTCATGTTATTTGACATTTGTATTTGAGTTTAAGATTTTAGGATGAAATACAAATGGAAGAAAGTGCGAGGAGCTCAAGCTCGCGTCCATGGTGGGTTGGAAGAGCTTGATGGAGGAGAAGGAGCTTTTCTTAGGGCTAAAGCTTGAGGAAAAAGAAGAATAGGATAGAAAATTTATTTAAATGTATTTGTTTCTTCTTTTTGCTCTTTATTTCCTTAGAAATATGTTAAAGAAACCAAATTATATTAACCTAAGTCCTAAGAACACTTACACATCCTTAGGACACTTAGGCACACCTTAGAAAAGAATTAGAAAGCCAAAATAGGTTTCAGACAGACTGATCAGACGTCCAACATTAGTATCAGACGTCTGATCTAGACTTTTAAGTCATCTGATCGACAGTATGACCAAATGTCCAATGACCTATGCTGGAAACTAATAGTTTGTGCCTTTCCATTTAGACATCCTGTAAGACATCTGATGACCTTACTAGACATCAAATAATAGGACCGTTGGACTGTCAATCTAATATCTTCGAGATTTAACGTAGAAATAATTTTATATTTATCACAAACGTCCATAGAGCTTTCTAGACGTCCGATAAAGAGTCATTAAACCAAAATCATGAGATGTCAGACCATATCTAACCATTGCTTCTCGGGAATCAATTCCCACAAAGTTTGTTTAGTCTCAGACGTCCAATAACATGTCTAGATGTCCAATACGTCGTCTGACCACTTTATACTAGAACCCTATTTAGATCTGGTCCAAAATGAAAACAAACCCGAACAAAATTAAACGTTAAATTTTCACTCAAATGTCTTAAAATGATATACCAGATGTCCAACCAAGAACCCTGTTTCCATCCAACGAAATTAGGAACTCTAACTCTCGTATTAGATGACCAACTCTTTCATCAGTCATATGACCCAAAAATCAGACGTCTGATTCTACTGTTAAAGTCATTATGACCCTGATTTCAGCCTAATTTGTCCTAGAATCCATCCCAACGGCAATGAGGCCTCTCCAAGGCCTTCTTGAAGGTTCCTAGCACATCTATAAATAGATGGGAGCCTCTCCTTTGTGGAGTTATATCTTGATACAATTCTTCCCACCATATATACACATTTTAAGAAGGAATCAAAAGAAGATAGTGTCCACTCTCTCAAAGCCTCACACTTCATATTCGAGAGCACCAAATCGCTACACATTTACGCTGAATCTCTTCCCTTTAAGGGAAGTACCTTAACCTATAGAAGCTTAGATTAGATCTATATTTTGGGCTTTATAGGTTCTTTGCATTCTCTTTCTTGGTTGGGTATTCACATGGTGAAGTCCCATCTCCTTCGTGAGACAAAATTCTCTTCGTGAAGAAGAGGGATGGAGGTACACTATCCTCATTTGTAAAGTAGTGTGGTTTGAATTGAATTTGTACTACCTTCGTTTTAAGTAGTACGATGTTGACAGGGCTTTTCAGGAGTTTTAAATTTGCTTCGTTATAGTAAAATCTCCTAAATCGCTCAATCAACAAATACAGTTTATAACTCGAATATCTAAAATGAAGTCCGAGGTCGAACATAGGGAGCAAGTATTGTAATTCACACGCTAATCGAAATGAATGTATATATGAGCACAAGAAATAAGCCAAGAATGATATTCAATGAATAATAACTACTCAAATCTGATTTTCTATAAAAACATGAGTATTGTAAGAGTTTAATGAGGCAAAAAGATGTCTAAGACAAAATAATGGTGATTTGAATCACCAATTATTAAGCATATACATATCAATTATTCAATAATATCAAATAAATACACAATGGCCTAAATCACTTAAACCATGATTCCATGCCAGCAGTGCTCAATGTCAGGGCTCATCAGACGTCGGCTCCTTGGATCAAATGACTTAAATGTCGACCTGCTACAATCCCTTCAAGAGAGCTTCTTTTCCTCTTCTTCTCTTGCTCAGCTCTCCTTTTCTTTCTTCTTCTTCCACTTCCTCTTCCTCTCATGCACAAGGGAGGCCAAGGCCTTCAACTTCTTCTTCATAGAGTCTTCTCCTCCTCTTCTTCTTTCTCACAAGCCTCTTCTTCCTTTCCTCTTCTCAGGGACTTTTTCTTCTCAGCGACTAAGTGTTGCACGGTGCTTGCAAGAGCAAAACCCACCCCTCCCCCACTCTCTCTCTCTCTCTTTCCTGCCTGTTATGACCCGATCCCAAATCCCTACAGGACCCGAGACCAGATCGCCTCGACTGAACTCAAGATCTAGTCATCCAACAAGAAATAACAAAAATAGAAAATATTCCACAACCACAAGTACAATGTAACTAATCAGAAAGAAAAAAAAATAATACAGAGACAGTAAAAGAAACAAAACGAAATGTCTCATAATAGTACAGGCCATCATAACTAGTACAATGGAAGTAAAGCAAAAAATATAATAGAAATAGTATTCCAATAACAAAATACTCACTACCACAAAAGAAGCTAGGAAACGGAAAGGAAACACAGCTAACGTTGGGCTCGACTGGGCCTAGCTCCCTCCGCAGCCAGTGGCGCTAGCTGCTCAACTCCCTAACCTGAACAAGGTTATAAAATTTTGGAGTCAGCGAACGCTGAGTAGAGTGGTGGTTAAGCCATTTATATGCAATGAAGATAAGCAACTAATTAATTATTAATGTCCATGTAGCTCAACCAAGTAGTTCTAATTTGTGTGCTCCTTTATTCATCTAGTCATTTCTTGATCTGGTCTATTCCTCACGGGAGCAATCTTGATTGCAGTCTTTTCCGTGACGTAGGATGTACATGTGACGCTCTCCTGGCCGGGAGAGTCCCCCGTGGTAATCCTACATCCAGTCAACTACCCCGAGGTCACGGTCGCGATGTAGCGGTGACTACAGTACGCGCGATAAGCGCACGGGTAGCTATCCCTCACTAGCACGCGGTCAATTGTTTCCGCTAGCGGGTACGCCTAAAGGTACAACACGAAATAGTACAGGACCTTGCCCTCTCAGAATAAGGGTCTTGCCCCTCAAAATAGAACAGGGGTCTCACCCTTCCACAGTCCGCGTACCCTCCTCCGACTATCCCAGTTTGCCCAGTGGGCCTAACAAGAGTCGGTGTAGGGCAGCTAGTCCTAACCCCGGACCCCGTGGGGTGGCTAGCTCCCTTCTACACTAAAGGGACGGTTACTCTCCTTGGTATCGTGTACACAAGGGCCAGCTCACTTCCCGTCCACTTACTAAGTTCTTTCCATGTATAGGAGTCCTTCTCCTAATTTCCTTTAGGGTTCATGCTTGTATTTCTTTCATTCCATTTTCCAACATTCAGATCTCACTATTCACATTACAGGTTTTATTTGTATAATAGGTAACTCGTGTTTTTCTAAAGAAAGCATCACATAAATAAACTAATACATTTTCTAGCAAATTGGTTTAACATGCTTCTCAAGGAAGGCAGTGTAGCTCAAGCAATGTTCGTTCATTTCTGCCCTAGAGTTCATTTTACGCCCTAGGGTTCAATTAAGTTATTCTAAACATACGCTTAGTTTCATTAAATCTTGATGATGAAAGCAAACCACTCTACTGGAAACATGGGAGGAATGGGGGCGAGAACCGCAGGTCCTGTCGCCTCCACAGGTCCTATGTACTCAACTGGCTGGAGACCTATACAATTGACCAACCATGTCAACGAGTCCAAAACTATATACAATTGACACTAACTCGTAGAGAAACTCAAGCAAAAAACAACGGTACTTCGTTTGCGAAAATTCGATTCCGTTTGAGCCCTAAACGGGCCAAAAACAGGCATACTTTCCAAAATTAGACGTCTCAGGCTAGGCCTAGACGTCTTAAAAGATGTCAGAACTCACCCTTTGTTTCTTGTGACTTCTTCAGACATCCGAACCCCCTCTGAAATCGTCTAAGGGAAGTCCCAGACGTCAGACTCTCATTCCGGTCGTTTGGAAGTACGGTCAGACGTTTAGTGATGTGCCCAGACATCCAAAAGTGCCTCGAAGGGCACACTGTACTCCTTTCCAATGCTTTGCACCTGCGTACGCACGTGCAGAGCCAAAAATGGCTAAAAGTCTCCTATGGTAAGGACTGCATAGCCGGAAACTATGCAGAAACACGTACCTTGGCACTAAGCGTGCTTTTAGACGTCCGACCTCAGCTTCGGACGTCCCACTGCTGCTCCAGTCGTCTGGTAAGAGTTCCAGAAGTTTGATACTGGAAAACTATCCAGTATGCAGAACTCTTCATAACGTTGTCTCCTCCGCGAGCTCGCCCGCAGGAGCTGCAGCAGTGCCTCCAGCGGCTGCAGGAGGCCAAGGCTTCTACCCGCGAGCTCCTCCTCACATGCGTCCTCGACTCCTCCCGCACGAGCTCATCCGAGCTCCCGCGACTCCCTCACGAGCTCCTCCCCTCGAGCTCCTCCCACACTCTCGCTCCTTGCTCACACCCTCCTCTCCTCCTCTATGTCCCGTCTCTCCTCTTCCTCTCCACTCACTGCGCTAGAGGTGGGGGAGGAACATGGTTGCCGGCAGGAGGGAAAGGAGATGGAGGTGGTGGCTAGTGGTAATGGGGAGAAAGAGGAAGGGTGTGGAGGTTTAAACAAGGATGGGTTAGGGTTTGGTGAGGATGCCAGAGGAGGGAAAAGGTGTATGTCGCGTGTGCGTAGGAAAGGGAAAATAATGTACGGTCCTTCTTACTTTCAGGCATCTGGTCCTCCACCCAAACGTCTGGATAGACATCTGGTGAACACTCTAGAAGTCTTATCCTACCCAAAAAGTGGAGGGTCATTTCACTGCCTCTTCCTCTTCCTCAGATAGTCGGACCTTAATCGGGTATACGGATCATGCAATATCAGGTCCAGGCTAACTGGTAATGGGTGATGAGCGAGGAGTGAATAGCTTGGGTGGGTGTTACGAACGCGCTTTCAAGATGCCTTTTTAAGACGTCTGGGAGGTGGCCCAAACGTCTGACCAGACGTCTAGAACCCCATCCAGACGTCTGGGATTTAATTTCTGCGCCACGCACAATTGCGTCTGCGCGCCTGTGCGCACAGACCTACGAACGCCTCTTTTTCCCTCTCTCCTCCTGCAGGCGCAGACTGCACTCTCTCTCTCTCTCCCCACGCGGCCTTATAAGGCCCTCGCCCTCTCCCTCACTCTCATCTCCTCCGCTTCCTTCTTCTTCCAGCCGGTGCGAGAGTGCGAGCGCGAGCGAGCGGCGGCAGCCGCGGCGAGTTGCGGGAGGAGGTGTTGAGCGAGGGAGGAGACGCCCGACCGTGAGGGCTCAAGCTTGCCGGGGCAGCTAGAGCCGGCCGACGAGGGAGCTGCGGGCATGGAGCGTCGCGGGAGGGCTGCTGCAGCTCGAGCAGCAGGCGGACGAGGCGCGGCGCGGCAGTGCGTCGCGGGCGAAGAGCGAGTCGAGCTCTGATTCTGGAAATTTTTCCAGAATCAGACGTCTGGGCTTCCAACCAGACAACAGTGAAGACATCTGGAGGACTGTCCAGACGTCTGGCAAGTGAGTTATTTTCGTCCTTCTTCCTTTTCTGCGACCCGACGTACTGGGAGCTAGGAGTGGGTACGTGCAGGCTCTGAGATTCGCATCCAACGTGAATCAGACGTCTGGCCGCAGTGCCAGACGACGGGAAGGACTTCCAGACGTCCGGGGTGACCATCGGACGTCTGGGAACTAGGCCAGACGCCCCCGCAGGCTTCTAGACGTCTGAGAGACTACGCAGAACAAAGGTACCGTCTGACCCACATTTTAAGACGTCTGGAAGAGGTTCTAGACGTCTGATTTTGGACTGTTTCGTCGTTTTCGACCCATTTAGGGCCCGTTCGGAGTCCGTTTTCCGCGTTTCGAGTTGCGTTCTTTTCGGAATAAAATCCTCTACTCGTTTACAGTAATTATATACTGTTCTGAGAAACTCCTTGTGTTTGATCCTTGTGTTAGGACCCCGTTCCATTGCAGTCTCGGGGGTTGCGGAGGCGTGTGGGATTTCCGACCACGCCCCCAGTACTTCCGTTGTAGCTGGTAGAGTGGCTTTAAGAATTATTAACATAATTTGTTACAATTATGGAACAATTAATAGAACCTAGGGCATTGCATGAATCCTAGGAATGAGAAACCAGATTGAATGATAGATCCTAGGGTATTGCATGAATCCTAGGGCTGGAAAACTAGATTGAATGATAGATCCTAGGGTACGGCATGAATCCTAGGACTGGAAAACTAGTGATATGAATATAGATATTACAGTCTTGGAAAATGTGGAAAGGAAATAATAGCTGCCTGTAAATTGATTTAACAGCTGCCTGTTATGAATAAATGAACATGATTGAGAATATGGGTTGTATGAACGTGAAACTGAAAGGGTGAAACCCGAATCTGCTGAGTTAAAAGAGCTGGAACCCTACGGGGAATTAGGAGTAGAACTCCTCGAAAGAGAATGAAATGGAACTGGGAAGGAAAGACGTGGAAGTGTGTTGTCTCTTGGGTACGTAGTACCCGGGGAAGCACCTGTTACCTGCTTAGTGCAGAGCGGAGCCAGCCGCCCCAGGGACCCGGGGTTAGGTCTGGCCATTTTGTACTGACTTTTTGGCCCTCGTGTACACAGTACCGAGGAGAGCTACTAGTGTAGAGCGAGTACTAGCTACCCCACGGGCCCCGGGGTTCTGCTAGCTCACCTACACCGACTTGTTAGGCCCACTGGGCAAACCAGGGTAGTCAGGCGAGGGTGCGCAGACTGTGGAGGGGCAAGGCCCCTGTTTGGTTACTGTGGAGGGGTTGGACCCCTGTTACTGAGAGGGCTCTGCCCTATACTGGTTCCGTGCTGTGCTCTGGGCGCACCCGTTAACGGAAACGACTGACCGTGTGCCAGTGCGGGGTAGCTACCCGTGCGTTTACCGCACGTGCCATAGTCACCGTTATGTCTGTCAGTGACCTTGGGGTGGTTGACTGAGAGTAGGATCACCACGGGGGACTCTCCCGGCCAAGAGAGCACCACGTGTTACTTCTACTTTTCAGAAAAGACTGCAATCAAGATCGTTCCCACGAGGAACATTCGAGATCAAGTGAAGGATCTGAGAAATAGATAAATTGTGAAACAATAGAAAGACGTAAATAAAGGAAGAAAGAAAATAAAACAGCTATTGTACACTTTACTGCTTCTTTAGTTTTAGCTGCCACTCTACTCAATGTTTCGCTGACGTGTTACACTCGTTACTTTTCAGGACCAGGTGTTGAGCAGCCAGGGTCAGCGGCTGCAGAGGACGCTGGGCCGAGTAGGATCCAGTAGACATACCACAGTTCTTTTGTACCCCTTTTGTTCCATTGTAGTGAGTAGTTTTTGTTACCCCCGCACTTTTCTTTACTTGTAGTTCATGTTATGTTATAAATGTTGTTCTACTGTTGTGGTGGTACATGCTGTAGTAGTTCTTTTTCTTACTGCTGTATTTTGTTACTGCTAGTTATATTTCATGTTGAATGTGGTTTATTTTACTGCTCTTTTGGTTACTTCCTCGTTGGACGACTAAGTCTTGGGATTAGTCGAGTCGGTCCAATTCTCGTGTCTCGTAGGGACTCGGGAATCGGGTCGTTACAGTGGGTCAGGTGTGCGGGTGAAGCGAGGACCCCACCCCCAGTGTCTGAGGCGATAAGGCACAATCACAAAATCAATTTATCTCGTGCGGGCGCTTCTTCACTTTCCGATGTGGGACTAATTGTCCCCTTGTTCTTCGTACACGTCTGTTGCTATGAGGATGCGTCCAATTGAGGCAGTAGGAGTGGATGGGGTCTTCAATCAAGGACCTAGAAGTGATCCTGGGGCTCTTCCACAGCTTAGGAGTGATTACCACGAAGAACAGGGCTGGAGCTTGATGATCGAGACCGGAGATGATGGCGATGGAGGCAACGATGGTGATGGCAGACGATGAGACCTGAAAAGAGTCCACAAGCATCGTCGGAGGGTTTGGAGTGCGATGGCGGTGATTGCATGGCGTGAGGGCGTGTGTGGTGGCCTGCGAAGGTCGGAGGATGACGTGCGAAGGTGGGTTGGTCGACAGGGAGTTTGGGTGGATGAAAGGGTGAGATAAGAGAGGGGTTTCGTTTAGGTGGATGAGGCAGAGGTGTAGAAAGTGTTGACGAGGCGTTTGGAGGTGTGTAGTGTGCGAAGGACCTCGTTTGTGGTGCAGCCAGAGCGGAGGAAGATGGAGGTGAACGATGGCGTCAAGGGTTTGTTTTTGGGTTTTGAATAGAGGGAATTAACCTAAGAATCTAAGGGAACCTAACTAACCCTAAACCTAATGGATGAAAGGGAGGATCCACGCTGGTTTTGGTAGGCCAACACGGAGAAGGCGAAATCTCCAGTGATGGAGCGACGAGGAAGATGAGGTAGATGGTGTCTGCCGGTATTGCAAGACGCAGATGAATGTGGGGAAGAAGGATTTGCTCGCTATTGTCTATAAGGGTGGACGAGGAAGGTGGTCGGAGGACTCGAAGGAGTTGGTGGAGAAGGAGGTCGGGGAGAAGGGAAGAGGGGGTATTTGGCCTCCAAACCAAGCTAAGGATGAAAGGTTGTGCACGGGGTCTTTTATAGGGATTCAGGAAGAGCTCTGGATCAGGAAAAAATGATTTCCAATGCTTAGGCTCGAAGGAATAGAACCCATGATTTTCGTTCATTTGCACAAGTAATCTATTGGGATTTGATACTCCAAAATGATCCCAGATGATTCATCTATGTGTGAACATTAATCCCACCAATTTTGGTGGGATTTGATTACCATTTGAGTAGGATTCAGGTTGGTAAAGGCTTGCGTGGAGGTCGGGTTTGACCTCAATGGCTGCAGGGGCCTTTGTGCGAAGAAGATGACAGACCTAGGGGGCCATTTACAAAGAGAGAGAAAAGAGTCCAACTGGACTAAATTGCAAACTTGGTAAAGATGATCTCAGATTGAGCTCAAATTTTAGTACAAACCTAATTTGGACCCAAGGAATCTATTGGTGAAGTCAGATTTTGGTTTTGACCAAGTTTCACTGGGCAATTTACGTAGAAACTTAAATTAGGGCAACTTCCTATCTAACACTCTATTTTAGGTCAAAATGAGTTCCAATGGTCAAATCAAAGGTACCAAACCTTACAGAATATTTTTATATAATTTTTAGAAGGTTTAGATGAATTTTATCCTGACTAGAATCTCAGTTAATTAAGCGGGTATGTTTTTAGGATTTCAAATGTCCTTTAATTCTTGAAATACATGAAAACCCGTTTCTGTCTGCACGGACCCTCTTATTAGACATTTATGACCATTTAACCTTTAATAAAACCCTTAGAAATCCCATGATTGCCCTGCACTTAGGATATTCTATTAAAATTACAGTTTTAACCCTGATTTTATGTTAATCTCTCAGAAAGGATATGCAGTGAATTACGGACTTTTGGCGGTTACGTAAGAACATTTATCAGTGAATTATGACTAATTAAAGCTAGATATGGCTGGTGATGATGTTATCATCATACGGTTAGTGGATTTAGTCGACTCGGTTGACCAGGAAATCCTAAGTCGAGAGGCTTAGGTGGTGGTTTTTACTCTTGAGGTTTCCACTTAAAAATACTTATCTTTTGTGGTGAATAAGTTTGGGTGATGGTAATTTTTATTTCTGCATATTTTTATATCGCTCTATTCACCTCGCCCCCTCTAGTGCAATTTCATCATGTATTGGGATGGCAGGGATCATTGGAGAACCATCTGTCATTGGTAGAATTTGCCTACAACAACAACCACCATGCTAGTGTAGGCATGGCAAAATTTTGTGGCTTTGTATGGGTGAAAGTGTTCTTCGCCGATTAGCTAAGCAGAAGCCAAAGAAAAATTTGTTCAAGGCCCATAGTTGATTCAGAAAATGTCAGAAAAGGTTGCTTCCATCAGAATGAAGTTACTAGCCTCCAAATCCATGTGGAAGAGTATAGTACCGTCATTAGTGGGATCTGTAATTTTATGTCGGAGATAAGGTGTTTCTCTGTGTATCATCGTTGAAGGGTATTCATCGGTTAGGAATTAAAGGAAAGCTGAGACCCTTGTTATTTGGACCCATTTGAGATCATAGAGCGAGTCGACCCGGTAGCATATCATTTGACCTTACCCTCGCACTTGTCAACTATGCATGATGTGTTTCACATGTCCGTGCTAAGGAAGTACATCGTAGACAAAAGCCATGTGGTGCACCATGACGATCTTCGAATCGATCCTAATGTCAACTATAAGGAACAACTGGTACAGGTCCTAAATCGGGTAACAAAGAACCTACGCAATAAGGTGATACCCCTAGTGAAGGTGCTATGGCACAGCCAAAGATTTGAAGTGGCCACATGAGAGCTCGAAGTCAAGATGCGGATCAAGTATCCCCACCTCTTTAGGCTCGAGGTATGTTTGATTTCGTAGACAAAACCTTTTTAAGGAGGTTAAGGTGTGAGGATTTGAATTTTTATAAGTTAATCTTAAACTTGTTAATGACGTGGTTGTGTTGTAATTAGGCCGTAATCTTCCTAGATTTTTATTTAAGAAGGGGCATGGTCATGGGATTAAATGTTTTAGCGTGAAAAGTTGAAGGGTGGTTTGCTTAAGGGACCCTTTTTGGGGGACTCTTTAAAAACACTATTTTGGGGTGGATGGATTTTTGCTGCAATTTTCCTGACCCATTTATCTACGAAAGAGAAAAAACCAAATGAGATACCCTCTCATTTGTATACATCGGCCATTCTTTGAACTCTCTTCTCCCCTCCCCACCAAGAGCCCTTTTGTAGATGCATAAGCAATTAGGCACCACATTAGCTTTTAATATTGGTTTTGCTGATTATAAACATTGGGATTAAAATTGGATCTTATGTCTAGATGTTGCAAGAATATTTTTCAGGTTGATGCCATCTTGATGAAATCCAAAGCCAAGAAGGAGCAGACCAAGCTCATCAAATTTAGGTCTTTTTGTAACAAAGGAAAAATGGTTGTAATCTTATATTCTTAGATTCTAAGGGGAGCCCCAATGAGATTTCATATTAGTAAAATTATAAGGGTCTCATATGCAATTTTCACATGAACACCACACCTAGCCTAAATAGATCAAAATATTTCTAACTAAGTCTATAAGTGTTAGTGCATGGCCCTAACACTCAGTGAGAACCCGAGATATTAGTTTGAACAGTTAGAGGGCCTTTTATAGGACATCTAACGATATGTATATGATACCTAATGTTAGATAATAGGTTAGGTGTCAACCAGGTCATCAGGAGATAACAAACTTTGTGTTGAACTTTGTACCTAAAGATAGACAGTTCACCTAACATTAAACAAACATTACCTAACATTTGATACTCTTCTCTGCCAGTCAAGATGCGATAAGGAAATAGTGAACTTTGTAACTAACTGAGCACCTAATGTTAAATAGTTCACCTAACATTAGATCACTTTTACCTAACGTTAGATTAAACACTTTTTGACCAAATCAATTAGCCATTGGAAATCAAATTGGAAAACTTTTTAACCGTTGAAGAGGGGTCTTATGCACACCTAAATTAGTCTAAACACCCCTCTATATATATGAGATGATTTCCCACTCTTTGGTGGTTAGAAGAACACCCAAACCACATTCAAAAGCACATTCAAGCACACATTCAACAAAGACTCTCATTTGGTGTTCTTGGAAATGATTGAAGCTTTAGTTCTTCTACATCCGCTTGCTTGAAGCTTCATCACTTCAACTCCTAGCTGCATCATATTCTCACAATCACTAAGGGAGCTCATGCTATTCTCCTAGATAGATATTTCATACGAATTATTGCATATCTTTTTGGGGCTACCCATAAGAGCAGAAAAATCTGCTTTTACTTCAGTTTTTATTCTCCATCTTCTACTTGTAATCTGAGGGCCCGAATTGTTGGCACCTTTTCTCTCAAGTGAGAGGGATTTGTTCTTGATTTGAATATCAAAAGGGTTTATGCAAATGATTTGGTACCTCATAAGTATCGATTAGTTTTTTGAGATTGACTAGGGAAAAAATCCTAGATTGAGAGATCTAGGTAGTGATTTTTACCCAATTTTGGGTTTCCGCTATGTTGGCTTGTGTTGTGATTGGCAAATTACTTGTGGATTGATTAGCACTTCTATATTTGCATTAATTTTTTAATTAGCATTGTTTTACCGCCTAGAGCACTATTCACCCCCCTCCAGTGCTTTCATTTGGTCTTAGAGCTCAGGTTGTTGAATGTTGGAGTAAAATCCATGCACCGACGATAATGGCGGAATTGAGCAACTCAAGGACTGAGGGATTGTCAACCTACCGACGTCCATATTTTGATGGGAATGGCTACACACATTGGAAGAGGAAGATGGTGATTTACCTTAAATTATCCATCGAAGACCTCTCACTATGGAAGATGGTAAAGGAATTCAAGATGCCAGAAGTATACCACCACTAGAGACTACAAGCCGGAAGACGAGAAGAAAATCATGATAAATTGTAAGGATATGAGCATACTTTATTGTGCCCTCTCTAATGTTAAATTTAATAGAATTTCACAGCTTATGATGGCATATTTGGAAATGCCTTGAAGTGACTCATGAAGAAACCTTAAGGGTGAAGGAGACAAAAATTGGTCTCTTATAAAGGAGTTGAGCACAAGGTTTACCAATATAATCAATCCTCTTATAGGACTTGGAAAAAGTTATCCTTCAAATGAAATAGTCTCAAAATTCCTAAGGGCCCTAACAAAGGAATGGGAGCTAAAGGTTATCGCTATTGAGGAAGCAAAGGACTTGAAGAGCATTAGCATGGATGAAATTCTTGGAAGTTTAATGGCTTATGAAGTGAAGCTTGAGCAATTCAAGAAGGAGAATGAAGCCTCAAGTTCTAAGAAGAAGAGCTTGGCTTTCAAAGCCAAAATTGAGAGTGATTCCAATCTTGACGACCAAGACAAGAATGAAGATGATAAGGAAATGGCAAAGTTCTCTAGAAGATTTGAGAACCATGTAAAAATGAGAAAGCAATTTAAGAAGAGAAAAGATGATGAGATCCCCACTTGCTATGGATGTAAGAAGACAGGCCACATAAGGAAGGATTGCCCTCCAGTTAATGAGGATAAGAAAGAGAAGAAGGAAAGAAAGGAAAGGAAAGAAAAGGAGAGAAGGACAGATGACAAATCAAGAAGGAACTTTATCAAGAAGAACAAGGCATTTGTGGCAACCTAGGAGGACTTGGATGAAAGTGCAAGCAATGACACTGACTTCGACTCCAACTCAAGCAAGGAGGAAATCTCACACGTGTCTTGATCAAAGGATTTTTGCTTGTAAAAATAATGGATCAAAGAAATATGTCATCGCAATGAAATCGCGTGGTGGAAAATCCCGAACAAAAATATTTTATTAAAACTAACCATGAAAAGTTACGTTGTATCCACAGGCAGGAACGACTGCAATAAATTCACGAGTGTAGAGCCATCATGTTTGCAGAAGCATTCGCGAAATTAATTTAATGAATATACTACTCTGAATGTCACTTACAATTTCATGAGAAACTCAAGGTTATTTATGTAAATTTCATGTCAGAAATCAAGCTTTCAAAAATATGTACATGATGCATGTGTAGTGGCATGTCATGTAATTTTGAATTGCATGTAACTCTGAACCCAATTTCAATGAGAACTTATGTGTATAACAGGAGTCAATCAAATACGCAAAAAGATAACTGCATTGTCATAATTTTACCATATTAAGTTAATCAAAAATAAATAAATAGTATAGTTGGCAATGGCATTGGTGGTAATTTTTAATTGGTGCTTTCCTTGTAGCAAAACAAGGGATGCTTCCACCTTGCTCACGCGAAGAGAAGAAGCGTCGGCTGGAGGAGAGAAGTCGGGAGGAGGATGTCCGTGATGAGGGTGTTTCAATGGCGGTGGTGGCACGGCAAACTGTGGCCGGAGTTGGCACCGATGTTGAGGAGCGACGGCGGCGCCAGTGGATCGTCGGCGGGCGTGGCTACGGTTGGCTTGTCTGCTGGCGTGGATATGCTCGTGGAGGCGAGGCAAGTTCGATGCAGGCGACGATGCGTCGAATGGTGGCATGTGGAGGCAACTGCAATTGGAGGTCGACGACAGTTTGTTGGGTTCCTCTTCTTCCGTTGGAGAAGAGGAAGAAGGGGAGGCCGTGGCATGCGGGCATGCACACGCGTGAAGGAGTGCGCGCGAGGGGCACTGGTGTGCGTGGAGGTGGCCGACTGTGCATGTGAAGGCGCGGCTTGAGCGTGGTCGCTAGAGGTTGGTGGTCGGTGGCTGCTGCTGTGTGCAAGGAGGAAAGACTGCGTGTGGTGTGCTGGGCCTGCGCAGGTGGTTGCCACGATGGGGAAGTGCACTGTCACCGCACCGCTGATCAACGAGGAGTTCGCGGTGGCACCACGGTGCACGCTGAGACTGCCACAGTGCCTGCGGCTTCCATAGTGCAAGCGAGAGGGTCACGATGGAGAGCAAGCATGCGTAGATCTCCCGGTGGTGGGTTGGAGTGGCTCTTTTTAAAAACAAATCCCCCGTCTATTTCTCTGCGGCCGCCATCTTCTCCAACCACTTGGCGAGAGTTGCGGTTGGAATAGAAGGATAAACGCTGGCAGCTTTCATCAGACGTCTGAGTGATTCTTCAGACATCTTAAAATATGCAAACCTTAGGGGATCCATGATAGTAATTCTTCAGACATCCAAATTGAGCTCCAGATGTCTTGTAGAGTGATTTTGACCTTCTGAATGGTACCTTTAGGTGTCTTATGCTGAGCCTACATCCACCAAATGGTTATCATAACACATCATATGTTATTAAACATAGCATTAGTGCATAATATGATACTTAGACTATGTTGAATTCCAACTTAATTCCTAATCAAATATCAACAAAGAACGACTAATTAAAGAGCACTTAGGCCAAATAATGGTCCAAGAAAGTCGACTTATCATGTCTCATAAAAAATGAGACAAAGGAACAAGACTACTTCTCTTGATGAGCTACTTGATGCATTTGATGAGCTTTTTCTTGAATGCAAGAAAATTAAACATGAAAATAAAGACTTGAAAAAGCGTAGAGTAGAAGGGAATGATTTGCTAAACAATTATGAGCATATTATAAATGAAAAATTGGCCTTAGAGAAGGAAAACATTAATCTGAAAATTGAATGTTTGAACCTGACTAGATTGAATGAAAATCTTTTTGCTTCTAACACTAGTTTGCTTGTTGAAAATGACATATTGATGGAAGAGACTAATGAGCTTAAAAACAAAATTACTTTCTTGAAAAATAACGTGCATGAACTTAGGATAAACATAAACAAATTGGCTGATGACTTAGCTAAGTTTACTAATGGTAGAAAGAACTTACAAAAGCTTCTTGCAAGCCAATTGCCATCTACCTCTAGGCATGATCTTGGTTATAGTGAATCTTCCTCTATAACCAAGAAACCAACCAATTTTTTGAAGTCCAAAGGTAAAAACATTTTTGTGCCACCCAAGGCTAAGAAACCAACTTATCATTCATATGTGAATATCCATAAGGCTAAAAAATAACCTCATCATGTATATGCTTTCAGCCAAAAGGCCAAGAACAAATGGATTCCTAAAAGAAACTATTTTTGGGAAAGGTATTCTAACACTCAAGGATACAAGAAGGCATGGGTGTTCGGCACGTAAATTGCGTTTTAAAAGATTATTTAGCTGTAGTATAGAGTGAAAACACGTCGACAAATAAATTTATAAAACTCCGATGAGTACCGGGTCATTTGCAGGGTGGCAATCTCAATTTTTGCAGAAGTTTTTCAATAAAATTTGTTATAAATAGATATTTATATACGTATATATGTATACGAATCAGATATCATGCATTCAGAAGATCAGAATTTTAATTCAATCAAATAGAGTTTTCACAATAGAAAATGCTACTAGAAATAAATAGATAGAGAGAGAGATAGAGAGAGAGAGAAATAGAAAGTGGCAGAGAGACGATGCCGCTTGTAGGTTGCTTATGCGAGGTGCGGCAGCACCTCAGATCCAGAGCGCCGAGATGAAGGTCGGAGCGGAGTGGCAGAGGGAGAGCTTTGGTCTAGAGGAAGGTGGAAGAGTTGTATCCAGAGATGCCTTCAACTGAGGGACCCTAGGCCTTCTTTTATAGCTTTGATGAGGGGCAAAGTGGGCATTTTAGCCCTCTATCTCATGTAACAACTCCTGGGCAATCAGATCCGTTGTTTGGGAGATCAACTGATCAGATCTGGCCTCAAAATAACCTCCAACGCGCGATCATCAAGTGAATTGAACCTGGGCTCGACACGTGGCAGCTTCGCAACCATTGATCCGTGATCTGACGACCCCGCACCTCCGTGCGTGCACTCTTCAATTTTCCCGCTAGCCGCTCACTCAATCTGAGCTCCTCATCCTTCATGCGAGCGAGCATCTCACCTTCGCGCTTCAAAAATCGCGTGGGATCACGCATTCGGCATTCGGCCGCGATCTACTCTCAACTCGCCGCGTGGCTGCATCGTCGCATTCCACTCGACATTGGACGGCCAATAGCGCCCGCGCACTACTCTTTCCTGATTTAAGTGTCACATGGCTCAAACTCGCGTGCTTCGCTTCCTGCGCAAGCGCGTGAGCCAACGCGCTACGTGCGAGTTTTGTTATAGTTTCCTCTTTGTCTCTATTTATTCTTAACCGTTGGATGGTCGGTGTGGATGCATCATGGACCATTGGATGGCCATCCAATGATTGAGAGCGGGCAAGGGATGGTCTTCAGAGATGGGTCGACAATGAGGGGCGGCTGTGATGGCGCCATCATGGTCATCCATCTTCTTTTCTTTGTATCTAATGATGTAGACCTTCGATCGGGTTGGTTTGTATGTCGTTTGACTGGGATCGTTAATCTGGATCCATCCGTAAGGTTGGATTTTTCATTTGGGCCTTAGGTCTTTGTCCTCTAGCTCTGTGGTCTCTATTCTTCTCTGGACTGCACAAGATACTCTGGTTGTCTGATCGAGAAATTTCGAAAGAGTTGGACTCCCGTTGTCATTCTGATCAGATTTGTATTGTCTGATCTGTCATCCGCAACTTCGAAACATCTGTGATTAAAATCATCTCTCATTAGTACATAAAATGACGATATTATCTATATGACTGATAAACTAGCTATTGTGCAAATTACGATGCTTATGAATGCATTATTCCTAAGTTATGCTAGAATCTAGCTTAATTCAGGTGATTTAGGTTTCATGATTGTTGTGCAATCACACCCCCATGCCTAAATCTTGCTAGTCTCTAACAAATGCAAGACTAAATGCAAAGTAGTCCTCCATGAGTAATTTTTATTAAGAGTTTGACTAGAGATTTATTTCTTTTATTTCATCCAAAGATTTAGTAATCTAGATAATCGTGAATGTGTTTTGTTGTAGTCTATGCATCGGATCCAAGTGATAAGTAAATCCACATCTAAAGCTCGTTCTTGAGCCTTAGTAAAAATTTATCGGGATAAGCAAACTTCTTCCCTCAGGGTTATAAGGTAATCTGTAAACTCAACCCTGACTTTTGGCTTAGATAGAAAATTTCTGAGTCAAGTAGATTTGTATTTGGTGGTTCACACTCACCTGGTGCTGCATATAGACTAGTACTTTAGAACCTAGGCTTCTAGATTATTAAATAATTCAACTCAAAGAGAGGTGGAGAAACTGTGTTCTCTTTAGTTCCTTTGTACTCATTCTCTCTCTTTCTTTCTCTTTCTTTTTCTTTTTATTATCTTTTCTTCTTTTTTCTTTCTTTTTGAGCTCACAATCTCATCAGATTTATCAATATATTTGGTGGTCTCTCCTGGCATTAACACTTTGATTAGGTTCTGATAACTATACGACTAAGTCAGCCTTCCTTAGCCCGTATTCAGGCGGCTAGAAATACAGAAAAGTAGGTCAAGGCTGTATTTAGTAAATCGTGAGGGTGGTAGGTGTTGTTGCCTCATTACATTCTAACTCATAAACTAATTTTCTTTTTGCTATTTTTTTACGTATGTATATATATTTTTCTTTCCTTTTCTTTTCTCCTCTATTTTTTTTCTATATATATCTCTCTTTCTGTTTCTTTTTTCAAATATCTACTAACACAATGCAGTATAGCATACGAACTTCTATTTACGAGGCATTATTCAGGATTAGGGGTGTTTAAGAGGATATCGGGTGGCTTATTTGGTGGAGGTGGCTATTCTCGACACCGGGAAGGGAATGGATAGGACAGTGTATTTTTGACATTGACATTAATACCTTCCTTTAGCCGAGAATTCCATAAAAGACGGTCGTAACCATCCACCTTAGTCCTAGTTTTATCAGAACCCTCTCTCTGCGTATTTGCCTTATTTGGTGGCTCTCAAAATATTCGCACTAAGAACTTGTACGTAGAAACCAAGAGCGAAAACTATGCCTAACTCCATTATTTAATTATCCAATAGTTAAGATTCCTCATACTAGCCTTAGAGTACCAGCAGCCTTTCTACTCTCACCTCACACTTATTTGGTGGATCTGTTAGGAGATAGTTTGCCTAACTCCCCAATTATTATCCAAGGGTTTAGGAGAAGAAGCATTGCTTCTTCTCAATAAACTAAAGATGTTTATCGGACTTCACAGAGGATCCATTTCAAATTCTATGTGTAAGTGTGAAATTGTACTGGATTCTAAACTCAGGAATCAACTTAAGAATAAATCCCTAATAAAACCTTAATAAAAATTCTTTATGCCTAAATGCATTTTTTTTGACATAAAAATAAGGCATGCAATGGCCACCCCCCCATGCCTATTCATTACAATGTCCTCATTGAAATGTTCCATGAAAATCAAAATATAATAAGCAAGAAGAGGGGATATCACTTGACTATGCTTGTTAATCCAGGTTAGCATGAATACAAAGGACACAGAGCTACCTGTAAGAGTACTAGGTTGCCTCCCAGCCAGCACTAAGTTTAACGTCATTTGCTGGACCTAAACCCAAAAATATGTAATTAAATATTGTGGGTCAAGAGAAGGGGTAATAATTGTTGCAAAGAGATTCAAGATCAATATAAAGATATGATCAATTGGTCCAAGAATCAGTGATCCACAAATGCAGACCAGCTGATGATGCAGTCCTACTCCAAAGAGTCTTTCTGATTTGGAAAATGGACTAGGGTCAAGTGGACGAGGTTGAAATTGCAGAGCCTATTTGTCAATCCAGTTCCATAAATCAAGAAGAGGTGGTATAGAGTCTGGAT
Source organism: Thalassia testudinum (assembly GCA_037157565.1). Classification (NCBI taxonomy): domain Eukaryota; kingdom Viridiplantae; phylum Streptophyta; class Magnoliopsida; order Alismatales; family Hydrocharitaceae; genus Thalassia; species Thalassia testudinum. Next base: position 36,278,116 of record JAZHRO010000051.1, on the reverse strand, counting down.
TGAAATCATGATTTAGAATTATATCTGGTTTTGAATCAAAGTAATAAGTATGCTCATAATGGTAGTTGATATCAAAAATCATGAGTTCTCCAGGCTCTGGGTCATATGAGGATAGGGGTAGAGTTGTGTGGAGTTCATCAAAATCTTCATCAGAAATTTCCTCTACGTCATCTGAAGTCACTTCTTCTGAGTCAAGCCATCCATTTTGAACCAGTTGGCTTATAAGTTCTTCCCCAGTCCATTATGTGTTGAACTTCTTTTTCTGGGGTTACTTCCTGATTCATGTCCTTAAATTGTCCATTTTCTTGAACTCCCTCAGAATTCAAAAGTTCTTGAATTTCATGGTGGATGTATTAAGGATTCTTTATATTATCATCTAATTCATCATAAGTTACTCCCAGGAGTTTCTCAATCTCACTAATGTCTTGTTCAATTTGATTTTCCATGAGAGATGGTAGATCAGAATTATCCTCAAGTACATCCCCTTCTTTCCCTTCATGCTGGTCTTAAGCTTTGACAGGATTTGGATCATCTTTAGTATGAATTGACAACACTTGTTCAATTGTTCCTACAACCTCAATGGAACCACAATTCACCTTATTCTTTTGGGAAGTTTAAAAATATTGAGTTGACAATTCTCCCTTCCAAAGGTGATGTGCATAATCCTCATCTCACAGTTGATCAGAGCCTTGGCCGTGGCCAAGAAAGGTCATCCTAAGATTATCGAGGTGTGGTTTAGGTTTTCTGATGCCTCCATATCCAAAATAACAAAGTCCATAGGATACTCAAAATCCCTCACTTTTATAATCACATTCTGTAGAAGTCTCTTTGGAATTTTGGTTGACCTATCAACAAGCTGAAGGGTCACATCAGTGTGTTGCAAGGGGCCTAGATCTAGCTCTTCATATAATTCTTTGGGGATTAAGTTGATGGAGGCACCAAGATCCAGTAAGGCTCGATCCAGGATGAAACCATCTATTTCACATGAGATTAGGGGGTCCTTAGATCTTTCTTTTTAGAAGGGAGCTTATTTAGGATGATGGCACTGGCTTGTTCAGAAATCATGACCCTTTTTTATGATTTGGCCTAGTGTTTCGGTGTGTATAATTCCTTCAGAAACTTTGCACAGGCTGGGATGTTCTCAATAGCTTCAAGGAGTGGTATATTTACTTGGACTTGCTTTAGAATCTCAAGCAACTCCTTAAATTGATTAGTTTTCTTTTCCTTGGGTTTGATCGAGGCTTCAAGAAAAGGTGCTTGAAAAAAATCATGAGTATTCAAATCCTGAGTCTTGTTCTCTAGATTAGTTTGGTCTCCCAGGTCAGATTCAGGCTCCTCAAGACCTTGGAAAGATTTTGATGTAGAAGGATCTTGGGTGTTTCCCACTTCTCAAAGTGACAGCACAGGCATGTGCATTAGGGTTAAAAGGGCAAGGTGGGTTCTACAAAATGGGTTGAGCCTGGGTTGGGTTAGGGTTAACAAAGCCTGGTGGGTGCTGGGGAGCAAGCTGAATTAGGTGTGCTTGTTGCTCCTGTGTGTTGTGCTGGTTAACCCTATTGAAGTTCCTTGGGTTTGGGACGGGTTGGGATGGCAACATTTCGTGTTGTCTAGCATCTACTAGCTGGTCCATTCGTCTCGTCAATTCTATCCTCAATTGATTCATTTCTCCCTTATGCCTCAGATTCATCTCTCTCATTTCTTTGAGGACCAGGCTCAGATCAGTGGGCTGGTTTTCCTGAGTAGGTTGTGGCTGGTATGTACATGGTTGTGTGTACCTACTAGGTTGCCCATAAGTGTTTGGTTTAGTCAAGTTAGGACCCAGGACGGGTTTCTGACTTGACCAAGCAAAATTAGGATGGTTGCGCCATCTAGGGTTGTAAGTGTTTGAATAAGGCTCATTTCTAGTGTAACCCTAGAGTGAATTCACATTCTTAGGATAACTAGGCATCGGTCTGCCTAGTTCAGAATTCGAGGGTATCAAGGTCCCTCCTTGGTACCTGTAAAGACCCATTCTGTTCTGAGCCCTTTAAGACGTCTGGACCGTCGGTCAGACGTCTGGTTGGACGTCTGGACACACTCCCAGATGTCTGGAAATTGAAAAATTGGTACGTAGCTTCGCGTCTGCGCGCTAGCTACACGCAGACTATCTTTTTCCCTCTTCTCTCTCTACCTTCTCCCTCGCAGAACCCTAGCCACTCCCTTATAAAACCCCTCTCCCCCTTCCTCTCTTCCCCACACCACCACAGCCACCTTCCTTCCTTCCTCTCCACTACAGTGAGAGGGGCGAGCACGAGAGAGAGCGCGGGAGCGAGCGACGAGGAGGAGAGGCGACGTGAAGAGAGGAGGAGCTTGAGCTGGCAAGCTCGTGGGAGCTCGCAGGAGGACGCATGGCTGGAGTGGCACGTGCGGGAGGAGGAGCGCGTTGGGGGAGACGTCCCCTACACTTACTGCAGCCAGAGCTGCAGGCGAGGAGGCGAGGCCGCTGCTGTGCGCAGCGAGAAGGAGTACGAGGTCGATCTGGTTTTGGGTTTTTCCCAGAATCAGACGTCTGGCGTGCCGTCCAGACGATGGGTTGGACGTCTGGTGATGACACCAGATGTCTGAAAGCTATGTTCTGCAAAGGTATGTTCCTCTTGCGGTTACGGACATGCAGGCCGCACCGCAGCTTCGATCTGCATGGCTAAAAGTTGATGATTTTCCTATTGCGTGCTGAGATAGCTTCGGGAAGGCGCGGGGCATGCCCTCTCTCGTTTGGACAGCTTACCAGACGACCAGAAGCACTCCCAGACGACTGAAGGGGAGGTCGAACGTCTAGAGCTGGGTCCAGACAGTCAAGAAGGGATTCTGGACGTCTGAAGTTGATGCAAAAACTTGAGGTGAGACTTTGGTCATTTTTAAGACGTCTGGACCTTGTGCCACACATCTAATGTAGGTCTGCAGTCTTGTTTTGACCCGTTTAGGGTCCGTTTTTCGCAAACGAGATATCTGTGGATTCCTTGAGAGTTCCTCTACATGTTAGAAATCCTTTTATACTGTTCTGAATGTTCCATTGTGGTATGTTCCTTGGTATAGGACTTCGATCGGTTGCGGGTTCGGGGCTTGCTGAGGCACGTGAGCCTGTCGTTCGAGCCCCAATACTCCCGGGTTGCCTGGTAGAGTGGTTTCCCCCTATTTTAATTATACAACTTGAATGCATATGTGAAATTGGATAACTAGAAACCTAGGATGTGGCATGAATCCTAGGACGAGAAGTAATTGCACTGTTTGTATGCGTGTTTGAAATTGCAGTCATAAATGAATGAATAGAAATGCGAACAACTGCCTATTAGTAAACAAGAGCTGCCTATGAAATATGAAATGCCTGTATTAGTTAAACAGTTGCCTGTGATATTACTTGTTGTATATGTTAAATGATGGAAATACGAGCTGCATGTGTATAATATGAGAATGGAAATGTGAATGATGAAACCTGGTATGGAATGGTATGGGGAATATGAGCATGAACCCTACGGGGAACTAGGAGTAGAGCTTCTGTGGATAAATGAAATGGTTCTGAAAATGTGAGTGGGAAGTGTGTTGGCCCTTGAGTACGTGGTACCAAGGAGAGCGACTGTCCCCTGTTTAGTGTAGAGCGAAGCTAACCGCCCTTGGGTTGGAACCCAAGGTTAGGATTGGCCACTCTACACCAACTTCTTTGGCCCTCGCATACATTGTACCAGGGAGAGCTACTACTGTAGGGAGAGAGCTAACCACCCCACGGGGCCTGGGGTTCAGCTAGCCACCCTACACCGACTTGTTAGGCCCATTGGGCAAACCAGGATAGTCAGACAAGGGTGCGCAGACTGTGGAGGAGCGAGACCCCTGTTTGGTTCTGAAGAGCTAGACCCCATGTTACTGAGAGGGCTAAGCCATAGACTGTGCTGTGCTGTACCTTGGGCGTACCCGCTAACAGAAATGACTGACTGCGTGCCAGTGCGGGGTAGCTACCCGTGTGCTTATCGTGCATACCGTAGTCATCGCTACATCTGTCCGTGACCTTGGGGTGCTTGACTGGGTGTAGGATCACCATGGGGGACTCTCCCGACTAGGAGAGCCCTACGTGTGCCTTCTACTCTTCGGAAAAGACTGTAATCAAGATTGTTCCCACAAGGAACATGCGAGATCAAGAAAGAGATCTGAAATGTAAACCAATGGGTGAAAGGAAATGGCTTGTAAAATAAAATAATTGGAAAAGATAAACTACCTGTTAGCTTTTACTGCTTTAGTTAGTTTGGTTACCACTCCACTCAGTGTTCGCTAACTCCATTTTTCTCGTACCCCCTTTACAGGTCCAGGAGTTGAGCAGCCCGAGCCGCCGGCTGCAGAGGGTGCTGGGCCCAATCGAGCCCAGCAATAGTTCCTGTTGTTTTACTTCTTTTTTTTTGTTAGTGAGTTCAGACTCTTATTATCGTTTATGTTGCTGTACTTTGTTTCTGCTTTACTGTTGTGGTGGTGATATGTACTGTTAGGAGCTTTTACTTCCTTTACTGCTGTACTCTTTTACTGTTAGTTACTTAGCATAGTGAATGTAGTTTACTTTCCTGCTTTTTGGTTATTTCTTACTGGACGACTGGGTCTTGGGATTAATCGAGTCGAGTCGATCTCGAGTCCTGTAGGGATTCGGGAACCGGGTCGTAACAGTACCCAGAAAGAGATGGGTCCAAGTACAGTTGGCTCATAGGTGGAGCCATGGTTAGGTCATTAATGTTGTGCACTGATTCCTGACCTAATGGGTTGGGGAATTGGTTGTAGGTTACCATAGGCACTCCTTGGGTAGGCATAGGATTTAATCTGGATTGTGTACTTAAGGAATTCCCGCCCTTTAGAAGGTTATCCAGCTTCTTATCCAAACTCTCCACATTCTTTCCCACGAGTTCCACCTTGTCTAATCATTGTGCAATTAGCTCTAAATCAACAAAGTGTGAATTATTGTTAACATCATAAAATCCACTCCTTGGTTGATTAGCTCTGTTAAAGGCGAACATTGTGGCATTGTTGAGGGAGTTTTCACTCATATTCTCGAACAATCGAAAGGCTCCCTCAGCATCTCGACTCAGGAAATTGCCCCCACATGCTGCATCAATAAAATTCTTCAAATTATCACTCAACCCATAATAGAAAATATGAGCCAAGTGCCACTTCAGAATCCCATGATGGGGGCATTTCCTAACTAAATCATTGAACCTCTCCCAAGCCTCATGTAGTTGTTCCCCAGGGTTCTGCTTAAAGGTTGTTATAGCACATCTAAGGGCATTAGTTTTTCCTACGGGCAAGAATTTCTTTAGGAATGTGCTTCTCAAGTCTTCCCAAGTTAGGATTGGTCTACCAATTGTTCTCAACCAATGTGTAGCTCTATCTTTCAAGGAGAATGGGAACATCGCCATCATCAGGGTACCTTCATTCATGTTCCTATGGCTAAAGGTCCTTCTTATGTGTAGGAGCTCTTCAAGGTGGTGGAAGGGGTCATCTGACTCATGGCAATGGAAGTGGGGAATCAAATTAATTATCTGAGGTTTGAGTTCAAAATCATCCCCATCCTGAGGTACCCTGACAAAGGGTTCAGGCTGGGCATTAGGAGGGTTGTAAAAGTCACAGAGGGGTCGGTCTGCCCTTCTGTTCTGGAGTCGAGTGATGGCCTGCACTATGACTTCCATATGTTGGTCATGATGTTGGCCCTGCTTAGTAATTTGCCTTTGTAAGAGGGTCATAGGATCCAGATTTTGTTCATCAATCACTTCTTTCTCGCAATGACTAACCATTGCAAAGGGTTTAGATTCAGATCTTAGATAAATAGGTCTTCTCCTATGATTTCTTTCGAATGGTGGTGGCAAATTAAGATTTTGAGATCTTCTACCTTGCATGCATCAGAAGAATGTCTACAGACAAGAGAGAAGACAAATGAAAGAAACCCCTCTCACTTAATGCAAGCAATCAAACTGATCCTTAGAATGTCAACCCTAATTAGACTTGATCCTAGCTCCCCAAAACATGACTAGGTTAGATCAACCCTTGAATTACTTGGCCGTCCAGAAGGGTGGAACCCTTTAGGACACCCCACACAGCGGGACACCACTAAAGGTTAACGTGGCTACCGCATCGACCTTTCTTGTCACCAGTGGATCCACGTAGACAAGGCCTTGACCTTAGCCCAATCTAGTTTCAAGTACCCAAGTCTATTAGTCCTGCCTAGGGCATGTCTACTCAGTTTTAGGAGTGGGTTTGATGTGCTTTTGGAATATGATGAGCATTAGGGTGTGTTTGCCCTTAAGATTGACTTCAGAGTTGTGAAGTACATAGGTAAAAAGGGTTCACAAGTAATTTTTCTTGATGAAATAAATTTTAAGATTCAATAGCTTATGTTAATGGTTTTAGGGTTCACTTGAGTTAATATTTTCAATCAAGGTTCTGATGAGGCACACAAGAGTTTTTTTGCAAATCCCAGCTTGTTTGATAGATTTTCTTTAAATTTGGAAGTGCAAGTGTGCTTTACCCTTAATATGAAACCCTACGTACAGATATTTCTAAATGATTTTTTTAAGTTCAAATTTAGATGAGTGGGGCAACCCAAGCAATGCAATCAATTGGTCCAATTGTATCGCTAACTAGGCACTCAAAAAATATTTTTCATGAATTTTTAATGCACATTTTCTATTTTTTTTTATTTAAAGTGTACTGCGGGTTTTGTAGTCTGTTTTGAACCCTAGTTGGTAATTGGGGAATCTGTACAATTAAACGAGCAAAAAATATTTTTTCATATTTTTCCTAAATTCTTGATTATCTTAGAAATTCAGTGCCAAAATTTCAAGTTAATCGAAGTTGTATAAAAATTCCTACGATATTTTAAACTCCAAAAAATCAGGAACTATAACTGAATTGACAATAGATCAGTGCATGAATTTTTTAAAATCTTATGTAGCTCAGATTTGTGCAAATTTGGATATGTTGTTCTCGACTTCAAAACTCAGGTCCAGTAAAAATTTGAGAATTTTTGGACGTACAAATCTTCGGGAATTGATTTTATAAGTTAAGATTTTATTTCAACCTGAAAATTAAGAGAATTTTTTTTTTCAATAAGCAAACAAATTCTAACTAATCATAGGGTTTAAGCAAATACTAAATCTAACTAATCTAAACTACGAGTACTTACCTAAGGTTCGAACCCGCAATTCCCGTTGTCGTGTTTCATTCTGATTTCCTTACTTTCCTGTACACACGAAATCAAAGAAAATAGCAAGTTAGAAATCACAAATGAGCACCTGAAAAGCTTTAAAAATTTCTGTTGCCTCTCCGGCAATGGCGCCAACTTGTTCGATGCATAAATCACGTTTTAAAAGATTATTTAGTTGTAATATAGAGCGAAAACACGTCGATAAATAAATTTATAAAACTCTAATGAGTATCAGGTTGTTCGTAGGGAGGCACTCTTGATTTTTGCAAAAACTTTTCAATAAAACTTGCTCTAAACAAATATTTATATATGTATATATGTATACGAATCAGATATGATGCATCCAGAAGATCAAAATTTTAATTCAATCAAATAGTGTTTTCACAATAAAGAATGCTACTAGAAATAAATAGATAGATAGATAAAGAAAGAGAGAGATAGAAAGTGGCTGAGAGACGACACTGCTTGTAGAATGCTTGTGCGAGGTGCAGCAATACCTCAGATCTAGAGCACCGGGATGAAGGTCAGAGCGGAGTTACAGAGGAAGAGCTTTGGTCTGGAGGAAGGTGGAAGAGTTGTATCTAGAGATGCCTTCAACTGAGGGACCCTGGGACTATAGCTTTGATGAGGGGCAAAGTAGGCATTTTAGCCCTTTATCTCATGTAACAACTATTGGGCAATCAAATTCGTCGATCGGGAGATCAACGGATAAGATCTAGCCTCAAAATAGCCTCCAACGCGACTTCATTGCGCGGATTGAACCTGGGCTCTACACGTGGCAGCTTCGCAACCCTTGATTCGCGATCTAACGACCCCGCACCTCCGCGTGCGCCCTCTTCAATTTTCCCGCTTGCTACTCGCTCAATCAGAGTGCCTTATCCTCAACCGTCCGATCTCACGATTGGACGGTTCACGCGGGCGCACATCTTGCCTTCGCACTTCAAAAATCATGTGGGATCACGCATTCGACCGCAATTTGCTCTCGACTCGTGCGTGGTTGCATCGCCGCACTCCACTCGACATTGAACGGCCAATAACGCCCACACGCTAGTCTTTCTCGATTTGAGCATCGCGCGACTCGAACCCGCGCACTTCGCTTCCAGCGCAACCGCGTGAGCCAATGTGCTACGTATGAGTTTTGTTATGGTTTCCTCTTTATGTCTATTTATTCTTAACCGTTGGATGGTCGGCGTGGATGCATCGTGGACCATTGGATGGCCATCTAACGGTTGAGAGCGGGCGAGGGATGGTCTTCAAAGATGGTTCAATGGTGACAAGCGGCTGTGATGGCACCACATGGCACCATCATGGCCGTCCATCTTCTTTTCGTTGTATCTGGTGATGTAGACCTCCGATTGGGTTGATTTTTGCGTCGTTGGACTGTGATCATTGATGTAGATCTATTTGTGCGGTTGGATTTTTCATCTGGGACTTGGATCTTTGTCCTCTAGCTCTATGGCCACTATTATTCTTTAGACTACATAAGATGCTTTGGTTGTCTGATCGAGACGATTTTGGAAGCGTTGGACTCCCATTATCGTCCTAATTAGATCTGTATGTCTAATCTGTCATCCGTGGCTTCAAAACATCTGCGGTTAAAATCATCTCTCATTAGTACATAAAATGACAATATTATCTATATGACTAATAAACTAGCTATTGTGCAAATTACGACACCTATGAATGCATTATTCCTAAGTTATGCTAGAATCTAGCTTAATTTAGGTGATTTAGGTTGTTTGATTGCCGTGCAATCAATGAGTACCAAAAAATATTCTCAACTCTTGTTTTATAGGCCTCAAGAAGATTGACAAGTGGGATTGCAGACAGTGGTTATTCAAGGCATATGACGAGAGACTCCACACAATTCCTAAAGCTTAAGAAAGCAGACGAAGGACACTTGGCTATGGGCAACAATAAAAAATGTTGTATTATTTGTAAGGGTACGGTAGGTAATTCTTTCAAGCAAGTTAGAAATGTTACCTTAGTAGATGGTTTAAAACATAATCTTCTTAGTGTTAGTCAAATCTGTAATAGAGGATGTAAAGTAGTATTTAATAAAGATGGTTTTGAAATTATAGATAAAGAAACTTTAGAAGTTCTTTTGAAAGGAAGGAGAGAAAAAGATATTTGTGTTCTTGAATTTGATAAGGAAGAAATGGTTGATTGCTTCATACCTCTAATGAAGAAAACAACTATGTCATAGGAGATTAAGCCATGTCAATATAAGATTAATTGATAAAATAGTTAGAAAAGAACTTGATTTTAGTTCCTAGTACCCTAGCTTTGGCATTTAATGTACTTGTAAGAACTTGGGCTGCACAAAATTTTCTAGCTTATTTCCTTGGCATGCATTAACCAGTATTTATATTTCCTTATTGCACCTTGTACTTTTTTAAAGCTTATGGTTTTGATGTTTATGTCGAGTCATATGTGTGAGCTCTATGTTGAATTATGTGTTGAGCTTACAAAGCCTATGTGATGCTTATGATGTCTATGATGAGTGGTTGTGTTGAATGGTGCATGAATTTTACTCTCATATGCCCATGTGTTGGGTTATGCCTATCCCATTGTCTTTTAATGATGTCAAAAGGGGGAGGATGATATATGAGAGTTTGATAATGTATCTTGTTATTGGTTGATAATATATCTCGTTGGTTAATAATATATCTTGTTTTTGTTATATTATTATGGCTCTATGTGTTATGTGCTTCTCTTACATCATGTAATCTCTTAGATTTTTTTGAAGAAACCACTTAGTTAAGGGGAGGCATTCAACCTCTCCATTGAATGCTTATCATCATCAAAAAGGGGGATAATGTAGGTGCATAAGTAGTTAGGCACCACATTAGCCTTTAATAATGGTTTTGATTATTACAAACATTGGGATTAAAATTGGATCTTATGTCTACATGTTGCAAGAATATTTTTCAGGTTGAAGCCTTCTTGATGAAATCCAAAGCCAAGAAGAAGTAGCAGACCATGCTCATCAAGTTTGGGTCATTTTGTAACATAGGAAAAATGATTGTAATGGTATATTGTTAGATTGTAAGGAGAGCCATAATTAGATTCATATTAGCAAATTTATAAGGGTCTCATATGCAATTTCCACAAGAACACCACATCTAGCCTAAATAAGTTAAAATATTTTTAACTAAGTCTATAGGTGTTAGTGCATGACCCTAACACTCAGTGAGAACCCAAGATATTAGTTTGAATAGTTAGAGGGCCCTTTACAGGCTATCTAATGTTAGGTATATGATATGTAATGTTAGATAATAGATTGGGTGTCAACCATGAGATAATGAACTTTGTACCTAAAGATAGACAGTTCACCTAATGTTAGACAAATAATACCTAATGTTAGATAGACTCTCCTTTGCCAGCCAAGATGCGATCAAGAGATAGTGAACTTTATACCTACTGAGCACCTAACTTTAGATAGTTCGCCTAACGTTATATCACTTTTACTTAACATTAGATAAAGTACTTTTTCACCAAATCAGTTAGCCGTTGGCAAATCAAATTGAGAAACTTTTTAGTCATTGAAGAGGGGTCTTATACACACCTAAATTAGTCCAAATACCCTTCTATATATATGAGATGATTTTCCACTCTTTGGTGGTTAGAAGAACACCCAAAACACATTCAAAAGCACATTCAAGAACACATTCAGCAAAGACTCTGATTTGGTGTTCTTGAAAGTGATTGAAGCTTTGGTTCTTTTACATCTACTTGCTCGAAGCTTGATCACTTCAACTCTTAGTTGCATTTTATTCTCACAATCACTAAGGGAGTTCATTCTAGTCTCCTAGATAGCTATTTCATACGAATTATTGCATATATTTTTGGGGCTATCCATAGGAGCTGAAAATTTTATTTTTACTTCAGTTTTTATTCTCCATCTTCTACTTGTGAGGGCCCGAATTGTGGGCTCCTTTCCTCTCAAGTGAGAGGGGTTTGCTCGTGATTGGAATATCAAGAGGGTTTGGTGCCCCAAAAGTACTAATTAGTTTCCCGAGATTAACTAAGGGCAAAATCCTAGATTGGGAGATCTAGGTTATGGTTTTTACCCAGTTTTGGATTTCCACTATATATGCTTGTGTTGTGATTGGTAAATTACTTGTGGATTGATTAGCTATTCTACTTTTGCATTAATTTTTTAATTAGCATTGTTTTATCGCCTGAAGCACTATTCACCCCCTATAGTGCTTTCACCTTCTTCCTTCCCCTCCATGCTGGCATGTTCTCTCCTCCTACCTATCATCTAGCCATTGCTGCCGCTGACCAACTTGAGTGCCACTTCATGGTTGCTGTTGCATTGTAGTTGCTGCTGTTGCTAATTTTTGCTGCAGCGGTTGCTGTTATTGATGCAATGACTACTGTTGTTTCTGCTAATTTTGGCATCTGGAGGAGGTGAATATATAGGCCTTATCAAGGCCTTGACCGCAGTAGGTGCGTCCCTCTGTCTCTCCCTTAAAAAGCCCTAGCCCTAGGTTGCCTCAATCTTAAGGATTTCATAGCATTTTGGGTGCATAGGGGGATGATTTTGGTTACAAAAAAAAAAAATTGATGTCATTATTGTTGTTGTCATGATTGTTAAGGAGCTTGGGTGCAACAACTTGTGGGGAAGGAAGGCTTGATTCTTAACTAAGGTAGGGACTTCCCCCTCTCTTTGAAAACCATCTCTTGATGCCAATAAAGATGAAGGATAGATGGTGCTTAGATTAAGTACAATATCTGGTTTTTAAATTTACATTCATGGAAATGATGAATGGAGGTAGCCTAATGTATGTGTTAGGATAAAATCGAGATGGTGGAGCCTATGTAGTCTTGTAAAAGCATATAAAATGATTTATTGTTGAATGTAATGATAATGAGTCTAACAGAGTCTAATGTGATCCACATGATTCACACAAGTGTTGAAAATATGTAGAACCAAGCCATGGATAAAGGGAATTAAACAGAATTTCATAGGGGGAGCGATAGTGCCCAACACCGGCATTAAAGCTTGGTATCAGTGTTGGTCCATAGGGTCAGGGCCCGAATGAAGCCTTACTAAGCCTTATCTAGGGAGAAAAAGTTAAAGAGATTTTTTATCCCCATTTTGAACATCCAAAGGAAAGTCATATAAGTCCATAATCTCTGAAATAAAAGGATAGAAAGAGCTTGTAAGCTCCCTAAAATAAAGGTAAAAGCCAATTTAATTTGGACAAGCAATGAAGTTAATCTGAATACTTTGCATCGTTGAGTCTAGCCAAAGTCTAATAAAAAGAAAAATTCTTAGATCCGAGGGGTTTCAAGGAAATCTTAAGAGACCCAATAGGTCCATAGGATTGTAAGATCCTAATATTGGATAGGGAATCAAGTAAAGATGGTGAATAGGTTCTAATAGGTGGAATCGTAAGGAATAACACCTCAACCTGGTGAACCATGGATTCACTGTTGATGAGGTGTGGCTCATCATAGTTAAAATGCCCAAGTTAAGCTAGAAACTAGGATAAACACTGCATAGTTAACACAAGAAATAGGTTAAAGTGTGAGAAGTAACAGAAATGACCTAAAACAACAAATTTGTGTTAAAAACATAAAATTAGGTCACAAATTGAGACATTCTATTCACAGACACAAAATGATGATCCAAATTATAAATTGAACATACATTTGGGTTCAAAAGATCAAATTGAAAGTGAAATCAACTTTCTAAATGTTTAATTGGGCTTCAATAAAAAAATTTGGTTACATTTGGACATCATTAAGACCCCGCATTCATTAGATTACATTTAGATCCTTACGTCACTCACATTTCTTAAGTTCAAAACTTCTCGGGGACCTTTTTGATAGCCGCAGGGACTTACTTGCTAGAAACTAAGGTCTGCTCTGCATTAATTATCTTCACTAATGGGTTTCTACGCAAACGTTATACCCCTTCGCCCTCTTTGGACCTGAGTGTAATTTACTATTAAGACCCGTGACATCAAAATACTTTAAGACATTTGGGAGTTGGTCCAGACGTCTGGACACCTTCCCAGATGTCTGGAAATTAATTTTTGCGGCGTACGATCGCGAGTTTGTGCAGGTGCCGCGTGCAGACTGAACCCCAGCAACCTTCTCCTCTTTCTCTCCCCTCGCTGACTTACAGAACTGCCCCCCACCCGTGCCTACAAATGCTCCTCTCCCCTCTCCCTCGTTCACCACCCCACCCGTCTTCTCCTTCCTCGGCGCGAGAGCAAGAGTGAGAGCGAGCAGCAGCTACAGCCAAGTGCAGCAACGGAGAGGAGAAGAGCAGCGAGAGGGAAGAGAAGAGAGCGTGCGAGCCGTGAGAGAGAGAGAGAGCTCGCTGGAGCAGCTCGAGGCAGGCCAGCGTGCGCGAGGAGTGTTGTGTCAGGGAAGTCCTCCCCGACGCTGCTGCAGCTAGAGCAGCGGGCGAACAAGTGTGGCGCGGTCGCACGCAGTGGGAAGAAGATGAAGGAGGTTCTGATTCTGGGAATTTTTCCCAGAATCAGACGTCTGGACCTACATCCAGACAACATGGACGACGTCTAGAAGAAGCTCCAAACGACTGATAGGTACGTACTGTGCCTATACCTTCCTTTTTGCGGATACGGCCATGCAGGCCGTTCCGCCGAAACTCTGTAGCATGTTGTGTTTGAGAGTTTTCGCGTACACGTGCAGGTTTCGCTTTGGGAAGGCGCAGGACACGCCCTCCCACGCGGTTCAGACGTCTAGGCGAGTCACCAGACGGCGGAGAGCGTCTCCAGATGTCCGAAGAGGTGGTCGGACATCTGGAACTAGGTCCAGACGGTTCAATAGGATCTCTGGACGTCTGAGGAGCAGCAAAGAGTGAGGTATGGATTTGGAGTCCTTTTAAGACGTCTGGAAGATGTTCCAGACGTCTGATTTGGGTCAGAATTGTCGTTTTTGACCGGTTTAGGGTCCGTTCAAGGTCCGATTTCCGCATTTTAGATTTCGTTCTTCTTCGTATAAGTTCCTCTACTTGTTGGAATGCTTTTATCATGTTCTGAGTGATTTCTTGTGGTTGATCCTTGTGTTAGGACCACGTTCTGTTGCGGATTTGGGGCTTGTAGAGGCACGTGGACCTACCGATCACGCCCCTATTACTCTCGGTTTTGCGGGTAGAGTGGCTTCCCTTAGTTAATTACAAACATAAATGCATATCTGAAATAAATGATAGATCCTAGGGTATGGCATGAATCCTAGGATCAGAAAAACTAGATTGAATGATAGATCCTAGGGTATGGCATGAATCCTAGGACCTGAAAACTAGATTGAATGATAGATCCTAGGGTATGGCATGAATCCTAGGACTAGAAACACTGGAACGATTGTATTAAATGCTTGAAATGCAGTCTTGAAATGAGTAGATGGAATAATAACTGCCTGTAATTGGATAACAACTGCCTGTGAAATGTAGAGTACTGTTGTTAGTAGCTGCTACATGTAATTTCTGTTGGTTGAAATTAAATACGAACTGCTTGTATATAAATTGGAAAAGAAAGATTGAATGTTGGAAACAATTGCTATATGTGAATAAACCTGAATGATGAAACCTAGTATGGCTTGGCCTGAGGAAACATTAGCACGAACCCTATGGGGAATTAGGAGTAGAGCTCCTGGAAATAAATAGAATGGAACTGGAAAAGTGAATGGGAAAGTGTGTTGTCTCTTGGGTACGTGGTACCAAAGGGAGCACCTATTACCTCTTAGTGTAGAGGGGAGCTTGCCGCCCTCAGGTCAAGACCGGGGTGAGTTTGGCCACTTTGCACCGACCTTCTGGCCCTCGCGTACACAGTGCCAGGGAGAGCTGCTAGTGTAGGGAGAGAGCTAGCCACCCCACGGGACCCGGGGTTCAGCTAGCCGTCCGACATTGACTTATTAGGCCCACTGGGAAAACCAGGGTAGTCAGGCGAGGGTGCGCGGACTGTGGAGGGGCGAGTCCCCTGTTTGGTTACTGTGGAGGGGCTAGACCCCTATTACTGAGAGGGATCTGCCCTATACTGGCTCCGTACTGTGCTTTGGGCGCACCCGTTAACGGAAACGACTGACAGCGTGCCAGTGCGGGGTAGCTACCCGTGCGTTTATCGAGCGTGCCGCAGTCACCGTTACGTCTGTCAGCGACCTTGGGGTGGTTGACTGAAGGTAAGACCACCACGGGAGACTCTCTCGGCTAGGAGAGCACCACATGCTACTTCTACTCTTCGGAAAAGACTGCAATCAAGATCGTTCCCATGAGGAACAGTCGAGATCAAGAAAAAGACCTGATAAATAAACCAAGTGATGAAAGAAAGAATAATTAGTTAAATAAAGAAAGAAATTGAAAACAACAGCTACCTATCCACCTTTACTGTTTCTCTTACTTAGCTGGTTGCCACTCTACTCAGCGTTTCGCTGATGTGTCGTACTTACCACCTTTTTCAAGTCCAGGTGTTGAGCAGCCAGAGCCTACGGCTGCGGAGGGTGCTGGGCCTAGTAGAGCCCAGTAGTTGTACTTTTGTTGTACCCGTTTTCTCTAGTAGTGAGTATTTTGTTACACTTTTATACTCTTTTATTGTAAACTTCATATTTCTGTACCTATTTTTAATTCTATACTGTTGTGGTGGTGCGTACTGTAGTAGTTTATTTCTTTACTGTTGTACTTTTGTTACTTTTAGTTGCATGCATGGTGAATGTGGTTTATTTTACTACTTTTTGGTTACTTTCTCGTTGGATGACTAGGTCTTGGGATCAGTTGAGTCGGTCCGATTCTCGTGTCCTGTAGGGATTCGGGAACCGGGTCATAACATTTACTAAATACACCTGCAACGCAAGTTTATTGTAGACGCATGAAGAACACGCGTCGTCACCATCGTTGATCGTTTGCACCTCAGATCCAATGACCGATCTTCCTCAAATTTTCGCGTGCTCCCACGCGTAGCATCACCTTCTCCCTCAGATCCCATTTGACGATGGGATTTCATTTTGGACCTTTCGTGCCCTTCTCAAGCTTGCATCCACCGTTGTTGCCCTAAACGACTAAATCCACCCTCGTGGTGACTACAATCAATGTTTTGGCTACTTAAGCAGCTCCTGAGCTCCTTAGGCGAGTATCAGCTCCCACCTTTCAAGTTGGTCATCTTCATCCTCTCCACCTTCCCCTCCTCATACACCCTTGTTCCATCGACCTTGGTGGAGGAATTCATTTTCCTGCGACTTCTCCTCGCCGCTAAGGACCTCATAACACCTAAGGGAGACCATGAATCTCACTAGTGGATTTTCACTCCATTGGAGCATCTCCTCCCTCTCTTCTTCCTCCTTAGCCACCGGCTTTGGATCCACAGGTCTCGTTCATCTGATTAGATTAGGATTTTATATGCTTTCTAGAAGAGTTGTTAGTGTAATCTAGATTCAGTAGAGTAGAATTAGTGTCTTAGATAAGGGATTCTGTAGTTATTGTGGATAGAATAGTGTAGTTCACCCGCACCTCCTCTGATCAATTCTGATCAGAGTAGATGAATTCACTGATGCCCACCTGATCACACAACTTTCTAACCATTTCATATCTGCATTCATTCCTTTCCCTCAAGGTTTTACTCCATTTTTCACCCCTCTCATCAGAGTTGAATTGGATTTGAAGTTCACTATCTTCTAGACCCAATTCACGATCAAACCCATCTAGGGGCTTTCTCATCCATTTCATATTTTCACAAGGACCCCTGATCCAGTTTGAGTTGAACTAATTTACTTGTTTGACTCAATTTTAGATTTCACCCATAATCGTAAGATTTTGATCAATTTGATCTTAAATGGATTTAATCGAGCAAATTGAGTTTGTTTTGAGTCAATTGGGTTGATTGCGATGACTCTGAATGGCTTTGATTTAATTTACTTTCTCATATGAGTTTTTACCCAATTGGAACATTGGACGCTGGTTTTTGGGTAGTGAAGACCAAGGAAAATTCAATGCACGGATTTAAGGTCTTCACGATGACCTAAGAGTTTTTAGAGGATCGCTTACTCTGTTTGAACACCAATTAATGGTGTGTAGAAAGAATAGATGATCAGATCATCCCAGCGAACCTAAATTGAAAGCCATCTGGGTGACAACTTGACCTCACTGTCAACTTGTTTTAATCTGAAATTTGAAGGTTTGAATGTGGTGGAAAGATGTGGAAGAAGATCTGGAATTGGATTGTTGTTGGTTCGATGCTTAGATTGATTCTCTCATCTACATTGTCTATAATGATAGGTGAGAGATCAATTTAGGGTTTCTTGACCTTTTCAATGGAGTTTAATGCTTAGTTATTTTCATTTCTTCATGTTGTCTATGGCATAAGGAAGAAAGCAACTATATGTTTCTGATTTAGTGAGTTTTCTCTGATTTGAGAGGAATTTCAGATTGGGCATGCTGCAACAGTAGCTATAGTAATTGCTATTTTATTTATTTGAGCAAGGACAGTAGTAGTAGCTGCTGCTGAAGTGACTTGAGCTGCAATTAAGACATCTGATTAGTTGGGGGTAGCATCTGATTTGGTATGATATAGTAGCAAGAGCTACAACTTTGATCTGCTGCATTTGAGCAGTAATAGCAGCTGAATTCAGCTGCTAAATCTTGGCAGGAGCATCTAGCAATTGGTGTTCCATGTGGCTTTGGGTTTAATTTGGTACTAATGAGCTATCTGATGTGTTATTCTGATAGAATTTCATATATCAAGCATTCATGTACTGTTATAGCTCAACTTTGAATTGGAAATGGCATGTCAATGATGTTTTAAATGTTATGTCAGCATCCTTGAATTCTGTCAACTATCTAAGATGTGAATTTAATGAAAATTAATATGAAAATCATGTTTAAATGTCTTAAAATATTCCATGAGATGTACTGAATGTGTATGAGTGCTTAAACCCCGTTTCCAACCTTTGAAACATCCTTAAAGGTTTTAGGTTCCTTAACTAAACACTCATTTAGGCTTCTTTGGTATTAGATTTGTACATAAATAAAAATCATTAAAAAATCATAAAAAAATAAAATAAAGGTGTCTTAAGTAAGATTAAATATAGTTTTAGGTGTATGCGAAGTTGCAAAGTATTCTAAACTTCCGACTTGGTAAAACATACCAGCCGACAGTTTGGTGTACTTTAAAACTCAATAAAGACCAAAGATGAAAAATCACAAAAAGAGCTTCTATTTCTCTCATATATATAAAATCTATAAAAAATCAGAAAATCATCAAAATACAAAAAAAAAACCTTGTATACTATGTATATACTTGTATATATAAGTTAAACCTACGTTAAATGTAGATATTGTATAATATGTGTATAATGTATGTAAATAACTTATATATGTATTCTATATATTAAATTAAATACTTAGGATGATTTATGGTATATATAACCATATTGTATAATTATCTATTAATTTATATTAACTTAAATGTATAATAACCTAAGTAATTATATAAAACTATCTATATGTACATAATTGTACCTAATACTGTACATACATATTTAATTATATAATATGAACTGTATAATGCCTGTAAACTGATTTAATTAAGTAATTACAGTAAATAACTAAGCTATTAAATTAATTAAGTAATTTATTAACTTAAAATAAAATAAATTAGTAATTTAAGTTAATAATGAAGTAATTTATAATGTACATTTGTATTATATTATATTAAGTATTTTCAACCTATTTATACTATATTTATACTGTATTATGATATGTATAAATTATTTAAGTGTATAACTATCTAAAATATGTATTTAAATGTATATAAATTAAAATAAAGTTTCTAAAATACAATAAAAATGTGTAATAAATAATTTATTATATAAATTAACTCTATATTAAGTCAATTGTATAATTAATTAACTAATTTATATGTTAATTAACAAATTAAGATCTAATTTAATGTATATAAACAACCAACTTTAGCTAATTTTATTATATATTTAAATAACTTATTTTTGTAAACTAATTGTACAATTAGGTAGTCCTATATAAGGACTTTGTACTCCTATAATTTAATTTTAATTTAAAATAATTTATGGCCTCAAATCAAGGGCCAAAAACTTTAAATCGGAACACAGCCGTATGCGTATGGCGTTCAATTAGGTGCTGACATTTAGCACCACATCGTGCACTGAGGGGTGGCTTGAGTGGTATATTACGAATTCATGCCATTGGCGATGCAGTTGTCAAGAGCTAGGCGCCCTCACACACCATATCCCTCTCCACTGATCAAAACATGGCATATATGAGCATTTGTGTGAATAGTGACTAAGTGTTGTGAGAGAAGAGAAGAGAAGAGGGTGAGTGTTGGCTTCTTTTTAAGTGTTGTATGTGTGTGTGTCTATATATATCTATATATATATATATATATAGTATATAGTACATGTATATAGATAATGTAAATAACTAATTGTAAATATGTATACGTACATGGTAGTATATATGTATATATATGTGTAAAGTGGTATAGATGTGTTTGAGCTCTTATATATATAAATGAATAAGAGCTTTAGTGACAGTAATATCTGTCACAGTATATTTGTATGTATGTTAGTATAAGTAATTCTGTTTGCTTTATGTTATGTAAATATTTTACTAAAGCAACAACGACCCACATATATGTTACTGTATGTGTAATATATGTTACTATAGATATTAGTAAGTTAATTTAGTATAGTAGATATTATTAGCTATTTTTGTACCTATACTTAGGTATTACTTATATTAGTTGTATAAAGTTAACTTAGAGTAATTACAGATAGTTTTTGATGTCTATTTATTGTACATATGTTCGAGGCATTGTAATACATATTAGTTGATTCTTTTATAAATAATTAACCAATTCATTTTTTTTTTATTCATTTATTCATTTTTGTAAATAAAACTAATACTTTTGGAATAAAAGAACATTTTTGAACTTAGAGAGTGATGTATATTAATAATTACTTCCTAGTGAACGACCTAGAAACAAACCAGTAAAAATTATAATTAAATAAAAATGGCACGACATCATTTTACATTTGTGACACCTATACTACAAAAACGACACATAAATAATAACCTTTTTTAGTGCAACTCAATAGTTGACCATCAACTGTCATGGGCTGGAGACCTTGGAAGTTGGAGTAGCTACTGGATACATTCTATTGACCTTGGAACATAGAGGGTTCCTAGTCATGATGACATGCCAAGGGGCTATTGTCAAGTCTTGGTACCAAGGGGTACTTGAGCTTGCTTTGATATGTCAAAATTTGTGGATGCAAGATTTGGTCATGGCCACAATATCGATGGTGGACTAAGAGGGTGCACCCAAAGGACCATGTTCCAAGAAGGAACAATGATGTGACCTATTAAACATCTAGCCAATCCTGCCAAAATGGGTATGTAGTTGTAGCCTTAGTCAGATGACTAATTAAGAGGGCACACCTATAGCACATGCACCTAGCAGAAGGCATTAGTGTGGCCTATTAAACATCCAACTTACCCTACCACCAATAATTTGAATAATTAATAACCGTACCTCGATGGATATGAGCCGAGTTGCTCCTTACAATCTCAAGGATTTGGCCCAGGCCACTCTCAATAGGCTTGACTCTTTTGACTTACATTAGCACCATCCTTGCCCGACGAGGATGGGTACGCCTCACTTGATGATTACTAGTGCTGGTAGTCTCTCCCCTTATCAAGGAGAGCCTACCAAGCTGGGATTCCAAAGGAGGGTATGTCCCCATCATCTTTACTAAAGAGGGATGATTTTGAGATTTTGACCCTTAAGGCAAGTAAGAGGACGAATACAATAATAAGAAAGCTCGTAAGATAAATATGGGGAAAAAGCTAGAGTGGTTGGCTAGCATGTAGCGGTGAACACATGCATTACCCATTTTCCTTTGCTATCACATGTAGTTGTCCCTACTGAGTCGATTGACTCATCGCTATTTTGTAACCCATTTTCAGGAATCAATGTGGTAGTGCAGTGGGTTTCGACTCTTACAAGTAGAGCCGATACCTCGCTTGGGCGGACCAACTTTTGACCAGCTTTTCTTTTGAACCCTATTGCACCTAGAGAGGGTGATGGTGGAAGAGTGACACCTAGGGAGGTGGGCAGACCCACCTACTAAGCCCCTCTTAATTCACATCACAAAGTTTATTGATGCTACCTATCATCTAGAACAAGTGATTCAATTTGCAGGTTTCTTGCCATGGAGCGACCCAGGATAGCTTATGTCATGATGGCCTCCTACCTCTTTTTGTTTTCCTTTTTGTTAGGCCCTTTGGATACAACTTATATATAAATAGCTTTTGGGTAGTTTAGAAGCATGTACATAATGAACTATGCCCTTGTGTAAATGTTATGTGCAACCATAGTGGCTAGTTGGTGGTTTCTGTAAATACTATAAGATGAACTATGTGGTGAATGATGCAGTTACGCTTTTGTGGTTGATTCGTGGTTTTTCATGCTTTTACTACTACCGTGGTTTCCGGGTGTGCCTGCTTGTAATTATATTATTTTGCTGTAGCTTCGTTGTGGTTGATGGTAGGGTGTATCCACTATTTTTATTGTTGGTGTGCATTCACAAGTTCTCTTTCCAACTACAGGTTTTTAGGAAATGTTAAAGTAGGGGAAATTGTTGGTTTTTGGCAGGTTCTGACCCTAGTCAAATTTAATAATTGTTGAACCCTAAAATATACCTAATAAGTTGGACTACATATAACTCTAACTACCTGATATCTAGGACCTTAGCACTTTTACACCCAATAATCCACTCCCAATTCATCAAAGGCATTAGCGGGGTGTGACAGCCTCCATCATCACATGCTTAATATGTGCTGAACTACTCCTTAGATAAGCACACGTGATCTGACCTTGCCTAATCCAACAATCATCTTGAATCTAACTTTTCTCCCATGTGAAGCAAGTTGCCATGTCTCCTTTTACTAAGACAATATGAGTAGAGTCATTTGAGTCTGAACCAATATCATACTTCTACTTTCCTTGGATTTTCTTCATCTCGTTCTTCAACTTCTCATCTTCCTCACCTCTTGGACAATTAGCTAGTAGAAGCATGTACAAGGTTCACACGACTTGGATCATCCTCTTCTGCTTATCCTACCCTTAAATCTCCCTCAGCTACTCTCAGTAATCAATGCAAGCGAGTATGCATCCAATGTGATTGTCTCCTTCCCATAGAGCAGCACCATCACCATGTGATCAAAGGAAGGTGGAAATAAACTCTACAAGATCAGTGATTTGTCTTCCTCTTTGAGAGATGTCTCCTACTTCTAAGTTTTCTCCTTAAGGGTGACTACATTTGTTATGATCTTGTTGAATTTGTCTAAGTACTCCTCCAATCTGATTCCCTCAACCATTATTAGACCATACAACCTCTTCTTCACTAATGGCCTCTATTTGTAGGAGATTTATACTTGTATCTACTCTCAAACAACTCCCAGATATCAACTGGATTATCCACCCTAAGATCACAAGAAGGATGTTGTTTGCCAAGAAGATGTTCACAAGATCTCTTTTTGCTTTCGACTCTTTGTTTGTCAACTTCTTTGGCTTCTTTTCTTTCTTCTAGATAGCTTTGACAAGTCTCTCTTGCATGAGGATATTCTTTACCAACTGTTGCCACAACATGAAGTTGTTCTTTTCATCAAACGGTTCCATAGAGAATGATGTGTCCTTTGAAATAGACTTCGCTATCAGATTCATGGATGTAGTGCTCTCGCAGCCATTAAACTAGAATCTCCATTAATCACCTAAAAAGCAATGGAGATCACACTAGTATGCACAATTTGAAAAAATCAAAGATAAATTTTCTCAATCCAAGTTGTGCACTTCATTTAAAGCATGGAAAAACCTCAATCTAGACTTCTAGATCACCTAAATCAACCCCTAATTTCCTTCGATTTGGCTTGTGACAAATTTGGACCATAGGATTTGATGCATTAAAGGTGCACCCTTCACTTTAGCCTATACCCATCTCCTTGGCATGAGATAGCTATCATGATGTTTTCCCATACACTGACATCTCCTCGGGGTTGCCTTATCCACAACCACTGTCCATGGCCTCCTCTTCATGGTCTTGTGTAATCTCTCAACCACGTTAGCTCTAATACTAGTTGTTAGGCATAGAAAAATCATAAATCGAAAAATGTATGGCAACAAGAATGCATGATATAACAATGGTTGGTCACCTCTTGCACCATCAAAAAAGAAAAAAAATTTTACTATAAAAAAAAGTATAACCCTCTTGACCCTCATTTTCTTCCTTTCTTTTCTTTATTCCTAAATTTCTAACACTTTTTTTCCATGAAAGGAGATATTTTTGTGTTCAAATTTTTTAAAGAGATTAATGGGTCATCTGAATAGTTCATTGCTCATTCCTCTATTTTACAATAAAAGAGATTTAAAGAAAATCTTCTCCTATAATCTATTCTCTCCTTCATTAGAGATGATTTTTCCATGAATTTTAAGGAGAAATATAATTTTTATTGCAACATATGATTGCTAACCCATGTAAGTTTTTATTGTTATTTTGTGAGCAGGGATGAATGAGCTGCTCTTTACTCAAGAGCATGTTCATTGTTGAGAAGATTTTTGTGGTTAGAAGTTTCAGACTTTTTATTTTCCCCAAAGGAAGCTTTCATTTATAGGGGTTGAAATCATACAAGTGATGCAAAGATAGAAAGGATAACATTGCCATCCCACAAGGGGAAGAAATTGAAACAAAAGTTCGGCCTAAGTCTAAAAAATAAACAAAAAGAAGTATTACAAATATGGAGTTCAAACAATAATCAGGCACCAACCACCGCAACATGTTCATAGGTACGACATCGTTACTAGGATAATCCCTAGCCATCAGCACTAACGGAAAATCTAGCCAAAGCCAAGCACCAAAACACAAACTGGGCAATCCCAGTCGTAGGAAGCACCGATTTTCGCATGTTCCCCAAAACAAACCCCCATGGGGGACATCAACATCCCCCAAGGGAAGCAAAACCCAACAACCCCAAAAAGGAAAGGCAAAATCAACTAAAAGATAACTAAAAACCAAACCAAAAAAGGTCGAACCAATAGTAAAACCAAGAACAACACTAAGGTTCAACCCTGCATACGATCAAACAACCCTTGGTACAAAAGGGAGGCCATCCGAGCACCGGCAAGTCCACATCGTCCACCAAAAACATCCTACGCACGTCGACGGGCCTCGATGAGGCACCATCGTGCCGCCACCGGTCGCCGACTACCGAAACTTCCCACACACATCGTCGGACCACCATGAATCACCACCATGTCGCCACTGGACTTCGGCCGCTATACATGCCCAAGAGCAACCTCCTCTCCCCGTGTATGTCACTATCGACGACCCCGTAGAGAACCAGAGGGGCTAGGAAGCAAAACTAATGGAGGGGCTAAGAGCAACCTCCTCTCCCTGTATAGTTGAGGCTGATTAAGACCCAATTACAACCACCTACGGGGATAGAACTCTTCTCGATGGAGAGAGCAAAACCGCCTCTGTGGAGAGATTCTTGGGATTTGAAGCTATTCACATGTGTGTCTTCGTTAGAAGATACAAACTTGAGAACTTGATTTTGTTAACAGAATGGATCTCAACTTAACAAAATTGAAGGAATGGTAAAAGGAAGTTATAATATAATGTTATAAAGCATCACATATGGTAAAAAAATCAAAACAATGCAACTGGTTGGAAATAATTGAGAAATCAATTACAATAAGGTTGAGGAATTCGAATGAGGGTGTTACTGGTTGAAGGGGATCAACGTGGTTTGTGATTGCCTATAAGTACCCTGTTTGATAGGGGAAAAAGTATACATCTGATAAGTGTTTCCTAATGATATGAATTAATTATATGATATTCTCAAATCACCTCGCCATCTGTCATACAATTAATATATGTTGAAGTATTCGTGAAAATATGGAAATATACCGTTAGCTATGTCTTAGCTTTCGTATAGTTTCTTTGTGAAATTCTACTAGGAAATTGGCCTTCTTTTAAAAGAAACAAAATAGAATTTATCTATTAGCTTAATAATCACATTAAAACATATGTTCGTTAAATTATCGTACATCTAGAAACCAAAAAGCTTAGAATGCTTACGTAATTGCACAACATCATGTGCTAACAAATTAAAAGTTCCACAAAATACAAGAGCAAGCATCAAAACTACCCGTCTAGTTCTTTTATGTTAATAAATAACGGTTGATACACTACCGAGCATATTAGCGTTGGTTGTTATTTATTTATTTATTTATACAATAAAATTCTGATCCCAACGCGGTAGTGCTGTAATCAGCATTGATTTTTTGAACTTTTATTTCTCAACGATACTCTTCGTGCTTGCAGGACTGCAAAATAAATCGAATGCGATGATTACATTTGAACTCCACTCAATTAATGGACTCAAATTTGATCCAAATTTACTTATATTAAATAGGTTCAAATTTGTTTGTTAAATGGGTAAGGTTTAGGTTTACTTTCACTAACTTGCTCAACCCAATAAATTTAATTAATGAGAAATAAATTCCTACATTTAACCTATTTATCTTTATTTTTACCTATTTAACTTATGATTAAATGAGTTAAACACTTAGGTTGGATTTGATGAGTGTAAATTGATCGAATTTAGGTTGAGTATATATATAAACTTGTTTAATAAATCGATTGAATCCAACCTAAGTCATTTATAAACAAATTTTATCTAAACAGATCGAGTCCAACCCAACTCAATCTATTTGACAGCTCTATATACTTAATCAACCTTTTACCTTTCTCTCTTCCTTCTACATTTTGCACTTATGTAATTTGATTTTGAATTATTTTACACCTACGTGATTTGGTCTATTTGAGTCTTTTGAGACGTCTGGACTGTGGGTCAGATGTCTTGTCAGACGTCTGGATACCTTCCCATACGTCTGGAAATCAAAATTTTTGGGTACGACCTCGGGTCTACACGTGAACTGCGCACAGACAGTACCCCCTCATTTTTCCTCCTTCTCTCTCTTCCCTCGCCTCTAAGCAAACCCTAACCCCAACCTTATAAAAGCCCCCTCCTCTCTCGTTCTCCTCACTTCTCTGCCACGAACCACCTTCCTCTCTTATTCCCCAGAGCGAGCGAGAGCGCAAGAGCGGCGTAGAGGAGGAGCGGTGTGAGAAGGAGAGAAGGAGGTGAGCTCGAGAGCTTGCGTGGGAGCTCACCAGTGAGTGCACGGTCGGAGCGGTGCGTGCGCGAGGAGTGCATCGGAGGAGTCCTTTCGACGCTGTTATAGCCGGAGATGCAGGCGAGAGGGCATGGCGCAGCCATGTGCAGCGCGAGAGTAGTGGAAGCAGGTTCTGGTTCTAGGTTTTCCCCAGAATCAGACGTCTGGAGTGACGTCTAGATGATGGAGCGGACGTCTGGAGGCAATTCTAGACGTCTGAGGTGAGAGTTTCGCGAAGGTACATCCTCTTTGCGGATACGGCCATGCAGGCTGCTCCGTTGCTACCACTTTGCATAGCCATTTTGAGAGGATTCGGTGTCTGCGTGCAGGATTCGCTTCGGGAAGGTGCGGAACACACCCTCCCACGCATTTTAGACGTCTGGGAGCTTACCAGACGACTGGAAGCACTTTCAGACGTCCGGAGAGGTGGCCGGACATCTGGAGCAGGGTCCAGATGGTCCAGAAGAGTTCCTGGATGTCTGAGGATTGGCGCAGAGCTTGAGGTATGATACTGAACACTTTTAAGACGTCTGGAAGTTGTTCCAGATGTCTGATTTGAGTCAGAAACCTTATTTTTGACCCGTTTAGGATTCGTTTGAGGTCCGTTGTCTGCAAATAAGATACCGATGTGTTCCTTTTGAATTCCTCTACTTGATAGAAGGTTTTCTATACAATTCTGATAGTTCCATTGTGATTGTTCCTTGTTATAGGACTTCGTTCCGTTGCGGGTTTGGGATTTACTGAGGCACGTGAGCCTGCTGTTCAAGCCCCCAATACTCCTGGGTTTACTGGTAGAGTGGCTTCCATCAATTTAAATTACAAACTTGAATGCATGTGTGGAATGAATGATTAGAACCTAAGATATGGCATGAATCCTAGGACGAGAAACACTGGAAATGTCTGTATTGAATGAATGCATTGCAGTCTTGAATGAGTAGATAGAAATAATAGTAACTACCTGTAAACGAATAACAACTGCCTGTGAAATGTGAAATACTTGTGCTAGTTAACTGTTACATGTGACTTTCCTGTTGTATACATTAAATGACATAATACAAGCTGCATATATATAATTTGAGAATAGTAATGTGAATGATGGAAATACGAGCTACTTGTGTGTAATGACCCGATTCCCGAATCCCTACGAGATACGAGAATCGGACCGACTCGACTAATCCCAAGACCCAGTCGTTCAACGAGAAAGTAACCAAAAGAGCAGTAAAATAAACCACATTCACCATGTATATAACTAGTAGTAACAAAATACAGCAGTAAAGGAAAGAAACACTACAGTATACACCACCACAATAGTAGAGAAATAAACATAAATATGAACATGAAGTTTACATTAAAGAGAGTACAAGGAGCAACAAAAAACTACTCACTACAGCGGAAAGAAGGTACAGAAAGTACTACAGGTAACCTTACTGGACCCTACTAGGCCCAGCGCCCTCTGCAGCCGCTGACTCTGGTTGCTCAACACCTGGTCCTGAAAAGGTAACAAGGGTGACACGTCAGCGAAACGCTGAGTAGAGTGGCAACTAAAAGCTAGAAGAAGCAGTAGAGTGGACAGTAGCTGTTATATTTTTACTTTCTTCTTTTATACTTTTCCATTTATGCACTATTGATTTACTTCTCAGATCCTTCTTTTGATCTTGAATGTTCCTCATGGGAACGATCTTGATTGCAGTCTTTTCCGAAAGGTAGAAGTAACACGTGGTGCTCTCCTGGCTGGGAGAGTCCCCTGTGGTGGTCCTACCCTCAGTCAACCACCCTAAGGTCATTGACAGACGTAACGGTGACAATGGCACGCGCGATAAATGCACGGGTAGCTACCCCGCACTGGCACGCGGTCAGTTGTTTCCGTTAACGGGTGCGCCCAAAGCACAGCATGGAACCAGTATAGGGCAGAACCCTCTCAGTAATAGGGGTCCAGCCCCTCCACAGTAACCAAACAGGGGTCTTACCCCTCCACAGTCCGCGCACCCTCGCCTGACAACCCTGGTTTGCCCAGTGGGCCTAACAAGTCGGTGTAGGAGAGCTAGCAAAACCTCGGTGCCCGTGGGGTAGCTAGTGCTCTCCCTACACTAGTAGCACTCCTCGGTACTTTGTACACGAGGGCCAAAAGTCGGTACAAAGTGGCCAGTCCTAACCCTGGGTCCCTGGGGCGGCTAGCTCCGCTTTGCACTAAACAGGGGGACAGTCGCTCTCTTTGGTACTCCGTACTCAAGGGCCAGCTCACTTCCTAAATTCTATTCCATTTCCTTTCCAGGAGTTCTACTCCAAATTCCCCGTAGGGTTCAAGCTCTTTTAACCCAGCCAATTTAGGTTTCACCGTTCCAGCTTTACGTTTATACAACCCATGTTTTCAAGCATATTTATTCATTCATAACAGGCAACTGTTAACAATTTACAGGCAGTTATCATTTCCTTTCTACTTTTCCAAGACTGCAACGGTTGTATATTCAACTAGTTTTCCAGTCCTAAGATTCATGCCGTACCCTAAGATCTATCATTCAATCTAGTTTTCCAGTCCTAGGATTCATGCAATGCCCTAGGATCTATCATTCAATCTAATTTTTCAGTCCTAGGGTTCATGCAATGCCCTAGACTCTATTAATTATTTCATAATTGTACAAATTTTGTTAAATTAAATTAAAGGGCCACTCTACCCACGAAACCGAGAGTACTGGGGGCGTGGTCGTCAATCCCGCAAGCCTCCGCAACCCCAAGAGCCGCAACGGAACGGGGACCTAACACAAGGATCAACACAAGTAGTTTCTCAGAACAATGCACAATTACTGTGAATAGGTAGAGAAAATAAATCTGGAAAGAACGCAACTCGAAACGCGGAAAACGGACTCCGAACGGGCCCTAAACGGGTCAAAAATGACGAATCTGTCCAAAATCAGACGTCTGGAACCTCTTCCAGACGTCTTAAAAGGTTGATCATGTAATACCTTAATCTGCGCAGTCCTTCAGACGTCTAGAAGCCCGCTGGATCGTCTGAAGTCAGTTTCCAGACGTCCAATTGTCACCCCGGACGTCTGGAGGTCCTCTCCGTCGTCTGGTACTGTGGCCAGACATATGATCCGCGTGGGATGGTGAGCCCTCGCACGCTCCCGAACAACACCTATGCACACACGCAACCGCTCTCATCATGAAAAGGCTCAGAGAACGCGGCGGACGGCTGCATGGCCGTACACGCGTAAAAGGAAGGAGGAAAAATATTGTACCTGTCAGACATCTGGATCTTCCTCCAGACGTCCTACGAGTCGTCTGGACATAAGTCCAGACGTCTGATTCTGGGAAATTTTCCCAGAATCAACACTCGGTTCGTCCTCCCCCTGCGACGCACAGCTGCGCCGCGCCGCGTCCGCCTGCTGGCCGAGCTATAGCAGCTCCTCCGTGACACCCCACGCCCGCTGTTCCCCCCGCCGACCGGCTCTAACTGCCCCGACAAGCTCGTACCTTCGCAGTCGAGCTTCTTCTTCCTCTCGCAACACTCCCTCCTACACGCCCGTTGCAGCTGCTGCTACGCCCTCGCTTGCTCGCTCGCTCGCAGGGAGAAGGAGAAGAGAAGATGGTGGAGTGGGGATGAGGGAGAGGGGGAGCGCTCTTATAGGGCAGTCGCGGGAAGAGAGAGAAGGAAAGCGGCGCCTGCAGGGAGAGAAAACGAAGGCTGCGGGTTCAGTCTGCGTGCGCAGGCGTGCAGACGCGAACCCGTACGTCGAAAAAATTTATTACCAGACGTCTGGGAAGGGTTCCAGACGTCTGGCCAGACGTCTGGGACACTTCGCAGACGTCTTAAACTGCTCTGACACCCATGATCGTAACACTGTGTATAACTGGAGTATGAAAATGTGAATGATAGAAATACATGTTGCATGTGTATAACCTGAGAATGGAAATAGAAAAGATGAAGCCTAGTATGGCATGGCCTGAGGAATATGAGCATGAACCCTATGGGGAATTAGGAGTTGAACTCCTAGAAATAAATGGGATGAATCTGGAAATGTGTTAGGAAGTGTGCTGACCCATGAGAACGTGGTACCAAGGGGAGCGCATGTTATCTCTTAGTGTAGAGGGGTGCTTACCGCCTTCAGGTTGAGACCTGGGGTGGGTTTGGCCACTTTGCATCGACTCTGTGGCCTTCGTGTACACCATACCAGGGAGAGATACTAGTGTAGGGAGAGAGCTAGTGTAACGAACGCGTGCCCCAGACGTCTTTTAAGACGTCTGGGATCGTTTCCAGACGTCTGGAGAACAGTTATTTTCGCACGGGAGATTCGTCTGCGCGCCTGTGCACGCAGACCCGCGATTCCCCTCTCTCTCTCTCTTTTTCCCTCTCTCTCTGCGGCTGCAGCCCTGCCGCGAATCCTTCTCTCTCCTCTCCGCGCGGCCTCAAAAAGGGCACACCTCCCTCCTGTTGTCTCCACCGTCCCCTTCCTCTTCTCCTTCCTGTGCGCGAGAGCGAGTGAGCACGAGGGCTGCAGCGGCGGCCGCAGTGAGCGCGGAGGAGGTGCGGCGTGCGAGGGCGGAGCTCTGCGGGAGGGCGAGCTCGCCGGAGCGGCTTGGCCGGCCGGCGGAGGGCGCAAGGGGCGCGGAACGACGCGGAGAGGGACCTGCTGCAGTCTGAGCAGTAGGAGCGCGAGGTGCGACGCGGGCGGCGTCGTGAGCGGAAGCCGGGTGGAGCCCTGTTCTGGAAAAATTTCCAGAATCGGACGTCTGGGTTGATAGGCAGACGGCGAGGACGACGTCTGGTAGATCATACAGACGTCTGAAAGGTTAGTATTCCGCTTTCTTCTTCCTTCCTGTCGACTGACCGTACTGAGGGAGGGAGTTAGCTGTGCGCAGGCTCGCTGATTCGCCATCCTTTGCGAATCAGACGTCTGGAAGTTGTACCAGACGGCTTGAGTGACCTCCAGACGTCCGGGGTGACCATCGGACGTCTGGGAGCTAGGCCAAACGTTCCCGCAGACTTCTGGACGTCTGGGAAACCACGCTGAATAGGTAATTCTCTGATCCACTTTTTAAGACGTCTGGAAGAAGTTCCAGACGTCTGATTTTGCACAATATCGTCTTTTTCAACCCGTTTAGGGCCCGTTCGGGCTCCGTTTTCCGCGATTCGAGTTACGTTCTTTTCAGAATTAATTCCTCTACCCGTCTACAGTAGCTATACACTGTTTTGAGACACTCCTTGTGTTTGATCCTTGTGATAGGACCTCGTTCAGTTGCAGTCTTGGGAGTCGCGGAGGCACGCGGGATTCCCGATTACGCCCCCATTACTCCCGTTGTACCTGGTAGAGTGGCTTAAGTTTATTTTTTAAAATCTGTTAAAGTATGGAACCATAACTAGAATCTAGGACATTGCATGAATCCTAGGAATGAGAAATGTATGGAATGATAGCTCCTAGGTGATGCATGAATCCTAGGGCTGGAAAACTAGTTGTATGCTAGATCCTAGGATGTGGCATGAATCTTAGGATGGAAAAACTAGTGGAATGTATAATACTGCAGTCTTGGAAAAATGGAAAGGAATATAAAGCTGCCTGTAAATTGAATTAACAGCTGCCTGTTAGGAATAAAGAAACATGATCGAGATCATGGATTGTGAGAACGTGAAACTGGAAAGTGAAACATATGATGTTCTGAGATAAAGAGCTGGAACCCTACGGGGAATTAGGAGTGGAACTCCTGGAAAGAAAAAGGAATGGAACTGAGATGTAGTTTGTACTGTCTCTTGGGTACGCAGTACCAAGGGAAGTACCTGTACCTGTTTAGTGCAGAGTAGGGCCAGCCGCCCCAGGAACTCGGGGTTAGGATTGGCCGCTCTGTACCGACTTGTTGGCCCTCGTGTACGTAGTACCGAGGAGAGCTAGTAGTGTTAGGAGAGTACTAGCTACCCCACGGGCCCCGTGGTTCTGCTAGCTTCCTTCACCGACTTGTTAGGCCCACTAGGGCAAACCAG
Organism: Thalassia testudinum; assembly: GCA_037157565.1. Classification (NCBI taxonomy): domain Eukaryota; kingdom Viridiplantae; phylum Streptophyta; class Magnoliopsida; order Alismatales; family Hydrocharitaceae; genus Thalassia; species Thalassia testudinum. The sequence goes on along the minus strand of JAZHRO010000051.1, from coordinate 36,245,697 downwards.
GGTAGTCAGGCGAGGGTGCGCGGACTGTGGAGGGGCAAGGCCCCGGTTTGGTTACTGTGGAGGGGTTGGACCCCTGTTACTGAGAGGGCTCTGCCCTGGTTCCGTGCTGTGCTTTGGGCGCACCCGTTAACGGAAACGACTGACCGCGTGCCAGTGCGGGCTAGCTACCTGTGCGTTTATCGCGCGTGCCGTAGTCACCGTTACGTCTGTCAGTGACCTTGGGGTGGTTGACTGAGGGTAGGATCACCACGGGGGACTCTCCCGGCCAGGAGAGCACAACGTGCTACTTCTACTTTTGGAAAAGACTGCAATCAAGATCGTTCCCACGAGGACATTAGAGATCAAGTAAAGGATCTGAGAAATAAATGAAATAGTGAGAAAAGTGAAAGATGTGAATAAAGGAAGTAACAGAACATAACAACTACTGTACACTCTACTGTTGTCTTTAGTTAGTTTGCCACTCTACTCAGCGTTTTGCTGACGTGTTACACTCGTTACCTTTTTCAGGACCAGGTGTTGAGCAGCCAGGGTCAGCGGCTGCAGAGGACGCTGGGCCGAGTAGGGTCCAGTAGAGTTTACCACAGTCTTTTGTACCTCTTTTGTTTCTGTTATAGTGAGTAGTTCTTGTTTCCGCTGTACTTTCTTTACCTGCAGTTCATGTTATATGATAAATGTTGTTCTACTGTTGTGGTGGTATCTACTGTAGTAGTTTCCTTCCTTACTGCTGTACTTCCTTACTGTTAGTTATATTCATGCTGAATGTGATTTATTTTACTGCTCTTTTGGTTACTTTCTCGTTGGACGACTAGGACTTAGGATTAGTCGAGTCGGTCCGGTTCTCGTGTCTCGTAGGGACTCGGGAACCGGGTCGTTACAAGATGGTATCAGAGCAAGGTCGTCCCGAGAAGTGAATCAACTGACTGGAAGATAACCAATTCACATGTTTATAGCTAGAGTAACCCCAACAACATATCTCTTGACATGAGCTCTTAGAAGTTTCGTTAGGTATCGTCTGTTTTGACATTTTTTCGTTTTGTTTCGCGTCTCCATTGAAGGAGATGCCTCGTCGTGGAGCTAGGAGGGCGGGCCGCGGCCGAGGTCGGGGCCCGAGGGACAGATGTGTCGGGCTTGGAGTACTTACTACCCCTCCTCTTCTCCTGAGCATACCGTCTCCGGACCTCGTCCAACTGATTCGAGAGGTGGTTCGAGAAGAATTTCAGCTTCCACCCACGTCGCCACCCCCTCCCCCTTCCGAGCGTACGACAGGGGAGTTAGTGGTGGAACGAGATTTCCGCCGCCACACTAGGCGTGTTAGGAGAACTCAACGGAGACACGTGGCGTCCGCAGGAGAGCCGTCACGTTGTGCAGGGCCATCAGTGGCCTTTGGGGGCCCTCAACATGGGCCAGTCGCCAGCACCGGACCCCCGCCTAGTCGACAGTAGGGACTCACTGAGGGCGGGAGTCGGGTTCCCCTCTGCTACCAGTGTGGCCAGCCGGGCCATGTCAGGAGGGACTGCCCATCTAGGGCAGGAGGTCAGCAGATACTTCCCGTGCAGAGCACTGGAGGGCACGCAGGAGGCCGCGGTTCCCAGGCACGAGGAGGAGGACAGCAGTCGTGAGGAGGGTACCGGCCAGCACCTACCCGTCCGACGCAGAGTGTGGCTGCTTCGTCCGCACCTAGAGCTGAGGGGCGTATCAACGCCCTAACACACAGGGACGCCAGAGCTTCGGGATCAGTGGTAGCGAGTATGGTTTCAGTTTCTGGCAGACTCGTTTACACGCTTTTCGATTCCGGCGCTACGCACTTGTTTGTCGCAGCCAGTTTCGCAGTTAGTTTGGACCAGGATTATACACTGTTAGAAAATCCATTCGTAATCAGAGGTCCGAGTGGTCAGCTGTTTGTAGCTGAGGAGGTGTACACGGATTGCGAGATCAGCGTTGGAGGACATAGCCTGCCAGCTGACCTGATTATGATCCAGATGGAGGACTTTGGTGTGATTCTGGGGATGGATTGGCTGTCCGCTTACCACGCCTTGGTAGATTGTTTTGAGAGGAAGATTGTCTTCTCCATTCCGGAGTTTCCTTCTTTCGAGTTTCACGGACAGCCAGTGGACGGAGGTTTCAGGTGCATTTCGGCACTTCGGGCGGCGAGACTTTTGAGCCAGGGGTGTGAGGGCTTCCTAGCCTGTGTGGTGGCAGAGCCCAGCCCTGTGGCGGACTTCCAGAGCATCCCGGTGGTCAGAGAGTACCCCGACGTGTTTCCAGACGAGTTACCAGGACTACCGCCCGAGCGCGAGATCGAGTTTGAGATCTCACTAGTACCAGGGACCAGCCCCATCTCCACCGCGCCATACAGGATGGCACCGCTTGAGCTGCGAGAGCTCAAGTCCCAGTTGCAGGACCTTTTGGAGAAAGGTTTCGTGAGGCCCAGTGCGTCTCCCTGGGGAGCCCCGGTACTGTTTGTGAAGAAGAAGGATGGGACCCTACGCCTTTGTGTGGACTACCGACAGCTGAATAGGGTCACCATCAAGAACAGATATCCGCTGCCGAGGATCGACGATTTGTTTGACCAGTTGCGGGGTGCCACGGTGTTTTCCAAGATAGACTTGAGGTCTGGATACCACCAGTTGAGGATCAGGGAGACCGATGTCTCCAAGACAGCTTTCCACACCCGGTACGGACACTACGAGTTTTTGGTCATGCCGTTTGGGCTGACCAATGCCCCCACCGCTTTCATGGACCTGATGAACTGGGTGTTTAGACCATACTTGGACCAGTTCGTGGTGGTTTTCATAGATGATGTACTCATCTATTCTAGAGATCAGACGCAGCACGGACAGCACTTGCGGATGGTTCTGGACACTCTGAGACGGCGCAGGCTGTACGCCAAATACAGCAAGTGCGAGTTCTGGTTGAGGGAGGTGACCTTCTTGGGTCATGTGATCTCTGGAGACGGCCTGGCGGTGGACCCCGCCAAGGTCGAGGCAGTGCTCAAGTGGGAGAGACCGCGTTCAGTCACTGAGATTCACAGTTTCCTGGGACTGGCAGGTTACTACAGACGGTTCATCAGAGGATTTTCACAGATTGCACGTCCTATGACACAGTTGACCCGGAAGGACGTGCCTTTCGCTTGGACAGATGCCTGTGAGGCGTGTTTTCTGGAGCTGAAGGAGAGGTTGACCTCGGCTCCCGTGCTCACCATCCCTGACAGTAGTGGCGGGTTCGTTGTGTACACGGATGCTTCCTTGCAGGGGTTAGGAGGTGTGCTCATGCAGAGGGGTCATGTTGTCGCTTACGCTTCGCGGCAACTGAATCTCCATGAGCATACCTACCCTACCCACGACCTAGAGTTGGCAGCTGTTGTCTTCGCGCTGAAGACCTGGAGGCACTACTTGTACGGTGAGACCTTCGAGATTTTTACAGATCACAAGAGCCTCAGATATCTTTTTGACCAGAAGGAGCTCAACATGAGACAGAGACGTTGGTTGGAGCTCCTGAAGGACTACGATTGCAGCATCTCCTACCACCCGGGAAAGGCCAATGTGTTGGTTGACGCCTTGAGCCGTAAGGCGCCCGCACGCTTGGCCAGTCTACAATTACAGAGTTGGAGCCTTTTGGAGGAGGTGGGCAGTTGGCGACCTCTAGAGTTACGAGGGTACTGTGGGGCAGTGATGGTGACGCGGTAGACCAGGCCAGAGCTGATAGACCGCATCATCACAGGGCAGATGGCCGATCCGTACTTGCAGTCTTTGCGCGACAGAGTACTGTCAGGAGACCCTGGGGACTTCTCTTTCACAGACCAGGTGCTACGCTTGAGGGGACGGTTGTGCATTCCCAGGGACGAGGAGCTGTTGAGAGAGCTCCTGACTGAGGCACACGGTTCCAGATTCACCATACATCCCGGAAACACGAAGATGTACCACAACTTGAGACGCGAGTTTTGGTGGAGGGGGATGAAGCGGGATGTGGGTGAGTTCGTGCAACAGTGCTTAGTGTGCCAGCAGGTGAAAGCCGAGCATCAGAGGCCTGCAGGGCCGCTCCAGCCGCTTCCAGTGCCAGAGTGGAAGTGGGAGAGCATCACCATGGACTTGGTGGTAGGCTTGCCTGTTACCTAGCGGGGGCACGGCACAGTCTGGGTAATAGTGGATAGATTGACGAAGACGGCGTGGTTCTTGCCGATCCGAGTCACTTTGGGACCAGCACAGTTGGCAGAGAGGTATATCCGTGATGTGGTACGACTACACGGAGTTCCGCGGGAGATCGTATCCGACCGGGATACCCTCTTTACGTCCCAGTTTTGGGCTGAGTTTCAGCAGGCCTTGGGGGACGCGGTTGAGGTTTAGCATGGCTTACCACCCCCAGACGGACGGACAGTCTGAGCGCACGATACAGACACTTGAGGACCTTTTGCGTGCCTGTGTACTGGACTGGAGGGGCTCTTGGGAGGAGCACCTGCCCCTAGCGGAGTTTGCATACAACAACAGTTATCACTCGAGCATCGGCATGGCTCCCTACGAGGCTCTGTACAGACGGAAGTGTACGGCACCCTTGAGTTGGGTTGAGGTGGGGACCAAGTGGGAGGTTGGCCCCAGGTTGATCCGGCAGAGTCAGGAGGTAGTTGAGCAGATCCACAGACGACTCCGCACTGTCAGGAGCAGACAGAAGAGCTACGCGGATCGGAGACGCAGAGAGGTGCAGTTTGAGGTTGGGGACCACGTCTTTCTTTGTGTTTCACCCATGAAGGGTCTACCGCAGTTTGGGGTGAGAGGGAAGCTCGCGCCGAGGTTCGTAGGGCCCTTTGAGGTCCTGGAGCGGGTTGGACCCGTTGCTTATAGACTTGCCCTTCCCCCGCAGCTTTCTGGTGTGCACGACGTGTTCCACGTGTCCAACCTCAGGAAATACGTAGCCGATTCCAGTCACGTACTGAGTCACGAGAGCGTCGAGGTGGGCGACGACCTGACCTACCCCGAGCAGCCAGTGCAGATCCTAGACCGAGCCGTCCGCAAGTTGAGACGAAAGCAAGTACCCCTTGTAAAGGTTTTGTAGAGGAGCCAGCGGTACGAGGAGGCTACCTGGGAGCTTGAGGTGGCAATGCGGGAGCGGTACCCGGAGCTTTTCGCGGGTACGTCTTTTCGGACCGGCTTCGGTCCTCTTTGAGTTTGTTATGGTTATTTGGACATCTTTTTCCCGCACCCTAGTTGGTGCAAGTTTCGGGGACGAAACTTCCTTTGAGTTTGTTATATTGTAACGAACGCGTGCCCTGGCCCAGACGTCGGACCAGACGTCTGGGATCACATCAAGACGTCTGACAAGACGTCTGGGATCATTTCCAGACGTCTGGAGAACAGTTATTTTCGCACGGGAGATTCGTCTGCGCACCTGTGCGCGCAGACCCGTGATTCCCCTCTCTCTCTCTTTTTCCCTCTCTCTGCGGCTGCAGCCCTGCCGCGAATCCTTCTCTCTCCTCTCCGCGCGACCTTAAAAAGGGCACGCCTCCCTCCTGTCGTCTCCACCGTCCCCTTCCTCTTCTCCTTCCTGTGCGCGAGAGCGAGTGAGCGCGAGGGCTGCAGCGGCGGCCGCAGTGAGCGCGAAGGAGGTGCAGCGTGCGAGGGCGGAGCTCTACCGGGAGGGCGAGCTCGCCGGAGCGGCTTGGCCGGCCAGCGGAGGGCGCAGGGGGAGCGGAACGATGTGGAGAGGGACCTGTTGCAGTCTGAGCAGCAGGAGCGCGAGGTGCGACGCGGGCGGCATCGCGAGCGGAAGCCGGGTGGAGCCTTGTTCTGGAAAAATTTCCAGAATCGGACGTCTGGGTTGATAGGCAGACGGCGAGGACGACGTCTGGTAGATCATACAGACGTCTGAAAGGTTAGTATTCCGCTTTCTTCTTCCTTCCTGTCGACTGACCGTACTGAGGGAGGGAGTTGGCTGTGCGCAGGCTCGCTGATTCGCCATCCTTTGCGAATCAGACGTCTGGAAGTTGTACCAGACGGCTTGAGTGACCTCCAGACGTCCGGGGTGACCATCGGACGTCTAGGAGCTAGGCCAGACGTTCCCGCAGACTTCTGGACGTCTGGGAAACCACGCTGAACAGGTAATTCACTGATCCACTTTTTAAGATGTCTGGAAGAAGTTCCAGACGTCTGATTTTGCACAGTATCGTCTTTTTCAACCCGTTTAGGGCACGTTCAGGCTCCGTTTTCCGTGATTCGAGTTGCGTTCTTTTCAGAATTAATTCCTCTACCCGTCTACAGTAGCTATACACTATTTTGAGACACTCCTTGTGTTTGATCCTTGTGATAGGACCTCGTTCAGTTGCAGTCTTGGGAGTCGCGGAGGCACGCGGGATTCCCGATTACGCCCCCATTACTCCCGTTGTACCTGGTAGAGTGGCTTAAGTTTATTTTTTAAAATCTGTTAAAGTATGGAACCATAACTAGAATCTAGGACATTGCATGAATCCTAAGAATGAGAAATGTATGGAATGATAGCTCCTAGGTGATGCATGAATCCTAGGGCTGGAAAACTAGTTGTATGCTAGATCCTAGGATGTGGCATGAATCTTAGGATGGAAAAACTAGTGGAATGTATAATACTGCAGTCTTGGAAAAATGGAAAGGAATATAAAGCTGCCTGTAAATTGAATTAACAGCTGCCTGTTAGGAATAAAGAAACATGATCGAGATCATGGATTGTGAGAACGTGAAACTGAAAAGTGAAACATATGATGTTTTGAGATAAAGAGCTGGAACCCTACGGGGAATTAGGAGTGGAACTCCTGGAAAGAAAAAGGAATGGAACTGAGATGTAGTTTGTACTGTCTCTTGGGTACGCAGTACCAAGGGAAGTACCTGTACCTGTTTAGTGCAGAGTAGGGCCAGCCGCCCCAGGGACTCGGGGTTAGGATTGGCCGCTCTGTACCGACTTGTTGGCCCTCGTGTACGTAGTACCGAGGAGAGCTAGTAGTGTTAGGAGAGTATTAGCTACCTCACGGGCCCCGGGGTTCTGCTAGCCTCCTTCACCGACTTGTTAGGCCCACTAGGGTAAACCAGGGTAGTCAGGCGAGGGTGCGCGGACTGTGGAGGGGCAAGGCCCCGGTTTGGTTACTGTGGAGGGGTTGGACCCCTGTTACTGAGAGGGCTCTGCTCTGGTTCCGTGCTGTGCTTTGGGCGCACCCGTTAACGGAAACGACTGACCGCGTGCCAGTGCGGGCTAGCTACCTGTGCGTTTATCGCGCGTGCCGTAGTCACCGTTACGTCTGTCAGTGACCTTGGGGTGGTTGACTGAGGGTAGGATCACCACGGGGGACTCTCCCGGCCAGGAGAGCACAACGTGCTACTTCTACTTTTGGAAAAGACTGCAATCAAGATCGTTCCCACGAGGACATTCGAGATCAAGTAAAGGATCTGAGAAATAAATGAAATAGTGAGAAAATTGAAAGATGTGAATAAAGGAAGTAACAGAACATAACAGCTACTGTACACTCTACTGTTGTCTTTAGTTAGTTTGCCACTCTACTCAGCGTTTTGCTGACGTGTTACACTCGTTACCTTTTTCAGGACCAGGTGTTGAGCAGCCAGGGTCAGCGGCTGCAGAGGACGCTGGGCCGAGTAGGGTCCAGTAGAGTTTACCACAGTCTTTTGTACCTCTTTTGTTTCTGTTATAGTGAGTAGTTCTTGTTTCCGCTGTACTTTCTTTACCTGCAGTTCTTGTTATATGATAAATGTTGTTCTACTGTTGTGGTGGTATCTATTGTAGTAGTTTCCTTCCTTACTGCTGTACTTACTTACTGTTAGTTATATTCTTGCTGAATGTGGTTTATTTTACTGCTCTTTTGGTTACTTTCTCGTTGGACGACTAGGTCTTGGGATTAGTCGAGTCGGTCCGGTTCTCGTGTCTCGTAGGGACTCGGGAACCGGGTCGTTACAGCTAGCCACCCCACGGGACCTGGGGTTCAGCTAGCCGCTCTACACCGACTTGTTAGGCCCACTGGGCAAACCAGGGTAGTCAAGGGAGGGTACGTGGACTGTGGAGGGGCGAGACCCCTGTTACTGAGAGGACTATGCCCTATACTGTTCCGTACTGTGCTTTGGGTGCACCTGTTAGCGGAAACGACTGATCGCGTGCTAGTGTGGGATAGCTACCCGTGCGCTTATTGCGCGTGCCGTAGTCACCGTTATGTTTGTTCGTGACCTTGGGGTGGTTGACTGGGTGTAGGATCACCACGGGGGACTCTCCCAGGCAAGAGAGCACCACGTGTGCCTTCTACTCTTCGGAAAAGACTGTAATTAAGATCGTTCCCACGAGGAACATTCAAGATCAAGAAAGAGATTTGATAAATAAACTAATGGGTGAAAATGAATAATTTGTGAAATAATGTAATTAGAAAACAACAGCTACTTGTCCACTTTTACTGCTTTAGTTAGTTTCTTGCCACTCTACTAAGCATTCGCTGACTTTGTACTCATAACCCTTTTTAGGTCCAAGTGTTAAGCAGCCCAAGTCTACGGCTGTAGAGGGTGCTGGGCCTAGTAGAGTCCAGTAGCTGTAGTTTCTCTTGTTGTACTCTTTGGTAATAGTGAGTAGACTCTTGTACCTTTATGTTTTGTACCCTTACGTTCTGTACTTTATATTTTTGTACGTAATTACTTTTCTACTGTTGTGGTGGTATGTACTGTAGTAGCTTTTACTTCTTTACTAGTGTACCTTTTTATTGTTAGTTGTTTAGTATAATGAATGTGGTTTACTTTCTTGCTTTTTGGTTACTTTCTCGTTGGAAAACTAGGTCTTGGGATCGGTCGACTCGATCCTATCTCGTATCCTGTAGAGATTCGGGAACCGGGTCGTAACAGCATCGGTGTAAAATGATTCAGAATCAAATTACACTAAACTATTTTATATCGGCGCAAAGCTATTCTACACCTATACAATGGGTTTATACTAGCGTAAAATGGTTTAAAATCAAATTAACTTTGTGTAAAATCATTTTATATTGATGCAAAATAATTCAAAACTACATTGTGTAGGTATAACTTGGCATTTTACACTTGTACAAATTAAGTTTGCATCGATGATTCAAAATCAAATTTATACATGTGCAAAATTATTTTACACCTATCTAATTTAATTTTACATTAATATAAATGATTCAAAATCAAATTATACATATTTAAAATAATTTGAAATAAAAAAACACCTATTCATTTGATTCAAGTAAAAAATCATCAAAAAGTACATTAAAAAAATTTCCGATACATAATAAAAAAGCATCCATATATTTAAGATTATTTTTATTTTTATTTATATATAAATATATATTAATATTTTATTTTTTAAAACTTCTAAAATAACGTATAATACATTAGCATGCTTGTTCGTACAAAATTACGAACGGATTCAAACTAATTTTATTTTAAAAAGATGACTTCTTCGAAGGCCTTAATTAGTCTCTGATTTGAAAGTACCTGAATGTTATTTGATTTGTGGAAGAAAAATGGATTCAAACGTTTGTGGAATGGTTAGAACAAAATTATTATCACATGTCCACGGCAATTATCTTCTGAAAGATATTATTACTCATGCAGCACCTGATATCGGCACTTTCTTTCTTGCGCCACCTGACAGGACAAATAAGATCAGCAAGTTTGAGATTTATACGTTACGGCCACCATCGTTTTTGCAATATCCATGACAGATTTATCTTCTAAAATAGCTCCAAATGCTTTTACCGTCGGCAATTTCTCCTAAATTTAAACCCGCTCTCCTCTTTGCCCGTGAAAGAAACATGCAGCTGCAGCCTCTCGCCGGAGCTCCTTCCTCTTCCTCCATATTCTACCTACTCTTTTGATTTCGACATACAAAGCTCTTGGTAGTTTGCAGCGGTGAGTTTGGCATCAAAGATCCTCCTTGGCGTAGTGGTCTCGCCTGTTGTTGGTTTTGTGGTCTTTCCATTTTATTCGGTACCATTTTTGTTGATTGTGTTGTGGTGGGTTGGATCCTTTCTTTCTTTTTTTTTTCTTTTTAGTTTATATTGTTTTGTTGGAGATCACGTGTGACTTTAAACTTTTACGATTGTGTTTGATTTCGACCTTTTGGTCGATTTATTCGATTTCATTAGCACATTTCTTCAAGACTCGTCTCGTTGGTGTCTTGTCGTATCTAGCGTGAAGTCACCCTACTTCGAAAGGTCGTTCGATTCCCGATCTTAAGATATTTTCTTTTTCTTTCTCCTTTATTTCTTATCTCATTTTTATTTTTAAATTCGATATATTTTCCTCTTCGTAGGTGAGATTTCTCCATCTCTCCTTTCCTTTTTTAGATGCATTTCTTCTATTAGATTTTTTTCTTCCAATAAAAAATTTACGTTAGGAAGAACTTTTACGGCATAATTTTCCAACAAAATCACTTAGACGTATATGATAATGGAAATAAATAAAAAAATAAAAGAAAAATAAATAAATAATAAAATATGTGAGTTAATTTATTTAAATATTTTAACATATTAAAATTATTTTATAAAAGAAAGTAAATTAATTTTATCTTAAATTAAATTTACTTACTTAAATGTAAATAGAGGTATTTTAACATATTAAAATTATTTTATAAAAGAAAGTAAATTAATTTTATCTTAAATTAAATTTACTTACTTAAATGTAAATAGAGGATAAATTAAATGACAGATTTGATATTTAATCTATTGCAAATCAAAGTGGCTTTCGTGGAAAAAAAGATTAAGATGGCACAGCCTTATCTTCCTACGTGGTGGGTCTAAGCATTAATAATAAAGAGACTTCTCGCTGAGTCATTTGCATTGTCTCTTCCCTCCTCCACTCGTTCCTACGTGGACGCTTTTGGAATTTTTACAAGATTGGTTACGCAAAAGATAACGGGGACCATCTAGTGCACGGGAATCTTGACTTTGACTAGTTCTTTTTACCTTGATGGTGGGTAAATGTGACTAGTAATTCTGGGCAGTGATGGAACATCAAATATCTTCCCTATACAGACGTCTAAAAATATTTTTTATTTTACATACTCGCGTAACAGAGATAATATCAGCTTAAGGCTCCATTTGTCAGGAGGTTATGATGTGGAATAAAGATTTCATCAAAAGATTATAAGAGAAAATCAATAAAATTAATTTAAAAATTAAAAAAATATAATTTATTTTATTCCAATAATTAACATACATATCAAATTATCTACTACTTCACATTAACATCACTACACAATAAAATATATCTATTTCAATATAATATATTCATTATATCATATCAATCTACTCCCATCTATATGAAAATATTAAAAATCATCTATCAATATTACATTACATTTTTAATCATTTTATCTCACTATTTATTCATATACCATCAATCAATCACTTTTTAACTTATCTGCATACTATTTTATCTCAATATAAATCTTATTCTCTTATCAAACACAAGCTAAGGATTTGACCAAAGGTGAGGTTAGTGGGAGGGTATCTCTTTTTCTTATTTTTATTAAAAGTTTAAAATCATCGCAGTTCTTCTAAATAATCAATATTATCAAAAATTATTTACAATGAAAAATTTTTATGACCTTATTATTTCCTAAAATATAATAGGAATATATTTACGAAATAAATAGATAAATTAACAAAGTAAAATAAAATAGTGAAGTAAGTGAATTTTAACATTTAAAATTAAGATATGTTAAATTTATTTCATGATAAATTTACATCCGATTAAGTTCTTTTAATTTGACATAAATGAATGATAAATTAAGTGATAAATAAGTATTAGTTAGCTACAAAACGTCGTAAATCTTTTCTACAATGTTCTTGATGATACTTTTAAAAACGTACTCGTACTTATAAATGAGATCAAATCAAGGAATTTGATCGCAATTATCGCGCAAACCATATTCTCGCAGTCAGACACGACTCCATCTCTCTTTTTTGTCCTCACGTCTCGGAAGGCACGGCGCTCTCTCTCCCCGTCTCTCTCTCTCTCTCACACAGACACACACACACACACGCACACAGCTCTCTCTCTCCCAAGAGGAAGAGGAAGAGGAAGAGGAAGAGGAAGAGGACTTTGGTTTTGGTCTCTTCAACCCAAACTTCCCGAAGCACCAAAGACCATCTCATGCGTCTGAAGGAGGCAGGGAGTGGATGGGCACTACTGGACTCCCTCGGGAGATGCTGCCGCAGCTCAGAAGCACCATCAATCTCCTCTTCTTCGTCTTCCTCTTCCCTCTCCTCGTGGTGGTGGTCCTCACCCGAAGGTGGAAAAGCCTCGCGGCAGAGGAGGCCCTGAACAGGCAACGGCTACTGGAGGCCACCAGGAGAGAGGAGGAGGAGGAAGAAGAAGAAGTTGGGAGTGGGTATGGGTCGTTTTATGCTCAAAAGGCGGTGGAGGAGAGGGTGTGCGCTGTGTGCGGTTGCGCATCGACGTCGAGGTGCTCCCGGTGCAAGTCCGTGCGCTACTGGTATGAAGTCTTTGTTGTTATTTGGAGGTGGATTGGAGGGAATCTAGTTTTGGGTATTGGGAATTATGTGGTTTTGTGAGGTTTGGTTGCGTAAAAGTGTTGTGGGGTTGGGGAGGTCTGATCTTGGAATATTGGGGTGGTTGGTTGCTGGAAAGTCCTTTTTTTTTTTTTTTTTTAAGTGTTGCTGTTTTTGGGGGGTGTAAAGGCTGTTGGGTTCGTTGGTGGTGTGTTGTCTGTGAATATTTGGAGTGGGGTTTGGAATGGTTTTGATGGTATTGAGTTTTGGGAAGGCTGCGTTTTTACGGATTCTGGTCGTGGAAAGGTGCAATTTTGGAGTTGATTTTTTTAGGGGGGTGTTGGAGGTTTGGGTGTGGGTAGATGCTTGATTGTTAGAAAATTTTCGATAACCCATTTTTCAAAGTAAGGTAAGGTTTGAGTCCTGGTGTTTATTGCTGGAATTTTTCGTTGTTTCTTCAATGGTTTTTTGGGTTCTAAGGTTGTTGTGTCCATTTTTGGATTGTTTTTTTTTTTGAGAAGGTAAATGTGTTGGGCATGAGATTTAATCCCATGATCTCATGGATGCCCGTGGGGTGCTCTATCATTGATCCAACTCCTTAGTGGCATTTTTGGATTGTTGTTTCGGATTTGGTGTTGGTTTGATGACATCAGGTTTCGGGAAGACTGGTTTTATGGATTTTAGTTGTGCGAGGTTGGGCTTTTGTGGGGGTTAGAAAGTTGATTTTGTTTGGCGGGGGGTTGGAAATTTGGGTGTTGTTGGATGCTTGATTGTTGGGGGGATTTTTGGCTCTTTCGTCTGTATTGTTTTTGGGTTCTGAGGATGTTGTCTTCATCACTTGTGTGTTATTTGCATTTTGGTGGAGGGGATGGGGACCCTTTGCTGGTGTTGGGTTTTGTGAAGACTGTTTTTTAATAAATTTTTGCTGTCAAAAGTTGGGATTTGAGGGGTTTGGAAGTTGTTTTTGTTGGAGTTTCTGGGAGTTTGGGTGTGGTTGGGTGCCTGATTGATAGAATTTTTTGTTTGTCTTTGGAGTGGTTCATATCCAGATGGTTCTTGGGTGATCTATGGAGGAGTGAGTGCCCTGCTCTTGGTCATGTTTGAACTAATTTGAGCGAATTTTGTAATATTGCATTTTGATAAGCTTCGGGACCTACATGATGCAAATGGAAAGAGATATGGAAATTATACTTGTTTGATGTGCTAATCTTGTGTAACATTGGGGTATTCAGCATATATGCCATTAGCCAATATGCAATATTTTAAGAGAGAATCACCAACCATGGGGAGTTCCTCTTTGTGTTCCTAGTTGATCCCTGCATTTGAACCTTGGGGAGGCTGTTGCTCCTTTTTCTGTATTCTTTCTTGGTCGGTAAGGAGATCTTAGTTGTTTCTTCAACTTAAGTTAGATTAATGATGCATGCCTGGACATATTTGAGGACTGATACTGCTTGGTTGTATCTTCAGCTTGTTCTGGTTCTGTTATGGAAATAGGATCTGAAGAAATTATTGCTTAAAAGCGTGGTTTTGTAGCTCTTTTTTTTCTGAAAGATATTGTTGAGAACATGAGATAGAGTTTTTTAGGTTGAAATCACTAGAGATTATGCAACTACAACATGAACCCTTTGGTTGTTATATCTGCGTCAATAATAAAAAAGTTATTCTGCCATGGTTTTGAACTATATTAATAATTTAATTGACAAAATTCTATGTTCAAAAGATGGCCCTGCATCTGGATATGTCTTGCACCTTTTGAAACAGTGAACCGGAGGATTGGCAACACTTATTTTTTTCTGTCCCTTTGCCCAGGAGGTTTGGAATTGGATAGGGATTCAGTGGATTAGTCTTTCCTCTCGGTCAGACTTTTTGGAATCTTTTGGAGGAGGTCGTTTTAGAAGCAAGAGGGAATGAGCTTTGCCACTTTCAGTGTTGCGGTCTTTGTAGCTTCTTAGGAATGGCGCCCTTTTCCAGAGAGAGAGAGAGATTGTATGTTGAAAATGTTCTGTACTAGGTGTTAGGTTTTAAACACCATTGCTCTTTTTTGTAGAGGAGGATATGCCCTTCTTATTGTTGTATCCCTTTTAAGGGCATAATACACTTCAGAGGATCATTGGTCTTCAGTAATCCTCCTTTCACTCTTAAATAACAACAACAACGACAACAATAATTGACTTGACCTAAAGGTCAAGTAAATTTTCTGTTCTGAATGAGGTAAGTTACATTCGTGTAATTCTTTCTTAATTCAACATGCTGCAGCTCTGGAAATTGTCAGATCGTTCACTGGAGACAGGGTCACAAGTATGAATGCCAACCACTTGTCCAATATGATATGCCAGAAAAAGAGTTCCGTACAGAGGCTACTCATTCTGTAAAATCTCAGATATCCAAGGAGAATCCTGATGATTTTGTTCCCAAGTTTAGAGAGATGCATCTAGAAGAATGTGCACCTGGTATCTCTTCATCTTCGTTGGGTGTCTTTGCGAAAGAGGATGGACCTGATAGGGACATTTGTGCTGGTCCAACTATTGTCGCTAGCTGCCCTGACTTTCCCAGTACCACTTCCAATGGGTTTGCTAACAGCAAAGATTCTGCTGCTAACAGCACCAAAATAGCATCGAACCATTCTGAGGCTGTTCTCAGAAATCCTCCATATTCTAATGCAGGTACTTTTCACTTGGACCATCGTTCCTGCATGAATCAAGTACCTTGAGTGGTTCAGTTAGAATGTTTACTGAAATTGTTATTGTGCCAATGGCAGTTCAAGAAGCCTTGTTTTAATTAGGTTTGCTGTTTTTGATTTAGGTTTGAATTGCAAGAGTAGCTCCAGTGATTCCTGTAGAAATAAAGCTATAGAGGAAGACCTTTTTGAGTGTAGAATGGCATCTGGAAACTCTTTCAGTGACTCTGCTTGCCATTCATCTCTTTCATCAAAAAGTATCAAAGATGCATTACTGACTGGAGAATCTCGACAGAGATCTAGATGCTCAAAGACATCAGGACTTCAATCTGATCTTGATCATGAAAATCATGACCGTTCATACAGAGGCAGTCATAATACATCTTTTGCTTCTTCGCATCCAGTCAATGGTTTTACAGTCTCTTGCACACAACCAAGAAACAACAGCACTTCTGCTTCTAGTGGCGGCTATGGCCTTAAGACATCTATTCAGAAAGTTGTTTGGCACTTAAGGACATCAAAATCCTCGAAGACTTGCAAGGTAAGTATGATGTTTCTTTTTGTCTCTCTCTCAACTGCAATCTCAGATCGCATTATCTATTTTGTTTTTCATATTGCATTGTCTGGTACATCTTTAGCAACTGTTGGTTTCAAAAAACTTGTTGGCTGCAGGTGCTCTCCCCATATGATCTATTTATTAAACTCTACAATGAGAAAGTGGAGTTGCATACTCGTGGTCTTGCCAACATGGGTAATAGGTGAGTCCTTGAGACTTTGTGGCATTTAGTCCATTATAGCGGTTGTGGTGGCATAATATTCATTGTTTTATTTATGTGGGAGATGGCATGATTTAAACTCTATAAAACCAAACAATAATGTAGATTTTTTCTGCATCAGCTGGTGCAGGCTGCATAGATTTCAGTTGAAAAATATAATAAGCGGAAGCATAAATCAAAGTAATAAACAATAATAGAACATTTGGGTTTATGTGGAAACCTCACTCACGAAGAGCGGGGAGAAAATCACGGGAGAAGGCCCAGGGCATGTATGTCTATAATTTCTCAAAGAAGAATGAAGAGGTACACTGTTTATTTGTATTTTACCACACACCACACAGCCCTACGCTAATTGATGTAAGATTAAACTACACACACTTCAATACTCCCCATCAAGCTGGAGCATGCAATGCTCAGCTTGTACAACACTCAAACTCCACTCTATACAATGAAACATACACTCTCGACTGGTCCTCGTCTGTAGGCGGGTATGCTAATGTCGACACATCAGCGAGGGCTGAAGCTGCTAGATGCTGTAGCTGACAAATGGCCTCTCCTCTGGAGGCCTCAACACGTGCTGGTGGCTTCCCATCAGTATCCCTATAACGGGCCTTCCTTTAAAGGCCTTGAAAGGTGGATCTCCCTCTTGGAGACCTCAAAATTGGCTCTCCCACGTAGAATTTGAAATGGGCCCTTTCTCTGAGGACCTCAAAACTGGATCTCTCTCTTGGAGACCTTGAAACTGTGGACCTTCCAGAGTTGTGGATCCTCGTACGGTGATCTCAAACAAGGGACTCTCTCCTAGAGGATGAGTATAATAGGTCTACAATCTCCCCCTTTCTCCCATACTCGTATGTGAGAAGAAATAAAAAATAGAGAAATACACATATATAGAGAAGAGTTTCACCCCTCTTCTCTTGAATTCAAATATTTTTTTTGCCCTTTTTTTCATTTTTTTTCTTTCTTCACCATTTTTTTCTCCTTTTTTTTTTGATTTTTTTTTCTTTTCTTCCTTTTTTTTCTTTTCCTTTTTTTTTTCTTTTTAAATTTCTCCGCTTTCTTTTTTTCTTTCCTTAAGGGGCTAAACATAACAAATAGAACAAGATCTAAGCACAATAAAGACTGAGACTTCCAACACTGTCTTCTTGCGCTCCGTCACCGCCATCATCGCCATCGCTTCCATTGTTAGTGGTGCAAGGATTGTGTCGCATGCTTCTAGCACTCCCAGCGGAAGGGCGACCTCCACTTTTGCGTCGTCATTGGAACCATCACATAGGAGCTTCGCCTTCTTCTCGTGATGCCATGCCTCAACGCAAGATCCACTGCCTCTTTGTTGTGCAATCATCGTCAGTGTCGCCATCAGAACGCCATCGCCCAAGTTGTGTACAACCACTTCACCAAGTGCCTTGGAGGAGTTTGGCGCAGATGACTAAGGCCACATGTACGACTATGCCATCGACAGGACTCCCAAGCTCATGCCCCTCTAGAACATGAACTCAAGCAAGGATAAAACAAACCCAAGAATCGAGAATAATATGAAAAATAAAATGAACCTAAGGAATAAATTGCTTTGGTACCAAGTTGAAAAATATAATAAGTAGAAATATAAATTAAAGCAATAGAACAATCATGGAATGTTTGGGTTTACATGGAAACTCTACTCATGAAGAGCGGAGAGAAAACTATGGGAGAAGGCCCCCAGAGGACATGTGTGTCTATAATTTCTCAAAGAAGAATGAAGAGGTACACTGCTTATTTATAGGCCACCACACAGCACATAGTCCTACGCTAACCGATGTGAGACTAAACTACACACACTCCAACAATTCTTGCCCTTCATCGAAATGTGTTTTGGGCTATTTGAGGACTTAAATCCAAATAATTAAAGTCATGCCTAAATGTTTCCTTTCAACGGTTCTTTGGTCTTCTCCAACCCTTTTTGTTAGGCTCAGATCCAGCTTCTCACAGCATATTGGCACATTAGAAAGCATTCTCTCCACATAACCAATTCATCTAGACCAAGTCTATCATTTTATCCTATAGTGGTGCTACATTAACCTTTTCTCTAATACCATTGCTTAAAAAATGGTCATTTTTCTACGAGTTGATACATCCATCTCAACGTCTTCATTTTTGTTATAAGTTGCACCTACAATTGAAAACTCAACATGGGGATCCACATTGTGGAAGGTCTCATAGGTGCTGTATGGTATTTACCTTTGACTTTCAAAGTTGCATAGAGGACATGAAGTTTCTTTTTATTTTAACCCACCTATACTAATCCTAGTTGATCTTGTTGAAAGATTGACCCTAGGTAAAACATCTTCCTTTTGAATGGAATGTGACCCAATTTGTACCTTCTAGCCATCTAGATGTCCTTCAACATTGAACTTGTCCGGTGGAGACAAAAATCCTGCTGTAAACTTCTCAATGAGGTGAAAAATATATGGGCCGGTTTCTATATCCTAAAGCTTAGGTTTGAGTTAACTAACGTATTTTTTGATACAGTGATTTTGCTAGTGGATACCTGCCAAATATTGCATTATCCAACTATATAACAATAAGAAACAAAGATTAAGACGATTCCATTTGAAATTTCATCTGTTTAGGGCGAAGATGAGCTTGTATTTCTTGCATTCTTGCTTTGAGCGTCATTGTTGGATATGCTAATAAAACAATTACATTTGTTTCTACAGCTGTTATGCTAATGCTGTGCTTCAGTGCCTTGCGTTTACTCACCCTCTCACTGCTTATTTTCTTCAAGGATTCCACCGCAAAGCATGTATGTTCTGTTGGATATTTTCTTTTCCAGTAGTTTATTTAGTGCAAATGTCTTACTTTGGATCATTTCAGGCCTAAGAAAGCAGTGGTGTTTTACTTGTGAGCTAGAAAACCTTGTTGTGAAGATGAAGCATGACAAGTATCCTTTATCACCTGCTGGCATACTTTCTCGTGTACACTATATTGGTCATCAGTTGGGCCATGGGAAAGAAGAAGATGCACATGAGTTCCTAAGGTGTGCTTGCTGATAATGCTGCTGTGTCATATGTTTAACTAACATTAAGGAGAGGGAGAGCTGGAAGAAATCTTTCTTAGTCGTTGTCTTTCATTTTATAGGGAGGCAAGGAGGGAAAATGTATATAGGAGACCAAGCTGAAGTGTAAAATAAGTAAAATTCAAACAAATGAAAAGAAGAGATAATCTTACCTCTCCCAGTTAACATGGAGACTTTCTATCAATCAAGCTCAACTCAGTAAACATGGTAGTAAGATGGCCTGAAGATAGATTTAATACACATATGGTTGATACCATCATTAATCTTGATGGGTGTTCATTTCTTTGATAAAATGACACTTGAACTGCAAGTTTTTTTTTTAAGATGAATGCAAGCTTTTGATAGGATTTGTTGGAGCAATTATTTGTATCCTATTATGGAATTTTTCTCTTCTCTTTCCTTTCTTTCTTTGTTGTTTTTTTTTTTTTTTTTTGATATTGATCCAGTAAGGTTCACTTCTGGATACAGATATGCTGTAGCCTTGAAGTCCTAGATGTCAAACTGATATGATAGTTTTGCCAAACAACTGATAAATGCTTAGCGAAAGTAAAAGAAAAATCTAAGTGGAATCTCTCCAAATATACCCAATTCCTACACATACTAAAGAGAAGCATATCCCCAACAGGCAGTATAATTTGGTGGTGTGGACTTTTCACTTTTCATTTTTGTGTACTTGGTTTACTAGTGCGCCTCAATCTTGTCTTCAATAAATAAAGGAATTCCATTCGCATCCTCATCGAAGATCCATGTACCCATTCTTCAAAGACACAATCTTTATGGTCCCTATTCTCAAACTCAGATGTGACTTCTTTTTTACTTTCTTCCTTTGGAAACTCGATGATTCCCTTTGTAGTTCTGAGTTCAATTTGCAGTTAGATTAGAAAATGCACACACCTCTTACCATGTGTCCATGGAATGGGAAAGAATGATCAATTTGATTTCTTAGAAAATGACCTAATACCTCATTATAGAGAGAGAGATTTAGGTAAATAACAGATCAAAATAAAAATAACAAAAAATACACAAAAAGTGGTAAACAACTAAAGATAAATAGGAGTTTCAACACTCTCCCTCAAGCTGAAGCATAGATGTTAATCATGTTTAGCTTGGAACAACAATAATCAAATGTCGATCGAGGTAGAGACTTCGTGAACACATTAGTAGTTTGATCCTCAGATGTAACATAAGCGGTATGCAACAACCTACGCTGTGTGAGATCTTTGGTATAGTGGCAATCAACCTTAACGTGGTTGGTGTGCTCATGGAACATCGGGTTGTTGGCTATGTAGCCGCCCAATTGTTGTATTGTATTTCCATAGGTTCCTCAATTTGGACATGTAGATCATGTAGTAGAGATCGTATTCAGACTATCTCTGCAGTAGTCTGAGCCATCGCCCTATACTCTGACTCTGCACTGGAGTGAGAAACTATCCCCTGTTTCTTTCTTCTCCAGGTAACTAGATTACCAGCCACAAAGGTACAAAAACCAGTGGTGGATTTCCTGTCAAGCACATATCCTGCATAGTCAGCGTTGAAATATCCTGTCACTATCACAGGAGAGCCTCTCTAAAAAAAAGAATATCATGACCTGGTGCTTTTTTCAAGTATCTCAGTACCTGCATAGCTGCCTGCCAGTATAGCCTCATCAGCCTCTCCATAAACTGGCTAAGTTTATTCTACTACCAAGGCAATATCAGGTCTGGTAATAGTTGGGGATAATAGCTTGCTCACAAGCTGTTTATATGCTCTACTATCAGCTGCCTCTACCTTCTCATCATGAAGATGTACCTTGGGGTTCATAGGAATGTTGGCTGGCTTGAACCCCAGTATATCTGTCTCCTGAAGAACATCTAATGCATACTTACGTTGAGAAAGAACAATTCCATCTCTGCTCCTAGTGACCTCGATCCTCAGAAAGTATCTGAGTTGGCCCAGATCCTTCATAACAAACTGCTGTGCAGGAGACTCCTTGACCTGACTTATCCCAGTCTTATTATCGCCAGTGATAATCAGATCTACATAAACTAGTAGTGCTACCACACCATTCTTTATTTCCCTAACAAACAGAGAATGATCTGAAGGAGACTTCTGCATCCCATCCTCTGCAACGCATTTAAGAGCTTTCCAGGCTCTTAGGCTCTGCTTTAGGCCATAGATGACCTTCCTGAGTTTGCACACACACTCCCCTTGAACCTTAAAACCCAGGGCTGCTTCCTGTAAACCTCCTTCTGAAGATCGCCGTTCACATCAAGTTGGTGTAACCGCCAATCTTTGTGAGTAGCAACAGAGATGAGTACCGGAACAGTGGCAAGATGTGCAATGGGGGAGAAAGTATCAAAGAAGTTCATCCCATAGGTTTGGGTGAACCCCTTTACCACCAACTTGGCCTTATACCTTGGAATAGACTCATCAAGGTTGTACTTCAAGGTAAAGATCCTTCTGGAGCCAACTAGTCGCTTGCATGTAGGAAGCGAGGTAAGATCCTAAGTCTATCTACTTCGAAGTGCTGCCATCTCGTTCTTCATGGCTTGACGCTACTTTAGATCAAGCATAGCCTGCTGATAGGTAGATGGAATCTGTGAAGCTGTAAGTGCTTGACAGAAGTTGCTAAATTGAGAAGCAAGACCATCTGTAGCTAAACTGCCTGCAACAAGATATCTGGACTTACACGTGTGGGGCGCCTTCCTAATGGCAATAGGAAGGTCAGCATCATCTGATATCTCTGATTGAGTCGTCGTAGTAGGAACCTCACTACTGCGGTGATCTACATTGTAACGGGGATTAGGTCGAACTAGACTATCACTGTTATTAGATTGCATCTTAACTGCCTGTGGAATATCAATCATTGGTGTGGGCGATGGTCTCTGTAATGTCGCATGAGGTCCACTATATGTGCGTAGCAGACCATGCAATCTCTGGTAGTTATCAAGGGGGTAGTGGAGCCCGAAGAAGTCGGCTGAGGTGTGGAGATCGGAATCGCCTTAAGTGGATCACTCGTCTGTCGGCTGAGCCCGAACAGGGGGAATAGGCATGGGAGCTGCATCATCATGAACACTCATCTATCCAGTAACAGAAAAATATGGTGTCGTCTCATGAAAAGTTATATTAGCACTAATATAATGCCTGTGGTGGATGGGATTATAGCATTGGTACCTCTTCTGACTCCTTGAATACTCTAAGAAAGCACACTTAACAGCGTGAAGAGTAAGCTTATCATGGCCTGATGATGACACGTGAACAAAAGTAACACTCCCAAAACTCTTGGGAGACACGTGGAAAAGCTCACCATCTAGATGTAACAGAAGAATCGGTATTTGCTCATGACAGATTGAACTTGGCATCCTGTTAATGAGGTAGTACATTGTCAAAACATCCCTCCAGTATCTCTGTGGAACACTGTGGTGGATAAGAAGAGTGCAGGCAGCCTCTAACAGGTGTCTGTGCTTCTTCTCTGCAATCCCATTTTGCTGTGAGGTATAGGGACAAGTGATCTGGTGAATAGTCCCACGAGTCCTGTAGAACTCCGCAAGTCTAGCAGTACAAAACTTGATGCATTATCTGTTTGTACAATCTTCATTGTAGTAGAATACTGAATCCTGATCTTCAAGAGAAGAGTCTCTATGACACTCTAACGTCTTCCTTGTTCTTCAGAAGAAACACCCAGGATATTCTGATGAAATCATCAACAACATGATAATAATGATGTTTGGAACTCTACTCGATCTTCAGACATTCATATGGAGTAACTTAAAAGCAGCTGTTGACCCAGGAGAAGTATTGGCAAGGAAAGAAGATCGATGATGCTTAATTGGCAAGCATCACCTAATAGTAGCAGCAGGTGAAATATGTGGAATCACCTTCCAGAGGCGATCTAGAGGTAGGTGACCTAGATGAATGTGCTATTGCAAGGCACTCCCACCATCATACCTGCTAGCTGCTACAAATGGCTCCTGACCAAGGTGATAGAGACCATTCTCCTCTGTACCTCTACCAATGGTCTTCCTAGTAAATTTATCCTGTACAATACATCCAACCTCATCAAAAATAACTCTGTAATGAATATCCTTCCTGATTTTGCTCACGGACAACAGACCCATGGGAAACTTCGGTACTTATAGTGCTCTCAGCAGTCGCAACGTGGGGGTCACATACATTTCCCCTTGCCAACAACAGGAGCGTGCCTGCCAATCAGCAATTTGTACCGTCCTCCCTCGTGTAACATAATTGAGTAACCTGAAATAGCCTTGATCCCTACAAAGATGTTGTAAAGCACCGAAATCAACTAATCATCCTGCATTATGATGACTTCTATCATGCTCCTGTAGCATCACGCTTGCGGACTCAACCATATCTGTCATAGTAGTGGTATCTAATGCCATCTCTGCTCCTCCTGAGATTGGCATTGTGCCTAGCAAGAATGAAGTGGGTCACTAAGGGCTAGAACTCACCATCTTAGCCCAAGTGAGCGGGATACTACACCACCAAGATGATCTGAGAAAGCAAAATCTATCTCTCTCTAACCATACCTCTCTTTATATAGAGGGAGAGGTGGGTGAAAATTACATGTTACCCTATGAAGAAAACAAAAAATAATAATGCACCATATGACACCATGAAACTAACTAGACTCCGTAACACTCCCCCTCAAGGTAGAGCATAGATATCAATCATGCTCAGCTTGGATATACATGTATCAAATGCGGATCTAGCTAGTGGTTTGGTAAAGATATCAGCCGTCTGAGCCTCTGAAGTAACTTGGGAGGTGAAGATAAATCCATTCTGAATTAAATCTCTGGTTTAATGGTAATCTATCTCCACATGTTTGATGTGTTCATGAAACATGGGGTTGTTGGTAATATAAGCAGCAGCTCTGTTGTCACATCGCAACTTCATAAGCCCATCAATCTGTATATGTAGATCACTTAGTAAGGATCTCACCCACATCAATTCTGCTGAGGTCTGAGCCATAGCACGATACTCATACTCTGCACTGGATCTGGACACCGCAGTCTGTTTCTTGCTTCTTTAGGTGACTAAATTCCCTGCAACATATGTACAGAAACCTGTGGTAGACTTCATATCATCATGGCTACCTGCATAATCTGCGTCAGAGTATCCAACAACCGTCATAGACGTCCCTCTAGTGAAAAGAAGATCTTGTCCTGGTGCTCTCTTTACGTACTTGAGCACCATCATGGTTGCATCCCAGTGTTATCTAGTAGGCCTCTCCATAAATTGACTTAGCTTTCCTACTGCAAAGGAAATATCCAACTTAGTAATTGTCAAGTAGAGCAACTTCCTCACCAGTTGGCGATATTGTCTACTATCAACTGGCTTTGCATCACTGTCATATAGTCGTGCCTTAGGATCCATGAGAATATTTGTTGGCTTGGCTTTCAGCATACCTGTCTCCTTTAGTACATCAAGAGCATATTTCTATTAAGATAGCACAATACCATGCTTACTACGGGCTACTTCTATCCCAAGGAAATATCTCAATGTCCCTAAATCCTTCATCACAAACTGATCTGCCAAAGTCTGTCTGATCTTAGCCACACCTGTTGTATCTCACCAGTGACAGTCAAGTCATCAATATTGGCCAAAAGAGCAACAATACCTTTTCCTATCTTCCTAATGAACAAAAAATGATCTGCAGACGATCTAGTAAACCCCACAGACTCTACCACCTGAGAAAGATTCTGAAACCAAGCTCTTGGATTTTGCTTGAGGCCATAAATGGGCTTCTGCAATCTACATACACACTCCTCCTGAACCTCGTAACCAGGAGGTTGCTGCAAGTAAACCTCCTCCTGCAAATCCCCATAGAGAAAAGCATTCTTCACATCAAGCTGGTGAATATGCTAATCTTGTTGAACTGCCACTGAAATCAGAATCCTCATTGTAGATAGTTGAGCCATCGGTGAAAAAGTGTCAAAGAAATCCATCCCATATGTTTGGGTGAATCCTTTGGCAACAAGTCGGGTCTTGTATCATGTAACAGACTCATCTGGATTGTATTTGATTGTAAACACCCATCTACAGCCAACTACTATAGCACCCTCTGGTAAAGGTGTAATCTCTCAAGTACCACGAGAAGTAAGAGCAGTTATCTCATCTTCTATGGCCTGGCGCCACTTTGGATCAAGCATAGCTTGCTGGTAGGTGGCAGGGATAGATATGGCAGAAAAAGCATGATAGAAGCTCCCAAAAGCTGACCTAAGGCTATTAATAGCCAGACTATTGGCAACATAGTATCTGGACTCACAGGTGCGGGGTGCCCTCCTAATGGCAATAGGAAGGTCATGATCAGCCATCTGATCCTCCTGTACTGGCTGTGAAGCAAAAATATCCTCATCCGTACATCTATCATCAGGGGGTGCCATATCATTTACTTTGCAACCTGTTTGTGGTCTCCTGAGGTGGAAAATGTGGAGTCTTTGTGGTTGCTGTAGGAGGTGGCATTTGGAAGGTATTGTAGGGTCGCTGATATGTAACAACAGGCTAAGAGAACTTCATAGGACCCTCTGTAGTAGTAGGAGGGGTAGAGATAGGTATCTCCTCTAAGGGAACAGGAGGTATAGGCATTGGAGCCGCTGAAACCTTAGGGGATAAACTCCGGGCAGCAGTGGAAAAATATGGGATAGACTCATGAAAGGTGACATTAGCACTCACATAGTGCCTATCAGTAAGAGGATCAAAGCATTTATATCCTTTCTGAGTTCGTGAATGTCCCAAGAACACGCACTTGACTACTTATGGTGCCAACTTGTCTCGCCCTGGAGAAAGAATATGAACAAATGCTGCACATCCAAACACACGTGGTGGTACGTAAAACAACTCTTGCTCTGGATGCAATATATGCCAAGGAATATGCTCATGAAGCACTGGACTAGGCATCTTGTTGATCAAATAACATGCCGTGAGGACTGTATCACCCCAATATAGCAGAGGCACACTATGATGAATCAATAAAGTGCGGGCCACATCCAAAAGATGTCGGTGTTTCCTCTCAGCCACCCCATTTTGCTGAGAGGTATGAAAGTAAGTAGTCTGGTGCACTATCCCATATGACCTATAAAATGCAGACAGCCTGGTAGTACATAATTCAAGTGCATTATTAGATCTGACTACTTCAATAACAGTTGAATACTGAGTCTTAATCTCCATCATGAAATGCTCAATGATAGGCGAGAGAAATCATCCACAACTACTAAATAATAACGGTGACCTTGCCTATCTGGTATCCAACTCGATCCCCACACATCCATGTGCAGTAACTCAAATAAGGCCGTCGACCCAGAATGGGTACTCAGTGCGTAGGAGGTGCGATGGTGCTTGCCCATTTGGCACGCATCACAACATATCTGAGTTGCAGGAGAGATATGTAGAATGATCCGTCGGAGGCTATGAAGGGGAAGATGTCCAAGGCGAAGATGCTACTGAACGGCACTCCCAGCAGCAAACGATACTTCTCGACATGTAGAGGCAAGCGGAGTCTGAATCAGACGATAGACTCCATCCTCTACATTTCCACTACCAATCGTCTTCGCTGTCAGTTTGTCTTGAATGATGCATCCCACGTCATCAAAGATGGCATGTCAATCAAGCTCCTTAGTAATCTTACTAACTGAGAGTAAGCTCAGAGGAAAGTTTGGCACATAACAAGCATTAGGTAACCTCAAAGTAGGAGTCATCGGTACCTCCCCCTTACTTGCTATCCTGGAGTGTCTGCCATTTGCAACTTGCACTGTCCTTCCTGCAGGTATAAATCTGAGATGGGTAAAATGATCCCGATCTCCACTGAGATGTCATGAAGCCTCTGAATCAACAAGCTACTTCATACTACCCTGATTCTTGTCGTGTGCAATAGAACCCAACTCAGTGGCTCCTTGGAGCCCATCATAATGGCTACAACCTCGGAGCAGTTTCTCATACTCCGGGTAATGGTCACTATATCATCTACCAACCTCTGTGTGGCAGAGGTGCTTGGATCAATATGAAAAGAAGCCATATTGATATCGTGAAGTCACAGATTCACCAAGAAACAAACCTCTAGAGCATAGGAACAGGGGTAAATCTTACCAAAAAGGGAGATGGAGAATCGATATGAAATTTTCATATCATGATCATGAGCGGCGGAGGGCGGCGATTGCTTCCTCTGAGAGAAGCAACAACAGCCCCCCTCTGGGCAGCAGCAGGCGGAGCAGTAGTGTCGCCCCTGGGTGGGCGGTAGCTGCATGAGCAAGGTGGAGCAGTAATCGACACCCTTGGACAGAGCGAAGCGGAGCAGCAGCAGCTGCACCTCTGGGTGGAGGTGCCCTTGGGTGGAGCAGCAGCAGTTGTACCTCTGGGCGGTGGCGGCCCTGGGTGGAATAGCAACAGCTCCCTCTGGGCGGCGCGGCGGTGGAGGAGTTGGATAGACTCCTCTGCAGTGTGGGTGGTCAGTGAGTGCTGCCTCGTCGCCTCCTCTTCGCTGGATGGTGACGGCGGTGCTAAGCGAGGTGGCGGGGCTATAAAAGGTGCACCTTAGGTTAAGGTTAGGGTGGAGGTCTCGGAGGCTCGTTTGGGTGGGGTATTTAGGGCACCGGTTTAGGACCGTGCGCTGATACCAAGTTGGAAGAATGAGCAAAATCAATTTATCTCTAACCCTACCTCTTTTTATATAGAGAGAGAGGTGGGTGCAAATTGCATGTAACCCCATGAAGAAAATAAAAAATAATAACGCATCACATGGCACCATGAAACTAACTAGACTCTGTAACACACCTCCCAAGGGGCCCATGTGCTGATCCTGCCAATGCAATGGATGAATTGCATTAGACAACCTTGCATCGCAAGTGATGGAGAGGATCCTTTGTTTGTAGATGACTTAAATCAATGATGAGGCATTGTAAGTGATGAAGCAGTCTTGCTATCATGATCCAGTGAGACTCAGCCTCTTGTCACATGTATTAAATAAACCTTCCAAAATAAAATATAAGTATCAAGTTCCATATCTTCAAGGTCAGTTTTGTCAATTTGCCAAAACTTCAACAAGTTGCCACCTAATAACTACCACTTGTCCTCTTCTATTCCGCCAATCAGGTAACATAACCAGTTATACGAAGGGATGCCTTGCACCACTTATTCTATTCCACCAACCACAGACCGAAATGTCACATCAAACACTAACCTTAAACTCATCCATCATCATCCATTTCTCTTATAACTTCATCCAGCAGCCTAAATGCAGCCTAAGCAAGAAGGGCCTTGGTTGAAAATGTGGTGACTGGTGTGTTATCTTTGACTAGATTTTGACAACTGACATCATAATTGCAGTAGTGTTTTTTTAGTTGAAATGGATGTCTACCAACCTACAGTAGTTGCCTTTTTTCCCCCTTGTAATAAACCTAAATGAGGTCTGTCAGGTAAATGAGCGCTTCATTCATTTGCTATTCTTCAATTTGGCAATCAATTTTATATCAATCTGTGTCACATTGATTTTGGCAGGTATGCTGTAGATGCCATGCAATATGTATGCCTTGAAGAAGCTTATACCAAGGCCATTGGGCCACTTGTAGAAGAAACTACTCTTTTACATCATGTTTTTGGCGGTTATCTACTATCAAAGGTACATTTGCAAATTTACATTCTCATTCTCTTTTTTTTTTGGTTTTTTGATTTCTTTTTGCCTCTTTCATTCAATATTCTTTCTTTAGAGTTGGGAATTGGTTTCTTATTTAGTTATTTTGTTGCTTCCATAAACCACAGGTCACGTGCACCAGATGCCATACAAAATCTGAATGTTGTGACAGAACAATGGATCTTACAGTTGAGATACATGGAGATGTCTGGACCCTTGCTGAAGCACTTCGGCGGTTCACAAGTACTGAAGTATTAGATGGTGATAACAAGTACTTCTGCAACAGGTTAATTAGAAACTTTTAACTGGCCATTTTTTTTCATCCTTCATGCCTTAGGCCATGGACTTCTTTTGGTCTTGTATTTTGCTTGTTTAGTATCCATTCAAAAGATTCAAATGAGAAATTGTTCAAGATTATAAAAAGCATGTGATTAACTCCACTATTCTGTAGATATATTTTGTACTTGATGGAACTTGTTGAAGAAATTAGAATAATGTGTGCAGCACCCTTTTTTCAAAGAAAAAGTGCAGCAACATAATACTGAAGAAGGCCTTAATTTACATGAAAAATCCTTCTTGAGATGAAGGGAAAAACCATGAAAGAAAAGCTCCTAAGACGTAAGATTTTTGGATTTTTTTTTTGGATAAGTAAAGGATGATCACTTGAGGACGGTGATCATCCATAACCATAATGTTTCAATAAATAAAGACAAGCATTATAAAGAGGCAAAAACCCCTACGGAGTTGAGGACTGCTGGCCCCTAAAAGATGATGCCTCAGAAAATGTTATTCACATGAGGATTCTCTCCCTAAATGTATATCCATGTCATTGTAGCCATAATGCCTGAACACAACCAATGGAAATGCATGCTCCAGGCATCCTGCCTTCATCTAAATATTCTTGCCCCAGAATTTCTTGAAAAAGTGCTGGTGGACAAGGCATCTTTGGCTCCCTCCTAAACCTTCTCCACTGAATGATAGAATGAAGTGTCTCATTACGAAAAGAAATTCTAGCCTCTCATATGCTGGTGGAAGATGATGTGCTTTTTGCATGCTATCTGATAAACTGAATGTCTTTTACTGTGCTTGATGAGAAGGTTTAGTTGAAATCTAAAATAAGCGGAAGTAATAATATCAAAGCATAAGAAATCATGGAACCCTTGGATTTTACGTGAAAACTCCACTCATGAAGAACGGGGAGAAAATCATGGGAGAAGTGTCCTTATAGGCATGTTGCTCTATATTTCTTCTCAAATGAATTAAGTAGGGGGTACACTTACTTATAGGCCATCACATATTAACAAAAGTCCTATTCCACTATGTGAGATTAAACCACTGCACATTTCTCTTAACACTCTCCTTCAAGCTGGAGCATGGAATGCTTAACTTGTAACACAAACAAATCCACTCTACACAATAGAACATAACCTCTGGATTGGTTCTTGCTTGTAGGTAGGAACACGGGTTGGAGCTGCTGGATGAATTGTAGCTAGCTCTGAAAAGAGGTCTCTCCTTTGGAGATCTGGTGCTGGTGGCTCTCCATTTAATATCTTTGAAATGGGGTCTTTTTCTGAAGACTTCGAAGCTATATCTCTCACATAGGTACTGATTGAGCCCTTCCTTTGAGGACCTTAAAAATGGATCTCCCTCTCTCTGGAGACCCCGAAATTCTGGACCTTCCAGAGTTGGCTTTTCATGCGATGATTAGCTACTCAAAAAGTCTGTAGTAGTATCCGACGTCACCTAAATTGATGGAAAATGCCATTGTATCTTAGGACTGCCACAAAGGGATTCCCAAACAGTGGTGGTTATAATGGACCTCTATACTCCTTTCTCCCATACTCATATGGGAGAAGAAACTAATAAAGAGAAGAATAGAGAATAGTTTCTCCCCCTCTTCTTTTCAATTGATCATCAAAATTTATTTATTATTATTTTTAAAATTTTTCCTCTTTATCATTTTTTTCTCTTTTTTTCTTTTTTCCTTCTACTATTTCTCCAACTTTTTGAATTTTTTTTCTCTTTTTTTGTTCTATTGACCTCTTCTTTTTTTTTTTCTCGATATCTTCCTACTCTCTCTCTCTCTCTCTCTCTCTCTTCGTAGCTATCAAATACGATGGAGATATTAGTATGCCTAGGATATAAAAGAACATCCAAAACAACTTAGGGTTTAACAGGACCCCAACCACACTGGTCCGCCACACTCCTTTCGCGATGAACAAGCAGGAACTACTCCTTGATTGGCTTAAGGAGACTTATGGCGATGTTAAGCCCGTTGTTTGTGCCGTGGACGAGCTCCTCTGTGTGCTTCGTCCTGAATGGGCCCCCCATCCTTGTCTTCACATCGAAGGTCCCCACCAAGTGTCATGCGATGGGAGCATCAGCGGGGCGCAGTCCTTGGAGGTGATCAGAGTGTGGCGGAGAGGGAGCCCTCGACGGTTGCGACGAGGCCCAACACGGTCGCCAAGAGGGCATTTGCCTGTGGGCTCTCCAGTGAGGAAGGCTCCATCAGTAAAAAGTTGCGGTCGGTCATTGGGTACTCCGGTTTCATCGCCGCTGTTATGTCCATGTTCATCCCTTATCGATTGATCGCTCCCCCTCCGATGGATGGATTTTCCTAGGTCGCGCCCTCCTTGCCGCAATCGTAGTCAGTGGCGAAGGATCCCTTCGTCGTGGCCAAGGGGGGCTTCTTGAGGGCTTCCTATTGGACCGGAGGGGGGGGGGGGGGGGTGGAGGGTGGTCCAAGGCCTCTCCTCGGCAAGGGCCTGGATGTGGTTGCGGTACACGGTGGCAGTGGTAGTAGATGTTGCTTGGGGTCCTCCGCGGGATCCCCCACGAGGTCCTCGATATTTGAATGAATCAAAACATTGAAACTCCAACAAACTGATGACAAATGTGATAAAATAAACCCAAAAATCGAACATCCTCTGATACCAAGTTGAAATCTAAAATAAGTAGAAGCAATAATATTAAAGCTTAAGAAATCAAGGAACCCTTGGCTTTTACGTAGAAACTTCACTCACGAAGAACATGAAGAAAATCGCGGGAGAAGTGCAACTATGGGCGTGTTTCTCAAATGAATAAGTGGGGGGTACACACTTATTTATAGGCCAACACACACTAACAAAAGTTCTACTCCACTATGTGGGACTAAACCACCACACATTTCTCTCAACTGGTTCCTTACTTTGGTTCCCTTGCAAGGAGTTTTTTGGAGTGCCTCCTAAGGTCTTTGGGTGCATGCCCTTTGTTTATATATCTAATTCCAACATGGACAAATCACCTAGGGCTGTCAAATGTATATTTATGGGATATTTTCGTACTTAGAAAGGATATAGATGATATGATCCCATTGGCAGATGCCACCATATTAGTGCTCATGTCTTCTTTGAGTCAATTCCACATTATTCCTCAGTAAGTTCTTGTATTGTTACTTCTACCCCTAAAAGTAAGTCGGTCCTACCTATTCCGACTCTTGATGTTGAGTAGGGGTTGATGCCTGATGTTGGACAGAATAGGAGATTCAGACTTGTTTATTCTCATCGTTGATCATTGTCAATGCTACTATAGTAGGATGCAAGTGGGTCTTTGTAGTTAAATACTTGCTTGATGGATTCGTGGTGCGCTACAAGGCAAGATTGGTGGCGAAAGGATACACATAGACTTATGAGATTGACTATTTTGACACTTTTTCCCCAGTGACAAGGCTCCCTACAATTCAGATTCTCATTTCTGTCACACTTCTTCTCAATTGGCAACAACATTAGTTAGATGCTAAAAATGCTTTCCTTTATGGAGATCTCTGGGAGGAGGTTTATATGCAACAACCCCCTAGATTTAAGGTAAAGGGAGTGTGCCAAGGTCTACAAATTATATAAGGTTATTTATGGTCTCAAGCAAAGTCTACGTGCATGGTTTCAGAAATTTTCTGAAGTTGTCAAGGACATGAGGTTCAAGAGGTCTGTGGCAAATTATTTCTTGTTTGTGAGAAAGACCAAAAAGGGAAGAGTTGTGATGCCAATCTATGTGCATGACATTATCTTGATTGGAGATGTATTAAAGTTATTAGCACTACTGAGGAGTTTCTGGCAAAACACTTTTTTACGAAGGATCTAGGTCCACTTCGATACTTCCTTGGCATTGAAGTTGCTTGCAATGCAAAGAGAGTTGCTCTTTCCAAACGAAAATGTGCTTGACCTTAAGGAGACGGGCATGCTTGGTATTTGGTGCCAAGCCAGCCTCCATTCCTATGGACCCAAATGTGCATTTGTATGAGGATGACTTTTCTCTTACGGATGCAAGGCAATTTAGATGCCTTGTAGGAAGGCTAGTGTATGTGACTATTACATGACCTGACATGCCCTTGCTATTAGTAAGGTAAGCCAATTCATGGACAAACCAAGTAGAGTACACTGGGATGCAACAATCTTGATTCTTGGATATCTAGTAGGAAAATGATTACTATTTACTCGAGGCGATTCATTGAGGTTGGTGGCATATATTGATGCAAACTATATTGGGTACTCGAAGTATAGGAAGTCCATTACTGGGTTCTGTATATTCGTTGGAGGAAATAGACCATAGTGGCCAGATCGAGTGTGGAGTTGGAATATAGAGCTATGGCCCAAGCTATAATGGAACTCATGTGGATTTGATCTTTTGTAACTGATTATATGGAGATGAGGTGCAACAATAGAGCTGCACTATTCATTGCTAACAATTTGGTCTTCTGTGAGAAGGCCAAGCACATGGAAGTAGATTGTTATTAGACACGGGATATGATCTAAAATGGATACATTTGCACTCTACATGTGTCATCCGAAGATCAGGCAGTAGACATGTTCACCAAGGTGCTTCCTCACTCCAGCTTCTATCGATGTTGTTCCAAGCTGAGCGTGATAAACATCTATGCTTTAGCTTGAGGGGAGTGCTGAGAAACTTATTTTGTCCTTTCCGTATCGGTCTTGTTACTTATTTCATTTTATTTTCATATAGTAGAGGGGTCTATTCACAATTTTATTTGGTCTTCTCTATAAATAGAGGCCTAGGGTTTTATAGCGGAAAGATTGCATCGTTTTCTTTATGGTTTTTAATCTCCTTTTGCTTGTTTTGAGAGGTTAAGGGTGGCAATGAAAGATCAAAGGTATCAGCAAAGGAACAATGATTGTGCTTAATCAGTCAAGAGGCCTGAATGGAAGATTACTCTCATCTTGGTATATGCAAATGATATCAATATCATTGGTGACAATGGGGAGGTTGATGGATTCAAGGATAGATTGGCAAATGAATTTGAAACATAAGATCAGTGAAAGTGGAAGTACTTTTTTATTCATTACATGGCTAGGTCTGAAGTTCTTGTCAGGTGCTGGTAAAAATATATTCTTGACTTATTCAAAGAAATTAGGACACTTGGGCATAAAACTTGTTTCTATTCCAATTAAAAAAACTAGAGTCAAGGTTAGAGGACAAAATTTTCTTACTAAGTGAATCAATATCTTATTTTTAAACCCTACCTCTTTTTATATTAAGAGAGAGGTGTGACACAACATTACTCTAAGAAAGAAAAGAAAGGGTACAAAAATACCCTTACATAGAAATAAAGCGTAGATAGACTAAGGGGTATGTTGGAACGGATGAGATCAGGCCACATGGACACTGCCATGTGGCAGCCATCAAGCCATGTGGCAATGCCACGTGGCAGGAAGAGAAAGGGCCTTAAGGCCTCTGGCCACCTTAGGGTTACGTCAAAGTTTTGTAGCTCCCTTAGGGAGCAAGTCTCAATTTTTAGTATATGGGTTTTTGGTAGTTTTTAAGTGATTGGGTTTATTATTTTTAGGAGAGTTAATTGAGGGATTTTGTTTCCATGTTTGTAGGGATATATACTTTGTATAAAAGAGAGCCTTCCCATGTATTTTTCGTTTGAGCAAATAATAATATTTCCAATCATTCAAGTGCTCCTTTCGTCTCTCTTCTTCTACAGCAGCCAACCATCAACAGGAGACAGGAGGCCATCCTACCGGTAGGTAGCCACTGCAGACTGGTCTACCTACAACAAACCAGCTCCTTCAGCCTACAGGCCATCTCTAGTAGCCAACAGGATCGGCTACACCCAGCAGCTGGCTCCTAACATTCAGACCGGTCCCTATCAGGATTGGTTGAACTGCTGCCAACCAAAGTCAAAGCAACGCACCCACTGCCCTCCCGCTCCTCATGTGGACAGCCACCCTGACGGGTTGTTTTTCCTGTGTACGGGGAGTTTCCACGCTCTGGATCGTGCCAATTTTTGACATGGTATCGGAGCAATTGGTTTAGACTAGTACGTGTGGTTCGAGATCGTGCGGTGGTGTTTCGCACCTCTAGAAGAAAGTCTTCCCTCGACAAAAGTAGCGCCTTACGCAGTGAAGGAGGGACTAAGAGAAGATGGCGGAGGCATCATTGACGGTCAACGACATCGCACTTGGACCAAGAGAGCAAGGTGGTTGTCTCCGGGAGAATCATCAAGAAGAAAAAGAAGCTTGAGGAGGAGATTTTTCAGAAGAGATTTCAAGTTATATGGTATCTTTGTATTCGATTTTATCGAAACAAAGGGTACCAAACATATCATATGAGTGGAGAATGAGCACCATGGCAATTGCTTCGACTCCGACTGAAGAAGAAAAAAGAGGCATAGTGTAGCCTCTAAAAGAGCACTACGATTGCATCGACTTCACTTTCTTTTGGTGACCTTGGCTCGAAGAAAAGCTGAAGGTCTTTGCTGGCTCACGAGCAAGGCACCATATTTCTCAAGGAGACACGTGGAACCCTCTAACGCATCAGAGAATACTGAGATGAAAAGCTCGACTCTTGAGCATAGAAGAGGCACAAAGATCATCCTCAAATCTTCAAGAGAAGAACGATGTAGCACTTTCAAGTTCGGCAAGCCATCGTTCTCCTAGCCTCATCTTGAGGGGGAGTGTTGGAACGGGTGAGATTAGGCCACATGGACACTGTCACGTGGCAGCCATCAGGCCGTTGGCCACCTTAGGGTCATGTTAAAGTTTTGTGGCTCCCTTAAGGAGCAAGTCTCTATTTTTAGTATATGGGTTTTGGTAATTTTTAAGTGATTGGGTTTACTATTTTTACAGGAGTTAATTGGGGGATTTTGTTTCCAAGTTTGTATGGATATGCACTTTGTATAAAAGAGAGCCTTCCCATGTATTTTCCCTTTAAGCAAAGAATAATATTTCCAATTAATCAAGTGCTCCTCTCCTCTCTCTTCTTCTACAGTAGCTGGCCACCAACAGGAGGAGGCCATCTTGTTGGTAGCCAGCCACTGCAGACCGACTCCTTTGGCCTACAGCCATCTCTAGTAGCCAATGAGATCGGCTGCACCCAGCAGTTGGCTCTTAGCAGTTAGACTGGTCCTTATCAGGACTGGCGGAACTGTTGTCGACCAAAGTCAGAGTAGCCACATGTTGCTCTCCTACTCCTTACGTGGACAGCAACCCTGATGGTTTATTTTTCCCGCTTTCAGAGGGTCTCCACACTCCGGATCGCGCCAATTCTTGATAGGTTATAACACTCCCTTACGTTGGAGCATATATGTCAATCATGCTCAGCTTGGAATAACAGACATCAAAAGTAGATCTAGTAAGAGGTTCGGTAAATATATCTGCTGTTTGGTCATTAGAATATATTGGAGTTGTGTAGAGTAGCCCTCTCTAGATAATATCTCTAGTGCAGTGATAGTCAACTTCCACATGTTTTGTGCGCTCATGAAACATGGGATTGTTGGCTATATTGGTAGCAGTTCGATTATTGCACTTCATCTCCGTGACTCCATCTATCTCAATATGTAGGTCAATTAGGAGAGACCAAATCCATATCATCTTAGTTGTAGTTTGGGCCATCGTCCTGTACTTTGACTCTACACTAGACCTGGAGACTGCCGCTTTCTTCTTGCTCTTCTAGGTTACAAGATTGCCAGCTACATAAGTGTAAAATCCTATAGTGGATTTCCGGTCAAGGTGGCACCTTGTATAAATAGCCCACTATTGTCATGGATGCCCCTCTGGTGAATAGAAAACCCTACCCAGGGGCCTCTTGAGATAGCTAAGGACCATCATCGTTGCATCCTAGTGCTGTCTAGTGGGTTTAGCCATAAACTGATTCAATCTGCCAACTGCAAAAGATGTCTGATCTAGTGATAGTGATGTATAAAAGCTTCTGCACAAGCTGTTTGTATGACTTGCTATCAATTGCCTCAGCCTCAGTGTCATAAAGATGTGTCTTAGGATCCATGGATATATTTGCTAGCTTAGCTGTTAGCATACCAACCTCCTGTAAAAGATCTAGAGCATACTTCCTCTAGGACAAAACAATGCCACTTTTGTTGCGGGCCACCTCTATCCCAAGAAAGTATCTCAATGGACCTAGCTCCTTCATCACAATCTGCTCAGCCAAGCATCTCTTGATCTCAGCTATCCCTTAAAATCATCTGACAATCAAGCCGTCCACATAGACCAAAAGAATAGTAACACCACTACCTGTCTTCCTGACAAATAGTGAGTGGTCTGCAGACGACCTTTGAAATCCAACAGACTCAACCACTTGGGAGAACTTCTGAAACCAAGCACGGGGACTCTGCTTGAAGCCATAAATGGCCTTCTACAATCTGCATACACACTCCCCTGAACCTCGTAACTGGGAGGTTATTGCATGTAAACCTCCTCTTGAAATCCCCGGAGAGATGCATTTTTCACATCAAGCTGGTGAAGATGCTAATCTCGCTGAATTGCCACTGAAATCAGAATCCTCATTGTAGATAACTGAGCTGCCGATGAGAAAGTGTTAAAGAAGCCCACCCCATATGTCTGGGTGAACCCTTTGACAATAAGTCAGGCCTTGTAGCGTGCAATTGACCCGTCTGGATTGTACTTGACTGCAAACACCCATATGCAGCCAACTGCTGTAGCACCCTCTGGTAAAGGTGTAAGCTCCCAAGTACCACGTTAAGTAAGCGCAACCATCTCATCCTCTATGGCTTCGTGTCATTTTGGATCAAGCATGGCCTGCTTGTAGGTGGCAGGGATAGATATGATAGAAAGAGTACGACAGAAGCTCCCAAAAGCAGACCCAAGGCCATCAGCAACCAAACTACCTGCAAGATGGTATCTGGACTCACAGGTGTGGGGTGCCTTCCTAATGGCAATAGGAAGGTCAAGATCATTTGCGTGATCCTCCTGTACTGACTCTGGGGCAGGAACATCCATATTTGGACCTATGACATCACTAGTAGATCATGTATCATTAATACGCAAGCTGTTCGTGGTCACTTGGACTAGAGAGGGTGATGTCTGCGCAACTAGCATCTGGAAAGTACTGTCAGGGCATCTGTAGGTAACAGTAGGCTCGCAAAACCTCATAGGTCGTGTCGTAGTAGTCGAAGGAGTAGAAACATGTATCTCCTCCAAGGGAACAAGAGGTATAGGTATGGGGGCCTCTGTAACCTTAGGAGATAGACTTCGAGTAGCTATAGAAAAGTATGGAATGTACTCGTGAAAGGAAACATGACACTTACATAGTGCTTACCAGTAATGGAGTCCAAACATCTATATGCTTTATGAGTCAGTGAGTACCCAAAAAACACACACTTAACTGGCTGAGGTGCAAGCTTGTCTCGACTTGGAGTAGATAAACAAAAGCAGTACAGCCAAACACACGTGGTGGCACATGAAACAGCTCTCGCTCAACATTATACCAAGGAATTTGCTCTTGAAGCACTGAACTGGACATTCTGTTGATTAAATAACATGTCATAAGAACTGCATCACCCCAATACAACTGAGCAACACTATGATGAATTAGCAAAGTGCGGGCCACATCCTAAAGGTGTCGATGTTTCCTCTCGGCCACCACATTCTGCTGAGAGGTATGGGCACAAGTAGTCTGGTGCAGGACCCCATGTGACTTATAAAATGTAGATAGTCTGGTGGCACATAGCTCTAGTGCATTAGCAGATATGACTACTGTTGGTAGAGTTATTAGAGTCATATGTTATGTTTCTTGTCCGGTTGGACTTATAATGTATTTTTCCCAACACTTTTCCTTATATAAAGAGGTGTAGGGTTTCATTTGAGAATAAGATAAGTAATTTTCTTCAACTTGGTAGTAGAGCAGCGATTTTAGATCGGCGGTCTGGTATCCCACCCCTCATGAGCTTCCGTACCCCTTCAGCAAAACCCTAGTTTCCCATTTTACACCCGTGGGAGCTGTCGGCCAGCTACTAGCCATCGCGGGCCCTAGGAGGTTGCTGCAACGGTCGCAGCGGCTTCTGGTGCCCGTCGCGACTCTAGCTGCTCCTCTCCCTTGAGCTGTGGGTTGCCTTCTCGATTGCTAGCGTCACTAGCAAACCCTAGCGGACCTCTCCTCTAGCCCTAGAAGGCACCCCCTCCTCTTCAAGGGCTCTGCAGCGTCACCTCGAGGCCTTGCAGCATCGGCTCGAGGTCCTGCACCGCCTCTCCTCACGCTGAGGGCCTCGTCAAGGGCTCTGCAGCGCCACCTCGAGGCCTTGTAGCGTCGCCTTGAGGCCTTGCGCCACCTCTCCTCTCGCTGAGGGCTGGTCTGGAGGTTGCGGTGCTGCCCTAAGGGTGTAGCACTAGCTGGCGGTTGGTCCAACACCTCGGAGCATTGCCTCAGTGCCTTCCTTGACCTCGGGATAGCACCTCCCATTGCCGGAGTGTCGCCTCAAACCATGGTAGTGTCGCCACCTCCGCTGCCCATCACCTGTAGGTCACGGTGGTGGTTCTTGGGGTCGGTTGAGCCTGCCCAAGCGCCGTAAGGACACGTCCTAATGTCTTAACATGCGCTAAAACCTGATCTACAGGATTTCTGTGATTCTTGAGATGTTTTCTAGGGTTTCTTTGCCTTAGATCTCATGTTCAAGAGATCATTTTTCCTTTGGTTGTGAAGTCTTCAGATCTAAATATTGATTTCAGATCGCTCTTATGGTATCTTGTGGCAGTCCTAAGGCACGATGGCCTCCTTTGAATCTTCAAAAGTGTCATCGGTTACTGCTATGGACAACGGAGGTTATAAATTTCCTTTCTTTGTTCCTATTGCCAAGTTGACGAGGCCAATTATACTAGATGGTCTTAGACGTTCCTTATGACTGTTGAGGGATATGATAAGGAACATCTACTGTTGGAGATGGAGACACAAGATAAAACATGGAAAAATGTCACGTGGAAGAAAGATAATTCCATGATCCATGCATGGATCATGAATTCCGTTGAGCCTTAGATCGGTGATTGGATCATGCACTACAAGACAGCCAAGGAGATGTGGGATTCTCTACGCGATACATATTCTCATGAAAAGAATTCCAGCAAAGTGTTTGGGATTCTTCATGCCCTTGGTCGTCTCAAACGGGAGGGTCAGTCTTTGTCGCAGTATTATGCTACTCTTAAGGGGTTTCTGGAGAAATATAATACCTGCCGACCTGTTTGCACGTGTGCCACTCAGAGGGTACATAGGAAAGAGTATGTTGTCCTTTAGTTTCTTAATGGACTTGGGCCTGACTATAAGGCTACTAGGTCCCAGATCCTTACTCTGGCTGAGCTACCATCTCTGGAGGAGGCTTATAGCAGCATGAGTAGAGTGGCTGTTAAGCATCCCGTGTCAGAAAGTGGATAAACCCTTGTATTTGCTGCTGCTGCTCGAGGAGGACGTGGTGCTCCATCCACCAGGGGGAGAGGGCGTGGTGGCAGACCTCGCACCATTTGCTTGCATTGTGGAAAGATAGGCCATACAGAGGCCTCTTGCTGGACAAAGTATGCTCGACCTCCCATGGCCAACCAGGCTGTTGCTTTGGAGGAGGGAAGCGGTATGGTATCCTGTGCAGACTATGATGCTGTGATCCAGCATCTCTCCCAGTTGACCCAGGAGACTACTACTACTACCGTAGATACCGCTGCCTTAGCCACTTCAGGTTCGACTTCCGCTTATAGGTCTGGTAACGCTGATAGTATATTGTTGTTGGCGGATTTTGGCGCATCTCAACATCTTAGTGGGGATGAGACGTGTTTTGGACAGATTCATAATGTCCCCTCAGGGAGACTTGTGCAGGTAGCAGATGGTAGGCAGTGTAGGACTCATGGCGGAGGAGATGTTACAGTGACTCCTATTCTGACATTGCCTAATATTCTTTATGTTCAAGAATTTCCTATTAATCTTTTGTCTGTCAGTAGAATTACAAAAGACTTGCACTGTTGTGCAATATTTGATGAGCTAGGCTATCTTTTTTAAGACAAACTCACATGGAGGACAATTGGTGGCGGACATGAGGAAGGGGGTGTGTATCGCTTAGTCCAGAATCTAGTTGCCGCTACATGTCAGGGCGAGGTTGCACTTAGTGTTGGTACAGCTCTTCAGTGGCACCGACTTCTTGGACACCTACCATTGGACAGGCTTCGATGTGTCATTTCTCGGCTACAGAAATTGTGTGATGCATGCCAGCTAGGAAAGCATCACAGGATTAGTTTTCTTTCTACTTCATCTCATAGTTCTAATGCTATCTTTGATTTACTACATATGGATGTATGGGGACCAAGTCATATCCCGTACAAACTAGGTCATAAATTTTATCTACTTATTGTTGATGATTTTTCCACGATGTCATGGTTATTTCTTTTGAAAAATAAATTTGATGTTGGATCAATGATTGAAACATTTATCTCATAAGTAAATGCTCAGATTTCTACTATTGTGAAGATTGTACAGTTTGATAATGCTTTAGAGTTCTGTATATCTAAGTTGGTAGGTTTTTATAGATCTCTTGGGATTGTTCATCAGACATCCTGTCCACATACGTCGTAATAGAATGGTGTAGTAGAATGAAAGTATCGTTATGTTCTTGATGTGGCTAGAACATTATTGATCCAGCATAATGTACCACATATATATTTGGGAGATGCAGTGTTGACTGCATGTTATTTGATTAATAGATTGCCCAACTTAGTCATACAAGAACAAGTTCCATGGCTGGTTCATCTTGAAAAGGATCTATTCACTGTTCTACCTCACGTGTTTGGCTATGTTACCTTTGTTCACATTCTTGGACCTGGCAGAGACAAATTGGCTCCAAGAGCAGTGAAGTGTGTGTTTCTGGGATACAGTAGTACCCAGAAAGGATACAGGTGCTATGACCCATGTGGTAAGAAACATTATGTGACTGCAGATGTTACTTTTCATGAGCCCATTTCTTATTTCTCTACAGATGGTCATCAGGTGAC
Organism: Thalassia testudinum; assembly: GCA_037157565.1. Lineage (NCBI taxonomy): Eukaryota > Viridiplantae > Streptophyta > Magnoliopsida > Alismatales > Hydrocharitaceae > Thalassia > Thalassia testudinum. The sequence goes on along the minus strand of JAZHRO010000051.1, from coordinate 36,203,815 downwards.
ATTGAAGAGGAATTTGGCTCCTATGCCTGTTCTACCAGTTCCCTTGGAACAAATCTCTCTTACACATCATGAGGATATACCTACCATGGAGATTTCTATGAGGCAGAGAGCAGAAAATATTTAGGTATATAGGCTACCTGTGACATATAGACAACATACATAGCGAGAAAAACACACGTCCACTACACCTCAGCCACCTGTCTCCTCCCTTACTCAGGTATGTGTTGATACTGACATTAGTTGTCCTAGTGGTACTTGTGCAAGTTCCTCTGATGAGTTTTATACTCCACGTACTATTGAGCATAGTGAGGAGGTTCTTGACCTCCCAATTGCTATTCGGAAGACTCCACGCAGTTGTGTCCAGTATCATAATGTACAGGCAGTCTCCACTACCAACCTCGGTAGTTCCTTTGCTCCATTCACACCAGCACTATCTGCAACGTATGTTCCTACCTCCCATCAGCAAGCCATGCTGGATCCAAACTGGCGTCAGGTCATGGAGGATGAAATGGCTGCTTTACAGTCTAGAGGGACGTGGGACTTGACTACCTTGCCTCCTTATGCCAGAACAGCTGGGTGTCGTTGGGTCTTTGCTGTTAAATACAACCTAGACAGCACGATCTCTCGCTATAAGGCAAGATTGGTGGCAAAGGGATTTACCCAAACATACGGGGTAGATTTCTTTGTTACCTTCTCTTCGGTTGCTCGACTGTCTACTGTTTGGATTTTGATATCTGTAGCAGCTCACTGTGATTGGCCTCATCAGTTGGATGTCAAGAACACATTCTTGTATGGAGATCTTCAAGAAGAGGTCTATATGCAACAACCGCCTAGGTTTGAGGCTCACGGGGAGTGTCTGTAGATTGAAGAAAGCAATCTATGGCTTGAAGCAAAGTTCAAGAGCATGGTTCCAGAGACTCTCGGAAGAAGTACATGTAATGGGACTTGTAAGGTCCTCTGCTGATTACTCCTTGTTTGTTATGAAGAGAAAAAGGGGAGTGGTTGTGCTTTTTGTTTATGTGGATGACTTGATCCTCTCTGGAGATGATGTTGCTGGGATAGCTGAGGTAAAAAGGAAGTTGGCTGATACCTTTGTGATGAAGGCTATGGGTGAGCTTAGATATTTTCTTAAGATCGAAGTGGCACGTAGCAAAAAGGGCATTGTTCTTAGTCAGCGGAAGTACGCCCTTGATATCTTGTAGGAAGCAGGAATGATGGGGTCCAAACCTGCCAATATGCCTATGGATCTCAAAGGACATCTCTATGATACTGAGTCTCCGCCTATAGATAGCAGATCATATAGGCAGTTGGTTGGTAAGTTGTATCTTACTATTACACGTTCGGATCTTTCCTTTACAGTAGGAAAGCTCAGCCAATTCATGGACAAACCGACCAGGCAACACTGGGATGCTGCTATACAGGTACTTAGGTACATGAAGAAAGCACCTGACAGATGTGTATTTTAGAGGGGCACATCTATGAGTGTTGTTGGGTACTCTGATATTGACTATGTAGGTTGCATGATAGATAGGAAGTCAACAACTGGATTCTGTACTTATGTCGCAGGCAACTTAGTGACATAGAGAAGCAAGAAGCAACAGGTGGTATCTCGATCCAGCACAGAATCAGAGTACAGGGCTATGGCTCAGACACCTGCAGAGATGATTTGGGTCATATCTGTTCTACATGATCTCCATATTCAGGAAGAGGGATCAATTGAGATGAGATGTGATAATCGTGCTGCTACTTATATTGCCAGCAACCCAATGTTTCAGAAGCGGACAAAACATGTTGAGGTTAATTGCCACTACACTAGAGACTTGATACAACTTAGAATTATCTACACTTCACCTGTGTCATCTGAAGATCAGATTGCAGATATATTCACGAAGCCACTTACCGGATCTGCTTTGATTAGTGTTGTCCCAAGTTGAGTATCATTGATATATATGCTCTAACTTGAGGGGGAGTGTTGGAAGAGTTATTAGAGTCATATGTCATGTTTCTTGTTTTGTTGGACTTATGATGTATTTTTCCCAACACCTTTCCCTATATAAAGAGGTGTAGGGTTTCATTTGAGAATAAGATAAGTCATTTTCTCCGGCTACTACCTTAACAATAGCTGAATATTGAGTCTTAATCTCTACCATGAAGTGCTCGATGACAGAGCCACATCTGATTTGTTTTTCAACAAGAATACCCATGATAGGTGTGAGAAATCATCCACAACTACTAAATAATAATGGTGACCCTGCCTATTTGGTATTTTACTTGGCCTTCACACATCCATATGCAATAGCTCAAACAATGTCGTCATCCAAGATGGGTACTCATAGGATTGGAGGTACGATGATGCTTGCCCATTTGGCACGCATCGCAGCATATTCGAGTTGCAAGTGATATATGTGGAATGACTCGTCAGAGACTGTCTAGGGCAAGATGCTCGAGTTGGAGATGCCACTGAGATGTCCTTCAAGCAGCAGATGACATATCTCCACAACATACAAAGGCAAGTGTTGTCTGAATCAGACGATAAACTCTATCCTCTACATTTCCACTATCGATCGTCTTCCTTGTCAATTTATCTTGAATGATGCATCCCTCATTATAAAAAATAGCACGACAATTAAGTTCTTTGCTAATCGTACTCATTGAGAGTAAACTCATAGGAAAGCCTGATACATAAGAAACATCAGGTAGCCTCAAGGTAGGAGTCATTGGTACCTCCCTTCGACCTATCTTGGAGTGCTTGCTATCTGCAACTTGCACTATCCTGCCTGTGGGTACAGATCTGAGATGGGTAAAACGACTGAGATGCCGTGAAGCCCTTGAATCAACAAGCCACTTCGTACTATCCCGATTCTTGTCGTGTGCAATAAAACCCAACTCAGTGTCTCCTTGGACCCCATTATGGTGGTTACAACCTCGGAGTAGTCTCTCGTACTTCGGGTAATGGTCACTATATTATTTTTCGACTTCTGTGTGGTAGAGGTGCTTGGACCAATATCAAAAAGAGCCATATTGATATCGTAAAGACTACGGATACACCAAGGAGCAAACTTCTAAAGCAAACATCATCAAACTAATGTAATGGAGAGACAACTATATTCATACCAACATGATGACCAAGATCATTCCATGAAATATACAACCTTCCTGATCTCAGAGTCTGAGGTGTTCTCCACATCTGCTGATGGGCAGATCAGCGTGGAGATCAACATCCTTCAGACCACCATTACAGGTGGTGGTGTGGCCTGCTCAGACTAAGGATGAAGGCGTCACCAACTCTGACAAGGGGCAGACTGTCAGATTAGACCAGGGGCGTCACTCAGATTAGGGACAGCGGCGGAGCCTCAGTCCAGGGGCAGCGGCGATGCCCCGGTCAAATCGGCGATGGAGGGGCCTCCTCCTCCTTACTGGCACTGGCTGTAGAGGAGGCAGCAGTGAGGTTCTATCGGTTGGCCGAAGAGGGTTGTGCCGATGGTGATCTATTGCCGGTGAAGTAGGGTTGAGGTGGAAAGGGTCGGAGGCTTGTTTTGGTGGTGGTACTAGGGCACCAGTCTAGGACCACTACTTTGATATCAAGTTGGGAAGAAGCAAATCAATATCTTATTCTCAAACCCTCCCTTTCTTTATATTAAGAGAGATGTGGGACACTTACAACACAACTCCAAGAAAGAAAAAAAATGATACAAAAATACTCTTATATAAAAATAAAGCGTGGATAGACCAGGGGTATAACATGTTTCTACTCCAATTAAATACATTCAAGCTTAGAGGACAAAATTTTCTCACTCTCTCAAAGAAGCATGGAAAACTTGTGGGCATGCTAGTTTATCTCATGTTAACTGGACACAACATTTCTTTTGCCGGGACACCTTAGGGAAGTGTACAGAATATTTTGCTATTAAATAAGAATCTTGGAAAGGGACTCTTCTCATTTCTAAAGTGATAGCTTCAGTATTGAAGGTTATGGTGATGCAGATTGGGTAGTTCTTTTGATGATAGACAGCCATCCTATTTTGAGTAATTCTTATGGGGTTCAAGCCTTTCTTTTATGAGGTTGGACGTCTTAAAATTCCCTTGACTCTATTGTGATGAGAAGCAGGTGTCCGTATTGACAACAATCCACTTCTTCATGATTGCATAAAGCATGTGAAACTTGAAAGACATTTCATTCATGAGAAGACTGACTTAGAAACGCTACTTTTTCTACATTAAGTCTGGGGATGAAGTTGAAGACATCTTCACTATCTTTGCTTTCAAGGAAAAGGAAGTCACTAATGGTCTTAATATCTCCCACTTTTGGAGGGATTAATGGCAAGTTGGACACGTTTGGCATTCATGCCCCACTCGAGATGGGGAATGTTGGGTTTAGTTAGGTAAATAGGTTTTGGATGTGGATCCAACATTGAGTTGCATTTGGGTAAAGGGATCTTGTGCATAGAGATGTTCATTCCACGTGCCTTTATCGTATATGCATATCCCATCTTCTCATTTATTTTAGCAATTAAAAATCCTAGCACAGTATATAGAGCTGCGTGCTTCTATGGTTTTTCCATCTCATTGTTGAGAGCTTTCTGCATAAATCTGATTTGGAGATTGTTTCATTGCTGAACACCTATTATGCTATATGAGTTATTTCTCCCAAGTTGACACTTCATTTCCTTTTCCTTACGATCCCTCTTTATTTTTTTGTTTTCCTTGAACCTTTTGTAATTCCGAATCCCAAATCACATCTCAAATGTATTTCTTCTTAATTTGGAGGCAGCAATCTGATATTTTATCCATTGTCCAGTTATCTTCTATGGATTGCTTCTTTTTTTTTTTGTTGCTGACTGCAAACTGTGGTACAGTTTTAGTATGTTCCCATTTCTTGTTGAGCTTCATAGAAAAAAGTGGCATTATATTGTGGGTTTTCATGCATCTTTGCGGACATTTTTTTCTTATAGCATCTTGGATAATTTGTAGTCAAATATTAAGGAAAATTGTATCTGCAAAGTTCGTGTTCTGTAGTTTCCATTATTAAAATTGGGATAGCTTTCAAACCTTATAACTGGCATCAGGTGCAAATCTTATGAAAAAGCAACAAAGCAACTGAAGATAGTGGAGGCTCCAAATATCCTCACCATTGTTATGAAGCGTTTCCAGGTATCTTTCCAATGATTATACTCTATTGATTGATGTGGGGAAGATTTTTTAATGGGATCAGCCTGGCCTGAAAGATTAGATAGAAAAAGTCATGCTGCTTGCCATTGATGTTTTCTTTATGTCTTTACAGGCTGGTAAATCTGGAAAGATAAATAAGATGGTGGACTTCCCTCAGGTTTTAAATTTAGCTCCATATATGTGCAATCCGAGTGATAAGGCTCCTGTATATAACCTCTATGCTGTAATTGAGCACTTGGGTAGCATGAATGCTGCCTCTTCAGGTCATTATGTCTCCTATGTGAAGAACCCACAGGGCAAGTGGTATGAAGCAGATGACAGCTTGGTATGCTTTTGACTACTCCTTAATTAGTTGCTGTTTTCTAAGGATTTCGTCATATATATTTTGTCTGCTTGGAAATTTAAGCTCTTTATGAGCATGTATGGCAGCCTCAATTAACACCAATTACATAGATCATTATCCTCTTGGCATCAAAATCTGTCAGTTAAACCTTATCTCTGTTACATTTCTCCTTTCCTTTAATCTATCCTAGTCATAAGTTATTAATTTTTTTTATTGAAAGAGGGCTAGGGTATGCATTTTTTACTTTGTCTGAGATTACTATAGCATCCACATGCTTGATCAAGTTCTTTCATTTTCTACTTTATCTGAGATTACTACAGTGGCCACACACTTGATCAACTTCCTTCTCTTTCTCCCCACTTATTGTTCCCTCATGTCTTTGTTATAGTCGTTTGTTCCATTGCCTTGTTGGGTGAATAACCATTTTAAGAGGTCAAGCAGAAAACCTCTGTTGCATAACCTAGGAAGCCAATTGATTTTTCATTGAGTTAAATTGTTCCTGTTGCTAGAGCATGCATAATTATCAAAATGAATTGCAGATCAATCTCAATATTCCTTGTGCCCCTTAATATAAAAATTGGATAATCTGGAACGCTTTTAATGGCTTTGCTATCATGGTGGATTTTTCCTGGAGTTTCAATAATGTATTCTACCGTAGAGCAAATGGGGCACATCATTGAGGCTCATAATTATCAGGCTAAAGAGAGAGATGGAGCCAAGTGGAATGGGGGAGTTGGGCAAGATGCAAAGAGGAACTAGGTTAGGCACATGGAAATGAGATGGGGTGAAAAGGAGAGGCACGCCATGCAAGGATTGTGTTGCTTGCTTATTCAATTGATAAGAAGCAATCATAATTTTGAGTAAAAGTAAATAAGAAGAAATCTTGCAAAATCCAAATAAGCATTAAGTTGAATTATATGAATAAGCGAAAATGTAACAAAATATTAAAACAAAGCAATAAAAAATATTTGGGTTTATGTGGAAATCTTACTTCTGAAGAGTAGGGAGAAAACTATGGGAGAAGGCCTTGATAGGGCTACTTTCTGTATTACTCTTTTCAAAGAAACAAGGGGTAAAAGCCTATTTATAAGCCACTACACATTCCATAATCCCACAATAGACAATGTGGGACTAAACCAACTACATACTCCAACACTTCCCCTCAAGTTGGAGCATGCAATGCTTAGCTTGTACAACACAGAAATCCCACTCTACACAACATAACACAACTCTCTGAATCTGGTTCTTACTTGTAGGTAGGTGTGCTAATGATAATAAGGCTGGAGCTGTTGGACTAACTGATGTAGTTGGCTTTGACATGGGCCTTTTCTTTGGAGATCTCAACTGGTGCTGGTGTCTCTCTATTCAGTATACCTGTCATGGGTTTCCTTTGAAGACCTCGAAACTGGATCTCCCCACTAGAGTCCACGAAATTGGATCTCATACATAAAAACTTGACATGGGCCCTTCCTATGAGGACCTCGAAACTAGATCTCTCTTCTCTAGAGACCTCGAAATTCTAAACCTCCCAGAGTTGTGATTTCTCATGTGATGACCTTGAACAAAGAGACTCCTAAATAGAAGATGACTATAATAGGATCCACACTCCTCCTTTCTCCCAAACTCTATGGGAGAAGAAATAAACATAAAGAAGATATAAAAGGACTAAAGAAGAGTTTCTCCCCTTCTTCTCTTAGCAGGTCCATCAATTTTTTTCTTTTTTTAATCACTTTTATTATATATATATATGTATATTTTCTTTCTCCTTTTTTTCTTCCCTTTTTTCTTATTCCCTAAAAATTTTTTTGTCCTTCCTCTTTCTTTTTGTTTTATTTTTTTTTGCTCTCTCTCCCTTTTCTTCGATATTTTTCCTCTTCCCCATTTAGTGGAACCCATTTCATTCATTTTTTTAGAAAACTAACGGAGAGATATCAACGTAAAGGAGGGAAGAAAGAAATAAACCTCACGAGATCAATTGCGATCTCTCCTCCTTTGGTGCCATTGTTGTGTCAACTACTCACAATCTCTCATCACCTCCTTCACTATTATCATGAGGTTCTCGTGATTTCGTGAGATTTCCATTAATGCCTTGTGACCAATACTCCTAAGCATTGTCATTGCCTCCGTGCGTCGCCTTGTGCACCTCGCCATCGTCTCCGGTGCCTTCATCGATCACAAATCAGTGCCGCTAAGCCCTTCTTGGGCTTCCCACGATGCTGCAGCAGTGCTTCACGACACCATCGGATATGGGCAGATGCCTCGACTCTTGCTGCCTTCTTCTTCCTTGATCGTCATCATTAGGGGAGGCCACTAGCGTCGTCGCTACCTCAGACGATCCTCCTCTTTGTTGCTGATCGTGGCCCATAGCACCAATTGTGCATGAGATCGTGCCCAGATTGCGCAAACACTTGTAGCAGTCCTCCACGATGCCACCGGATTTGGGCAGGTGCCTCGACTTTTGTTGCCTTCTTCCCTGATCACTGCCATTGGGGGAGGCCACCGGCGTCACTGTTGCCTTAGACGATGCTCCTCCTCTTCTTCGTTGTTGACTATGGCCCACAGCACCAATTATGCACGAGATCGTACCCAAATTGTTCGAACATCATTATCTTCATCGCCCCCTTCTTTGTCTTCTTCGTAGGGTTCCACGAGAACCCAAACAGCCGTTGCTCCATGCCTCCTCACTCTGATCTCGCGATCTCGCATTGGAGATCATTGTGATTGACCCTGCGATTAGCATCAGGGCGATGCACTCTTTCTTAGGATAATGTCAAGATCAACAAAGAACTCCAAGAATAGATAATGTACCAATAGAAATCCTAAAGAAAATAATAACCCAAGAATCAATTTGCTCTAATACCAAATTGAATAATATGAATAAGTAGAAACGTAACAAGATATTAAAACAAAGCAATAAGAACTTCCTTTGGATGAACTTCGGTAGCTCATGTAGGGGAGCGAGATTGGTCGCTTGGGAGGATGTTTACAAGCTTGTTGAGGAGGGGGGTCTTGGCGTTACGAGTGTGGAGGGGGCCACCTGAGCAAGTGGATTGTTAGATTGAAAAAAATGGGAGGCGAGGATGGCCTCTTTGGGGAGGTCTAGCAGGGGTAATATGGCACCTTCCTCTCTTGGGAGTCTCTCACTCGCCCTGCAGCTGGGGCATTGGACTTCTTCAGAGGGTTGGCCTCAGTGGCCCTGTTGGTCAAGGAGTGGTTCACTCCTGTGCTTGGAGAGGGGGGCGACTTTAGATTCTGGATGGATGATTGGTAAGGAGAAGGTCCTTTGAGTAGCAGGTTCCTGAGATTGTTCTGCAAAGTGATCGACAAAGATGCATCTGTCAAGAGTTGCTGGGAGGGTGCTTGGTGCTCGTCCTTTCATGGGGGGCCTCTTGCACCAGCGCAACGAGGTACTGCTACAGTTGCTACAGGCACTGGAAAGTTGGGAGTTGGAGGGTTGGCACGGACGCGCTTTGCTGGGATGATGGTGCTTTCTTATTAAGGGATGCCTACTACAAGCTGACGTTCACCTCGCAACCATTGGACGTCGACCTCCTGAGGGACTGCAGGATTTTTTGGTCGACGGATTGTCATTTAAAAATTAGATTCTTTGCTTGGTTCCTTAGGTGGGACAAGATCATTATGAAGATGAGAAGGGCGTGTTGGGCACCTGCGGACGACACCACTTGCCCTGACTGCATGCACGTTGACGAGAGCAGCGATGATCTCTTTTTCAGATGCCCTTTGGCTATGCAGTGTGGCTATCTTTGGGTCTCGACTGGATTGACCTGACCTCCTTTAATGCTTTTTAGGCCTTCTTCTGTAGAGGAGCTATCCGGGCAGGAGCCAACACTTTTAGATCGAAGGAGCGGGCCAGGGTGCTGGCGATTCCTTGGGGTATTTGGTTGGGTAGGAAATGGGGGGGTCTTTAGGGGGAATAATCCTTATGTTGAAAATGTTATTTTCTTCATCTCCTCTGAGCTAGTATTTTGGGATGCTTCCTCATGATGTATTTGTAATCTGATGCACCATTCTTTTTGTTTAATATATTTGGAGGAGCATCTTCAAGGTGCTCTCCTCTTTTCTATTTCAAAAAAAAAAAAAAAAAACACTTGGGTTTTCGTGGAACCCCACTTATGAAGAGTAAGGAGAAAGCCACGGGAGAAGGCCTTGATAGGGCTAGTTTCCGTATTACTCTTCTCAAAGAAACAAGTGAGGAGTACAAGTCTATTTATAGATTAACACACATTCCATAATTCCACAATAGATAATGTGGGACTAAACTAACTACATACTCCAACACATTATCATTGGATGAATGTTGTAAACTGCATTAAACAAGAATCAGGTAATATCATTATCTCAAGCTGGCATAAGCATACTAAAAGGCAATTTTTTAAAGATGGCCAATTCAAAGCGAGTTTCTACATACTTATTGTCTTAGACTATACTGGCATTAGCTGCAAGAAATTAGAAGCCAACGTATAAGGTCTCCAAGGCTGAATTCCCGTGTACAGTGAAACATAAACCTGGAGTTCATGAAGGCTGGAACGGATGGAACCTCATTTAAAAGGGATGCTGGTGAGGATGTCTTGGATGTAAAGAGAGATCTTCATTATGCATTTCTTCTGTGGTTTCTGTATTAAAGACAGCATCAAAGGGGTTGGGGAAAAGCGACAATTATCAAGATAGAAGAGGTTTACTTTTGGTCCCTTTATATAATGGTTGGGGCTTGGAGGGGAGATAGACGTTTAAGTGTATGGTAAAGCAAGAATAAGATGGAAGAGGTCCACTTGCCATCAAGCATGCTTCATGCTACACCAAAGAATAAAAAAACCACTGTTGATGGTGAGAGTAATCTTGTCTTTGGATTATTTAGGTGCGTTCTTGATTTAACAAGTCACTGACCTTAGTAGTAGTTAAGTTGCTTGCGAGGATTGATAAATTCAATACTGAAGGCAATTTTGTAGTTTGTATCAGTTGAAACTCTTTTTATCAAATCTTATCATCGGTGAAGCATAATTTGAAAATCCTTTTTCCCAGGAAGCAATGATATATTGCCAAAATTTTCCAGTAATTTCTTCAACCGGAGATTTTTGTAAAGTGTCTCTGAAAGGAGAGGACAGTGGCTGAGATGGTGTGTGTTTGGGTTTTATGCTAGAAAGTAGTTGAGTAGGAGAATAGAATTTGTTAATTTCGTTATGGGAGCCCTACACCTTTTTATAAAGAACAGAGATGTGGGAAAAATAATAAGATCCATAAGAAATAAAAGAAACATAAAAGAGACACTCAGTGCTACTATAGCACTACAAAAATACCATCTAACACTTTCCCTCAAGCTGGAGCATGAATATCAATCATGCTTAGCTTGGAACAGCACGCCTTAAAGGAAGTTCTCGCTAGGGGCTTTGAGAAGACATCTGCAGCCTGCTCCTCAGAAGTAACACTTGTATGTAATGTCTCACGGTGAATGAGGTCTTGAGTGTAGTAACAGTTAATCTCTGTGTTTTATCCTCTTGTGGAACATAAGAGTTGTTAGCAATGTAGGTTGCTGCTCTGTTGTCACATCGCATCTCCATAGAACTATCCAGAGGAATATGAAGATCTGACAGAACTGACTTGACCTAGACCATCTTAGCAGCTGTCTGGGCTATGACCCTTTACTCTGACTCAGCACTGAATCTAGATACAACTGCTTCTTGCTCCTCCATGTAACCAGATTGCCCGCAACAAAGGTGCAAAAATCTATGGTAGATTTTCTGTCCCCAGCACTGGCAGCATAATCAGCATCAAAGTATGCTACAATTCCCATGGACGTTCTCTTATGAAATAATAATCTTTGTCCTGGTGCTTTCTTTACATACCTAAGTACCTGGATGGTAGCCTCCTATTGCTGTCTCGTTGGCTTATCCATAAATTGGCTAAGCTTCCCAACGGACAAAGACAAGTCTAGACAAGTGATGGTGAGGTACAGAAGTTTCCCACTAGTTGCTTGCAAGCCCTACTGTCAACTGCCTCAGACCTCTCATCATATAAATGGGCATTAGGATCCATGGGAATATTTGTTGGCTTGGTTGCTAACATGCCGGTCTCTTGAAGAAGATCGAGTATATTTTTGCGAGAGTATCACTCCATCTCTACTACGTGTAACCTTAATGCTCAAGAAATACCTCAACTGGCCTAGATCCTTCATGACAAACTTTTCTGATAGGTGCCTCTTGACTTTATCTATCCCATCTCTATCATCCACAGTAATGATAAGATCATCAATATATACTAGGAGCGCCGCAGTCCCTCTGTCAATCTTCCTGGTAAATAAGTGATTTGAAGTAGAGTGCCTCACACTAATCTTCTGGAGCACCTTTGATAATTTTTAGAACTAGGCCCTTGGACTTTGCTTTAGTCCATAGATCACTTTCCTCAATCTGCACACATACTCCCCCTGAACCTCAAAACCTGGGGGCCGCTGCATGTAAACCTTATCCTGAAGATCGTCATAAAGAAAGGCGTTATTCATATCAAGCTGGTACAACGGCCAGTCTCTGTGAGCAGCAACATAAATGAGTATCCGAACAGTGGTAAGTCGCGCAACAGAGGAGAAAGTATTAAAGAAGTCCGCCCCATAGGTCTAGGTGAACTCCTTTGCTACTAGCCTGGCCTTATACCTCGAAATAGATCCATCACGGTTGTATTTCAAGGCAAAGACTCATTTGGAGCCAACTAGTCGCGTGCTTGTAGGAAGTGAAGTGAGATCCCAAGTCTGTCTACTCTAAAGTGCTGCCATCTCATCCTTTATGGCTTGACGCCACTTTGGATCAAGCATGGTCTGCTGGTAGATAGACGGAATGTGTGACGCTATAAGTGCCTGACAGAAGCTGCTAAACTGAGAAGCAAGACCATCGGTAGCCAAACTGCTTGCAATATGATATTTGGACTCATGTGCAGGGCACCTTCCTAATGGCAATAGGAATGTCAGAATCATTTGGTATCTCTGACCGAGTCATTGTAGAAAGGGTCTAACTATTATGGTGATCTGCACTGTCAGGGAGATCAGGTTTAACCAAAACTGTCACTGGCATCAGGTATAATCTCAACTGCCTGTGAACCATCAGGTATTGGTGAGGGAGGTCTCTAAAATGTCGTGTGAGGCCTGTGATAGATACGCAATGACCTATGCAATCTCTCAAAGTCACTCAGGGAGGAGGAGCTCATCTACTCAGCAGCTGGAGATCTAAACTAAAAAGCAGACACTTGAGTCTTTACAAATGGAACAGGAAAGGTAAGAAAGGAAACATCATCGTAAGAGTTTGTCTGTCCAGCAACTGAGAAATATGGTGTATTCTCATGGAAAGTCACATCAATACTAATATAATATTTGTTCTGCAGAGGATCATTTTGGTAGAGCACGTATTAGTTTTAGTTGGAGTTGTTTGTCTTGTTTCTTGTCCTATTGGACTTATGATGTAATTTTCCCAACACCTTTCTATATAAAGAGGTGTAGGGTTTCATTGAGAATAAGACAAGTTGTTTTCTCCGACTTGGTATCAGAGTGACGATTCCAGACCAGAGATCTAGTATCCTACCTCTCACGAGCCTCCATACCCTTCCACCAAAACCCTAATCTCTTGTTTCACACCTGCGGAAGTCTCTGCCGGTGAGCCACCAGCCGTCGTCGACCCTAGGAGGCTGATGCCGCGGCCGCACCGGTTGCCGGTGCTCATTGCCAGCTGCTGCTGTCCTTAGCGGGCCCCCTCCGAGCGCCACAGGATGCCACCACCCCTCTGTAGGCGGTGGTTCCCACTTCGAGAGGCCTTACAACGTCGCCTCTTGTGCTACTTTCATTGGCTGGAGGTCGCAACGTCGCCTAGTGGTCGTTGCGCCGCCCAGAGATTAGCCCAACACCTCGGAGCATCGCCTCTACGCCACCTGGAGATTAGCCCAGTACCTCGGAGCATCGCCCCTACGCCACCCCTGACCTTGGGACAGTGTTGCCCGACGTTGGAGCACTGCCTCTAACAGCCACTGTCGCCGCCCATCACCTGCAGGTTGCGGTGGTGGATCTCGGGGTCGATTGTGCCTGCCCAAGCATTGTTAGTATCCTTCCTAACACCCTAACATGCGCTAAAACCTGATCTACAGGGTCTCTGTGATTCTTGAGATGCTATTTAGGGTTTCTTCGCCTTAGATCTCAAGTTCAAGAGATCACTTTTCTTTAATTGTGAAGTTTTTAGATTTGAATATTGATTTCAGATCCCATCTGTGGCATCTTGTGGTAGTCCTAAGGCACGATGGCCTCCTTAGATTCTTCAAAAGTGTCGTCTGTTAGTGCTATGGACAACGGAGGTTATAAATCTCCTTTTTTTGTTCCTATCGCCAAGTTGAACGAGGCCAATTATGCTAGATGGTCTCAGACGTTCCTCATGACCATTGATGGGCATGATAAGGAACACCTACTGTTCGAGATGGAGCCATAAGATAAAACAGGGAAGAATGCCATGTGGAAGGATAATTCCATGTTTGTGCATGGATCATGAATTTTGTTAAGCCTTAGATCGGTGATGAGATCATGTACTACAAGACCGACAAGGAGATGTGGGATTCTCTACATGATACATATTCTCATGAAAAGAATTCCAACAAAGTGTTTGAGATACACCATGCTCTTGGTAGTCTTAAACAGGAGGGTCAGTCATTGTCGTAGTACTATGCTACTCTAAAGGGGCTCCTTGAGAAATATAATGCCTGCTGACCTGTCTGCACTTGTGCCCCTCACAGGACACGTAGGAAGGAGTATGCTGTCCTTCAGTTTTTTGACGAACTTGGACAAGACTATGAGGCTGCTAAGTCTCAAATCCTTACTCTGGCTGAGCTTCCATCTCTGGAGGAGGCTTATAGCCGCATGAGCAGAGTGGTTATTAGGCCACCTGTGCTAGAGGGTGGACAGACCCCTGTGCTTCTTGTTGCTGCACGTGGAGGACGTGGTGCTCCATCCATTAGGGGGAGAGGGCGTGGTGGTCGAGGTACAAGTGGTAGACCTTGCACCATTTGCTCGCATTGTGGAAATATTGACTATACAGAGGCTTCTTGCTAGATGAAGCATGGTCGACCTCCCATGGCCAAGCAAGTTCTCTCTATCGGGGAGCGACATGGTGTCTCGTGCAGATTATGAGACTGTGATCTAGCGTCTCTCTCAGTTGACCCAGGAGACTACTACTACCATTGCAGATACTGTTGCCTTGGCTACTTCAGGTATGACGTGTGCTTACAGGTTTGGTAACACTGACAGTACCTTGTGGTTAATGGATTCTGGTGCATCTCAACATCTCAGTGCGAATGAGTCATGTTTTGGACAGGTTCATAATGTCCCTCAGGGAGATCTGTGTAGGTAGCAGATGGTAGGCAGTGTAGGATTCATGGCAGAGGAGATGTAACAGTGACTCCTACTTTGACGTTGCCTAACATTTTTTATATTCCAGAATTTCCTATTAGTCTTTTGTTTGTTAGTAGAATTACAAAAGACTTGTACTGCCGTGCAATATTTGATGAGATAGGTTGTATTTTTCAGGACAAACTCATGGGGAGGACGATTGGTGGTGGACATGAGGAAGGGGGTATCGCCTGATCCAGAATCCAGTTGCTACTGTGTTTGGGCGAGGTTGCGTTTAGTGTTGGTACAACTCTTCAGTGGCATCGTCGTCTTGAGCACCCATCACTGGACAGGCTTCAACGTGTCATTCCCCATATTTCACCGGCTCCAGAGATTGTGTGATGCATGTTAGCTGGGAAAGCATTACAGGATCAATTTTCCTCCTAGTTTATCTCACAGTTCTAATGCTATCTTTGATTTACTGCATATGGATATATGGGATTGAGTCGTATTCCTGACAGACTGGGTCGTAGGTTTTATCTACTTGTTGTGGATAATTTTTCCAAAATGTCATGGTTATTCTTTTTGAAAAATAAATATGATGTTGGATTAGTAATTGAAACATTTATCTTACAAATAAAAATTCAGTTTTCTACTATTGTGAAGATTGTGCGGTCTGATAATGCTTTAGAGTTTTGTATATTTAAGTTGGCATCTTTTACAGGTCTCTTGGAATTGTTCATCAAATATCCTGTCCACACACTTCTCAACAGAATGGTGTAGTGGAAAGAAAGCATCGTTACGTGCTTGATTTGGCTAGAACATTATTGATCCAGCACAATGTGCCACAGGTGTATTGGGGAGATGCAGTGTTGATTGCATGTTATTTGATCAATAGATTACCCAACTCAGCCATACAAGAGCAAGTTCCGTGGTTGGTTCTCTATCCTGAGAAGGATCTATTCACTGTTCCACCTCGAGTGTTTGGCTATGTTGCCTTTGTTCACATTCTTGGACTTGGCAGAGATAAGTTGGCTCAAAGAGTAGTGAAGTGTGTTTCTGGGATACAGTAGCACCCAGAAAGGATACAGATGTTTTGACCCTCGTGGTAAGAAACATTGTCACTGCAGATGTCACATTTCATGAGCCCATTCCTTATTTATCTACAGATGGTCATTAAGTGACATTTGAGAGAGATTTGGCTCTTATGCTTGTTCCACCAGTTCCCTTGGAACAAATCTCTATTACATATCATGAGGATATACTTACCATAGAGACTTCTATGAGGTAGAAAGCAGAGACTACTCAGGTGTATAGGCTACTCGTGACATATAGGCAACATGCTTGGTGACAAAAACACACCCCTACTGCATCTCAGCTACTTGTCTCATCTCCTAGTTAGGTATGTGTTGATACTGACGTGAGTTTTCTTAGTGGTGCTTGTGCAGGTTCCTCTAATGAGTCTCATACTCCGGTTGTTACTGAGTATAGTGAGGAGGATCTTGATCTTCCAATTGCTATTCGAAAGGCTCCACGCAGCTGTGCTCAGTATTATAATGTACAGACAGTCTCCACAGCCAACCTTGGCAGTTCCTTTGCTACTTTCACAGCGACTCTATCTGCAATGCATGTTCCTACCTCCCATTAGCAGGCCATGTTGGATCCAAACTGGCGTTAGGCCATGGAGGATGAGATGGCTGCTCTACAGTCTAGAGGGACGTGGGATTTAACTGCCTTGCCTCCTTATGCTAGAACAGTTGGGCATCGTTGGGTCTTTGTGGTTAAATACAACCCAGACGGCATGATATCTCGCTACAAGGCGAGACTGGTGGCAAAGGGATTTACCCAAACACACAGGGTACATTTCTTAGATACCTTCTCTCCGGTTGCCCGACTGTCTACTATTCGGATTTTGGTGTCTGTAGCAGCTCACTGTAATTGACCTCTTCATCAGTTGGATGTCAATAACGCATTCTTGTATGGAGATCTTCAGGAGGAGGTCTATATGCAACAACCTCCTGGGTTTGAGGCTTAGGGGGAGTGTATGCAGATTGAAGAAAGCCATCTATGGCTTGAAGTAGAGCCTAAGAGCATGGTTTCAGAGAATCTCGGAGGAGGTACATGTAATAGGGCTTATAAGGTCCTTTGCTGATCACTCTTTGTTTGTTAGGAAGAGTAAAAGGGGAGTGGTTGTACTCCTTGTCTATGTGGATGACCTGATCCTCACTGGAGATGATTTGCTGGGATAGCTGAGGTAAAAAGGAAGTTTGCTGATGCCTTCATGATGAAAGATCTGGGTGAGCTCAGATACTTTCTTGGGATTAAAGTGGCACGCAGCAGAAAGGGCATTGTTCTTAGTCAGTGGAAGTATGCCCTTGATATCTTGCAGGAAACAGGAATAATAGGGCCCAAACCTGCTAATATACCTATGTATCTCAAAGGACACTTCTATGATACTGAGTCTCCGCCTATAAATAGCAGATCATATAGGTATTTGGACGGTAAATTGCTGTATCTTACTACACGTTCGAATCTTTCCCTTGCAGTAGAAAAGCTTAGCAGTTCATGGACAAACCGATCAGGCAGCATTGGGATGCTGCTATATAGGTGTTTATGTATATGAAGAAAGCACCTGACAGAGGTGTTTTATTTCAGAGGGCACATCTATGAGTGTTGTTGGCTACTCTGATGCCGATTACGCAGGGTGCATGACAGATAGGAAGTCAACAACTAGATTTTGTACTTATGTGGCAGGAAACTTAGTGATATGGAGAAGGAAGAAACAAGTGGTATCTAGGTCCAGTGCAGAATCAGAATACAGGGCTATGGCTCAGACAGTTGTAGAGATGGTTTGGGTTAGATCTATTCTACATGATCTCTATATTTAGGAAGAGGGACCAATGGAGATGGGATGTAACAATCGCGCTGCTGCCTATATTACAAACAACCTAATGTTTCATGAGCGGACAAAGCATGTTGAGGTTCATTACCACTACACTAGAGACTTGATACAACGTAGAATTATTTACACCATTTGTATCGTCTGAAGATCAGATTGCAGACATATTCACGAAACCCCTTGTCAGATTTGCTTTCGATAAGTGTTGTTCCAAGTTGAGTATCATTGATATATATGTTCCAACTTGAGGGGGAGTGTTGGTAGAGCACGTATTACTTTTGTTTGGAGTTTGTCTTGTTTCTTGTCCTATTGGATTTATGATGTAATTTTTCCAACACCTCTCTTTATATAAAGAGGTGTAGGGTTTCATTTGAGAATAAGACAAGTTATTTTCTCTGACTGATCATAGCAACGATACCCCTTCTGTTCTAGAGTATCCCAGAAATACGTACTTGACAGCATGAGGAGCCAGCTTGTCATGACTCATGACCAAGTGACGACACATGAATGAAGGCAACGCATCCAAAAGTCTTGGGAAACACATGGAATAACTTACCACCTGGATGAAGAAGAATCGGTATCTGCTCATGAAGAACTGAGCTGGGCATCCTATTGATGAGATAGGTCCCTGTCAGAACTGCATTCCCTCAGTATCTCTGCAGTACATTGTGATGAATCAAAAGGATATGGGTAACATCCAACAAGTGCCTGTGCTTTCTCTCTGCGACCTCATTTTGCTATGAGGTGTGAGGACAGGTGGTGTAGTGAACAATCCCACGGGTCCTATAGAACTCTTTAAGTCTGGCAGTACAAAACTCCAAGCATTATTGGTCCGCACCATTTTCATTGTAGCTGAATACTATGTGCTGATCTCCAGAAGAAGAGTATGCATCTTCCAACCTCTGCTTTGTTCTTCAGGAGGAACACTCAAGTTGCTCTAGAGAAATCATCTACGACAACCAGATAGTAGCGGTGTCCCATTTGATCTGGGACTCTACTCGGTCCCCATACGTCCATATGAAGTAGCTGAAATTATGTCGAAGATCTGGTAGAGGTGTTAGCCAGAAAGGAGGATTGATGGTGCTTACTCAATTGTCCAGCATCACACTGTGCGGTAGCAGTCAGGGAAATATGTGGTATCATCCTCTTGAGGCGATCCAGAGACAAGTGGCCAAGATCAACATGCCACTGTAGAACACTCCTGCTATCATATCGAGTAGCTCCTGAAAAGAGCTCCTGTCCCAGGTGATAAATGCCATTCTCCTCTGTGCCTCTGACAATAATTCTCCTGTGAGCTTGTCCTAAACAACACATCCGACATCATCGAAGATCACTCTGCAGTTGAGATCCTTAGTGATTCTTCTCATGGACAACATATTCAGTGGGAATTCTGGCACGTGCAACGCACCAGACAACTGCAAACTGGGGGTCACAGACACCTCCCCCTTACTCCTAACTGGGGCCTATTTGCCATCTGCCACCTGTACAATCCTCCCTGGGGGAACAGATTGTAGCGAACGGAAGTAGGTCTGATCACCCTACAGATGCTGTGACGCACCAGAGTCCATCCACCCAGCTCCATGGTGGCTCCTATAATGCTCCTGGTGCACCAAACTCACACACTCTACCATCGGTGTCAAGCAGATCACATCTAAGGAAAGAAGAATGTAGAGTCTGTTGTTTGTGTCAACTCATCCATAACTAGGGAAACAAGAGTGTAGATCTGATCCAATGTATTTCAGATCATGTGATGAAGATGCAACCCCTAGACATGAATTTGACGAGGAGGAACCCTAGATCCATGCCTAGATGTTGAACAGAACCCCCTCGGGGACGAGCAAGGAGCGAGCTAGGTCTGGGTTAGACCTAACACACTCGCCTAGGGGCGGTCGTCCTCCTTCAGCTGGTGGTTGCGGTGTGTGTAGGTGATTGGCGGCAAAGGTCACCCACCAGCAACACAAGGCTCTGCCCCTGCTGGTGGGGACACATGGTGGGGCACGACAGAGGCACGCGAGCCTGGTTTGTGGTCGCTAGAGGTGGGGGTGGCGATAGATCAAGTGCGCGTGGTGGTGGCGGTGCTTTGTCGAGCTGCTGCATGCAGTGAGAGCGCGGCGGCGACAGCAAGGGCGGTGATGTGTCCGCCCTTTGATCGGCAGGGAGGCTAGTGGGTCCTGCTGCAGCCGCTGAACGCCAGGGTAGAGGCTATCCGGTGGCTGCTGTGCCTAGAGGAGGATAGCTAGGATTTTTCGTGGATGGGTTTTGGCGGCTTGTGGGGGTAGGATACCAGAACCTGATCTAGGATCGCGCTCTGATACCAAATAGGAGAATAGAATCCGTTAATTTCATTATGAGGGCCCTACACCTCTTTATAAAGAGAAGAGGTGTGGGAAAAATAACAACATGGTCCATAAAAAATAAAAGAAATATAAAAGAAACACTTAGTGCTGCCACAGCACTTCAAAAACACCATCATCTAACAAGTTGTAAATTCAAGGTAACTCCAGAGGAAAAGAATAAATCTAACTTTGGCTATACGACAGTAGTGCTGTGCATTGTAAGGCATTTGTGAAGGGAAGAATATACTAATATCCATCCTTCCATCCCCATTCTCACCTTTACCCCTGAAAAGGGTACACTTGCCCGCATGCCATAGGCAGGGACTGAACTGCAAATTGTGTTTAATTGGAAACGAATGGATGGTATAAAAGAAAGCATGGATGCCAATGTTCAGAGTAATTGGATCAGATCAAACATGAGGGGAATTTCAGTTCTGTGTAGGAGTATCTTTTTTTTTTTTAGAAGCTATGTAGGGGTATCTTAAAAAAGTAAAATGATAGGATTTGACATGATTGCTGTGTTTGTTTCACAAACAGAAGGTGATGTTCAAGATTGTTTGATTATGAGGAATACTCTGGGTTGGAGCTATTTACTAAGGATTGCTGGCTTGAAGTTACTTTCAAGGCAGTGTCCACTATGAGATTTATACTTAAAAAATCCAATGGTCTTGCTATCAGATTTCTCTGCCTTAATTCATTTATCATAAACATGCACAAGGCACTGTTTCATTTTCAATTGATGTTTATACATTAAGCACATGCTATTCCCTGCATCTAATTTTAGCTTCAATGTTTAATTAGACTTCATTTTCGGTTGTTTTTAAGTCCTACATAAAACTGAGTTTAACTCAACCTTCTGTTGGTGAACACAGGTAAAAGGCATAAATGTTGAGAAGGTTCTGTCCAGCCAAGCTTACATTCTTTTTTATGCAAGGTAATTTGCAAAGGTTCCATATGTTTTATTGGCTTGCAAGTTTATCTATATATATATTTTTAACATAAGGTCCCTATCAACCCAGGTGCTCACCACGTGCGCTAAGCTTGTCGAGGACCCTAATGCCTAAATTTTCTTCTGAGACAAAGGGAAGATCATGTCAAGGTTCTCTTGCTTCTGGTAGAATTAGGGATGATTCTGATATTAGTCTAACACTCGATCAATATCAGAGCATCAGTTCTCCAGATTGTTCTGATTCATCCAGCGACACTTCTTCCCTTCTCAGCTGCTCAGATGAAGGTTCAAGCAGCACTGAGAGCACCAGAGATTCCATCAGTGTGGATGATTACGATCACGCATTAGGGGACTACGACTCCTCTGGTTGCTACAGCCCTTTCAGATTTTCTGGAAATACTGACAATTCCACCTGTTCTCCTCATGCCTACGGACATCCTCCAGTAGCGCACTTGTCCCGACACACACCCACTTTTGTAAGCTCCATGGATCTCGCTTCCAGTCATGGTTTTACGGGCGTGGAAGAAGCTGATGTTTTGAGAAGATTAGGTTACGATGATGCCATGCCGGTTGCTTCACAATGGCATCATGAAAGCTCTCTTTCTTCCCTTTTTGATACTACTACATTGTACAAAGTATACGAGACGAGTTAGCAGCGTTAGCATTTCTCCTAAGTGGAGATACACCGGCCCTAACTAGCCTTAGCATTTTTTTTTCCTTCTTGTTGCTGAGCTTTGGGTTGTATATGCGGAAAACAAGATTAGGTTGTATGATGCTTGTATCATTATTTATACACAAAAAAGGCAAAATGTCTATATTCACTTGCTATTTTGCAAGTATGGCAATAATCCTCAAGGAATATCTTGGTGGTTACTTCCAGATTCATTTCATTCTGCTCTGCCGTTTGTAGTTTGCTTCAGCTATGAGGTATTGAAAAGGGACTCCAGTAACCTAGCCATTATTAATGGTGCTAGTTTTGACTTACTCCAGATGATGCTGTCCTTGATTTGATTTCTGATTTCACAGATCCGTGCTCATCCTTTCTTGCCCCACTACTATCTTTGTTTGTTAGTATGAACCGATTAAGATTAGGAATGGTTGATGATGCTAGAATTATCTGTGACTACCTCTGTAAATTGGCTGTTGGAATTTGGAAATAGACCATCCATTGGTGGTTGGGCCATTAGCATTAGTCTTGACTAGATTGAACTTACGGTAACCTCCATTCTAAAGCTTAATATTGTTAGGTGCAGGGTGGAATTACGAATCAAAGGTGCATGACATGCACAAAAATTTGAACGCACCATTTAATCGTAATTGGTCATCTCTTGTGACCATTGGAGAAGAGAGCCTCCACTGTAAGGAAAAACATGGTGTAACTTTCTTGACTGTTGCTCTCTCTCCTCTCTCTTTAATTGATGTTGTAGAGTTTGAAAGCTTTGTCCCATATTTATAGATCTAATACAAGATCCATATTCTCATAAGAAATTCTATTCCTAATAGGATTTTAAACTCATACTTCAATTGGAATGCAAGTATCTGTAACCTATTAAACTCCTAATTATTAGAAAATCAAGTCAAACAAAAGAAAAGGAATAATCGAAAATTCCTAACAATTGTCCCGTTGACTTGAATTCCATTGCATGTGTTACTTTTCATCAAGTCTTGCAGTGGTCTATCTTCTTCTGCAAGTCCTAGTCCTCTCCTGTAAAGTTGCACCCATCTCTAGATGTTGTGCCTAGTGGAGGGCACGTGTGTAGCTCAATATCGCTACACTAGTTGACATGACATCATTTGTCTCTTGCGATTGAAGAATGTGTCGTCCTCATCTAAAGTGAATCTCACTCGCTTGCACGCTCCTACAACATAGCTGTTGACAATCTATTGGTCTCTTCTTGTATTACTCATCTGGCAAATAATTAGAGCTCCATCATTTGTCACAACTCTCCCCTCCAGCCTTGTTCGGCATTCTTTTTTTGCGCACCAACATGCATACTCTTTTACTTACTTTGAGAACTCCCCCTTCAAGAGAGATGTGGTGCCCCTTGTACTCTAGAGTTCTTAACGAAATCAGATTCTTCTCTATAGTAGTCACATGTTTGACACCTTGCAGAGTTCACACGTTCCCACCAAACATATGAAATTTCACTAATCCTACTCCTGTGACATTGTGGACCTCTCCAGCTACCAATCTAATTATGCTTCCTTCATTGCATGCTTGATAAGTGTTGAACTACTCCCTGCATAAGCATACATGGTCCGAACATACCAAATCCAACAATCATCCTAAATCTGGCTTCTCTTCCGTTAAGCAGGTTGCCATGTCTCCTATTAAGACAACAAGCGCAGAGTCATTTGAGCCTAAATGAACATCGAACTTCTTCTATCGAATTTTCTCCATCTCTTTATTCAACTTATCATCTTCCTCTCATCTCTAATAATTAGATATCATGTGACCCTCCTTGTCACAGTGGAAGCATGTACAGGGTCCATGTGACTTTAATCATCCTCCACTACCTATCCTGGCCTTTGATCTCCCTTAGCTACTCTCAACAATCAATGCTTGATCATCCTTGAATATTGCTTTGCTTGCATGCTTCCATTGCGACTCATTCATTAGTAGTGAGACAACGATCTTGTTTAGTGTGATTGTCTCCTTCCCATAGAACACCATCATCACTATATGATCAAAGGAAGGTGGAAGTGAACTCAACAAGATCGATGCTTTGTATTCCTCTTTGAGAGATGTCTCCTTCTCGGTCTTCTCCTTAAGGGTGACTACTTCTATCACAATCTTGTTGAATTAGTCCAAGTGCGTCTCTTGATCATCCTCAGACCATATAACCTCTTCATTAATAACCTGTTTGTCAGATATTTAGACTTGTATCTGCTCTTGAGCTTTGTCCCAGATATCAGTCAGATCATCCAATGCAATGACCTCACAAAGGGTGTTGTCCACCAAAAGCAGTTGTATCGTGTTGCTCACAAGATCTCTCTTCTCTTTTCACTCTTCCTCCATCAACTTCTCCAACTTCTCCTTCTAAATAGCTTTGACAAGTTCTTGTGTGAGGATATTCTTCACCCACTGCTGCCACAAGGTGAAGTCGTTTTTCCCTTGAAAGGCTCCACAAAGAATGATGCAACCTTCCAAATAAACTTCTCCATTAGATCTGTGGATGTAGTGCTCTCAAGCCTTCCAGTGGTCGATTACCCCTATTTTTTTTTTTTTTTTTGAAAAGGGAAAGGGTGGTTATCTGTACGATAACCACCTGCAGATTACCCCTAATTAAACTAAATCTCCACCAATCACTTCAAAAATGATAAAGGCCACACTAGCATGCATGATTTGGAAAATTGAAGCCAAATTTGCTCAATCCAAGCCATCCACTTCGTCCGAAGGGACCAAACCTTCAATTTGGACTCTTGGATCACCTCAATCGACCTTCAATTGCCTTTAATTTGATCTAATTAATTTAGATTGTCATAATTGATGCACAAAAGGTGCACCTTTCACTTCAATCTATGCCTATCTCTTAGGCACAAGATTGCTGTCGTGATCTTCTCCTACACGTCGAGGCTACCATCGTAAATGGCTTCCTTCTTGTGGTCCAATGTTATCCTCTTAACCACATTGGCTTTGATACTAGTTGTAAGACATGTGGCGGAATCAATAATAACAAATGCACGACATGAGCAAAAATATGAGCTCACGATTTAATAGTGATCATTCACCTCTTGCGACCACTAAAGAAGAGAAAACTTCCACTATAAAGAAAGATGGAGTACAACTCCTTTGATTCTCACTCTCTCTCTTCTCTCTCAAATTGATGTTGTAGAGTTTAAACACTTTACCCCCTATTTATAGACCCAATACAAGAGTCATACTCTCATAAGAAATTCAATTCCTAATAGGATTTCAAACTCATACTCCAATTGGGACATAAGAATCCTAAACCTATCAAGACTCCCAGGAATTAGAAAATAAAGTCAAATAAAAAATAGAGATAATCCAAAATTCCTGTCAGTCATGTGGATTTAGGTTCACCACATGCAAAGATGTCAAATTCTTAAATTCCAAGATAAAAAGAAGACTATATTAAAGAGTTCACTGACAAAGTGTTTGTCAATACTTTGTGAAGTGAACGTTGCTATATAACATCACTTATGTATGAATTATCTAAGTACCTATTGTACATATGCCAGGGAAAAAAAACTTTTGTTTCTAATATTTCTTTTTCTTTTTCTTCCCGGAAAAAGTTAACTATGGGGTTGTTTGGATGCATGACAGTGCAATTAGGCCATCGAATTGGATCGTGATATGTGCATGTAAGACTTGAGGAAAGGATATGAGGGATTTTGTTGGGAGAAGCCTCCATTTTAAGTGAAAAGCAAAGCAACCCATGGAGAAGGGGAAAAAGATGAGGTGCAATAATCCGCAACACAACTGGATTTGCCAAATTCCTTCATAAAAAGCTATATGTCCTACAAATGAAAACCTCCAAATAAATTAAATATAGGGAAAATCACAATGTCTCGTGGGACTTGCACTCTCTTGTGGTAGTAGACTTACAACAAATAGAATTCAATGGAAACATAGTCAATATGCCTTAGAAAGGAATCTTCCTCTCCTTTATAAACTAAGGGAAGCCATGCAGGGGCATGTAATGCATTTTGATTCAAGGGACATGATGTAGTCTTGATCAATGATTTTTATCAAAGGGTAGAGATGTAACTCTTTCTATGGGGGTATTTTGGCCCTTTCAATGGGATAGGAA
Organism: Thalassia testudinum; assembly: GCA_037157565.1. Taxonomy (NCBI): domain Eukaryota; kingdom Viridiplantae; phylum Streptophyta; class Magnoliopsida; order Alismatales; family Hydrocharitaceae; genus Thalassia; species Thalassia testudinum. Next base: position 36,177,980 of record JAZHRO010000051.1, on the reverse strand, counting down.
CCTAATTAGCTCATCCCTTTTGTTTGTCATAGCTTCTTGAGACCTTGGTAAGCTTCATGCGATGCCATGATTACAAGGGTATGTAGTTGAGTGGAAAACTATCATTGTGCCTCCTAACAAGCACTGTGCATCCAAGATGCAAGAAGAGATGTTACGACCAGATTCCCGGATCCCTACAGGACCTGGGACCAACTCGCCTCGACTAATCCCAAGACCTAGTCATCCAACAAGAAATAACCAAAAGCAGGAAAGCAGACCACATTCACATATGCAATATAACTAAGCAGAAGAAACGTACAAAGCAGTAAAAGAAAATAAATTTACTGTTTCAGTACATACCACCACAACAACAATAACAACGGAAAGCGGAAGTAAACAGTAGAAGAAGAACAGTAACTAAAAGTCCATTACCTACTACAATAGAGAGAAAAGAAAAGGAAGTGTTGAAGAAAACTATGGCTGGGCTCGACTGGGCCCAGCACCCTTCGTAGTCGGAAGCTCGGGCTGCTTAACTCCGGGTCCTGAACAGTATTATGAAAAGACAGAATCAGCGAACGTTGAGTATAGTGGTATCTATATTATCTAAGTACAAGATAGTAAAAGTAACATGTTTAATTGTCATTTCTATTTATCTGTGTTATATATATTTTCGTTTCACCCATTTCTCAAAGTATCCAGATATTTCTTGATCTTGCATGTTCCTCGTGGGAACGATCTTGATTGCAGTCTTTTCTATAGAGTAGAAGGTACACGTGGTGCTCTTCTATCCGGAAGAGTCCCTCGTGGTAGTCCTACACCCAGTCAATCACCCCGAGGTCACTGTCAAGACGTAGCGGTGACTACAGCACGCATGATAAGCGCATGGGTAGCTACCTCGCACTGACATGCGGTCAGTTATTTCCGCTAGCGGGTACTCCCAAAGTACAACACGGAATAGTATAGGGTCTTGTCCCTCAGAACCAAACAGGGGTCACGCCCCTTCACAGTTCGCGTACCCTCGTCTGACTACCTCAGTTTGCCCAGAGGGCCTAACAAGTCGTTGTAGGGTGGCTAGCTGAACTCCGGGCTTCATGGGGTGGCTAGCTCCCTCCCTACACTAGTAGCTCGCCTCGGTACCACGTACACGAGGGCCAATAGGAGTCGGTGTAGAGTGACCAATCCTAACTGCAGGTCTCAACCCAAGGGAGGCTAGCTCCGCTCTACACAAAAGGGGACAGTTCTCTCCTTGGTATCACATACTCAAGGGCCAACACACTTCCCATCTACATTCCAGGTTTCCGTTTATCCACAGGAGTTTTACTCCTAATTCCCCGTAGGGTTCATGCTCATGTTCACCTCATTTATTCCGATCTAGATTTCACCTTTCACAACTCATTTCTCATTCATATACAGGTAGCTCGTGTTTCCATAATTCAATACATGCAATTGGTGATTTCACAGGTAATTGTTTATTAAATACAGGTAGCTCATATTCTAACAGGCAACTCACAATTATATTACAGGCAATTGCTAGCAGTTTATCTCGATCATGCATGCAAGTACATCATATGGCACAAACGGTTCATTCATTTCTCTACCCTAGGGTTCATGCCACATCCTAGGGTTTCATTCGGCTATTTCTACAAGCACATTCTTATTCAAATATTATTAACGAAATTAAACCACTCTACCAGGCAACACGAGAGTAATGGGAATTCGAACTGTAGACCCAGGCATCTTTGCGAGCCCCAAACATGCAGCAGGCTGAAACCCTATAACAAGGAATACATCACAAAAGGAGAGTTAAGAACAGTGTACAACAGACTCTAGTACGTAGACGAACTCGAGAGGAAAGTGCAGGTATTTCGTTTGCGTAAAACGGACCCCTATAGGATCCTAAATGGATAAAAAATGTGCCTACTGTTCCAAATCAGACGTCTGGTAATAATCCTAGACGTCTTAAAAGGAGTCAGATCTTACCTTAAGTCCCTGCAGTGTCCTCAAACGTCCAGATCTTCTCTGCGATCATCTGAAGGCAGTTCCAGACGTCGGACAATGCCTCCGGTTGTCTGGACGCACCTCTGGACATCTGGTGATGTGATCAGATGCGTAAAAGCATGTGGGAAAGTATTCCGCGCTCCTTCCCAAAGCTGCACCTACATACGAAATTGCAGGCGCGGTCAGCTGACAATAACCCCTGCGCTACGATATGCATGGTGCAGGGAGATACATACCTTGCGATAAATGTACTTTCAGACATCTGGTCTTAGCTCCAGATGTCCAGGTACCCCGCCAGTTGTCTGGACTCCACTCCAGACGTTTGATACTGGAAAACTTCAAGTACCAGGAACTCCTCGCAGCTCTCTCCGCTCGCTTCGCCTCACGCCGCAGCAGCTCTAGCCACTGCAGAGGGCCAGGAGGTTGCCTCCCCGAGCCCTCTCCTCCTCCCGCACGTGCTCGCCGGTGGCCGTGTGAGCTCCGCCGAGCTTCCATCGAAGCTCCTCCGACCTTAGGCCTCCTCCTCCCATGCTCTCCTCCTCGCTCGCCCCCTCTCGTCGCACCTGCATAAGCACTGAAGGTGGTGGTGGCTGGTGTGTGGAGTGGAGGGGAGATAGGAGGGGGTTCAAATAGGATATGTGGGGTTTAGGGTTTAGGGAAGAATGAGGAAGGGAGAGAAAAGAGGACAGTCTCTGCATGCTGCCCGTGCGCAGAATGCAAAGCGTAGTACGAAAATTCCACTTTCATACGTCTGGGAACGAGTCCAGGTGTCTGGACAGACATCTGACTAAGACTCCAGATGTCTTAAAAGGCTAAAAAGTAACGGGTCCTTACATCATAACAAACTTAAAGGAAGTTTCGTCCCTGAAACTTGAATTAGTTAGGGTGTGGAAAAAGGAACATAAAACGCATAGCAAACTTAAAGAGGACCGAAGTAGGTCCGAAAAGGTGTATCCACAAAAAGTTCTGGGTACCGCTCTCGCATCGCCGCCTTAGGCTCCCAGGTAGCCTCCTCGTACCACTGGCTTCTCCATAGGACCTCACCAGTGGTACCTGCTTCCGTCTCAGACTCCGGACGGTTCTGTCTAGTATATGCTCTGGTCTCTCGGGGTAGGTCAGGTCGTCACTCGCCTCGACGCTCTCGTGGCTCAGAACGTGACTAGGATCAACGACGTATTTCCTGAGGTTGGACACGTGGAACACGTCGTGCACTCCAAAAAGATGGGGAGGAAGGACAAGTCGGTAAGCAATGGGTCCCACCCGCTCCAGGACCTCAAAGGGCCCTACAAACCTCGGCGCAAGCTTCCCTTTCACCCCAAAATGCTGCAGGCCCTTCATGGGCGAAACACGGAGAAAGACGTGATCCCCAACTTTGAATTGCACCTCTCTGCATTTCCGGTCAGCGTAACTCTTTTGCCTGCTCCTGACAGTGTGGAGTCATCTGTGAATCTGCTCTATCACCTCCTGACTCTGTCGGATCAACCTGGAGCCAACCTCCCACATGGTCCCCACCTCGACCCAACTTAAGGGTACAGTACACCTCCGTCCGTACAGAGCCTCGTAAGGTGCCATGTCGATGCTCGAGTGGTAATTGTTATTATATGCAAACTCTGCCAGGGGTAAATGCTCCTCCCAGGAGCCTCTCCAGTCTAGTACATAGGCGCGTAAAAGGTCCTCAAGTGTCTGTATGGTGCGCTTTGACTGTCTGTCCGTCTGGGGATGGTAAGCGGTACTGAACCTCAAACGTGTCCCCAAAGCCTGTTGAAACTCAGCCCAGAACTGGGAAGTGAAATGGGTATCTCTGTCGGATACAATCTCATGCGGAACTCCATGCAGGCGTGCCACATCGCGAATGTACCTCTCTGCCAACTGTGCTGGTCCCAAGGTGACTCAAATCGGCAAGAAACGTGCCGTCTTTGCCAACCTGTCTACTATCACCCAAACTACATCGTGTCCTCGCTGGGTAACTGATAGACCCACCACCAAGTCCATGGTGATGCTCTCCCACTTCCACTTAGGCACAGGAAGTGGCTGCAACAACCTTGTAGGCCTCTGATGCTCGGCCTTCACTTGTTGGCACACCAAACACTGCTGCACAAACTTACCAACATCCTGCTTCATCCCTCTCCACCAAAAGTCGCGTTTCAGATCATGATACATCTTTGTGTTCCCAGGATGTATGGTGAACTTGGACCTGTGTGCCTCAGCTAGGAGCTCTCTCAATAACTCCTTGTCCTTAGGAACGCATAAGTGTCCCCTCATGCGCAGTATCTCGTTTGTAAAGGAAAAGTCTCTTGGGTCTCCTATCAACACCCTGTCCCGCAGTGTCTGTAAGTACGGATCTGTCATCTGTCCTGCGATGATGCGGTCTATCAGCTCTGGTCACGTCTGCCGTGTCACTGTCACTGTCCCACAATACCCCTGTGACTCCTGGGGTCGCCAACTACCCAACTCCTCCATAAGTCTCCAACTCTGTGCCTGTAGATTGGCCAAGTGGGCGAGCGTCTTTCGGCTTAAGGCGTCAGCCACCACATTTACCTTCCTTGGATGATAGGAGATGCTGCAGTTGTAGTCCTTCAGGAGCTCTAACTAACGTCTCTGTCTCATGTTGAGCTCATTCTGGTTAAACAAGTACCTGAGGCTCTTATGATCCATGAAAATCTCGAAAGTCTCACCGTAAAGGTAGTGCCTCCATGTCTTCAGTGCGAAGACAACAACTGCCACCTCTAAGTCATGGGTAGGGTAGCTATGCTCATGGGGCTTCAGTTGCCACGAAGCATAAGCGACAACGTGACCCCGCTGCATGAGCACACCCCCTAACCCCTGCAATGAAGCGCCTGTGTAAACCACGAAACCGCCACTGCTGTCTGGGATGGTAAGCACAGGAGCTGAAGTTAGTCTCTCCTTCAACTCCTGAAAACATGCCTCGCACTCATCTGTCCAGTCAAAGGGCACGCCCTTCCGAGTCATTTGGGTCATAGGATGCGCAATCTGAGAGAATCCTTTAATAAATCGCCGATAGTAACCTACCAGTTCTAAAAAGCTGCGTATCTTTGTCACTGTACGTAGCCTCTCCCACCTGAGTACGGCCTCAACCTTGGCTAGATCCATAGCCAAACCATCCCCTAAGATCACGTGGCCTAAGAAAGTCATAGCCTCAACCAAAACTCGCACTTGCTGTACTTGGCATACAGCTTACGTCATCTCAAAGTGTCCAGGATCATCTATAAATGCTACCCGTGCTACGCCTGATCTCGCGAGTAAACGAGTACATTGTCGATGAATACCATCACAAACTAGTCCAAGTACGGTTTGAAAACCCGATTCATCAAATCCATAAAAGCAGCGAGAGCATTGGTCAACCCAAACGGCATGTTACGACCAGGGCATCATGCGTCGTTTAAGACGTTTGGGAAGTGGCCAAGACGTCTAGAAGCCTTCCCAGACGTCTGGAATTAAATTTTTTCGGCGTACGGGTTCACGTCTGCGTGCATGCACGCGCAGATTGAACCCGCCACCCTCCTCCTTCACTTTCCTCCCTCCCTGCAGACACAGCTTTTCTCTTTCTCTCTCTCCGCGGCTGCCTTCAAATACGCTTCCCTTCTCCCTCACCCTCACTCCACCGCCTTCTTCTTCTTCTTCTCCCTGTCAGCGAGAGAGCGCGAGCGGTTGCTGCGAGTGTGCAGGGAGGAGGGGCTGTTGCGAGAGGAAGAAGGAGCTCGACACGAGGGTACGAGCTTGCCGGGGCAGCCGGAGCCAACTGGCGGGTGAGCAGCGAGCGTGTGGTGCCGCGGAGGAGCTGCTGCAGCTCAGGCGGCAGGCGGATGCGGCGCGGCACGGCCGTGCGCTGTGGGCGGAGAGCGAGAAGGTTCTGATTCTGGGAAAATTTTCCAGAATCAGACGTCTGGACTTACGTCCAAACGACGCAGAAGACGTCTGGAGGAAGGTCCAGACGTCTGACAGGTACGCTATTTTTTTATTTTCTCCTTTCGCGTGTACGGCCATGCAGCCGTTCTGCCGAGGTCTTCTGCACCTTTCCGTGATGAGAGCGGGTGTGTGTGTGTGCAGGACTTGTTCGAGAAGGCGCAAGGGCTCGCCATTCCACACAAATCAAACTTCTGGGCACGGCACCAGACGACGGAGAGGGCCTCCAGACATCCGGGGTGACAATCGGACGTCTGAAAACTAAGTCCAGATGGTCTAGCGGGCTTCTGGATGTCTGAAGGACTGTGCAGACCAAGGTAAGACCTGAGCTACCTTTTAAGACGTCTGGAAGAAGTTCCAGACATCTGATTTTGGACAGACTGGTTGTTTTTGACCCGTTTAGGGTCCGTTCGGAGTCCGTTTTCCGCGTTTCAAGTTTCGTTCTTCCCAGATTTAGTTCCTCTACCTGTTTACAGTAATTGTATACTGTTCTGAGTAACTCCTTGTGTTGATCCTTGTGTTAGGACCTCATTTCGTTGCGGCTCTGGGGGTTGCGAAGGCGAGCGGGATTGCCGACCACGCCCCCAGTACTCCCGGTTTTGCGGGTAGAGTGGCTCTTTCAATTATTTATCAAAAATTATGCAATTTTGAAATAATTAATAGAGTCTAGGGCATTGCATGAACCTTAGGGCTGAAAAATTAGATTGAATGATAGATCCTAGGGTATGGCATGAATCCTAAGACTGGAAAACTAGATTGAATGATAGATCCTAGGGTATGGCATGAATCCTAGGACTGGGAAACTAGTTGAATATATATATATATATATAAACATTGCAATCTTGGAAAAGTAAAAAGGAAATGATAATTGTTTGTAAATTGGTTAACAGCTGCCTGTTTATGAATGAATAATTACTGTTGAGAACATGGGTTATATGGATATAAAGCTGGAATGGTGAAACAAAAGAGCATGAACCCTACGGGGAATTAGGAGTAGAACTCCTAGAAAGTGAATGGAATAGAATTGGGGAAGTGAGCTGGCCCTTATGTACGGAGTACCAAGGAGAGCAACTGTACCCCTGTTTAGTGCAGAGCGGAGCTAGCCATCCCAGGGTCCTAGGGTTAGGTCTGGTCACTTTGTACCGACTTTTGGCCCTCGTGTAAACAGTATCGTGGAGAGCTACTAGTGTAGGGAGAGCACTAGCTACCCCACGGGCCCCGGGGTTCTGCTAGCCCTCCTACACCGACTTGTTAGGCCCACTGGGCAAACCAGGGTAGTCAGGCGAGGGTGCGCGGACTGTGGAGGGGCTGGACCCCTGTTACTGAGAGGGCTCTGCCCTATACTGGTTCCGTGCTGTGCTTTGGGCGCACCTGTTAACGGAAACGACTGACCGCGTGCCAGTGCGGGGTAGCTACCCATGCGTTTATCGCGCATGCCGTAGTCACCGTTACGTCTATCAGCAACCTTGGGGTGGTTGACTGAGGGTAGGACCACCATGGGGGACTCTCCCGGCCAGGAGAACACCACGTGTTACTTCTACTTTTTAGAAAAGACTGCAATCAAGATCGTTCCCACGAGGAACATTCAAGATCAAGAGAAGGATCTGAGAAATAAATCAATAGTGAATAAATGGAAAAATATAAAGAAAGAAACTGAAAATACAACAGCTACTGTCCACCTTACTGCTTCTTAGCTTTAGGTTGCCACTCTACTCAGCGTTTCGCTGACGTGTCACCTTTGTTACCTTTCAAGACCAGGTGTTGAGCAGCCAGAGTCAGCGGCTGCAGAGGGCACTGGGCCTAGTAGAGCCTAGTAGTGTTACTTGTGTAGTACCCACTGTACCTTTCTTTCCGTTGTAGTGAGTAGTTCTGTTACCCCTGTACTCTTTTTATTCTAAGCTTCATGCTTATGTACATGTTTATTTTCTTTACTGTTGTGGTGGTGTATACTGTAGTATTTCTTTCTTTACAGTTGTGTTTTGTTACTGCTAGTTATATACATGGTGAATGTGATTTATTTTACTGCTCTTTTGGTTACTTTCTCGCTGGACGACTGAGTCTTGGGATCAGTCGAGTCGGTCCAATTCTCGTGTCTCGTAGGGATTCGGGAATCGGGTCGTTACACGGCATGAGTAAGAACTCGTAGTGCCCGTACTGGGTACGAAAAGCTGTCTTGGAGACGTCGGTTTCCCTGATCCTCAACTGGTGGTAGCTCGATCTCACATCTATCTTGGAGAACACCGTGGCATCTCGCAACTGGTCTAAGAGGTCGTCAATCGTCAGCAGCGGATACTTATTCTTGATGGTGACCCTATTCAGCTGTCGGTAGTCGACACAAAGTGGCAGGGTATCGTCCTTCTTCTTCACAAATAGCATAGGGGCTCCCCACGAGGATGCATTGGGCCTCACAAAGCCCTTCTCCAACAGGTCCTACAGTTGTGACTTGAGCTTTCGCAGCTCAAACCGTGCCGTCTGATACGGTGCAGTAGAAATGGGGCTGGTCCCCGGTACCAGTGATATCTTAAACTCAATCTCACGCTCTGGCGGTAGTCTTGGAAGCTCCTCTGGAAAAACGTTGGGATACTCGCAAACCACCAGAATACTCTGGAAATTAGCCACAGGGCTAGGCTTTGCCACTGCATAGGCCAAAAAGCCCTCACACCACTGGCTCAAAAGCCTCGCTGCCTGAAGCGCGGAGATGCATCTGAAACCTCCGTCCACCGGTTGTCCGTGAAACTCAAAGGGAGGAAAATCCGGTATGAAGAAGATGATCTTCCTCTCGAAACAGTCCACCAGGGTGTGATAGGCGGACAGCCAATCCATCCCTAGGATCACACCAAAATCCTCCATCTGTATCACAATCAGGTCAGCGGGGAGGTTGTGTTCCCCTATACTGACCTCGCAGTCCGTGTAGACCTCCTCAGCTACAAACAACTGGCCACCTAGGCCTCTGATCACAAACGGATCCTCTAACAGTACACTGCCCTGCCCTAAACTGATGGCAAAACTTGCAGCAACAAAAGAGTGTGTGGCGTCGAAATCAAAAAGTACGTACACTAATTTGCCAGAAACGGTAACTATACTTGCCACCACTTAACCGGAAGCCCTGGAGTCTCTATGTGTCAGGACGTTGATATGCCTCTCAGTCCTTGGTGCAGACGAAGCAGCTATACTCTGAGTCGGGCGAGCAGCCGCTGGCCGGTACCCTCCTCGTGATTGCTGCCCACCCCCAGGTGCCTGGGGACCATGACCACCAGCGCTTGGTGTGGGGAGCATCTGCTGTGCTCCGACCCAAGATGGGCAGTCCCTCCTGATGTGGCCCGGTTGGTCACACTGGTAACAGAGGGAGACACGACCTCCTCCTTCAATAGGTCCCTGCTGGCGGCTGGGCAGGGGTCCGGTGCTGGCAACTGGCCCTTGTCTGGGGCCCCCAAGGTCCACTGATGCCCCCATAAAACGAGACGGCTCTCCTGCGGGTGCCGTGTGCCTCCTCTCCTGACGACCCTGAGAGTACTTTGGCTGATAGGGCCTCTTTCGTTCGCTGTCGGTTCTCGTGTGGCCGGGTTGGTCTCCTTGTAGGTCATGGCTGCCTCAACCACTCGTGAGATGGTGGGCAGCTTCAGGGGTTTGACATACCCCCGAATAGCAGGTCGGAGCCCCTTGGTAAACCTCTATAGGTTCTCCTCCTCTGTAGACACGACTGTCGAGGCAAAACGTGACAGCTCCAGAAAATGTGTGCGGTACGCGCTAATAGTCATCATCCCCTAGCGGAGAGTGTAGAACTCTCGCCTCCTTTGGTCTTGCCAGGTCTGCGGAAAGTACTGCTCGTAGAAGAGAGTCATGAACTGGTCTTACATCGGCTCTCTCCCCTCCTGGCCTCTAACTGCCCTCCACTACCTGTGTGTCGCGCTCTCTAGCTGGTACGTGGCAAAGGCCACGCGACACTTCATGGGAGGGCGAAGGGTGTCAAACACCTTCTCTACCTGCTCCAGTCAGACCTCTGCCTCAGATGGGTCCTCATCCCCCTTGAAGGAGAGGTGCTTCAACTTCCGGAATTGTTCGAAAAGCTCGTGGTGCAGTTACAGTGGGGGAACAGGCACGCCTCTAAGCAAGGAGGGCTTGTGCTGGAAAGTGTCAGAGTGCGGTGGAGGACCACCCCCTCCCCCTCCTGCTCGTCTGGCGTTGCGGCGGTCTCTCTGTCCCACCAAGGACTCTCCCTCCACGTCCTCAGGGAGAGGTGCCCGTGGAGGCTGGTGGAGCTCCTTTCGCATAATATCTCTGATCAGCTGGGCGAGATCCTGGGCCTGAACTCCCGGGAGAAGAGGTGGGTCAACAGGTACCTCAGGCCCGACACGTCCGCCCCTTCGACCTCATCCACGACCGTGACCACGGCCCATCTCGAGAACTCCCCGATGAAGCATCTCCTATAAGGAGATGCGAAAGATAGAACAAGAGGGTCAACGATACCGAATTTCTTCGAGAAAAGACTCGGAATGAATATCAAGACGATACGTTGTGGTGGCTATCCTAGTTATATGCACGTGAATGGTTATTCTCAAGCCAATTGGTTTATTTCTCGGGACAACTTTGCTCTGATACCATCTTGTTACGACCCGATTCCCGGATCCCTATAGTATCCGAGACCGACTCGTCTCTACTAATCTCAAGACCTAGTTGTCCAACATGAAATAACCAAAAGCAGGAAAGTAGACCCCATTCACATATGTAATATAACTAAGCAGAAGAAATGTACAAAGTAGTAAAGGAAAATAAATCTGCTGTTTCAGTACATACTACCACAACAACAATAACAAAGGAAAGCGGAAGTAAACAGTAGAAGCAGAATAGTAACTAAAAGTCTATTACCTACTACGACAGTAGAGAAAAGAAAAGGAAGTGTTGAAGAAAACTATGGTTGGGCTTGACTGGGCCCAACACCCTCCGCAGCCGGAAACTCGGGCTGCTCAACTCCGGGTCCTAAATAGTATTATGAAAAGACAGAGTTAGCGAACGCTGAGTAGAGTGGCATTTATTTTATCTAAGTACAAAACAGTAAAAGCAATAGGTTTAATTGTCATTTCTATTTATCTGTTTTCTATATATTTCCATTTCACCCATTTCTCAAAGTATCCAGATATTTCTTAATCTTGCATGTTCCTCGTGGGAACAATCTTGATTGTAGTCTTATCCGTAGAGTAGAAGGTACACGTGGTGCTCTCCTGTCCGGGAGAGTCCCCTATGGTAATCCTGCATCCAGTCAACCACCCCGAGGTCACTGTCAAAACGTAGCGGTGACTATGGCACACGTGATAAGCGCACGGGTAGCTACCCTACACTGACACGCGGTCAGTCGTTTCCGCTAGCGGGTACTCTCAAAGTATAACACGGAACAGTATAGGGTCTCGCCCCTTCGAACCAAACAAGGGTTTCGCCCCTCCACAGTTCGCGCACCCTCGTCTGATTAGCCCGATTTTCCTAGAGGGCCTAACAAGTCGGTGTAGGGTGACTAGCTGAACCCCAGGCCTCGTGGGGTGGCTAGCTCCCTCCTTACACTAGTAGCTCACCTTTGTACCATGTACACGAGGGCCAACAGGAGTCGGTGTAGAGTGGCCAATCCTAACCCTAGGTCTTAACCTAAGGGAGGCTAGCTCCGCTCTACACAAAAGGGGACGTTGCTCTCCTTGGTATTACGTACTCAAGGGCCAACACACTTCCCATCTACATTCCAGGTTTTCATTTATCCACAGGAGTTCTACTCCTTATTCTCCGTAGGGTTCATGCTCATGTTCACCTCATTTGTTTCGATCCAGATTTCACCTTTCACAACTCATTTCTCATCCATATACAGGCAGCTTGTGTTTCCATAATTCAATACATGCAACTGGTGATTTCACAGGTAATTGTTCATTAAATACAGGCAACTCATATTCTAACAGGCAACTCACAATTATATTACAGGTAATTACTAGCAGTTTATCTCGATCATGCATGCAAGAACATCATACAGCACAAACGGTTCATTCATTTCTCTATCCTAGGGTTCATGCCACATCCTAGGGTTCCATTCGGCTATTTCTACAAGCACATTCTTATTCAAATATTATTAACGGAATTAAACAACTCTACCAGGCAACATGGGAGTAATGGGGGCTTGAACCGTAGACCTAGGCGTCTTTGCGAGGCCCAAACATACAGTAGGATGAAACCTTATACTAGGGAATACATCACAAAAGAAGAGTTCAGAACAGTGTACGATAGACTCTAGTACGTAGAGAAACTCGAGAGGAAAGTGCAGGTATTTCGTTTGCGTAAAACGGTCCCCGATAGGACCCTAAACGGGTAAAAAATGTGCCTACTATTCCAAATCAGACGTCTGGGAATGATCCTAGACGTCTTAAAAGACGTCAGATCTTACCTTAAGTCCTTGAGGTGTCCTCAGACGTCCAGATCTTCTCTACGATCATCTGAAGGCAGTTCCAGACTTTGGACAATGCCTTCGGTTGTCTGGACGCACCTCTAGATATCTGGTGATGTGATCAGATGTCCAAAAGTACGTGGGAAAGTGTTCTACGCTCCTTCCCAAAACTACACTTGTGTACGAAATCGCAGGCGTAGTCAGCCGACAATAACCCCTGCGCTGCGATATGCATGGCCAAGGGAGATACGTACCTTGCGATAAATGTGCTTTCAGACGTTTGGTCTTAGCTCTAGATGTCCAGGTACCTGCTAATCATCTGGACTCCACTCCAGATGTTTGATACTGGAAAACTTCCAGTAACAGGAACTCCTCGCAGCTCTCTTCGCTCGCTCCGCCTCGCGCCGTAGCAGCTCCAGCCGCTGCAGAGGGCCAAGAGGCCGCCTCCCCAAGCCCTCTCCTCCTCCCGCACGTGCTCGCCGGTGGCCATGTGAGCTCCACCGAGCTTCCACCAAAGCTCCTCCGACCTTAGGCCTCCTCGTCCTCCTGCGCTCTCCCCCTCACTTGCCCCCTCTCGCCGCTCCCTTACAAGCACTGAAGGTGGTGGTGGCTGGTGTGTGGAGTGGAGAGGAGATAGGAGGGGTGTTTAAATAGATGTGGGGTTTAGGGTTTGTGGAAGAATGAGGAAGGGAGAGAGAAGAGGATGGTCTCTACGCGTCGCCTGCGCACAGAGCGTAAAGCGTAGTACGAAAATTTCACTTTCAGACGTCCGGGAACAGATCCAGACGTCTGGACGGACATCTAACTGAGACTCCAGACGTCTGAAAAGGCTAAAAAGTAACAGGTCCTTACAAGAGACAACTCAAGCATGCCCACAAAAAAAGGTTAACATACAACAAGGGGATTTGCTTGATTGAGGCTTGGGTGGCCAACTCCAAGAACTCTAACCGATTTAAAGTTTGTGTGCATTGTATGTGTGTGTGCACACGTGCGCGCACATGAGAGAGAGGGAGGGAGACTAGCGAGGTGGGAACATTAGGGTCGTTGACAAGAAGGAATGTGTTATCTCAGGTAGGGATTGGAGCATCTTTAGTGAGAGGAAAATGAGCCATCTCTGACGAGGTGAAACCTGCATCTCTAACAAGGGGAAACTTCCACCTCAAGATGACATGAATAGTCTCCAAGAACGTGGAATGTGGCACGTTCAACAAGAATGTTGATGAGAAATCTTCAAATATCATGCATTCAACATGTTTGCATGCTTAAAAGGAAAGATGCTTATAGGTCCAAATGACAACGAGCCTCTAAGTCAATCTCAATGATTAATGAGGTTGATGTGGAAGGCCCTACTAAATAACGTGATAGGGAGTGGGCCGATAACCCTTAGAGATGTGTCTCGGCAACACAAAGTGAGGGTTTTGCTCATTACAGGAGTTGACCAAGCATCTCACACACAAGTTGACAATAGTCATGTAACACCTACATGAAAGACACATCTTGGGAAGTACCGGGCATATTGTTCATATGTCAAGGCCTTGTGAGTTTTTACACATAGTATGCAATTATAGGATATGTTCCAATGCTTGTGAAATCCTAATCAATTCATTTAAGTCGTAGATCTTGTGACTATATTCCTTAAGTAAAGTCTTTCATACGTTAATGTAGCCCATGATCCATACAGACCGAGGGTGAAGACTCGTCTTTTATGGCATGGACTAACATGGTATCTCAAACCATTCGCTCTCAATCTTGAAAGGAGAAGGTGAGCTACTCCTTTCTTTACCAAAACCACTACACAGTTTGATCCATTAGTTAGGGATGAATACGGGCCTTGTGGAGCAATTCACCACTTCATGCTCCTTTATTTCATACCCTTGCTCCACTTTGGTGTGCTTCTTCATACCTTTCTTTCCCATCTTCCAACTCTATGTGATAGGATTGAGCTAAGTGAGAAGAGAGCTAGGAAAATAGTTAGGAAGCAAGGAGCAAGAAAGAATGCTTATATATTTTCCATGTCAATACATGGAAGCAGATTTTGACGAGTGAAGAAGTTGATCTCAGGTTACGAGTTTTGGAATCGAGTTTTCCTAGTTGCTTTCTCGAATCAGATTGCACTTACATATGTTGTATGAGATTGTAGGATCCAATCTTTCAATTATCAATAGCATTGGTAATACTCTCTTGAAGCTTTACTAGAATGTTAATAGTCTTGGTGACAGTTGTAGTAGTAAAGAATTAAGCTTTGATTGTCAAGTATGGCGGTCCACATATGAGGCTCGCTAATTCAATTCATGCTTGACGCTTTCCCTATTTATAAGCATAGTGATTTCTATAGGAGCAAAAAATTAACAATTGAAAGCTTCCACAGATTCTATTCGCTATAGCTTATACAGGTAAGGCCTAATTCCTCCATCTAATTGGTGGCTGCCACCATTAGGAGAAGATACCTCACTATATTCTATTACGGAGTTACAATTTCTACTACTTCCCCTTGTAATCGAAGGGGAAAGTGGGAGCAAATGTATGTCAACGACCGGTAATGACAATTGAATCAACAAATGGAAGTGGTAGTACAATCCAACTTTCCTCGAACGCTTAAAGATTCCAGATTTTGCAAAGAAAGTTTCTTCTCCTTTGTCACAAGTTGAAGCAAATCGCAATGCTTGACGTTAATTGAGTCACATTTATTCGATTGTCAATCAATTCAATTACAACAACAATTTGATATGAATATAACAAATTGGATATGAATTTTATATCTAAATTTGATAGTTTAATGACTTGAATATATATATTGCTGAATTCGGTAAAAAAATTTGAGTCAATTCAATAATATACATACATAATATATATATCCACACGTTATTTCTCATTTAAAAATCCAATCCCTAGTTTGATATATGACCAAAAATAAAATAAAACATAAAATCAAATTCCCACCAAAAATTTTGATCCATGTCCCCTTTGCTCCCCTCGAGCAGAGACCCTCCCGACCGCTCTGCTCCCCTTGATGGTCCCCATTATTCTCCATTCTCCATTCACCACTTCCTCCCCTCCAGCAACAATCTTCCTACCTAAAACACACGAATACTTGTCAAATCCTCCACGTTTATGTGTCTTTTATAAACATGTAATAAATATTTAAATCTTTAACAAGTCAAATATGATTCCGAATTTTCATATTTGCAATCAATTCAAATTTAAATTATCTTATCGAATCAAATCCAGGTATGGATGGATTCAACAAAATTTGATTTGATTAATACCCTGAAAGTTACGTTAATCGTATAGATCGTTGTATAGTGTATGGAGCACATGTGTGGCGGCACGAACAAAGTTGATGATCATGATCCATGCCCTCCATCACAATCTCAAATGAAATTATCCATGAAGTCTTTAATTCTTCGTTTCAACTTTACATAGAGGATTTTTCCATACCAACTCCAACAACACTGGCTTGATCGGCTGATGGAGGGTAGTAACATTCTGAGGTTAAAGAAACTTAAGGTCTTGTTTGGTGCAAGTTGAAGGGGGTGGGTTTGTCCTCCATGGTAGGTAAATAGTAGATGGGATTAACTTTCTCACAAGAAACCCTTCAAATCATTCTATCCATCACGTTTCTTTCAACTAACTTACTCAGGTTACAAATAAAAATAAAATTTCATAACTCAACGTCAAATCTCCATCCACTTCCTCACTCTTAATACAAATAAAAACATATACTACTAACATATCAACTTAACTATCACATATATATTCACTAACACTCCATTTATCCACCTGCTTACTTAAGATTTCTTAAATTTTATCTAATCTTAAACTTTAAACTTATACCAAATGAAACCTAAGGACTCAAGAATAATTGACCTCTAAGGCCTACTTTACTTGAAGAGTTAATCCTAGTAAGCATTAGTTAACCTCTGTTTACTTCATGGGTTAACATTACCTTTCAAAAACTCATGTTTTGAAGAGAAAACACGGGTTTTGCGAAACCTGAGTTTACACCAACGTTAAGATGGAATTGAAGTTAACACCCTTTTCCTTTGACCTAGAATTGAAGTTAACACACTTTTCCTTTGACCTTTCTTGAGTTAACAATGGTGTTCACACGAGTGTTAAGATAAAATTGGCATTATCTCTATTTACTTCGTGGGTTAACGTCACCTTCCAAAACCTTTGATTTAAAAAGAAAACATAAATTTTACAAAATCTGAATTTACAATAATATTTAGATGAAACTAATTTTAACCATCTTTTTACCTTTTTCCTTTTCTGACACCATTGATTAACATTTGTTGCGGGTAAACAAAAACAGGTGTTAAGTTCTCCGAAAAAGTAAACAAAAAAAGAGAGCTATCACCCCTTGCACATAAATCCGGATTTTATAACACCTTGACACGATGGTTCTAAGGATCACCGCTATTAAATGGTTTTTATCTCTTTCGTATTTTGCTTGATTCATTTGCTGGTCCACATGCCCAAGAATCAAAGCAAAAAGCCTATTCGGAAATCAGATCAAATGAAATAACAGTTCGACCAAATTACTAAAAAGGAATCGAACTGGACCAAAGGCCTCTGGCCTGATTTGTCTGTCGTGATCTCTGTACCTGAGAACATAATCTCGGTGCTCTCCGAAGGCTGTTACCAAAAATAAGAAGCAGTAAGAATAGATAAATTAAGAGGTTTTAGTATTTAGTTAGATTTGTTACCTTGTCAGATGAATTGTAGAGTTTTATTTTATTTAGGAATGTTTGTTTGATGAAATAAATTGGTGGAATAAAAAGTAAATTAATTTAAAAAAAGTAGATAAAATTAAATAATTCCAAAGAGAGATGTTGATTTGCCAGAGGTCGAAATTTCCAAAATGATCCGATTCTAGAATAGTGAGTACCAAACGCAATGTCGGAAGCATAATTTTCCCAACCAATTAAGTCCCCCTCATAAATGCACCCACTAACGTGAAAACTCTCCATAATGCTTGTCGCTCCTCTTTACCCTTCTACCAGCAAATGCATGTAACGAGGACTTCCAAATCCGAACCCTTTTGGGGCATTTCCACCTCCGAGCTCCAATTAAATAAGGTGACAAAAAGTGCTTAAAGTCCACATTTTCCATATTACTCACAAAATAAACTTCCAGGGGCATTGTTGCAGTTTTACAAAATGAAATTAAAGTTCTCATTCGAGAGCAATATGTTCATTCTTTTGGCAGAAATTTCTACCTCATAACTATACCGAAATTTCAAATTCAAGACATTATCAGGAATGAATTTTTAATGGGATATTTATATATATCCATGCTTCTATAATCATATATATATATATATATATATATATATATATATATATATATATATATATATACTTCTTCAAACTTATGTCATTTATCATATATGTCATTTCATTAATATTTAATAGTATAATACACTAACTATGATTGAGATGTAAAGATATGCAAAAATTATCTTTCAAAAAGGAAAAAAAAATCACCTTCCTTTTCCCACAGGTCCTCCCACTCCACTCTCCTCCCCACAACCACCACTCCACACCCCCACACCACCCCCCCCTCCCCGTGCAGCCACTACCCCTCCCCCACCACCTCCTCCTCACAACCACTACCTCCCCCACAACCACCACCTCCCTCGCATCCACACCTTACCTACCAATTAAGGAGCTCACCAACAAAGGAGCTCATTGCTTGCTTCCCCTCCTTTGACACTGACTCTTTACGTTGTGCTCAACGTGCATCGCTTGTGACCTCACCACCACTGTTACATGGCTCCCCAATGTCAGCTTGCACGACAGCACCACCATTCCTTTCCCCTTTGCAAACTCTACACTTGACATCGCAATTGTGTCAGGGCAATTTTCCTCTACTTTCCTCTTCGTGGCGGTGGCAGCGATCAAGTTATCGCCTTAGAGCACCAAAAAGAGCTCCTTTCCTGCCCTCCCCACGTTTGGGTTGAGGTTTTCATACCTCTTGCAGTTGCGGTTGATGTTGCAGGAGATGAAGCAATAGACGAGGAGGGTATGACGCTGTAACGACCTGATTTCCGAATCCCTACAAGATACGAGAATCGGACCGACTCAACTATCCCAAGACCCAATCGTCCAACGAGAAAGTAACCAAAAGAGCAGTAAAATAAACCACACTCACCATGTATATAACTAGCAGTAACAAAATATAACAGTAAAGAAAAGAAAAACTACAGTATACACCATCACAACAGTAAAGAAACTAAACATGTACATAGACATGAAGCTTACAACGAAAAGAGTATAGCGGTAACATAAACTACTCACTGCAACGGAAGGAAAAGTACAGTGGGCACTACAAGTAACACTACTGGGCTCTACTAGGCCCAGCGCCCTTTGCAGCCGTCGACTCTGGTTGCTCAACACCTGGTCCTAAAAAGGTAACAAAGGTAACACGTCAGCGAAACGCTGAGTCGAGTGGCAACTAAAAGCTAAAAGAAACAGTAAGGTGGACAGTAGCTGTTATATTTATTATTTCTTGCTTTAATTTTTCCATTTATTCACTATTGAATTATTTCTCAGATCTTTCTCTTGATCTCGAATGTTCCTCGTGGGAACGATCTTGATTGCAGTCTTTTCCGAAAAGTAGAAGTAACACGTGGTGCTCTCCTGACCGGGAGAGTCCCCCGTGGTGGTCCTACCCTCAGTCAACCACCCCAAGGTTATTGACAGACGTAACGGTGACTACGGCACACGCGATAAACGCACGGGTAGCTACCCCACACTCGCACGCGGTCAGTCGTTTCCATTAACGGGTGTGCCCAAAGCACAGCACGGAACCAGTGTAGGGCAGAGCCCTCTCAGTAACAGGGGTCCAGCCCTCCACAGTAACCAAACAAGGGTCTTGCCCCTCCACAGTCTGCGCACCCTCGCCTGACTACCCTAGTTTGCCCAGTGGGCCTAACAAGTCGGTGTAGGAGGGCTAGCAGAACCCCGGGGCCCGTGGGGTAGCTAGTGCTCTCCCTACACTAGTAGCTCTCCTCGGTACTGTGTACACGAGGGTCAAGTTGGTACAAAGTGGCCAGACCTAACCCCGGGTCCCTGGGGCGGCAAGCTCCACTCTACACTAAACAGGGGAATAGTTGCTCACCTTGGTACTCCGTACTCAAGGGCCAGCTCACTTCCCCAATTCTATTCCATTCACTTTCCAGGAGTTCTACTCTTAATTCCCCGTAGGGTTCATGCTCTTTTAACTCAGCCAATTTAGGTTTCACCGTTCCAGCTTTATATCCATATAACCCATATTCTCAATAGTGATTATTCATTCTTAAATAGGCAGCTGTTAACCAATTTACAGGCGGTTATCGTTTCCTTTCTACTTTTCCAAGACTGCAATGTATATATGTATTCAACTAGTTTTCCAGTCTTAAGATTCATGCAATACCCTAGGATCTATCATTCAATCTAATTTCTCAGTCCTATGGTTCATGCAATGCCCTAGACTCTATTAATTGTTTCATAAATGTATAATTTTTGATAAATAAATTAAAGGGTCACTCTACCCGCAAAATCGGGAGTATTGGGGGCGTGATCGGCAATCCCGCGTGCCTCCGCAACCCCCAGAGCCGCAACGGAACGGGGTCCTAACACAAGGATCAACACAACGAGTTACTCAAAACAGTATACAATTACTGTAAACAGGTAGAGGAAATAAATCTGGGAAAAACGAAACTTGAAACGTGGAAAACGGACTCCGAACGGACCCTAAACGGGTCAAAAACGATGAGTCTACCCAAAATTAGACGTCTGGAACTTCTTCCAGACGTCTTAAAAGGTAGCTCAGGTCATACCTTGGTCTGCGCAGTCCTTCAGACGTCCAGAAGCCCACTGGACAGTCTGGACTTAGTTTCCAGATGTCCGATTGTCACCCCGGACGTTTGGAGGCCCTCTTCGTCGTCTGGTGCTGTGCCCAGACATCTGATCTGTGTGGGATGGCGAGCCCTCGCGCCCTCCCGAACCAATCCTGCACACATACACTCGCTCTCATCACGAAGAGGTGCAGAAGAACTCGGCGGAACGGTTGCATGGTCGTACATGCGGAAGAAGGAGAAGATAGTAAATATTGTACCTGTTAGACGTCTGGACCTTCCTCCAGACGTCTTCTGCGTCGTCTGGACGTAAGTCCAGACGTCTGATTCTAGGAAATTTTCCCAGAATCAGGACCCTTTTCGCTCTCCGCCCGCAACGCAAGGCCGTGTCGCGCTGCGTCCGCCTGCTGCCTGAGCTGCAGCAGCTCCTTCGCGGCTCCACATGCTCGTTGCTCTCCCGCCGGTCAGCTCTAGCTGCCCCGGCAAGCTCGCACCCTCGCGGTCGAGCTTCTTCTTCTTCTCGCAACAGCTTCTCCTCCCCACACGCCCGCAGCAGTGACTGCTGCTGTTCTCGTTCGCTCGCTCTCGTTGACAGGGAGAAGGAGAAGAAGGCGGTGGAGTGAGGGTGAGGGAGAGGCGCTATTTGAAGGCAGTGCGGGGAGAGAGAAAAAGAGGAAGGCTGCGTCTGCAGGGAGGGAGAGGAAAGAGGAAGAGGGCGGCGGGTTCAGTCTGCGCACGCATGTGCGCAGACGCGTACCGGTACGGCAAAAAGAATTAATTCCAGACGTCTAGAAAGGCTTCCAGACGTCTGGCTAGACGTCTGGGCCACTTCCTAGACGTCTTAAACGACTCTTGATGCCCTGGTCGTAACAGACGCTCCATAGGAGGGGAAGGGAGCTGACGACGAAGGAGCTCACCAATATGAAGGGGCTCGTCGATGGAAGTGATGAAGGAGTTGATTGTGGGTTGACAATGGCGAAGGATGTGGAGAGTTTGTGAGAAAATGATGAAAAAAGAACATGGGACTATTAATACAATTTTCAAATTTTATGCTATTAAAGTTAATGGCATTAAAGGAATATTTTGTAAAATATTTCTCCCTAATTGATGGAAAGTCAACCTGGGGGGAATAAGTATGTCAGCATGTTTATAGGATTATAGTTGTGTATATACTAAATTTTTAGGGATATAGATGTAATTAAGTATGATTATAGAGATTTGAGTATAAATATCCCATTTTTAATACAAGAAAGTGAACCCATCACCACATTATATGTGTGGAGTGCATCTATTTGATATCTGAAGTTTCTTCGATGTCTCAAAACAAATCGTCAGGTCTTTTTTTTTTTTGCAAGGTAAAACCTTTATCATAGATCAGCCAGATAAATTACAAGGAAGATCTAAGGACCTACAAACACCAAACCTATTTTGTCTCAAACAGTACCTAACTAGCTTATGAGCCTGTGCAACGTTAATTCTTTTAACCTTAAGCAAAGAGATACTTGTGAATTTCTCAAGTATAGAAGCGCTCCGTTGCATTAGACACTTGGTGTTCTCGCGTTTTTTTGCAGGTTTAAAGGGTATCATGTTGTAGTATAGCCGGCAAAGCGTTCAAACAAATAGAGAATTATTACTCGAAAATCGGAGTATCCGAGGTCGAACACATGGAGCAAATGGAATTTACTACTAATCAATGTAATTGAACACTCTAATTTACTCAAAATGTTAATTCAAATATGAATGTATGCCATTAAAAGTAACTATGACAAAATAAATGAAATTGGACATCTGATCTTGTGATCAGATGTCTTAAAAGTATTTTTCCCTTTTCTTTTGATTATTCCTCTTCTTCTGCAGTCTCTTTTTCTTCTTCGGCTTCTGTCTTTGCTTTATTTCTTCTTTCTCTTCTCTCTTTCTGCTTTGCTTCTTGTCTTGCGAAGGCTTTCTTCTTCCTGCTTTTGTTTCTTCTCCTGCCTTGCCTTCCTTCTCTTTTTTTTCTTCTCCTGCGAAGGCTTCTTTTCTCTTCTTCTTCTCTGCCTTGCTTCTTCCTCTTCCTCGGTCTCCTTCGCTCAGTCTCTTCTTCTTCTCTTCTCGTTGCGGCTAAGTCTCTCCACGCTCAGTCTGCCTGCACAGGAGCAAAATCTACCCCTTTCCCTCTACACGCGCGTCTCTCTCTCTCAGAGATTCACTCGAGGACACTCTCCCAGAGCCACACAGATAATCGGGTCGGATCGTACCTGGGACCAGGCGCACCGGCAGGTGGTGATGCGCGAGGAGTGCTCAAGGTTTGGGTCAGCCGGATCCCGCCAGATTCGCGAGGTCAAGCCGCGGACGAGGTGGGTGTGAGGGCAGGTGAGGGACCTCACCCCTATGCTCTCGGAGGCGTTATGCATAAAACATGAATTCAATTTATGGCGCAGCGGCGCCTCGTCTCTCCACGATGTGGGACTAAAGCTTCTGCCCTGATTTCGCGCACGCCCGCAGACTTGCTTGCCATCCCCACAGCTGCTGGCTCTGCTAGCGCTCCTTGCTGGACCAGCGCACTTTGCGACACTCGCACGAATACGCAGCACCTGCAGCCTAGGAGCCCTGGTGCCTGGAGCTGCTACGGAGCTTCTTCAAATGTCGTCCATGGCGACAGGAGCATCAACACTGTCAGACACAAAACGAGCCTCTCGGCCCAATCAGACCAGCTAGAGACCTTCGCCATGGCACGACGAAGGCGGTGGATGGTGCTGCAGGCCGTGGGATGGCCTAGGCATGCGTGCCTAGGTCAACCTGTGGCCGAAGGTGTGGGGTTGGTCGGGGGGTTATTGTGGAGGTCTGGAATGGCAGTGGAGGGGTGGAATGAGTTCCTGGTGGTGAGGCGGAGCTCACGAGAGGGTTGGCGAGCCGTGTGGAGGGGCGGAGTGGTGTGGGCGGCTTGCCGGATGGCAGTCGGAGGCGAGGACGATGGAGGTGGTTAGGCACTGTCGGGGGGTAATTGGATAAAAAAGCAGGGGGAGAAAAGAGAGGGGACTGTGGAGAAGGTATTTGGCCTAACTACAGGGATGAAGGGGGATGGAGAGGCGAACAGCAGTACCTGCTGTCGCCGGAGAAGATGTTGCCCAGTGGGGGAGAACGGCGGCGACGACGGGGCTGAGGCGGCGTACGCGGAGGAGAATCAGGAAGATAACTCTGCCACTGGTTTTGTGGCAGAGCGAAGAGGGAGGGGAGGGGGGCTCGCCGGAGCTTGCTGGGAATTTTGGCCGGGCAGGAGGAGATGAATTGGAGGTGGAAACTCGGCCAAATCAAGCTGAAGATGAGCGGCCGGAGGTGTGGGTTCTTATATAAGCACTAGGCCAGTCGTTCAAGGCGTGGAAGGGACGCAATCGTCTGAGGTCGGTCACCGGAGATGGAAAGAGTTTAGATACCCAAATCCCTCGTGCGTTCGTACGAGAGATTGGGTTCACACCAGGGATCAAGATTGGCCTCAGATGGAAGGGAATTCCTCAGAGAATCTCCCTTCCATTTCTGGGAGGGGATCTCTGAGGAATCAGAGAGGATTCCCTCTCAAATCCTCACCGTAGCAGGATTCTGCCCCAATAATGGCGGCAGGACCTGATTGCAAAGGTGGCGAGGAAGTTAGGGGGCTTGCTGTTATGCTTTTCAAAAGATAGGGACCAAATTGTGATTTGGGTGTACTAAATTGCAAAGTAGGTCAAGATGACCTTCCCTTAGGTCCAAATTTTGGTACAAACCTAATTTTGACCTAAGGAATCCAATGGTAAAGTTGGATTTTAGGTTTGACATCGTTTGAATGGACATTTTGTGTAAAAACCCAAATCAGGTTAATTGATGAACTAGGACCCTAATCTAGGTCAAACTGGGTTCCAAAGGCCAAATTAAGTGTTATAAACCATAGGGGATATTTTTACATGATTTTTAGAGGGTTTAATTGATTTTTATCCTGACCGAAACCTTATTGAATTAAGCGGGTCTGTTTTAGGGTTACCATGCCATTTACTTCTTAGATTGCACATGAACCTATTTCTGATTGACTCAACCCACTTTTTATCTCATTTAGACCTTTTGACCTGTGTTTTGCCTCTGAGAAATCCCGTTTATGTACTGCAATGGTAAAATTGCAGTTTTAACCTTTAATTCATGTTTTCTTCTTAGAGCACTTATTCCTTCATTTAGGCCTTCTTCTAGGTTATGTAGGAGCTTTTATCTTCTTTATTGGGTCAAATTGAGCTAGTTATGGCTCATGATGAGGCTCTCATCATACCCCCATGCCCAGCTTTTGCTAGTCCCTTAGCAAAATTTTAAGGTTTCAACTTCCATTCTAGACCCTGAGTTTCTGTCAACAATCATGATAAGTGCTTCTCCCTTTCTTTTGTGATTAGGTTGGAATGCCGACAATAGGCCTAGAGGTACTCAAGTACCAACCAAAATCCGGACTTGTTCCGCTTTAGCCTCAGTCCTCCGCAAAGGTTTCTACGGCCCACAGAAACTAACCTAGAGTTTGTTGGACTCCGCGGTTAAAGCACCCGTGCTTGAGACATTTTTAGACTAAGTTCAGTTTGCAGTGCATTTTTTGTAAGAGAGAGATAGAAGATTTATTTGTTTGGAGAGCTTTTCTCTCTCTTTTCTTTTTATTTCTAGCTTCGGATTAACTTCTCAACATGGTCTGTATTGGATTCCTCGTCCCCATCATCAATCCTCAAGGGTCCCTGGCTATCGAGATTTCGAGATAATCCTGCCCATGGCAACCCCCAGAACCCTGGCTTTCGAGATTTCGAGATAATCTCGCCTTTGGCATTCCGTGGCCGAATCCAGACCCTGGCGATCGACATTTCGGGATAATGCCGCCCATGATATCTGAACCAGCAGAGTGCTTACATGCCCCCAGTAGGATATTCAAATATCCTAAGAGACAAGCACCGATGAGACGATATGTTGTTACGCATCTTTGAGGGGAATTTCCCGCCTCTCCGCGCTGGGAACTCGTCCAAATCAACTTGTGTTGATTGACCGCTCCTAATCTAGGTGACATTTGTAGACCATTAAATGCTTTTGCGTGATTTTGATGTTTATGTGCACTGACTCAGATTGTATGTGAATTTAGGTTGCTTAGGTTACCGAATCCCGCAAACCAGAGGTTCGTTAACGAGGCCGAATACTTCCTAAGCCTTAGACCTAATGCTTAAGCTTTGCATTTTCCCCAACCTCTTGAGGATTATCCAGATTTTAACGGATACGTGAATTTTTAAGCTAAAGAATCTAGCCCAAAAGGCCTAAGACCAGCGTTCCCGCTAATCTCTTGTTATGTCTTCTTAGCACTTTTCTTTTATTTCTTTTCTTGATCTGGTCTAGAACTTCAGTTAATTCCTTAATCTTTTACTAATGACTATTTCTTTTTCTTTTTCATTTTGTGCTCCTTTTATCATTTTTTCTCTTTTTCTCCTCCTTATGAATATGTGGCTCACAAAATTTCCTCCCTCCCCCTATTTTTTGTTCTTTTTCATAATTTTTCAATTTTTTGTGTTTTTGACATATGCAAATTTTTTGTGTGTGAGACTCCTGACTTTTGCTTGGTTCTGTATGTATGCACTTTATCACCCCCCCATGCCTAAGTTTTGCAATGTCCTCATTGTAAACAGAGGGTGTGAATTAGTGTTGAGGTCAGGGGCTTAGAACAGGATATATCGGGTGGGTGAATGGGTCGAAAATGACTGATGCGAACGATTTCAAGCTCTGATACGTGTACCAGAGGTGGGATCAACTATCTAAGGCTGAACTCAAGGTGCAATAGACGTGGAGTCCAGATGGATAATCAGACAGGTCTCTGTTTTTGGGATGACGGGTTGCCTCCCGTTAAGCGCTAAATTTAATGCCTTCAGCTGAGCAGAAAATGGGGTGGAGAGGGAGTGGTCAAATCAATGGAATTTTGGAAAACAAGCACCTTAATTAAGAGCCTGGTTGGTCCAACCAGGTGCTTGTTAAGATCAGCGGGCTGATGATGCAGCCTGAACCCAATAAGTCTGGTGGGTTGATAGATGTAGATCAACAAATGTGGAACCCACCATATGCAGTGAAGTTCTGATGGATATGGAAGTGAAAACTCGGGTTCAAGCTGAGTCGAATCAGCCTGGTCAAAGTAGGGTTCCGAAAAATTATCCATGTAAGGTGTGGAATCCCTACAGGGGTGATCAAAGGATGGAGGCTCCTGATTTGTGGTTTGATCAGTACCCAATACCCGGTCTAGATATGGAGTTGAATCATCTACAAACGGCTCAGTGAGAGGTGAATCGGAATAGAAATTGAGTCCGGTTGCGGGTCGGGGTGGGGAACAGGTTTTGATTGGTTCTGTATATGTGGAGCAGGTGGCTTCAAAGAAGATTGACATGTTATAATCAGGAGGCAGATTTTCTCCGATGTTATGGTCAGATTCGAGATCGTCGGAGAGTTTGCGAAAATCAAAGTTTGAATGAGATTCCAGATCATGAGTTCCACCAAAGAATAAATCATAGATTGTATATTCAGCAGCTTGACTGGGATCTAGCCTAAATGTTAATTCTGAGCTTAAAAGGGTATCCTTATCTGGTAGAGGCTCAGATTCTAAGCTAGTAGGGCGGACCCAATTGAAACCCTGCTCGTCCAACTCCTCGATTTCTGTGTCGTAGATTGGCATGACTTCCGAAAAATCGATTCATTCCTCTGAGGAGGTTGGCGAGGAATATTCATCAAATCGAGGCCCAAAATCATATTCTTCATTAAAAGATTGATCTTCTTCATCTGGGGCCTTGAAATCTTCAAAATATGTTTCAGATCTAGGTTCTAGGCTTAGGATGTGGGTTGAATTACTAGAATTTAGGTCTGAATAACCTTCGAGGGTCACCTTATCAGAATAAGGGACGGAATTTACACCCTCGAGAGGTTCAGTTCTACTCTCACACTTGCAGGGGTCTTGGGATTCTAAAATGGGCTCATCATGGTCTTTTCCTGCATTTGGAGCTTCCCAACCTTCTTCAATATTAGGTGCATTATACTCCATCTGAGTTGGGAATCCACAACCATTTTGTGCCTCAAACCCGAGATCAGATTTATCCTCAATGTTGTCCCAAGGTAGTTCATCCTCTGTTGGTGGTATGTACGGGTATTTTTGATCAATCACTTATTTTATTAATCTCATTATCTCTTCCCGTTTTTCAAGACTATCTTGGTGTTGCTTCCAAAGTCGAGGATTTGTCATACATTGAAGGTATTCACTATTGTGCAATTTTTCTATTTCAATGTATATAGTAATGAGTAAGTCACGGGTTGATCCTTTGTTGGCTTCTGCTAATAGTACTTGGGCACAAGTTATGACAAAGGTTGTGGTTGTTGGGACATCAACCTGAATGTTTCCTACTGTTGTTGAGGTTTCTTCATTTTCATAGAATTTCATGGCATCCTCAATCATTTTATCTCTCATGGATCTCTGATATTCAGGTTTCTTGAATGGTAGTCCTAGGTGGTTTGGCTGCATTTTTGGATCAGGTGGTGGAATCAAGATGTAGAATTAGAGTTTGAATTAAGATGTGTTATGAAGCGATTAGATCTGAATAACGAGTCCCACTGAAAATGAGTGTGTGTGCTCTAAAGAGAAAAGATGAGGGACTGGAGATGTTTTTGACCCAATCAAGACACCCAAAGAAGTTTGGATGACTATGGAGGTTCGGGGCAGATGGACCCCTGGATCTGAAGATCGTCCACCTGAGAATTACCTGGGCAGCCAGAGAGGGAGAGTCCGGCAAAGACCCCTACACGGTAGAGCGTCCCTACGGGTTACAGGGTTTCCCCCACCCGACCTCTCTTGTCACTGAGATTCCAGGTAGACCAGAATGGGGACCTTGACCTCTTAAGTCTACCACTTTTTATTTCAAAGGTGCTTTTAGGGTTCTCACTTGAACTTTAGATGTTTTTGGTATTGTGACCTAATTTAGAGGTTGGTTGACCCAAGGGGTCAACTTCACTTGACCTGTCCTATAGATGGCAGAATGATTCTAAGTTTTGAGCCTAGAGATCACCCTGATTTGACTCTCAGGTTATTAGGTCCAAAAATTTTAAGATTCAAGTGATTTTAGAGCTCAATTTTAGGGTTTGTCTTATTTACTCTTTTCAATCAAGGGCTTGGGTAGCACACTGATGCGGGAGGGTTTATTTCCTTTCATACAGGCATGTGTGACTAGCGCTTCAAGACCCTAATGTGGAAACCCTAATTTGGTTCTATTTCGAATCCTCTTTTTCTTTTTCATAAAAGTTCTCTTTGGACTTATAAACAAGAAGTGTGTGGTCCGCCGAGATTAAGCGTTATTTCAATTAGGCACAAGAATTTGTGGGATGGAATCTAAAAAAAAAAAAAAATACTCCAACTTCAAGAATATTTGTAGAAATTTTCGCAAAATCAGGAAATGTTTTGCCTTAGAGATGGTGATTACTATATAAAGAAGGCAATTGATTCCTAAATTGATTTTCTTCCTTTTGTCTTTCAAAGATTAGGGGATGATTAAGGAAGAAAAGAAATTACCTGCCCTGGAGTGGTTGACTTGTGGGAGAGATTTTCTCGTGAAGTACCTGCAAGATCACATCAAAGCAAAGTAGGGCAAGTTAGTGTTCAATATGATAAAAAGAATGTAGAGACTAGTGGTAAATTGCGCGTTGCTCCCCGACAACGGCGCCAAAATGTTCTCGCATTTTTATGCGGGTTTAAAGGGTATCATGTTGTAGTATAGCCGACAAAGCGTTCAAACAAATAGAGAATTTTATTACTCGAAAATCAGAGTATCCGAGGTCGAACACAGGGAGCAAATGGAATTTACTACTAATCAATGTAATTGAACACTCTAATTTACTCAAAATGTTAATTCAAATATGAATGTATGCCATAAAAGTAACTCTGACAAAAGAAATGAAATTGGACGTCTGATCTTGTGATCAGACGTCTTAAAAGTATTTTTCCCTTTTCTTTTGATTATTCCTCTTCTTCTGCAGTCTCTTTTTCTTCTTCGGCTTCTGTCTTTGCTTTATTTCTTCTTTCTCTTCTCGCTTTCTGCTTTGCTTCTTGTCTTGCGAAGGCTTTCTTCTTCCTGATTTTGTTTCTTCTCCTGCCTTGCCTTCCTTCTCTTTTTTTTCTTCTCCTGCGAAGGCTTCTTTTCTCTTCTTCTTCTCTGCCTTGCTTCTTCCTCTTCCTTGGTCTCCTTCTCTCAGTCTCTTCTTCTGCTTCTTCGCTTCTCCTTGCGGCTAAGTCTCTCCACGCTCAGTCTACTTGCACAGGAGAAAAACCTACCCCTTTCCCTCTACCCGCGCGTCTCTCTCTCTCAACAATTCACTCGAGGACACTCTCCCAGAGCCACACGGATAATCGGGTCGGATCGTACTCGGGACCTGGCGCACCGGCAAGTGGTGATGCGCGAGGAGTGCTCAAGGTTTGGGTCAGTCGGATCCCGCCAGATCCGCGAGGTCAAGCCGCGGATGAGGCGGGTGTGAGGGCAGGTGAGGGACCTCACCCCTGTGCTCTCGGAGGCGTTAAGCATAAAACACGAATTCAATTTATGGCGCAGCGGCGCCTCGTCTCTCCATGATGTGGGACTAAAGCTTCTGCCCTGATTTTGCGCGCGCCCGCAGACTTGCGTGCCATCCCCACAGCTGCTGGCTCTACTAGCGCTCCTTGCTGGACCAGCGCACTTCGCGACACTCACACGAATACGCAGCACCTGCAGCCTGGGAGCCCTGGCACCTGGAGCTGCTACGAAGCTTCTTCAAATGTCGTCCATGGCGGCAGGAGCATCAACACTGTCAGACACAAAATGAGCCTCTCGGCCCAATCAGACCAGCTAGAGACCTTCGCCGTGGCACGGCGAAGGCGGTGGATGGTGCTGCAGGCCATGGGATGGCCTAGGCGTGCGTGCCTAGGTCAACCTGTGGCCGGAGGTGTGGGGTTGGTCGGGGGGTTATTATGGAGGTCTGGAGTGGTAGTGGAGGGGTGGAATGAGTTCCTGGTGGTGAGGCAGAGCTCAAGAGAGGGTTGGCGAGCCGTGTGGAGGGGCGGAGTGGTGTGGGCGGCTCGCCGGAGGGCGGTCGGAGGCGAGGACGATGAAGGTGGTTAGGCACTGTCGGGGGGTAATTGGATAAAATAGCAGGGGGAGAAAAGAGAGGGGACTGTGGAGAAGGTATTTGGCCTAACTATAGGGATGAAGGGGGACGGAGAGGCGAATAGCAGTACCTGCTGTCGCCGGAGAAGATGCTGCCCAGTGGGGGAGAACGGCGGCGACGACGGGGCTGAGGCGGCGTGCGCGGGTATTGCGCGATGCGGAGGTGAATCAGGAAGATAACTCTGCCACTGGTTTTGTGGAAGAGGGAGGAGGGAGGGGAGGGGGGCTCGCCGGAGCTTGTTGGGAATTTTGGCCGGGTAGGAGGAGATGAATTGGAGGTGGAAACTCGGCCAAATCAAGCTGAAGATGAGCGGCCGGAGGTGTGGGTTCTTATATAGGCACCGGGCCAGTCGTTCAAGGCGTGGAAGGCACGCAATCGTCTGAGGTCGGTCATCGGAGATGGAAAGAGTTTAGATACCCAAATCCCTCGTGCGTTCGCACGAGAGATTGGGTTCACACCAGGGATCAAGATTGGCCTCAGATGGAAGGGAGTTCCTCAGAGAATCTCCCTTCCATTTCTGGGAGGGGATCTCTGAGGAATCAGAGAGGATTCCCTCTCAAATCCTCGCCGGAGCAGGATTCTGCCCCAATAATGGTGGCAGGACCTGATTGCAAAGATGGCGAGGAACTTAGGGGGCTTTCTGTTATGCTTTTCAAAAGATAGGGACCAAATTATGATTTGGGTGTACTAAATTGCAAAGTAGGTCAAGATGACCTCCCCTTAGGTCCAAATTTTGGTACAAATCTAATTTTGACCTAAGGAATCCAATGGTAAAGTTGTATTTTAGGTTTGACCTCGTTTGACTGGACATTTTGCATAAAAACCTAAATCAGGTTAATTGATGAACTAGGACCCTAATTTAGGTCAAACTGGGTTCCAAAGGCCAAATTAAGTGTTCTAAACCCTAGGGGATATTTTTACATGATTTTTAGAGGATTTAATTGATTTTTATCCTGACCGAAACCTTGTTGAATTAAGCGGGTCTGTTTTAGGGTTACCACATGTCATTTACTTCCTTGATTGCACATGAACCCATTTCTGATTGACTCAACCCAATTTTTATCTCATTTAGACCTTTTGACCTGTGTTTTGC
This sequence comes from Thalassia testudinum, assembly GCA_037157565.1. Classification (NCBI taxonomy): domain Eukaryota; kingdom Viridiplantae; phylum Streptophyta; class Magnoliopsida; order Alismatales; family Hydrocharitaceae; genus Thalassia; species Thalassia testudinum. The sequence goes on along the minus strand of JAZHRO010000051.1, from coordinate 36,146,549 downwards.
CTCTGAGAAATCCCGTTTATGTACTGCAATGGTAAAATTACAGTTTTAACCTTTAATTCATGTTTTCTTCTCAGAGCACTTATTCCTTCATTTAGGCCTTCTTCTAGGTTATGTAGGAGCTTTTATCTTCTTTATTGGGTCAAAATGAGCTAGTTATGGCTCATGATGAGGCTCTTATCACTTTGTCTTCCAATAAGGCTGATCACGAGCCATGATTTGATCAACAGGAACTGTAGCATCAGACCATACTGCTACCTCCGTTAATCGAAGATGAATGGCTAACTCCAAGCCATGGAAAATGGCCTAACTTTCAACAGCTGAACTACATGAATCATTCACCAAATGAGCACTAGTTGCCATGACCACACCTACACTGTCAAGATAGATAGCTGCAGCAGATGAGAACTCTTCACCCACTGCCGCATCCACCGGGATAATAGTATTACATTCACCTTGCAATTCAGTCCTAGACTCAATCTGCTACACTTCCCCAACAGTTGATGCCTCCATACTGCTATTCCAATCATAAGATCTGCTCATATTCATTGCTCCATTCACCACATCCATAGGAGTAGGGGCATCCCTAGCCATCAAACATTTGCATCTCCATAACCATAAAGAATGCAAGACATAGTATATCAATTGTTCTCCCCTTCTTGCCTATTGAAATAACCTTCTTACATCTGCAAACCAATCAATCCAATCCTTAGACTCTGGAGCTGCAACAATTCCCCAATAAAACCATACTGCTTTCATAAAAGGACAATACTTTAGTAGATGCAACCAATCTTCCGAGGCGGAATTGCATATAGGAAAGGAAGTATCTTCCACCAATCTCCGCTTCAGCAGATTTCTCTGTAGAGGCAAAGCATTAGCCACAGCCCTCCACATAAAGATTTCCGTTCGTGGAGCCAGACCTTTGACAGCCCAGATAGTTTTGCAAGCCTTAATCTGAGTGGGAGAGAAAACAACACTGATACCTTCCTCTTCCATAAGCGTTACATATGTAGTTCTTCCAAAAAACTTTCCCTTAGGATGAGGTTTCCATATCATCATATCTTGCCTCTCTATTTTATCTACCATGACAGGAGAGAAGTTTCCATACACCATTTCCTCATTCCATGTGCTCCCATTCTGATTCATTAGTTCAGCAACATGTGACAGCTTAATGGCATCATAATTTATAGGAATGAGATCATGCCCATCCAACTACAACCATGGATTAGACCAGATATTCACATCTTTTCCATTTCCTATCAGCCACAAAGCATTCCTAAACAGAAAATCCTTCACTTCAAGTAACGCTTTCATAAGAGAAGAATCTCCTGGTTTAGAAACATACTCCAAAAAGGATCCAAGTGGAAAGTATTTTCTTTTGATGTGCATTTACCACAATCCATCCTTCTTTGTACACAACATCCAAGCCATCTTTATCAGGAAGGACAAATTGACCAACCTAAATCTCTTGAAACCCATACCTCCCATATATTTTGGCATACAAATATACTTCCACACCTTGTAATACACATGCTTCTTACTTTCATCCTGTCCCTACTAGAAGTCTCTAATTATAGCATCAAGCGTTACACACAATTTTTTTGAAAACAGGTTGGTGGCCATCAAGTGGCAAGGCACCGCAGAGAGAACTGCCTGGATTAGAACACCTCTCCCTGCTTGAGATAACACTTCACCTTTCCAATTAGCTAACTTCTCATTCATTCTAGACAAAAGCATTTCTTTTAGCACTCCTTGATTAGCATCATCTAGTATAGGACTACCCAAATATACCTCTTCCTTATTCATATAACCCACATTAAGAATCGACAATATTTTTCCTTACATGCAATCAGGAGCACCCCTACTAAAAAATAATTTTGATTTCTAGTAATTAACTCTTTATCCTAAAAAATTCTCATAATCAGCTGAAATCCTCTTAAGATTATAAGCCTCTTCTTCATTTGCACCTGCAAATAGCATCATATCATCTGCAAACATTAAATGAGTTATTGGGGGAGAGCATCTATGCATCTTGTACCCAGATAATTGTTTTCCATATGGAGCTCTATCTAAACACCTAGTCAAATATTCTGAGCATAAGATAAATATATACGGTGATAATGGACACCCTTGTCTTATGCCTCTGGTCGGAATAATAGTATTTGAAGGTTCCCCATTCACCAACACTTGAAAGGATGCTATTTTGATGCATGACATAATCAAGTTAACTAATGAATCTGGAATATGTATTTGAACTAAGCAGAATCTGACAAATTCCTATTCTATCCTATCAAATGCTTTCTCCATATCCAACTTTAACACCATCAAGCAATTCTTCCTTCTATTCATTTTCATGGAGTGCATGACTTCCTTTGCCAATACAATATTATTTGCAATTTGCCTATTTGACAGAAACCCCGCCTGATTTTCTGAAATGATTCTCTTCAAGAAAGGTTTTATTCTCCTTGCCACCAATTTTGCCACCAACTTATATAAAGTATTTGTTAAACTTATTGGCCTAAAATCTTTTGGGAGAGTGGGATATTGAAACTTTGGAGTAAGAGTCAAATAAGTATTACTCATTTGACCAGGCTTACATTGAGCAACAAAGCAATTTTCTATAAATGCAATAACTTCTAACTTCATAGTATTCCAGCTGTTTTGATAAAAGCATGCTGGTAGGCCATCCGGACTGGGACTTTTATACGGGTGCATATTAAACAGGACATTTTTAATCTCATCTTCATCTAGTATCTGTCTACACCATCTCTCTTCCACCCCGGTAGACCTGTCATACTCTGTAAACACCAACTCAGGCCTGAACTCCACAATCTAAGAGCTAAAGAGATTCAAATAATAATTATAGAAAACTTGCTTGATTTTTCCTTGATCTCCCATTTCTTCACCATTAGGCATAACTAGCCAATCAATTGAACTCCTTCTTTTGCATTGTGTGTAAGTATGATAATATTTTGTGTTTCGACTCCACTTTGTACCAAATTCTTCCTTGATGTTTGAAACCAATATGTTTCCTCCTGTAATAGAATCTCCTCATAATGACTTGTTAATTGCTTTTCTTTTTCCCACATCTCATTATTTGGCCAAGTGGACTGAATTAGTACTAACTAAACTTCGTGTCTACTTTCCTCTTCTTCCAATTTACATCAGACCGAGCATTCCACTTCTTCAATTCAACAGTAGTCCTTTCCCCTCTACTCTAGATAGGCAAATCCTCATCAATAATTTTCCAACCCTTCACCACCGAGGAATAGTCTTGCCTAATACTCCATTTAGCTCCTAGCCTCCACACTCTATTGTTAGCTGATTTCTTTCATATCAATCTGAAGAGGATTGGACTATGATCACTATGAATAGCTGGCAGGTTCAGAACTCCCGCATCAGGAAATAATGCTAACAGATCAGGAGTGACAAAAACTTTGTCCAACCTTTCTCTAATTAAGAATTGAGGTCTTCTCTTATTGGACCAAGTATAAGCTTGTCCAGAGACCCCAAATCCACCAACCCAAGAGCATTCGTGAACAATCTCAAAAACTGAAATTGCCTTGAAGGGGTCCTCACTCCCTTAGCCTTATCCACAACCTGCAAAATAGTATTGAAATCCCCAATGCATACTAATTTATTTGCATATTGCTGCACCAACCTTTCCATTCTATACCAAAATTTTTTCCTATTATTAAGCTTAGGAGTACTATAAATACACGTCAGATGCCAAGAACACTTTGGATTAGTAACATTCAATAAAATACAGTGACTTTCAGCATACACCATAGCCAGATTTATATTTTTAGCGTACAAAAGTCCCAGCCCACTCGACTTTCCAACCGCACTGACAGCAAAAGACTTAAAACCTTTAACCTTTCTCTCCAACTTCACAAACTTCTCTTTATTTACGTGCATTTCTGAGATGAACAAAAGGTCAGCACCAGTAGCCACCATCAGTGTAACGACCCGATTCCCGAATCCCTATGAGACACGAGAATCGGACCGACTCGACTGATCCCAAGACCCAGTCGTCCAGCGAGAAAGTAACCAAAAGAGCAGTAAAATAAATCACATTCAGTATGTATATAACTAGCAGTAACAAAATACAGCAGTAAAGAAAGAAATACTACAATATACACCACCACAACAGTAAAGAAAATAAACATGTACATAGACATGAAGCTTACAATAAAAAGAGTACAGGGGTAAAAAAACTACTCACTACAACTGAAAGAAAAGAACAGTGGGTACTACAAGTAACACTACTGGGCTCTACTAGGCCTAGCGCCCTCTGCAGCCACCGACTCTGGCTGCTCAACACCTAGTCCTGAAAAGGTAACAAAGGTGACACGTCAGCGAAATGCTGAGTAGAGTGGCAACTAAAAGCTAAAAGAAACAGTAAGGTAGACAGTAGCTGTTATATTCATAATTTCTTGCTTTAATTTTTTTTTTCCATTTATTCACTATTGAATTATTTCTGAGATCTTTCTCTTGATCTCGAATGTTCCTCGTGGGAACGATCTTGATTGCAGTCTTTTCCGAAAAGTACAAGTAACACGTGGTGCTCTCCTGGCTGGGAGAGTTCCCCGTGGTGGTCCTACCCTCAGTCAACCACCCCAAGGTCGCTGACAGACATAACGGTTATTACGGCACGCGCGATAAACGCATGGGTAGCTACCCCGCACTCGCACGCGGTCAGTCGTTTTCGCTAACGGGTGTGCCCAAAGCACAACACGGAACCAGTATAGGGTAGAGCCCTTTCAGTAACAGGGGTCCAGCCCCTCCACAGTAACCAAACAGGGGTCTTACCCCTCCAGAGTCCGCGCACCCTCGCCTGACTACCTTGGTTTTCCCAGTGGGCCTAACAAGTCGGTGTAGGAGGGCTAGCAGAACCCCAGGGCCCGTGGGGTAGCTAATGCTCTCCCTACACTAGTAGCTCTCCTCGGTACTGTGTACATGAGGGCCAAAATTCGGTACAAAGTGGCCAGACCTAACCTCGGGTCGTTGGGGCGGCTAGCTCAGCTCTGCACTAAATAGGGGGACAGTTGCTCTCCTTGGTACTCTATACTCAAGGCCAGCTCACTTCTCCAATTCTATTCCATTCATTTTCCAGGAGTTCTACTCCTAACTCCCCGTAGGGTTCATGCTATTTTAACTCAGCCAATTTAGGTTTCACCGTCCCAGCTTTATATCCATATATCCCATGTTCTCAACAGTGATTATTCATTCTTAAACAGGCAGCTGTTAACCAATTTACAGGTGGTTATCGTTTCCTTTCTACATTTCCAAGACTGCAATGTATATATATATTCAATTAGTTTTCCAGTCCTAGGATTCATGCCATACCCTAGGATCTATCATTCAATCTAGTTTGCCAGTCCTAGGATCCATGCAATACCCTAGGATCTATAATTCAGTCTAATTTTTCAGCCCTAGGGTTCATGCAATGCCCTAGACTCTATTAATTGTTTCATAAATGTATAATTTTCAATAAATAAATTAAGGACACTCTATACGCAAAATCGGGAGTATTGGGGGCATTATCGGCAATCCCACGTGCCTCCGCAACCCCCAGAGTGGCAACGGAACGGGATCCTAACACAAGGATCAACATGAGGAGTTACTCAGAACAGTATACAATTACCGTAAACAGGTAGAGGAAATAGATCTGGGAAGAACAAAACTTTAAACGCGGAAAACAGACTCCAAACGGACCCTAAACGGGTCAAAAACGACGAGTCTGCCCAAAATCAAATATCTGGAACTTCTTCCAGACGTCTTAAAAGGTAGCTCAGGTCATACCTTGGTCTGCGCAGTCCTTCAGACGTCCAGAAGCCCGTTGGACCGTCTGGACTTAGTTTCCAGACGTCCGATTGTCACCTCGGACGTCTGGAGGCCCTCTCAGTCGTCTGGTGCTGTGCCCAGACGTCTGAGTTGTGTGGGATGGTGAGCCTTGGCACCCTCCCGAACAAATCTTGCACACACACACGCCCGCTCTCATCACGAAAAGGTGCAGAAGAACTCGGCGGAATGGCTTCATGGCCGTACACGCGAAAGAAGGAGAAGATAGTAAATATTGTACCTGTCAGACGTCTGGACCTTCCTGCAGACGTCTTCTGCGTCGTCTGTGTTGGTGCTAGAGCACCACGATCATTTGTTTTGATGATAACAAAACACGTGTTATTTAACATTTGCAATTTGAGTCCTAAATTTCAGGTCAATTGCAAATGTGGACGTGTTTAGACGGAACTCGAGCTCGCATCCAGGATGGATTGGAGGAGCTTAATGAAGAACAGCAGAGATTCGCGAGGAGCGATATATTGAAGATGGAAGGAAATGAAGAATAGGATAGATTTCCTTCTTTTATACTTGTTGTATTTTTTGTTTCTTTTGTTGCTCTTTATTTCCTTAGAATATTATGTTAAAGAGCCTCAAAGTACCCTAACAATAGTCCTAGGAATACCAGCACAACCCTAGGATACTTAGGTTTTCTGTAGAATACTTAGAAAACCAATATAGGGTTCAAACAGCACTTCAAGACGTCTAATTCTCAAATCAGACGTCTGATAAAGTATTTTAAGACGTCTGACTGTTGTTTCAGACGTCTGATAACTATTAGGCTGGACATAGTTAGTTCTGTCTGATGAAATCAGATGTCCAGACCTTAGACCAGACGTCTTAGGAGACGTTTGATGGATTTGCCAGACGTCCAATTAGTGGACCGTTGGCTGGCTTAGCATACACTCAAGAATATGACCGTTAGAGCCTTATCAGACGTCCATAGGACTGTTCGGACGTCTGATAATTGACCGTTTTACCTCGGCTGACCCAAAATCTCTTCTTAGAGATTTTCTAGCCATTGCAACGTTTGGAAAATCAATTCCCACAGTAAAAGTAGGTTTCCAGACGTCCAGACATAGTTCCAGACATCCTATATGTCGTCTGATGGACTTGCACAAAAACCCTGTTTAGATCTGATCCAAGTCAGGGAGAGATCCGCCTAAAATCAGACGTCTAACCTTGGAATCAGACGTCTTAAAGTGAACTTCCAGACGTCTGATGCTAGAATTAGACGTCTGATAAGCCTGTCAGAACAATGATTGTTCCTGATTTCAGGCTGATTCTCTTGGGCTTTGTTCCCAACGGCTATAAAACTTTTCCTAAGCCTTCCAAAGCCTTCCTAAGGCCTCTATAAATAGAGGGGAGCCTTTGACACAACAACACACACTTGGATACACTTAGCTACACACTTTCACACTCTTTTGTGTCCAGAAAAGATCTTGCTCTCCAAGCTTAAGCTCCATTCCCTTGAGAGCATCAAGCCTTCGTGCACCCGCTCTCTCGCCGTTGTTCACGAGAGCGACATTGCGCCGTTGCGTGGCTCACGCACCCGCGTCATCCTCGACGCACTCCTTGCAAAGGGGAGTTTCCTAATTCCTATAGAAGCTAGGTTCATAATTACTTTGTTGGCTCTATAGGACTTGTTGTTTATTTTATCTTTGTTATTTAGTTGGGTATTCGCTTTGCGAATTCCCGTCTCCTTCGTGGGACAAAATCCTTCTCGTGGAGAGAAGGGGTTGAGGAACGCTACCCTCGTACTTGTAGCGTGGTTGTACTGAGGTTGAATCACCCTCGTTTTAAAGTAATTCGGTTAGTGGATTTGATCAACTAGGTTGATCGAAAAATCCTAACTCGAGAGGGTTAGGTGGTGGTTTTCACCCGGTTTGGGTTTCCACCTAAAAATACTTTGTGTACTTTGTGTGATTGGTTTTCTTTGGTGAGATTGCTTTATATTTTATTTTCGCATTTATTACGTCACCCCCTCCTAGTAGGGCCAAACTTACAGTCTGGACGTAAGTCCAGACGTCTGATTCTAGGAAATTTTCCCAGAATCAGAACCCTTTTCGCTCTCTGCCCGCAACACAAGGCCGTGTCGCGGCGTCTGCCTGCTGCCTGAGCTGCAGCAGCTCCTCCACAGCACCACACACTCGCTGCTCTCTCGCCGGTCGGCTCTAGCTGCCCCGGCAAGCTCGCACCCTCGCGGTCGAGCTTCTTCTTCCTCTTGCAACAGCTTCTCCCCACACGCCCACAGCAGTCGCTGCTGCCGCTCTCTCGCTGACAGGGAGAAGGAGAAGAAGAAGGCGGTGGAGTGAGGGTGAGGGAGAGGCGCTATTTGAAGGCAGCGCAAGGAGAGAGAGAAAGAGGAAAGGCTGCGTCTGCAGGGAGGGCGAGGAAAGAGAAGAAGGTGGGCGGCGGGTTCAGTCTGCGCACGCATGCGCGCAGACGTGAACCCGTACGCCGAAAAAATTTAATTCCAGAGGTCTGGGAAGGCTTCCAGACGTTTGACCAGACGTCTGGGCTACTTCCCAGACGTCTTAAACGACGCTTGATGCCCTGGTCATAACAATATAACAAACTCAAAGGAAGTTTCGTCCCCGAAACTTGCGCTAACTAAGGCGCGGGAAAGAACAATATATGCATAACAAACTCAAAGAGGGCCGAAGCCGGTTTGAAATGACGTACCCGCGAAAAGCTTCGGGTACCGCTCCCGCATCGCCGCCTCAGACTCCCAGGTAGCCTCCTCGTACCGCTGGCTCCTCCAAAAGACCTTCACCAGGGGTTCTTGCTTTCGTCTCAGACTGCGGACGGCTCTGTTAAGAATCTGCACTGGCCGCTCGGGGTAGGTTAGGTCGTCGTCCACCTTGACGCTCTCGTAACTCAGGACGTGACTGGGATCGGCGACGTACTCCCTGAGGTTGGACACGTGGAACACGTCGTGTACACCAGAAAGCTGAGGAGGGAGGGCAAGCCTGTAAGCAACGGGTCCAACCTGCTCCAGGACCTCAAAGGGCCCCACGAACCTCGGCGCGAGCTTCCCTCTCACCCCATACCACTGCAGGGCCTTCATGGGCGAAACACGAAGGAAGACATGGTCCCCAACCTCAAACTGCACCTCTCTGCGTTTCCGATCTGCGTAGCTCTTCTGCCTGCTCCTGACAGTGCGGAGTCGCCTGTGAGTCTGCTCGACTACCTCCTGACTCTGCCGGATCAGTCTGGGGCCAACCTCCCACTTGGTCCCCACCTCAACCCAACTCAAGGGTGCCGTACATCTCCATCCGTACAGAGCCTCGTAGGGTGCCATGCCGATGCTAGAGTGATAACTGTTATTGTATGCAAACTCCGCCAGGGGCAAGTGCTCCTCCCAAGAGCCCCTCTAGTCCAGTACACAGGCACGCAAAAGGTCCTCAAGTGTCTGTATCGTGCGCTTAGACTGTCCGTCAGTCTGGGGGTGGTAAGCTGTACTGAACCTCAACCGCGTCCCTAGGGCCTACTGAAACTCAGCCCAAAACTGGGATGTAAAGAGGGTATCTCGGTCGTATACGATCTCCTGCGGAACTCCGTGTAGACGTACCACGTCGCAGATATACCTCTCTGCCAACTGTGCTGGTCCCAAGGTGACTTGGATCGGCAAGAAACGCGTCGTCTTCGTCAATCTATCAACAATTACCTAGACTGCGTCGTGTCCTCGCTGGGTAACAGGTAAGCCCACCACCAAGTCCATGGTGATGCTCTCCCACTTCCACTCTGGCACTGGAAGTGGCTGTAGTGGCCCTGCAGGCCTCTGATGCTCGGTTTTCACCGGCTGGCACACTAAACACTGCTGCACGAATTCACCCACATCCCGCTTCATCCCCCTCCACCAAAACTCGCTTCTCAAGTTATGGTATATTTTCGTGTTTCCAGGATGTATGGTGAATCTGGAACCGTGTGCCTTAGTCAGGAGCTCTCTCAACAGCTCCTCATCTCTGGGAACGCACAAACGTCCCCTCAGGCGCAACACCTGGTCTGTGAAAGACAAGTCCCCCGGGTCTCCTGACAGTACTCTGTAGCGCAAGGACTGCAAGTACGGGTTAGCCATCTGTCTTGTGATGATGCGATCTATCAGCTCTGGCCTCGTCTGTCATGTCACAGTCATTGCCCCACAGTGCTCCCGTAACTCTAGGGGTCGCCAACTGCCCATCTCCTCCAAAAGGCTCCAACTCTGCACCTGTAAACTGGCCAAGTGTGTGGGCACCTTCCGGCTCAAGGCGTCAGCCACCACGTTGGCCTTTCCTGGGTGGTAGGAAATGCTGCAGTCATAGTCCTTCAAGAGCTCCAACCAACGTCTCTGTCTCATGTTGAGCTCCTTCTGATCAAAGAAGTATCTGAGGCTCTTGTGATATGTGAAAATCTCGAAGGTCTCACCGTACAAGTAGTGTCTCCAAGTCTTCAGCGCGAAGACAATGACTGCCAGCTCCAGGTCGTGGGTAGGGTAGCTATGCTTATGGGTCTTTAGTTGCCGCGAAGCGTAAGCGACAACGTGACCCCTCTGCATGAGTACACCCCCTAACCCCTGCAAGGAGGCGTCCGTGTACACAACGAACCCGCCACTACTGTCAGGGATGGTGAGCACGGGAGCCAAAGTCAACCTCTCCTTCAGCTCCTGAAAACACGCCTCACAGGCGTCTGTTCAAGTGAAGGGCACGTCCTTCCGGGTCAACTGTGTCATAGGACGTGCAATCTGTGAAAAGCCCCTGATAAACCACCCATAGTAGCCTGTCAGTCCTAAGAAACTGCGAATCTCAGTAACCGTACGCGGTCTCTCCCACCTGAGCACTGCCTCGACCTTGGCTGGGTCCACTGCCAAGCCATCTCTGGAGATCACATGACCTAAGAAGGTCACCTCCCTCAACCAGAACTCGCACTTGTTGTATTTGGTGTACAGCCTACGTTGTCTCAGTGTGTCCAGAACCATCCGCAAGTGCTGTCCGTGTTGCGTCTGATCTCGAGAATAGATGAGCACATCATCAATGAATACCAGCACAAACTGGTCCAAGTACGGTCTAAACACCCGGTTCATCAAGTCCATGAAGGCAGCGGGGGCATTGGTCAGCCCAAACGATATGACCAGAAACTCGTAGTGTTCGTACCAGGTGCGGAAAGTTGTCTTGGAGACGTCTGTCTCCTAGATCCTCAACTGGTGGTATCTAGACCTCAAGTCGATATTGGAGAATACTGTGGCACCTCGCAGCTAGTCAAACAAGTCATCGATCCTCGGCAGTGGATATCTGTTCTTGATGGTGACCCTATTCAGCTGTCAGTAGTCCACACAAAGGCGTAGGGTACCATCCTTCTTCTTTACAAACAGTACCAAGGCTCCCCAAGGAGATGCGCTGGGCCTCACAAAGCCCTTCTCTAAAAGATCCTGCAACTGGGACTTGAGCTCTCGCAGCTCAAGTGGTGCCATCCTATATGGTGAGGTGGAGATGGGGCTGGTCCCTGGTACTAGTGAGATCTCAAACTCGATCTCACGCTCGGGCGGTAGTCCTGGGAACTCGTCTGGGAACACGTCGGGGTAGTCTCTAACCACCGGGATACTCTGGAAGTCTGCCACAGGGCTGGGCTCTGCGACCACACAAGCTAGGAAGCTCTCACACCCCTAGCTCAAAAGTCTCGCCGCCCGAAGTGCAGAAATGCACCTGAAGCCTCCGTCCACTGGCTAACCGTGGAACTCGAAAGAAGGCAACTCCGGTATGGAGAAGACGATCTTCCTCTCAAAATAGTCCACCAAAGTGTGGTAAGTGGACAGCTAGTCCATCCCCAGAATTATGCCAAAGTCCTCCATCTATATCATAATCAGGTCAGCGGGAAGGCTATGTCCCCCAATACTGACCTCGCAACTCGTGTATACCTCCTCAGCTACAAACAGCTGACCACTCGGACCTCTGATTACGAACGGATCCTCTAACAGCATATAATCCTGGCCCAAACTAATTGCGAAACTGGCTGCGATAAACGAGTGCGTAGCGTTGGAATCGAAAAGCGTGTAAATGAGTCTACTGGAAACTGAAACCATACCTGCCACCACTGATCCCGAAGCTCTGGCATCCCTGTGTGTCAGGGCGTTGATATGCCTCTCAGCCCTAGGTGCGGACGAAGCAGCCACACTCTGCATCGGACGGGTAGCTGCTGGCCGGTACCCTCCCCGTGACTGCTGTCCTCCTCCTCGCGCCTGGAAACAGCGGCCTCCTGCTCGCCTTCTAGTGCTCGACGCGGGAAGCATCTGCTGACCTCCTGCCCTAGACGGGTAGTCCCTCCTAATGTGGCCCAGCTGGCCACACTAGTAGTAGAGGGGAACCCGGCTCCCGCCCTAAGTGGTTCCCTGCTGTCGGCTGGGCGGGGGTCCGGTGCTTGCAACTGGCCCTTGTCGAGGGCCCCCAAAGGCCACTGGTGGCCCTGCAAAACGTGACGGCTCTCCTGCGGGCGCCACGTGTCTCCTCTCTCGCCGGCCCGTTGAAAAGTCTGGCTGGTAGGGTCTCTTTCGCCCGCTGTCAATATCTCGCGCGGATGGGTTGGTCTCCTCGTAGGTCATAGCTGCCTCCACCACCCTCGAGAACGTAAGCAGCTTCAGGGGTTTGACATACCCCCGAATCGCAAGCCGGAGCCCCTTGGTGAACCTCCAAAGGCGCTCCTCCTCAGTGGCTACTATTGTCGCTACGAAGCGGGACAGCTTCAGAAAACGCGTGCGGTACGCGTTCACGGTCATCGTCCCCTGGCGGAGAGTGTGGAACTCCCACCTCCTCTGGTCCTGCCACGTCTGGGAAAAGTACTGCTCGCAGAAGAGGGTGACGAACCGGTCCCAGGTCGGGTCATCCCTTTCCTGTCCCCTGACCGCCCTCCACCACCTGTGTGTCGCACTCTCCAGTTGGTACGTGGCAAAGGCCACGCGGCACTCCACCGGGGGGTGAAGGGTGTCGAAAACCTTCTCGATCTACTCGAGCCAGTCCTCCACCTCGGTCGGGTCCTCATCCCCCTTGAAGGAGGGGGGCTTCAGCTTCCGGAACTGCCCGAAAAGCTCGAAGTGGCGCTGCAGTGGGGATGCTGGTGCACCTCCAGGTAAGGAAGCCTCGTGCACAGAAGTGTCGGAGGAAGGTGGGGGCGGTGGCGACCCATCCCCTTCCCCGCGTCTAGCACCACGTCCGTCGTGTGGTCCTACAGAGGACTCCCCCTCCGCTACCCCAGGGAGAGGCGCTCGGGGCGGCGGGTGGAGCTCCTCTCGTACAATGTCCCATATTAGCTGGGCGAGGTCCTGGACCTGAATGCCCGAGAGTAGTGGCTAGTCCATTGAGATGTCGACTACAACACGCCCACCCCGCCGACCTCGTCCTTGGCTGTGCCCGCGGCTCGCCTTGCTAGTCCCGCGTCGAGGCATCTGCAAGGAGATGCGAAACAGAAAGGAAACACATCAATATGGAACGATATCTAACGAAGAAGTCTAAGAGCTCATGTCAAAAGAAACGTTGTGGTGGCTACTCTAGCTACAGACACGTGAATTGGTTATTTTCCAGTTAATTGGTTCACTTCTCGGGACGACCTTGCTCTGATACCATCTTGTAACGACCCGATTCCCGAATCCCTACGAGACACGAGAATCAGACAGACTCGACCGATCCCAAGACCGAGTCGTCCAGCGAGAAAGTAACCAAAAGAGTAGTAAAATAAACCATATTCACTATGTATATAACTAACAGTAACAAAATACAGCAGTAAAGAAAGAAATACTACAGTATACACCACCACAACAGTAAAGAAACTAAACATATACATAGACATGAAGCTTACAATAAAAAGTGTACGGGGGTAACAGAACTACTCACTACAATGGAAAGAAAAGAACAGTGGGTACTACAAGTAACTATTGGGCTCTACTAGGCCTAGCGCCCTCTACAGCCGCCGACTCTGGCTGCTCAACACCTAGTCCTGAAAAGGTAACAAAGGTGAGACGTCAGCGAAACGCTGAATAGAGTGGCAACTAAAAGCTAAAAGAAACAGTAAGGTGGACAATAGCTGTTATATTCATAATTTCTTGCTTTAATTTTTTCTTTCCATTTATTCACTATTGAATTATTTCTCAGATCTTTCTCTTGATCTCGAATGTTCCTCGTGGGAACGATCTTGATTGCAGTCTTTTCCGAAAAGTAGAAGTAACACGTGGTGCTCTCCTGGCCGGGAGAGTCCCCTGTGGTGGTCCTACCCTTAGTCAACCATCGCAAGGTCGCTGACAGACATAACGGTGACTACGGCACGCACGATTAACGCACAGGTAGCTACCCCGCACTGGCACGCGGTCAGTCATTTCCGTTAACGGGTGCGCCCAAAGTACAGCACGGAACCAATATAGGGCAGAGCCCTCTCAGTAACAGGGGTCCAGCCCCTCCATAGTCACCAAACAGGGGTCTTGCCCCTCCACAGTCCGCGCACCCTCGCCTGACTACCCTGGTTTGCCCAGTGGGTCTAACAAGTCGGTGTAGGAGGGCTAGCAGAACCCTGGGGCCCGTGTGGTAGCTAATGCTCTCCCTACACTAGTAGCTCTCCTCGGTACTGTGTACACGAGGGCCAAAAGTCAGTACAAAGTGGCCAGACCTAACCCCAGGTCCCTGGGGCGGTTAGCTCCGCTCTGCACTAAACAGGGGGACAGTTGCTCTCCTTGGTACTTCGTACTCAAGGCCAGCTCACTTCCCCAATTCTATTCCATTCATTTTCTAGGAGTTCTACTCCTAACTCCCCGTAGGGTTCATGCTCTTTTAACTCAGCCAATTTAGGTTTCACCGTCCCAGCTTTATATCCATATATCCCATGTTCTCAACAGTGATTATTCATTCTTAAACAGGCAGCTGTTAACCAATTTACAGGCGGTTATCGTTTCCTTTCTACTTTTCCAAGATTGCCATGTATATATATATTCAACTAGTTTTCCAGTCCTAGGATTCATGCCATACTCTAGGATTTATCATTCAATCTAGTTTTCCAGTCCTAGGATTCATGCAATACCCTAGGATCTATCATTCAATCTAATTTTTCAGCCCTAGGGTTCATGCAATGCCCTAGACTCTATTGATTGTTTCATAAATGTACAATTTTCGATAAATAAATTAGAGGGCCACTCTCCCCGCAAAATCGGGAGTATTGGGGGCATGATTGGCAATCCCACGCGCCTTCGCAACCCCCAGAGCTGCAACGGAACAGGGTCCTAACACAAGGATCAACACGAGGAGTTACTCAAAACAGTATACAATTACTGTAAACAGGTAGAGGAAATAGATCTGGGAAGAATGAAACTTTAAACGCGGAAAACAGACTCCGAATGGACCCTAAACGGGTCAAAAACGATGAGTCTGCCCAAAATCAGATGTCTGGAACTTCTTCCAGACGTCTTAAAAGGTAGCTCAGGTCATACCTTGGTCTGCGTAGTCCTTCAGACGTCCAGAAGCCCGCTGGACCGTTTGGACTTAGTTTCCAGACGTCCGATTGTCACCCCGGACGTCTGGAGGCCCTCTCCGTTGTTTGGTGCTGTGCCCAGACGTCTGATTTGTGTGGGATGGAGAGCCCTGGCGTCCTCCCGAACAAATCCTGCACACACACACGCCCGCTCTCATCACCAAAAGGTGCAGAAGAACTCGACGGAACGGCTGCATGGCCGTACACGCGGAAGGAGAAGATAACAATATTGTACCTGTCAGACGTCTGGACCTTCCTCCAGACGTCTTCTGCGTCGTCTGGACGTAAGACCCTTTTCGCTCTCCGCCCGCAACGCACGGGCGTGTCGCGCTGCGTCCGCCTGCTGCCTGAGCTGCAACAGCTCCTCCGCGACACCACACGCTCGCTCCTCTCCCATCGGTCGACTCTAGCTGCCCCGGCAAGCTCGCACCCTCGCGGTCGAGCTTCTTCTTCCTCTTGCAACAGCTTCTCCTCCCCACACGCTCGCAGCAGTCGCTGCTGCCACTCTCGCTCGCTCGCTTTCTCGCTGACAGGGAGAAGGAGAAGAAGAAGGCGGTGGAGTGAGGGTGAGGGAGAGGCGCTATTTGAAGGCAGCGCAGGGAGAGAGAGAAAGAGGAAAGGCTGCGTCTGCAGGGAGGGAGAGGAAAGAGAAGAAGGAGGGTGGTGGGTTCAGTCTGCGTGTGCATGCGTGCAGACGCGAACCCGTACGCCGAAAAAATTTAATTCCAAACGTCGGGGAAGGCTTCCAGACGTCTGGGATACTTCCTAGACGTCTTAAACGACGCTTGATGCCCTGATCGTAACAATCAGAGATTTTCGATGACGAATTAAAGAGGCAGATCCCAAATCTCTACAATTCCAAGCTAGTATATTTATTTCTCCCCTTGTAGCTGAGAAGTCTCAACTGCCTGCCCCCACTCCATTTCCTCCCTCAGACATCTTTTCTTCACCCCTGCTTCATCATCCTCCAGCTTGCCGACTTCTTCCAACTTCCTTTTACCTCCTCCAATAGAATCCCCTTCCTTTTTACAAACCTCCCTAGCTTTGTCCTTAAGGCTTACACGTGAGGTCTTACACATTGAAAAGTGGCATGCATGGAAAACTGCGAGTGACCGATTATAATTCTTTTTCTTTTAAGGCTACTTTACTTGAGGGGTTAGGAAATTAGTGTTAAGAAATGTGAAACTAACGTTAACCCATAATTGTGTTTACTTGTGGTGTGGTGTTAACATTAATTTTTGTTTACTTGAATTGGTGTTCAGTTGTAGTGTTAATTCTTATGATATTTACTTGGTAGTGGTGTTAGGTATGTAAAACATGAGAGATGTCAGAAACATAAGTAATGCAGAATTTTAACACGGATTTGACTAATATCAGTTGAAATTAGTGTTAGACAAATCCGTGTTAAAGTTACTAAATCCAGGTTAGCAAATAAAATGTTAAGTAGTCAAGTAAATAAGAATTAATCCTTTTTCTGAAGAATTAAACTTTCAAATAAACAAGACCTAAAGTGGTGAACATTCGATCTACTGACAGAGCACAACCAGTGCCACCAACTCACTTGTTGAAATCTACCACGATTACGGTCTTTAAACATTTCTTAGGAATTGGGTATCAAAGAGGTTGACGTGGTCGTGTATAGTTACGAATTGCAGAATCTAATTTAGGAGCAGTAGCGGAGGAAAGTCGAAAGTTGACATCATACGTTTCTACCTCCAATGCAGAACAAAGATTTTCTAGAATTGCGAGTCTAATAACCGTTATTTTCCGGATTGTCATCTCACCATGCCTAAATATTTCTAATGGTAAATGCAGAGGAACTTGAAACTCAACATAAAAAGTAATGCAGGCACTAAGAAATCACCTTGTGCATTGTACCCGTTGTCATGCGTATACGGTATGCAGGGTGAATAAAACAATCATCGGTGATTTAGACATGAACAACAACATTAAGTAATTTTTAGTTACAAATCAAAATATATAAGTAATTTTTAATATAATATAAAAAATATCACCATTAATATTCAAATATCAATGATGTAATTTAATTTAATCAAGAAAAGTTGCATTTCATGTTTTCTTTCGGGTTCATGTATACTTGTCCTATTCCTAATTTCACTCAAGAAACGGCCAACACATCCAAACAAGGCTTGCAGCTAGGTCTGGACATCATATTGGTTCAAAGCAACCTATTTAGCTGCCTATTAAATTACATTTGATCCACAACTTTAAAGTCCAATCTCAAACTGACATAATCAAGTCAAATTTGGTCCATCGACTATCAGGTTGAACTGAAAAATTAGAAGTCCAAGCCCACCTATTCGACCTGTAGGCTTGTTGATCCACTTGTCCGTATCCCATTGTTACATCAAAGTGCTTCCAATCCATCTGTATAAATACAAGATCAACGTAGCCTCTCTTGCTGATTCCGCGTCATCACCGACTCCGTCATCCAAGAATCAAACCTTTGACCTCTCACCGCTTCTTAAGCATCTGCTGGTTCTTCTCGGAGTTTGGTGATTGGACTCTTGGTGTAAATCTTAACTTTTATAAAGCAGAGGTTTTTCTTTATTTGTTTGTCTTTTTCCACTCCTTGATAAACATGATTTGTGATCCAAAAAATAGGAATAAGTAGATATTAACATAAAAATTGATGTGAGAGAATCTACGAGTATTATTTTCATGATTCACGAGGTGAATTTTTTTAATAGTTGATATTTAATGTAAAAAAATAAAAGATGTAAAATTTATTACATGATAAGTTTTACATATTCAAAAAAATCACACCATTTTAATCTAATATATAATATATATATATATATATATATATATATGATAAATTATTCCAAATATCATTTTACATTGATGTAAAATTATTTCAAGTGTAATTTTACCTCTGCAAAATAATTTAACATTCGTACAAAGTAATTTTGACCTATAGATTTAGATTTATGTAAAGTGATTTCATATATAAGAAGTAATTTTTCATTTGAAGATAATTTTTTACCTTAAGGTTTAAGATTTATAATTTTACTAAACCTTAAATTTTAAATCTTAATGTGGAAAAATCACTTATTATAGGTGAAAAAATATTTGAAATTTAATTTTACACCGATGTAAAGTAATCTAAAATAAGATTGCACTGGTAAAATCTTACTTGATACTGGTGCAAAATTATTTTGAAAATGCAAAGTGATTTTACATCGGTACAAAATAAAACTACACTGGTACAAAATGATTTCAAAGGTAATTTGAATATTTTACATCCATGCAAAAGTTATTTGTTAATTTTAACAATAATATATCCATCATATGTCAGTATTCTTTTACATAAAAAAAATATCAAGTAAAAATTATATTATATTATTGTACATCAACTTTTACGTCAATTTTTACATTTTTCAACTTATATCCGATCCATAAATAGACCCTAACAAGTCCCTCAATTCACTGTGAGGCCATGGCAAATACTCCAATTGGTCCTGTATATATATATGACCGACCATAAAAAAAAAATAACAATACCAAAATGATAAAGCAATATCACTCAACCATAAAATACCCCGTGATTCAATTGAATCCTCTGCAAAAACCAAGAAAATATTTTGACCAATGCAAGGTGAAAATGGGAAATAGTCCTTAATAAACAAAATATTCCTATTATGTCGATGCTAATCGAATCCATGTTATCTGCAGTGAACTCAACCTTTTTGATATTTTTGATTTCTTTGGATGATATCAAATTCATAAAATGAGAAATACATATCAAACAAAACATTATACATTTAGAAATAAAAAGTAGCCTAATATTATTATATTTTTTGCAAGATTGTTTAATTGGAGAAGATCAAGTCAAATTGTAAAAGCAAAATCCCAGACCAAGCCAATCCCATTTATTAGTGGGTTAAACTTAGCACGCTCATTATTGGGCCGAAGTCTTAATTTTGAGCCCAAACTCCGCTCAATTACGTCAAATACCCATGAACCCAATAGGCACAAACATATGCCCAATGTTGCAAAAACAGATAAACCTTCCAGACGCCAATGTCCACAGTGTCCATTCTCTAGCAACCAGCTTGAAACCAAAGTCCAATCAAGGAGGTAGAGGAAACTTTTGCAACGCCCATGCTTCATACCAGCAGATAAGAAAGCAAACTGCAAACTTATCTCTTGTACAATATGAGCAGGTCATATCTCCAGTCGGCAAATTGGGACTATTAGTTGATTAAGCTGCGTTTAGGCATTGCTAGATATTAAAAGCAAGACTTAGACAACGTTCATTCAGGTTGCTCTTTCTCCACTAGAATTATCAATGATTCCAATTACAATGTCTAAGGGGTTTGAATTCCCCAAAAATAGATTTCCCTACCCGATGCGGCAGCTACCATCGACTAAGAATGTTGCAGATGGGAGAGAACTAGAACTATACGGGCTTTCTGAATATGTCATTTACATTTTCCTCAATCCAGAGTCCTTTCAGATTTCATGTAGTTTTTTTCCTTCTGATCTATATCACCCTCAAAAGAATCAATGGAGAAAAGCAACTTGCACGGGAAAGAGGATGTGCCACCCGTTGGTTATCATATGTCAAAGGGAATTTAGAATGTCCCTTATCAAAGAGATGATTGCACTTTGAGAAGAACCGGTTATGCTTTGGAACAAAATACCATCCAATCGAGCTTGAACCCCATCTAATGGCCCAAACTCCTGCCCTACTTCTTTGATGGTTCTGTTTAGCCCTAAAAGAGATCCCCCCATGTCAGTTAAAATTTCTGGCAAGGACGGCCCTGGTCTTGATATCTCCTCCAGTGTGACCTGCCATGGACAAAACAAGGGGTTAATCACGGGTACTCCATGATAACGACGGAACATGCAAAATCAGCAGGCTGGAGATTTGGAGGAATAAAAAGGAGATTACGAGCCTTGCAACCGAATGGAAGAATTCCCCTTTTCTTTGCAATAGGAAAATAATAAATATTTGCTAAAATTCTGGAGAATAAAAATTTTAAAAGGGTTTTTACATAAATGACATCAAAACTTTGAATATTACATAAAGGATACTATGAGCTTCAACTTTATGTGTATGCCATTGAAAACATGACTTTTTACAACAGTACCATTCAAATTATGTGAGATTAGACATTAGCCACATTCAATTGGTTAAGGAACAAAAAGGAATAAGGGGCAAAAGGGTGATGAAGGGCCTTCTTTAAGGGTGTTGAATGGGCTTATCAAAATTCTTTGACCCCACAATGTTGAGTTGAAGAGAGCAACAACAAATGTAAATGGAGTTAGAGAGGTGAACAGAGGAGCAACAAGTATGGAGAGGAGCAATCTGTGGCATTTTTCGATTTATGATAAAACCCGAGGGCAAAGAGAACCATTTTAGTTGAAAATTGTTGAGCCTAAGGGCATATTGTTATTTTTTGATATTCTCGAGGTATCTTTGTAATTTTCCCAAGTCTCTCATATAAAAGAGAGGCTAGGTTTTCCATTGAATAGTATGAAGCTTTCTTTTTCTCAACATGATATCAGAGCAGCGATCCTAGGCCAGTGTTTTGATATCTCACCGAAAATCCACCAAAAGATAATCAAATCACTAACTTGAGGGGGATTTGATCATCAAAAGTTGAGATGGGGCATGCTAGCAATGGCAGCAACGCTGGGAAAGAGATCCCTGATGCCACCACCAGCCACCACGCCTAGCCAAGGTGGCCTGCTAGCCCTGCCATCACTACAGGAGATCCCGCCGACGCTGCAGGAGGCCTTGCCATCACTGTAGGTGCCTTTGCCGCCATTGTGGGTCTTGCTGTTGTCGCTGCTATTGGGAGCCAACATGCTGTTGTAGACGGCCCTGATGCTGGTTTGGGCAATCATCACTCTCCATCAGATGGGTGCACTGCCCCTATTGGGTGGTGGTGCCGCCTATGGAAGCCAAGATCAATCCGTACAAATGCCCTTTTGCATGTGTTTGAACCTATCTCGCACATCGCATATGTGGTGATCAGTCTTCTCTCTCCACTAATGAAGAAGATACCCCTTTCAAGCATGATGAGCCTTCTCTCATGCCAAGAAGATGAGTTTGACACATCAGAAAAATCAAACTCAAATATAGGACTTGCGTTTGCAGTTCAAGGAGATTTAAGGAGGAAAAGAATCAGAGGAGCATGAATTGTCGACTCCGGGGCCTCGATTCATCTTACAGGAGATGCAGAGTGTTTGATGGATCCCAAGGCTCCACGTGGGCTTAAGGTTAGAGTGGCTAATGGAGCCACATCATCTATTACTGCAGTTGGGCATGTGCACACTTCCCCAAAGATTGTGATAGAAGAGGTTCATTGTGCTCTAGAATTCCCAATGAGCCTCGTCTGTGAGTCGCATCTGTAAAGATCTTGAATGTCAGAGTGGCATTTGATTAGGGCCATTGCTACTTCCAGGATCGGCATGCATGCGATATTATAGGTGGGGGTATAGAGCGATGTGGTTTCTATTACCTGGACACATTTACGCTATTTGCAGTAGTCTCCATAACTGCTGATTTATGGCTATGGCACAGAAGGCTTGGATACGCATTGCTTAAGAAGATGCGACAGATGTATCCTAGTCTACTAGACTCTTTGACTCTACAATGAGGATTGTCAGCTTGGGAAACACCACAGGAGCACCTACCCCTCGAGGGATGTTGGTGTGAGTTTTGTTCCTTTTGCCTTAGTCCATTGTGATGTATGGGAACCATCCAAGGTTCCCACCCCAAGAGGACACAGATACTATACAGTTATGGTAGATGACCATAATTGCCTTACTTGGATTTTCCTGATGAAAACCCACTTAGACTTTCCCTAGATTATACAACAGTTTTTGGTAGAGGTTCAGACTCAGTATAATAGCACAATTCGAGTCTTCCATAGTGATAATACTCTGGAATTTATGCAGTGAGATGTTCAGAGCCTCTTCTCCACTTGGGGTATTATTCACCAGACGTTTTGCGCTCACACGTCCCAACAAAACAGCGTAGCTGAGGAAAAGCTTTGTCATCTCTTGGACATTGCAAGAACCCTGATGATCCACATGAAGGTTCCTAAGCAATTCTAGCAAGATGACATACTCACAGTAGCATATTTGATCAACTGGGTACCTTCATATGTTTTTCATGGCTAGGTTCCCTTCTAGGTGATTCATCCAGATTGTGATAGGCCATTTGTTGTATCATTAACAGTTTTTTGTTGCACTTGTTTTGTCCAGGCACATGGGAATCAGGATAAATTTTCTCCTAGGGCTGTCAAATGTGTCTTTCTTGGGTATTCCAGGACACAGAAGGGATATAGGTTTTATGACCTGAGCAGTAGGAGGTACATTGTCACTGCAGATGTCACATTCTTTGAGAAGATTCCATACTTTTCAGAAGAAATTGTTGATGCAAGGGCACCTCGATCGTTGATTTTGATGATAACAAAACACTTGTTATTTAACATTTGCATTGAGTTTAAGATTTCAGGATAAATGTAAATGGATTCAAGTGTGAAGGAATTCAAGCTCGTGTCCATGGCGGATTGGAGGAGCTTGATGGAGGAGATGGAGCTTCTCTTGGAGCGAGCGCTCAAAGATTCATGAAGATGAAGAATAGGACTTAGATTTATTTTGAATGTCCATCTTGTTCATATATCTCTTTTTGTTACTTTATTTTTTTATTTCTTAGATGATTGTTAAAGAGCCCCAAAGTAACATACTGTAGTCTTAGGATCACTTACACAACCTTAGGATACTTAGACGATTTTTGATAAACTCAAAAAATCAATATAGAAATTAGATAGCTTTATCAGACGTCGAATCTAGACATCAGATGTTTGATCTTGACTTTTAAGATGTTTAACCTTTTATTCAGACATCCAAAACACTTAGGTTGGAAACCAACTCTCTGTCTACCACCTTCAGACCTCCAGCCCATAGTTCAGATGACTTATAAGAGATCTGAGGACCTTGCCAGACGTTCGACAATAGGACCGTTGAACTACAAACTATTATCTTAGAAGATTAACTCTTAATCAAACTTACATCTACTTTCAGACGTCCGCAGAGTATCTCAAACGTCTGATAAATAGACGTTAAACTAAGATCTGACCCAAATCACTTTTGTCAGACTAGATAGCCATTTGAGCTTCGAGAAATCAATTCCCGCAGAGAATCCTCTTTCCAGACGTTCAGAAACATTGCCAGATGTTCGACCTGTCGTCTGTGCAACACACTCTAGATCCCTGTTTCGATCTTGTGAAAACAGGAAGAAGCCCATCTTAGAGTTAGACGTTTGATTATATTTCAAGACGTCTTAAACTACACTCTTAGACGTCCATCTTGATTCAACACTATCTAGATGATCAACCCTTCTAGATCAGATGACCGATCGTCAGATCAGATGATGACCCAGACGTCTAACCATAAGACCAGACGTTTGATAACCTTGTCAAAATCATAAATGACCCTGATTTCGGAGAGATTTTGGACCTCTCTTGAACCTTGTTCCCAACGACTACAAGAGGCTTCCTGGGCCTTCCAAAGCCTTCTTAAGACTTCTATAAATATAAGAGCACCCTTCCTAAGCTAAGTATACCTTGAGAATACTACTTCCACTTATATTGTGTCCAAGAAGAGATAGAAAAGTGATTTTGCTCTCAAAGCCTTATTCAACAAATCCGAGAGCATCGAAACTCTATCGCGATCACACCTACATACTTCCGACTAAGGGAAGTTCCTTTTACCTATAGAAGCTAGATTTTATATATATTTATTTGGGTTCTATAGGACTGTTGTAATTTTACTTTTGGTTGGGTATTCACTTTGCGAATTCCCATCTTCATTGCAAGACAAAATGCGAGGGGTTTGAGGTTACGCTACCCTCGGGTATAAAGTGGCGTGGTTGTAAGAGGTTGAACTACCCTCGTTTAAATAGTTCAGTTAGTGGATTTGATTGACTAGGTCGATCGGGAAATCCTAAACCGAGAGGTTTAGGTGGTAGTTTTTACCCTGGTTTTGGTTTTTCACCTAAAAGTCCTTGTGTGCTTGTGAGATTGCATTTTTGTGTGATTGTTATATTATTTCCACATTATATTTGTATCATGCTTAATCTCACCCTCATCTGCCAGGAATTTCGGAAACATCTATATAGGCTGCATTAGAAGAGACTCAGGTGTATCACCGAAGGTCACATCCTTTGCTAGATACTGGGATTTATTCTGATGCAACAAATGGGAGTAGTTCCGAAACAAAGGAGCAGCCATCTTTAAGGAGACCTTGCACGCTCCATCCTCTTTCACAGTACACAGGTGTTGCCCATCTTGAAGATGGGGTTCGTCAGGTTGCTTCTGTGATTATTGCCTCTACGATTCCCAGAGATTTTGCTTAAGCCTCTTGTGACCCCAGGTGGCAGGTTGCCATGGATGAGGAAATACAGGCTCTACAGTCACGACAGACATGGGATCTAATACCTTACCCTGAGTGTGCTATTGTTGTAGATTGCAGATGGGTCTATACTATCAAGTATAGGCCTGATGGGACAGTGGATAGGTGTAAAGCCCAACTTGTTGCTAAGGGCTTTACTCATACATACGAGGTAGATTATTTTGAGACCTTTTCTCCTGTAGCATGTATTACTTCCGTCGGGATTATTATTTCTATTTCACTGATTAGGAGATGGCATATGCATCAGCTTGATATTAAAAATACATTTTTATATGGTGATTTATTTGAGGAGGTATACATGAGACAACCACCAGGTTATAGCACTTAGGGGGAGCATGTTTGTCACCTACGAAAGGCAATCTATGGTTCAAAATAGAGTTCTCGTGCCTGATTTAAGAGGCTTAGTATAGAGATTGTGAAGATTGGGTTTCAGTGCTCTACTTCTGATCATTCTGTCTTTATCAGGAAGACGGAGTGTGGAGACCATACTTGTGTTGTTATTCTGGTAGTGTATGTTGATATGATTCTTATTGGTGATGATGAAGAAGGAATCGCCCATACCAAGTCCTTGCAGTCTACTTTTGCAGTGAGTAGAGCGAGCCAGCATATGCAGGCTCTACATTATAGTTATTGACGTGAGGTTTATCTTATTCTGAGGTACATTAAGGAGACACTAGGCAAAGGATTGTATTATAAAGATGGCGGGTGCCTAGATATCATTGCCTACTTCGATACAAATTATGCTGGGTCTATAGATGATCGTTGTTCCACTTCAAGATTTGCTGTGCATCTTGGGTGGAACCTCATCTCCTGGAGAAATAAAAAGCAGAGTGTTGTTGCATTATCAAGTGTCGAGGCAGAGTTCAGAGCAATGGTACAGGTGGCTTGCAAGATTATGTGGATAGTTTTTTTTCTTGCAGGATCTTGGTATCCAGACAACTACACCTATCCCACTTCTTTGTGACAACAAATCAGCTACTTACATCGACCCAAATTTGATCTTCCATAAGAGGACCAAGCACATTGAGGTCGATTGCTATTTTGTTCGTGATGCTGTTCTCACTAGTAGGATTATCACCCCATATGTCTCTTCAGAATTTTAGCTGGCTGACATATTTTAATAAAGCTTTGAAGAAGAAACGTCTGGATTTTCTATGTAACAAGTTGAGTCTTATAGACATCTATGCCCTAACTTGAGGGAGAGTGTTGAGCCTAAGGGCATATTGTTATTTTTTGATATTATCGAGGTGTCTTTGTAATTTTTCCAAATCTCTCTCATATAAAAGAGAGGGTAGGGTTTCCATTGAATAATATGAAGCTTTCTTTTTCTCGGCAAAAATTATAGATCATCTTGAGAGATCTTAATTCAAGAATTTTTGCAGTAATCAACTTTATGGTGGCATGTGTATAAATATGAAGATTACAATGGCAATTAGGTAATATCTTTTTTGAAAGAGGCAATTATGTAATATCGACAGTTTACAATAACATTTGTGCAAGTCCTCAAATTATAATGTTCATTCACACCCAGAAATGTCAACCAACATTTGTGATTTTTTTTATGCCATTTTTGTTCTATCTGTTCTGTCATTTTCAGGCCATATCAAATAGTTTGCATTATCAAAAACTCTGAATAAATTTCTTCCTATCTATGTTTTTCACCATAATTACTTCTTTATACTCTCTAGTAACCTTTTATCCAGCCCTTCTACATGTCTATGCAAAAATCTTCCGTCATTTTGACTTAAATAACATGGTACTAAGAACCCTATTTAATGTCCAGTCATTCAATCCCCTTGCAATTTCGTGCATCTTTCAGGTAACCACTGTTTGGAAAGGCATCCTTCAGGTAACTGAATCGATGTTCAGGGGTCATTATCTGTGCCTCCATTCTCCCATATCCAAGGGCTTGATTACTGATAGCCCCAGTGCCCGCACTAGGGCTTGGCAGCCAGTCCTTTTCATGTCTCCTTTCAAGCTTCTCTGGTGTCAACAAGGCCTCACAAATCTCCAGTAGGGTCTTTTGCTTGCCCTCCTCTTCATCAAATAATGGTGTCTCTCCATCTCCCTTGTTGACAAGGATGGTCGACACAAATTCTTGGTTGCGTTGGAGGCAGAAAATTGCAATACCCATGATTATTGTTTGGGTCTTCTAGTCCTCCACAGCTGACTGAAACAACAATGTCCACTACCATGACCACTATGACCAAATAATTGAACCACATACAGAATCATGCACATGAAGGAGAGACCAAACTATCTAGTGTGGTTGATTGGACTCTTTTGTTTGTTCTTAAACCTAAAGACAAAGCTCATCCTACTGCCGATAAGAACCCTGACAACCATCAAGTTTTGACATGGATGTTCAACAGTATGCTGCCTAATATTAGGGAACATACATTCTCTTCTTTCAGAAGATATAGGAGACACTCTGCTCATCTAGTGTACTCAACATGTCCAAAATTTTCAGCTTGCATCATTCTAGTTGATGCAAAAACTCACATAGGGTTCCTAAATACTAGTGAAAGAATCCATGGGATGCACAGGCCGTTATTAGCCTGTCAGTGCTGAAATTGACAAGCAGATCAAGAGAGGAGGTCTAGTTGTTTAAGACCTGTTTAACCCATTCCCGGAGAACAGATCATGACTGAAGAGGTGGTTTCCCATACATTAATGCCTACAACTGAATCACTTGCACCCATACAGGCCACACCCCAATTCAGATGCTGCTATTTTGGCTGCTTCCTATGGCGGGGCCATAGTTTTGGTAGCAGTCAAGGTCAAAACTCCTATGGTCATGGACAAGGTAATTTTTACAGTGAGGATTACAAGAATAACAACCATGATTAGTAACAAATGCTGGATCAGGCATGGAAAAAATGCACCTTGAAGAACCAGGGTTGCTTTATAATACCGAAACTACCCTTTATGGTAGTCTGATAAGGTGGACTTAAATCATGATCAGTGTATCTCATTCCCATTCCTCGATTTCAACTTTTGATGCTCTATCTCTAGAGACAGGTGCTTCTGCTATAAGTATACTACTAGGACAAATTTAACCATGAACTAGCCGAGCTCTTCTCGTCCTTTTAAATGGATCAGGGATCTCTTTCAAGAAAAAATGGGTCATGGACTTACATCTTGCCATATTACAGTAACAGTTCAAAGTCCAAGCCACTTCATACATTATTTACCCTTTTACTTCCTTGTTGCCCCATATCGGAAGGACATCAACACTGTTTCAGGTCCCTATTGGAGAAACACCTGTCAAAGCCCAACTTCAACCATATATCTTTCAAACTCTGAGATATAGCTGATGTGTTGCCATCAGCATGCTCGTCTAGAAGCAAGAATAAGGATGTAACTTTCACATTATTTGCCAAGAGTTGTACTATAACCAGATCGTACTATTTATGACTGTTATCTTCTACAAGCATTTTTATGTTCTATGAAACTTACACTCAGATCGGGTAGCCTTCCCTGCAGTAAATCAGCAATCAAGCCAATTTCAAAATATTGATCAAACATCTTTTAGTTCTTAGAAAGAAAGAAGAAGCTTATTCATTTGTCTGTTTACACATATCTTGGAGGCCCTCTTGTGGGAGTCAGTGGGATTTCAAAGGTTTTTTGTTTTAGTTGATGACTGTCCCGTCTCATGGGTTAGCATATTAAAGAAAAGATCTCTGAAACTTCTGCCATAATTAATTCTGATGTTGAAATACAAACTTCGAAACATTTGTTATACATGTGTTACCATATGATAATGATTCAAAATTTGTGACAAATATTTCAATGTCAACTTAAAATTTTATTCGTCTTTCAAAGTGAAAGCTGTTGCTAAGTAAAAGCTCATGCATTTGCATGATGTAGCATAATCTATTACCTTTCTTTCCCAAAAAAGGTAGGATTTGAACCCCGGACTTTTGGATGGAAGACCAATGTTCAACCAATATAGACAATTAAACTGGGTTCTGCCTTGAACCATAATGTTTGTATTAGCTGTCCTTATAGAGTGCAATTAAAATAAAAGATCCCCATAAATGCTTACGGCACCTCCATTTTCTTCTGGATCATGAGTTGCTCTGGATCAGTCCACTTGTATTCTTATATTTTGTTGTGTTCTGTGGATCTTTTTCATGAAGACGAATTGTCTCCCACATCTTTCACATTCATTTTTCTTGGATACTTCCAGATCCAAAATGGACACCACTACTATGGCCTTACACCTCATAGGCGATTTATATGAATGATGATCTGCTCTCTTAGGACCATTCAATGCCCAAATGTGTCCATTGTTAATGTCCCAGTTTTCTATGTTGTAGACAGCTTGCTCTTTCCCATAAAAGGTCACTCTCCCAAAAGTCAAGTTACAGCATCACAATATCCTTCTTAAAAGGTGCAACTGAAGGATATGTACACACCACAATCTAAAACATGGAATTTGGAGTCACTCAAAGGTGTAGAGTTCATGGGAGCATCTCAAAGCTTGACTGAAGGGTTGCATGAAAACATTGACTACACCAAGACCATTCTCTTTAGTTGCATGTCTCAATTCTGTAACAATCCTTGTTTCTACCGCAATGAGTAGTTTGTATAATGACCATATGATGTCAGAAGAAGCTCACGCATATCAATCACTAGGCTTTGTCATTGAAGGAGCCCCCAGAAGGTTTGCAGGATGAGAAAAGCTATGTATAATCTAAAATACAAGGGATCATCTGAGAAGTCGCATGGAGTTGTGGAGAGCATAAGCACGACTTCAAATTTGACATCTTCCTATGGTAATCCTGCTTTTACCACAAAGAAATTAGATCTTTAATTTAATTGCAAGTGCTGATTTACATACCATTCAGGTGGCAATGGAAGACCTAGAAAATCTAAAACAAAAAGATTCCCATACTCCTGTTATCCAACAAAGCATTTGGATAGAAAGAAGTATTTTATAGGAGTCAACATGGAGATGATATTGTTATTACATAGATGAAAATATTTGTAAACATTATTCGAAAAGAAAGGCACAAAACCTGATGTAAGCTTCCCTCCATTCCTGTGGATCTAAAGATCCATGTGGATGATTTAAAGAAGCCTTCTATAATATTCATGCACTGAGAAAATCTGATAAATCTTCAAAGTTTACTAATCTGATAATCTCTGCTTCAAACTAAAGCATGTCTCTGCAGATTGGAGAAGGGAACAAAAACGCAAATTGAAGGAAAATTTCCGAAGTTCCAATACCAATTTGGATGAAAGCACACAACCTTTGCCTTGGTGCTTATTTTTTATCCAGCGTTACTATTAAGTAGCTACCTACTTGAATTTGACAGTGAGATAGACCTAATAGTTTATTGTTAGCATTGATCTGCTAGTTCAGTCAAGTATAACTGCATGGGTAATGAACCATTGTTTTCGAACAATTGAAAAAATAGAGAATGTCATTTTTCAAACCAGTCTAGTAGATTTTCAAGAAGGAATAAACTAATACATTATTGCCTTCATATATTAATATGTAAGCATTTGTACGTACAATGAACAAGGGAATTCCATGAAAGGAAATTTGGAAAACCTAATGCATGAAGAAGCAAAATTTTTTGGAAAACTGCGACCCTAAAAAGTCAATGATGAGAGCCACTTTTTTGCTTTTTTAGATCTGAAGCCTTTTGGAGCATGTATTTTCTACAAGGCTCCCATTGAAAAGAGCAACTTATAGTGTTCTTAACAATGTGCATAATATCTTTTTCAAGGATCCATGCATTCACACAGAACTACCATTTGGTAGTTTACACTGCAGAACTTCAGTTAAAGAACCTTTCGCACAATGCAACTTAATTTCAAATTACAAAATTAGGAAGCCAGTAAGTAGAGAATCAAAAAGCTTTTCTTTGAGTAATGCCACAGGGATGCTTCGCCTGAAGTTTGTAATAGTTTAACAAAACTTGAACAAACCTGTCTGTCTTTTGGTATGTTAGCCTTCTGTTTTGCAATTGCTATGGCCCGTGATAGCCCACCTATGGCATCAACTAACCCTCTTGAAGCTGCATCTGCTCCACTCCACACCCTTCCCTGGGCTACCACTTCCATTTGTTCCACCTGATGTCA
Source organism: Thalassia testudinum (assembly GCA_037157565.1). Taxonomy (NCBI): domain Eukaryota; kingdom Viridiplantae; phylum Streptophyta; class Magnoliopsida; order Alismatales; family Hydrocharitaceae; genus Thalassia; species Thalassia testudinum. The sequence goes on along the minus strand of JAZHRO010000051.1, from coordinate 36,115,682 downwards.
GAGAAATGAGAAATTTGTTATACTCTAACAGACAAAAAGAACTAAAAACCTTGAAAGCGGGCAGTACAGTCATTTTTCGCGAGAAGGCTGCTTTGTCACGGAACTGTCTATAGCCATGCTGTACAGCTTTGGCAAAAAGCTCTGCTTCATCAGGTCTGTCGGAGAGTAGTGCCAGTATGGTTATTAGACATTAGCAATAAAATCAAAGTGCAAGTTGTAGCGAGCTGCAAACAAACATTTCTCTACGAGTGTCCCACATTTTATTTGTGGTTTTAACAAATAATTTTTGAAAAGAGGTAATAACAAAATTATCCAGACATATTTCACTTAGTACACTATCTGCTCACTATGTTGATTTCGAAATATTTCAACTACGCCTTAGTTTGAATTGGCAGGGAATGCCCTGCAGCATGCAAGTTAGAACAAATAAATCAGAGCCTTATTCCATAGCCCTTTCTCTTAATATATAGAGACGGGAAACTTAGATCTGTTCTCAAAAAAATATAAAATACTACAACTCAAGAAATAACAAAGTAAACATAAATAACTCTAGACTATAAGGGCTAACACTCCTCAAGTTAGAGTATAGATGTCAACTATGCTTAGCTTAGAATAGAAAATATCAAAAGATGCTTGTGGTAATGCCTTCGTGAAGATATCTGCTGATGGGAACACCATTATAAGCCACAACTAGCTCCATTTGGTCTTATAAAGTCAATAAAAGCTCTTACATATCAGTCAGGTCACTTGAGCAGGATGAATTGTTTTGAGAAGAAAAGATGAAAATAGGGTTATGTATGCAATTTTACCATCTTATCACAAATACATAATAATCACAGGGTATGCCAGGGGTTTATTAAAGGTCATTTAGTCATTAATGCCTAATAAGTGGTCCATGCAGACAGAAACGGATTTTCACGCATTTCAAGAATTAATGGACATTTGAAATGCTAAAAACAGACATGCTTAATTAAGTAAGGTTATTGTCAAGATAAAATTCACATAAACCCTCTAAAATTCATAGAAAAATATTCTCTAGGGTTTAGCATCTTTGAATTGACCATCAGAACCCGTTTTGACCTAAAACAGAGTCAGACAGACTATTGCCCTAATTTAGATTTTTACATAAATTACCCAGACAAACTAGGTTAAAACCAAAATCCAACTTCACCATTGGATTCCTTGGGTTCAAATTAGGTTTGTATCAAAATTTGAACCCAATCTGAGATTATTTCGACTTAGTTTGCATTTTAGTCCATGTTTAACTCTTATTCTCTTAAATAATCCCTCAGCTTTTGAAATTATTACAAAACCCCCCCTAACTTCTTCGTCTTCACAGAAATACCCCTGCTGCCATTATTGTGTGAACCCAAGAACCGTCGACCTTCAATCAAGAGATTCTCCCTGATTTCATAACGAAATCCTTCCAAATTTGGAAGATTACTGAGGAGTTGCTCTTCAATTTGAGACGAGTCTTGCCTTTCAAATCTTGTCCAAGAGTTCATGCGAAATCTTGGAAATCCTAAACCTATTTCGTGAATTTCGAGATTTCAAAGCTTGGTTTACAAGCTTTGAAGCTCACCCTTTGGCCTATTAAAGACCTCCTTGGCATTCCCCTCTTCTTGAGCAAGTTTTTAAGCCAGAAATCCTCTTCCTCTACCTCCAGCTCACTTCGAGCTTGCTCCGGCGAACTCCTATCCCCAGCTCCTTCGCCGGCCGCCACATACCATAGGCGGCCAATTCTTCTTCCTAGTCGTCTTCCGCATCTCAACATACCCGTGCGACGCTTCCTAACCTCGTCTTCATCGCCATCTACCTCATCGGAGTTTTTCATCTCCTTCGACGTCGGCCATACCACAACCGGCACCATCTCCGCTCCTCTTCGTTCGTTAGCTAGCTTCATCGACTCCCTAGCGTCTACACATCATCACCGTGCCACTATGCTCCAACTCGACCACCGCTTCGCCCTCCGTGACTTCATCTTCCTCCGCTTCGACCACTCCTTTGGCGAAGCTCTCCACTTACTACACTGCTCCAAATGCTTCGTCGACAAGCCTACGACCTTCGCCTCATCCATGCGAACAAAATCCCTCAAGAAATTGAGGGGATTGTTCACTCCTATCCTCTGTCGAACTCCACGCTCACCGCACTGTTGTCTCGAGGTCGTCCGACCTCCTTACTCACGCGCATCCCAAGACCACCGTCACGTTCGTCATCCTCAGGCAATCCTCCTGAGCATATTTGACGTGACCGCAAGGCCGTTTTCTGCTTTACAAGTGACTGTCGGACCTCCGCTGTCGCCCTCGAGTTCTCCGACGTTAGCTGCAGTCCTTCGGCCGCAACCCCTCTCAAGGTGTTGTGGCTGACTCTCAGGAAGCGCTCCAGGCGATCAATTGGACTCCACAGCCGCATCCTCAACCCTAATCAGATGAGTCCTTAGCTGCGTGGGATAGTCCCACCTCGTAGAGTGAAGAAGCCCCGACTGCACTTAAATTGATTTTCTAATACCGGTTGTTTGCCTCAGCACGCAAAGGGGGTGAGGTCCTCGCCCACGCACATGCCTACGCATGCCCTCGCCCGTGGTTCACGCCACGCGGGTCTGGGCCTCGGTCCGTTTACCTGGTTACTCGGTCTGGTCTGGTTTGCTCGATCTGAGAGAGAAGAGAAGAAAGAAAGAGAAATAGAGGAGGAGGTGGGGGGGTTTTGCTTCAGTGAACCCCTCTTAACACTTAGTCTCTACGAGGCAACCATGCCTCTATGTTGTGCCTTCCCTTGAGCCTGAGGAGAGAAAGGAAAGGAAGAAGAAGAGTACCCTCTTGGCACTGTAGCATCTGGATGGTTAAGCCACCTGATTGAAAGCTCCATCGTTTGATCTGTTTGACACAGTGCACTGTGCACTTGGCTTGCGTGGATTAAATTTGGTTGATATTGTCGAGATATTTGCTATTATTGTAATTAGGGTAATTGGTGATTCAAATCATCATTTTACCCTAATCTTTTTGCACTATTGACCCTTGCTATTATATATACATTATTATTACTTAAAATTCTCATTAAATATTGTTATCTTGTGCTTAAATTGTGATCCTGGGATTAATTGCAACACTTGCTCCCTGTGTTCGACCTTAAGACTTAAATTCGAGTTATAAATTATATTTGTTCACGCGCGATTTTTGACTATATTGTAACGAAGTGATTTTAAAACCCCGATTTAACATGCAAACATCCGCTATCCGGTCATCTGATGAGACATGGGTGGTGTATATGAGACCCCTGTTGAGAGAATTGAGTGGTTGTTTAGTGCTATATTCGAAACTGTGGCACTTTGTGTGTGTGTGTGATGGACTATAATTAGGCATGTACTCCCATTTCCTTGGAGAAGAAATATAGAGAAAAGGCGCCCATAGGGTGCTTCTCTCGTAGTTTTCTCCTCGCTCCTCGAGAGTGAGGTTTCTACGTAAACCCAAGCGTTCCATGATTATTTATTGCTTTGATTTATGCTTCCACATTCTTTAAATATTTCAACTTGGTATCAGAGCAAGTCGATTCTTGGGTTATTTTTCGTTCTTTAGATTATCCTGCTTATCATTGTGTTCTTGGAGTATTCTCATGTTCGTCAAGAAGTAGTGCAGTAGTAGGTGCTGCCATAGGAGGTGCATGAAGAGGGGGCTTCCTCATCTCTGTAGAGGTGCGATGGTGTGTGATCGAAGCCGAAGAGGATCGTGAGATCGACGAAGAAGCTGATGGTGTTGTCCTAATGTTGAATGAGGGCAGCAACATCGCCGCATCGATCGCCGTTGGGGAGACGCTGGACCCTCAACCACTGCTAGGGTGACATTATTGGGCATTAAGCCCTGTGGCGGTGCTGCTGGGCAGCGATGGTGCTCGACGCACAAGGAGAAGGCACTGACAATGAAGAAGGCGTTAAGGAGAAGGCGCTGGCAATGGTAATCTCAACAGAGATCCAATGGTGACGAAGATGCCGATGAAGGTGGAGTTGATCTTGCACAAGATCGCTGCAGCAGTGCCAGCGATGAAGTCAACCATCTGCAGCAAGGAAGAAGCGATTGTTGGGAGGACTCGGCAAGGATCTCAGGCGATGTGCCCGAGGAGCGATCCCTAGTGGGGATTGCGGCATTGATCTCGCGATGATGGAGACGACGATGGAGCGGAAGGAGTCTCGGTCATTGATCCAGCGATGGAGATATGTGCTGCAGTCTCGGTCATTCGGTCCTTATTGTTTGGGTCATTTGCTACATTCACTTCTGTTATGTTGGCTTTAAAATAAAAAAGGGGGAAAAGGAAATAAAGAAAAAGGAAAGAAAAATGAGGAAAGAGAAAAAAAAAAGGAAGAAGGTTAAAAAAAAGGAAAAAAATCAAACAAAAAAAGGAGATAGAGAAAAATCGAAAAAAAAAGAAAAAAATCAAAAAAATGAAAAAAAGTTTCTGAGAAGATGTGAAGACTAGAAGTCTTCTCCAATTTTTATTATTTTATTTTTTCTTCTCGTCATTATTATTTTTTCTCTTATACAAATATGGGAGAAAAGGGGGAGTGTGAAAGCTTATTGTAGTCACCTCCATTTGGGAGTCATTTTTGTTCATGGACTTCACATGAGAAACCCAACTCTGGGAGGTCTAGAGTTTCGAGGTCGTCAGAGGAAGGATTCATTATATGTTTGTATGTGGGAGATCCAGTTTCGTGAACTCTAGAGAGGAAGATCAACCTTCGAGGTCTTTAGAGGAAGACCTAATTACAGGGATATTGAACAGAGAGCCACTAGTACCAGATCTTCAGAGTTAGCTATAGTCCATCCAATAGCTCCAGTCCATGTTCTCGCCTACAAGCAAGAACCAGTCTAGAGTGTTGTTTGGTCTGCTGAGTAGAGTGGATTTGTGTTACAAGCTGAGCATTCCATACTGCAACTTGAGGGGGAGTGTTAAGAGAATTGAGTGGTTGTTTAGTGCTACATTGGAAACTGTGGCACTTTGTGTGTGTGTGATGGCCTATAAATAGGCGTGCACTCCCATTTCCTTTAAGAAGAAATATAGAGAAAACACGTCGATAGGGCGCTTCTCCTATGGTTTTCTCCCCACTCCTCATGAGTGAGGTTTCCACATAAATCCAAGCTTTCCATGATTGTTTATCGCTTTGATTTATGCTTCCGCATTATTTAAATATTTCAACTAACCTTCTAGATCAAATCACACATATAGTGACAGTCGATCTCCATGTGCTAGGTCCTCTCGTGGAACATGAGATTGTTGGCAATGTAGGTCACTGCCCTCTTATCACATCACATCTCCATAGGTGTGTCAATAGATATATGCAAGTCTGCAAGAGATCTCACCCATATTATCTCTAAGGCAGTATGTGCCATGGCCCTATACTCTGACTTGATGTTGGACCTAGAGACAACCTGTTTCTTGCACTTCCAGATCACTAGGTTTCCTGAAACATAGGTGTAGAAATATGTAATAGACTTCCTATTTGCTAGACACCCTACATAATCAACATTTGAGTAAGCTACCACACACATAGAGGTTCCTTTGGTGAATAGAACCCCTCTCCCTTATTCTTTTTTCAAGTACCTTAGCACCATCATTATAGCATCCCAATACTGCTTAGTGAGTCAGTCGAAGAAAATGATGAATTTTATTGAACTCCAAAACCTTACACCTCTTTATATAAAAAGAAGTGAGAGAAAATTGCAACAAAAATTTAGGCAGAATATAAAATAACGAAATAGTACAAAAAGGACAAGGGATGCCTAAATAATAATAACTATCATGCTAACACTCCCTCTCAAGCTGGAGCATAAATATCAATCATGTTTAGCTTGGAACATCAGATGTCAAATGTGGAGCGAGGAAGGGGCTTCGTAAATATGTCTGCTGTTTGACCATTAGAGGCAACTGAGGTGGTATAAATGACTCCACGCTGTATCAAGTCTCTAGTATAATGGCAGTCAGCCTTAACGTGCTTTGTACGTTCACGAAACATTGGGTTGTTTGCCATATAAGTAGCAACATGATTGTCATACCTTATCTCCATTGGCCCCACAACCTAGACATGCAAATCTTGTAAATTGATCTGACCCAGATCATCTCTACAGTAATCTGTACCATGGCACGATACTCAGATTCTATACTGGACCTGGATACAACCTGTTGCTTTTTACTCCTCCAAGTCATAAGTTTTCTTGCCACATAAGCATGAAAACCTGTAGTTGACTTCCTGTCCGCCATGCAACCTGCATAATCCGCATCAGAATAGCCAACTACATTCAACTTTCCTTTCCTGAACAAGATACCCCTGGTTGGTGCACTCTTCAGGTACCTGAGCACCTACATAGCAGCATCCTAATGTTGCTTGGTTGGTTTATTCATGAATTGACTAAGCTTCCCCATTGCAATAGAAAGGTTAGGACGGGTAATAGTAAGTGTTGAGAATTGGCGTGGAAGCAGAGCGTGGAGACTCCCATATGCGGGAAAACGACCTAAACAAGGGGCTGTCAACGCACAGAGAGGGAGATCAACCTTGTGGCTGTTGTAGGGGACCAGCCGACCTGATATGGCCAGTCTGGGCTTATTGTGGATTCGCTACTGGGTGAAATCGGTCTTGCAAATGGCTGGGATAGGTTCTATTGGACCTGGCATGGCCCTGTAAGTGGCTGAAGTGACCGCTTGATGTGCTAAAGGTGCAGGCAGATTGGTTAGGCTTCTTGGTGGTGGGTAGGGAGGCCTCCTACCTCTATGGGTGGCTGGTTGAACTTGGAAGAAGAGAGAGAAAGGAGAGGAGCAATATAATTGGAAGAATTAACTTTGTTGCTCAAAGAAAACATATGGAAAGGCTCTCTATTTATAGAGAGTACATATCTCCTAAAAATAGTAAACAAAGATTTTATCCTATTGAGAAAGATCTTATCTCTTAAAACAAAATTTAAACATATTTGTAACAGAACTAATTTACTAAATAGAGAAAAGAACCAAACTTGGTGCACCAAACTTGGTCTACATGGACCCTTGCTGCCAACCTGGATGACTGCTGCTGATGTGATGTGTCACGTGGTAGTGTCTACCTGGGATCTTTGATTCCCAACATGTAAAGATTTTAGGTGGAGAGAATATTTGTTGTTATTGATAAAAGAGACCTTAACCCTCTTTATATAGAAAAGCGAAAGGGTATACATGGAAACAACCCTTTACTGAAAATAGACACAACTAAATAAGGAGATAAAATCTCTAACTTATTTCCAAACACTCCCTTGTAAGACAAGATGCAAGAGACGATGAAGTCTTGGATCCATAAGGTAGTGAAGATCGACTCTCGTCGACGTGGTATTCTGCTTCTTCGTATCTTCAACCCTAGGTGCCCGTACTTCTACGCTCTTACAGAGCCAATCAAGGCTTGGTTTCTCTTGGGGTGCGTGAGACTGCTGCCCTAACTTTGACATCCTGAGGCGGTTCCCATCTTCTAATTTTGTATCTTTCACTCAACATATAAGGATCCAACTAAGATAACTTAAACTTTGAGGGGCTACAACTTACAAACAAGTACCCCAACACGAAAAGACTTGACTTTAAAGAAAATAGAAAATTGGACTTAATCATAAAATAACCGTAATTTTTTTTTTTTAAATGAGTGAAAGAAAACTCCTTCAAAGACATCATCGAAGAGGGTTTTCTTCCTTCAACTTCGTCTTCTGTTGGTAGGGGGCTGTGGTTGCCCTTGGAGCAGTTTGACTCCATGCCCCCATCAAGATCGATGACTCCTTGGAGGTTGGGATGATGCATGCGACGTGGAGAGCGCACGTGCGGAGTATGAGAATGTGGGGGGTGGAGCTACGGTGGCTGGGAAGCCGGTGGCGGGGCTCTAGTGAGCCAGAGTAGGTCCGGTCCACCTTAGTCCAGTAGAATACCTCCCGCAGAACTCGATGGTGCCTCAAACCCCGATCCAGTCCACGGCGTTGACCGACGATGCTGGGGACTTTTTGGCTTGCCGGCGGTGACTCTGGCAACCGATGGCGACCGGTGGGGTTGTGATTGGTCGGTGATGGTTCAGCGATGTACCCCTCCAAGGTTGATGGTGATTGGTGTTCAGAGGCGGTGGCTGCGTGGCTTTTTCTGGCTGGTGATGAGTAGCAGCAGTGGACGAGGAAGTAGAAGAGGGAGAGAAGTTATGGGAGAGGCGAGAGCCTCTCCTGTGGCTCGCCGGAGGGCCTCCCCCCTCTAGGTTTCCCTTTCCCAAACCCTAAACCACGAAGATCAGTGGCTCTGATATTATGTAGAGATTTTAGGTGGAGAGAATATTTGTTGTTATTGATAAAAGAGACCCTAACCCTCTTTATATAGAGAGGGGAAAGGGTATACATGGAGACAATCCTTTACTAAAAATGGACGCAACTAAATAGGGAGATAAAATCTCCAACTTATTTCCTAACAGTAAGATATAGCAATTTACTAACCAACTGCTTATAAGACTTGCTATCAATAGGCTGAGACTCAGCATCATAGAGATGCCCTTTAGGATACATAGGTATATTGGCAGGTTTTGATCCCAACATCCCTGTCTCCTGGAACATATCAAGGGTATACTTGCGTTGGCTTAAAGCTATGCCATCTGTGCTTCATACCACCTCAATGCCCATAAAATATCTTAGCTCACCCAGGTCCTTCATAACAAAGGAATCAACTAGCTTTTGCTTGATCTCTACTATCCCAGCTGTATCATCTCCAGTAGGAATAAGATCATCAACATAAACAATGAGTGCCACAACTCCTTTGCTTTTCCTGACAAAGAGCGAGTGATCTGCAGAGGATCTCAAGAGTCCCATATCCTGTACCTCTTCTGACAACTTCTGGAACCACGCATGCGGGCTCTAGTTTAGGCCATAGATGGCCTTCTTTAGCCTACATACACACGCCCCTTGAGTTTCAAAACCTAGAGGTTGTTGTATGTAGACTTCCTCCTAAAGATTGCCATAGAGAAAGGTGTCCACATCTAACCGATACAACGGCCGGTCATTGTGTGCAACTACAGAGAGTGATGCGAACAGTAGGAAGCCTCGCTACCAGAGAGAAAATATCGAAGAAATCCACCCCATAGCTCTGGGTGAATCCCTTCACAACCAATCTTGCTTTGTGGTGCGAGATGGACTCGTCTGGGTTATACTTCAGTGCAAATACCCAACGGCATCTTACAACCTTGGCGTGTCTAGGAGGATCTGCAAGCTCACATGTTCTATAAGAATGTAACGTAGCCATCTCCTCTTCCATGACTTGGAGTCATTTTGGATCGAGTATGGCTTGTTGATATATAGAGGGTATCTGTGCGGTAGATAATGCAATAGTGAACATAGCAAATGACTTCCTAAGGTTAGCATTAGCCACTGCCCTGGCAACCTGGTAATGAGCACAACTATGAGGAGCTTTCTGAATAGAAATCGAAAGATCCAGATCTTCCTTAGTCTCCTGCACAATATCAGGGGAAACATCTTCCCCAGAAGGTTGGCCAGAATCACCTAAAGAACCTATACTATCACCATTGGGACAACTTACATTAAGTATCAGTTGGAAAAATGAACTCAACTTTATTCTCTAACCCTACCTCTCTTTATATAGAGAGAGAGGTGGGTGCAAATTACCGTAAAATCCCATGAAGAAAATAAAACATACATAGCACCACATAACACCAATAGAATAAATAAATAACTAGACTCCATAACACTCCCCCTCAAGCTGTAACATAGATATCAAACATGCTCAGCTTGGACACACGTATCAAAGATGGATCTAGCTAGAGGTTTGGTAAAGATATCAGCAGTCTGCACCTCTGAAGTAACCTGGGAGGTGAAGATAAACCTCTTTTGAATCAAATATCTGGTGTAATGGCAATCTACCTCCACGTGTTTGGTGTGTTCATGAAACATGGGATTGTTAGTAATGTAAGTGGTAGCCTTGTTATCACATCGTAGCTCCATAAGCCAATCAATCTGTACTTATAGATCACTCAGCAAGGATCTCACCCACATAAACTTTGTTGATGTCTGAGCCATAGCACGATACTCAGACTCAGCACTGGATCTGGACACCGCAATATGTTTCTTGCTTTTCCAGGTAACCAGATTCCTTGCAACATACGTACAGAACCCTGTGGTAGACTTTCTGTCATCATGGCTGCCTACATACTCTGCATCAGAGTATCCAACTATAGTCATGGATGTCCCCCTAGTGAAGAGAAGACCCAATCCTGGTGCTCTCTTCAAGTACCTGAGCACCATCATGGTTGCATCCCAGTATTGTCTAGTGGGCTTCTCCATAAACTGGCTCAGCTTCCTTACTGCAAAGTAAATATCTAGCCTAGTAATCGTCAAGTAAAGCAGCTTCCCCACCAGATGGCGATATTGTCTACTATCCACTGGCTCTGCATCATGGTCATACAGTCGTGCCTTATGGTCCATAGGAATATTTGCTGGCTTGGCTCCTAGCATACCTGTTTCCTTTAGAACATTTAGGGCATATTTCCGTTGAGATAGAACAATACCACACCTACTACGGGCTACTTCTATCCCAAGAAAATATCTCAATGGCTCTAAATCTTTCATCACAAACTGATCTGCCAAAGTCCGTTTGATCTCATCCACACCTACTATATCATCACCAATGATAATCAAGCCATCAACATAGACAAAAAAAGCCACAATATTTTTCTTGGTCTTCCTAACAAACAGAGTGATCTGTAGACAATCTGATGAACCCCACAGACTCTACCATTTGGGAGAGCTTTTGAAACCAAGCTCTCGGGCTCTGCTTGAGGCCATAAATAGCCTTCTGCAACCTGCATACACACTCCCCTTGGACTTCGTAACCGGGGGGCTGCTGTATATAGACCTCCTCTTCTAAATCTCCAAAGAGAAAGGCATTCTTCACATCAAGCTGGTAAAGATGCCAATCTCTCTGAACTGCCACGGAAATTAAAATCCTTATTGCAGATAATCGAGCCACTGGTGAGAAAGTATCAAAAAAGTACATCCCATATGTCTGGGTGAACCCTTTGGCAACAAGTCGGCCCTTGTAGCGTGCAACGAACCCATCTGGATTGTACTTGACTGTAAACACCCATCTGCAGCCAACTACTGTAGCATCCTCTGGTAAAGGTGTAAGATCCCAAGTACCACGTTACGTAAGAGCAACCATCTCATCCTCCATGGCCTGACACCATTTTGGATCAAGCATAGCTTGCTGGTAGGTGGCAGGGATTGATATGGTAGAAAGAGCACGACAGAAGCTCCCAAAAGCTGACCCAAGGCCATCAGTAGCCAGACTACCTGCAACACGATATATGGATCCACAGGTGTGGGGTGCCCTCCTAATGGCAATAGGAAGGTCAAGATCAGCTATGTGATCCTCCTATGCTGGCTGTGAAGCAGAAAGATCCTCATCTGGGCATTTATTATCAGAGGGTGCCTTATCATCATTCTACAACCTATCTGTGGTCTCCTGAGATGGAGATGAAGTCTGTATGGCTTTTGTAGGAGGTAGCATATGAAAAGTGCTATGAGGTCACTGATATGTAACAATGGGTTCAGAGAACTTCACAGGATCGATCGTAGTAGGTGGGGGAGCAGAAATAGGTACCGCTTCCAAGGGAATAAGAGGTATAGGCATGGGAGCCTCTATAACCTCAAGGGATAAATTCCGGGCAGTAGTCAAAAAATATGCAATAGATTCATGAAATGTAACATTGGCACTCACATAGTGCCTACCAGTAAGAGGATCGAAGCATCTATATCCTTTCTAAGTCCATGACTATCCCAAGAACACACACTTAACTGCTCGTGATGCCAACTTGTCTCGTCCAAGAGAAAGAAGGTGAATAAATGCAGCACAACCAAACGCATGTAGTGGTACATGAAAAAACTCTTGCTCAGGGTGTAATATATGCCAAGGTATTTGCTCATGAAGTACTGAGCTGGGCATCCGATTGATCAAATAGCAAGCTATAAGAACTGCATCTCCCCAATATACTGGAGGCACACTGTGGTGGATCAACAATGTACAAGTCACATCTAGAAGATGTCTATGCTTCCTCTCAGCCACCCCGTTCTGCTGAGAAGTATGAGCACACGTGGTCTGGTGCACTATCCCATGGGACCTGTAGAAAGCAGACAACCTAGTGGGGCATAACTCAAGTGTATTATCAGATCTCACTACTTTAATAGTGGTTGAATATTGAATCTTAACCTCTAACATGAAACTTTCAATGATAGATCCAACATTTGATTTATTCTTACACCCAAGATGGATGTGAAAAATCATCAACCATTATTAAGTAGTAACGGTGACCCTATCTGTCTGGTATTCTGCTCGGACCCCACACATCCATGTGTAATAACTCAAATAGGACTGTCGATCTAGGACGAGTACTCACCGAGTAGGAGGAATGACGATGCTTGACCAACTGAGAAGCATCACAACAAATCCGGGCCACAGGAGATATATGTGGAATGACTCGACGAAGGCTATCCAAATGAAGGTGTCCAAGGTGGAGATGCCACTGAAATGCACTCCCAGGTGTAGAGAATACCTCTCCTTGACATGCAGATGCAAGTGGAGTCTGAGCCAATCGATAAACCCTATGCTTTACATGTCCACTACCAATCACCTTCCTTGTCAATTTGTCTTGAATAGTGCATCCCACAACATCAAATATTGCACGACAATTAAGTTCCTTAGTAATTTGGCTGACTGAGAGAAGACTCAGGAAAGTCTGGAACATACAAAACATCAGGCAATTTCAACATAGAAGTTACCGGTACCTTGCCCTGACCTACCACCTTGGAGTGTTGACCATCTGCAACCTGATCAGTCCTGCTAGTTGGTAGTGAATGAAGATGGGTAAAGTAATCCCGATCTCCACTGAGGTGCTGTGAGGCTCCTGAATCCACAAGCCATTCTGAGCAACTTTGATTCCTGCTACGTGCAATGGAACTCAATTCGCTTGGTCTCTTGAGTCTATCGTGATGACTATGACCTTGGAGTAGTCTCTCATACTCACTTCGGCCAATAATCATAGTGTCATCTCTCAACTCCTGAGTAGTAGAAATACCACTAGGAATAGGCTGAAGAAATGAGTTTTTATACTTCCCAACCTCTGTAGCGGTATCCAATGACATTTCTAACAACCCTAATAATGGCATTGTCCCTTGAGAGGAAAGATAAACCCAGAAAACAAACTTGAATCACTGATTTCAGATCCTAAAGAAGATCTGAAATATAGAAGATGACCCCTTGATCACGAGATCCAAGCATACATCACCTGGAGATTAGATCAAAGGCCTCAAAGGGACCCCTAGAACCAATGGAGGACACACTAGAATGCGGGGAACCATCTAAGCATTGCCATCCAGGAGCGCCTACCCTTGCCCCTGGAAAGAGGACCAACTTGCCAATCTACCGCCGCTGCCAGCCTGCTAGTTCACCAATGATCTGTTGGCTACTGCCGGTGGTTCAGAGGTGGCGTTGCAAGACCCTGAGGGCCACCGTCGCGACCTGCAGACGATGGGCGGCGATGCTCAGCGGTCAGGGGCGGTGCTCTGAGGTCGGGGGCAGCGTAGGGGCGGCGCTCCAAGGTCGGGGGCTATGGTCCAAGGCGGCGCTGCAACCTACAACCGATGAGGTAGCGTGAGAGGCGGTGCTGCGATGCCTCGAGGAGAGCAACTCACCGCCTGCAGAGGGGCAACGATGCTCTGTGGCACTTGGAGGAGGCTCGCTAGGGTCAGCAGCAGCTGACGGCGAGCACCAACAATAGTTGCGACTGCGGCGGCGACCTACTAGGGTCGGCGGTGGTGGGTGGTTCATCAACGGGGGCTCTCATGGGTGTGTACCGGGAGGATTAGGGTTTTTGGTGGAGGCGTACGAAGGTCTGTGAGAGGTGGGATATCAGACCGCTGATTTAGGATCGCCGCTCTGATACCAAGTTGGGAAAAATGAACTCAACTTTATTCTTTAACCCTGCCTCTCTTTATATAGAGAGAGAGGTAGGTGTGAATTACTTTAAAACCCCATGAAGAAAACAAAACATGCATAGCACCACATAACACTAATAGAATAAATAAATAGCTAGACTCCATAACAGTATCAACACATACGTGACTGGGGGAGGAGAGAGGTGGCTAAGGTGGTGGGGGGTGTGTAATTCGCGTCTTTGATGCTTCTTGTAAGTAACTGGGAATCTGCAGACATGAGTGGGTTCTAATTGTTGTATATTGCTATCCTCCATTGTAGTAGTAGTATCCTGACTCTGAGTAACTAGGATATGTTCCAAAGGAACTGGTTGCACTAGCATTGGAGTAGGATTTGCCTCAAATGATAACTGATGACCAATAGTGGAGTATGGAATTGGTTCATTAAATGTAACATCGGCACTGAAATAGTGCTTCCTCACTTGTGGATCATAACACCTGTATCCTTTTTGGGTATTACTATATCCTAGAAAGACACATTTCACAGCTCTGGGAGCAAGTTGATCCTTGCCTAGTCCCAAAATATGAACAAAGGCCACATAGCCAAACACCTTGGGTGGTACGTGAAATAGTTCCTTGTCTGGATGAAGAACTTGCGACGAGACCTACTCTTGTATTACCAAATTAGGCAACCTGTTGATGAAATAACACGCAGTAAGTACTGCATCTCCCCAATATATGTGAGGTACATTATGATAAATAAATAGTGTCTTGACCACATCCAATACATAGCGATATTTTCTCTCAACTACCCCATTTTGCTATGATATATGGGGACAAGATGTCTAATGAACAATACCAAGAGAATTGTAAAAGGTGGCCAACTTTGCTAAACAAAATTCAAGTACATTATCAGAACAAACAATATTCACAGTAGCTGAAAATTGGGTCTTTATTTGTATAATAAAAGTTTCAATCATTGAACCTATAATAAGAACCATGACATTCAAGAATAATCATCCATAATAAGTAAATAAAAACGATGACCCAATGGACCCCAGACATCCATGTGTAGCAAATCAAAATAGGAACCAGAGCTTTGGGAGGAACTAGCAGGAAAATTGATGCGATATGCTTCCTTAGTTGGCAAGCATTACAGTAAAATCTCAACAGTAGGTGAAATGTGAGGACTGATGCGTCGTAGCCTGTCCAACGAAGGGTGTCCAAATTGACAATGCCATGAAAGATTTGTTATAGCACTAAAGGCAACCTCTCCCTAATGCGATAGCAAATAGTGTCCTGATTAGGCGGATACACACCCACCTCCTCATGTCTACCACCAATTGTCCTCCCCGTAGCTTGTCGTCAAAGGTAAAATCCAACTCATCAAAGATGACACGACAATGTAAATATTTTGTAATCCTGCTAACTGACAAAAGGCTAATAGGAAAGTCAAGAACAAATAGAACATCTAGCAATCTTAGTGATGGAGTAACTGCAACATCTCCTCTGCCATAAATTCTGGATGCCTTCCATCTGCCACCTGAACAATTCTACCAAGAGGAACGGACTGAATGTGCTGAAAACAATTCTGGTCTCCACTCAGATGACGATATGCTCCTAAATCTACTAGCCACATAGTGTCATCAGAAAGACAACTACTAGATCTCAAGGCAGAAGCTATACTTGAGGAGGCGAAAGTGGCTATATCTATGGTAGTTGGAGGCTCCTATGTCATCTGAGCGAGGCATTGCACCACTGTATCATAGTCAACACGTGATACTGTGTTGCTCAACTCTTGTGAAGAAACAGCTTGGTTAGTCATGGGAGATCTGCCATGCTTAGACCAGCACGTAGCCTCTACATGACCAACCTTGCCATAATGAGAGCATATGGTTTGAGGTCTACCAGTTTGACCTCGACCACGCGCTCTCCTCCTAGTAGATGGAGCACCACGGCCACCACGACCTCCAATAGCCAACAAGGCAGGAGTTTGCCCAACATCTGGTGTGGATGGCTTCACAGCCACTCTGCTCATCCGACTGTATACTTCCTTAAGAGATGGAAGAATTTGGTACCTGGCTGCGTCATACTGAGGTCCAAGGCTATCAAGAAACTGTAGGACTGCATACTCTCTCCTGTATGTCCTCTAAGTAGCATAGGTGCAAACCGGTCTGCATGCATTATATTTCTCTAGGAGCCCCTTCAGGATAGCATTGCTTTAGATTGCCGATCTTATGGTGTATCTCAAAGACTTTGCTAGAATTCTTTTCATGTGAATATGTATCATGTAAAGAATCCCATATCTCTTTCGCTGTTTTGTAATACATGATGCTATCACCGATCAAGGGCTCCACTGAGTTCATCATCCATTCCCGGACCATGCCATTATCTTTCTTCCACGTGGCATATTTCCCAGTTTTATTTGTGGCTTCTTATTGTATCCCTCAAATGTCACAAGGAACATTTGAAACCATCTAGCATACCCTTTTGGGTAGTGTTTCTTGTTTCTCTTTCCCTTTTGGGTCTCTATGTAATTTCACCTTGACCTTTCTCCTAAACTAATGGAATCATCTCATTTTTGCCACGAACTCAACCTTAGTATCGATGAGTTATGGGAAAGGCACTGGAATTTTAATGGTGAAAAAAAGATATTCAAAAATCACTGGCAACGGAGATTGGCTGAAAATTCCCCCCAGTCTGGAATGAAAAAGCAGACAACCAGAGTCCACCAGCCATGGAGACAAAAGGTAAACTAAAAAACACTCCAGACTAAGACAACACATATAGTTACCGATACTAGGTCATCCTTTACCTCATAGTTCTCAACAGATGTTATAATAAGGGGAAGGGCTTGTTTAACTATCCAGTCAAAGGAGCATGTATCGAATGATGATGTGTTCACAAGTTGGAGATTTTATTTTTCAAGACTAATATAATTAACTTTTCCAGAGGTAACTATTATTTTCCCGAAGAAAATGGGTATGAGAAAGTGGATAGATATTTATTTACATCACATCCATGGAACAATATTGGACCTGCTAGTAAAAAAAATATTAGACCTACTACTAAAAAGTAGGTAAACATCTTCACCTGAAAGGACGCTGTTCAGCTGACACGGCCTCAGCATATCTGCCCCTTGATAGAACCTCTTTATTGAATCCAACCTTTTCATACAATTCTTTTAAACTAAACTTTCCTGCAAGAATTAAAACAGTGCAGGACGATTAATACCCACTGTTTTCAGCCACAACAAGCATTGTTATGCTGTAATTATTTATTTACAAAATAATGTGAGGTGACACTAGGAGAAAAGGCTAGAAATGTACTTGCTTATTATGTGATCAAAGTTCTTGATACCCATAGAAGGTAAGAGATGTAAATATTGAAGCAAGCTTGAGTAAATTCTAATATTTTTCTGAATATGATATGGTAGATAATAGACCATTTTTAATTTTTAATCCCCTCATCCGTAAGATCATGAAAAACCACATGAGAGAATTTTGATAATTTCAAATTACATCTGAATGAGTTAATCGCACTTTTGCCATCCAAGAATCACATGTCATCCTCTAGACCATGTTGTCGAGACTTATCCTGCTTTAAGCTGATTTCTATCTTGATATTGTCAGTAAAAATGTGGATTTTCTAGAAGTAAAGGTTTAACTACAGGTGTATCTGTCTTCGTATGCTAAAGGAAGTCCAGCAGTTCCAAATGTCAAATCTGGTGAACCGCATCTGCCAACCTCTGCTACCTTCTCTAGTTGTCCATTCCTCCCTCAGCACATCTCCATTTGATGACCTTCACACCATCATTCCGCTTCCTCCCCCATATATTGCCCAAAGGCTCTTCTAGTATTCCCCTGTTACACATCTCTCTCTCTTCTCTAACAATCACATGCATAGCTTTTGTAAATTTATACCAGGACTTTGATTTCTTTGGTAATTCTGTTTACAGAGAGAACTAATGGAGAAGTATGAAACTACAAGAACATTTGTCAATTGCATGGTGGACGTAATGGACACTACTCCCTGACCAGTGATGGGAGAATGTCTCCCCTCAGCCACCTAAAATTATCTGTCCTGTAGGAACTGGATAGAGACATCAAAAGCATCATCAATCTACACACAAGTGGTGAGGTGCTCCAAAATCCATAAGCTAGTTCGAGTCACAAGTATTATCAGGCTAAGCAAATAGAGCAACAGAAGTACTTAACAAGGTAGTATATGCAGCAGTATCAGGAAATGCAGAGGGCATAACAGAGGCAAAGCGAAGCACCACCTGGGTCAGGTGGTGCAAGAGCTGATCATAGTCTGATCTGGTTGCTATAACAGTATTGCTAGAGCATCCTCTTGTAGTCACCTTAAATGCAGATGGTAGGTGGCCATGCTTCATCAAGCATGTATCCTCTCTATATACCAAGCTTTCCACAATAGGTATATGGTGGCCAACACCTATACTGGAAGCCATAGCCACATCCTAGTCATTGGGTGGAAGACCTTCCACATCCACAATCATGGCTAGCAGAAAAAGCTAATATTTGAGATAGGTACATCAACAGTAAAAGGAACAGATATGCAACTTGTCGTGCTGCAAGCCTCCTCTAAGGTAGGAAGCTCTGTCATGTGTGGCATCTAAAAGCATGGTCCACTATTGAACTCTCTCCTCAATCTCAAGGCCCCTAACATGCTAGGAAATGTTGAACGAATGCATTCTTGCGATATGTCTTCCAACTTTCACAACTAGAGACAGGACAACATGCAGTATAATTCACAAACAAGGCCCTAAGAAAGGAATAATACCAGGACAAAGATTTGCCTTCCCAGCGAAGTTAGATCATCTCACTATTTTCCTAAATACCTAGCTGGGATTCTTCTCATGCAATATGTCCCTCTCAAGCTATCCAACATCTTCGATGTTGTCTTGTAGTACGCTATTTCATTATCGAGGCATACACCACAGCATTGTACTTTCAGGTTTTTTATTTACTAACTCTCTCTAGGTTATGACTCCGTAAGAACATGCTCCTTGAACTTCCACTATCATCAAGAGGGTCTATGACCATCGGATATATTTGATCTTCTCCAACATGACCATAGGACCAAACAATTGAGTTCTTGTAGACCATTGTCTCCATCATTTTCAATGCCACCTCCGAGGAATCTAAAGAGGCAATGCTTCAGGAAAACTAGAGTTCCTCAGAATCTGAAATAAAGGTCAAGAATCAACATAGGTCATCAAATTATTTTAGAAATCCGGTTTTACAACCAAAGAAAAGCTCGTAACAGCCAATTGTAGGTTGATCTAGCCGAAAGATAACATCAGGACACTCCAGCCACCAGGCAATGATCAACAGGGGGTTGTAAAGGTCGACAGCCACCAACGAATGGTTATAGTGGCTAGAGAAGGCATGTAATAGCCATAAGAGCCCGGTTTAGCCCTAGTTGTCACCTCTAGCCACAGGTGAGCCGGTTGGGGCCCGAACAATAGCATGGTGGCTGGCAGATGTTCAACAGAGGCACAGTCAGGATTCACGGAGATCGAGGTGAGATGGAGGTGTTTTCCCTCTGTTTAATTAAAGGGAAAATAGGGTTTCCTTTTTCCAATAGAGAGAAAGGAGAGGGAGAACCAAGGTACAAATTCTAACCTAGTTTAGTCTCTTTAATACCAAGTCAAAAGAAATCAGCAATCCATCTATTGTTGAAACCCTAGTCCCCTATATGTAGAGAGGACTTGGGAATTTACAAGTGGACCCTCAAGGGAAAACATAACTAATAGAAAGCATACATAACAGAAGGATAAATAATAAATTAAAAAATACATATCAACACATACAAAGAAATGAAACAACTGCAACAAGTAATGCATGTCGAGCAGCATCATGATGGACAATGTCGCAGCAAACAGTAGTCCGATTAATGATGTCTTTGAAACAGCATGTATTTCCAGAAAGTATTGATGAGTCCTTTATGGAGCAACCAACAAAGAAGTCACAGTCAAGAATTAGAGACAAAGTAAAATGGCCCAGAAATGAACTCAGGGATTGAGTAAGCTAGGAGTGGAAAGAGAGGGTAGAGCCCTAGGAACAGAGATAGCTCGAGTGAAGGTGTGGTTAGCAATCTCATTTTCCTGAGGGACAAATAAAATGGTTAAGGTGGTAATACAAGCAGCTGACACAAGGTGGTATAACCTTGTTTTGGAAAAAAATGAAACTTTTGAGAGATTTTACCAGAAATGAATAGCAAACTAAGCATGAGTTGAATTCCTCATCTTTGTGTATTGATTGAAGAAAATAAGATCAAACTACATGTCAGAAAATATAAAAAAAGCATGGCAAGTAGATGTATCAAATAAGACCATACACATCCTAAGATGTCAGAGGACTTCTTGAAGATCTGGAAAAAGTTTTTAATAAAGGTTAAAGGACATGGTCTGTATTTTTCTGAAAGAAAACCAAGCAAGATTATCCACATACGGGAAACATGAAGTGGTAGTATAGATAGAAACACTGATTTTGGTAAAGTTTACTCACAACTACAGTTGATGATCCTCTTGCAATTTGAAACCTACTAATGTCAAGCAAAGCTAGTCTATTATCAGACAACAGCAACAAATTAAAGACTATCTTTGGAAAGACATATAGGTATAGCATGTTGATCACATCAAAGAAAGAAAATGAAGTTGAAATATGCACAACTCTAAGTATAGAACAACACCTGCTACCACTCCAATGGAACCTGTAAGGGTCAGCTTTTCAGCTACAATTGCTTCTGCTGCCATGGCCATATAGTAACCTCCACTTGCCGCAACATCGGCCATAGAAGCAATAACAGGTTTTGAAGCAGCAAGAAGTCTGATCTCTCTCCACATTCTAAGGAATTACAATAATAATTATCAAGTATTTTAAATTATCAATTGGATGAAAGTGGCCAATAAAAAATTCATTAAATGATGAATCCTGGTAAAAATTACATATGTATGTCGTTGTAATTCATGAAACAGCAGACTTCAGATGCATTGAATGTATGCAAGTGGTAGACTATAAAGTTCATCACCAGATAAAATTATTTTAACAAAAACTAGTTTCCATAAACATAGAGAAGAACATACACAACCATTTTGATCCTCAAATAAATTAACACAAACTAATTTTAGGTAAATGGCTGCTAAAACTTTTATATTCCTTAGAAGAATATTGGGAAGCCATTGTTATAGGATATTCCCTTTCCTTTTCTATTTATCTATTTTTAAAAAGACTGTTTTCCCTTTATCTTTTTCTTTTTGTCCTTTCATGTATTTTACCCACACATCTCTCTCTATATAAAGAGGTGTAAGGTTTTCAAGGAATAATAGATTGAATGTTTCTTCTCACTTGGTATTAGAGCGGCGATCCTAGATCGATGCTTTAGTATCCCACCAAAAACCTAGTCGCCAAACCCATCCACTGAAAACCCCTCTCCTCCATCGTCGAGCCATTGGCCTTTCACCTGAGAGAGGTGTCACACCGACCCTCTCTCCTCTCTCTCTCTCTCTCTCTCCGTCGCGTGGGTGGACAAGACCAGCGGCGGTAGCACCGCCGATTGCTATGCAGCCGATCGCTGCCCACTGGTGAGCTGCGGTGGCGGGGACCCCCTGTCCTTGTGCGGCACCATGGGGACCTGATGGTCCTCTTGGTGGCCATCATTTGATCCCAGTAGGGTTGGGTTTTCCCTTCGACACAATATTTGGGAATTATATACTTCGGATCTTGTGTAGGGATCTTCTTGTGTGATGTTTGGATGATATGCAGAATTTGAAAATTCAATTTCAGATCTTGATTTGGTGGTCTTTCTCCCTGATTTGGCGTGATGGCATCTTCCTCTTCATCAGAAGTCACAACGGATGCATCCACAGAGACCAAGAACATTAAGAATCTGCTTTTTGTTTCCATCACGAAGTTAGATAAGACCAACTATGAACGTTGGTCACAGATGTTCCTTATGACCGTGGAAGGACATGATAACGAACATATCTTGTTGGAGACAGAGCCGGCCAACAAGACTGGGAAGTATGCCACATGGAAAAGGGACAACGCCATGGTTAGAGCTTGGATTATGAACGCTGTGGCATTGCATATTGGAGATGGGATAATGTATTATAAGACCGCTAAAGAGATGTGGGATTCTCTTCATGACATATACTCTCATGAAAAGAATTCTAGTAAGGTATTTCATATTACTCATGACACGCTTTCTCTCAGACAGGATGATCTTTCTCTGCCTCAGTATTATGCAAGTTGAAAGGGTAGCTTGAGAATTGTAATGCATGTAGACCAATTTGTACATGTGCTACACAAAGAGTATTGCAAGGAGTTTGCAGTGCTCAAGTTTCTTTTTGGCCTAGGTCCAGATTATGAGTCAGCCAGATCCCAGATGCTTATGCTGACGGAGCTTCCTACTTTGGAGGAGGCATACAGTAGGGTCAGTAGATTGTCAGCCAGACCTACTATTCCAGAGACCACAATACAGACATCGGACTTTGCTGTTGGTGGTCGAGGAGGATGTGGTGGCTCTGCTATTCGTAGGTGTGGTCGAGGTCGGGGCCAACCTAGCAAACCACGATCAACTTGCACTTTCTGTGGGCGCATTGGACATGTTGAGGCATCTTGTTAGACCAAGCATGGGAAGCCACCTGTGGCTAATTAGGTGTTGACTTCTACTGAGTTAGAGACAGATATGGTTCCTAGGGCAGAGTTTGATGCCCTTGCACAGAGATTGGCTCTGGTAACACAGGAATCTCCTACTTCAGCTACTGCTGCCCTCGCCTCCTCAGGTATAGAGTGTGACTCTAGCCTCTCTGCAGTTTCACATTACAGTGGTAGATCTCCCTGGCTTATAGATTCTAGAGCTTCTCAGTATTTGATTGGTCATCAATCTTCTTTTAGACAGCTATAGTATGTCAATTCAGGACGCATAGTACAGGTTGTTGATGGTCGCCATTCCAGAGTTGATGAATAGGGGGAGGTTTCTCCTATTCTCAGTTTGCAATTGCCTAACGTCTTATTTGTACCTGAGTTTCCATTTAATTTATTATCTATTAGCAGAGTTATAAAGGACCTCAATTGCCGTCTTATATTTGATAATGTTGGTTGTGTTACAAGACAAGCTTACAGGGAGGATGATTGGTGGTGAATATGAAGATAGGGTATATCACTTGCTTCAGACAGACATTACTGCATCTTGCCAGGGCGAGTATGGGTTTGCTGTTGGGACTGCTCTTCAGTGTCATCATCGCCTTGGACATATTCCTCTGGACAAAGCTATGACATATTATCCCTCATTTGTCACCTTCTACTGAGATCGTATGTGATGCATTCAGATTGGGAAACATCACTGAGCTTCTTTTCCTCCTAGTTCTTCATTATCAGAGTTTGTTTTTGATTTGGTTCATTTGGATGTTTGGGGTCCTAATCGTGTTCCTGATAGGTTGGGACATATATATTATCTAGTTATCGTGGATGATTAGTCAAGGATATTATGGTTATTTCTTTTGAAGAATAAGCCTGATGTAAGCACTGCTATAGAAGATTTTCTTATTGAAATAAAAACTCAATTTTTGACTATTGTGAAATGTGTTTTAATAATGTATTGGAATTTTGTACGACTAGGTTACGTGCATTCTACAAATCACATGGTATTGTGCATTAGACTACATGCTCACACACATAGCAACAAAATGGGATAGTTGAGAGAAAGCACAGGCATATCCTAGATGTGACAAGAACTCTTCTCATACATCATAACGTACCCTAGGTGTATTGGGGTGATGCAGTACTCACGGCTTGCTATCTAATTAATCGGATTCCTAGTTCCGTGCTATCATAATAGATTCCCTGGCAAATTCTACATCCCGACAGAGATCTTTTTCTTATGACACCTCATACTTTTAGCTATGTTGCCTTTGTACATGTTACTGGTCCTGGTAGAGATAAGTTGGCACCAAAAGCCACTAAATGTGTTTTTCTGGGTTATACTCACACTCAGAAGGGATACAGGTGCTATGATCCCATCACCAGGAAATATTACATAAGTGCAGATGTTATATTCCATGAAGCTGTACCATATTTTTCTACGACTGCAAGATAGTTGCATTTGTACCACAGGAGAGATGTTCTCACTAGGTTCCTATGCTCGTGCCACCCATTCAATTTGGTGATTTTACACCTATTCCAGTGCCTACTCAGTCCTCCACGGATACAGGTGATAGTAGATTTAGAGATCCACCAGAAGTATATCAGATTCTAATGACATACCGGCTACATGTTACTACCGTCCCTCCCCCACTACAGTGCCATCATCCTCTCCCACATAGGTATGTGTTGATGATACTGACGATTCTTTGCCTCATGATGTCTCTACAAGCTCTGATAGCATTCTTAAGGATGATACTCCACTTCCTTTAGAAGATGACAGTGACCTTCCTATAGCAGTTAGGAGGGCCCCACGTAGCTATGCACGATATCATGTCACTGGTGCGGCTGTATGTGATGGTCTTAGTGTTGGTGCAAGAGCACATCGATCGTTGATTTTGATGATAACAAAACACTTAATATTTAACATTTGCATTGAGTTTGAGTTTTCAGGAGTAACGCAAATAGATTCAAGTGTGAAGGAGTTCAAGCTAGCGTTCATGACAGATTGGAGGAGCTTGATAGAGAAGAGAATATGGAGCCTCACATGGAGCGAAAACTTGAAGATTCATGGAGATGAAGAATAAGATAGAAGTTTATTTTGTTCATGTTCTACGTATTTGTTATGTTTTTTGCTCTTTTATTTCCCTTGATTAATGAAAAGAGCCCAAAGTAACATAGCTTAGTCTTAGGAACACTAATCCATTACTATGGCACTTAGACAAATTCAGAAAATCATTATAGAAACCAGATAGCCCGATTAGACGTCCAATCTGGATCTCAGATGTTTGATCTTGGACTTTAAGATGTCTGATTGTTTGCCTAGATGTCCAAAACACCTAGGCTAGAATCAAACTCTCTGTCCTTTTACTTCCAGACGTCCAGCCCATAGCCCAGACGTCTTAGAAGACGTCTGAAGACCTTACCAAGCGTCCAACTAAAGGACCGTTGACTTGTCAGACATAATCTTAGAAGGTTAACCTATGATTACATTAACAACTCTTTCCAAACGTCCTTAGTGCATCCTAGATATCTGATAAATAGACGTTACGTTAAGATAGGATCCAAATCACTTAAGTTAGATGATTATAGCCGTTTGAGCCTTGGGAAATCAATTCCCGCAGTGGATTATATTTATAGACGTCTGACCTGTCGTCTGAGCAACTATACCCTAGAACCCTATTTAGATCTGGACAAAATAGAAACACACTCATCTTAGAATTAGACGTCTGATATCTTGTCCAGACGCCTTAAAATGATCTGTTAGACGCCCGTCTAGATCTAACCAAGTCCAGGATCATTAACCCTTCTAGAGTAGACGTCCGACCTTCAGATCAGATGATGACCCAGACATCTGACCATAAATCCTGACGTCCAAAAAACCTGTCAGACTCATAAATGACCCTGATTTCGGTGGGATTTTGGACCTCTCTCTTGAGCCTTGTTCCCAATGGTTACAGGAGGCTTCCAAAGCCTTCTAAACCCTTCTTAGGACCTCTATAAATAGAGGAGCACCCTTCCTAAGCTAAAGACACAAAAGCAATACTTCTTCCACTCATATTGTGTCAAAGAGAAGAGAGAATCAAGGAGGAAAGTCACCCTGCTCTCCAAGCTTCTAAGCATTCATCCAAGAGCACCTTTTTGGCTGCACAACCGCTCTCCCATCTCTGCATATTCAAGAGTGTCTTCATGACTTGCATGGTTCACGCACTCCAACTTCCATCTCAGGGAAGTGTCTTTTGCCTATAGGAGTTAGTGAGATTTATACCTATTTCGGGCTCTATAGGATATTTGTAATCTTGTTTGTAGTTGAGTATTGACTTTGTGAATTCCTGTCTCCATCGTGAGACAAAACACTCCTCATGAAGATGATGGATTTAAGGTACGCTACCTTCGTCTAAGTAGTGTGGTTGTAAGAGATTAAGTCACCCTCGTTTAAGTGACTTGGATCGTGGATTTGATTGACTAGGTCGATCGGAAAATCTTAAGTCAAGAGACTTAGGTAGTGATTTTTACCTGGGTTTGGGTTTCTACCTAAATATCTGTGTACTTTTGAAATTGGCATTTGTGTGATTGTTGATTTATATTCCCAATTTTATTTAGTATCACGCTCGATCTCACCCCCCTCGGTAGGAAATTATAATTGGAATTAGAGTAGGTCTCGCAATATTGGCATAACTCAATGGTGATCAAATCATGGAGGGAAGCATCACCGTGATCAGACATGCCAAGGGGTAGTCAACTATCCGTCCTCCCTACTTTGATGGGAGCAACTACAAGTATTGGAAACTTAGGATGAAGACGTGGCTTTAAGCCAACGATTTCACCATATGGGCTAGATGAGAGGCCCCCTTCGACATTCCGGAGAAGCCCGAGGGAGGATACTCGCAGCAACAAGTTCGGGAATAATCTCTCAACTCAAAGACAAGGAATGCTTTATATTGTGCGTTGAGCTCGGAGAAATTTAACCACATCTCGCAATCCACCACCGCATATGAGATTTAACATATACTTGAGGTAACTCACGAGGGTACCTCTAAGGTAAAATCTTCCAAGATTAATGCTCTTTCCCAAGAATTTGAATCTTTCTTTATTGAATCTAATGAATCTTTAAGTTAGATGTATAATAGGTTTACTATTATAGTGAACAATCTTAAAGCTTTAGGCAAGACATTTATTAAGGGGGAGCTTCAAGGAAAGCTTCTTCGTGTCCTTGGACCAAAGTAGGTACAAGAGGTCACCGCCATCGAAGAGGCAAATGAAGTAGAGGAGCTCAACATGGAGAATCTCTTAGGCAGTCTCATGGCCTATGAGACGAAGATGAAGCAGGACACACTGGAACCAAAGCCAAGAAAGAGTTTGGCCTTCAAAGCTGCATCGAATAGCGAGGTAAGTTTCGATGACGAAGACCTTAGGATTTTATTTAAAAAATTTTCTAGGTTTTGCAGGGATTCAAAGGAGAGGAAGGAGAAAGAAAAGGAAAGTCCAACTCGTTGCTATCATTGCAACAAGAAGGGGTATATTAGACCCAAATGCCCTCTTCTAAAGAAAGAAAAGAAGTATAAGAAAGCATTCCAAGCTATTTTGGATGATTTGATCTCGGAGGAGGAAGAAGAAGATCCCAAAGAGAAGAACAAAACTGCTTACATGGGTTTCATAACTATCGCAAGTAATAGCGAGGATAAAGATGACAACAAGGAGGTAAATTCTTTTGATGAGTTGCAAGAAGCATTTAAAGAATTGTATGAACTTGGTAAATTATTAAAGATAGAGAATAAAAATTTGAAAAAGGAAATTAGTGTCCTAAAGAATAAACTAAATAATCTTGTTACTAAAGATTTAGATCTAAATGCTTCTTTTGATTCTATTAATTCTGAAAAGAATAATCTTGTTCTAGAAAATTATGACCTTATTTTAGAGAACACTAAATTAATAGAAAATAATACATTGCTCAAATTTGAGATTTCAATTTTAAAAGACAATAAGTTTCATTGAAGATGACCTTGCATGTCTTAAGAACTCTAAAAAATTGTTAAATGGAGTTAGCACTAGTCAAAAGGCTGAGAAAGGATCTCCATCAAGGAGACTAACTAACAAGTCCGGTTCCAAGCTAACTTGGATACCGAAAAATCAATTAGAATATTGTTTTGTAGGTTTCAAGGGAGATTTCAACATAAATGACTGGACCTACAAGATGAAGGATGGTCAACTCGAATTTGGAGGATCAAAGAGTAGACCAAGGAAGATGATGAGAAGATCAGCGAGACGACCGATGGGTGTTCAAACTGCCTTGCGCCAACCATTCGATTGGAGACCAACACCAATGTCTGGACCTCCAAACTTTGGATGGAAACCCCATCACTTTTGGCATCCACCTCAAGGGCCATTCTATTGGCTATTGTAAGGGAGGTAATCTCTCTACCCTCTCTTTTATGTTAATTTGAATAGGTAGCATTTAGATAGGAGGCAATAAAATTTACATGCTATTTGTTCATAATTAAGGGGGAGATTTTAAATGATTATAGCTATAGT
Organism: Thalassia testudinum; assembly: GCA_037157565.1. Classification (NCBI taxonomy): domain Eukaryota; kingdom Viridiplantae; phylum Streptophyta; class Magnoliopsida; order Alismatales; family Hydrocharitaceae; genus Thalassia; species Thalassia testudinum. The sequence continues at coordinate 36,087,517 of JAZHRO010000051.1, read as the reverse complement.
TTTATTAGAAAGGGGGAGTTTAGGATAAAAGATTAAAATTAATTAAACATTTTTGATAATGTCAAAAAGGAGAATTTTTAGATTATTATGTGTGGTTTTGTCATCATCAAAAAAGGGGAGATTGTTGGTACAAGAATACCTCGATCGTTGATTTTGATGATAACAAAATACTTGATATTTAACATTTGCATTGAGTTTGAGTTTTCATGAATAATGCAAATAGATTCAAATGTGAAGGAGCTCAAGCTAGCATACATGGTAGATTGAAAGAGCTTGATAAAGAAAAGATGGAACCTCATATGGGGCGAAAGTATGAAGATTCATGGAGATGAAGAATATGATAGAAGTTTATTCTGTTCATGTTTTATGTATTTGTCTTTATGTTCTTTGCTCTTTTATTTCCCTAGATTCATGAAAAGAGCTCAAAGTAACATATCTTAGTCCAAGGAAGATTAATCCATCACTAGGACACTTAGACAAATTCAGAAAATCATTATAGAAACTAGACAACCCGATCTAACGTCCAATCTAGATCTCAGACTCTGATCTTGAACTTTAAGATATCTGACTGTTTGACCAGATGTCTAAAACACCTAGGCTAGAATTAGACTCTCTGTGCTTTTACTTCCAGACGTCTAACCCATAGTTCAGATGTCTTAGAAGACGTATGAAGACCTTGCCAGACGTCCAACTAAAGGACTGTTGGCTTGTCAGACGTAATATTAGAAGATTAACCTATGATTATATTAACAACTCTTTCCAGACATCCTTAGTGCATCCTAGACGTTTGATAAATAGACGTTAACTTAAGATCCGATCCAGATCACTTTTTTCAGATGATTATAGCTGTTTAAGCCTTAGGAAATCAATTCCCGCAGTGGATTATATATACAAGTGTCCGATCTGTTGTCAGAGCAACTAGACCCTAAAACCCTGTTTAGATCTGGAGTTTGAGGAGATAAACACTTTTGTATGTTGGCTCTAGATGGAGATGACCATAGAACATCTGTAAGTATGTGGTCAAGACAATGGAAATCAAGAGGCCATATTCTAAATAGGTGCAAAAGCGGCAAGTGTGAATTATTAGATAAAAAAATCGTGTCCTTTAGTGCACGAACAACTTTGATGTGTGAGGTTGGTATTTCTAATAGGAAGAACGTTCGCGATCCCATTGTATTTAGTCACATGTTCGCTCACATTTGGGAGTATGTTGAGGCATTTGTTTTTCTCTAAGGCAATGTTTGGTTAAGGGAATAAGAAAATGGGGAATTAGTGAGTGTTGAGAGCTAGCGGGAGCATGTAGAGACTCCTTGTAAACATTGTTGGGAGTGTGGTGAATTCTTTGTATTTTTTTGATTGATTTGTTTTTGAATCAAATGCTCCCGGTCCGTAGGATAGAGTTAAGAAAAGAGTTGGGGATTCATTGCTCGCTTTGCATTGTAAACAGAATTCCAAACTCGATCTCAAAGATACATATAGAATTATGTGGAAAGCTGTATTCGATGAAAGTCGTATATACGACTTGGAGGGAGATCTTTCATATCTTTCAGGATCCACCATGGGGAAGCCAAAATAAGTGATTTGTTTTTCCCTTGTAGCTGGAAAGAAAATGAATTCTGGAACTTCTTTCATGCCCGGGTTTTTTTTTATTAGCTTGCCCCCGGTAGCTACCCGTAGGGGGCGGAATGGAGTGGGAGTTGAAGTGAATTAGGAGACAGGGCAGAAAACTGGCGTGAAGGGAGCATATTATAATAAAAAGCATCCAGCATGTCGAGCAACTTACCCAGAACGCTTAATAGTTGCTGGTGACTTTGGCTCCCCTAAAGCGCTTCGCGATGAGCGCTCAAACTACTAGAGGCTTCAAAAGACACATCTGTGGTACTGTGCCTCGATTTGGTTTGCAGTCAAAACAGGAACACACCCGTCTTAGAATTAGACGTCTGATATCTTGTCCAAATATCTTAAAATGATCTGTTAGACGTCCATCTAGATCCAACCCAGTCCAGGATCATCAACCCTTCTAGAGCAAACATCCGACCTTTAGATCAGACGATGACCCAGATGTTTGACCATAAATCATGACGTCCGAAAACCCTATCAGACTCATAAATGATCCTAATTTCGGTAGGATTTTGGACCTCTTTCTTGAGCCTTGTTCCCAACGGCTACAAGAGGCTTCCAAAGCCTTTTAAACCCTTCTTAGGACCTCTATAAATAGAGGAGCACCATTCCTAAGCTAAAGACACAAAAGCAATACTTCTTTCACTCATATTGTGTCAAAGAGAAGAGAGAATTGAGGAAAGTCACCTTGCTCTCCAAGCTTCTAAGTATTCATCCAAAAGCACCTTTTTAGCTGCACAACCGCTCACTCGTCTCCGCATATTCAAGAGCGTCTTCGTGCCTTGCGTGGTCCATGCACTTCGACTTCCATCTCAGGGAAGTGTCTTTTGCCTATAGGAGCTAGTTAAATTTATACCTATTTTCGACTTTATAGGATATTTGTAATCTTATTTGTGGTTGGGTATTTGCTTTGTAAATTCCCATTTCTATCGTGAGACAAAACATTTCTCGTGAAGAGGAGGGATTTGAGGTACGTTACCCTTATCTAAGTAACGTGGTTGTAAGAGGTTAAGTCACCCTCGTTTAAGTGACTTGGATAGTGTATTTGATCGATTAGGTCGATCGGGAAATCCTAAGTCGAGAAGCTTAGGTGGTGGTTTTTACCCAAGCTTGGTGGCGAAAGGGTTTACTTAAACATATAAAGTGGACTTTTTTGATACTTGCTCTCCTTTAGCGAGGCTTCCAACAGTGTGTATTCTTCTTTCTGTGGCAGTTAACAGAGACTGGGCTCTTCACCAGCTAAATGCGAAGAACGCCTTCCGCTATGGAGATCTCCAAGAGGAAGTCTATATGTAGCAACCTCTTGGCTTCAAGGTTGAGAGAGTGTCTACAGAGTGAAGAAGGCTATCTATGGACCAAAGCAGAGTCCACGTGTGTGGTTCCACAAGCTATTTGAGGTAGTAGAAGACATGGGTCTGAGAAGATCTACATCTGATCATTCCTTATTTACCAGGAAGACTGATAGAGGAGTGGTTGCGTTCTTTTTTATGTGGATGACCTTATCATTATAGGGGATGATACTACTGGTACTCTACAGGTTAAGAAAAATTTGGCAGCACAATTTGAGATGATAGATCTGGGATCATTGCGCTACTTCTTAGGCATTGAGGTGGCAAGAGGAAAAGATGGTATTGTACTGAGTCAGAGGAAGTATGCACTGGATGCTTTTAGGAAAACTGGGATGTTAGGAGCCAAGGTGGCTAACATTCTCATGGATCCTAAGGTGCATTTATATGATGATGCAGAACCTATAGATAGCAGAAACTATAGACAGTTGGTAGGGAAGCTTCTCTACCTTACTATTACCAGGTTGGATATTTCACTTGTTGTTGGGAAGCTTAGTCAATTCATGGAAAAGCCAACTAAGCAGCATTGGAATGCTGTAATGTAGGTACTCAGATATCTGAAGAGAGCACCAAGCCATGGATTGTTGTTTCACAAGGGGTGTCCTATGATAGCTATATGATACTCTGATGCAGATTATGCGGGCTATCTTGCTAATCACAAGTCTACCATGGGATTTTACACATGTTATACGAAATCTAGTGACTTGGAGGAGCAAGAAGCAGACTATGGTATCTAGATCCAGTGTTGAATTAGAATATCGTGCTATGGCACAAATAACTGCAGAGATGGTTTGGGTACAATCTATTTTACGAGATGTATATGTGCAGATAGAGAGACCTATGGAGATGAAGTATGACAACCTTGTAGCTACTTATATTGTTAATAATCCCATATTTCATGAGCGTACAAAATATATGGAAATAGATTGTCCCTCAATCAAAGACCTTATTCAGAAGGGTGCTATTTTCACATCTTCAGTTACTTCAGAGGACCAGATAGCAGATGTCTTTACTAAGCCATTGAGCAGGACTGGCTTTGGCATTTGCTGTGACAAGCTGAACATGATAGATATCTATGCTTTAGCTTGAGGGAGAGTGTTACGGAATATTCCCTTTCCTTTTCTATTTATCTATTTTTATATGGATTATTTTCCCTTTATTTTTTTCTTTTGGTCCTCTTATGTATTTTACTTACACCTTTCTCTATATATAAAGAGGTGTAGGATTTTCAAGGAATAATAGATTGAACGTTTCTTCCTACTACCATTGACATTCAAAATCTAGATATCTTTTATATGGTGCCGCTACATGATGGAAACGTATTGCATAGATAACTGTTGATGAAAAGCAGTTATTCATCGAGAAACCCTTGTCTACTTATACAAAGTTAGAAGCAGCATTTTGCCATTTCTTGAGATACTGAAAAGTAACTAAAAATAGCACAAAATAAAGCTTCTATTCTATGAATCCCCTCAATCTTGGGCACGAGCTTCATGCATGCTCAGCTTGTAAACTTAAATGACACTCAATGCCAAGGAAGTGTTTTAGTGAAAGATGTCAGCCAACTGATATCTCTCATACAATTTCAGTGAATTTCAATGTGCTTAGTGAGCTTGTGGAAGGCTAGATTTTTTTTTTTGAAAAGGGGAAGGATGGTTATCCACACGATAACCACCCGTGATCATTTTATTTCAAACTCCAAACATCAAACAATTACATCAAGGTCAAGATCTGGATCTCCAAAACTCCACCTGAGACAATGAAATAATAAACATTCTCAACATAGGGCCTCTCTCCACTGAAAAGCACTCCATTCCTGCCTAACCAAACACCCCACAACACTGCCAAAGCTTTTGCCCTGTCATTCTTGGATCTAAACGCATTTTGACCCACATGAGCGCTCCCCCTACGAAAAGACGACCAAAAGCTAACCTCATCTCGAGGAATAACCCAGTCAATCCCCATCTTCTGCCACACCTGTTTCATAAACGGACACCTGAAGAAGAGGTGTTGAATGTCCACCTCTGCACCACCACAAAGAAGACAACTCATGTCAACCATCTGGGTCCACCTCGCTCTCTACTTCTTTATCATAATCCTCCCCTGCCTCACCAGCCATGCAAAAATCTTATCTTCAATGGACATTCCGCCTCCCAGATAAGTCTGTAGTCTCTCCAAAGATCTATGTCTGTGTTAGCCCTGCCGCCATTCAGTCTACGGAAGACCTCCACTGAGAACTCACCTTCATCCCAGCTGTATGTGTCACCCCCTACCTCTAGCTCCCAGCCTTCTAGCTCCTGTAACAATGTCTGAAAGTCTATACATCTCTGATCAGACAGTCCCCTCCGAAAGATAGGACTCCAGGCCCTAGACCAACAGTCTCTCACCAGGGTCGCCAGGTTCGTCACACACCCAAAGAGACGAGGAAACTTATCTTTGAGGGGCCTATCGACTCCTTGCCAATCATCCAGCCAGAATCTTACACATCACCCTAACCCAACACAGGAGTGAAGAATGGGCACACCTTGCTCGTCACAGTCGCTAGTCCCCTTAGAAAGAAGCTCCTGGAGGTGGTGAGTCTAAAGGCTCCCAGGACTCAAAAGAACCGTAATAGCTTCTCATAACAGCACCAAACATGTCATGCTCTCGACCCATGAGTCTAACAATCCACTTTGTAAGGAGGCTAGTATTCACCTTCCCCAACTCTCTGACCCCTAGGTCCCCTCCCTGACGCTCCCACATTGGACTAGAAAAAATCACGCATTAGTCCAAAAATCTTTTCCATCTGCTTCGGCAACCTAAACACAGAAATGAAATATGAAGGAATGGATGCCAGAACCACCTTCACCAAGACAAGCCTCCCCCCTAGATAACAATTTTTTTTTGAAAAGATGAGTGCTATCGATGACGATAGCAGACCGGAAACAATTTATTCATTAAAAAGCATGAAGTTCAGGGAGTCACACCACTCTCTAACAATTCTCCAACACTCCCTTACGATACCCCAAACATTCAACACACCTCCATTAAACAGAATTTCATTGCGAGCCTGCCATCACACCACATTATGCCCACCATCTTCACCTGCTCCCCTCCCTTCATCAGGATGGACCGCCACAAATCATCCTACGTGGGCAAAGCAACTCCACATATGTCCCTCTATACACGGTTCATCACCAAACACGAAGAGAAAAGGTGCATCCTATTATCTGAGGGAAATGTACACAAGGGGCAGTTTTGGGGAGGAGTCCCCATCCTTTTCGACCTCATTTCACCGATGATAAGACCATCCTGATGATAAAGCAAAGGAACACTTTGATTTGTAAGGGTATCTTCAACGACCAAATCTTAGCGCAATCCATCTCCTCCCTTGATTGATTAGCGGTCACTGAGGCCATCAACTTTTTGAATGCCTTAGTCGGGGTGAACGGTCCATGTTTCCACCTAAGCCCATCTGCCCTGTCCACCAGTTGAAATGCCATCAGGTTTGCCAGCAGCCTCTCTTGTTCGGCTTGCGTGCGTCTGCCCTCGCGCAAACTAGCCCTTGCAATATTCCACCTTCTAGCTGTAGAATCCTAGCAATCAGCAACAGGGATGTTGCTGTCTAGAGTTGCAGCATACGCCCGTGGAAACACCTCGTTCAGTCTGCTTAGATTCAACCATTGATTTGTCCAGACTTGAAATGCCTTCCATCTCCCACAGTTGGGTCAAATTCAGCCATGTTGGCCTGCATCACTTTCCAAACAGAATGCCAAAATGGAGATGGGCGACGAGGAGGGGTCACCCACAGCTGAACCTGCGAATTGCCATATGCCTCCAGGACCAGTTGAGGCTAGATCTTCCCTTCAGCATTTGCCAGTTTAACTGCCCATTTCAGTAGGACATCATTGAATTCCTTGAGAGATCGGATTCCCATCCCATCCTTGGAACGAGGTCTACAAAGGTGTTGCCACTTCACCGGGTGTAAGAATTTGCCTTCCGCCTTCACACCTTTCCAAAAGAACCGTTTCCTCATGACATCTAACCTCTTCCAAACTACCTTCGGAGATCTGAACATAGAGAAGAAAAAAAACGGGGGTAGATGTGATGACCGAATTGAGGAGAATCAGTCTCCCTCCCTTGGACAAAAACCTGCTGCTCCAGCCCTCTAGTTTAGCCGAGACTTTCTCAAACAATATTGCCCAATAACTCTTCTTTAGTTTACCTTCTCTTAGCGGCAACCCCAAGTATCTAATTGGCAGCGTAGCCAACGGAGTTTGTAGGATGGTTGAGATAGTATCCCTCTCTTGACCTGCCATACCGAAGCAAACCAATGATGACTTTGCTCCATTAAGTCTTAAGGCCCGAAATCTCTCCAAAAATGTTCACCAAAGTGGAAGGGTCTCCGCCTCATCTGTTCCTCCAACAAAAAAAATCGTGTCATCGGCGTATTGCAGAATTGGTGCCAAAGCTCTGTAGCTGGAAATAGAATATCCCCTCACCAAACCCTCACTAGCCAACATACAAGTAAACTGAGCCAATATATTCACAGCTAAGTTAAAGATAAGAAGGGCTAAAGGGCACCCTTGTCGCACTCCGCACCTTGGCTGAAGCCAAACCTTGCACGGTCACCCGTTAACCAATGGTGAAAAGGATGAAGTGACTATGCATCTTTTCATCCATTGGGTCCAGAGCAGAGGGAAGCCTTGTCGCTTGAAGATCTCCCACAGGTAGGACCATGTAATAGAGTCATGCTCTACTAAAATCAACCTTCCACATATACACTTTGCTCTTCTTTCTGTGCCATCCAGCCACCACCTCTTGCACCATAATGAAAGATTCTTGAAGCGACCTGTTTGGGAGGAACGCGACCTGCACAGGATTGATAAAATCAGATAGTACCCTTCTTAGCCGATTTGCAAGCACTTTGCTAATTATTAGATAGATCGAATTCGAAAGTGCTGAGTCTAAAATCCAACAACTTCTCTGCCCCACACATCTTTGGTAAAAGAAAAAGATACGACTTATTCAGTCCTTCCACGCTTGAATTTTCATATTGAAACTCTTGGATGACCTCCATAACATCCCCTTTGACAACTGGCCAAAATTCTTTGTAAAAAAGACACTTGAAACCCACCCGAGCCTAGAGAACCTTCAGCATTCAGTCTAGCCATAGCATCAATCACCTCCTATTCGGTAATGGGTTCAATCAAAATTTTTGTTGCAGAATCATCTATCTATGGCATATGTGATGCTGCCATCCCCCATTCTCCTTTCCCCATTGCCTTGGTGGTTTCCTTAAAGTATCTAACAACCTCCCCATGAATGTCTTCAGAAGAGGTTAGAGTCCAACCGTCCTTCAAGGAGGAGATGAGGTTCACCCTTCTCCTAAAGTTGGCTACCATGTGGAAGAAGTTCGTGTTCGTGTCACCCTCCTTCAGCCACAACTGCCTCGACTTCTCCCTCCAGTCCACCTCTCTCGTCAGGTCCTCTGCTTGAACCACACCTTACCATATCCTCCTCTACGCCAACTCCTCTTCAGCCAAGGTCCCTCTGTTCTCTTTTTCATCAAGGTCCTACAGTGCTGCCAGAGCTTCAATCCTCCGCTGACTTCTCACCACCTCGATGGTCTGCCTATATTCTTTCAGTACTAGATGCAGATCTTTCAGTTTCCTCGCCAGCCGATAGGTTGCTGAACCCTCCACCTGTTTTTGCTCCCACCACCGACTCACCATCTCTTTAAATCCCTCTTCCTTAAGCCAAGACCTTTTGAATTTAAAATAAGTACCTGTGATAGAATCCTCCCCGCTATCCTACAACAAGGGAGTATGATCCGAGAAGGGTTTAGGCATTCCTGTCACAGCAGAGAGTTGGAATCTTGACAATAAGTCCGCATTCCCAAAGATCCTATCCAATTTTGAAACCAGCCCATTCCCATTCCTCCATGTAAACTCCACCCCAGCCGAGGGGTACTCATTCAAACCCAGCATAGAGACCACCAGTTGGAACCCAAGGGAAGCTCGGTCAACTCTTCAGTTACCTATATCATTCTCCGATAACACACAATTGAAATCTCCTCCCACGAGCCATGGTATACCCTTAATACTGCCCGACATCTGCCGTAGTTCAGTCCACAGATTACTCCTCAAATGATCTGCACATGGACCATAGATACAAGAGATGACTAAGTCCTGACCGACCCCAACTGACTGAAATTTGCAGGACACCTGGAACTGACCCTTCCAAACCTCTTTCAGAACCAACTTAGATGTCTTCCTTCACACGACCAGACCTCCAGATCTTCCCTGTGAATCCACTGCACGGACATCAACTTGACCGCCCTGAAGAAGTGACTGCCACAGAGAAGCTCCTCCGTCTTCAATGCAAGTTTCCTGCAGTAGAGCATAATCTACCTCCCACTCTCGAAGATATCGAGCCAGTGAAGCTCGTCGTACCCCGTCGCACAACCCACGCACATTCCAAGTCATAATCCTCATCCCTTGGTCTCTTTAGCCCCCTGCTGTTCCCCAGCCCTTCTCTCTATGCATAGAATGGACGCAATCCTCTCTTCTTTAAATTGTTGACCTCCACCAGTTGTTCTTCCCCGAAGCTTATAAGGGGAGCGCACATCCTTACCCTTTGTTGACGACCCCATATCATAACTTGGGCCCTCCGGACTCATAAAAGAGAAGGGATCTGAACTGTGTGTTGCAGTGAATCGTATAACCTCCTACCCCTGCCGATCTGGATTTGTCTCCACAAGATCCCTACTAAATTTTGCCTCTTGCACCATGGCGCTCGCAGTTGATGGTTGTTCCACCCCCTGCATCTCTGAGAAGTGTAGTTCCTTTCTCTTCTTAGGTTCCAGCCGATCTGACTCGATGGGCCTACAAATGTTGTCAGCAGTGTGCACTCCAACGTCCACCTCGTGTGCTCTTTGTTGCTCCTGCTGCGATTCTTCAACATGAAGGCTAACCATCTTCAGTCGAAGGAGCCACGAGCTTCCCCCACACCTAAGTATAATTTTGTCTGGAATTGCCCCCGCCCCCCCAACACAGACACCTCCACCTTAATTGATCTCCCATCCCCTTCGCAGAGGCCCACCCTTGCATTCTCCACCGAGGCAGCGAAGCCCGCCATCGACCCCGCCACCACCCCTTTGGTTCAGAGATGCAAAGGGAGCCCCTAAATCTCCATAGTGCCCCTTCTATTCTCCGCCCTCTGCGGAGGTCGATCCTGCAAGGCCCCATCGAAGGGGGACACCAGCCTCCACAAAACAACCATCCCCTCAAAGATTGTTGTGCAAAAACGAAGACCTTCCACATCAATCATATCCAGGTCGAAAAGCACAGAACGAGCGCCACCCAGATGTGCCACCTTCCAACCCTGAGATGATAAGGATAGGGATCTTATCAGATTTTGTATCCACTCGAGGGAGAAGGAGCCAATCATGATCTCGCCGATCAATGCGCCCCTTATTGCCATCTCCGCAGCCCTAACCTCCTCCATACGAGGGACTTCAACATCGTACGCTTGCCCTATGCTCACCGACGGTGGTGGCGGCACCACCCCCTTCACTTCTCGGCCCCTTTGTTGTCCGCCTACTTTTTGGTCTCTCTTCCCCACCCTCCTGCACGAATCTTTCTTATGACCCCAGCCTCCACATGCCAAACACAGTGTAGGAAATCTGCAAACCACCGCCATGTGACCCCTTCTTCTGCATCGGTAGCATACTATATTTGCATTGCCACTTCTCCATCTCTTCCAGGAGTCGCTGACCCCGTATGCCGCACGAGTATTGCCCCAGCTGGCCTCCATCCTCTCTCTTTGACGCTACCTCCTAGACCTCCACACCCTCTAGCTGTCATCTTCCTCCCTAACCCTAGCCGCCATCACCCACCCTAGATAATAATTTTGCTGACCATCCTGCCAATCTCCTCTCCATCCTCTCCAATAGAAGGAGCCACTCACCAAACCTAAGCCTCTTGTCCGACAAAGGAAGGCCTAGATAGACCAACGGTAGGGATCCCATCTCCGTCGCAACTACCCCACCCACCATCTCCACCTCATCGTCCACCATCTTCATCGTGGCAAACGTCGACTTCTAGTAATTGATCTGCAAACTAGACACTGCACCAAAAAGCTCCAGTATGATCCTCATCCTCCTAACCTCCAGCCTCCCTCCTTTAACCAAAAAGAGGGTAACATCAGCATATTGTAAATTGCAATTTGGTCCCTCCCTTCAGCTAGGAAACCGGTTATCAGACCTCTCTCGTAAGCTCTGTGTGTCGCCCTTGCCAAAGCATCTGCTGCCAGCACAAATAACATAAGGGCCAAGGGACACCCTTGTCTGACACCTCTCCTAGGCTACACCCAACCTCCCGCTAGGTTCCCATTGACCAAGACCAAAAAAAGATGTCATTACACATTTCTTCATCCATTCAATCCACATCGTAGGGAAGCCTCTTCTCAATAGAGATACCCAAAGGAAATCCCACTGCATTGAGTCATATGCCTTGCTGAAAGCTACTTTCCAAAGAAACACATGTTTCTTCTCCCTCTTCTAGGCAACCAGCACCTCCATAGCATAGACAAAACCATCTAGAACACCCCTGCCTGGTATAAACGCCGTCTGCACAAGTGATACCAGGTCTCCAAGGATAACTCTAAGCCTGTTCGCCAACACCTTGGCCACAATAAGATAGATGACGTTTGAGAGTGCAATCGAGTGAAAGTCTTGAATCTCTTATGCTCCATCTTTCTTAAGCAGCAAAACATGTAGAACTTGTTCAGCCTGTCAAAACCCCTATTCCCTTCCGCGAACTCCTCCAACATCTCCATCACATCTGCCTCTACCAGCGTCCAGAATTCCCTAAAAAAGAATACCGGGAAACCGTCCGGCCTAGGACACTTATCCGCATTCAGTCCCCACACCGCCCGCCTCACCTCATCTACCGAAAAGCTGGCCACAAGACCCTCTACCTGAGTCTCAGAGACTTGACAAATATCCTCCCCTCTCTAGCTCCAATCACGTTTGCTGCGTCTGCCTGTGATGCCTCTAAAGAAATCTGCCGTAGCCCTCCCCACCTCCTCCCTGCCCGCGAATTCCTCCCCATGTATCACTAGTCTCTCTATCCAATTCGTCCTCCTCCTGGTAGATGCCACTTGGTGGAAGAATCTAGTGTTTGAGTGACCTTCCCTGAGCCAGTTCTGGCGTGATCTCGTCTTCCACTCTATCTTAGCTTTCTTGTCCTCTTGCACCACACATGACATCTTCATCCTTGTCTCTCTATCCTCGACTGAAATAAGGGCCTGATCTTCTTGTCTGTCAATCCTGGTGATTACCTGTAAAGCTTCTACCTTTCTGTATCTCCTGGTTGTTCTGATCTCTTTTCTGTATCTCCTGAGGTGATCCCGTAATAAGGACAACTTTTTTGCTATACGAGATATAGCTGACCCTTCCACTATGAAAGACCATTTCTCCTCCACCATCCCTCAAAACCCCTCCTCAAGCAGTCAAGATCTGTCAAATTTGAAATATGCACCAAAATGAATTCTCATTCGACCGCCACACCAGGGGGTATGGTCAGAGAAGGGTCTCTCCATAGGGGACACCTCCGCCACCAGGAATGGTTCCGCCAGCTTCACATTGGCCAGGAATCTATCAATCCTCGACATCTGACCGCAGTTGTTCCTCCATGTGTAAGCACAAGAGGACGGGCACAGATCAATAAGGCCATGGGTGGCTACAAAATCAACAAACTCATCTGATCGAGGGTCTTGTCTCCCTCATCCCCTAGGCCTGTCTTCCAGTTGCAGAGTCATGTTGAAATCTCCCCCAACCAGCGAAGGACACCCTCGGTAATCTGCTGCTACCGACGTGAGCTCCTCCCAAATCACCCCTTTGGCCTGAGAATTTGGCGGTCTGTAGACCCCTCTGACCACCATCCTGGACCCACCCACCCTCCGTAACAGCTTCATCGAGATAACAAGCTCGCCCTCGAAGCAGTCCTCCAAAGAAAAAATGTCTTCCCGCCATCCCAATACCAACCCCCCAGAGTGGCCAGATGCTCCAACACAACAAAAACCCTCCATCCACGAACCTCCAATTTCCTTCCACATTTTAGTATCACATTCCACCAGCTTCGACTCTTGCAACAGTACGAATCCATCTTCCACTACCGAATGTAATGCCCCAACGTCCTCCTCCTCGATAGGTCATTAAGACCCTGCACATTCCACGTGAGCATTCCGTTCACGAGGAAACGGTAGACGGCTCCCCCATCTGCAACCGAAAGCCGCAGGCTTCTGCAGTGCGAATGCCCTCGTCATCCTTAAAGTCTAGAGGTGTAGCTGCCGAGGCTTGTGGCTGGGCACTATGGCCATCCACCACCACCCTTCGCCCTCGATTGGACCTTCGATAGCACCATTTCCATTTGTATCTAAGAGCTTTGTCTCGGCCTTCCTCCACCATTCGCGGCTTCCACCCTGTCAGAGGCACGCCGGCCGAGTGTCCTCGCAACGGAACCTCTATATGACCTACTTCAGGCACTGCCACTTCCTCCCCCAAGCTCGCTACCTCCTCCACCTGAAGAAAAGCACCCACATCGCTCCTCCGATGTCTCCTCCGTCGCCCCCCGGCTTCGCTCCTCTCCTCCAGCAGCGGCACCAAATAGCGTGGCGGTGGGAGGCTTTATCAGCTCCTCAACCGACCCCGATCGCATCCCTAGGAAGGACCAATGCCCGAACCGGTGTCTTTAAACGAATTTGATGCGGATTCGGCCTGCGTGCTCGCCAACCCATAAGAAGAGTCCGTAGTCGGTTCAGCCTCCAGAAATCTCGGTGCAAGATCTCTCCCCACACCGTGCGCCGAAGGGAAATCGACCATTGATTGCTCGAGATCCGCCCGTTCCTTCGATCGTGGCACTTCCAACGCATCTTCCGCTTCTAGATGAGCCGCAATCAATGGTTTGTGCACCGCAATCAACGGGTCCACGTCCACGTCATTGCCCCAACTTTTAGGATCCCGAGCGTCAATCGAAACCCTAGCCATAGGGAGTGGCGCCTCCGCCGCCACGCTGCCTGTCCTTACCTCTCCTTCGGCCACGTCTGCGAAGGAGGGGCCCTTCCTGAGCTCAAAAGGTCTCTTGCGCTTACTTGCAAGCGCAAGAGACTACCCACAGCTGACCTCCATGGCGGAGGAACACCTTCTCCCTCAAGGTCTCCCCCACCTTCAACTCCACCTTCACCTCTAGCAGTCCGGATGAAAGACCAGCCCCCCTACATCATCGAAGACGCGCAAAAGGGGACACCAGTGCTCGAACGAACCCCACTGTCCTGAGCCACCATGGGACCCCCTCCACCTTTAGCACCACCGGCACCCTCCTCGAAGCCCTCTCCTTCCCAGCTCCATCATGCATGGATGCCCTCTACTAGGACACCGACCCCGACTTCAGTCGTGATGTCGCGAAGCACAGCCGCTCCGCCGTCGCTGAGGGGAGCCCTGCCACTAAGACCCTCCCATTGCCCACTGAGATGACCCTCGCTGCAGTCTCCCCCGAGGTCACACCCAGCGCCTCCACCTCAGAGAGCTGCAAAAGGCCCGTGGCCAGCATGCCAACCAGACTGCCCTCCACCAAACTCCGAAGCACGGTCGTATTTGCCGACTAAGGAGCCTCCAACTCCGTCAAGGGAACCTCCACCGGCAGCGGCGACGGAAGGCACCCAACCTTTGGGGTCTTCCGCTCGCTTCGACCCATGGACCTTCAACACCGCTCCCGACGATGACCAAAACCTCTGCAACCCCAACACCTCATAGGTTCTCGACACATCCTCGCCCAGTGCCCGATCTCCAAGCACTTGAAGCACTGGTCTGTGTCAGCCCTCCGTCGATCTGCCACTCTACGTGCCTCCGCCACAGTCCCGACTCTCCCCCCAATCGCCCCGGCATGAACCTTCCCCTTCTCCTTTGGACGACCAACCTTTAGCCATCGGGTCCATCTCCCTGATTCTCCGGCTGCTGTAGAGGTTCGACACTCCTCTCTCCCTCACGGAATCTCTCTCTCTCTCTCTCTCTCTCTCTCTCTCTCCATTGCCCTAGGTCTTCTCTATTTCATCATTTTTAAGTGCACCTTGTACATCTGAACTCACATTTTTTTCAAGGCTAGATTATTTATTAGGAAAGAATCTTTTCTATCACAAAACATAGAAACTAGGGTGTCCATAGAAATGCCAAAGTATCGCAAAGTGGTCACCCACATAAGTTCATAGGATATATGAGCCACATTCCAATTAACTCACCATTAAATTGTAAGACAGCATTTTTTTTTTCTTTTGTCAGGTGAATAACTTATCACCAACAAAGTACAATAGTCTGTAGCACACCATCTAAGGTTTACATAGGGTTTATTTCTGAGTTCTTGGCTGAAGAAAAACCTCTGCCATCAATGGACACTAGCACAGTCCATTACCCTAGTTTTTTTGCCTTTATTCAAAAGGGCTCCTTGTGTGCTTGCCTTTCAACAGCTACAGTAAAGGCTCGAATTAAGTGCTATAAATGACATCTTCGTTTTAACATGTCCTAATTGCGTCATGAATGGTGTCAACCGTTCTAAATTATATTTCAATTAGACACTCTTGGGCACTCATGTGTTGAAGCAAGGAGTATGTGTACGTGGGAAAATCATTTTCTCTGTCTTCATCAGCATAATCCATAACATGAGATTTTTAAAAATATATAACCAATCCATGATCCAAATCAAAACCATAGAAGTTATACATTTGGAATCCTATTATGTTTTCAGAAATAAAGAATGCAAATCAAATTTCAAGGTTTTAAATGTTGAATTTGATGTCGATATCCATTTTGGAGGCAATGCAAGACAATGAAATGCCATAATTTTGATGTTGAATTTTGATGACTTCGACACCCCTAAAAATAGACATTTCAAAGGCACACCTAAGGTCTGCTAAGGAAACCTTGAAATTGTATCAAGATTATTATAATTATATTAAATTCATATCATTGTACTACCAATAGTTGAACATTTAAAAATATTTTGGCATTAAATCCTAAAATCTAATAATTTAACTCTATAAAACATATAGATCAAACAATCATTGACCTAGTTAACTTAACCAAAACTCAAGGATTTACAAATGTAATCCTTAAAGCCTATAATAGTATTAATCAATCTAGACATTGTAGCTAAAATCTAGCTTAAATAAATAAGAAATAGTACCATTTAACCTTGGAAAAGCTAAAACACCTTAAAGATCTATCAAATAGGGATAGAAAGCCCTTGAATGAGTTCTTATCACCCCCAACAAAGATGCAACAACATAATGGATAAAAATGGATTACTGAGCTACCCATGCTAGCCTTAAAATATGGAAACAATCTAAGAATTGTACACAATGTCACCCATTTCACAAAAATTGTCAACATACTATTAAAATTTGGCAAAATATTGCTGGCACTCTTACATTTTGACATTACATGACTGTCGATACGACCCTACGTCAAAAAATGACCATTTTGGCATGATGTAGGCATACAAAACTGTCTAATTTGATCCCTTTAAGGGGCTAGAGATATTCAAATGACTTGAAACTTGAAACATTGTTCTTTCATAACAATAATGTAATATGTTATGATATTTTTACATCAAACATTTTTCTCTAAAAAAATATAAGGAAATGTGGCTTTTGATATGAATATGAAAAATACTGACTCCATGAAGGTAAAATGCATTATTGAAAAAGGTAGGCCACGCCAAATAGAATACACTTGGATGGTAGACACATTCCCATTAAAACCAATCAAGATTCCAAACAAATGAAGGCAATGGCATATGACTTCAAGTTGGCTATAGTATTCATACATCTTTATTATTTCACTTACCCTCCTCAGGTTTGTCTCTATGCATATTACATTACCTCTTCCTAAGTGAGAAAATTGAGAAATTCCGTTTACCCCATTGCTATGCTTTTCACCAAGCTTGCACGAACCAATTCTTGTTTATTTTTTGGTTCTATTTGCATTTGCATTCAATATATAGAACGTAACAAGTTGTGAAACAATAAAGTAAATCTAGGAAACCTGAACTTACAAGTCAGAAGCTAGTGCATCACCTCCAGGACTATCAATGCGTATTATGACAGCCCGATACTTCTTTGAATCTACAAAAGAAGCTGCCCTCATCAAAATAATCTTTTAACAGAAAAAAAAAACAATGGGACAAGGCCAGATGAAAAATATTCAGCTCTCTAACTCTCTATAGGACTAGAGAATATGGTTAGCATATTACTAAAATATGTATAACCATGTGACAGCTACAAACTCTTTACATGCTCGACATCAAACATAATGTAAATTGAGACATCTTCACAAAGACTCTCTTAGAGGCCATCTTTACATGTAATACCAAGCTAAGCATCATTGATATCTGCATCCCAACTTGAGAAGTGAAAACAAATTTTATTTATGTTATTTAATTATTTCATTATGGGAAGAAATTAAGTGTCTATCACCGATCCTCTATATAGTGAGGATATCTGTGCCATAGAATCATTTTATCATTGAGTATCTGAATTCTTTCAAAACAGAAAAAGTCAAAGCTTAGTCCTTGCCACTGTAATTATTTATCCTGATTTGATGATTTTAAATGCTGATAACACAAATAATAGGTCGTTCAAGTTCATCAATATGGCTGGTCATGATGTCATGGTAGGTCTTAAATGACAAAGTCAAAAATATTGAAGAACTTGATGTTAGAGAATGTGTCGTTGGTATGGTACCACATCGTGAGATGTGGAGTGTTAAAGTGTATGGTGACATATAAATAGGCATATACCCTTCTTCCCCCCCAATCTGTTTCTTTGAGAAGATCAATATAGAGATCAGCCCTATCGGGGCCTTCTCCCATCTCTTCGTGAGAGAGTTTTCCACGTAAAATCCAAGTGTTCTTTATTTCATTATACTTTGATATCTTTTACACTTTCTCTTTCCACATTATTCAACTTGGTATCAGAGCGATTCGTTTTTGGGTTTATTCTTAGATTTTATCTTATTATTATTCTAAGTTTTTTTTATCAAAAGTCATTCAGAGTTCCAATCAGGAGAAGGCGATGGCGATTGTGAAGAAAGGGGCCATCACGTGGACCACAGCAGTGCTTGGGAGCACTGGTGGTGCTTTGAGGATAGTGGCTATGAAGACAACGATGCCTCCAGCAATCACGTGATGAAGGCTCAGGGGTTGTGACAGCATCGACGATGAAGATGGACTTGGCGACGCTCGAGGAGTAGCGCAAGGGTGAAGGGTCACGAGGAGAAGGCAGTGGAGATCTCACACAATCACATGAAGCAAAGATCCGATCATGATCAGTGCGCCAATAAGGATGATGGTGACTAAGGTGCCTCTCTTCTTAGCAACAGAGGCAGGAGGATGAGACGCGTGATTTTAGGTTTAATTGTGGTAAGGCTGAAGGGTCATCTTTTAAATTTGTATGCAGTTGGTTGGAGTTATAAAATAAAAAAAAGAAGAAAAAAAGACAGAAAACCAAGGCATGAAGAGGACTAAGTGGGAGAAAATAACAAGTCTTATTAATCAAAATAGCCCAACACTTCTTTATATAGAGAGAGGTTTGGGACAATTACAAAGCATGTCCAAAAAGAATGAGGAAGTAACAAAATATACTATAATGGAAAATAATAAAGATAACTAGGAGTCTCAACACTCCCCCTCAAGTTGGAGCGTAAATGTCAATCATGATCAGCTTGGAACAACAGTCATCAAACGCCGATCGAGGTAGAGGCATCGTGAACATATCGGAAGTCTGATCCTTAGATACAACACAAGTGGTGCGCAATAAACCACGTTGGATGAGATCTCTAGTGTAGTGGCAGTTCACCTCAATGTGTTTGGTACGCTCATGGAACATGGGGTTGTTGGCTATATAAGTAGTCGCCCGATTGTTGCATCTCATCTCCATGGGCTCCTCAATCTGGACATGCAAATCATGCAGTAGAAATCATATCCAGATCATCTCTGCAGCAGTTTGGGCCATCACCCCATACTTTGACTCAGCACCGAAGCAAGAAACTGCCCGTTGTTTCTTGCTCCTCCAGGTAACAAGATTACCTACCACAAAAGTACAAAAACCAGTGGTGGATTTCCTGTCAACCACACATCCTGCATCATTAGCATTTGAGTATCCCGCCACTGTCATAAGAGAACCTCTTTGGAAAAGAATACCACGACCCGATGCTTTCTTCAAGTATCTTAGCACTTGCATAACTGCCTGTCAATGTAACTTCGTCGACCTCTCCATAAACTGGCTAAGTTTGCCTACTGCCAAGGCAATGTTGAGTTTGGTAATCGTCAGGTACAACAACTTGCCCACAAGCTGCATGTATGCTCTATTATCAACTAGCTCTACCTGCTTATTATCAAGATGTACTTTGGGGTCCATAGGAATATTGGTTGGTTTAGACCCCAACATCCCTGTCTCCTGTAACACATTTAGAGCATACTTCCTCTAAGAACAAACAATACCCTGCTTACTTCTAACCACCTCTATGAGTTGACTTAGGTCCTTCATAATGAATTACTTAACCAAGGACCTCTTGAGCTCAACTATTCTGGCTCTGTCATCACTGGTAATAATGAAATCATCCACATAAATAAGCAGTACCACCCACCCCTTCATAGTCCTGACAAACAAGGAGGGGTTTGAAGATCTTTGCAAGCCCATCTTTTCTACCACCTCTGAGAGCTTCTAGAACCATACTCTCGGACTCTGCTTAAGGCCATAAATAGCCTCCTTCAATCTACACACACTCCCTAAACCTCAAACCCAGGGGGCTGCTGCATGTAGACCTCTGCTTGAAGATCGCTATATAGGAAGGTGTTCTTCACATCAAGCTAGTGAAGCATCTAATCTTTATGGGCCGAAACAAAGATAAGGAACCTAACATTTGAGAGGCGAGCTACTGGAGAGAGAGTATTAAAGAAGTCCACCTCATAAATGTGGGTGAACCCTTTCGCCACCAACCGAGCCTTGTACTTTGAAATAGACCCATCAGGGTTGTATTTTAAGCAAAGACCCAACAGGATCCCACCAGACAAGCCCCAATAGGAAGAGGAGTCATCTCCCACATCTGCCTGCTACAAAGTGCAACCATCTCATTCTCCATGGCCTTGCACCACTTTGGATCACGTAAGGCCTGTTGGTACGTGAAAGGAATCTCTGTGGCAGTAAAAGCAGTAGCAAAGTGCCCAAAGGTCATCCCCAAATTGGCTGTGGCCATTGCTTTAGCAACATGACAATAAGCACAAGAATGGGGTGCCTTCTTGACAGTTATAAGGTCATCATTTGGAACAATATCACCTGATCCTACACAATCACCACTAGGCACAAAAGTGTCAAATACCTCAACACATACCTGTCGCGGGGAGGATGGTGGAGCTGAAGTAGGGGGTGTTTCCTGTAAGTAACCGGTTTCTGAAAGACAATTATCGGATCCCGGTATCTGATATCACTTCCAACTAAAGGTGCATCAATAGTATCATCAGTTGTACTGTTAAGTGCAGGCACACTCACAGGTGCCTAACTATCACTGTCATGTGTAGGACCATCTCCAGAGATGGGAAACTCATCCATCGGAATTGCAGGAACATGCATAGGAGAAAACTCAGCCTGTGGATCTAATTGTCGTGCTACAAGGAAAAAGTATGGCACTGATTCATGAAATGTAACATCTGCACTCACATAGTGCCTACCAACTACTGGGTCAAAACATTGGTACCCCTTCTGGGTCCGTGAATACCCAAGAAAAACACACTTCACTACTCTGAATGCTCGCTTGTCTCTCCTTGGTCCCAACAACTGTACAAAAGCAATGCATCTAAAGACAAAAGGCAGCAACTAAAACAGATCTTTGTCTGGATAAGACATGCCAAGGAGTGCACTCATGTAACATGGAAGATGGCATTCTATTGATAAGATAGCAATACGACATCTCCCCAATATAGATGTGGCACACAATGGTGGAAGAGAAGACTACGTAAAACATCTAATATATACTTATGCTTCCGTTCTGCCATACCGTTCTATTGTGAGGTGTGAGGGAAAGATGTCTACTGTATAATGCCATGAGACCTATAAAATTGTGATAATCTAGTGGTATAAAACTCTAATGCATTGTCAAACCACACAATTTTTGCCATACTAGAAAATTGATTCTTTATTTCCACTAGAAATGTCTCAATCACATGTCTAATATTAGACTTATTCTTTAATAAAAACAAGGGAAATTGTCTACAATAATCAAATAATATCTGTGTCCTTGTCGATCAGGAACACGACTCGGACCCCAGACATCCATATGTAGAAGCTCAAATGTAGCAGTAGTCCTTGATATTGTACTAGAAGAAAATGACGATCTGTGGTGCTTCTCCAGTTGCCATGCATCACAAAGAATCTTTGTAGTGGTGGAAATATATGGGATGATGCATCTGAGCTTGTCTAAAGAAGGATGACCAATACGATGGTGCCGTTGCAAGGCACTCCCTGCGGCAGAACTGGAGTCACCCTGACAAGCAGCAACAAGTGTGTTTGGACCAGGCGATACCCCCTCTTCATGTCCACCAACCATCCTCCTGTCAGATTGTCCTGAAAGATGCATCCTAACTAATCAAATATAGCACGACAGTGAAGTTGCTTGGTAATCTTGCTAATAGATAATGGATTTAATGCAAAATCAAGGACAAAAATGCATCAAGTAGTCTCATGAACGGAGTCAGTGTGACCTCTCCTTAACTACCAATCTCTGTGTGTCTCCCATTTGCAACTTGTACTGTCCTACCTTGGGTTATAGACTGGAGTGTGCTAAAACACCTCTGATCTCCTGACAAATGGTGCAAAGCACCAGAGTCTACTAACCATGTGGTACTTGCAGATGCCTATCTACATAAATCAATGCCTGATGAGGAGGCAAAGGCAGTAGTCTCAGTAGAAGTAGCTGGCTCTTAAGTCAGCTGGGAGATACTAGAGTATCACAGTTTGCTCTTGGAACAAGTACGACATCTGTAGTCTCCTCAGTGGTCACCGATGCCTGGTTGGCCATTGGAAGTCTTCCATGCTTGGACCAACATGAAGCCTCCACATGACCAACCCTACCACCAAAGGTGCATGTGGTGCTGATGCGAGATCTCCCAGAAGCACCACGTCCTCTCCCACACCCGCAAGTAGAAGAGGCTCCTCTACCACCACGTCCCACCACCGCAGCAAGTGCGGATGTGTGGTTAGCATCTCCAATATGAGATGCAGGTATGTCAATGCGGCTCAAACGATTGTAGACCTCCTTTAAGGTAGGAAGCTCAAACAAGGTGAAAATCTGTGATCGGGTTGCCGCGTACTCAGGACCAAGGCCTGAAAGGAATTGATGTACCACTTCCTCTCTGCGGTACTCCCTCTATGTAGCACACGTGCATATTGGTCTACATCCGTTATACTTCTCCTGAAGCTCCTTCAAGGCAGAGTAGTACTGTAAGAGAGATCGTCCTTCCTGCTTTAGCTGAGACAGTTTGTGGCTGATCTGAAACACTCTGGATGAGTTCTTCTCACGAGAATAAGTGTTACAAATACTGTCCCACATCGCCTTAGCAGTCGGATAGTACATGATCTCATCTCCAATCCTAGAAATAACGCAATTCATCAACCAAGCTTTGACCATTGCGTTATCCTTCTTCTATGTGGCATATTTTCCCGTCTTCTCTACAGGCTCTGGCTCCAACAAAATATTTGTCATGACCCTTTACTGTTATCAGGAACATCTAAGACCACTTGAGGTAATTGGTCTCATTCAACTTGATGATAGAACCAAAGAACGGGCTTTTGTAAGCCCCTGACTTGGGAACGGCACCCGACATCACCTCGGAAGAACTGGAACTCGCCATCTAGAGCCAAATAAGCAGGAGAATAAGCCACCAATCCGATCTAAATTTTTTTTTAGATCATAGAAAAACTTCGAACAGGCAACATAGGCCTTAGGTGTGAAGATCCACGATCACCGGAGTTTAGAAGATCATACCCAAGACAAGGAGAGACCCCTTTTGCGATGCTACGAGGTGTGCATGGCTGAGGGGAGATCGTGCACACCCGCAGCAAGGAGAAAGGCCCCTACATTATTGCCTAGTAGAGCACCGACCCCAACAGCACCACTAACGTCGCTGAAATCCTCATCGAAGAGATCTGCAGCGACGCCCGGCAACCCTGCACCATTGCCTGCCTTGCTTCAGGTGCTGCAACGGGGAGCAAGCACCCTCAGGCAATCTTTGTGGTTGATCGCCTGGGGACAGCTAGGCCCTGTGGGCCCTCCTTGAGATCGCTCCTACCAGTAGAAGAGTCCGATGAAGTCCTCCTGCGCCAACGAGAGGAAGAGCGAGAGGATTAAAGCTTTTAGTGTTAGGGTTTCAAGGGATTTTTTAGGTGGGATACCAGAACCCACCCTAGGATCATGCTCTGATACCAGGTGGGAGAAAATAACAACTCTTATTGATCAAAATAGCCCAACACTTTATATACAGAGAGGTTTGGGGAAATTACAAAGCATGTCCAAAAAGAATAAGGAAATAATAAAACATAATATAATGGGAAATAATAAAGATAACTAGGAGTCTCAATAGAGTAAAAAGGAAAAAGGAGAGAAAAAAGGGAAAAAAGGAAAACAAAAGGGTTTAAATTAAAGAAAAGAGAGGGAGAAGCTCTTTTCTTTGTGATATTTTTTTTCTCATTTTGTATTCATCTCTCGTACGAGTATGGGAGAAAGGAGTGTGGATGCTATTATAGGCATCCCCATTTAGGAGTCACTTTGTTGCAGATCATTACATGAGAAACCACAACTTTAGGAGGTCCAGAGTTTCGAGTTCTCTAGAGAGGAAGATCCAGTTTCGAGGTCCTATATCAAGTTTCTATGTGGGAGATCCAATTTCGTGGACTCCAAAGGGGAGATCCAATTTCATGGACTTCAGAGGGAAGATCCAATTTCGAGGTCTTCAAAGAAAGACCCATTCAGGGATATTGAATGGGGAGCCACTAGCACCGGTTGAGGTCTCCCGAGGAAAGGCCCCTATTAGAACTAGCTACAACAGTTCGTCCAGTAGCTCCAAACCTTCCTGATGTGTCGTCATCAGCACACTTGCCTACAAGAATCAATTGAGAGAATTGTGTTCTGTTGTGCAGAGTGAGATTTCGTTGTTGTACAAGCTAAGCATTTCATACTCCAGCTTAAAGGGGACTATTAGCGAATGTGTAGTTGGTTTAGTACCACATCGTGAGATGTGGAGTGTTGCAAGGTTTTAAATATCGATATCGATATCGTATCGACAAGTCAAAAAGGGGATATATCGGGTATATATCGTTGATATTGATGAATTTTTGGGAAATTACTCAGAAAGCTATAAAATATAAAAAAATGTCAAATTAACATTTTTATGACTAATATATCATAAAAGAATGGCTAAAAAACGTGTGTGTGTGTGGCCATTTTTAATCTCGCACCTCCCACCCAGTCATGCCCTACCGTTTTCAACTTCAGACCTCCTGCCCAATAGCTTAGTTCCCGCCCAGCCGTCCCATTTCAACAGCGACCCAGCACCATTTTTCCCACCCAGCCGGCGAAATATCGCCGATATCCGGGAAAAATACACTTTGGGAGGTAGTGATACCACGTGACTCGTCGATATGCGATATATGGGTGATATATCGCCGATATATCGTGATATGTCGAATCTTGGAGTGTTGAAGTGTGTGGTGGCCTATAAATAGGCATGTACCCCCCACTTATTTCTTTGAGAAGATCAATATAGAGATTAGCCCTATCGAGGCCTTCTCCTAAGATTTTCTCTCCACTCTTCATGAGTGGGGTTTCCACATAAAAACCCAAGTGTTTATTTCATTATGTTTTGATATCTTTTATGCTTCCACTTTCCATATTATTAAACTCTTGATAGTACTAGAAGGTCTAAGGAAAGCTCATTCAATAAGGCAAAGGGATAAGCATGGGCTTAAGGTAGGAAAAGAAGTTGGGAATAATTCCCACCCCTTAAAGAGAGAGGTTAAGGGATGCGATCTTACCAGCATTAACGCACCGGATCTCATTAGAACTCCGAAGTTAAGCGTGCATGGTTTCAAAAGCTATCTGAGGTGATACAGGTGATAGGCCTTCAGAGACCATCTGCAGATCATTCCTTGTTTGTTCGGAAGAGTGATAGGGGAGTTGTACTTCTAGTATATGTTGACGACATCATTATTACTAGTGATAATGAGGCTAGGATGGTTGAGGTGAAAAAAACCTTGGCTGATAGGTTTGTAATAAAGGACTTGAGCCAATTGACATATTTTCTAGGCATTGAGGTAGCAAGAAGAAAAGAGGGTATTGTACTTTCACAACGTAAGTACGCTCTTGACATACTATAGGAGATAGGGATGTTGGGGGCTAAGCTTGCCAACATACCCAATGATCCCAAGGGGCATCTATTTGATGCCGAGTCAACACCTGTAGACAGCAGATCTTATAGACAGCTAGTGGGCAAGCTGTTATATCTTACCATCACCAGGCTAGATATTTCCTTAGCAATTGGGAAGTTGAGCCAGTTCATGGATAGGCCTACCAAACAACATTGGGAGGTAGCAATGCAGGTGCGTAGATATCTAAAGAAAGCACCTGGGCGTGGCATATTATTTACTAGAGGCACATCGATGATAGTGGTTGGCTATTCTAAAGCATATTATGTTGGTTGCTTGACAAACAGAAAATCAACTACTGGTTTCTATACTTATGTTGCTGGGAACTTAGTCACATGGCAGAGCAAAAAGCAAGGAGTGTTGTCTAGATCCAATGTAGAGTCTGAGTACCGTGCTTTGGCTTAAACTGCTACAGAGATGGTTTAGCTGAGATTAGTTTTACAAGATTTACATGTGTAGGTGGAGAAGCTTATGGAAATGCGATGTGATAACCGTGCTGCCACTTATATTGCTAACAGCCTGCTATTTCATGAGCACACCAAACACGTCGAGGTTGACTATCATTACACCCTAGATCTGATCCAGTGTGGAGTCATCTATACCACTTCGATTTCTTTTGAGAACCAGACAACAGACATTTTCACCAAGCCTCTTCCTCGATCTACGTTTGATGTCTGTTGTTTCAAGCTGAGCATGATTGACATCTATGCTTCAGTTTGAGGGGGAATGTTGAGTCCCCTTTTTTGGTACTTGTTTATGTTTTTGAGGTTGCTTTGTTATTGTTTATTTCTGATTGATTTTGCTATGTAATTATTCCCACACCTCTCTATATAAAGAGGTGTGGCGTTCCTCTTTGGAATAAGATTGATCATTTTGTCCAATTATGTACATGCATAAATATAGATAGATAGATAGGTAGGCATACATATCGACACATAAAAGAACATTCTATAGACTTAGAAGAGGAAGGGCCCAAATTTACACAGAGTAAGATATCTTATTATTCAAGGAACCCATGATGTTGTCAAGGTAAAGGATTGTCTACAAGGGTGTTCTAGTGCATTGATCGATTCTTATTCAAGACTTGTAACATTTGATGATAAAAATATCTACATGTAAAGTGCATGGCTAGCCCAATAAGAAAAGTTTGTAAGGAGAGTGGAGCAAGCTACTAGAAACATGGAAATCATTGCAGAGGTTTTCTCTAACTTTGTTCACATCAACAAACAATTGAAATAGCCTGTGTATATGCATGTAGAATTTTCTGATGAGTCTAAGTAAAATATAATGATTCACTATATTATTCCAAAGAACCCCACACTCCTTTATAAAAAGGAGAGATGTTAAAAAAAAAATCATAAGTCCTATAGAGACAAGAAAGAGATAAAAACAAATTCAACATAACAACTAGACATGTCAACACTTCCCCTCAAGTTGAAGCATAGATGCCAATCATGCTCAGCTTGAAACAACAAGTATCAAACGCTCCACATGGCAAGGGCTTCGTGAAGACGTCTGCCGTCTGGTCCTCTGAAACCACAAAGGTTGTAACATTCCACGCTGGATCAAATCTCTAGTATAGTGGCAATCGACTTCCACATGCTTGGTGCGCTCATGAAACACGGGATTGTTGGCAATGTATGTGGCAACTTTATTATCATATCTCATCTCCATGGACTCCTTAACCTGAACATGCAGATCTAGTAACAAGGACCTAATCCATACCATCTCAATAGCAGTTTGAGCCATGGCCCTGTACTCAGACTCAGCACTAGAACGTGAGCACACTGTCTGCTTTTTACTCCTCCAGGTAACTAGGTTACCTGCAACAAAAGTACAAAAGCCTGTAGTGGACTTCCTATCAGCAACACATCTAGCATAATCTGTATCGAAGTATTCCACAACTTTCATAGGAGCACCAACTTGAAAGAGAATACCACGTCCAGGTGCTTTTTTCAAGTACCTAAGCACCTGCATAGCAACCTGCCAATGTTGCTTGGTTGGACTATCCATGAACTGACTGAGCTTGCCTACAGCAAGTGAAATATCAGGTCGTGTAATGGTCAGATAGAGTAGCTTGCCAACCAACTGTCTGTATGATCTACTATCAGCTACCTCTATCTCCTCATGATGAAGATGTGCCTTAGGGTCCATAGGTAAATTGGCTGGTTTGGACCCCAACATACCTGTCTCCTAAAGAACATCCAACGCATACTTGCGTTAAAAGAGAGCAATCCCATCTTTGCTCCTAGCAACGTCAATCCCCAAAAAGTATCTAAGCTTGTCCAGATCCTTCATAACAAACTGTTGTATAAGAGACTCCTTGACCTGACTTATCCCAGCCTCATTATTGCTGGTGATAATTAGGTCATTTACATAAACTAGTAGTGCTACCACGCCATTCTTTGTTTTCCTGACAAATAAAGTGATATGAAGAAGACCTCTGCATTCATATCCTCTGTAACACATCTGAGAGCTTCTGAAACCAGGCTCTCAGGCTCTACTTTAGGTCATAAATGGCCTTCCTGAGTCTGCACACACACTCCCTTTGAACCTCAAACCTCAGGGGTTGCTGCATGTAAACCTCCTCCTGAAGATCGCTGTAGAGAAAAGCATTCTTCACGTTAAGCTAGTGTAGCCACCAATCTCTATGAGCCGCAATGGATATAAGTACATGAATAGTAGCGAGACGAGCAACAGGGGAGAAAGTGTAAGCACCTCTGTTTTGATGCATCAAAATTATACTACTTGCGAAACTAATATTTCACGACTTCTCTCATGGATTAAAGCTTCTCTCTTGGATCAAAGCTAGAAGAATATTAATCTGTGTCTCTGTGTCCTTTTTATCTTTATTGAATCTAGAATATTTTGTAAGGAACCTCAAAATAAGTTTCAAACGGATTTTCGTACCTCATATTAAAAACAAGTTTTTAGGGTTATTGATCGATCAACTAAATTAATTGATCGACCAACCAACTTAATTAATCGATTAATCAACCCATTTTAGAAAATTGATAAATACACTTTTGATTGACTATTTAGGTTAATTAATCGACCAATCATTGATCGACTAAACCTTATTTTGATCGACCAATTTGATTTTCTTTTTTGGTTGATTTGCTAATATAAATAGAGGTTATATGCAACCCTTTTTCATATACTCTCAAGTAGAAAAATCCATTCAAAGCAAAAAGGTTCTCGTGCTTTTCCAAGTGCTCTTGCGCTCTTGTCTTCACGCCTTTCAAAGCACGTCGATTCAAACCTCCATTGAAATTCTGGTTTGACTTTTATTGAGGTTCCATAGGTCTTTATTGTTCTTTACTTTGTTGCTTTTGATTAATGAATCTCAAGTTGTTGGGAGAAATCTGTGCTTGCTTCTCTTTAGAATAATAAGAGAAGGGATCATTGTAAAAGGTTGTGCCACTCTCATTCAAGTGGTACGTTAGTGAATTGACTAGCTTCGCCTAGTTGAAAAAATCCTAAGCTGAGAGACTTAGGTAGTAATTTTCACCTAATTTGGGTTTTCACTATAAATCTAGGTGTTATCTATGCTTGATACTTTTGTGGATTTATCTGTGTACATTTAATTTTAATTTTTAAGCGATATTATTCACCCCTCCTCTAGTATACTTTTACGATTCGCAGGCACCTTCACTTGATATCAGAGCCTTGCTGTCCAGAAGATGTCAAAATCGTCTGTCGACACGTATGCAAAGGGACAGTCAACAGTTCGACCTCCATTGTTTGATGGAACGAACTATAGTTACTGGAAGACCAGGATGTAGATCTTCTTGGAGTAAATGGATTTCGAGGTATGTGATGTCATTGCCTTGAAATACACATGCCATGAGATTGAGGGAGTGGCAGCAACGCCAGATCAGAAGAAAATGGCAACGCATAACGCAAAGGCCATGAACGCGATCTTCTGGGAGCTTTCCAGAGTAGAATTCAATCGTGTTTCAGCTTGCAAGATAGCTTACGAGATTTGGAGCATCTGAAGTCACCCACGAGGGGACAGCCAAGGTAAACTAGAGTTAGTTTACTGACACAAAATTATGAGCTTTTCAGGAATGTTCACGAGATTCATGGACATTATAAACTCTCTAAGGAATCTAAACCAAGAAATCAAGAACGAAGCTTTGGTGAGGAAGATCCTCCGATCTCTCACCAATGATTGGGAGACAAAGACCATAGCCATACAAGAGTCGAAGGATCTGTCTACTTTAAAACTAGACGATTTATCGGTAACTTGATGGCATACGAAGTTTAGCTTCAGCACATGGAGCATGAAAACGAAAGGGTTAAGAAGGCCATGGCACTCGAAGCCAACCATCAATCAAAAGACTCCTTAAGCGAAGATGAAGAGGAAGACATAGCCCTTCTCTCCAAAAAGTTTAGAAAGTTCCTCAAAAACAAGATGAGTTGGAGAAAGAAGAATTTAAAGCAGACACCATTATCTGCTGCAACTGCGAACAAAAGGGACACATCAAAAAGGATTGCCCACTTCTCAAGAAGGAATCAAAGAAGAAGAGATTCCCCAGAAGCAATGACAAGAAGGCTCTTGAAGCCACCTGGGATGAGTCAAATTCAAGTTCACAAGAAGAAGAGACCTCTAGAGAAGAAGCGCTCCTAGGACTTATGGCTCTAGAAGATGAGGTAGCTTCCTTTTCACAAGATGAGTTATTAGAAGCTTTCTTTGAGATACATGACATAGTTAAATCACTAAAGATAGAAAACAAAAACTTAGCGAAAGCATTAAGAGAAGAGAAAGCACAAAAAGATATGTTTGCTTTACAAAATAAAGAATTATTTACTGAAATTGCTTCGCTAAAATCACAAATAGATAATATGAAAGTAGACATACACAAGATAAAGGAAAACTCTGTTGTTCTCTTAAATGATCTAGCTAAATTCACTAAAGGAAGTCAAGCTACATAAACTCAGAGCACCACAAAAATTTGGATTAGGTTACATACCTAAAAACGATCATAAAGCATCTAGTTCTAGCCAAAGGAAGGAGAAAGGTAGCTTACCTAAACAAGCAGCACTCGCTAACCATTGTGGACCCAAACAAAAATGGGTACCAAAAGCACTTTTGAAATCCTATTTTGTAGGTAAAGTAGATTATAAGAGGTGGACGTATCAAGAAACGAATAGAAATTTGAAGCCACTTTATAGATCCAAGAATCTAAGACCTCACAAACACAAACAAATGACAGGATCGAGAAGAAAGAAGGTGGATCACAGACAACGGATGTTCCAAGCATATGATCGGAGAGGAAGACCTGTTTGTGCAAGTCCACCGCCAGGAAGGTGGTACGGTCACATTTGAGAACAACCACAAGGGCTATATTATTGGTATTGGCCAAATTGGTAACTCCACATCTTCTGATAATGTGCATCTAGTTAGTGGATTAGAACACAATTTTCTTAGTGTAAGTCAAATATGTGATAAATGATATAAAATTACTTTCACTTCGAATGGTTTTAAAATAAGAGATAGAGAAACCAAACAAATTCTTCCAAAAGGAAACAAACATAAAGATATTTACACTGTCAACTTCGACAAATGCAACAACCTTGAATGTCTCGTCGCATTTGACGAAGAGGCAATACTTTGACACAAACGACTAGGTTATGTTCACTTGATAAACATCAGTAAACTTATGAAATATGAGCTTGTTAAAGGCCTACCAAAGATCAACTTCAAGAAAAGTAAAGTTTGCGATTCTTGTCAAGTTGGTAAACAAACCAAAAATCCTTTTAAACCAAAAAGATGGTTAGCACCTCTTGAACTCTGGAGCTACTTCACTTAGACTTGTTCAGACCAACCAAATCCGAAAGCTTAAGTGGGTGCAAATATTGTTTAGTCATAATCGATGATTTTTCAAGATTTACCTGAGTATCTTTCTTAAAAAGTAAGGATCTAATTATTGATGTTTTTAGTAAGCTTGTGAGAAGACTACAAAATGAGATTAGGATTGGAAGTGATCATGGCGGAAAATTTGAAAATGAATCTTTTTCTGATCTTTATAATCAATATGGAATAAAACATGAATTTGCTTTACTTAGAGCTGTACCACAGAATGGAGTAGGTGAAAGGAAAAATATGACCCTGCAAGAGTGTGCCTGCACAATGCTGTACGAGTCAAAGTTGCCTCAATATTTTTGGGTTGAGGTTGTAAACACTGTTTGCTATATCCAAAATAGATCTTGATTAGACCAATCCTAAACAAAACACCTTTTGAACTCTATCATGGAGGAACACCTAGAATTTCCTATTTCAAGATTTTTGGTTGTAAATGTTTTATACTTAATATTAAGGATAATTTTCATAAATTTAATGCTAAGAGCTCAGAAGGAATCTTCTTAGGTTACTAAACCAGAAGTAAAGCCTATAAAGTATTTAACAAGAAGAATTATGTTATTGAGGAAACTATGCATGTAACTTTTGATGAGACACTAGTTCACCCTCAATCTTCTGTAAATGATAATGATGACCTAATAGAAGATCCTTCAAACATACCAGAGGAGAACATTTCGGATGAACTATCCAAAGATATATCCTATATGAAGGATCATCCAAAAGAATTGATAATAGAACTATCCAAAGGAGTTTAGACCAGATCTTCTATCAACACCTTAGCCTTCACAGCTTTTGTCTCTCAGTAGAACCTAAAAATGTTAAGGATGCTTTTACTAATAATTACTAGATTACTGTAATAGAAGATGAATTAAATCAATTTAAAAGAAATCAAGTATGGGAATTTGTTCCAAAACTTGACTCTCAGACTATTATTGGAATCAAATGGGTTTTTAGAAATAAATTGAATGAATCAGGAGTAGTTAGGAATAAAGCTAGACTTGTGGCCCAAGGATATAATTAAGAAGGAATAAATTTTGATGAAACATATGCGCCTGTGGCTCGCCTAGAATCCATTAGAATGTTGCTAGCCTTTGCTGCCTACATGGAGTTTACACTCTGTTAGATGGACATCAAAAGCACCTTTCTAAACGGGCTTATTAATGAGGAAGTCTACGTTAAACAACCTCGTGGTATTGAAGACACCAACCATCCAGAATACACATATAAACTAAATAAAGCATTATATGGTCTAAAACAAACTCCATGAGCTTGGTGTGGCAAATTAAAAACTTATCTAACTAAAAAAGATTTTAAAATTGGTAAAATAGATCCAACTTTATTCACAAAAAGAAAAGAAAATGATCTATTAATAATACAAATTTA
Organism: Thalassia testudinum; assembly: GCA_037157565.1. Classification (NCBI taxonomy): domain Eukaryota; kingdom Viridiplantae; phylum Streptophyta; class Magnoliopsida; order Alismatales; family Hydrocharitaceae; genus Thalassia; species Thalassia testudinum. The sequence goes on along the minus strand of JAZHRO010000051.1, from coordinate 36,054,793 downwards.
TGTAGACAATATTATTTTCGGTGCTACTAATGATCTTTTATGTCAAGAATTCGCAAAGGTAATGCAGGATCAGTTTGAGATGAGTATGATAGGAGAACTTCTGTTCTTTCTTGGACTTCAAATTGACCAGCTCTCCTCTGGAGTTTTCATATCTCAAACCGACTACATCATAGAGATCTTGAAGAAATTCTCCATGGATAAAGTAAAAGGAAAAGAAACACCTATGGCAGCTTCTACACAACTAACATCTAATGAGACAGGTAAATCTATAGATCAAAAATTGTATAGAAGCATGATAGGTTCCTTATTATATTCAACTGCTAGTAAACCTTATATTTTCTTTAGCACTTGCTTGTGTGCTTGTTTTCAAGTTAACCCTAAAGTATACTTAAATGCAGTTAAAAGAATACTTAAGTACCTAAACCACACATCGAATCTAGAACTTTTCTATCCAAAGTTAGACACATTGGATCTTTATTCCTTTTGTGATGCTAATTATGCGGGTAACTTTACAGACGGAAAGAGTACTAGTAGAACGTGTCAATTTCTTGAAAATTCTCCAATCTTTTGATTCTCTAGAAAACATCACAATGTTTCCTTATCAACAACAGAAGTAGAATATGTAGCTGCATCTTTAGCTTGTTCACAACTATTATGGATGAAACAGATTGTAGAAGACTTTGGCCTATCCAATAAGAATAACAAAATACTTTATGACAACACTAGTGCCATAAATTTATCTAAAAATCATGTTCAACATTCTAAGACTAAATATATTGATGTTAGGCATCATTTTCTAAGAGATTGTCCCAAAAGGTGAGATCAACTTAGAATTTGTTAAAACAGAAAATCAATTAGCTTGTACATTTACAAAACCTTTACCAAAAGAAAGATTTAATCTTATCTACCATTCACTAGGTTTATCCCAATTAAAAGAGCTTAATTGATAATTTAGAAAGCATCTTTTTCAAACTTTGATTGATCAATTTTTTCACATTGATTTACCAAACTTTTTGATCAATCAATTTACCCTAATTGATCGACCAAAATCTCTAGCGGGAATAATGGGAAATTTCCCTCTAAAAATTTAAGTTTTGATCGATCAATATAATTCTTTGATCGACCAATGTAGTTGGGTAGGAATTTTCTCTCCAATAGTTTGAACCCTGATCAACTAATGAGCTTGATTGATTGATCATTTTCGATTTTGATCGACCAAAACTATGCGAATTTGCTTTTTGTGACTGCGATCCAAATCACCTCTAATCACGCCCCTAATGTCTTAAACCGAATCTAATCAACTCGATTACCTACCTTAAGTATACTACCTATTTTGCTAACCCAATTTTGTATAAAACATCGATGTTTTTACCACCAAACCAAATTTTTTACTACCTACACCCCACATTCGGTCCCACATTCAAACACCTCCACCAACCAAGCTCTCCTCCCGACCCCACCTCTCCTCCTCTGGCCACCATGGTCGACCAACAACCCCGACGCCACCGACCACCGCCGTACCTCACGAGTGCAACCAACGCTGTGCCACACTCAACGCCACGACGAGCGTCCTCTGCATCGCCATCTCTCCATGCGTCCTCGTTGCACGACCCCATGCACACGATCTCCTCGCTATATGTACTCCTCCCTCGCCGATCGTGCTCACCACCGTCAACGACCATGCCATGCTCCCTTGATCGACCATTCCTTGATCGATCATGGTACACTCTAAAACTTGGATTAAATCCGTTTCTTTTGGATTTTTCTTGAGTATTAGATGTGCTATGACTTGATCTTATGATTGTCTTGTGTGATCTTGTAATTGCTTGTTAAATCTTGTAGTATTTGTGAGCAAATCATCCTTGGATCTCTCATTTTTTTCGCATATGATCGCTTTTGGTCGATCAAATTTCTTGGTTAATTAACCAAAAGTCAGCTTTTCCAGAAGTCTAGTTCTTTCTTGATCGACCAATCTGCGTTTGTTTCATCGACCAAAGTTGGATTTCAGTATTGTTATGGCTCCTGAACGCACACGTGCCTCCTCTTCTGCTCCTCGTGATGACACATTTGACCAATTTCTCATCACTGAGGCCGCTCGTGAGCGTTTTTCCATTCTAGCCAAACTTTCCCCGCACGTTAGTCATCCGGTAGATTTTCCCTACTTTGAGTCTTTCCTGGGATCCACGAAAAATTTGCATATCACCAGATTTTATGTCTTTTTGAGCGAAACTTTTACACGAGTTCCAAGAACAGCTGCATACCCAGTGTTGATCCGATGGCCTATCACTTATTTTATGCAAATCTTAAGAATATAGGTGAGGGTTTCAACATCGAGTTGACCTTGAATGCCTACGGCATAGAGGTCTTAGTTAATGTGGACATAATTTCTGAGATTCTTCAGTGTTTGTCTATTGGACCTACTTTTCTAGAGCTTCACCAACAGATACAGACGGATTCTATTAGCGAGACCCTGCTCACTCCCTTACACTGACTTAGGTCGTTCTACCAAGTCTCTTTATTTCCGTCGTCTTCCACGTTTTCTTAATCGTGTCGTTCTTTGGAATTTCATATCTAAATGTACCTCATTTGAGAACTACCTTGGTATCATGCTCATTACCCTTTATGCATTTCTTAAGAACAAGCGGTTCAACTGGAACCACTTGATTCTATATTTGATGAGCAATCAACCCACCAGCTCCTTCCAATTTGGGACACTTCTCTCTCATATCTTCCTACACTTTAGTGTTCCAATGGATATAAATCATAAACAATTCATTACGAGAGTCTCCATATTTGATAAGCTCACTTATACAAAGATGGAGCAAGCTCAGGGAGCCCGTGGTGAGGATGTAGACCAGCAGCAGCAGCAGCATCAGGAATCCTCTGTTGTACCTCCTTTCCGCCATACAAGCACTTTACAGCAACCTGTACTCCTTCGGTGCGAGCTGCTCCATCCTTCTACGACCAAGAGTAGGGCCTTCTCGACAGATCACTTACAGGCAGAGATTACGTCAACATTCAGGATGTGACTAATGGTATTTCCTTGATGATGCACCGACAGAGAGAAATAGATATGGTGATGATAAGACATGGGCATCAGGTATCCGAATACCTGAATGCTCAAGGCTAATTTTTGGAGACTTGGAGAGTTTGTTCACGAGATTCAGCAGCAGCTTCACCAATCATCTCGTCCTCGCTGATCTACCACTGTGCCTCCATCATCAGCAGCAGATCAACAGGTGACACCTCGCCGAACATCTAGGCAGCCAATCCCCAGATCATCAGCTTAGAGACACCTATGTCTTAGCCAACTTCTTCAGAGAGATCTGACTTGATGGACCTCGAGTTAGGCACTGACCTCTAGAGTACGATGGATGCATTTATGGCATCTTTGGAGTAGCTTCAGCTTAGTTTTATTTTTGTTTTGATAGCTTTCTGGACTATACAACTCTATATTTCTTGTGGATTATTTTTATCCTTGTTACGTTTATCTAGACTAAATTTTGCTTTATAGTTATATGTATGGTTATATATCACATTTACATATTTCTCTTTAAATTGCATGTTAGAATTATTATTTCTTCAATTACATGTTTAAAGGGGGAGATATTTAAATTAATAGCTGCATGTTAAAGGAGAGATATTGTGCATAACTCTTCATATTACTATCTCTATACATAATTATAATTTTGTTGTCATAAAAAAGGGGGAGAACGTAAGTACCTCTATTTTGATGCGCCAAAATTATGCTATTTTCGAAACTAATATTTCATGACTTCTCTCGTGGATCAAAGCTAGAAGAATACTGATCTATCTCTGTGTCCTTTTTATCTTTATTGAATCTAGAATATTTTGTAAGGAACTTTAAAATAAAATTTAAATGGATTTTCGCACGTCATATTAAAAATAAGCTTTTTAGAGTTATTGATTGACCAACTAAATTAATTGATCGACCAAAGTCATTGATCAACCAACTAAATTAATCGATCAATAAGCCCATTTTAGGTAGTTGATAAATACACTTTTGATCGACCATTTAGGTTAATTAATCGACAAATGATTGATCAATTAAATAACTAGTTTGATCGACTAAACCTCATTTTGATCGACCAAACTACCTTAATTGATCGACCAATTTGATTTCCTTTTTAGGTCAATTTGCTATTATAAATAGAGGTCGTAAGCACCCCGTTTTCATATACTCTCAAGTAGAAAAATCCTTTCAAAGCAAAAAGCTTCTCGTGCTTTTCCAAGAGCTTCTACGCTCCTATTTTCACGCCTTCCAAAGCACGCAGATTCAAACCTCCGTTGAAATTTTGGTTTGACTTTTATTGAAGTTCCATAAGTCTTTATTGTTCTTTATTTTGTTGCTTTTAATTAACGAATCCCAAGTTATTAGGAGAAATCCGTTGTTACTTCTCTTCAGGATAGTAAGAGAAGGGATCGTTGTAAGAGATAGTGGTTTTCACCTGATTTTGGTTTCCACTATAAATCCAAGTGTTATCTATGCTTGATATTTTTGTGGATTGATCTGTGTACATTTAATTTGAATTTTTAAGCGATACTATTCACCCCTCCCCTCTAATATACTTTTACGATCTGCAGGCACCTTCAGAAAGTGTCAAAGAAGTCCACCCTATAGGTTTAGGTGAATCCCTTTGGTACTAACTTAGCCTTATATCTTGAAATAGACCCATAAGGGTTATATTTCAAGGTAAAGACCCATTTGGAGCCAACCAATTGTGTGCATGTAGGAAGTGCAATGAGCTCCTAAGTATATCTACTCCAGAGTGCTACCATCTCATCCTCCACGGCTTGACGCCACTTTGGATCAAGCATGGCTTGCTGATAAATAAATGGGATGTGTAAGATTGTAAGTGCTTGGGAAAAGTTGCCAAACTCACAACCAAGTTCATCGATAGCCAAACTGCCTGCAACACGAACTCACACATGCGGGGCACCTTCCTAATGGTAATAGGAAGGTCAGAATCATCTAGCACCTTTGACTGAACACTCATAAAGGGAACCTTACTACTACTGTGATTTGCACTATCAAGGGGATTAGGATAAACTAGACTATCATTGTCGTCAGGTACCGTCTCAACTCCCTGTGGGGCATGAGCCACTAGTGAGGAAGGTGACCTCTGTAATGTCACATGAGGTCTACTATACGTGCATAGTAGACCATGCAATCTCTGGAAGTCATCCAAGGTGGTCATGGAGCCTGAAGAAGTCGGCTGAGGCGTGAAGATAGGAATCTCCTCTAGTGAAATCGAAGGAATGGTCATGGGTGCTACATCGTCATGAGCACTCATCTGTCAGCAACTGAAAACTATGGTGTTGTTTCATGAAAAGTCACATCAGCACTAACATAATGTTTGCTGTGGATGTGATCATAACGGTACCCCTTCTGATCCTAAAGTACCCTAAGAAGACACACTTGATAGTGCGAGTAAGCTTGTTACAACCTAGTGACGACACATGGACAAAGGCAACACATCCAAAAATTCGAGATACATGGAAAAACTCACCATCTAGGTATAACAGGAGAATCATTATCTACTCATGAAGAACTGAACTTGGCATCTTGTTGATGCGATAGCATGCTGTCAAAACAGCATCCCCTCAGTATCTCTGTGGAACATGTGGTGGATGAGAAGAGTACGGACAACCTCTAACAGGTGTTTGTGCTTCCGCTCTGCAACCTCATTTTGTTGCGAGGTATGGGGACAAGTGGTTTGCTGTATAATCCCACGAGCTTTACAGAACTCTGTAAGTCTAGAAGTGCAGAACTCAAAGGCAATATCTGTCCGTATAATCTTCACGGTGGTAGAATACTGAGTCCTGATCTCTAAAAGGAGTCTCTATAACACCTCCAACATCTGCATTCTTCAGAAGAAATTCCCAGGTCACTCTAGTAAAATCATCAACCACCACAAGATAGTAACAATGCCTCATCCTATTTGGAACTTTAATTGGTCCCAAGACATTTATGTGAAGCAACTCAAAAGCAACCGCTGATCCAGGAAAAGTACTGGCAGGGAAAGAAGACCGATAATGCTTACCTAACTGGCAAGCATCACACCTAATAGTGGTGGCAGGAGAAATATGTAGAATCACTCTCTTGAGGCAATCTAGAGACAGGTGACCTAGATGATTGTGCCACTGTAAGGCACTCCCACCATCATACCTTCTGGCTCCTACAAACGATACCTGCCCAAGGTGATAAAGACCATTCTCCTCTGTGCCTCTGGCGATGGTCTTCTCAGTGAACTTATCCTGGACAATACATCCAACCTCATCAAAAATAACCCTGCAGTGAAGGTCTTTCGTTATCTTGCTTACGAACAACAATCTCATGGGAAACTCCGACACGTGTAGTGCTCTCGGCAGTCGGAATGTGGGGGTTATAGACACCTCCTAACCAGCAACAGGAGTGTACCTCCCGTCAGCTACCTACACCATTCACTCTAGTGCAGTAGAACTAAGTGACCATAAATAACTCTGAACACCGTAAAGATGCTGTGAAGCACCAAAATCAACCAACCATCTTACACCATGATGACTCCTATCATGCTTCTGCAGCATCGAGCCTGCATACTCTATCCCTATCGTAGTAGCGGTATCCATTGCCACCTCTACTCGTTAGAGTGGCATTGTACCTAACTAGAACCAACGGGATCACTAAGAACTGGAACTCACCACAAACCAAGATCCACGATTTGAAAAATTTCAGACCATGTATAGTATCAAAAACAAGTCGATCAGACCTTGGATGTGATGATCCAAGGCTTCTTCAGTCAAAAAATCATGTCTAAAGTACTGAGAGGGCCCCTTACGTAGAGAAGCAGGGTAAACTAGGGCCTAAGGGATGCCCAGCGTACCCCACAAGGGTAGGTGACCTTCCCTTTCTCTGCTACAGTAATCAGGAACGGCCCAGTGGTGGTGTTGGGTCCTCCGGTGGCCTTGTGTGGTGACTGCTACAAGTAGCAGCAAGGGTCTAGAGACCCTCTACTGTTGTCGCCCAAGCCTAGGTGGCCACGTCAGCTGCTACAACGATTGTAGTAGGGTCAACAGACCCCCCCCCCCCACCAGTGGTGCTGCAGCCCTTTGGCTGCCTCTTCTCGCCGGTGGAGAAGCCCAATAGTTGCAGCAGGGCCAACAAGCCTCCCTACCGGCTACACTGCAGCCCTCTGACTGCTTCTTGCCGATGAAGAACCCTTGCTAGTGACGATGGTTGGCGGTGATGAGAAAGAAGGGAATCTAGGATTTAGGTGGGGTTTTGGGGCTAGGTATTTGATGGGATATTAGAACCTGGCCTAGGACCACGCTCTGATACCAACTACGAAATAATGATTCACTATATTATTCCAAAGAACCCCTCACCCCTTTATATAGAGGAGAGGTGTAGGAACAATAACATCATAAGTCCTAAAGAGATAAAACAAGAAAGAAATAAAAATAAACTCAATATAACAACTAGATCGAACTCAAATTGCTTATTTGAGACCAAACAATTTTTTTGTAAAGCGATCTTTGAATTTTACAAAGTTTGCCAAGAAATTTGCAAAGTACTTTACAAAAGTTATCAAATATTCTACAAACTTATCCTAAATTTTTACAAACTACACATGTTTATGAATCATTTACAAAGGCCGTTTAAATTTTTACAAACATTGTGATATGTTTTCCATTGAGAAGAGCGTCAAATTTTCTCAAGTCAAACTTTCTATCTATATTGTTGGATTTCTAATATAAGGACCAAAAATGATCAAATATTGTTACAAAATATTCCATTTCCTTTTCTATTTATCTATTTTTATATGGATTATTTTCCTTTTATCTTTTTCTTTTGATCCTCTTATGTATTTTACCCACACCTCTCTCTATATAAAGAGGTGTAGAGTTTCCAAGGAATAACAGAATGAACGTTTCTTTTCACTTGGTATCAAAGCGGCGATCCCAGATTGACGCTTTGGTATGCCACCAAAAACCTAGCTGCCAAACCCATCCACCGAAAACCCTTCTCTCCTCTGTCGTTGAGTCGTCAACCTCAGCCTTGGAGCTACACAGCTGATTGCTGCCTACCGCTGAGCGGCGGCGGTGAGGATCCCCTGTCCCTGCTGGTCGGCACCATGGGGGCCCGATGGTCCTCTTGGTGGCCATCGTTTGATCCCAGTAGGGCTGGGTTTTCCCTCCAACACAATATTCGGGATCTTGTGTTGGGATCTTCTTGTGTGATGTTTGGATGATCTGCAAAATTTGAAAATTTAATTTCAGATCTTGATTTGGTGGTCTCTTCCCTTGATTTGGCGTGATGGCATCTTCTTCTTCATTCGAAGTCACAATGGATGCATCCACAGAGATCGGGAACATCAAGAATCCATTTTTTGTTCCCATCACGAAGTTAGATGAGACTAACTATTAACGTTGGTCACGGACGTTTCTTATGATCGTGGAAGGACACGATAAGGTTCATCTTGTTGGAGATAAAGCCGGCCAACAATACTAGGAAGTATACCACATGGAAAAGGGACAATGCCATGGTTAGAGCTTGGATTATGAACGTCGTGGCATTTCATATTGGAGATGGAATAATGTATTACAAGACTGTCAAAGAGATGAGGGATTCTCTTCATGACACATACTCTCATGAAAAGAATTCCAGTAATGTATTTCAGATTACTCATGACACGTTTTCTCTGAGACTCTACCTCAATATTATGCTAAGTTGAAAGGGTTGCTTGAGAATTATAATGTGTAAACCAATCGATACGTGTGCTACACAGAGGGTATCGCAAGGAGTTCGCGGTGCTCAAGTTTCTTTCTGGTCTAGGTCTAGATTATGAGTCAACCAAATCTCAGATGCTTACACTGGCGGAGCTTCCTACTCTAGAGGAGGCATACAATATGGTCAGTAGACTAACAGTCAGATCTACTGTTCTAGAGACCATAGGACAGACCTCGGCCTTTGCTGCTGTTGGTGGTCGAGGAGGACGTAGTGGCTCTGCTATTCGTAGACGTGGTCGAGGCTGGGGGCAGCCTGGCAAACCACGCCCAACTTGCACTTTCTGTGGGCGCATTGGACATGTTGAGGCATCTTGTTGGACCAAGCATGGGAAGCCACCTGCGGCTAATTAGGTGTTGGCTTCTACTGAGTTAAAGGCATGGTTTTTAGGGTAGAGTTTGATGCCCTTGCACAAAGATTGGCTCAGGTCACACAGGAGTCTCCTACTTCAGATACTGCTGCACTCGCCTCCTCAGGTATAGAATGTAACCCTAGTCTCTCTGCACTTTCACATTATAGTAGTAGATCTCCCTAGATTATAGATTCTGGAGCTTCACGACATTTGAGTGGTGATCAATCTTCTTTTAGACAACTATAGTCTATCAGTTCAAGATGCACAGTACAGGATGCTGATGGTCGCCATTCTAGAGTTGGACAGGTGGAGGTTTCTCGTACTCCAAGTTTGCAGTTGTCTAATGTCTTATTTGTACCTGAGTTTCCATTTAATTTATTATCTATCAGTAGAGTTACAAAAGACCTCAATTTTCATGTTATATTTGATGATGTGCGCTGTATTATAGGACAAACTCATTCTTTTTCTTCACCGGCTAGATGTAAAGAATGCCTTCCTATATGGAGATCTCCAAGAGGAAGTCTATATAGAGCAACCTCCTAGCTTCGAGGTTGACGGGGAGTGTGTCTGCAGATTGAAGAAGGCTACCTATGGACTAAAGTGTTGGTGCAAGGGCACCACGATCGTTTATTTTGATGATAACAAAACACTTGTCATTTAACATTTGCTTTTGAGTCAAAAATTTCAAGTCAATTGCAAATGGATACAAGTGTGAAGAGCTCGCATCCATGGCGTATTAGAGAAGCTTGACGGAAGAGGAGCCTTCGCTCAAAGCGAGAGCTTGAAGAAGATGAAGAATAGGATAGATAGATTCATTTTTCATATATTTCTTTTGTTATTTCTTTTGCTCTTTATTTTTGTCTTAGAATATCTGTCAAAGAGCCTCAAAGTTACCTAACAGTAGTCCTAAGACCACTTGCACAACCTTAGGATATTTAGATTTTTCATAGAGGACTTAGAAAATCAAAATAGGCTTCAGATAGCCTATTCAGACATCTGATAGTGAACTTTAAGACGTCTGAATGTTGAATCAGACGTCCAAACACTTAGGCTGAACTTAATACCTTCTGTCTGCCTATTTTAGACATTCAGTCGTTAGTCCAGACATCTTAGAAGACGTCTGATGACTTTGTCAGACGTCCAATTAGTGGAACGTTGACTTACAAAATATGATTGTTGAGGATTAACCCTTAATCTTCCATCAGACGTCCATAAAAGACCTTAGATATCTGATATCTAAGCGTTAGCCTTGATTAAGCTCAAATCTCTTTCCAAGAGACTTCTAGCCATTTATGCCTTAGGAAATACATTCCCGCAGTTAATTAGGTTTCTAGACGTCCAAACTTAGTGCCAAACATCCAACATGTCGTTTGACCACCTTACACCAGAACCCTATTTAGGTCTGAACCAAGTCAGGAAGGAAACTCGCCTAAAATTAGACATCTGATATTAGGCCCAGACGTCTTATAAGTGACTTCCAGACGTTTAATACTTTTCCCAGACGTCTGATAACCCTGTCAAAATTATTAATGATTCTGATTACGGCTTGATTTGCCTTGGGATAATTCCCAACAGCTATGGAAGCCTTCCAAGGCCTTCCAAAGCCTTCCTAGGCCATCTATAAATAGAGGGGAAGCCCCCACTTGTTAAGACACACCAAACAATACTATTTTTACATCAATTTGTGTCCAAGACACCTTTAGAAGAGTTCTTGCTTTCAAAATCCATAGTCTACATCTACAGAGCACCACATTCATCGTGCACCCGCTCTCCCATTGTAGATTTCAAGAGCATTGTCATGTCGTTGCGTGGTTCACGCACCCGCATCAGTCATCGACGCACTTCTACCAAAGGGAAGTTTCCTAACTCCTATAATAGCTACATTTTAATCTTTGTAGTTCTATAAGATTGTTGTTTTAATTATCTTTGGTTGGATATTCGCTTTGGAAATTCACATCTCCTTTGAGAGACTAAATACTCCTAATAAAAGGAGGGGTTTGAGAAATGCTACCCTCGTACATAGTAGCGTGGTTGTAAAAGGTTCAATCACCCTCGTTTAGTAGATTTGATCTACTAGGTCGATCAGGAAATCCTAAGTCGAGAGGCTTAGGTGGTGGTTTTTACCTGAGTTTGGATTTTCACCTAAAAATCAATTGTGCATTTGTGTGATTGTTTTTTGTGTGTGATTAATATTATAATTTCCACATTTTTACTTATCACGCAAATCTCACCCCCTCCCGCAGGAATCTACATAAAGCAGAGTTCACGTGCATGGTTCCACAAGCCATCTGAGGTAGTGGAATGCATGGGTGTGAGAAGATCTACATCTGATCATTCCTTATTTACCAGGAAGACTGATAGGGGAGTGGTTTCGCTCGTCTATGTGGATGACCTTACCATTATAGGGGATGATACTACTGGTATTCTATAGGTCAAGAAAAATTTGGCAACACAATTTGTGATGACAGATCTGGGATCGTTGCGCTACTTCTTAGGCATTGAGGTGGCAAGAGGAAAATATGGTATTGTACTGAGTCAGTGGAAGTATACATTGGATGTTCTTAGGGAAATTGGGATACTAGGAGCCAATGTGGCTAACATTCCCATGGATTCTAAGATGAATTTATATGATGATGCAGAACCTGTGGATAGTAGAAGCTACAGATAGTTGGTAGGGAAGCTTCTATACCTTACTATCACCAGGCTGGATATTTCACCTGCTGTTGGGAAGCTCAATCAATTCATGGAAAAGCCAACTAAGTAGCATTGGAATGCTACAATGCAGGTACTTAGATATTTGAAGCGAGCACCAGGCCGTGGATTGTTGTTTCGCAAGGGGTGTCCTATGACAGTTATAGGATACTCTGATGCAGATTATGTTGGTTGTCTTGTTGATCGCAAGTCTACCACGAGATTTTGCACATATGTTGCAGGAAATCTAGTGACTTGAAGGAGCAAGAAGCAGACTCTGGTATCTAGATCTAGTGCTAAATCAGAATATCATGATGTAGCACAGACAATCGCAGAGATGGTTTGGGTACAGTCTATTTTGCGAGATTTATATGTGGAGATATAGGTACCTATGGAGATGAAGTGTGACAACCTTGCAACTACTTATATCGCTAATAATCCCATGGTTCTTGAGCGTACGAAAAATGTGAAAATAGATTGTCATTATACCAGAGACCTTATTCAGAAGGGTGTTATTTTCACATCTCCAGGTACTTCAGAGGACCAGATAGCAAATGTCTTTACTAAGCCATTGAGCAGGACTGCCTTTGACATTTGTTGGGACAAGCTGAGCATGATAATAGCTATCTATGCTCCAACTTGACGGAGAGTGTTACAGAATATTCCCTTTCCATTTCTAGTTATCTATTTTTATATGTACTATTTTCCCTTTATCTTTTTCTTTTGATTCTCTTATGTCTTTTACTCACACCTCTCTTTATATATAAAGAGGTGTAGGGTTTCCAAGGAACAATAGATTGAATGTTTCTTCCCACTAATATCATGTTGGCTCATTCAATAAATTTGAGCCCTAGGCTCACTAGAAGGGTCATACATACACACATGAGAGAGAGAGAGAGAGAGAGAGAGAGAGAGAGACGACTACTTGGGAACAGAAGCCAGTCAGATTCATCAAAAGGTAAGTCAGGCAACAAAAAAGACAAATTAGAAAACAGCCCCCAGTAATGAGCAGGAATGTTCAGCATCCCTAGAAGCATTCTCTAATTAAGCCCATACTTGCAAAAATAACAAGATCCCTCTGGAGCCATACTTCACATAAGACATCAGAAGGACAAGAGAATTCCACAGATGAGTTACTTATACCACCTGGGGATCAATACTGCCCTTCTGCGGAACTTTGATAAAGGTTCACAGAGACTGAAGCATCAATCCAATCAAATTCCAAGGCCAGATGCTGATCACAAACAGAACATGTCAAATCACTGCCTAGAACCTACTAATGTCTATATTCCTACATCACAATCGTCCTTCCACTGAGCTACCATATAAAAAGAATCCTTTCAATGATCCCTCTCTCACATCTAATCAAGTGAAGATCAAGTGGTCAGTTATGAATGAGCGAGCTTCACTACCCAAGCCAAACAGTTTTCTCTATATGCTCTCACGACGTTATCATTCAGTCACACTGGCCCAAAGGCCCAGATTTCACCTCTACATCACCATGGATTTGTCCATGTGGTCAAACTGAATTACATTCCACGAGGGGCATATTGAAACAATAAAAAACAAAAAAGCAGTTGGTTAGAAATGAGTGGGGCTCTCTACTTAAAATAAATTCATTTTATGCTGGGTACTCTCAAATAGAATCAAAGCAACATTGCCCTAGCAGCCTTAACCGTATCACGTCTTAGACTCAAAGAATGCCAGCATGAGGGGCATTGGGAGCACACTCAAGGATTTAGTATGGACAGAGTGATAAGTGGTTAAGGATAAATGACTGGCCTCCCCACTCAAGCCAATAGGTTTGAGGTCTGTTAAAGAATTTTAGAACTAGATTTTTATTAAATGAGAATGAATTACAAGAACAATCCTAACCCCTCTTTATGCAAAGAGGGAATTACAATAGCAATCCTAATCTTAATTCTAATGATTGAATTTGGAAACACACTCAATCATATCAATCCAAATAAAATCCCTACAAAAATAGAAAGAGCTAAAACAACTTTTATCTATTTTAACTAATCCTAGAATACTCATTCCTAAATTCGCTAACACTCCCCTGTAAGTTGAAGCATACATCAAACTTGAAAGAGGCATGCAAAATGAGAACTCTCTCCTAATGTAGACATGGTTAAGATATCCTAATGATGAAGATCTTAATGCAGAAGTAAATAACTAAGACACGAGGTTGTAGCCTCTAAAGTTTCATGATGCTATCGATATAGTTAACCTTAGGAAGTTTCCTTCATCGATTTTTTTTTAGGATGAAAGAGTATTTGGGTAGGTTACATCACCATGAATATATGTAGCCTCTGTTTATCATGATTTCCACAAATCGCATCAAGGAGAAGGATCTTGAGACTTGATATATAGGCTTCTATTTCTACTTTGTATCACCATCATCAGCAAAATTAGATTTGAGGCATGTGATTTTAGATATATGGTGTGTTGTTGCCCATAGGTTCACTGCCTACAACATTGCCATATGATGACAACTCCTCAGAATCTTTGTAAATTAGGAATCACTTACACATACAAGGAAATATTGTTAGTATGCAATAAAATGTTGGATGATTTCTGTCCTTAATAATCATCCTCTTTGTTCTAAAAAGAAAAAGGAAATGTTTTTTTATAGGAAAGACATGTTAGCAACATATCAGCGATACGTTGAAAATTTTATACTTAAGGAGTCCAATTTTAACGATATGTCATCGATTTCCCTCGATATCAGCGACATATCAACCGACATCATGGAAAAAGATATAGCAGGGGGTGTCGATATCTCTTAGAGCGTCGATACCAACATAGTGAAAACATGTCAGCGATATGTTAGCGACATGTCTTACCTTAATGTCTAGTCTCCAGATGCAACAAAGGTGGTGACATGTCTCACCTTGATGTTTGGTCTCCAAATGCAACAAAGGTGGTGTACAACACCCCACACTAGATCAAATCTTTGGTGTAGTGGCAATCCACCTCAACATGCTTGGTGCACTCATGGAACATGGGATTGTTGGCAATATATGCAGCTACTCGGTTGTTGCATCTCATCTCCATAAGCTCCTGATTGTAGGCATGTAAATTCTAGGGATCTTACCCAGATCATCTATGCAGTTGTTTGGGCCATAGCCCTATACTCCGACTCTGCGATGGATCTAGAAATAACTCCATATTTCTTGCTCCTCAGGTAACCAGATTCCCAATAGTAGATTTCCTATCTTTCAGGCACCCAACATAATCGGCATTAGAATACCTAACAACTGTTATGGACGATCCTCTCTGGAAGAGTATCCCACTCCTAAGTGCTTTCTTCAGAACACCTGCATAGTAGCCTGCAAACATTACTTAGTCGGTTTGTCCATAAACTGGCTTAGCTTGCCCACAACTAAAGTAATATCTGGTCAGGTAATCGTCAAATACAATAGTTTTCCTAAAACCTGCCTGTATGCTCGACTGTCCACGGGCTCTGCCTCCGCATCATGGAGATGCACCTTGGGGTCCATTGGAATATTGGCTGACTTGGGACCCAGCATGCAAATCCCCTGGAGTGCATCTAGAGCATACTTGCGCTGAGACAAATCAATTCCTTACTTACCTCTGGCCACATCAATCCCAAGAAAATACTGCAGTTGTCCCAAATCCTTCGTAACAAATTGCTCAATAATAGATTGCTTGACCTCAATTATTCCAACTTCAACATCACCAATAATAATGAGATCATCAACATAGACCAAAAGAGCCACCACGCGTCTCTTAGTCCACCTGACAAATACGGAATGGTCTGACAAAGATCTCTTCAAGCCCATATTCTCCACTACCCCGAGAGTTTCTAGAACCATCCTCTCAGACTCTGCTTAAGACCATAGATGGCCTTTTTCAACCTGCAAACATGGTCCCCTTGAACCTCATAACTTGGGGATGGCTACATATATACCTCCTCCCAAAGATCCCCATAAAGAAACACATTCTTAATATCTAGCTGATAAAGTGACCAATCACACTAAACTACCACAACAATTATAATGCGCATAATAAATAAACTTGCAATTAAAGAGAAGGTATCAAAGAAGTCCATGCCATATGGCTACGTGAACCACTTTGTAACTAGGTGAGCCTTGTATCTGGCAATTGGCCCATTTGGATTATATTTGACTGTAAATACCCATCGACATCCAACCATTGTTGCACCCTCAAGTAGTAAGTTCCTAGATACCATGGGACCAAAAAGCAACCATCTCATCCTCCATGACTTAATGCCACTTTGGATTGAGCAAAGGTTGCTGCTATGTGGAAGGAATCTGCATTACTAAGAACGCACAAGAGAACTGCAGAAAGGTAGTCCCAAGTCCTTCTGTGGACAAGGCCCCAGCAACTGGATATCTGGCATAACTCCGATGAACCTTTTGAACAGCTATCGAAAGGTCAAGATCAACTGGCACTGCATTTGGCAACTACTTTGACTTTGTCTTTGCACTGGATACAAACCCTCCACTATTGTCTTGGGAACTCCCTGCATCATTACTTTGGACATCTCCTATGGGAATCTAAAGTTGGGGTGAAGCAAGATCAAAGGAAGTGGATACTTGATGTGTAATAAGAAGCCTGTGAGTGATCAAAGGCACATGAAATCGCTCTAGTCTAAAGGGTGCTGGCTCTAATGGTGAAGACCCTGTCTTAGTGATACGAATTGCCTCCAGTGCTACAAGTGGAATAGGCATGGGAACCTCAATAAGCTCAGGAGAAAGATGTCTCCTAGCAATAAAAAACTACGGAACGAACTCATGAAAGGTGACATCTTCACTAACATATCGATGTCCTTCAATAGGATCATAGCATTGACATGCTTTCTGAGTCTACAAATACCTAAAAAACACACTTAACTGCGCGAGGAGCAAGTTTAACCCTATTGGGCCCATGGATGTGCATAAATGTAATGCATCCAAAAACCCGAGGAAGCACTCCAAATATATCACTATTAGGAAACGTGGAGTACGGAACTTGCTCATTGAGAACAGTGGACAACATTCAATTAATAAGATAACAAGCAATTAATACCACAACTCCCTATTATTTGTCAGGCACACTATTCAAAATCAAGAGTGTACGTGCAACATCAAGAATGTGTCTATGCTTTTATTCTGCCAAGCCATTTTGCTGGGATGTATGAGGACAAGTAATCGAAAAAATGATGCCATACTTACGATAAAAGGTACGCAGTGAAGTGGTGTAGAACTCCAATGCATTGTTTGATATAATGATCTTCACCTTTGCCTCATACTGAGTCCTGATCTCTGCTAAAAAAGCACGAATCATGTCATCTACCTCAGATTTAGCCCTCAACAAAAATATCCAAGGCGAGACAAATCATTCACAATAGTCAAATAGTATCTGTGTCCCAAACGATCTAGAGTTCGATTAGGCCCCCAAAATTTCATATGGAGCAGCTGGCATAAGGCTTGGGAACCTAAATCCTGACTCTTAGGAAAGGAACTCCTATGATGCTTCCCAAGTTGACATGCCTCACACTCAAAAGTGGCAGTAGGAGAAATCTATGGCAGCACCTGTCTAAGCTTCGACAGGGGGAGATGACCAAACCTGAGATGCCACAAGTAGTTAGTGGCACCTCCTGACGAGAGAGAAGCATGTCCTACATATGGTGACAGCAGAAAACGATAAACACCACCATCCTCACGACCACATCCCATAGTGCATCCAATAAGAATATCCTCAAAAGTAAGAGAACATCAAAAATCGCTTTACAGTTTAACACCTTCTTGCTTACCGATAGCAAACTCAGTGGGAAGTTAGGGACTAAAAGAACATTCTCCAACTTCAATTGCAGGGCTACACAAACCTCCCCCTAACCAGATATGGGTGCCTATCTCCCATCAGCAACCTGCACAACTCTACCTAATGGAACTAGATGGATAGTAGTAAACTATCTATCACCACCACATATGCTAAGAAGCTCCTAAATCAACAAGCCAATCTACATCTCCTACTCAAGATGAACAAGCTAAACTAGCGTCGGAAGTCCTATACTACCTGTACACCTGGAGTAATGCCTCATATTCACTCCTAGAGATAGTAATAGTGTCAAATATCTCTCTTGTCATCACAGATGCTGCATGGTCTATGGTTGGAATTATCTTCTCCTTAGCCTCTAGTTGATGAATAATATGATCATCTATGACCATTGAGGATAGTTCATCCCATCTGGTTCCATCGTAAGATCAACAGAGGCTCTTACACGCCTCAAATTCATACAAAATCATACTAACTTCAACCATGAAATCAAAAATGCATGAGAAACATTAGACCATTAGATCATCAAGCATAGCCACCATAAAAAAAAAACTTTCAGATCGGATTTTTATTCTTCAGGAGTTTGAAACTATGATCACTGGCGTAGCAATCAACATCGGAAGCTAGAACATCCCAATGAAGATTACCTCTTCCTTCGTAAGGCCACTACACCCTTGAATAGAAGGAAAGAGGGTGATCAACTGCCCCTACCAGCCCAACTTCAGATCTGAAAATCGATTTTCAGATCTTAGGAACATGTGAAGATCAGATTTCAGTTCTTGGACATGGATTCCAGGGAAAACAAGACCTAGAATCCACAACAAAGAACCAAAACAAGAATCCCCTAGGCCTAGTGCACACACACTAGGACATCACATGCCCCAACATTGTCAGCAGGAAGACCCCCTCCTCTCTCCTTACGCTCTTATGTGGCCAGACAACCACCGATGGCATTGGCTATTGCCGGTGGATGAGGTGCACCAGCGGCAGTGAGTTCTGGAGGCACAAGTGCTAGTGGCGCATGGAGAGAAAGGAAGGGAGGGGTACGGTGGAGGTTTGGAGGGCTAGGTTTTTTGGTGGGATACTAGAACACCAGCCTATGACCACTACTCTGATACCAAGTGGAAGAATATGATTAAATCTATTATTCCAAAGAGCCCTACTCCTCTTTATATAGAGGAAAGGTGTTGGGAAAAATAACATAGCATCTCCAGATAGAAAATAGAAATAACAAACAAGGCAAAACAAATAACTAATAAAGATCGAAGGGGATTTGTCAACACATCATGCACATAGGGATCACGCAAGCATCCGTGCAAGCGATGAGTGTTGCACATCAGGGTAGGACAGGTGTATATGAGGTCAAGCACGCTTGTGCGCATGCGATGTTTGCAAAAGTACACGACGCATATGCAAATTAGGAAACATGCTTTGTTTACGCGTGAGCGATCGGCAACAACACGAATTGTGTGTAGAGAGGCCAGAAGAGCGTGCGATGGCGTGTGAAGAATGTAGGATCCACACATGGTGGTGCGATAAGCAAGCAAGCACTACACATCGTAGCATGCGACACAATAAAGGCCTTGCGCAATGCGTGCAATGGCAAGTAGACCAACGTGCGTGTACGTTGTGGGTAGGAAGAAGTGCAGCAATGAAGCACGTGTAGAGGAGGGCACATGGACAAGATCGTGCGTAGGAGAGAGGGTCGGCAGTCCTGGAATTCCCTAAGAGCATTCCCACTCTGATATAATGTCGAAGAATTATGGAACTAAATCTTTATTAAATGAGAATGAATTACAAGAACAATCCCCAATCCCTCTTTATATGGAGAGGGGATTACAATAGCAATCCTAATACTAATCCTATTATAGAGAGGGGATTACAATAGCAATCCTAATACTAATCGTATTGACTAAATTTTGAAACTAACTCAACCACGATGATTCTAATCAAATCAAAATCAAATCCCTACAAAAATAGAAAGAGATAAAACAACTTTTACCTATTTTAACTAATACTAAAATACTCTTTCCTAAATTCTCTAACAGTAGCATCCAAGTAACCATAGTTGCCCCAAATTATTTGCAAAAATCTGATTTCAAAAAGGAATTATTTGCAAAGATCTATGCATTTTCCAATCCAAAGGTTGTTAAATGAACACAAACAAATAAAAGAGATGGGAACCCTTTGATAACCTAGTTCAAGAGGCACTGTGCCTCTCTATGTTTAGGCCTAGGGTTTCCCTCACTCCGATGATGAATAAAGGAGGCCCTAGCTTTATAATGAACGGATTTCTTACTCTCCAAGTAGAGAAACCTGGTTCTCCAAGTAATGGAGAAATTTCAACATAAAGCCACACAAAATATTATTTATTTATAAGTGTACCCAACACACTTTTTTGTTTTATCATCCCCCTGCAAGCTGAGTACAGGGATAGCATGTACTCAGTTTGTTCTTTAGCTTTGAGAATATTTTGATGCCGATAGGCTTCGTCAACATATCAACAATTTGATTTTCTCCAACTATGAGATCGACAACAATTTCTCCATTTTGTATCCTTTCTCTGACAAAATGAAAGTTAATTTGTATGTGCTTGGATTGATTGTGAAAGATTAGGTTGATAACAAGGGCGCAAGCACTTTGATTGTCGCATAACATAGAAGTGCATTTGTTCAGAATTCCCAAATTATGCAAAATAGAAAGGATCCATATGACTTCACTAACGGTAGACCGCAAAGCCTTGTATTCGGCTTTTGTACTAAATTGTGAAACACTCTTTTATTTGTGACTTTTCCAAGAGATTAAATTCCCTCCAAAGTAGATAAAAAAACTAGTGCCAGATCAACAATTATCAAGATCTCTTACCCAGTTAACATTGGAAAAACCAATGAGAACACCAAAACCTCATGCAAGAGGATGATCTCTTATGTATATGAGTCCATTCGTACTTATGCCCTTTAGATATTTGAAAATTTGCCTGCCGGCCTCCACTTGATTTATTGTAGGTAAATGAATGTATCGTAAAACCTGGTTTACCGCAAAAGTAATATCAAGTCTAGTGATGGTGAGGTATCGAAGTGCAACAACTATGCTACAGTTTCTCCTGCATTCTTGACTATTATTCTATCAACTTTGAATAGTTTGTGTTGCAATAGAGTTGAAGTGTAAATAGGCTTGCAATCAGAAAAATTAAATCTTTTTAGTGGATCAATGGTGTACTTGTGTCGTGTCAATGTCATCTTGTCACTTGCTATGTCAACTTTAATACCCAAGAAGTACCTTAAATTACCAAACTCTATAATGCCAAAGCCCTTTTTACATCATCAATGCTACTGTCTAAATTCCAAGTGATTATAATGTCTTAGCATAGAGCAATAAGAGCATGCTAATATTTCCCTTTCTGTAAATGAATAGTGAGTGGTCAACAAGGCATTGTTGGAAGCCCAAATTAGCAAGGACTTTATGAAAACTAAAATACCAAGTTCTAGAAGCCTACTTAAGCTCGTAAATGGACCTCTGAAGTTTACAAACATACAAGCCTTATTAATTTCCTCAAATCCTTGAGGTTGTTCCATGTAAACCTCCTCTTTTAAATTCCACGAAGAAAGGCATTCTTAACGTCAAGTTGATAAACAGGCTTGGATCTTAACGTCAAGGCATTTTCAAATTAACCTCTTTGGGCTTCTTTCCAGAGGATGTTGCGCGCAAATGTTTCTAGTTGGGTCTTTGTTGTGGCAACCTTGTGGTCTATTTGGCTTATAATGCAATGTTGAAGTTTTTAAAGGGGAACAAGCTTGGGTTGACAATGTTGTTCAGGAAGCTGTTGCTTTTTCATATTTTTGGCTAGAAAATTTGTAGCTTTGTTCCTTCTTTTTTAATGAAATATTTTGGATGATTACCAACCTCCAGTAATCCTCCTTTATTTTTCCAAAAAAATGTCAAGTTGATAAAATTGTCGATCACAACTAAAAGCAAGGCACAAAATAACATAAAGTGAAAATCTGGATCACTGGACTTAAGGTCTAATAAAAATCTTCCCCAAACTATTGTGTGAAACCTTTGGCAGCAAGACAGGCGTTGAATTTGTCATTGTTGCCATTAGATTTGTACTTAACTTTGTAAATCAACTTTAATCCGACGACATTTTTATGAGATGGTCATGAAACAGGTATCCAAGTCTGATTTTCGTGCATGGCACTCATTTCTTCTTGCATGGCTTCAATCCAACGATTATCTTTAGAAGCTTGTTTAAAAGTTTGAGGTTCCCAAATGGTAAGGGAATTGTTCATGAATTCTTGAAATTTTGTGGTGAAGACGCCACAATTAATGAATGGTGCTAAAGGATAGAGCATTTGTAGTCATGGGCGCAAGTTGTAGTCGTGTGTGGGTTCTTGAACATCAGGGCTATAGCTCTAGCATTATTGATAGTGTTGGATGTTGACGAATGTAGTTCTTGAATACTGGGGCCAACTCCAGCATTATCAATAGGAATGTGTTCTATGGTAGACATTCCTTTTGAGAAGTGTCATTTTCTTGAACATGACTTGTATTTCAAAACTGTTTTCTACAATAAATAACCTTTGGTTGTTGTTGAGTAGACTATGAAATAGTAGTGTCATTTTTGGCATCTCATTCCTATTGTATCTGGCAATTCTAGTTAGTTCCTTTGACACTTTGCTTCTAAACATCCTCTTGCCCTATTGGCATGTTAGTTTCCTTCTCAGTGGACCGATCCATATTTTAATCTTTGTAAGGAAAGAGAATCTAAGTGTCAAGTTTGGATTAAGGTACATCCACTTTGATTTGGTAAGCGTCATATCTAAGGACTTTCTCATCAAAAACAACATATCGAGAAACATAGAATTTTTGTGTTGACACATTGAAGCACTTGTAGCCTTCCATCTGCATGTCATAGCCTACAAAAATGCTTTTGATAACCCTTGGTTCTAGCTTGTCCCATACACTCTTGTCCACATGAACAAAAGATCGAAGCAAATAATAATTGGGCAAACTATTATATAATCATTCATATGGACTTTTCCAAGCCAATTTCTATGTGGGAATTCTATTGATAAGGAAAACTACATATGGAAGGTTGCAAGCCAAACATAAGTTGAAACTCCTTGGCAATACAACATACTAAAAATAATTTCACAAATGTGACTATGTTTTCTTTCAACCACATCATTCTGCTATGTTCTATGACTCCTCTGGTGTACAATACCATGGTCATTTAAGAAATTTCTAAAGTCATGTGACACTCTCCCCCACCATCACTATGGACACACTTGATCTTGTATTCAAAATAGTGCTCAACAAAAGCTTTTAACATGACAAAAATTTCGTAAACTTTATTTTTTCCCTTAATAAGAAAATCCAGGTGTATCTAGAGAAATCATCAATGAAGGTTACGTAGTAACAAGATCAAGATAAAGAATGAGGAGCAAGGGCCCAAATATCAGTGTGGAGAAGTTCTAATATTCTACTGGATGTACAAGTAGATAATCCAAAGGGCAACTTTGTATTCTTTCCATGCTGACAACCATGACAAATGATATTTCTATTAGAACCACTGGAGGATTTTATTAAACCATGGTCAAGTAACTTCTTTAACATTTCAAAATTGCATTGACCAAAACGATGATACCATTGTTCAAAAGAGGCAACAGGAACTTTATTGTCAACATTATTTCGAAAAGCAAGAACAAAGGCAAAAACAATAGCTGAAGCAAGATCATTATTGTCTCAACTAATGCATGTGACAATCCAAAGATGCCCACACCGTTGTCCCCTAACAAGAACCTGGTTGGTTTGATTTGCCTTCAGAAAACCATAAGCTTTTGTGAATATATTATGGGCTTATAATCATCCAAAAGTCAAGAAAGATACAAAATACGGTATTGCATTATGAGGGCATAAAAAATGTTTGAAAGGCGAATGCAACCTTTATGAGTGCAAATATCAATGTCCCTGATGTGAGTAATAGGGTGCACAATACCATACCAGTAATAACTCGACCTCTACCAAAGGCTAAAGCAAAACAAAGCTACCTTTGTTATTTGAGATGTGATTTCCTGCACCAGTATTGCCAATCCAGTCATCAAGAGTGAGCTCCATGCCTCCAAAGTTTGTTGAAAGAGCATTGACTCCATGTTGCTCAGCGAAGGAACTCTCATTATGTCCAATAACATATGCTGGTGCATATCTGATAGGTAATAACGGAAAATTTTGGTAGGTCATAACAATTGATAGCACTGTGTTTAGGTCTACCACAGAGTTGACATATAACTTTCTCCTTATTAGCATAGCCATGACCACAATTTTCTTACTGTTGTTGCTCATGACTAGAAAATGTCTATCAAAGACCAAAGATATTCATTTGTTGATTACAAACTCTACCACAGTCGCAGCTACGGCATAGCCTAAAGCCCTGGGTGGTGAAGGCAATGTTAACAGTTAACGCTAGAGTGCCTAAATGCATCTCATCTAGAGTTGTTTGATCTCATGATCTGAGGACCAAGCTATCATCTTAAACCAACGAGAAGTTTAATTTCTTAAAGGTGGGAAGAGGAGGTCAAGTAGTTACGGTGGTGATGAACATCTTGTGCTCATCTTAAAGACCCGCTAGGCAATGTAGAACCTTGTCAACATCACTCGTATTATGTCCAACAAGTGCAAGTTCACTGCATATGTTTTGCACTTTGTTGCAATATTCTGTGACACCCATTTTTCCTTACTTGATATGTCCAGATTTGAATAATCTTAGCTTCAACCATCTAAAAGCAATCATTGCTAAAAGTACTCCAAAGTTCCTTGGCGATTTGCACATGAACTACTTGTGTCACAACTTCCTCAAACAGGGTGGACTTGATCCAACCAATAAGTTGATCAAAAGAAAACCACTCAACATATTTAGGATTTAAAATGAAACAAATGTCTTGCAATGGCCCGAACTCATCGGTTCTTTTGCCATCAACTTGAGTCTTTTCTAATAAGAACATGGGTGGTGCAGGTTTCGTCCCATCAATATGACTAGTCAATCATTGTCCATGAATGAAGGATAAGATCAAGCTCTTTCACGATAGATGGTTCCCACTCTTAAGCTTAACAGAAACAATTCAATTAATCATATTAAGAAAGGAAATTACGACCACCTGTAGCCATGCTCAGTAGCAATAAGGATCCCCCCTCTTTTTAAAATAAAAAAGGGTAGGAAAGGAAGGGCTCAAGGAGAAAACCATTGCACGACATATCTATGTAGCCCCTCCTTAACAAGAACCCAACACGCAGGGTGGACCCTAGAAAGGTAGAGAGGACATTCGATGAGTTCGACGCAACCGAGCAAGGGGTTTGGTGAGATCCAACGACACTGAGTAGAGGTCCAACAAGGTTTGGTGGCGCTGAGCAACAGCAGGTCCAGTAGAATATAGACCGAATTTGGGTTGGCGACACCAAAATAGGGCTGGGAGACAATAAGATCAATTCATAGGAGGTCGTTCGATGTTGATTAAGGGTGGCGACGTGAGAGAAGCAATCGAATTTAGATATGATCAAGGGACAATCCGAACCTAAGAGCTGAATCCAATCTTGGTGGACCAGATTGAGTTTGGAAATGTCAAATCCTTGTCTGACCAAGTGCTAACAAGGTCACTTCCACCTTGATGGTGCTGAATATCACTAGACAAATGGCTGGAGGCAAGAGGAGAATAGTTGGCGGTCGAATGCTAGTAACCGAACCACGGGAACATGAACTTCAATCAAAATAATTCCTATTGTAGGAACCAATAACGTAACTTTCAACTAAAATAGATCCATTTTAACAATGGATGGATCATTCTAATACCATGTTAAATGGAACATAAACAAATAAGGGAGATGGAAATCATTTGATAACCTAGCTCAAGAGTCGGTGTGCCTTTCTACTTCTAGGCATAGGGTTTCCCTCACGGCAATGATGAATAGAGGAGGCTCTATGGATTTATTTATAATGATCAGATTTCTTACTCTCCAAGTAATGGAGAAATTACAACATAAAGCCACACAAAATATTATTTATTTAAAGTGTACCCAATAAACTTTTTAATTTTATCAGAGGAACCATTTATTTGAGAACCCAACAAGTAATTCAATAGTAGCTGGAAGCCAAATAACCAATTACTTGATTCATGCACACTCAATGGATCCCGTTCTCACTCATGGAGAGTCCACAAAGAACTCCTAGCGCTACAACATTTTTCTGCCACTTTAAAGACCTTCACCGCAATTGATAACAAATATGGAAAACAGAGATCTTGTTTGCATGTTGAAACTGAAAAATACTTTACTTTCAATTTAGAGGATTGATCTAGCTTTTGTTAGGATCATCATTTGTATTCCTGCTATTCCATTCTCTTGAGAGACTAGAACTATGAGATTCTTAGACAGGGAAGGGAAAATGTTTTTTTCCAATTAAAGGATATAAAACCCACCCCTAATGCTGTGGATCTTTTCAATGAATTTCTCTGCAACGATACCAGAGGAAGATGTACTTAATGGGCCAGTGGAGCGGCTGATACCCCCAGAAGCTCTAATAATGGCAATCTTATCATTCCCTCCTGCTAACCCAAGAGTCCATTTTCTAACTCTGGAATATCTCCTGTCCATAAAAAAAAAAAAGCTCAATCTGTTAGTTCAACGGTTAAATGGTCTGGGTACAGCAACAAGTTGTATATCCAAAAAAAAACAATCACCACTTCAATGTTTAAACGATCTAGGAGCAGCAACAATATTGTAAATGATGAAAGAAGTTTTTACTCTTAGAATGTGTCAAAAACATAAGAATAACAAAATGAGAAGGCCAATTCGCAGAGAAGGCCAGTTAGTGACAGTCAGAAAATGTAAGTTGGATGTTGACCCCCCTAGGAGGAGGCAAGGAAGGCCAAAAAAATGTTGGAAGGACTGTTAAGCATGATCTTAATTACTTTAATTTAAGCCTAGAAATATCTCAATATAGATCTAAGTGGAGGCAAAGGCAACGCTCTAAATCCTACAACATGCCCATGGCATGCCAGTAATATGGCCTTTTTTTGATGTAAGGTCATATCATCATACATGTAATGTTGAAATGCAAGAGTGTCATCGATATTTTACTATCAAAATAATATGTTGATTATATCGACAAAATGGATAGAATTAGGTACGATTCTTAGGCTATTACCATATTTTAAGGTTGACATAGGCGACTCAGTAACCCAGTTCTTCCCATTATTGTTGTTGCATACTTGTTGGAGTGATAAGAACTCTTTTAAGTGTTCTCTTTCTCTATTTGTTAGATCTTTAAGGTAATTTAGCTTCTCCAAAGTTACATGTAATGTCTTTTTATCTTGTTGAGAGACTTGTGCAGTTGGTTTAGTACTACATCGTGAGATGTGGAGTGTGTGGTAGCCTATAAATAGGTATGTATCCCCCCACCTGTTTCTTTGAGAAGAACAATATAGAAATCAATCCTATCATAGCATTCTCCCTGCTCTTCGAAAGTGGGGTTTCCGCATAAACCTAATCGTTTCCTATTGTTTATGCTTTGATATTATTGTTCGTTTTTGCTCATCGTAAATTTCAACTTTGTATCAGAGCAATTCGATTCTTGGGTTTATTATGTTTATCATTATTTGGAGTTTCAATTTTCTCTTATTCATCTCGAGGAGCCGATTGTGGCCTAGGGTATACGATGACGAAGATCAGGATTGCGAGGCCTCGATCGCATCGCAATGAAGGCAAAGGGGAAGGTGCTCCCACGAAAGCTACAAGCGTCAAGAGGGGGTGATGAAGATGATGGTAGAGACGGAAACCCTAGCGCAAAGGGCCAAGTCCCTACGGGAGGCGCTGTAGAGGAATGGTGCCGTCACTTGCAACATGGTCGGCATCCTCGACTCATTCGATCACCGCCTCTCCACTAAACACCTTAAGGGCCCTCTTGATCACATATGTCCGCAACTACATGGGGTGCATGGTAGACTTAAGGGTGGACTTCAGGGTGATCGAGTGCAAATAGGGGCCGATGCTGCGACCTTAGGCAACGTCGCCTTGGCCTATTCCGGCACCAATGATGCTCCGACGACCTTGGTGATTGGTGCGATGGCTTCTTGCAAGGAAGTTACAAAGTCCATTTGCGGGATTTTAGGTTTTGTTTAGCCATGGTGTCAAATTCAAGCCTTGACAAGTTCACCTAGGCCTTCATTGCGCTCCTTTACCTCAAGTACCTCACACGAAAGGTGATGGTGCGGATGGAATCAATTATGGCGAGATTGCCGCCACTAATGGTGGCTAATGGCGATAGCCAACCGAGCGAATAGGTGAAGATCGCGCAATCAGTGATAGTGGCAAAGATCACGGCAAGGAAGCACCGAGTAGACTCTTCTTTCTTCTTATTTATGTTGGTCTCTCTCCGTTAGTTCAAAAAAAATGATGATGAGTTAGAATAAACAAAAAAAGGGGAGCAAATATTAAAGAAAGAAGAGGAAGAATAATAAGAGAGATGGAGCAGAGAAAAAGGGAAATACAAAAAGGAGAGAAGAAGAAAATTTTCAAAATAAATAAATAAATAAAATAAGAGGAAAAAAGTAAGAGTAAAAAAAGAAGAAAAAAAGGGAGTTTGAATTAAAGAAAAGAGAGGGAGAAGCTCTTTTCTTTATCATATTTTTTCTTTTCTTGTCATTGTTGCATTCATCTCCCATACGAGTATGGGAGAAAGGGGGAGTGTGAAACTTACTGCAATCACCTCCATCTAGGAGTTCCTTTATTGCACATCACCACATGAGAATCACAACTCTAGAAAGTCCAGAAATTCGAGGTCTCTAAGGGAGAGAGATCCAGTTCCGAGATCCTCAGAGAAACGGCCCATATCAAGTTTCTACGTGGGAGATCCAATTTCATGGAATTCAGAGAGGGAGATCCAATTTCGAGACCTTTAGAGGAAGACCCATGTCAATGATACTGAATGGAGAGCTACCAGTACCAGTTAAGATCTCCAAAGGAGAGGCCCTTGTTAAAGCCAGCTACAGCAATTCGTCAAACAACTCCAGACCTTGTTGATGTGTCGTCATCAACACACCCGCCTATAAGAAAGAACCGATTGAAAGAGCTGTATTCTGTTGTGTATAGTGGAGTTTCGTTGATTTTATAAGCTAAGCATTCCATGCTCCAGCTTGAAGGGGAATGTTACGAGAATTGTGTGGTTGGTTTAGTACTACATTGTGAGATGTGGAGTGTTGGAGTATATGGTGGTCTATAAATAGGCATGTACCCCTCCCCACTTATTTCATTGCAAAGAATAATATAAAAATCAGCCCTATCAGGACCTTCTCCCATGGTTTTATTCCACTCTCTTTGTGAGTGGAGTTTCCACGTAAACCCAACAGTTTCCTATTATTTATGTTTTGATATTATTGTTCATCTCCACTCATTTTAAATTTCAACTATTCTCTAAGCAGATTTAAGCAACAATCATTATTAGATCTTGTTGTAGTTTTAACAATTACATTTGCAGATCAATGAGTTTATGATATATTAATTAGTTTCTATGATTGCTTGATCTACATATTTTAGACAGTTAGATTGTTAGATCATAGGAATTTTTTTGATAGGATTAATGTTTAAGTATTTAACAAATTTTTCTAACACAATTATATAAATTTAATACAATCCTAATCAGTGATCAAGATGTCGACATGCCAGCAAAATGGGAGGTTTTGAGTGGAGGACCATATCGACATGGAAGGCGTATTGAAATACAGAGGTGTCAATGGTATGTTGACTATTTTGATGATATATCGATCGACACAACCGTTTCAGGGCATGCTACTACCTATTAGTTGCAGCTCTCCTACGTGTAGGTGTAGTTGTTGCTTGCTACTGCGATAGCCAAAGTAGTGGATTCAGCTCAATGGTGATGACACTGTGGTTCACACCTCGCAAGGAAGAGGGAGGAGAGGTAGTGAGTCTCTGTTGGGTCACACGAAGGAGAGGGGAGAAGGTTCAAGGTGGAGGGTTTGTTGGTAGTGAAGGGAGTGAGTTATAGTGGGGAAGGAGATAAGGAGAGGAGAGGAAAGGAGAAGAGAGGGGAAAAGATGAAGAGATGTCATTTTTGTCTGCATGCCTTAGGTATGTCCTTGATATGCCTTCGAAATGAATAATTTTCAAGGCATCGAAATCGTCAAAATCTACCGTCGAAATACAGTTGTTTCCACAACATGCCCTCGACATGCCTCCGAAATGTGCATTTAGAAGTTTATCGAAACGACATTGAAATTGGCATGTAGAGCCTTAGGCAAAGGATCCATATAGCCGACCACACTTGGTGGGGGAAAAGACTATTATTATTGTTATTGGAATGTGTTAAAAACATAAGAATAACACATTGGACATGCTAAAGAACAGATCTTGCTGAGCATACACAATAGCACCTATGACACTCATCAAGAGATGAAACCATCATACGAGTAACATAGATAACAATTGGATAAAAAGAGTTCAATTCATTATAGAAAACCTTAGTCTCTTTTATATAGAGACCAAAGGGTGGAAAGTATAGCATTACCCCTCAGGAGCTAAACATCCATAATCCCAAATAAGAAAAGCATAAAACATATAAGAAAAGAAACACTATATGCTAACACTCCCCCTCAAGCGGGAGCATAAATATCTATCATGCTCCGCTTGGAACAACACGCCTCAAAGGTAGATCTCGCTAAGGGCTTTGTGAAGACATCTATAGCCTACTTCTCAGAAGTGACTTATGGCATGTAATGTCCAACGTTGAATGAGATCTCGAGTGTAATGGTAGTCAATCTCTACATGCTTTGTCCTCTCGTGAAACATAGGGTTATTGGCAATGTAGGTCGCTGCTTTGTTGTCATACACACATCGCATCTCTATAGAGCTATCCAGAGAAACATGAAGATTTGACAAAACTGACTTGATCCAAATCATCTCAATGGTTGTCTGGGCCATGACCCTGTACTCTGACTCCGCACTGGATCTAGATACAACCGCTTGCTTCATGCTCCTCTAGGTAACCAAGTTGCCTACAACAAAGGTGAAAAAACCTGTGGTGGATTTTCTATCCCCAACACAACCAGCATAATCAGCGTTAGAATATGCTACAATCCCAATAGGTGTTCCCTTTCGGAACAATAATCCCCATCCTGGTACTTTCTTCACATACCTAAGCACCTACATTGAAGCCTCCCAGTGCTACCTAGTTGGATTATCTATAAACTGGCTACGCCTACCAATCGACAAAGATAAGTCTGGACGAGTGATGGTAAGGTAAAGAAGCTTACCCACCAGCTGCCTGTATGCCCTATTGTCAACCACCTCAGATTTCTTATCATATAAATGGACCTTGGGATCCATGGGAATATATGCAGCTTTAGCTGCTAACATGCCAGTCTCCTAAAGAAGATCAAGAGCATACTTCCTCTATCAGAGCACCACTCCATCCCTGCCACATGCAACCTCAATGCCCAAGAAATACCTCAACTGTCCTAGATCCTTCATGACAAACTTCTCTAATAGGTGTCTCTTGACTTTGTCTATCTCATCTCTGTCATCCCCGGCGATGATAAGATCAACATATACAGGAGTGCCACAGTCCCTCAGTTAGTCTTCTTGGTAAATAAGAAGTGATCTGAAGTAGAACGACTCAGATCAATCTGGCGAAGCACCTTTGATAGCTTATGGAACCATGCCCTGAGATTCTGCTTCAATTCATAGATTGCCTTCCTCAATCTGCACACACTCTCCTTGAACCTCGAAACCCGAGGGCTGCTGCATGTAAACCTTCTCTTGCAGATCACTGTAGAGAAATGCATTCTTCACATCTAGCTGGTATAACAGCCAGTCTCTGTGGGAAGCAACAAAAATAAGTATATGGATAGTGGCAAGCCGCACAATGGGGGAGAAAGTATCAAAGAAGTCCACCCCATATGTCTGAGTGAACCCTTTTACTACTAGCCTGGCCTAATACCTCAAAATAGACCCATCGGGAGCCAACCAGTCGTGCACCAGTAGAAAGTGAGATGAGATCCCAAGTCTGTCTACTCTGAAGTGCTGCCTTTTCATCCTCCATGGCTTGACGCCATTTTGGATTAAGCATGGCCTACTGATAGGTAGACAGAATGTGTGACGCTGTAAGGGCCTAACAGAAACTGCTAAATTAAGAATCAAGACCATCGGCAGCCAAACTACCTATGACCAGGTATCTGGACTCACAGGTGCACGGTGCCCTCTTAATGGCAATAGGGAGATCTGAATCATCTGGTACCTCTGACTGAGTTGCTGTAGAAGGAGCCTCATTATTGTGGTGATCTGCACTGTTTGGGGAGTTAAGTCTAACAAAACTATCACTGGCATCAAGTACCCTCTCAACTACCTGTGAACCATCAGCTGCTGGTGAGAGAGAAAGCCCCTAAAAAGTAGTGTGATGTATGTGACAGGTATGTAATGGCCCATGTAATCTCTCAAAGTCATCCAGGGAGGAAAAGCTCATCTATCTATCAGTTAGACGTCTGGACTGAGAAGTAGACACATGAGTCTCTGTACACAAAACAGGCAGGGGAAGAAAGGCAACATCATCACAAGAGCTTCTCTGTCCAATGACTGAGAAATATGGTGTATCCTCATGGAAAGTCACATTAGCACTAACATAATATCTGTTCTGCAGAGGATCATAGCAATAGTACCCCTTCTATATACTAGAGTACCCCAAAAATACGCACTTGGCAGCGCGAGGAGCCAGCTTGTCACGACCACGTAACGGCACATGGATGAATACAACACATCCAAAGGTTTGGGAAGCACATGAAATAACTCATCGTCTAGATGCAGACGAAGAACCGGTATCTGCTCGTGAAGAATTGAGCTAGGATCATGCTGATGAGATAAGTTGCCGTCAGAACTGCGTTCCCCCAGTATCTCTATTGCACATTGTGATGAATCAATAGTGTACGGGCCACATCCAACAAGTGCCTGTGCTTTCACTCTGCAAATCCATTATATTGTGAAGTGTGAGGACAAGTGGTCTGGTGGACAATCATACGAGTCATGTAGAACTCCTTAAGTCTAGCAGTGCAGAACTTAAGAGTATTATCAGTCCGCACTATCTTCATTATGGCTGAATACTGTGTTAATCTCCAGAAGAAGAGTCTCTATACATCCTCCAACCTCTGCCTTGCTTTTCAACAAGAACACCCACGTGACTCTAGAGAAATCATCTATGACAACTAGGTAGTACCAGTGTCCCATCCGATCTGGGACTCTGCTCAGTCCCCATACATCCATATGGAGCAACTAAAATAATGTAGATGATCCAAGAGAGGTGCTAACTGGAAAACAGGATCGATCATGCTTACCCAATTGGCAAGCATCACACTGTATGGTAGCAACCGAAGAAATATGTGCTATCACCCTCCTGAGGCGATCTAGAGATAAGTGGCCAAGACGAACATGCCACTGTAGAACACTCTCGCTATCATATCGAGTAAGTCCTGCAAATGGCTCCTGTCCCAGACGGTAAACACCATTCTCCTCTATACCTCTGACAACAGTCCTCCCGGTGAGCTTGTCCTGAACAACACATTCGACATCATTGAAGATCACTCTGCAGTTGAGATCCTTCGTGATTCTACTCACTAACAACAGACTCAGTAGGAATTCTGGCACATGCAATGCACCAAATAGCTACAAACTGGGGGTCATAGACACCTCCCACTGACCCTTAACTGGGGTGTATCTACCATCAGTCACCTGCACAATCCTTCCTGGGGGAACAGACTCTAGCGAACGAAAATAAGTCAGATCACCATACAGATGTTGTGATGCACCAAAGTCGATCAGCCACCCTACTCCATGGTGGCTCCTGTAATGCTCCTAATGCACCAGACTCACAAATTCTACCATAGGTGTCAAGCAGACCACATCCAGAGAATATAGGGAATATGCTCCCCAAAGATCATGCAATACGGGAAATACACATTTTAAAACAGTCCATATAACTGGAGAAGAAACATACCACTGCTTAGCGAACACCAATAGATCTGGATCAATACCAAGAGACCCCCTTGGACAAACATTGGCCTAACTCGGGTGCAAGGAAAACACCCGAGATGGCCCCAAGGAGACAGCCTCCTCGCAACAACAACAGGGACTGCAATCCCTAGATCAGGGCAAGATGCCCCTCACGATCGCCGCACAGGGATCAGAAACCTCATGCGTCGCCTAAGCTGCTAGTTGCACCACCGATTGCCGCCGCAGACGCCCGTCACGGCACTACAGAGGTCTTGGTTGCCAATCTGGAGGCTATCAGACCTGCTACCACCTACTCAGAGCGTCGCCGAGGGTCCTTGAAGCCGCAACACCGCCAATAGCAACTGTAGCGTGTCGCTGCACCGCCACTGTGCTGCTGCTAGGTCAAATGACCCTCGTTGGAGCGCCACTGCGGTGGTTTAGTGATCCCCGCGTCACCGCAACCACGCAGCGAAGGCTGAAGCGTGCCTCTGGAGCACTGCCGGGAGATGCTGGGGCTACTACGTGCGGCTGGAGGCCACTGTCGCTGTCGAGGAAAAAAGAGAGGAGATCGAGATTTTGTGGTAGGGTTTAGGAGGCCTTGAGGGGTAAGATACCTAGAGCCACAGTCTAGGACGTGCTCTGATACCAAATTGGATACAAAGAGTTCAATTCATTATAGAAAACCCTAGTCTCTCATATAGAGAGAGATCAAAGGGTGGAAAGTATAGCACTGCCCCTCAGGAGCTAAACATCCATAAGCCCATACAAGAAAAACATAAAACATATAAGAAAAGAAATACTATATGCTAACATTTTGTCGGCATGCCTTAGGTATGTCCTTGATATGCCTCCGAAATGAATAATTTTCAAGGCATCGAAATCGTCAAAATCTACTGTCGAAATATAGGTGTTTCCACGGCATGCCCTCGACATGCCTTCGAAATGTGCATTTAGAAGTTTATCGAAACGACGTTGAAATTGACATCTAGAGCCTTAGGCAAAGAATCCATATAGCCGACCATACTTAGTAGGGGAAAAGGCTTTGTTATTATTATTATTGGAATGTGTCAAAAACATAAGAATAACACATTGGACATGCTGAAGAACAGATCTTGCTGAGCATACACAATAGCACCTATGACACTCATCATACGAGTAACATAGATAACATAAATGAAACAACAACAGAAAATACAATTTTAACTTAGTGAGCGAGGACTCAAGATGACTATACTTTAGGTAGCTAATATAGACACAGGCATACACAAGACATGATCTCAAGTGTAGCAATCAATAAAAACCACTTAACAGACAACATAACTAACCGAAAACAAATACAAGGTCAAATTTTATCACTAGATCCAATGGAAATCACACAACCAAACTAAGCCGACAGAGTACCAACTGAAAAAACAACACTAGAACAACACAACACAACCACACTAAAGTGAGTTAATATTAGATGGATGACCTTGTATCTTGAAGCAATAAATCTCCTTGAACTCATAATATACAAAACTTCAGAGGGACTTCCTAGATTGATGAGAAGTATTGAAAGAACATAGAAAGCAACACTACACCAACTCTAGCAACCCCCCACCCACCTACCCCCAATTTTTTGAAAAGGGGAAGGGTGGTTATCCGATTGATAATCACCCAAAAGTTATATATTGATAAAGGCTAAAACAAGTGTCCAGATCACAAATTACAAGACCAAAAATTTATCAATGAAGAAATACAAGCAATAAAATTTTCTATGTACGAATGTTGCTCCTTGAAAATCGCCGCATTCCTTTCAAGCTAAATGCCCTTAAGCACCGCCAAAGCCTTGGCCTTTCTTTGTCCTAAATGTGTCCTAACCACCAATCCAAGGTCCACTTCTAAAGGACCTCCAAAAATCAACAAAGCTGGAATGCGCTATCCAGTCAAAACCAAAATGTCTCCAAACTTGCGAAGAAAAAGGACACCTAAAGAACAAGTGATCCAATCCTTATCCACCACCAAACAAAGTTGACGCACCTTCTCATCATCCAACACCCATCTAGCTCTCCAAACTCTCGACATAAGACTTCCTCTCCTGAGAAACCAAGCAAACAAATTGACCTCCAAAGGACAAGAAGCCAACCAAATTTGCCTACAATCCCTGATGAAGTTCACATCCATCATCAAACCACTAGTTCCCAGTTTTTCCATAAGCTTTCTTGACAGAAAAATCACCATCCCACAAGAAAGTGTCAACACCACCTTCTGACTAATTACCCTCCAACTCTTGGAGCAAAATTTGGAGCTCTTATATCCTCTAATCAGATAAGTTCTCAACAAAAGAGGGGCACTAAGATCCCTCCCAACAATCAGCCACCTTAACCTTTGTTGAGTTATGTGGGGCTTATTTTTTGCTATTTCTTATTGTACGGGTGCGCGCTTGTAATTCTCACTTTAGTGCCTCTATATATAAAGATACTTAGGGTTTCTCAATAGAAAGCATCACTCATTTGTCCCATCATGGTATCAGAATAGTGATCTTAGAGTGGTGCCCAGATACCCCACCTATTGAGACTTGATGAAGACAAAAAAAAAAACAAAAACAAAGAGGTGAAATGACGAGGGCCACCGACCTTTTTTTTTCCCCTAACAGGATTCCCTGCCCCCGCCCCCTTATGCTAATCCTCCCCCACCGACCTTCCGTTGCCCCTCTCGATCTCTCCCTTGCCATATTTCACCCTCCCTCTTTCTCTAGCTCTCGATCTCCCTTCGCCCCTCATCTCTCGATCTCACTCTTTTTCCCTCTCCCTTCTAGTGGCACTCGCACTCGGCCCACTCCACTTCCTCTGGTCCCCGCAACCTCCCTCGACTCCTTGCCTCCATCGTCGCCGCTCCGAGTGTTGGCGCCGCCACCTCCTCCACGCGCCCTTGCACACACAAGAGTGGGAGACCACATATTCAAGGTTTGAAATGCCAACTTCGATGTCATGTCGATGAAATTCTAAGTGTACATTTCGTGGGCATGCCGAGGGCACACCGTGGGCATGCCGATGCATACTAACAAAAATAATAGTAGTCAAAAAAACCAACAGCAACCTCGACATGGGCACCTATTTCGTCGACATGCTGACAATGCTGACAGCATGCTAACGATATCCCTGTAAATCGACACTTTATCCGTGTCGGCACAGTCGCTGCTCGAAATGGCCTTACCGACGGCATTTAAAACGTTGTACCTATTCCTACTCAAGGTGGAGTGATTCAGTCTCGTCAACAACAATCGCCACTGTCTTCCTCCCACGCACTCACGCGGGTGTGCATTCGAGAGAGAGCGGTGGTTGACCTTTCCTTCCCTTCCTCCTCTGTCACGCCACAGCCCATCTCTACTTGGGGTGGAGCATATTAGCCACAATCTCTCCCCCATCCTTGAGTGTGTTGTAGCAGCCAAGGTTTTAAAAAACGCAAGACGGTACCGAGGCAGTTTGCCTTCATCGAGGCGAGGCGAAAGCCTCGAGGCGGTCGAGGCATAAGCCTCAAGAATTGCATAAAAAACATAGAAAAAGGAAATGATATATACTTATTAAGTGCTAATAAGAAAATAATAATCTAAATAATACACTTTCATAACATTTTCTCTATCACAACATTGAAAGAACAGAATTCATCCCAAAATCCTAACAACCAAGCCCTACTAAGATCCAAACTTTCCCCTCAAACCCTAAAACACACCACAAAACTCATCCTAAAGATATTTGACAATGATGAAACACAATCAAGTAAACCAAAAAGAAAAACAAAACCCTAAGCACCTTGATGATAAATGCAAATGCACCTCCACCAACGCTGCTGCGCGATGCTCCTCCTCCGACACTATTGCAGCAACTGCACCACCGGTGATGCTCCTCCTCCTCCGACACTGCTGCAGCAGCTGTACCACCGGCGATGCTCCTCCTCCAACGCTGCTGCGTGATGCTCCTCCGACACTACTGCAACAACTACACCACCGGCGATGCTCCTCCTCCGATGCTGCTGCGGTG
Organism: Thalassia testudinum; assembly: GCA_037157565.1. NCBI lineage: Eukaryota > Viridiplantae > Streptophyta > Magnoliopsida > Alismatales > Hydrocharitaceae > Thalassia > Thalassia testudinum. Next base: position 36,017,094 of record JAZHRO010000051.1, on the reverse strand, counting down.
ATGCTCCTCCTCGAGCTCCAATGCTGCTGCAGTAGCTGCACCACTGGTAATGCTCCTCCTCCTCCGACACTGTTGCGGCGATGCTCCTCGAGCCTCGACGCTGCTGCAGTAGCTACACCTAAACCAGTTGAGGTTGCACCTCATGTGCACCTCATCGCCTCTAGCGCCTCGGCTCAACCAAGGTGCACGCCTCTTGAATGCACCCCGAGGCTAATGCCTCGAGGCTATTTGGGGCTGCCTCGCCTTGAGGTGTACACCTCTATAGCCTCGAGGCACGATTTTTAAAACTATGGTAGCAGCTGCACGCACCTCACCGGGTAACGCCAAGGCAGTTGGGGAAATCTTGGATAGAAAGGAAGCGTTGGCTGTAGGGACGTCAAAGCTCCCTTGCTCCAACCCACAGTTGTCGTGTTCGTCAAGAGTTTGCAGAAAGAACTCGTTACAGCGGCCATTAGGACAAGTAGGATAGTTCCCCTTCTTTTATTTGATTTTTGTTTAATTGCCTCAAACCATGAAAAATCTAGGTTAGGGAGGCACACCATAAACGGGTAGGATGGTGGATTTATGCTTGGAACACGTGGAGCAGGTTTGGGATTGGTTCAGACTCGAGAGTGGGTTTGAAGTTGGCCTAAAACAGATATGTTGTTGCCCATGTGGTGTGCATGTAGTGAGCACAAAAGCGTGCGAGTTGCAAATGCGCAACCAAAAAAATGCAATGGGTTCAGACACGATGTGCATGCAAAAAAAAAAAAAAGGCCTCTGCAAGATTTGGTGATTTCACAAAAAGAGGTTGACGTGATGTGTAATCTCGCGTTTTCGATAGAACCAAAAGAACAGAAGAGATACATTGTGTATTTGATTAGTCATATACATGATGCGATTTTGATTTTAGGTAAAATTGAGCATAGATTTACTTCATGTGATATTGAACAATACGCACATGGATGAAAATAAATTACTTTCCATTGATTGCTTTATCATGCTAACAATGTTATTACGTAAAGATTTTTTAAGATAAAAAGTTAAAAGCAAGTGAATCGAGGAACTAACTAAAATGAGAAATGGTTGATATAATAGTAAACGTCATTAATTTTCTCGAAACATGCATGCAAATAGAATCTCTCATTCCAAGAGTTAGTGAGTACAATTTTACTGGACTTATGCAGGGCAAGGAAATTGCGAACTCCAGACTATGATTCAGTCCAGTTGAAAATAAAAATTGTGGGCTTGGGAGCATGTGGAGTGCTTACAAGACACATTCTCGGTGCTTGCACCACTAAGGGGTGCCCATAATGCGAGAATTAGGAAGCACCCTATTGAGTCTTAGAAATTCGAAGGGAAGTGAATCCCTTAGTGAGTTGCATCCATTGAGTTTGGATGACTCAGACTTAGGCGAGCTAGTTGTAGCGATCCTAACTCATGGTATAGGCACAGATTGGCAACACTGGACCCTTGGCAGAATTTGTTGGCGAGCACCAAGTTGCCACGTGCTGAAAACAAAAGTGACCACGGGTAAGGCCCTCAAGGAAAAGGTCCTAGATCCCAAGGAGGCCTGTAGTGGAGAATGGTCTGGGAAATTTGGAGTGGATTCCAAAATTAAGTCCCGTGGCGATTGGGACGATTCCTGGTGCCATCAGAGGTAAAGATTGGCTTGTAAGCGAATCATTTACAAATTGATCACGGTAGAGGCTCAAATTTTCCCGTAACAGGATGTCAAGACTGAAGAGGCTAGCACGTGTGTCGAGTGTCCACCTATGTTAGAGTTGAGAGTCGCCAGCCTGGCAACTTTTGTTATGAGTAGTGGGTGATTCCTGATGGAGGATTCGGGGTGGAGGAATCTCTCTGAGGCGCAAGGAGAGGTTTCTTGCACCACAAACCACCTGGGTTCACAACGAAAGTACCCTAATGACAGGGTGATGATTCTTGTCGTTATGACAGTAAATAACTTGCCGTTAGGTGTTGGAAGTTATTACTTCCCAAGTTGAGAAGCAACATAGGACTGGACCCTGCGGTAGGGGGTCAAAGGCAACAAGTTCTATTATTGTCAGCCTAAGCTAGAAGAAATATGGAAGAGTCTATAGGGGCAAGATGGGATATTTCTAGTGATAAGGGGGGATGGGAAAAAGGACAAGAATGAGAGGAAATTTTCGAGAATTGCACCCATTGGAGGGGATACCCGCTCGTCGGGACATCTCACTCAATGGTTTTCCTTCTTTGTACCTTTTTACATCCTACTGAGCCATGTGGGTCACGTTGTGTTATTGTTTTTTTTAGGACAGAATGTCGAGCTACTGCCCTCACTTTGTCGGTTGCCCCCACTTGCTGGCATTGTGCCAATGTATGTAGCTGCCTTTGCTCCGTACCGAGCTCGCCAGGGGTCTCCTACAGCAGATAGTCTACTTGGGGGAGCTTCTTCCCATTGAGGATCGCTTGGCAACCCTCCTCACTTGTGTGGGCACCCTCCTCCAGGACTAGATGGACTTGCTGCTGGCCTGGCAAATGTAGGCATAATAGAGTAGTAGGAAGAAATGAAAGGCTTATTCTATTATGAGGGTCCTGCTTCTCTTTATATAGAGAGAGGAAAAAGGGAAAATTGTAATACAACCTAACAATAGACAAAAGGTGTACAACACACTCTTACAAATAAACGTGAACATATAAATAAGTCTACACTCCCCCTCGAGCTGGAGCATATATATCTGTCATGCTCAACTTGGAACAACAAGAATCAAAAGTAGACTTAGGAAGTGACTTGCTAAAAATGTTTGTCGTCTAATCATCAGCAGCAACTGGGGTTGTAAAAAGGAAGCTTTTCTGAATAAGATCCCTGGTGTAGTGACAGTCCACCTCAATATGTTTAGTCCTTTCATGGAACATTGGATTATTGACGATATATGTAGCAGCAACATTATCGCATCTCATCTCCATAAGACCAGTAATCTGTATGTGCAAATCTCACAAAGGGACTTCACCCACATGATCTCTGCAACTATCTATGCCATAGCCTTATATTCTGATTCTACACTTGACCTAGAAACAATAGCCTGCTTCTTGCTTTTCCAAGTAAACAAATTGCTAAACACATAGTGCAAAATCCTATGGTAAATTTTCTATCCACCAACCTGCATAATCTGCATCTGAATATGCTACTACTGAAATGGAAGTACCCCGAGTGAACAGAAGACGACGTCCAAGTGCTCTCTTAATGTATCTTAGGACCATCATGGCAGCATCCCAATACTGCCTCGTAGCCATAAACTAAGTCTCCCAACTACAAAAGCAATGTCTGGCCTAGTAATAGTGAGGTAAAGTAGATTCCCCACTAGCTGCCTATATTGACTACTGTCCACAGAAGGTGCCTCAGCATCATAGAGATGCGACGTTGGGTCCATGGGTATATTCACGGGCTTTGCTTCAAGCATCCAAGTCACCTGTAAAGCATCTAGTGTATATTTTCTCTGTGATAGAACTATGCCCTACTTACTACAAGCAACTTCTATCCCTAGAAAATATTGTAGTGGAAAGTCTTTCATCACAAATTGGATGGCCAATCTCTTCTTGATTTTCACAATACCATCTGCATCGTCCCCTATGACAATAAAAGTTATCAACATACACTAGGAGCACTACCACACCTTTCCCAGTTTTCCTGACAAACAGTGAATGATCTACAGAAGACACCACTAAAAACCATCGAACTCCATCACCTGAGATAGTTTCTAGAACCATGCACGTGGACTCTGCTTGAGTCCATAAATAGCCTTTCTAAGTCTGCATGCACACTCCCCCTACATCTCATAGCCAGGAGGTTGTTGCAGATAAGCCTCTTCCTTTAAGTCATCAGAAAGAAAGGCATTCCTGACGTCAAGTTGGTGAAGTGCCAATCATAATATGCTGCAACAAAAACTAGTATCCGTACCGTCGAGAGTCTCGCCACTAGAGAAAAGGTACCAAAGAAGTCCACCCAATAGGTTTAGGTGAACCCCTTTACTACCAGTCATGCTTTATATCTGGCTATGCTTCCATCTAGATGAAACTTGAGTGCAAAAACCCATCTACACCCAAGGCTAGCTCCCGGCGGAAGTGGTGTAAGATCCCATGTGCCTCTGCCCCGAAGTGCAGCCATGTCTTCCTCCATGGCCTGGCACAACTTTGGATGAGGCATGGCTTCCTAGTAAGACGTTGGCACTGTAGTGGTAGCCAAGGCTCCAGTGAACCCAGAAAAAGCTATGCTAAGATCAGTCGTGTCGTGTGTAGATATCTCGCCACAGGATACTTGGCACAAGATTGGGGAGCTTTTCAAATAGAAATCGGAAGGTCACTATCCACCTGTAGATCCTCTATAACCTCAACAGTTCCTACATCATCACTCGACACCAATGTATCAGTGTCTAAAGATAGTGTACTCACATGAGGGAAGGCTGAAGGTGTAGGAAAGGGGCATCTAGAAAGTAGTATGTGGCCTCTGATATGTAACAATAAGGTCATGAAACCAGTCCTTCTCAGTAGTAGTAGGAAGACGATCATCTATAGGTATAGCACCAAACAAAATAGGTGGAATAAGCATAGGAACCTCATCAATCATGAGAAACAAGTTAGAACTCATAGTGGAAAATAGGGTATTGAAATGACCCAGGGATCATCATGGCGCTTGTGCATTCTACAGGGTGGTCCCTACAATTTTCGTGCGCCAAAACAATTACCCAAGGGCCACTATATAATTTTCTAGACTCCAGGGGTTATTTCATAACTTCTACACTTTGTGCAGCCCACGTAGGGACCCCTACGATTTTGTGCCTTTATTGAGGGGCTGAACGAGATTATTTTTGGACCCCACATTTTGTTTGGGGGACCTTACACGAAGAGAAAAAGAGTTAGGGGGTGATCGCAATATTTCCCCAACCCCACGCAATCCTCGCGAGCCCTAAAACCTAAACCTATACATCCCCTCAACCTCGTTTTCCGCACCTGACTTTCCCTCGGCGATGCCCCTCCCACCTGAAGCTGAGAGTGGAAGAGAGAGAGAAGGCAGGAGAGTAAGAGCTCGCGGTCTCTCCTCGCAGAGCCGACGTGCTATAAGGGAGCAGATGGGGTTGTGTGCCAGGTGCGCCATCCTAGGCTGCACGGGCGCAAGGCACGTGCAAGCTCTGAGGCAACCAACACACAGGTGCGAGGAGCACGTCGGCTTCGAGGTGGCAAGGCATGGCTCGCAAGGAGTGCTGTGCGAGGAGAAAGAGAGACCCTGCGGGCGCATTGTGGGAGATGGCGCAGCGGCCAAGGCAGGCGCTCAATGCGAGAGAGAAAGACACGACATGGGGACACTGTGCATGCACGCAGCCCAAGGCGAGTTTGCATGGGGAGCCATGTGCGGGCAGACTTCAAGGCGCACATCAAATGTCCAGAGGGTTGTGCGGATGTCCAAAGAGCTCTACTGATGACAGGGACAAGTACCAAACGTCTAAGGAGGAAAGCGTGAGGGTAAAGTGGGGCTCGCGGCTCATTAAGACGTTTGAAGCATCTGTTGGACATCCGAAAGAGATGTGAGGCGCTCTCTACTGCGAGGGGGCGGTTAGTTTAGCCAGACCGAACCTACCCGGTCTGGTTCAAGTGAACCAGGGAGGTTTTTGGGTCAATTTAGGGCTCAAACAGAGTTTGTTTTTCGCCCGACAGGTATCGTTGGAAAGCTCTCAGAATTTCCCACGTTTTGAAATATGTTCCATCGCGTTTTAAGCTTTGGTTGATACAGGCCTTGAGTTTGGGGCACATGTGGGATCTGTGGGGACGTCCGATCAGTTCCTCATGCTCCCATATCTCCCATACACCTAAGTAGAGTGGCTCTCCCTGTGCCTATTGTTTAGTTTCAAATCTGAATGCATGTTATAAGTTAGTTAATGAATTATCAAGTATCGAAATGCCAAGTGTGAATGTAAATGATGAATGCATTTCTCTGATGGACACACACATATGCCCTAAATTCTGAATTAGGAGCTTTATAAGTCTTACACATGTGAAAAATGGTTGATACTTGTTTCAAAATAATAATAAACTGTAGCGATTGAGACAAGGGCATGTTACCTGTAATGTATCTATTAATTTGCCTCATGACGAAACTTAAGTATGCTGGTGCATGTTACTCGCTAATATGCATGAAACAGATTTATAAGGATTATACATGAACTTTAGGGTAATTTGGAATGGTTAATTTTCTGTTGTAGTATGAGACTGAGAACAATGGAATGTTACGCCTACTTGGAGGCACAACCGTTGGTCAAGTCTTGGTGTGGGAGTGAGTTGGCCCTCGGGTACGCATGTACCGAGGAGAGCCAACCATCCCTTTGTGTAGGGAGGGAGCTGACCTCCCCTTAGGTTGGGTGGGACCTAGGGTAGGCATGGCCTTCCTACACTAACTCCTGTTAAGCCTACGGGACCAACCGAGATAGTCGGGCAAGAATACGCAGACTGGTGAGGGGCGCGGCCCCTGTTATGTTCTATGTTGTATGGCTTGGAACGTACCTGCTAACGGAAATGACTGACCATATGCCAGTGCTGGGTAGCCCCCCATGTGTTTATTACGTGTGTCGTAGTCATCACTACGTCGCGACTATGACCCCAGGGTAGTAGACCGAGTGTAGGATAAACGCGGGGTGTTCTCTTGGCCAGGAGAGCACCACGTGCATGTTCTGCATCGCGAGAATACTACAATAAGATTGTTCCGTTAGGGAATATTTTAACCAAGAGAAAGTGAGACCCTTTGTTAGAATACTTGAAATCAAGAAAACTAGTAGGTAATGAAAATAAAACATATAAAATGCCTGCAACTGTATTGCTTTTCTCTTTGGTTAAAGTTGTTAGCTTAATGTACACTTGCCACTCTACTCAACCTTTGCTGACATCTACCATTTGTAATCAGGTAAGGGGAGTGAGCAACCAATTTCACTGGCTACAGGGGGAGCTAGGCCCAACCGAGTCCAGCCTTAGCTATTCCTGTTTCCATCCTATTGTAGCTCGTTTTTCCTTTCAGTTGTAGTGAGTATCTAGTTTTGTTCAGAACTATTAGTTTCTACTCTTTGGTGGTTATCTTTTAATTGTAGTGGCTATGTTTAATCGCTACATTTCTTCCTAAGAATGGACTGTAGTGCAGAAATCATGTTTCTTTTCCTTCTGTCGTTAATTATCTCTTCTTGCTATAATTGCATGAGTAAAAATGTTATGATTTCGGTTTATTTCTCGTTGGACAATCGGATCTTGGGATAGATGACGCGATCCGACCCAAGTTTCCAAGTGGAGCCGAATCGGGTCGCAACAGGTATAAACTCATGAAATTTCACGTCTGCAGAAACATAGTGATGGGAATTAAGAGGATCAAAGCATCTATATCCCTTTTGGGTCCTAGAATAACCCAGGAAAACACACTTGACAACCCATAGTGCTAATTTATCCCGTCTAGAAGTCAAATCATAAATAAATGCAACGCACCCAAAAACACGAGGGATAATAGAGAACAGAGGACGATCAAGATGCAAAACTTGCTATGGGATTCGCTCATGAATGGAAGAATTGAGCATCCTATTAATTAGAAAGCAAACTGTAAGAACAGCATCCCCCAATACAAAGCATGCACAACATGGTGAACAGATAGGTGCGTGCAACATCCAACAGGTGTCTATGCTTCCTCTCAACAACTTCGTTCTGTTGAGAGGTATGAGCACAAGTAATTTGGTGGACAATCCCATTACCATGAAAAAACTATAACAAACAGGAAGTACAAAACTCCAGGGCATTATTAGAATGAAACATCTTAATAGTGACAGAAAATTGGATTTTTATTTCCATAACAAAATTCTCAATGATAGTTCCAACATCAAATTTATTTTTCATCAAGAATAACCAATTGGTACGGGAGAAATCATTAATAAGAACAAGAAAATAACGATACCCAAGACGGTCAAGAACCTGACTTGGACCCCACACATCCATATGGATTAAATCAAATAAAGCAAAAGACTCAATATGATTGGAAACAGGAAAACTAGCACGATAATGTTTGCCAAGCTGGCAGGCGTTGCAAGTAATGGTGGAACTAGTAGGTATGTGAGGTAGAACACATCTAAGTCTCTCCAATGCAAGATGGCCAAGGCGAAGATGCCACTAGATGGAAGATCCAGTAGCCAAAGTAGTCTCCCCCTGACTAACAGAGGCAGCAATAGCAACAGGAGAACGACTTAGATGATACACCTCTTTCCTCACGTCCACCAATCATCCTTCCCGTGAGTCAATCCTGCAAGACACAAGAGTGCGCATCAAAAATAGCTCTGCAATTGAATTCTCTGGTAATACAACTAAGAGAGGACTGAGTGGAAAATTGGAAACATAAACATTACGCAACTGCAAAGTAGAAGAAAGGGCTACTCCACCCTTTCCAGCAACCCGTGATAGTCTACCATCTGCTACCTGCACTGTCCTACCTGAAGGGACAGATCTCAAGTCGAAAAAAGCAGCTAACGTGCCACATAAGTGCTGCGAAGCTCTTAAATCCACAAACCAATCACCTGAACTAAGGGCAGACAAGAAATAAGCATCAGCACCTGAGGTGGTGGCTATGGCGACGTTGGGAGGTGGAGATGTCGGCGGTACCTCTTGAAGTTGTTGCTAGAGTTAGGGTGGTGAGTGTTGATGACTTGTTTCAATGGGATATCTAGGGCACCAATCTAGGACTGCTGCTCTAATACCAGGTAGGAAGAAATGAAAGGTTGATTCTATTATGAGGGCCCTGCCTCTCTTTATATAAAGGAAAAAAGGCAAATTATAACACAACCCAACGACAGACAAAATGTGTACAACACACCCTTACAAATAAACGTGGAAATATAAATAAGTCTACAAGAGTAGCAGGCGGGGATGGAGAAGATAGAAAGGAATGATGCTTCTTGTTGGGTTTCATACTTTTTGGTGTTATTCAATAGATGGTAAGATATGATGTAAATAATTATGTATATTCTCAGTTTTTGGCCCAACTTTTGTACAAACTCCATGAGCTGTTATAAATATTTCCTGAATGACATGTATGTATATATATAAACACACATAAAAAATAAGGTAGGGTGTGCCCGCAATGGTTGCACATTTTCTTTTGTTTCTTTTATAGTTGTGATGCAAGCGCGGGGTGTGCCTACTATTGTCATTTTTTAGTATTTATGGAATGAGTAGGGTGTGCCCACCTTGTTTCTACTTTTATACTTGTGCACGAACCTTTCTTGCAAGCACAGGAATTTAAGAAAAGCAAGAAAAATAGGGGAAACTCTGCTGAATTTTTCCTAGAATTTAACTCCCTTTTTCATTAGCAACCTTCCCTTAGGTTCGAATCAGAGAGATTTTTGTAATGCCCTTCTAGATTGGGAGGCAATAGGTTGTGGTCGCGTGGCCGCAACGCCTATCTCCAAGGATCATCCTTGCCGAGCATGACACCAACAAACCCTAGCGTCCCTACCCATCCACCTCAACCTCTCTCTCTCTCTCTCTCTCTCTCTCTCTCCAGCATCACCGTGACCACCACCAGGTTAACAGCACCACCACCACCAACAGGGCAGCAACGCAGCTGCCCCAGCAACAGGGAAGGGCACCACTGCCTGATCCAATCCAAGTGGGCTGCAACACCGTTTGATCAACCCGATCGAGGCCTGCAACGCTACTGCCCGGTTTAAGGGTGTTACAACACTACCAATCACCTTAATCGGGTGGTAGCTGCATCGTAGAGCCTTTGATTAGGCTGCAGCATTGCCCATGGGGTTCTCTGATCCGACTGTGGAGGGTGAAGTGCCTGTTTTACACATCGATATGGTATAAAATCAGAGTTTTGTTTTCAGATCATTTTTATGGATTCTATGATTTCATCTTGTGCTGAGAAATTTGTAATTGAATGTTTCCCACAAACCTGGTATCATGGCTAACAGTAAGGATCCCCCAAGCGACGTGGTAGGGAAATCATGTACCACAAGCAGATTGTCTTTTATGTGGGGGACCTCTATTAAGTTGGATGGTACCAACTTCTTCTATGGTCAACATCCTTCTATTTTGTAGGTTCACATCGCAAGTATATCCTGAAGCAAAATAAGCCTGCAATTAAGACTGTTGGTAAGCAAATAACGATTGGCTAGCCACCTGTATGTTAAACAACATGAAGGAACCTATAGCAAAGTAGGTGATGTCTTATGCCTCTGCCAAAAAGATGTAGGAAGTTCTTCATGAAATATATTCTCACAAAAGCAATATTAGCCACCTATATCGTGTTATTAACCGACTACATTCCTTTCGGAAGGGAACCATGTCTCTACCTAAATATTATGGTTCCATGAAGAATCTCTAGGACGACCAAGACACTTATCAGTCCATCTCATCTGATGTTGCAATCATCACCAAGCAAAGAGAGGCCTTTTGATTTGTTCAATTACTTGCAAGTCTAGGACCTGAATACAAGGCAGTTAAAGATCGGCTTATGACTTTCAAAGACATTCCTACAACTGCTCAAATTTATGCTCGACTCTCAAGACTTGAGATTTCTGATCCTATCCCACCTTCAGAGTCTTTTGCCATGGCATCAGTTGTCTGTGGCAGGGGGGCCTCAGGAGCCCTGGGGAGACGATGTGGTGCGAGAGCAGGAGGCCGATGCAGAGGCCGTGGTTTATTTTATGATGATTGTCATAAGATCAATTATACAGTTAATAGATGTTGGATAAAGCATGGCTTTCCTTAGGGGCTTCAGGCCAATTAGGTTGCTCATGGTGGAGATGGAAATCAGTATCATTAAGAGGATCAAGCCAGTACCTAGATTACGATCTCTAAGGAGTATGACAGACTTGTGTCTTCTCAGGCCACTTCAACTACTGGGACCCAAGCTTCTATGATATGTTCAAGTACTACTGCTAGTGCTAGAGGTGTTCGTACACCATTACAGCTTACTAATTCAGGTGCCTCCTGCTACATTACAAGAGATGCTGCATTATTCTCATCTCTTAGACCACTAACTATCCCTGTCCATGTCAGGGTAACTGATGTTGCCTTATCCCTTATGACAGGCTTGGGTGGCATCTCCTTATCTACTACTTTGCTTTTGTCTGATGTTATGCACGCTCCTAAATTTACTTTGAATTTAATGTCTACAAGTCAAATTACTAAGGAATTGAATTCATAGCGATATTTCATAACCATTTTTTCTTCCTGCAGGACCTCTAGACAATGAAGTAAATTGGTGGACTTTAGCAGGATGGCCTTTATTACCTGAACCTTCCACTTAAAAATCACTCCATTGATGTTGCTTATGTCACTCTACTCTTCAGTGGCACCTTAGATTGGGACATCCTAGTATTTCAGTTCTCCGTTGTTAGTTTCCAGGTATGCAATTTCTTGATTCGTTTACCTGTGAGGCTTATCAACTTGGTAAACATCATAGGGCGTCTTTTCCGAGTAGTAATAATAGAACTAAGTCCTTTTTGTCTTATTCATGTTGATCTATGGAGCCCATGTCGGATCAAGAGTTTTAGGGGTTTCCGTCATTGTTTGGTTCTTATGGATGATTATACCCGTGTTTGTTGGGTATTTATGATGGAGAAATCTAAAACCCTTATACTGATAAAAAATTTTGTTAATAAAATAAAGACTCAGTTTTCTACTACTATCGCATATTTCGGATGGGCAATGGACTTGAGTTTGTGAATGCAACTTTGGCTCAGTTTTTCCGGTCTCTGAGCATTGTCCACCTGACTTCTTGTGTTCATACATCCCAAAAAAATGAGATGGTGTGGAATACTTTAGAATCCAGAAAGGATACGTTGATCCTCTTGTTCATCATTTTTCTGTCAGAAGGGATGTCACCTTCTTTGCGGAGATTCTATATTATTTTGCTATTGGGAAATCTTCTACGATGTCACTGGATGTTCCACTTCCCATGCCCACTATTCCACCACCAATGCCCTCTAAGCCTACTGTGCCTCAGATAGATGTCCCTTTTACTGTGTTTCCTAGACATCCTGAGGTAACAGACACCTTTCCTAAACATTTCCAACGCAAGCCTACTTCCACTACATCTCCAGCAGATGATCCCTTTTCTACTATTCCTACTTAGTCCCTTGCTGAACCTACAGATTCTACTGGAGATCCTAAGCCCACAGCACCTAAGGTAAATGATGTGGATCTTTCTATTGCCCATAGGAAGCGACAGAGGTCGTTTGCTAAATATTATGTTTCAAACTATATATCCTTTGATCATTTGCTTGCATCAGGGAGACATCTATCTCTTGCAGTGGACGGCCATCATATTCCCAAGAATCATATCGAAGCCTTCCAAGATCTTTCCTAGACCTTAGCCATGGAGGAGATGGCATCTCTCCAGTCCAAAGAGACCTGAGAACTTGTTAACCTATCCCCTAGTGCTACTGTTGTGGGGTGTAGGTGGGTGTTTACCCTCAAATGTCATCCAGATGAAAGATTCAAGACTCGATTAGTTGCTAAAGGTCATACACAATCCTTTGAAGTTGATTATTTTGAGACTTTCTAACCTCTGGCCCGTCTCAATTTAGTACGGATTCTACTCTTGTGGCAGTAAATAATAATGCATTCCTCTATGGTGATCATGAGGAAGAGGTATACATGTAGCAACTCCCAAACTTTGTGGTTGAGCGGAAGTGTAAAAAGGTATGTAAATTAAAGAAAGTCATTTATGGTCTTAAACAAAGTCCTCAGGCTCAGTTTGAGAGATTCAGCAATGCGGTTCAAGAATATCGCTTTACTACAGCTGATCATTTACTACTTACCATGCATAGAGCTAATGGTTGAATTAGGGCTATCAAAAAAATTTTAGGTTCAGTATTCGTTTAGGTTCGACTCATAAAAAATTCAACTTAGATTCGACTCGTAAATAAACAAATCGAACCTAAACTTAAGTCTAGGCTCATTTAGATAAATGAACCGAACCTAAACATGGTAGGTTCCATTAGATTCGATTCGTTAAAAGTTCGTTAAAATAAATAAATAAATTATATATATATATCGTTTCCGATTTATACACCGATGTGAAGTCTGAGATTTGGCATTTAGACAACCCTATATATATAGGAATATATATATAGTTTCCGATTTGACATATATACACACACACAGAGATACACAGTGGATTTGGCATTTATCATATATATATAGACACACACACACACAGACGCACATAAAGTGGATTTGGCATTTATCTCCGGCGTGAAGTCTGGCATAAAAGTTTTGATTTGCCACTTTGCTGCCCACAATGCCCTTTCATTTCCCACTTCCCACTCATGTACGTCCATTGGCCTCCCACTATCCCAAAATTGACGAAGGCCCCTCCAAACTCCCCTCATTTGCCCCCAACAGTGCACGGCAACACACCCTCCACCTTGGTTTGGCCCCTGCAAACGCTCACGCAGTGCAAGGATCACCTCATCTTCAACCAACTAGGTAACTTATGGACCACCCCAAAGGGCCCCAACACGATCTCCTCCGTTCTCTCCCCCTACACCCCCAATGCGATAGTGCCCCACCCCTGTGGTCGTGGCTACAACCTTTAGCTTCTTTAATCATTCTCTACCGCTCTCTAATGCAAGTTGTGCAGGGCCCAATGACGCTCCATCTCTCTACCTTTGGTCACCGGCTCAATTTCTTCGACCGCTCCACTCTTCAGGTTCCATCTTCATCTAAGCAAGACTTCTTTTTTTTCCGAGAAGGTGCATAAATCTTCCATGGGTTTACCAAGTTTATCTCTCTTCCGCCATAACAAAATATATCTTCCATGGGTTATTTTTCCACCAACATGCATGCCCATATCTTCCATGGGTTGTTTTTCTATATTCCGGTTAACCCCTGCTCGTATTTTTATTTTCGTCATGGTCTTTTTCTATATTCCCGTTCACCCCTTAATATTTTTATTAATTTAATTAAAACATTAAATAGCATGTCCTATATATAGTTAGTTAACTTCGTGCTCGTTTTTTTTTTTTGCTTTAGTTGCCTATTATATCTAATTAGCTCTAATGTAAAAATCGATCTACTCGATCAAGTACTCAGCCGAGTAATCCTAGTTGCACCCCCCTTCGACTGAGTAAGATACATACGGTACAATAGTTGGCAACACCGACTACTCGGTCGAGTGGTCGGTGTAGTCGACCGAGTAATAGGCTGCTTTTGCATAAAGGTTAATATAAATGGATACATTTAGATATTATTTTCCTAGGTAAAGTTAACCCCCACTTGCCCTGACACCCTTCGTGCCTCCCACCCCTTTCGTTCGAAACATACACGCGACCTAATAGGCGACGCCCTCCTCTAAATGATCAGTTTTTCTCCTTATAGGTGACGCCACGACAGCCCCCTACTTCGACCTAATAGAGCATCGCCCCATCCTCCACAATTCCACACGATTGCCCCTTCCTCGCCCTCTCCAATCATCGCCTTGCCCTTCAACCCTTTCACCTTCACCGACGCCACTGCTATTGCTGCTTCAAGCACCACTCCATTGCCGATGCCCTGCCACTTCGACCTACTATTGCTGCTAGTACTGCAGCTACTGCTGCTCCTCTCCCTCCTTAGTCCTTGCCTTGGTGTTGTGTGTGTGTGTGTGCGTGTGTGCATATATATTTATTTATTTAAAAAATGCCCGACCGAATACTCTTCGACTACTCCCCCGCATACCGTATACTCCTTAGTCAATGGCCTGACCAACTGAATACCGACTACCGACTTTTACAACACTGCTAATTAGAATAATATATTTATTTGGATAGATATGTTTTTGCAAGAATCTCTATCTTTTGTCAAAAAAGAACATGTACTTGTAGAGGAAAATGAGCAGAATGTTGATGCAATGAATTATGAATCTAATGGGCATGACAATGAAGATAATAACATGGAAGTAAATGATGATGAAAATGTTATGAAGTCGTCTGGGATACATAGAAAAGATAAAGAAAAAAAACATCTTTTGTGTAGGCTTATTTTGAAGGTGTCGAGGTTAAAGTTCGGATAAAAGGCAATGGACGGGACAGTAGTGAGGGAGAGAACAAAGATAGCTTTGAGATAGTCATAAAACATAAATGCAAGTGCTGTGAAGAAATATTGTTAAAACCCTCTAGTGGAACAACTACACACATGAAAAGACACTTATTGAAAACATGCTCTTATTATAATAGGAATCAATCAAAGAAACAATCCACACTTTTGTTCATTTCTAGTTCAAAAGGTGAGAATGAAAAGATACTTGGCTTTTCTATGAGTGGTGGCTATGATAAAAAGAAAGTTGGAGAAGCCGTTGCAAGAATGATCATTATGCATGAATATTGAACATATTGGCTTTAACATCTACTCTAAAATGCTCAATCTCAAATATGAGAAAGTGTCAAGAAATACCATTAAAAATGAATGCATGAAGGTGTATGAATCTAAGAAGGAGAAGTTGAAGACAACTTTCAAGTCTGTAGATTGCATCTCCCTTACTTCTAATTGTTGGGCATCTAATCAAACAGTTGGATATATGTGCTTAACTGCACACTGCATTGATTCTGATTTGAAATTACATAAGCGTATCATTAGCTTTTGTGATTTAGAGCCACCACATACTGAAGTTGTAACCAGTGATGCCATTGCTAAATGTATTCAAGAGTGGGGAATTCAAGACAAAATTCAAACAAGCACATTAGATAATGCATCAAACAATACAGTTGTGGCTGAGTCTTTAAGGGTGAATTTTGAGAAACAAACTTCATTTGAAGGGAAAGATTTTTCACATTCGATGTGCTACTCATATCTTGAATTTGATGGTTCAAGATGGCCTTAAACGAATTGAAAATGCCATCAATTGTATAAGAGAAAGTCTCAAGTACATAAAGAAGTCTCCTTTTCATTTGTTTAAATTTGGGCAAATTGCCAAACAACTTGACATTTCCACATCCAAGAGTTTGCGCATTGATTGTCCAATAAGATGGAATTCTACATATTTAATGTTGGAACATGCTTTGACTTTTAAGCTTGCATTTAGGCAATATGCTCTTACATATGCTAATTACAAGTAGCTCCCAACTTCTTTTGTTTGAGAGAAGAGGAAGATTACCTGATCATGGTAATCAACCTATAAATATATTAAATTTAAAATGGAATGGACTTACAAGTTCTGGAGCCAAAATTTAGAAAAATAGCAAGCCTCCCTCACAACATTATCCACCCAACATCTCTCATTATTGAAAACTTTACCATTCCTATGCAACCAAATTACCCAAAGAAAACAAAATACTTTGCACCAAAACCTGTCTAAAGAAACCACACTCAAAGAACAAATGATGAATGTCCTCTTCTGATTGACCACACAACGGACAGGTTGTATCTTCAGTAGTGCACCACATAGTTCGATAAACTTTGGTTGCCAACCTCTTCCTCCTAAAAAACCAGAGAAACAACTTGACTTGCCTAACGAATGGATAAATGTTGAAAATATTTGTAAGTTCTTGAAAGTATTTAATAATGTCACGCCTATTTTTTCTAAGACAAAATATCCAACAGCAAATTTATTCTTTCCAGAGTTGTGTCAAGTAAGGAACTTGTTGAATTCCCAACTTATATTAGATCAAGAGGATGTTTTTATGAGAGACATGGCCTTAGTGATGTCAGAGAAAATGGAGAAGTATTGGAATGATTGTAATTTATTGCTGGCAATTGCAACAATCTCGGATTCACAAAATAAAATGGATTTTATTGAGTTCATTTTACCTTTGATTTATCCAAAACATGAGGTTGAACATAACATTTAGATTGTGAAAGATGTGTTTAATGAGCTTTACCAATCATAGGTAAAAGAACCTGTACAAAGTTCAAGTGGTTTGCCTTCAAAACCAACTGATGTGTCAAAGAAGTCAAGTTTGAAAGGAAGACAAATGTTTGACATGCTTGTTAGAAAAGATGCAAAGCAACCATCTATATTAGATATTACTATATATTTAGAAGGTTGTTCTGCTGTTCAAGATGAGAATGATGAGCGTAACTTTGATACTTTAGAATGGAGGTTGAATTCTATTAAGTATCATTTTTTGTCCAAGATGACCTATGATATTTTGAGCATTCCCATCACTACCATGGCTTAATAGTTGGCTTTTAATGCAGGTCATGTTTTGGATCCATATAGAAGTTCTTTAGCTCCAAAAACCGTTGAAGCATTAATTTATGCAGGGAATTGGATTAGGGATGGCATGAAAGACATTTCCAATCCAACCATAAGTCTTTTCATTAAGTTTTAACTTGTTAAATTAATAATCTAAGAGCTTCATCTTTGGATTGCTATTAAATGTTTAATTTTGGCATTGTAGGGAGATTACTTAGAAGAAGAGTTACATATTTCTTTTCCTAGTGAATTAGAATCTTCTATTTAAAATACTATTTGATATACTAAATCACAATCTATCAAAATTTTGATCATTTTTTTAACATCTGATTTTCATTAATTATTTTGGGATTGTAGGGTGTTAAGACCGAAATACAACCAAGCATTTTCCCACACTAAGTAGGGTCGGCTATATGAATTCTTTGCCTCCACACAGAACGATTTTCAGCCATTTCAAAACTTAAACTAAAGTAATTGAGGTCATAACTAATAGTTTCATTCCAACACTTGTTTGGTCTTCCTCGCCCCCTCTTAGCGGGTTCAGCCTCCAACTTCTCGCATCTCCTAACTGGAGCATCTAGTAACATTCTTTGTAAATGTCTAAATCACCTTAGACGTGTTTCTCATTTTATCCTCTATCAGTGCCACACTAACCTTTTTTCTAATAATCTCATTTAAAATATGGTCCCTTCTTGTATGACCACACACATCTTAATATCTTCATTTCTGTCACAGGCATCTTTTGTACATACCTATAGTTGATAACCCAACATTCAGAACCGTACAACATAGTTGGTCTTAGAGCAGCTCGATAGTATTTTCCTTTGACTTTTAAAGGAACCCTCTTATCACAGAGAACACCAGATGTACCCATCAATTTCAACCACCCTGCATTAATTCTATGTGTAACATCTCCATCAATTCCACCATCTTGTTGGAAAATGGATCCCAAGTACTTAAAAACATCTTTCATTGGAATGCACTCTTCTCCAATTTTTACATCAATCCCTTCATTGTTCCCTCTACTACTAAACTTGCATTCCATATACTTAGTCTTCGTCCTACTTTGGTGTAATCCTTTATCTTCTAGAGATTCTCTCCAAAGTTCAAGTTTTCTGTTCACTACATCTCTTGTCTCATCAACTAACACAATGTCATCAACAAAAAGCATACACCATGACACCTCAGCTTGAATATGCTTCGTCAACTCATCCATGACTAAGGCAAAAAGATAAGGGCGTAAAGTCGATCCTTGATGCAAACCATGGTGATATCAAAGTAATCCGTCAAATCATCCTTAGTCTTTACACAAGCTGTAGCTCCATAGTACATATCCTTTATGAGGTTGATATATAAAACTAGCACTTGTCTCTTCTCCAAAATTCTCCACAAGATATCTTTTGGACAGAATCATAGACCTCCAAATCAATAAAAATCATATGTAAACCCTTCTTCTTGACTTTGTAGGTCTCCATCATACGTCTCAAGAGATGTATTACCTCAACAGTAAACCAGTCTAGCATAAAGCCAAACTGATTTTTAGTTACTACAGAGACTTGCCTCACCATTCTTTCAATTATTCTCTTCCAAAGTTTCATCGTATGACTCATTAATTTAATACATCTATAGCTGGAACAATCTTGTATGTCTACCTTGTTCTTGTATAAAAGTACCACAAAACTTTTCCTCCATTCCTCTGACATCTTCATACCTCTCCGAACAGTATTAAATAATTTCGTGAACCAAGTTATACCACATTCTCCCATCACTCTCCAAACATCTATAGGAATATCATCGGACCCAACAACCCTCCCACTTTTTATCATCTTCAAAGCCTCCTCTACTTCTTTTGTATCATTTAATAACTTACCCGATTTACGTAATCTTCTGAGTTGGCTAGCTCTACTAAGATGATATCAGTCTTTCATTTTTATTAAAAAGCTTATGAAAATATCTTTTCCATCTTGTCTTTATATCCTCACTAGCTATAAACACCCTTCCTTCTTCATCCTTGATGCACCTTACATGTGTAAGGTCCTTTGCTTTCCACTCTTTTTCTTTACATAACTTGAAGATATCTTTTTCACCTTTTTTAGAATCAAGTTTCTTATAAAAATGCTCCCAAGCTTTTGCTTTTTCTTTTGCTTCACTAACTACTTTCTTTGCTTCTTTCTTTACTCTTTTGTAGTTTTCCATATTTTCATCGGTTTTATCTCGATATAAGGGTTTCAAGTATGCTCTTTTAATTTTAAGCTTCTCCTACACTTCTTCACTCCACCACCAAGCCTCCTTTTGTCCTGAAACACCTCCTTCAAACACGCCTAACAGTTTGCTATATTTAACCACATTTCATCAGCACTACCATCAAGATCCCAAGTCTTTTGCTGTATTATCTTCTCTTTAAATCTCACTTACTCTTTCTTAAGATTCCACCATTTAATTCTCAAATTTTTAAACACCAATTTTCTCTTCTTTGCCTTCTTCAAATGAACATCCAACACCAAAAGATGATGTTGAACAGTTAAACTCTCCCCTAGAATAATCTTGAGTCTTTAACCACATTTCATAAGCCGCTAAAATATTCCAAAGTAATGTGTTTAAAACTATAAATTCTTGCTTCTTGAGTCTTTATTCTCTTATGTAGCTCAAGTTTTTTTTTCTTCATTGAATACAGAAACCTTGCTTGGTTATTGGAGTCTTTTAATTTTGTAAAATTCATCCAAGCATTACTTTGGTTTTTCATGGTGGCTTCTGAAAGCAAAAGGCAGCAAGTTCTTTACATAAACTCTCCTTTAAACCATAAATATAAGACATGTTTACCCCCTGTCAAAAAAATTATTTTCATGTTCACACAGGTGACCCTATAAACATACAAATCGTGAAACAGATGCCCATTTATTAGTATGTCATTGTAAGTAAAGGAGGTACTCGTTACATTCAATGACAGTTAAATCATGGATATTTATGCTATTGAGAGTTCCTTTGTGTTTTGGGGTCTTTTAGTTATTTTATGATTGTATGGAGGGATGTATTATAATTGTCCCATCGTGCCTCTCTATATAAAGGCACCTAGGATTTCCCATGCAATACAATTTACTCATTTGTTTCTGCATGGTTTCAGAGCAATGGTCATAGGCCAGGGTTTGGTGTCCCACCAAATACCACCTCCATCCTCTTCTCCAGATCAAATCCCTCTTGATCCAGACTTGATCTCCTCTCCAGTAGCTACGTGACAACCAGGAACAGTGCCCAAGGCGCTGCTGCTGCACCACTGGGCCCAGGCACGTTGGCTGCAGCAGCCTTGTCACCACTGCCAGCAGCACAGCAGTTCTTCCTGCCAGCAGCCTGCAGCGCAGGGCTGCAGCACCTCCTGCAGGAAGAACTACATTGCCTGTTCCCCCTTCTTCTTTGGTTTTGTCAATGCTGAGGTCATCTCTGACCTTGGTGTGCATGCAGGAGGTTAGGTGACTGATCTTGGCCCCCAACCTAGGATTTGAGATCTCAGTTTTCAGATAGGAGTTGGCCCCTTGAATATGATCTATGATCTGAATTTTTGAGGAGAAGTCGCATTTATTAACCCACAAATCAGGGTTCTATGGAAGATCACAAGGATTTATTAAGTGACTCGATGGGAAAGTTATCTACCACAAGTGCATCATCCCCCCATGCAGGGGACTTCCATCAAATTAGATGGAACTAATTTCCTTCTGTGATCAACATCATTCACCTGATTTATGGGATCTCTTAGGAAGAAGTATATTCTGATGAAAGATGAACCAAGCCTAAGATGCAATAAAGAAGTATATTTCTTTTTGATGAAGTATATTTTCCCTTAGGGCAAGGTCTACATGCCCATCAGGTCTCTACAGGAGTTGAGGAGGCTTGCTTCTAGGAAGAGGATACTTCTGCATCCCAGGTCACCATCTCCAGAGAGGAATATGATAGGATGATGACGTCACAGGCATCATCTTCTACTGGGGCATCTAGTGTTCGATCAGCAATTACTATAACGATGTATGTTCAACCACGTGTCCTAGAATGGGTGGCAAATTCAAGTGCTTCCTCTCATATCATTAGTGATGCTACCTTCTTCTCCTCATTACGATCTCTGGTCAATCCATTTAATTTGAGCGACAGATGGTGCATTGTCTCCTGTGACTAGATGTGGAGATATACCGCTTACAGGATCTTGTCTTTGATGTCCTACATATGCCCCAAAGGTTGCTTTGAATCTTATGTCTATCAGTCAAATTACTAAGGCATTCAATTGTCAGTGTTTTATGATTAATTTTTCTTCTTTTAGGATCTCCAAACAATGAGGTCAATGGGTGGAGGAACTGAGTAGGATGGTCTATACAACCTTAGCCTACCATCTATGTCCAGTGTTGTTGCTCTCACCACTACTACTATGCCGTGGCATTTACGTCTAGGTCACCCCAATATCCCTCTCATACGTCATCAGTTTCCACAGCTACAGTTTCGAGAGTCCTTCAAATGTGATGCTTGTCAACTTGGCAAACATTATAGAGTTTCTTTTCCTTCCAATACAAATAAGAAAGCTGAGTCTCCTTTTGATTTGATCAATGTTGATTTGTAGGGACCTTGTAACGTCAAGAGTCCCATAGGTTTTAGATATATTTTTGTTTTAGTCAATTATTATACCCATGTCATTTGGGTTTATATGTTAAAAGAAAAGTTCGAAACTCCTACAATCATTAAGAATTTCCTTCCTAAAATAAAGACTCAGTTTTTATCTATTATTCATGTTTTTCGGAGTGACAATGGTCTTAAATTTGTGAATGATAGTTTGATTGATTTCTTTACCTCTTTAGGAATCATTCACTCAACCTCTTGTGTTCACACCTCCCAATAGAATGGGGTGACTGAATGCAAACTTTGATGCTTACTTGATGTGGCCATCGTCTCGGTATTAGGCAAATGTTGTTCTTACCACTGCATTTCTTATCAATATGGTATCCTCCTCTATTTTTCAGGGCAAGATAATTCGATGTTATTTCCTAGTCATGATATGTTTCTATCACTCTTATTGTATTTGGTTTTGTTTGTTTTGTCCACTTATTCAAGGTGGACAAGTTATCACCTCACTCTGTCAGGTGTATTTTTCTCGGATACTCGCATACCCAAAAGGGATATCACTGCAATGACTCTATAGCTTACAAGTTCTATGTCAGTGCTGATACAACATTTTTTTAGGAGATTCCCTATTATCAACCCAAAGAAGACAGCTCCCATTCTCTAATATTGCAAGATATTCCTCTACCTGTGCCCTCTGCACCACCTCTAGGGCCCTCTGAGCCATCCCATCCACAGTAGTAATTTATGCCAGAGCCCTTTGAGCCATCCCATCCACAGTAGTAATTTATACTAGAGGCCTCTGAGCCATCCCATTCAAAGCAACCATCTATACTAGGTCCCTCTAGGTCATCTCAATTGCTACACCACCATCATCTCCACCATCTTATCCTAAGACATTCCACAGGCATCATACTCTTCCACCTAGTGTCAAACCACTATCTACCATCCCTGCTCATGACTCCACCGGTCCTAATGAATCTGATGGAGATTAAGTAATTCCTTTCTCATAGGGGTCTAACTTGGACCTTTCTATTACTCATCGAAAGGCCCATCAATCTTGTGCCCATTATTCTCTTTCACAGCATATGTATCATGATAGATTACCTGTTATAGCTCGACCTTTTTCTATGGTTGTGGATAATTATCAGGTTCCTCATGGTTATTTGGAGGCTCTCTAGAATCCTGCTTGGAAAGCAGCTATGGAGTGTGAGATGGCAGTGCTTCCGTCTCGTGATACATGGGATTCGATGGACTTACCCCTTGGTGCTACAATTATAGGTCGTAAATGGGTGTTTACCCTCAAGTGCCTTCTTGACGACTCTATTGACTGACACAAGGCTCGTCTAGTAGCCAAAGTCTATACATAGACCTTTGGAATTGGCTATTTTGAGACATTCTCGATAATTTCCTGTTTAAATTCTATTTACATACTTCTCTCTCTTGTTGTTGAGAGAAATTGGCCAGTCTATTAACTAGATATTAAAAATACCTTTCTTTATGGAGATCTTCATGAAGAAGTCCAAATGTAGCAACCTCCTAGATTTATTACTCTGAAGAAGGCAATTTATGGGTTGAAGCAAAGTCCTAGGGCATGGTTCGAGAGGTTTAATAAAGCAGTTCAAGAGTTTGGCTTTACTAGATCATCCTCAAATCATTCAATTTTCACTTTGCACAAGAAGACTGGTTTAGTGATTCTTATTGTATATGTGAATGACACTACTTACAAGGAGTGACAGGGATGGCATTGAGGCCACCAAGGCATTTCTGCACTCTTAATTTGTTACCAAGTATCTTAGACTGATCAGTTACTTCTTGGGAATTGAGATGCATCATATTTATAGAGGCCTTATTCTTTCTCAAAGAAAGTATATACTTGATATGCTACAAGAAGCTGGCATGCTAGGATGCAAACTTGCCAGCATTCCATTAGATCCTTCTACTCATCTAGCAGACTCAAACAATCCACTTTTGGAAGATGTGACCAAATATTGTGCTATGATGGATAGACTTCTTTATTTGACAGTTACCAGGCCAGACATTGCCTATGCTATTGGGCACCACAGTCAATTTGCGCAGGAACTTAGAAAGGTGCATTGGGCAAGAGGTTGTCAAGTGTTGAGATATCTGAAGAATGCACTTGGAAAAGGACCATCTTTCCAAAGGCATGGTCACCTCGATGTATAGGGTTACTCAAATGCATACTATGTTGGGGCACATGAAGATAGAAGATCCACCATTGGATACTATACCTATATGGGTGGAAACCTAGTTACCTAACAAAGCAAGAAACATAATATTATATCTAGATCTAGTGCAGAGTCTGAATACAGAGCTACGACACATACAACTTGTAAACTTCTGTGGGTTCAGTCATTCTACATGGTTTTTGTGCACTTAGTCCTATGTTTTGTGATAATAAGGTCATCACATTTATTGCTAATAATTAACCTTTTTATGAGATGACAAAATATATTGAGGTGAACTACCATTTTATCAAGGATGTTGTACTTTTCGGGAAGATATCTACCTGCTATATCTCCACAGAAGATCAAGTGGCTGACATCTTCACTAATGCACTCTCCAGGAAGTGTCTTGATTACTTATATTCCAAGTTGAACGTGTCTGACATTTATGCTCCAACCTGAGGAGATGTTGAGAGCTATTTTATGTTTTGGGTCTTTTTGTTATTTTATGATTGTATAGGGATAAGTATTGTAATTGTCCCATGGTGCCTCTCTATATAAAGGCACCTAAGGTTAACTGTGCAATACAATTCACTCATTTATTTCTGCATATGCATAAAGTAGTTAGGGATGACAAAAATGTAGCCATGGATGACATAGGAAGCCAAAATCGAGATCCCTACCAGCACTAGCTAGCTATTTGCTGACGAAGGGCAATGTTTTCTTTTTTTTGAAAAGTAACAGGAAATGCTTGTTGAAGGGGTGGTAGAGGGAGAAGTGGCACAAAAAACCCTAGATTTCCTTGTTGAATACAAGTTTTTGCATTCAAATGCAAAAAACCCTAAAATTATGTATTTGATGGGATATAGCTAGGATCTCTACTTGGATACCATGTTAAGAAAATTGGAATTTCTTCGCAAATTGACAAAGCCCTGCATGTCTTTATATCAAGAGACATGGAGGAAAAATTATAAAGTAGGCCAAATATAAGTAGAAAAAATATAAAAACATAGAGAAAAATAGGGAATGCCATCGAAGAGAGTAATGTTTGCATTAATATAGAAGATTTAAGTTCAAAAAAAAAAAAAAACAGAGAGAGAGAGATAACAGCTTTGTATGACCGAGTCATAGCATTGGCATCCTTTCTCAATCCTAAAATATTCTAGAAAGATACATTTCACAAACCCTGGCTTGTCAACCTAAAACATACGG
This sequence comes from Thalassia testudinum, assembly GCA_037157565.1. Taxonomy (NCBI): domain Eukaryota; kingdom Viridiplantae; phylum Streptophyta; class Magnoliopsida; order Alismatales; family Hydrocharitaceae; genus Thalassia; species Thalassia testudinum. The sequence continues at coordinate 35,991,942 of JAZHRO010000051.1, read as the reverse complement.
ACAACACAAACAGCACCCAAGCACCTAAGAGATAAAAGAAAGAGATATTTCAAGGGCATAAAAGAGAATAAGTGGCTTGTCCATGAAGGACAAAAGAAAGTCTGTTTATAATAGGCAGCAATTACAACTGCATCAGATCAGTAGTAATGAAACAGGACATGCTTTTGAAATATTAGTTTGTGATACATGTACTAAGTGAACAGTTTTCTTTTTGTGGCACTATTTTGCTGAGAAGTTTTAGCAAATGAGATTGGTAGGCAGGTCATTGTTGGCAAATTCAAGCTCATTGTCACTTTTGAAGTTCCGAACATAAGTGGAAATTTGATTGTTTTAATTCTTGGAAAAAAATGAAGAGCACAAGAGTTTGAGACTTCTCTTTGAGCATATAAACATGCAGAAACACTTATGGTAATTCACTGAGAAAAGAAAATGCCGAGGACCCTAATATTCCTTTGTTTGACATGGCTCCCATACCTTTGCACGTACTAACACAACGGGAATAGACTCCCCTTATTAACTTTGAACTGAAAAGAAGAATAATGATTCTTGTCAAGTTGAAAAGCATCACAGTAAAAAGCCCCAATGGAAGGAATATCTAGAAAGTGGTCACTAAGTATAGGAATTCTAGGATGACCCAACCATAGGTGCCACTATAATGGCAGCAAGAGAGTGGAATAATGTTGTGGTAGGCTAAGATAATAAAGTCAGTTTTGCTCAAATTCTCTACCAATTTGTTTCATCCTAAAATTCTGAAGAAAAAAAAAGACTCATAAAAGATGGATTGACAATACCTTTAGCAATCCGACTAATGAACAATAAACTCAAGGTAAATTTTGAAGCATGCAGGACATTCACAAGAGACAAAGGACAATACCATAATTGGAGACAAAGAACAAGACTCAAGTAGTAAGAGATATTGCACCATACCAGTAATTAGAGATAAAGAATAATCAGCCATATACACATCAAAAAGTTTAGACAGAGTTTAAAGAGACTTAAACAATGAATCATAACCAATAATGTAAGAGAACAAAACAAAGTGTGCAATCCATTCAGAAACATGAATACTGGTAGATTAGGCATGAATGATTACTTGTCCGACTATCACAGCTAACAATGAAGGCCCCAGTACAAGATGTGGGTTGAGAAAGTACTAGTAAGGTCATCCTAAAACTGCAGATGCAGTCTATGATACTCCTCTCTGAAAATCAAGACCTCAGAACTACACCTCATGACTCATCTGGTTTCTCAACTATCATGGACACTTTATTCCCCCTAAGATGGGCACCTCCAAATCTTCCATCCCCTGAACTCCGCCAAGTGAATCTGCAGTTGGACACCTCCAACTCCACAGCACCGATGCTAGCAACCCAATCAAAATGCCCAATTCCCATCCCTTCCACACAAGCCATTCGGGCGGTCGTCTAGGCTCAAAGTAGAGTTGCAATCACCATTACATAACCATCAGTAGAAAGGAGCACCAGTAACTCTGACCAAAACGTGGCCTTGTCATTCAAAACACAAGGGCCATAAATATTATAACCCTAAATGCGAAACCATCACTTCCCCATAGCAAATCCACTACAAATGCGTAGGTACGCCACACAACATCTATTAAGCCCCTTCAGTCTTTATCTCATAGTTATTGTCTTTATATTGTTTTTTGTCTCTTCTTATTTCTTCATGGGGTAGTCCTATACTTTTCCCACCTCTTTATATTAAAAGGTAGGGTTATAGAAAAAGTGAACCAAGTTATTTTCCTCTACTTAGTATCAGAGCAACATACCTCAGCCAGAGTTCGATGCCTTCCTTGATTCCCAAACCCTTTTTTCGTTCTCCACCAAACAAAAAAAAGAAAAAATCCTAAGGAGCTTCTCTATACCCTCGCTGGATTTTTAGTCATTGGCAGGAAGGACCCCAAACCAGCACACCATCATCAACAGGAGGGTCGCTGGACCCTCGTCAATCAACCGAACCCTCCCTGACAGTGGATTGACCAGCCCCTTGCCAAATCGAGCTGCCCTCCATCACTAGACTTGAATTAGGGTTTAGCACTTAATCCAATGGTTGTTCCGGCGAGCTCTCCCCACCATCATCTTCCTTACCTCGAAGAGCACCGGATCCAACCTATCACTGGCTCGAACCCTCGTTAGAGCTTTGTCGTGACTAGCTACTCCACCCAATGCCGCCAATTGTTTCTCCTTATTGATCACTCCTGCACCCTTCAGAGCCTAATTGCTTAATCAACTTGGTAATTTGGTCTGGATTGATTTGGGCAGTTGGCTACAATCAACCTTGTTGCCAAACCTCTCTATATATACCGGATCAGGGTATGATTTTGGGTCCTCTTTCTCCTTTGATGGTCTTATTTCACTCTGTTACGTTTTATTGTAAGGGTTATTCTGTCATTTTTATATGTGGTTGGAGTTCTGTAATATTTTCCCCTCACCTCTCTATATATAAAAAAGTGTAGGGTTTTCTTGGTAAATAAGATTCCTCATTTCCTTCAACTTGGTATCAGAGCCAAGTTGAGGGCTCCATCAAAAGAACCCTAACCCCCCACCGTCAGCCCCCCTTTTTTCTATTCCACAGTCTCCTTTGGTTAATGTTGAGAACATGGAGGCTAGTTCTTCTCAGGAGATTCCTACAGGTACAAAGACTCGCACATAGGATGTTCCTTCAAATATAGTGTCAACAAATGTGTAGGTTGAGACCATTGACAGTGCTTCTCCTATAAATGTCTTTTCAGGTCCTAGTTCCATGAGTACTGATAATGATATGCCTATTGCTATTCAGAAGGCCCCTCGCTCATGTGGCCATTACCGTGCGGCTGGGAGTATAGTGTCTACTCACTCTCTTTGTGTTGTGTTACATGCATTTACAACTGTTGTGTCTAGTTCTGAGATACTTAAGTCTTACCAGTAGGCACTTCTAAATCCACATTGGAAGGCTACAATGGAGGAGATGTCTGCTCCTTTGTGACAGAGGCACCTGGGAGCTCACTTCTTTACCATTTGGTGCACATCTTGTTAGAGCTCGATGGGTCTTTGCCTTGAAATACAACCCCGATGGGTCTATTTCTAGGCATAATGCTCGTTTTGTAACCAAAAGATTCACTCAAACTTATGAAGTGGATTTCTCTAACACATTTTCACCAATTACTCGGCTCTCGATTGTCCGTATTCTTATTTCTGTGGCAGCACACTATGGATGGTCACTTCACCAGCTGGATGTCAAAAATATTTTTCTTTATGGTAATATTTAAGAGAAGATATACATGCAACTGCCTCTTGGTTTTGAGGTTCAGGAGGAGTGCATGTGCAAACTGCGCAAGGCAATCTATGGCCTTAAGCAGAGTCCCAGAGCATGGTTTCAATACTTATCAGAGGCATTGTCAGTGATTGGCTTGCAAAGTCCTCTTCCAACCATTTCTTATTTGTGAGGAAGATCGGTAGGGGTGTTGTGGCCCTACTTGTATATGTTAATGATCTTATTCTCACAGGTGATGACGTGGCTGGTATATCTCAAGCCAAGGAATATTTGGCACAACAGTTTGTTATGAAGAACCTTAGGAGACTCAGGTACTTCTTGGGTATCGAGATTGCCACGAGCAAGCAAGGAATTGTTATGTCCCAAAGGAAATATGCCCTGGATATTCTTTTGGAGGTTAGTATGATTGGGTCCAAGGGACTAAATATCCCTATGGATCCAAAAGTTTACTTATTTAATGAGTCTGCTAGATTGATGGATAAGAGAGCCTATAGGCAGCTTGTGGGAAAATTGTTTTATCTGACTATCACCAATCCAAATATCAGTCTTGCAGTGGGCAGGTTGAGTCAGTTTCTAGACAGGCCTACAAATGAGCATTGGCAGACAGTGATGCAGGTGTTGCGATATATCAAGGAGACTCTAAGCCGAGGCCTTTTGTTTCAGAGAGGAGCTCCTATTGCAGTTGTCGGTTACTCTGATGCAGATTATGCAGGTAATATTGGAGATAGGAGGTCCACTACAGGTTTCTGCACTTTTGTTGCAGGAAATCTGGTGACATGGAGGAGTTAAAAACAAAGTGTGGTGTTACGCTCTAGTGCCGAATCAAAGTACCATGCAATGGCGCATATAGGTGATAAGATGATCTGGATACGGTCACTATTGAAGGATCTTTATGTTACTATTGAGGAGCCTATGGAGATGTACTATGATAACAGAGCTACCACATACATAGCTAATAACCCTACGTTTCATGAGCGAACAAAGCATGTAGAGGTAGATTGTCACTATACTAGAAGTCTGATTCAGCAAGGTCTATTGCTCATATCTTGTTTAACTTCTTCAAAGCAGACTGTAAACATGTTCATCAAGCCCTTATCACATCCCTTGTTTGAGGAGTGTAGAAACAAGCTGAGCATGATTGATATATATGCTCTAGCTTAAGGGAAAGTGTCACATTATATCATAAGGGTTATTTTATCATTTTTATATGTGGTTGGACTCCTGTAATATTTTCCCCTCACCTCTCTGTATATAAAGAGGTGTAGGATTTTCTTGCTAAATAAGATTCCTCATTTCCTTCAACTCACTCTGATTGCACGTTGATTCTTTATCAGACTCTAGTTGGGGACGAAATGGCATCCTCTAGGTCGTCTAAAGTGAAATCGAAGCATATTTCTAAGACTAAGGCATATAAGAGCCTAGATGAGGCCAATTAAGTTCAATAGTCACAAACATTTCTAATGACAGTAGAAGATCATGATAAAGAGCATATTCTCCTTCAACCAAAGCTTAAGGGGGAGTCTTGAGTTATGAGGCATGTGATATTTTTTGTTTTATTTACTTCTGTAAGGGTGTATTTGTATTTTTTCCCTTTTGCGCCTCCCTCTATATAATGGCATATAGGCCCTGTGAAAAAATAGTTTGCTTATTTGTCCTAACAATATCTATATGAAGAATAATGGACATGTAAACCAGCACTCACATTCTGATGCAAACTATACAAGATCTATGAAGGGCAAGAGATACACCATTGGATATGCTACCTCCCTTGGTGGTAATCTTGTTACTTAAAAGAGTAAAAAGCAAACTATGGTTACTCGACCTAGTGCAAAGGCTAGGCACCACGCCATGGCTCATACGGCGCATGAGGTTCTGTGACTGGTACATTTCTTAGCTAATCTAGGGACCAAAGTTTCTCTTCTTATGCCTATGTTTTGTAACAATCGCTCAACTACCTTCATAGCCTCCAATCCTGTCTTCTACGAATGCACCAAGCATATTGAAGTGGATTATCATTTCATTAGAGACAAGATTACTACAGGGAAGATTAACACCCCTACTACCTCTGAGCTGCAAGCTGCTAACATTTTGACAAAGGCACTCCCGCAAAGGTGTCATGATTATTTATGTAACAAGCTAGGCATGCTTGATATATATGCTCCAATTTGAGGGAGAGTGTTAGAGTATGTTATGTTTAGAGGCATTTTCATTAATAGTTATTTTCTTGTGGGTCTTTCCTATACTTTACCCATAACCTCTCTCCATATAAAGAGGGTTTCTTTTGAGAAACTAAGACATTATTTTCTCTTCCCACAATAAATTGTATAATCAAATCACATCCAATATCTTAGTCTCTGGTATGTGGTGATTTGCACAATCTGCATCATCAATTGAGAGAGTCATTCAAGCGAGTGGGGCACATATATCTAGCCATATGCTGCTAGTTTCCGCTTGGGTAACTAGTGTCAATCAATCTGTTAAGTAATTTGATACAATTAAAGCCACATAAATCCCAGGTGCACTGCTGTGGTCATTTTGTATCTTCGTTATTTTTTTGATCTACAATCCCTACTAAGGCCATTAAGCCTTTTCCTGTGTCTCTTCTAAAAGAGGATTCATTATGAAAATCTAGCACTTCATTTTCGCAACTTAGTATTTAACAAAAAAAAAAAACATATAAAGGTTGATTGTTATTTGCCGAATGAGACATGTTCCTGTGTCATTCCCCAAAAGGGGACTTGTTGTGAGTATCTAACAATTTGTTTTGGAAACAATTTCATGCTTAATGAAAAAAAAAATCAAGGGCTGATTGCAATTTTTTAAGTCAGAAGGGTGAAAAATATGATCAAGGAGGTTACTTGTTGGTACCAATTTTGGATTCATAAGTTGTAAATTTTGATCGGTGGATGATTATTGACCTCCAATAACCATCCTTTTTTTTCACAAAAAAAAAATGTTAAGTAAGATGAGGGAATTTGGACCATTCTATCTGCCATCTTTCTTCAATATGCACTAATAAGCAAAGCCTTAACCAGTCCATGTTTGGAGATAGAACCATTTATAACCTTATCTAATAATCATGGGTGTCACCTTTTAAAATAAATTCATTAGCAGACATCAATTTTTAGTGAAGCAAGTGTTTTTTTTTTAGAGAAAAAAGGAAAATTACCGAACGCCAGTAATCACCCAAATATCATTAATTACTAAATAAAAGGAACAGACTTACAAAATGTCAAGCTATAATCCCAACATGCCACACGCCTCCCTTACAATGTTCTCTACTCACCCATTCATTTCTAAAAATCATAGCATTCCTTCGAAGCCAAATTGACCACAAGGCAGCAATTGCTTTAACCCAACCAATCGTGTCTGCATGAACCAAAGAATGGAAGGAAGCCCACCACATGTCAGAGGACATAAGATTAGCCCGCCGAACACACACTCCATCAAACCTCCACAAACAAATGGCAAGAGAAGAAAAGATGATACAAGCTCTCCTCCGGAGCTTCACAAAACACACTTCAAATCTGAATTCAGAGCCCATCTCAACCAAAGCACCTTTGTAACAAACTTTTCTCTTCAAAATAACCAAAAAAAAAAAAAAATTGACTTTCAAGGTAAAAGGCATCTTCCAATTCAAAGAACAATCCTCCCAAATCAACGACACTGGACCTACCTCCGAAGAGAGCAACTTCAAAGCCTTTGAAATAGAAAACCTCCCTTCCTTCAAGGCAAAACCATCCTCAAGGTCATCACCAATAGATATCCTAGGCAGCATCCCTAATAAACCTTGCAACTCCACCAAGGAGGACTTTGAAAGACCCAACTGTAAAACAGGTGACCAAGAACCGGAGGCAGCATCCGAAACATAAGCATCCTTGGCAGGCATCAAAGCAAAGAAACATAGGAAAAGATCCGAAAGAACACCACAACCAGTCTAATTATCCTTCCAAAACTGAAAAGTGCATCATTTACCAATCTTCAGAGCAAACAAATTTAAGGCAATGCCCCTGCTGTATACAAGGCTCCACAGAGCTCTATAAAGCAGACGGCCGAAGTACCCGAGAATGCTTGTACACCACATCCACAAGATCACCATACGAATCCCTCAACAATTTTTCAAGAAGACTATCACCAGCACGCAAAAATCCAACCACCCACTTCAGCAATCGTGATTCATTAAAATTCTCCTATGTCCGAATCCTAAGCCCATCCCTTCTCTTCAGCTTACAAATCTCCCTCCAAGGAATCAACTGCAAGAAGCGACCATCGTAATCCAAACCTTTCCAAAAAATCATTTTTTGGTAATCTCAAGTTTAGAAACAATCCTTTTAGGTGGTCTAAACATAGAAAGATAAAAAAAACAAGACTGCCATTAATGAAGCAAGTTGTACACGATACCAGGCTTTAAGTTGATGAGAAATAAATTTTGTTGTTAGGACTAATAGGCTTCAGCTGTCAAGGCATGAGGTTTTCATGTCACCACCATGCATACCTTTTCAGGCTAGGGAACTGCATTTCTCTCTCTTAATTCTATTTCAGCCACAACAAAGTTTCCATTTAGCTAAAGCAATAGAAACACTGCTTGCATATCTCAATTTCCGATGCATATATTACCCCTTTATTGATGCATGCCAGTGAAGCAGGATCCTACAGAAAAGTATTTGCTACTTTAAAGTTAAGGAATTACTATGGTAGAGATGCAAAGCATCACCATTACCAAGTACAACCAATAAGAAAAGTTAATTGCAGCTTTAATATTCATCTATCAGATGTCGGTAGTTACTTGTAATCAACCATGGGAAGATTTCGTTCCTTCTTAACACCTGTTCTTTCTTTCAACATAGAGATAATCTGCATTAGACAAAAAAAAAAATGACTCAATAAATGTATCAACCAGCAATCCATTAATCTGGACAATAGGAGCACACATTTTATCAAGTTTGCAACTGTACACTCAATGCATTAAGTAAATTGCAAAGTTTAGCATGAACACAAGTAGGTGTCTGTCTCTATTTAAATAGAATTACCAGAAGCAATAATATCAAAGCATAAAAATCAAGGAACACTTGGGTTTACGTGGAAACCCCACTCATAAGGAGCAGGGAGAAAACACGGGTGAAGGCTCTGATAAGGCACTAATTTGTATTTCTTCTCAAAGAATAACTGAGGGAGTACATACCTATTTATAGGCCATCACACACACACAAAGTCCACATTTTCTAATGTGGCACTAAACCAGCACACAATCCTCTCAACACTCCACCTCAAGCTAGAGCATGTAATGCTCAGCTTGTAACACAAATCCACTCTACACAGCAGACCAAACAACAGTCTAGACTAGTTCTTGCTTGTAGGCGGAAACACGAGCTGGAGCTACTTGACAGACTGTAGCTGGCTCTGAAGATCTGGTACTAGTGGCTCCCCATTCAATATCCCTATAATTGGGTCTTCCTCTAAAGACCTCAAAGGTGGATCTCCCTCTCTGGAGTCTACGAAATTGGATCACTCACATAGAAACCTGAAATGAGACCTTCCTCTGAAGACCTCGAAACTCTGGACCTCCTAGAGTTGAGTTTCTTATGTGGAATTCATGACCAAAAGGGACTCCCAGACGGGGGTGACTACAACAAGCTTCCACACTATGAGAAGAAAATAAAACATTAAAAGCTAGAGAAGACTTCACATCTTCTCTCAACCATAAACTTCAACCTTCTTTTATCATTTCTTTGATTTTTTTTTTTTCCTTTTCTTGGTCTCTTTTTCCTTTTTTCCTTTTTTTTATTTTTTTATCTCCTTTTTTTTTCCTTTCTCTCCTTTTTTTCCCTTTTCTTTTCTCATTTATTTTTCCTTCTTTCCCTTCCTTTTTTTTTCCTCTCATATACTGTGAGCCACCAACCAATAATAAGAAAGAGGGGGAATAAAAGGAATGAACCATTTTTCTCCCTTAGGATTTGGGAGAACCCAACAACCGATCACCAAGAACGGCACTCCAACGTCCTCACCATAATCCTCTCCTTCCTCCAACGACAGTGCTTGATCAGCGCCTCCTAGCCTCGCACGATCTCCTTCTCGCCGACTTCATCGCCACCATAGTTGCTGGTGGAAGGGTCACCACTTCACCTTCTCACTGCTTCCATCATCGCGACTTCTCCTCAACCAATGACCGCTTCAACTCCGCCAATCTTGCGCTGCTCTATGTCGTGATCATCGTTGTGCCGAGATCGACATGGAGATTCTCTCCGCCACTGCCCCTTCTTGCGAGCCCTAGTGTCCAGCTTCATCGCCTCATGGTGCTGCAAGAAGTACGGGCGCAAGCCGACCATGCTGCTGTCCTCCATCGTCGATGTCATGCTCAACGCCGCCACCAGAGACCTCTACATGCTCATCGCCAGGAGGCTGCTACTCGGCGTGGACGTGAGCTTTGGCAACTAAGGGCATGGTGTAGGCGTGCACTTCACCAAGATCATTGTCGCCAGACGTCACACGACGGACCACCTCAACGATTTGTTAGGCGTGATGGTGCTCCTCCTTGCACGATCGCATCTGGTAGGTCGAGCTCCACCACACTTCCACTACGCTGCTATGAGATTGATGCCGTTGATCTCAGATGCGAGATCTTCACAGAGATCGTCGTTACGATCTCGATCTTTGCCATGACCACGCGCGAGCCCTAGCAGCACCGCCTAGCACCTAAGGTGTGCGACCGAACCCTCAGGACCTTCGCCTGAGTCTTCGTCTCCGCCTCATCCTCGGAGGCTGCCTCCGCCAGGGTGATCACGTGCAGCTCCTCTACTACGCCGCCCTTGCCTGTGTAGATGCAAGAGGACCACAACGAGTCTCGTGGGTCTCCAACCAGTCGCGTGCTTGTACCACATCGTCTCACTAACTCCTGCTGCCTCTGCAAGATCCACAATGATAGGTGGAAGACCAACCGTATCAACGAGGCCGGCCACTTCAAGATCTTGCCTGAGGCCCACCTTGCCATGCTGCCTCATGATCGCTGCCTCAAAGAAAAAAAAAACTTCTTGAGATCTCGTCAAGGATCGTGTTGTTGCTTTGACCACTGCAACTCCTTGTGACGAACTCAAAACAAGATGATAAAAATCGTATAATCTCAAGAACAATAAAACTAAAGAACAAAACCCAAGATACCAAGTTGAAATATTTAAATAACGCGGAAGCAAATATATCAAAACATAAGAAATCAAGGAACACTTGAGTTTACATGGAAACCCACTCACAAGGAGCGAGGAGAAAACTACGGGAGGGCCCGATAGGGCACTGATTTATATTTCTTCTTCTCAAAGAATAACTGAGGGAGTACATAACTATTTATAGGCCATCACACACACACAAAGTCCACATTTAACAATATGGTAATAAACCAACACACAATCTTCTCAATAAACCTAAACCTAATTGCAATCCTAACAAATCATATCCTAAACAAACTCAATCACAATCAATTAACTTTTTTTACTTTTTGAAAGAAAAGAGGAAGATTACTTGAGCATGGTAATTATCCCGTAAATATATTAAATTAAATTGGAACGAACTTACAAGTTTTGGAGCCAAAAGTCAGAAAAATAACAAGCCTCCCTCACTACATTCTCCACCTAACATCTCTCATTATTGAAAACTTTACCGTTCCTCTACAACCAAATAATCCAAAGACAAGCAAATACTTTACACCAGCCAGCCATGTCCAGATGCAGATGATCCGGAATGTCTCCCAGAACAAAAAAAGGTCGGTATAGTTGGCCATATGTACCGCACAATGATCCCAAATCTCTCTAAAGAAACCACATTCAAAGAACAAATGATGAATGTCCTTTTCTGACTGTCCACACTACGGACAAGTGGTATTATTAAATGCGCACCATTTAGTCCGATATACTTTGGTTGCCAATCTCTTTCTCCTAAAAAACCATAGGAACAACTTGACTTTGAGAGGAATCTTGCAACTCCATAGCAGCTTAGAATCCTTCTCCACATGTGTTTGATGGCCACCATTAGAAATCAGAAGATTGCATGCATTCTCGACAGTGAACCTGCCATGGTTCCACTGCATCATATCAGGTCCAACAGTGGGAGAGAACTCCCCCAATGCTGACGGAGCTGTTGAAATTCAGTAAACGTGGCTTCTGAAAGTCCATCTAGAAGCCTAATATCTCAAACATTATGCTCTTCATCCCACATATCGACCACAAGTGACTCCTTATGTTGAATATGCTGAAATAATCTCCGATAAAGTTCCTAAAATCTGCCACTTTCAGTCCAATCATCACACCAAAATTTGAAAGAAAGACCATCCCCCAAAGTGGCTAGCAAACTCAACCATCAAAGGGCGCACGGAATGCCAAAAGGTGGAAGAACCATTGGTTGATGCAGCCCTTTGGATAAGACCCATGTCTCCATAAGAATCTTCCAAAGTGGAAGTGAGCATGTCTTTACCATTAGAAAACAACCTCACCAACCACTTCAACAAAAGAGCCTTGTCGAAGTAATCCAACTTGCCCACACCAAGGGCACCTTCTTTCTTAAGCTTGTAAATATCCTCGCAAGAAACCAATTGTTCAAATCTCCTTTCCCAATCTGCCCCCTTCCAAAAAAATATTTTCCTTATCAAGTCAATATTCCTTAATATATTTTTTGTTGGTGCAAGCACTGGCATGAAAAACACCAGGATAAATGACAAAACTGATTTAAGAAGAGCCAAACATCCTCCTCTAGATAGAAGTCTACCACTCCAGGAGGACAACTACGTAGATAATCTTTCAATAAGAGGCCTCTGGTCATAAGAGTTCAATTTTTTCCCCTTTTGCAGCAAACCAAGGTATTTAATCAAAAGTCTAACCACCGGAGTCTGAAGGGTACCTGCCAACTCATTCTCCTCTTTACTGTCCATGCCTAGCGAAACCAACATGGACTTACTTCGATTAATTTTAAGGGTTGATATTTCAGCAAAGATTTTCACCAATGAGGAGACATGGGACGTTTCCCTTTCTCCCCCTTCAATGAAGAATGTCACATCATCAGCATATTGTAAAATTGGCGTAATAATCTTGCAATCATTCTTAGTAGTGTATCATCTAAATAAACCACCGTCACAAGCTCGAAAGGCCATGTTTGCAAGTGTGTCCACCGCAATGTTGAACAACATCGGTGCTAACAGACAGCCTTGTTGAACTCCCCTCTGTGACTGAGTCCAAGACCCATTCGTCCTTCCATTCACCAACACCAAAAAAGATGATGTGGTCACACATCTCTTCATCAACATTTTCCAACAAACTGGAAAACCCCTCCTCTTTAGGGCATCCCACAAAAAATTCCAAGAAATGGAATCGTAGGCCTTAGAAAAGTCTACCTTCCACACAAAGGCCTTAGACTTTTGCATCTTCTAAGAAGCCAAGAATTTTTATGCTAACACATAGGAATCCTGTAACGATCTTCCTTTCACAAAGGTGGACTAGACAAGTGAGATGATATCAGGAAGCACATGGCACAGTCGGTTGGCAAGAATCTTTGCCACAAGAAGGTAGATGGAGTTAGAAAGTGCAATAGGTCTAAAATCTCCCACCTCCTCAGGCGCAAGTTTCTTTGGTAGAAGGAACAGATAAAATTTATTAATCCTTTCAATACCTGCATTACCTTCAAAAAAACTCTCTAATCGTGGCCATCACGTCCAGGCCAACCACCTCCCAAAATTCTTTATAGAAAATGATTTGTAGACCATCAGGGCAAGGGGAACCTTCCGCCTTCATGCCATACAACACAACCAAGACCTCATCCTCCTCCACAACCTTTACAAGATTGAGCTTCGCCGCATCACTAATTTGATCCAGATGCAAATTAGCTAGACGCCAATCACCACAAGGCTATCTCCTTGTAAACTCCTGAAAATACTCTTTGAAAGCATCACAAATCTGATCCCTTTTTCTGAGGACACTTTCACCCACCTTTAAATTATTAATCATATTTCTCCTTCTAGCACTAGTTAAGTGAAAGAACCGGGTATTAGCATCTCCTTCTCTAAGCCAAAGCTGTCTGGATTTATGCCTCCAATCCATCTTCAACTTATGGTCTTCTTCAAACACAATAGATTGAAATTTTTGTCTCTCCTGGCGCTCCTCCTCAGTACGTGTACCAACCTCCTTCCTATCAAGATCTTTAACACCTTAAAGCACAATCCTCCTCTCATCCCTGCAAGCTCTGAGAGCACGTTTAAAGTCCATCATTGCCATCCTCACAGCTACAATTCTGGTGGCTAACATGTGAGTTGCCGATGTAGAAGTTGGGGTTGCAAGCCATTTATCTCCAACCAAATCTCTGAAACCAGGTTCTCTGAGCCAAGATTTATGAAACTTAAAATAAGAAGCAAATGTACCTTCCTCATTACTCCATAATAAAGGTGTACGATCAAAGAATGGCCTAACATAAGCAACCACGTTTGCCAACTAGAACGATTCAACCATGGATATATTACACAGAAACCTATCAATACAAGACAGCGCCTGAACCATTCCTCCAAGTGAAGCGTAAGCCTGACGTTGGCAGATCAACCAATTCTAATTTCTACACCACCTGCTGAAACTGAGTTGTAGCCACATCAAATCTCCATCTGATCTGTCCTCTGCATATAGCATTGCATTAAAATCTCCACAGATTAACCAAGGCATCCCCTAAACAAAAGTCGCAGCCTGCTGCACCTCCTCCCAGAAAAGCATCCTTGACCCATCATCACAAGGACCATACACATTTGAGATGGCAAAAGATGCACCATCACATTTTCTATTGAAAATCCCCATCATCACTCTTGTAGCCATGTTCGGGGCAACCAATTCGAACATATCTTCATGCCACAACATCAATAATCCTCCCGATCTCCCCGCAGATTCAACCTCCATAAAATGTGAGTAAATATCTCCACGTCTTCCACGTAGGAGTCAAATGCTCTAAATGTGATTCCTGGAGGCAAGCCACTTCCACCTTCCAATCTGTCAAATATCTCCTCAAAAAGGACCTCTCATCCTAGAGACCCCGAAAGTTTGGAACCCCCTTGTGAACCAATCTGGCCCCTACTATATTATCAACCTGATCATCAACCTCAAGCGTCAATTCACCACCACCAGCCTTCTTTCCCACTTTCTTCCTCTTGTAACAAGCGCTCAATAGCATCTTATGCCTATAAAGGATAGTACTTTAGTGCCCAAAAGATAAACTAGTTGATGGCTTCCTTGACGGTGTCTTGGTCTTCACTGCAGATTTTGTAGATGTGTTCCAATTATTGACATCAAAAGCCACATCCTCTATGGGCTAATCTCCCTTCCACAAAGACTTGAGTCACGCAACATGTGTGTGTCGATCGTCCTGCTGAAAATAGAGCCAAAGGCCACTGGTAGCGGTTCTTCATGCATCACATTAGACACCCCAGCAGGCCCCAAAAACACAAGAGAACTCATATTAACTGGATCACAAAGTGCACGAGCCAAGCAAGCAAACTCACCATGACTGGACCCAAAGTTGGGTCCAGTATCCACTTGCTGGAAGTTGGCCTTGTGAACACCAATAAATATATCCGCACCACCACAGTTGTCATCGAAAAGTCTCACCGTGCTGCACGTGATTTGAAGTAGAAAACATGCATGCCTCAAGCGCTCCATTGAACATGGAGCCAAAAGCCACCGGCAACGATTCTTCCATCACCAAATTAGAAACCACAATAGGCCTCGGACATGCAGCAAAATAGGAAAATACCGGTTCACAATGAACACAAGCTAAGCAAGTGGACTCACCATAACCAGACCCAAAGATGGGTCCGGTATCCACCTGCTGGAAGTGTAGGCTGTGCACATCATTCCTCGCAACAATATCAGCAGACAGCCTTATCCCCCGCTGAAAATACGACTGCAGCATGCTCATTGGACAGAATTGATCCACAAACAATCACAAGGGAGACAAAAGAAGTTGGTGACCCAGTTTCACCACAAGAGGTATTGATGTAAACACATTTACACTACTTAAAATGTCTATTTATGCATGTTCTTAAGCATAGAATTGCATTTCATGATATAAATATTGCATTACATGCATCATCTTGCATTTAGAGTAGTTTGAATAAAATGGAGGTTAATTGTCTCCTTTTATGTGCTTGGACAGGGCAAATATTTTATCGGGGCCTCGGATCAAAGATCCAACCGTATGGATATGATCAGGGCGACGATTGGAGTTCAACGACTCCAAGATCGCCCTAATCAGGCATCCGTAGCATCAGATAGAGACCGGGGAACCCTAGAAGATCAAGGGCCAGGATGGTGTAAATCCGCACTTCAGATGGAAAATCCGACCACACGGATGAATTCGGATCGACGATCGCAGCCGAACGACACAAAAATCGAGTCAATCCGACATCCGTGGCACCATCTACAACTTCCAGAAGATGGACGGCCAAGATAGCGCCACGTGGCGCCATCCCAGCCGCCCAATCGGCCGCAGGAGTCCTGTGAAGACCGCGCACCGTCTCCTCTCCGCCGTTGGATCTCGATCCAACGGCTGCGGTCGCTCGCGTTTAAAAACGCCCGCGCGACCATTTCGCCCGCGTAGCGCAGCGGCGACGCAGCTGCGGGCGAAGCGGAGGTCGCGGGTTCGAGCCGCGGTGAGGGGGTCGAAGGCGCGGGCGAGTGGGCGCGCACGAGCGTCAGATGAAGATCCAACGGCCGCGCGCGCCCGATAGCGCCGACGCGCAATTGGACGCTCTGGTGAGCGCGCGATCGCACGCGGGCGGGCGCGCTACGCAGCGGGCGCGGACGCGATCTAAGCCGTCCGATCTCGCGATCGGACGGCTGAGACGACGCGGACGTGCGTATGCGTTACGCGCGCAGGCCAGCCGAGCGGGCGCGCGTGGGCGCGGCGGCGACGGCGACGGCGGGGCTTTAGCGACGGTTTTATCCGTCACTAAAGACCCCTTATTTATTATTTTGAAGATGTAATGTCCATTTTGCCCCCACTCCTTGCAACTATAAAAGGAGACCCCCTCCATACGAAATTTTCATCCCTTCTCCTCTCTACCTCTCCAAAGCTCAAGAGAAGCTTGTCCCACACCCGGGATGCTTCTCGCGAGATAAAGTCCAAATTTTCGTCCCCCTTCGGAAGTGGATCCCGCGACGACGACGGCGTGCTGCTTCGTTCCCGTTCTTCTGCTTCGTCCTCCTTCGTCCCGCTTCGTTCTCCTTCGTCCAGGCGTCGTCCCGTCCGGCTCGTCCTCCAAGCGACCGTCGAGGAGGATTTCTCTCTCCCTATTCTTTTTACTGCTTTCTAGTATAGATTTACTGCTTTCTAAGAGTAGTCTATTCGTCCTCCGAGCGATCGTCGAGGAGGACATTTCTCCCTCCATTCTTTTAATGCTTTCTAGAGTAATTGTTTTATATTTTCTAGTTGTAACGAATGAACTCTTTTATGATTAATTCCTTGTCTATTCTACATCTCATTTTAATTTCCATGTGTAGTATTCTTTCTCTCTCTCTTACTCCCTCTCTCTCTTTTATTCGTTGTAGATACTTAGATAGTTTAAATTAAATTTCTTCGTGACAAAATAAAAAAGAAACGCGAAGTTTTTAAATCAACGTAGCCTCCCTGAGTTCGACCCGGAATTCTTATTTCGGTATAAATTTTATTTGTTGAACACGAATCCTTCGCTTTCGAACTACAATGACGAGTTTTCCAAAACCAAACACGTTAGCGTAGATTCTCGTTCAACAGGTATACATCTGGGGGGAGGATGATACTCCCAACTCTGCACTAATATTAGTGAAATTACAAGATTTCTCTCTCCCTTAGCCCCCCTTCACTCGAGGGTCTCTCACTATTTATAATGTGGGAAGAGTCCTAGCCTAGTAGGATCTTTAGCATGATCTTTAGTAACCTTTTGTCAGACTGCTTGTCCGTTGTCAAGTTATGGGCAGCCATTCCCGTCCTGTTGCGATTATGGACTTGGTTGTGCCGAATCTTCTAGCAGGTTGGACAGATCTCGGTTCGTCCAAGTGTGGGTGGATCTGGGTCCAACTGATGGTAGGCGGGTCGGGTAATGTCGAACCTGCCTATTTACCTTGTAACCGGGTAACCAGATCCTTTGCTATACTACATGTGGAGTTTTGGATTCGAGGGTGTTTTTTGCCCCTCATCATATACCCACACTCTCTAGCTAGAGATAGCTGCTGAGAGAGTAGTTAGAGCACGCAAAACTCCGCGATAGACGATGCCCCTGAATGTGCTACCAGCCAATGATTTAAATGCCGACGGCGTGCCGACATGGTTTAGGTACCGATATGCAAGCGTGCCAGCGGTATGCCGAGAATTTCGGCGACATGCCGACAATATCGCCGGCATGCCAGTGAAGGGAAGCTGTGCTGGTTTAGGGGGGAAGCTGCAGGTGGGAGTTTGAAATCTAGAAATCGGAGGATTTGGGAAAGTGAGGGAGGGAAGTTTCTTGAAATTTGAAATTGCTGGCACACAGACACAGGCATGCCGGTGGAGGGAAGCTGCGCTGGTTTAGGAGGGAAGTTGATTTTTCGAATCTGAAATCTCGAAATGGGAAAGTGAGGGAGGGAGAGGAAGTTTCTTGAATTGCTGGACACACATGATTTTTTTGCCTTTTTTTCATAAACGATTGTTTTTTATTACATACAACTATAAATATATTCCTAATATGTTGATCACACACACACGATTTTTTTGCCCTTTTTTTTGTTATACAACTTTAAAAATATTCATAAACGATTGTTTTTTCTTATATACAACTGTAAATATGTTCCTACTATGTTGATTCACTTGTGTTCCAAATTTTAATCATTTCTGTTATTTTTGTCAGCATGCATCGGCGTACCCTCGACATGCCTCCGAAATGTCATTTTTTCGGGTCGTCGAAATTTGCCATCGAAAAACGAGCATTTCCACGGCATGCCTTCGGCATTCCCACAAAATGCACACCTATAATTTCATCGGCACGGCGTCGAAATCGACATTTCGAACCTTGCTACCAGCTAGGATAAAGCAGGTAGGACATTTGTCATGGAGTTGGATGGTTTGCCTTTGTTTCCTGCCGATCGTGAGAGGTCTATTATAAGGATTTTTTTCCTAACTTCATGCCGGCTAGAGAAGGCAGCATAGTTATGGGGGAACGTAGGCGAGTCAACCGTGGTTCCGGACGGCCTTAAGAGGCGGAGTTAAAGTGGAACGCAGGCATGTCGACCGTAGTTCCAGTCAGCCTTAAGAGACGGTGTTATGATTGAACATAGGCGTGTCAGCTGTGATTCCGGCTGGCCTTAAGAGGCAACGCTATGACGGAACGCGGCGTGCCGACTGTGGTTCCAGCCAACCTTAAGAGGCGAAGTTAGGGAACATGAGCGTGTTGGCCGTGGTTCCAGCCGACCTTAAGAGGCAATGTTATGACGAAACGCAGGCGTGTCAACAGTGGTTCCAACTGGCCTTAAGAGGTGGTGTTATGATGGAACGTGGGCGTGTCAATCATGGTTTCAGACTACCTTAAGAGGCAGCAACCAGCCTCAAGAGGCAATATTCGGGAAATTGTTTTGCCGTGTAGTTCGAAAAGATGAGCATTAATGGTTGTTGAAACGAGTCATGGCCTTGAATGTCGCGCTTGTCAGTGAGGCAATTGATGTTGTTGTGGCATAAGGATATATGCATAAGGTGACGTGACACGTAAAATTGACAGACAATTTTGTCAGTCTGGGCAGATGTTGTGGAATCTACGTCGTATTCTGGGGGATTGTCCCTTGGGAACCCATGCCCTGTGGGGGTAGCAGAACCACCTTAAGGGGAGGTTATAAATAGAGGTTAGGGGTATACTCGGAGCTCATGCCTGTCCAAACGACTTGGGCAGTTGTTTTGAAGGATTTTTGCTTTCGCTTATTGTTGCATCCAAGGTTTTGTCGTTGGACATGTTTGTGTGGTAAAGTGGTTGGTCGGTGGTTATGTCCGAGCCTGCGGGCGAAGGTAAATCCAGTTTGTTTGCCCGTGTTCAACACATGGGCTAAGGCAAAGGTTCTAAAACCTTTAGTGGGACTTTCGTAGCCCAAATGCCTATCGAGGCATTCCTGGTTTTGAAGCATGCCTATGTTTTGTGGCGAAAAGGTACATTTGGTCACCCCTTCATCTCTTTTTGGATTTGTTTTGATTTGCTTTTATTGTAGCCTTTGGGCAGTTTGCTCAGCCGGACAACTTTAGGTGTCATGGCGGTTCTTCCCAGCATGGGGCTCATCCCATGTAGGGGAGGCCCATTGGGCAAGGCAAGAAGAGGGGGTCCTGTTTTTGAAGAGTTCAAGAGGAAGTAGGTGGGAAGCAAGGAGGAGGCGGAGCGAGCTCCCTTAAGGCATCTGTGGAGAGAGCCCAGCAAGACACTTGT
This sequence comes from Thalassia testudinum, assembly GCA_037157565.1. Lineage (NCBI taxonomy): Eukaryota > Viridiplantae > Streptophyta > Magnoliopsida > Alismatales > Hydrocharitaceae > Thalassia > Thalassia testudinum. Next base: position 35,972,249 of record JAZHRO010000051.1, on the reverse strand, counting down.
TGTGGGGGAGTTAACTACGTCTGCTCCTTTGGGCCCAAGCAGGGGTGGATCAGAGTATATGGTTGCGACCTCATCGCCCCTAGGTCGGGTAGAAGTTGTTCTACCAGGGAGGCTTTCGCCCTTTGCCGCCTTGTTTGGCTCTCTTGGTGACTCTACGAGGGTGGTGCAGAGGGTTGCTGCTACCAGCAGCTTCTCTTGCTGCCATGTATTTGCCCAGCCAGAGCTTTGGCGAAGGCGGTGGCAGAAGCGGATCCTTCCAATCAAAGGGGTCCTAGGACGATCGGCCAGACAGTTAGGTCTATCTAGGGAACCTTCGTGGAAGGGCCTGTCGGAGGTCTCATGTCCAGCGAGGTGGCATCGACCAGGTTGGGTGCCCCTCTTTTGGAAAGGCAGGTGCTTCGGCTCTTACAAGCTGCTCCGACTGCCTGAGGAGTTGAGTGAGACTCGCCAAGGTCTAAGGTGGTTCGCTTACATGGGCGGGGGGGTTGAAGGAGGGTCTTGTTTGGAAGTGGCTCTACAAGGCCTGTCCAAGCGCCTACAAGCTTCTTATCCCATCCTCCTTTTGGTGAAGGAGGTGCATGTCCTGGAAGTGGGACAATCCTCTGTTGTGGTGGGGTAGAGAGCTTGAGGGCTAACCCTATCGAGGCCTGGCAGCCCATGGATGTCATGGCAGAAGGGCACTTGCGTTGGAGCACGTTGGAAAAGACCGACTCTCGAAGAGGAAGTGTCTAAGCTGGGTCCTCTACTAGTTGTGAGAACGTCGGAATGACCGAATGGCCTTTCGAAGACTAGGGATGAAGCCACCGAGTCTTGTTATGTGACGTTGCCATTATCTTTGTATGCTCATCATCAATTTGGCCTCCTTTTTCCCTTTTCTTTGTTGTAGGTCAGCCGGGGTGATGGTCCTGGGGAATGTATCAGGCAGCATCTCTTATATAAAAAAGAAAACTTTTTATTTCTTGTGTCTGTTGTCCTTGTATAATGAATTGCTCACATGCCAAGTTCGAGGGTTTATTTTGCCACCTAAGATTTGCTATTCATAAGAGTCGCATGGACTGCTTTTACAAATTTTCTTTAATCCCTTTCATGGGACGTTCAATTCTCCACTCGAATGGTTTGACATGGAGGCCTTCCCTTTTTGCCCGATCTGTCGTGCTTTTTGAAAACCTGTAGGTTGCTAGCCTGTCTGCTACAAGCGGCTACTGTTACCTTATTTTATTTAGCCCAGCTGTTTACTTGGTGAATCATAAAGGTGTGCCCGTGGAGAGGGTCACCCATAGCAATGGCCGGGAGCCCCTACCATACACCTGGTTAGAAAAGATGTGTGGTCTAGGGGAGTCTTCATATACATTTTATAGCCCGACCGTTCACCTGGTACCTCGTCCCTCGTCTCCATCTGACACAGGATATAAGTGTGTCGGTCGTTGGGCAAACCAATGTCTTGGTCGCAACCCACTTGCAGAAAGGGGTGGACATTATTGATATGGCCTATCTCAAAGATGAGGTTGGTGGGAAAACGCCAAAAGTGGTACCAGCTCTCCAGGCGGGAAATGATGCCGGCCGACATCTATTAGTACTTAGTACCCTTACGTACGCAATTTTTATATCAACGCTCTGTCTGGGACCTTGGAGGTGCCCTTCCTAGAATAGCCGAGTCGGGATCAATTCCCTTGAGCACCTCTACTCGGAATGCTTCCCTTATGAGGTGGCATGAGGAGGGGGTGGGAAATCCTTGCTTGACTGGCCGGCTTTGAAGTAAAATGCCCTGGGTCGTTGAGTGCTGCTCCTTACTCCACTCGGTCACTAGGTGTTATGAGGAGCAGCTTAGGAGCATGCTCATAAGTAGCACAACCTGGAGCGGTCAGGGTTATGCCAGCTCTGGAGTCAGCTGTCGCAAACGAGCTACCCACGTATAGTTTTTAGGGCGGAGTGAAGAGGGCACTTAGGTTTGTCGAGGCTGTCCCAGGCTCCTTTTGATACATTCAAAAGAGGGGAGACGTTAGTCGAAAGGCTGAGACAAGAATCGGCCCATGGGGGGAGGGGCAATTTTTTCAACTAATAACGGTATCCTTCTCTAGGTGATCGAGGGTTCAAGGGTCATGGCCGCTTGGATCTCGTCAAAGTTTGCACGTTTCTCTGAGGGCCTTAGGAGTTCTTCGTATAAGACCTCGAGTACACCCCTCCTTAGGATTAGGGTGCAACTAGGTGCCTTCTACAACACCGCAGGCGTGGGCCTCAGGGCACGACTTCATGTTAAGGTAGAACCACGTCTCCTAGGGTAGGCTTCGTCGAGGTTAGGAGGAAAATCCTCAAGGTTCGTACATGCGTACCTTATTTAGGGTCGCCACCTCCTCCAAGAGACAGGCCCGACGTAGGGGCTTGATAAAACTAGCCTTAGAAAGTTTCCTTACTTCAGCCTTGGCCTTATTGTGGCTCGATTGAGTTACACCCGCCTGAATAGGCGACGCCTTCATCTGGTAGGCCGTTAGTGGTCCAAGCAAATTTTTTCGTGTCAGGCCTAAGTGGGAGTGACGACTGTCATAGGGATCACAGTCTGCTCTGAGCTAGACGAGTTTGATGGTGTCATCAAGATAGCATGGAATAACCGCAGCTAAAAGGTCTTGGCTACATTTCCGGAGTTGTTGGGGGAAGGCCGAATTTTCTTTCCCTTAAGGGCCTCAGGCCTGATCACCTAGTCCCGACTTATTACCCCGGCTCGCCGCGGAGACAAGGGCTGGGAGCACACAGGGGTCAATAGTCGGTCGGCCCATTATGTCTACAAAGGCCGTCGTCGACTCAACAATTATGAATGCAATTATTCCGTTACGGGGCCTATTCCTATCGTAGGTGGATAAAGGAAGGCTTGCCTACTTGGTCGCAGGGCGTAATACCGCCATGCATCAACCTACTTGACCATGCCCCAAGCATCTTTCTTAGGAATAGGGAAAGTGCAAGAGGACATCTAAGAGTGCCAACCTTAAGAGGTGGTAGCGAGAGCTAGAAAGAGTGCCTTGATTTCCATTGTTGGAAATTCAGGTATGCACTGGCGTTATACTAGGCAAAACTTGGGGTGTTGGAGCCCGAGTTCCTACCGGCCCTGAGGCACTGTATGCCATCATGCGGAACACCGGGCATGGGTGCCCAAGCTCTCGTGGGCCTTACAGGGCGGCGTTGTGTGAAGCAGAATTTGGTGCGTAGGAAACCGAGTTCCTGTCGTCGCCACGAGGTGACGTTGTGTTGAATGGAACGTGGAGCATAGGGGCCCTAGTCCCCACAGCCTTAAGGGGTGGCATGATATCAAATGCGACGAATGGCACGTCAGGCGTGGGAGCCTGAGTTTTCACCGCTGAGAGCGAAGTGGTTAAAACTTCACCCATAAGCGATGTCAGGCTTCTTTTGTCTAAGCAGGGGAATCGTAAGTGTAAGTGGCCAAGGCGCTTTTAATGTCACCATCTTTTGAAAAAGGTGACTCCGTGCAAAAAGGGTAATGCAGGTATGTGCTTTCTCTACCGTCCTTAAGAAGAAACATGAGGCGTGTTTGGCGTTACTTGTGAATGGAACTTGGGGTGCGAGGGCCCAAGTCCCTGCCAACCTTAAAAGGCGATGTTATATTAATTGGAACAATGGAGCATGAAAGCCCTAGTTCCTGTCGTCCTTGGGAGGCGGCTTTATGTTTCAACAGAACTTGGCGTAGGGGCCTTAGTTCCTACCGGTCATAAAAGGCAGTGTTATACATATTGGAACGTGGGGCGCCAGAGCCCTAGTTCCTGTTGTCCCTGAGAGGAGATTGCCGGTCCTGGGAGGTGGCATTATATCTATTGGAACGTGGGGCATGAGAGCCCTAATTCCTATCAGCCTTAAGCGGTGCTGCCAGTCTTGAGGGACGGCATTACGAGGAATCGTAAGGTACACCCACCTAAGTTCGTGCCAGCCTTAAGAGGCGGCTTGCTGGCCTTAAGAGGTGGCAATGTAAGGGAACGTGAGGCGCGTTTGCCTGAGTTCCTACCAGCCTTACGAGGCGGCAATGCGAGGGAACGTAAGGTGCATCTGCCTGAATTCCTGCCAGCCTTAAAAGGCGGCTTGCCAGCCTTAAGAGGCAGCTACCCAGGTAATAATGTGAGGTAAGCGCCACTCCCCACGAGTGATGGCCAGTCACTTTAGGGAATAAGTCTTTGCCTATGACAAGACTGATTATTGATTACCGTTAGGATGAGACGAAGACCTCAAATGCCGTTACTGCCATTGATGGGGTTGCCCTCTTCGCAACGGGGGATACGCACGCAGGAGACATTTAACGCTCACCAACCTTAGGAGGTGGTTGAGCATGGGGGATGCCCCAGTTCATGCCGTCCCTAGGCGGTGGCTTTCGGGCATATTTGCCCTATCCTGAGCAAGAGTGGTAATTCACAGGCCTTGGAAGGTAATAGGACTCACTCCGACCTTGACGAGCTAGATAGCATCGTAAGGGAAAAGGAGTATAGCCATGGCCGAAGGGCCTAGCTGCAACCCCGAAGTTGCAGGCAAATCAACTAGGTTTGCCCCTTGCTGGATTGCATGGACATTGGTTCCTTTTCTTCCCCCCTTTTTCGTGGCTCTGAGGGTCTGAGCTTCCTAGGTTGCTTTGGCTCAATCCTTAAGAGTTTTTGCCCATCCACCTGACTACCCTTCGTTATTTACTTGAGGAGATCAAAAGTGCACGGAGAGGATTTGCCAGAGGACGTGGATTGGTGGGCAATCGATAATGCTATCCAATACTACCATCAACCTGACCACTATAAATGTGGCCACCCGGTTAAGGTGGTTGTCCCTGCCGCAGACGGACAAAGGAAGGCCAATCTCTCTCTTTGGCATTTCTTCATGATTGCCAAAGGCCTACGACCGAAATGATCGGTAGAGGGAGAGATGTTATCCTTGGGCCATAGCCGACCTATCAGCAGGAGCATTGTCAGAAGCAGGTCTGTGTGTTCTTCCGAAAGGGGCGAATAGTCTGGACGCTGCTTTCTTGACGGTGTTCCTTTTGACCCCCCCACCGAGTGAGGGAAGGCACATGGACGCACCAACTCAGGAGGCTGGCTCAACCTCCGTGCCGAGAGGTGAACGTCTTAGAGTAATGCGGGCATTGCCGATGTGAGTTAACTAGGCGGGTTGTCGACCTATCTGGCTTTGGTCTTGAGCTGAAGGTTGTCTTAACTCCTCGAAGTTACTGGCACTCCTCCCTATGGTATTCTTCTAGGCCCTCGATCTTGGTCCCTGTTTCGCCTGATGAGGTGGTCCAGGCTTCCACACCGGATCTGATCGTGCAGATCCCAGAATTCCCCCGTGGCACTTACTATGGGGTCCAGAGTTAGCCTTCCTCTTTATGGATTTTTAGGACAGCAGGTCCTTGCTCATGGACCAGTCCCTCGCAAATACGTCCACCTAGTTCATGGCCAAGGGAGTGTACTCCTCGAAGGACCTGGGTTGCAACTACCCCGTCGGGAGGAGTGTCGCTAGGAGCAAGTTCCAGCACTCCGCCGAATCGAGCAGGGAGGCTAACAGCTGGGACGTCGCTTTCTTGGTTGTACCCTTATTGCCCTGCTAAAGAGTGGGGAAGGTGCTCAGGAGAGCCGACTTGGAAGGAGCGACCCACCGACCTAAGGCGGCATCGATCTCCGAAGATTACTTTGACCTTTGTGCCGATTCGTTCGAGCGATAGGAGTTGAAGACCCCGCGGTGACGCGAGCATCGCCGCTAAGACTTAGTGCCAGTGTTCTGCTGGGGGAGGAGCTAGGGTGACACCGCTATAGCTCGACCAAGCAGGGTGTCAACCCATCCGACTTTCAGTCCGCAAGGAAGACCATCTCGACCCCTCGGAACCGCTGGAGCTCCTTATAGTGGTCGTCCAGACCCTCCATGGGCTCCCCACCTTCTGTCTTGGCTCTTATTGCGTTTGTTGAAGTGAGCCAAGTTCTTGTGCCGGACCTAGGACCTAACTGGTCGTGCAGATCCCAGCAGTCTTCGGTGATGCGACCCCGAGCCTTGTGGTGTCTGCAGTAGGGTCGGGGTCGGCTTTCCTCTTCATGGGCCTTGGGAGCAGCAGGTCCTTATCCACGAACTAGGCCTCCGCCAACATGTCCACCTGGTTCATGGCCAGGGGAGTGTATTCCTCAAAGGACTCCTACCTTGTCACGCAGGGTCCTTAGTTGCGACCCTTGGTGGGCCGATCGCTCAGTTGGTCGGGGAAGGTAGCCCCTCCCTCGTGGAAGCGGCTACTTCCGCAGATAAGCGTAGGAGCGCACTCACCAGAGGCCCTTTTCCTTCTACGGGGCTAGCGTTATTCCCAAGACCCTGGGTCAACCGGTTGCGGGAGCGGGAGGAGTCGTCCTACTTCGCGAACCTCGTGGCTCTATCCAGAGCTCTGTCAGGTCCCTTAGTGCACAACTATTGACGTCACACAAAAGCCTTCAAGTCAGGCAACCTGACCTAAAGTACTGGATGACATTGTATCGTGGGGCCTTCTGCTCTTGAACTACCGTGCCTTGGCCTAATCCAGATAGGATCAGAAGGACTCAGTCTTCTATTGTCTAACTTTCAGCAGCCTCTCATGGTTGTTTCTAACCCTTCGCCGCTCGACAAAGTGCTGGTAGGGCCTATCTGCCAGGTCTTGGGAGCAGACATTCTGTCCGACTAGCAGATCATTGATGGGCCATGCCGAACAGGTATGACAAGAATACCTGGCAGAGTATTCCACCAAGGTAGCCATGCACCAACATCACTTGGCGGTAGCTCCAACGAAACAATTGGGTTCCACCGTTCGGTGTCATGATCGACAACTTGAATTTTTCAGGCAAAAGAGGACCGTCACCACCACCTCTGTGGGTGGGTAGGTGGTGACGAACTTGCTCGGGTGACCTAGCGGACGATCCCTGGAAGGGAGGCCCTACCACCAGAAAAGAATTGGGCGCACGAGCGCTCTCCCGGCAAAGACGGGAGTGGAGCTTTTAGCAGGCCGGGGGGAGTTTCCCTTCGCTAGCTACTAAGCTCGGGTTTTATCCTTTCAAGCAGTTCACGCAAGTGGGTGTCTTCCTCCTTTTCCGCACGCCGCCATTCCGACTGCTCGTCACGGGGGCCCGAAGTTTGGGATTCCTTCAGTAGGGTTTTGCCGGACTCCCAAATCTGTCTCACCTTAAGGAGCTTCATGGCGAGGGATCGATGCTCTGCCTTCGGGGCTTTCTAATTAGCTCCGCACTCCTCCCTTGCTCGTATCTCGAGGAGGAAGTCTCACTTGGGGGCCTCAAGCAGCTAGTCGAGTCGTACCGGCTTCCCTCCATTGGGATCGACGCGCAGAGGGTACTATCAAGGTATAGGGACGCTAGACTCCAATTGGGCCACCTCTAGGGTGGTTGTGAGTGGAGTCACGAGCGGTTAGGACCATTGCTAGGATCTTTGATTAAGACAGCTGGGACGGTTGAAAGAGCATGGCTTCTTCGCTGACGCTTCCCACAAATGGCGCCATTTGATGGGCCTCGAGGGGCTGTCGTTGGGGCCATTGATGGCCACCAAAGAATTTGTTGACGTAGGGAGCGCAACCTTGCCACAAGCGATCCATTACAAGGAGGATGTAGTCTGACCTCCTACATGATCAGAGGGTCCAACCCAACAAACCACAAGCAATCACAAAGGAGACAAAAGAAGTTGGTGATCCAGTTCCACCACAAGGGGTGTACGTCTGGGAGAGGATGATACTCCCAACTCTGCACTAGTATTAGTGAGATTACAAGATTTCTCTCTCCTTCGGCCCCCCTTCACTCGAGGGTCTCTCCTCACTATTTATAGTCTAGGAAGAGTCCTAGCCTAGTAGGATCTTTAACATGATCTTTAGTAACCTTTTGTTAGACTGCTTGTCCGTTGTCAGGCTATGGGCAGCCATTCCCACCTTGTCGCGATTATGGCCTTGGTTGTGCCTTATCTTCTAGCAGGTTGGGCAGATCTAGGTCTATCCAAGTGTGGGTGGATCTGGGTCCGACTGATGGTAGGCAGGTCGGGTAATGCCAGATGTGCCTGTTTATCTTGTAACCGGGTAGCTGGATCGTTTGTTGTACAACGCACGGAGTTTTGGATCTTAAGGTGCTTTTTGCCCCTCATCACCGATGAAGATCAACAAGTCTCCACCGAAGATTGATGCGCAACACCTGCAGCCACCACCTGCGCATATGAGGTCTCGCTTCGACATTGCGCCCAGATCAACAAAGGAGATGACACATGCATTCCCAGCAAATCTAAGAATCTCCTTTGATGGGATGGATTTACCCACCATCAAATCATCGTCAACCACCACCGAAGATGCATCACCTTCCTGTAAACTGATGCCAAAACATCTTTAAACTCTAGCAAAAGAACAAACCATCTTAACATTATCAATCGTTCTTAAACGAAGTGGAATGCCCAAAATATGAAACTGAATCAAATGACACATCAAAATACGCTCATCCGATGCACCTTCATAAACACTCGAGAGACACCACTGAATCAAAGAATCTCCAATCAAGGATTCCTCAAACTTAAGCCGCTCCACATCAAAAGCATCCAAACCAAATAATAGCAACCTCTTCTCTGATAAAACAGAAATCTTCCAAGATTTTGACTTCAAACCAAACCAAGAGAGGAAAGATCTAGCCTCAGCAAACACCAAGATACCACGATGCAAAACTCGAACGAACGAGCATTCCATCAACAAATCCAAATGCGTCATCTCATATGACCACGTAGTCTCAACTCCTTTAGCCGGAGTCTCCCTTTGAGGAGGAGGTAACAATCGCTCGCTCCCCACAAGAGATCCACTCCAATGCAGCAACAGACAAGAAAACCCCTTCTGACCCCAACCACGACACCTAAGACAGATCAAAGGGTCGCGGCAATCCTTTGCCAAGTACCCAAATCCCCGACATTTAAAGCAGATGAAACTCCAGAGATAAGCCGTATGAGAGCCAACCTCCGATCTCCCCCTACATCCCCCTCCAGAGCCTCTCATGACCTCTCTCCTATTTCCTCTGCTTTTGGATCAGACAAAGCATGTTCCAACCGAATGTCTTGGCTACCTTCTTTTTCCGATGGTCATTCTCCTTAGAATAAGACATCATCTCACTCAACTAGTCCATCGATCCTCTCTCTACGAAGAAATTGCTAGTGAACTCATAAAATTGTTACCACTTATTCCCATCACAATCAATTTAACTATTCATATTTTTTACTCAATTCTAAATTAGACTCTAAAAATTAATTAAAATAAATTTGTCACATGTGACACAAAACTTGGCATGCAAGCCAAACTCAATTCCTAAAATTCTAAAGGCCACACGACCACTAATTTGCTGACTCAACACCACATAAACTTTACACATGGCAACTGTGTCACATGGCAATCCACATGGCATTTACTCCTTCACAAAATGTAAACACTGAGTGGTCAACAAAAGTTCAAGTAAATCCATGCTCCTATACTGCTTTACTAAACTCTCGAATCATGCCCTTGGACTATGTTTAAAGCCATAGATAGCCTTCTTTAGCCTACAAACCTTCCAACACTCCCCCTAAATGACGTAGCCTAGAAGTTGTTGCATGTAAACCTCTTCCTACAAATCCCCATGAAAAAATGCATTTTTGATATCCAATTGATAAACAATCCACACCTGATTAATAGCAACAGAAAGAAGGATTCAAACGGAATTAAGTCACGCCACTAGGGACAATGTCTCAAAGTAGTCCACTCCAAAGGTTTGTATATAACCTTTAGCAACAAGATGGCCTTTGTATCACTCCACAGACCCATCAGGGCAACACTTGAGGGCAAACACCTACCTACACCCTACAACCGTAGCACCTAGGGATAGATCCACTAGCTCCCATGCCCCATGAGACTGTAAAGCAGCTGTCTCTTCCTCCATAACAAGTATCCAAGATAGATCTTGGAACACATTTCTATGATCCTGCGAAACCCGATGGCTGTCAACAGTCAGAGAAAGATGTCGTCCTACTCTAGACAAATGGTCAAGTGACATAAACTGAGCAATAAAATATATAGCACAAGATCATTGAGCCTTCTGATGAGTAATGGGAAGATTCAAATCTATGTTCTCAGTAGTATAAGGTACCTAGTCCTCAGACGAGTCACTGGCATCTGGGGAGGATTGAGCAGGAATGATAGGTAAGGGCTCGTCTACTAGATCTGTAACATCTAGATGTCTAGGAAAGTAGACATCTAGAGGGACATCTGTCTGTGGTAAGGAAGGCTCAAAAGGCTCTGGTGGTGGTGCAACAAGCATAAAAAGAGGAACCTCCTAAAGTATGGTCGGAGTTGAGAACTCCTTTTTGGGATAACAGGGGATTTCCTCAAAAAGGTAACATCTGCAAAGACAAAAACATCATGTCATAGGATCATAGCATCAGTATCCTTTCTATATCCAAGAATACCCTAAAAAAATATACTTCATAGACTCGGGTGAAATCTTATCCACCTTGAACAGATGAACAAAGCAAACACAACCAAAAGCAAGAGTGATGGAAAATAAATCTCTACCATGAAACAACACTGTGGGGGGTTCTACCACCTAAGACAAAGGAAGAAACCTGATTGGTAAAAAAGGTAGCAGTCAAGACTGCATCCACCCAAACATAAGATGGTACATTCGTCTAGAATATGATGGTACGGGCAACATCCAGGAGATGACGAAGGTTACGTTCAGCAACCCCATTTTGTTGGGAGGTGTGAATGCAAGACATCTAATGAATAACTCTGACTGAAAGAACTAATTAACCCTGGTATTCACAAATTTAAGCCCCTTATCACTTTAAAAATTTTGATAACTATGGAAAATTGAGTTTTTATTCCTTGGAAAAAAATTTGAACAATACCAGGAACCTCAGACTTCTCTTTCATCATAAAAACCCACAACATCCGAGTATAATCATTAACTAACAAAAGAAAGTAACGAAAACCTTTAACACTATGACCCTACATGGTCCCACAAATCTACATGAACCAAATCAAAAACAGACTCAATACGTTCATTCTGGGACAGAAAGGATGACCAATGGTGCTTGCCAAATTGGCAAGCATCACACTAAAAAGAATTTGGGATTCACAAATTTGAAAACTGGCAATGGAGCATAGGAAGACTAGTATGGCCAAGCCGAAGGTCACTAATGAGTAGTTGCGGTACACATGCAACAGCGGAGGAGGGAGGTGGAATGTGGAGGTAGTACAAGACATTCCACTCAAATCCTCCATCAATCCGCCTCATTGTCTAGAGGTCCTGCAAAAGGAAATATCGGTCATGAAAAATAGCCCGACATCAAAAATCTCTGGTAATCTGACTAATAGACATTAAGTGCAAATCTTGGTGCATGCATCGCATTAGAAACAGACAAAGTAGGTGACAGGGAAATATTCTCAAGTCCTATAACAAGTGATAAGCCTTCATCTATTACCTTGACCTGGAAGGGGGTAGCAAGATCCCGAAGAGAAGAAAAAAGACCAACATCACCAGTAATGTGAAAAGAAGCAACTAAATCAGCAATCAAGTCGAAGCATAGAACCTGGGAGATAGCACAGAGGTACCTGTGGGCTGCAGAGCAAATGCCCCAACCAAAGTGGAAGCCTAAGACGCAATGAACCTCTCATACTCTGCCTTACAGATAGTAACCTGGCTGTCATCCTCCTAAGCCTGGGTAGTATCCTCTGTAGATACTTGATGAGCACGTAGGTTCATCCCTTGCAAGAATTCGTTCTTTGTCCCGATTGTGAAGTTGAATGAGATCAACTTTACTCGTTGGCCTAAAACTTTTTTATTACCGTTGAGGGTCACAACAGCGAGCATCTACTGCTAGAGCCAGAGCCTCAGAATAAGAGTGGGAAGTACATCTCGTGGAAGAAAGACAATGCATTGGTGAGGGCTTGGATCATGAATGTCGTGTCACCACAGATTCGCGACGGCATCATGTATTACAAGATTGCCAAGGAAATGTAAGATACGCTTCACGACACGTATTCCCATGAGAAGAACTCTAGCATGGTCTATCAAATCTACAATCAGATGTTCTCCCTCAGACAGGAGGCACAGTCCTTGACGCAATACTATGCTACACTGAAAAGACTTCTGGAGAAGTACAATGCCTATAGATTGGTGTGCACATGTGGTACTCATCTGAAGTATCGCAAGGAGACGACAATGCTTCACTTTCTGGGTTAGGCCCAAAATATGATCCTGTAAGATCTTAGATTCTAACATTATCAGAGCTTCTGACACTTAAGGAGACTTATAGCAGAGTAAGCTGAATTACTGTGGCGTCTACTACTCCTGAGATTACTGGTCAGACCTCTACACTAGCGGTTGTGGAGGTCGAGGCACAAGAGGTTTATCCTCAACTCGTGGGCGTGGGCGTAGAAGAGGACAAACAGGTAAACCACGTCCCGCATGCACTTTCTGTGGTAGGATTGGTCACATGGAGGCCTTGTACTAGTCTCAGCATGGGAGATCCCCTGTTACCAATCAAGTTACTGTTGCATCTGAGATAGAGCCTGGCACAGTATCACATGCTGAGTATGATGTTGTTGTTCAAAGGCTTGCTCAAATTACTCAGGAGACTCTGTCATCCTCTTCATATACTGCTACTATTGCCTCCTCAGGTACATGATATGTTTTAATGTTTCTAACAGGTCCAATTGGCTGGTAGGCTCAACTACATCGTAGCACTTGAGTGGTGATCACACGGGCTTCCAACACCTTCAATTTGTATGTCTGGGTAGGACGGTTCAGGTAGTTGATGGAAGGCATGCCAAAGTTGATGGTTAGGGGGAAGTGCCAGTCAAACCCAATATGAAGTTGCCTAATGTTCTGTTTATCCCTGATATACCGATGAGCTTGTCTGTTAGCAGAATTACAAAGGATCTAAATTGCAGAGTGATTTTTGATGAAGTTGGTTGCATGTTTCAGGATAAGCTCACAGGAACGATGATTGGTGGTGGACATGAAGAGGGGGGGTATGTATCGCCTGTCTCAAACGTCAATTGCTACATAGTGGCAAGGGGATGTGTGTTTCACTGCAGGGAGTGCCTTACAATGGCACAATCGCCTTGCTCATCCATCTCTAGACATGCTTCACCGCATCATTCCTCACCTTTCACCAGCCACCGAGATTCATTGTGATGCATGCCAGATGGAAAAGCATCACAAATCTACGTATTCTACCAGTTCTACTATTTCAGAGTCTACTTTTGATTTATTGCATCTAGATGTATAGAGTCCTAGTCGAATTCTAAATCAACTAGGACATATGTACTACTTGGTGATAGTGGATGGTTGTTCTAGATTATCTTGGTTATTTTTATTAAAGGATAAATCAGATGTTGGGTCTGTAATTGAGAATTTTCTTATTAACATAAAGAATCAATTTGCTTCTATTGTAAAAGTTAAGCGTAGTGATAATGCACTTGAGTTCTGTAGTACACGTCTGCAAGCATTCTACAGGTCTCATGGAGTGGTTCATCAAACCACCTATCCCGATATATCTCAGCAAAATGGGATAGAGAGAATACAGGCATATCTTGGATGTGGCCCGGACTCTTTTGATACATCACAATGTTCCATCACAATACTAGGGAGATGCAATGCTTACTACATGTTACTTGATTAACAGAATGCCTACTTATGTTCTGTCTGAGTAGGTACCATGGCAGATATATCCAGATCGAGAATTATTTCAGTTGCCTCCTCGAACTTTTAGGTGTGTGACCTTTGTACATGTTGTTGGGCCAAGTAGAGAAAAACTTGCATCCAGAGCAGTTAAGTGTGTATTTCTGGAGTACAGTCACACACAAAAATGTTATAGATGTTATGATCCTCTACAGAAGAGGTACTATGTTAGTGCTGACGTTACATTCCATAAGGCTATCTCATATTTTTCAGTTACTAGCAAACAGTTGAGGATTGAGGAAAAGAAGGCTCCTATGCCTATTACTTCCATCTAGTTTGGTGACTTTTCAGCTACTCAGATTGCATCACCAGGTACTACAAACACTGATCAAAACAGATTCAGAGATCCTCCATTGGTCTTTAGAAAGCCAGTTACATATCGGCAACATAACCCCCTCTTCAGCACCATCATCCTCCCAACAGCAGGTACGTGTTCGACACTACTGACCATTGCATGTCTGATGATGATTCCACAGGTGCTATACCAATTACCCCTACGTCTCCTCCTAGTGATGGTGAGGCATCACCATCTAAGCCACCTGTTCATTCTGAGTCTAAAGATATGGATCTTCCGATTGTTGTTCAGAAGGCTCTAAGGAGTTGTGCACATTACCAGGTGGCAGGTGTAGTTTTGTCTGATGGCCTAAGTCACTCATTTGCCTCGTTTATAGATGCCCTCACCTCTACCCAGATAGTAGCTACTTATCAACAGGCTATACTTGATCCAAAATAGCATCAAGCCATGGAGGAGATGGCCACACTTCAGTCTTACCAAACGTGGGAGCTTACTTCATTACTGTTGATGCATGCACAGTTGGTTTTCATTGGGTCTTTACCGTGAAGTATAATCAAGATAATTCACTTTCTTGGTACAAGGCTCAACTTGTGGCAAAGGGATTCACCCAAACATATGGGGTGGATTTCTTTGACACTTTCTCTCCAGTTGCTTAGCTTCCTACTGTGCAAATTCTTATCTCTGTTGCTGCCCATTTTGATTGGTCATTGTATTAGCGGGATGTCAAGAATGCTTTGTTGTACGGTGAGTTACAAGAAGAGATATATATGCAATAGCCCCCAGGTTTTAAGGTTCTGGGGGAGTGTGTGTACAAGCTAACGAAGGCGATATATGGCCTTAAGCAAAGTCCAAGGGCCTAATTTCATAAGCTATCTGAGGTTGTTAAAGATATGGGACGCACTCGATCTACTTCTGATCATTCCCTGTTTGTAAGAAAGACAGACAAGGGACTTGTGACCCTTCTTGTCTATGTTGATTATCACCGGTGATGATGCAGTCGGGATAGTTGAGGTTAAGTAGAGCCTGGCAAAGAAATTTGTTATGAAGGACTTAGACTCCTTAAGATACTTCCTAGGCATAGAGGTGGCGAAAGGAAAGGTGGCATTGTTCTTAGCCAGAGGAAATACACTCTTGATCTACTGCAGGAAACAGGGATGTTGGGATCTAAGTCAACCAACATACGCATGGATAGGGATGCAAACGGGTCAGGTTCAAGTCGGGTTTGGCTAAACCTATACCCATACCCATTTACAAAATACATACCCACATCCTACCCATTTACTCATTAGGTACAAAAATCTAAACCCATACCCATATCCATCGGGTACCCATTTACCCATCGAGTATCCATTTATAAATTGATCTTACAATCAAATCAGGCCAAATTAAAGTCAAGGAAGAAAAATCTATAATGCAATTCATTAATTTTTTATTTTAACAAGCTCTAAACATAAGAGCTCGGGTTACTTTAATTTTATTGATCTCCACAAATTATTACAAAAAGAGCCCTTCAAGGGAAATATATAAAAAATAAAAATACAAAGAAAGACTAAATACAGGTACCTTTCAAACAAAAAATCTCCATCCCCAAAATAAATGTTTAATGAAAGCTTCAAAAGCATTCCAACCTTCAAAATCATAGAGGGAATCATGAGGAAGATTAGGATTGAGGGAATGAGAGACTTAAGGTGGGACTTATATATCTCGGGTAAATGAGAATTTTATTCGGGTATTTAGGGAGGGTAATCGGGTATAGATTCATACACATACAATACCCAAACCTATCGGGTTTTTTTAGATAAAACCCTAGGTTTGGGTTGGGTTAGATCAGGTTTGGGTCAGAATTATCGAAACTTACATCCCTACCCATGGATTCAAAGATGCAACTTTATGATTCTGAGTCACAGACGGTGGAGAGTAAAGGCTACAGACTGCTGATTGAGAAGTTGATCTATCTTACAATTATACATCTAGACATCTTGCTTGCAGTAGGAAAGCTTAGTCAATTTATGGACAAGCCGACCAAACAGCACTGGGATGCTGCTACGCAAGTGCTTAAATACCAAAATCGAGCACCTGGACGTG
Source organism: Thalassia testudinum (assembly GCA_037157565.1). Lineage (NCBI taxonomy): Eukaryota > Viridiplantae > Streptophyta > Magnoliopsida > Alismatales > Hydrocharitaceae > Thalassia > Thalassia testudinum. Next base: position 35,956,139 of record JAZHRO010000051.1, on the reverse strand, counting down.
GCAAGTACAACTATGGTTGTTAGTTACTCTTATGCGGATTATGTAGGTTGTCTTTCTGATAGGAAATCTACAACTGGGTTTTGCACCTATGTGGCTAGTAATCTGATTATTTGAAGAAGCAAGAAGTAGAGTGTTGTGCCTCGCTCAAGCGTAGAGTTAGAGTATCGAGCCATGGCACAGACAGCAACTAAGCTTGTATGGGTCAGATCTGTTTTACTTGACTTGCTTGTCAAGATAAAGGAGCCCATGGAGATAAGATGTAACAATAGGGCATTTATCTACATAGTAAACAACCCCATATTTCATGAGCACATGAAACATGTAGAGATTGATTGTCATTATACCAGAGATCTGATATAGAGGGGACTTCTCTTCACCACTTTTGTTGCCTTAGAGAACTAGACAGCTGACATGTTCACCAAGCCTCTTGCAAAATCTATTTTTGAGACTTGTTCTAACAAATTGAGCATGATAAATATCTATACTCCCACTTGAGGGAGAGTGTTGAGCACTCTAATTATCTTTACGTTTTTTGTTGACTATTTAGTCATTTTATTTCCTGTCTAAGTATGTCATGTAATTTACCCAACACCTCTATATAAAGAGGTGTAGGGTTTTCTATTAAAATAAGACTATTCATTTTGTCTTACTTATGCTATAACCAAATAATAACGGTGACTCTGTCGGTCAAAAATCTAACTCAGGCCCCAAACATCCATATGCAATAACTGAAAAACAGCAGTAGTCCCCAGTCCAATACTAGGAGGAAAAGATTTGTGGTACTTTCCAAGCTAGCATGTACCATAATGAATCTCAGTAGTAAATGAAATATGAGAGATAATGCGTCTAAGCTTGTCTAGAGAAGGGTAACCATGACGACAATGCCATTGCAAGGTACTCCTGGCAATAAAACTAACATCACCTTGGCAAGCAGCTGCAAGTGGAGTCTAGACTAGGCAATGTACACCCTCCTCTTCATGTCCACCACTAATCGTCCTCCCCATCAGCTTGTCCTGAAAGATACACCCAACATCATCAAAGATAGCACGACAAATAAGCTACTTTGTAATACAATAAATTTAGAGAGAAATCAGAGACAAAGAAAACATCGAATAATCTCATGGTGGGGCTAACTACCATTTCCCCTTGACCATCAATCTGGGCATGTCTACCATCAGGAATATGCACTGCTCTACCTCGGGACACTGACTGTAATCTGCCAAAGCATCCATGATCTCCTAATAAATGATGAAAAGCACCAGAATCTACCAACCAAGAAATACCTGCAAAAGCCTGAGCACATATATCTATACCTAATGATGAGGCAAAGGCAACTATCTTAGTAGATGGTGTGACTGGCTCTTGAGTCAACTAAGAGAAGCACTGGAGTAAGGCATCATAATCAGCTTGAGGAACAAGTACGTCTGACGACCCCTCAAATCACTGTGACTTAGCAACTGAAGGTCTCCTACACTAAGAAATAATGATCAATCTTATTTCTTAGAAAAGAACCCAATATCTCTTTATAGAGAGAGAGGTTTGGGTAAATAACAAGACATGTCTAGATTAAAAATAAAAGTAACAAATTATACCAAAAGTGATAAACAAGTAGAATGAATAGGAGTCTGAACACTCCCTCTCAAGCTAGAGCATAGATGTTAATCATGCTCAGCTTGGAACAACAATAGTCAAACGCCAATCGAGGTAAAGGCTTCGTGAACACATCGGCAATCTGATCCTCAGATGCAACATAAGTGGTACGCAGCACACTACACTGTATGAGATCTCTAGTGTAATGGCAGTCAACCTCAACTTGTTTGGTGCGCTCATGGAACATCGGGTTGTTGGCTATGTATATAGCTGCCCGATTGTCGCATCTCATCTCCATAGGGTCCTCAACCTAAACATCCAAATCATGCAGTAGAGATCATATACAGACCATCTCTGCAGCAACCTTGGCCATCGCCCTATGCTCTGACTCTGCACTAAAGCAAAAAACTGCCCCCTCTTCTTGCTCCTCCAGGTAACCAAATTACCAACCACAAAGGTACATGAACCAGTGGTGGATTTCCTATCAACCACACATCCAGCATAATCAGTGTCGGAATATCCTACCACTATCATAGGAGAGCCTCTCTGAAAGCGAATACCACGACCTAGTGCTTTCTTCGAGTATCACAGCACCTGCATAGCAGTCTACCAATGCAGCTTCGTTGGCCTCTCCATAAACTGGCTAGGTTTTCCTACTACCAAGGCAATATCAGGTCTGGTGATAATCAGGTATAACAGCTTGCCGACAAGTTGTCTACATGCTCTGCTATCAACTGCCTCTGTCTTCTCATCATGAAGATGTGCCTTGGGGTCCATAGGAATATTGGCTAACTTGGACCCCAACATACCTGTCTCCTGAAGAACATCCAATGCAGACTTGCGTTGAGAAAGAACAACCCCATCTCTGCTCCCAACCACCTCAATCCCCAAGAAATATCTAAGCTGGCCCAGATCCCTCATAACAAGCTGTAGTACAAAAGACTCCTTGACCTGCCTTATCCCAGCTTCATCATCACCAGTGATAATCAGATCATCTACATCAACCAGTAGTGCTACCACACCATTCTTTGTTTTCCTGACAAATAGAGTAATCTGAAGAAGACCTCTGCATCCCCATCCTCTGCAACACATCTGAGAGCTTCTAAAACCAGGCTCTCAGGCTCTACTTTAGGCCATAGATGGCCTTCCTGAGTTTGCACACACACTCCCCCTAAACCTCAAAACCCAGGGCGTCGCCCCAAAACCTAGACCCATAAGGGTCGAAGGTTTAAGGAATGACAACAGAAGAGGTGCTGGTTTATTTAATTCAGGTTGTACTTAACTAAGTCAAGCTATAAAAGAATTCCATTTATCACGTAAAATGGAAGAAGTGGAAAGGATGATACGAAATTGAAACAGAAATTTTACCTATCAACAGAGCCTGCAAAAACTTGCGCAGCAACAAAACCCACACGTCGACATCTCCCAACCGCGCCAACCTGAAAGTAGGTCATAAAGAAGGGATGAACCAATTGGCTCAGCAGGGAACAAACATCTACTGTAATCCAATGAAAACAAGGTAGCGTATAGTTAAACTAATCGACTAGATCCCTAGCCTAACACAGAACCCAAGGTTCTACTACCCAAACCCTGTCCAACACGAAATGCCACCGTGGTCCAAACCCATTGGACAAGTTGCCCAAAATTCATTTCCATGATTTGGTATTATTAATTTATTCCCTCACTCGCCTCAATGATCAAATTCTAGAAATCATCCCTCTCTACCAGAGGAAATTGAGACGCATCATTTCCTTTGAATACCACCCTAATAGTCTTGCCCTGGCCAAGGGAGAGGCTAGCAGTCTGTTGATCCTCCAAAAAAGCATGCCCGTTTTTGACGTATCGAGTATGTTTCTGACATTAGGCAAAAGAGTCGAGCCTCTTAGGAGCTACCCAGGCTTAAGGCTTGCGATCACGAAGCACAAGCCCAATTCATGTCCAACAAGGACCAATCACAAATCAAACCAAATCATCATCGCAGGATTAACCAGAACTATCGAGCCACACCAAGGTTCCCGATAAGAGTAGCACTCAGCAAGAGCAAACTACGGGTGTGCCCTCCCAATCTGTTGTCGGATGGGATCACAACCATCCCTCACGGTACCCAGGCAAATACCGTACGTACGGTCGCCAAGTAAGCCTCTAGCAAAGTACTGAGTATCCTCAGCATCCCCCATTGCGCCTATAGGCACCTACAGAGTCTAAAGCCACGAGTACCTCCGCATCAAGTCAGATTCGGGTACATTCAAGTACCAAACACCAGTGACAATCCCTAACCTATCACCGTACCCAGGAACACTCCAAGTTCCATGGTAGAAAACCCACCCGGGCAATGAACCCATGGTTCAACAAGTCCAAGGTGAAACCTTACAAGCTTACCTATTCGACCTAATCACTTCTTAAACCTTTTCCTTTCCCCTGGTCCAAACCATAATAGACAACCCTAATTACCTACTAGATCACCTGGGGTCTTGACCTAAGACCTTAAAATCTAAGCATTTCTTTTATTAGACTCTAGCCCAGTCATTAACAAGTTCAACATTTACGGTTCAATCCTTTACTTAGCCAAATTAAAATGGACTTTTAATCATTTTCTTATAGCTTAAGAGTTCCTTGCCTCTTAGCTCAAACAGGGTGGAGCATGTGCACCAATACTGACACTAAACCCTACTATTGGTGCTGGGCACCCCCAATATAATACCAAAATTCCCAGCCAATACTGGTACTAGGCACTAGTACCAGTACTAGGCAGTCCCAGCCATGCCGTCCAAATGCATCTAGTACCGGTATTGGTCACCACTACCGGTATTGGATGCCTTCAGTACCCTTTTTGTGCTCATTACCAACCAGTGCTAAAATCAACTAGTGTCGGAACTGGTCGGCAATACAGGTGCTAGGTGCTTCCAGCACCCAGACCAAAGTGCCAACCATCCACATTATACATTTAGAAGATTTAATCCAACTCTAAAGCATAATCCTACCATGTCACATGAAAACATGGATTAAAGATTTAAAACATCCTCTTTACCATCTCCAGTCATAAGAACAAGAGAATGGTACCAAGAGAGGAAACCCTACCAGAAGATGGAGATTCTCTTTCCACTCCTTGCCACGCACACAGCACCATCAGTAGCAGCATCAACCACATCAACAGTAGTAGCTACAGCAGCAATAGCAGCGACAGCAACAAGAATAGCAATGACACCAGATGTAGTAGCACAACAGCCACAATAGCAGCACACCTTCTCCCTCTCTTCTTCCCTTTCCACACGCAGCAACAGTGGCTGGGGCAGCAACAACCGCAGCCGGTAGCAGCAACAACCCCTTCTCCCTCTCTTATTCTCCTTTCTCTCGTTGGGGACCCAAATGAGGAGGTGGAGAGTGGCTTGGAGTATATAAAGGGGATGGTGTCTTCTTAAGGAAGCCAAAAGGGAGGTGGCTTCTCAAAGAAGCCAAAGGGAGTGGCTTCCTAAGGAAGCCAAGAGGAGTTGCTTCTCAAAGAAGCCAAAAGGAGGTAGCTTCACAAGGAAGCCAAGAAGAAGAAGATGGCTTCTCAAGGAAGTCGAAAAGGAAATGGCTTCACAAGCAAGGTAAATGAGGGTGGCTTCTCAAGGAACCCAAAAAGGAAATGGCTTCACAAGCAAGGCAAATGAGGGTGGCTTCTCAAGTAAGCCGAAAGGAGAATGGCTTCTCAAAGAAGCCAAAAAAAAAGAATGGCTTCCTTAACGAGCCAAAAGGAACAAGAAGATAAAATACAATGATTTAAGGCTTTCCATGCCCCTAATCCCACCATTAAACATCTAATTAGAGCTTTAATTAACTAGTTAAACGTATTAAAAATATGAACCCTTACACGGGGGCTACTGCATGTAAACCTCCTCCTGAAGATCGCCATAGAGAAAGGCGTTCTCATATCAAACTGGTGTAACCGTCAATCTCTGTAAGCAGCAACAAAGATGAGTACCCAAACAATGGCAAACCGCGCAACGAGGGACAAAGTATCAAAAAGTTCACCACATAGGTCTGGGTGAACCCCTTTGCCACCAATCTAGCCTTATACCTTGAAATAGACCCATTAGAGTTGTACTTCAAGGCAAAAACCCATCTAGAGCCAACTAGTCACGCGCCTATAGGAAGCAAGGAGAGATCCTAAGTCTGTCTACTCCGAAGTGCTGCCATCTCGTCATTCATGACTTAACACCACTTTTGGATCAAGCATGACCTGCTGGTAGGTAGATAAAATCTATGAGGCTGTAAGTGCCTAACAAAAGCTGTTAAACTGAGAAGCAAGATCATCTGTAGCCAAACTGCCTGCAACACGATATCTGGACTCACGTGCAAGGTGCCTTCCTAATGGCAATAAGGTCAGAATCATCTGGTATCTCTGACTGAGTCACTGTAGAAGATACCTCACTACTATGGTGATCTACACTGTCAAGGGGATCAAGTCGAACTAGACTATCACTGTCATTAGAACCCATCTCAACTGCTTGGGGAATATCAGTCACTAGTGTGGGTGGTGGCCTCTGTAGTGTCGCATGAGATCTACTATATGTGTGCAACGAACCATACAATCTCTGGTAGTCATCCAAGGGGGCAGTGGAGCTCAAAATTAGTCGGCTAAGGTGTGGAGATCGAAATCACCTCAAGTAGAACAAGAAGCATAGGCATGGGAGTTGCATCATCATGAACACTCGTCTGTCCAGCAACTGAAGAATATGATGTTGTCTCATGAAAAGTTACATCAACATTGACATAATGCCTATGGTGGATGGGATCATATCATCGGTACCCCTTCTTACTCCTAGAGTACCCTAAGAAGACACTTAACAGTGCAAGGAGCAAGCTTGTCACGACCTGATGATGGGACATGAACAAAAGCAACACACCCAAAACTCTTAGGAGACATGTCGAAAAGTTTACTATCAGGATGTAACAGAAGAATCGGTGTCTGCTTGTGATAGACTGAACTCGGCATCATGTTAATGAGGTAGCACGTCGTCAAAATAGCATCCCCCCAGTATCTCTGTGAAACACTGTGGTGGACAAAAAGAGTGCGGGCAACCTCTAACAGGTGTCTGTGCTTCTGCTCTACAACCCCATTCTGCTGTGAGGTATAGGGACAAGTAGTCTGGTAGACAATCCAACAAGTCTTGTAGAACTCCGCAAGTCTAGCAGTGTAGAACTCGAGGACATTATCTGTCAGTACAATCTTCACTATAGCAGAATACTGAGTCCTGATCTCCAAAAGAAGAGTCTCTATGACACCTCCAACATCCCCTATGTTCTTCAGAAGAAACACCCAGGATACTCTGGTGAAATCATCAACAAGATAATAACGATGTCCTATCCTGTCTAAAATTCTACTCGGTCCATAGACATCCATATAGAGTAACTCAAAAGCAGCTGCTGATCCAGGAGAAGTACTAACAGGAAAAGAAGACCGATAATGATTACCTAATTGGCAAGCATCACACCTAATAGTAGCAGCAGGTGAAATATATGGAATCACCCTCCTGAAGCGATCCAGAGGTAGATGACCTAGACGAATGTGCCACTATAAAACACTCCCACCATCATACCTATTGGCTCCTGCAAATGACTCCTGGCCAAGGATATAAAGACCATTCTCCTCTATACCTCTGGCGACGACCTTCCCAGTGAACTTATCTTAGACAATACATCCGACCTCATCAAAAATAACCCGACAATGAAGATCCTTGGTGATCCTGCTCACGGACAACAAGCTCATGGAAAACTTTGGTATATGTAGTGCTCTCGACAGCTGCAACGTGAAGGTCACAGACACTTACCCCTAGCCAACAATAGGAGCATGCCTACCATCAGCAACCTATACCATTCTCCCTGGTGCAACAGAACCAAGTGACTGGAAATAACTCTGATCCCTACAGAGACACTATGAAGCACTGGAATCAACTAACCATCCTGCACCATGGTGACTCCTGTCATGCCCCTGTAACATCAAGCCCGCATAATCTATCATCCCAATCACAATAGAGGTATCGAATGCCATCTCTGCTCCTAAGATTGGCATTGTGCCTAACAAGGATGAAGATAGTCACCAAGGGCTAGAACTTGTCATCTTGAGCCAAATAAGCGTAGGAAAAATGCCACTTAGTAATCTGAAAAATCATTTTAGATCATAGAAAAAGAGCATTGAACCTATAGGCCATGCTCAAAACATGAAGAGATCCCCTTGTGATACTACAGGGAGCACATGGCTTGGGGAGAGCCCTACACACCCATAGCAAGAGGGAAAATCCCTCTGTCCTGTGATCTAGAGGAGCGCCACCATTAGTAGGACCTCTTGCTCCGCTAGATGCTTCACCAAAGACCCCTACGTTATCATTTGGAGTGCCTCAAGGACTACAACAGCCCCCACTCGACCAGGCTGCGCCGCCCACATGACCAGGTTGCAACGCCTAAAGCCCTCAAGGACAACAGCAGCCCCACTTAACCAAGCTGCGCCACCCACAGGACCAAGTTGCGTCGCCTGAAGCCTCTGAGGCAATGCAATAGCATGGAACCTCCTCTTATGACCCCTGTGGCAAATCACCCAGGGGTCTAGCGTCACCTATGGCCCTATGCGCCCCCCCCCCCGGTTCAACTGCCCCTGCCAATGGAAAGAACCAGTGAGAAGCCTCTGTGCTAACTAGAAGAGAAGGAGGCTAGCGACGGTAGACGGAAGAACAAGGCTTTTGGTGTTAGACCGCTCTCTGATATTAAGTAAGAAATAATTATCAATCTTATTTCTTAGAAAAGAACCCAATACCTCTCGAGTAAATAAATCAAAAATAAAAATAACAAAATATACCAAAAGTGATAAAACAACTATAATAAATAGGAGTCTCAGCACCTACATTTGGTCCAACATGAGATCTCCACATGGCCAACCTTACCACAAATGGTGCATGTAGTACGAGGCCTACCAGATATGCCTCGTCCTCTCCTACGTCCATGAGTGGAAGGTGCTCCCCTAGCACCATATCTAGCAACTACAGCTAGTGTAGAGGCCTGACCTGCACTATCTCCTGTCTGAGGTACGGTCATAGCAATCTGACTCAGGCGGCTATATACTTCCTCCAAAGTAGGAAGCTCAGAAAGTGTGAGAATCTATGAACGACCAACAGCATATTCTAGACCAAGTCCTAACAAGAACTGATGAATAGCTGCCTCTCTACGATACTCCCTCTGTGTGGCACATGTACAAACCATCCTGCAGACATTGTACTTCTCCTGAAACCCCTTTAGGGCAAAGTAATACTGTGAACAAGAGTGCTCCTGCTTCAACTAAGACAATTCGTGACTAATCTGAAAAACTCGTGGTGAGTTCTTATGTGAATGTGTTATGAAGACTATCCCACATTGCCTTGGCCATCAAATAATACATAATCTCATCCCTAATCCATGAGATCACACAGTTCACCAACCATGCTTTAACCATAGCATTATCTTCCTTCCATGTGACGTATTTTCCAATCTTCTCCGTGGGCTCGGACTCCAGTAAGATTTCCTTGTCATGACCTTCCACTATCATGAGAAACGTCTAAGACCACCTATGGTAATTAGTCTCATCCAACTTGATTATAGGACCGAAAAATGAACTTGTATAAGTCCCGATCTAAGAAACGGTGCCCAATGAACTGCTAGAAGAAGCCATCTCAAGCCCTACATACGAGAAGACACGCCCAAGAGTAGATCTGAAATCGTTTTCAGATCATGAAGACCATCAGAATCACCAGATCAAGCCTCAAACATGGATATCCGAGCAAGTAGAATCCCGGAATCTGTGCCTAAGGCTGCGCAAGGGCCCCTACAAGCAGCAAGGGGGTGCGCTGGAGCCTATAATAGACCCAGCAGCACTGCGTGTGGGACCTGACCCCCTCCTGCTGCCGTTGGTTGAGGAGAACACCCATCAGCACCGCCACACCACCTGGAACAATAGCTGCAGCGTCGGCGAGGAGAAGAGGAGGAGCGGCAACAATGGAGAGGAGAGAGAGAGAGAAGGGATTTAGGTGTAGGGTTTGGAGGCTTTGTTTGGTGGGATACCAGAACCCGGTCTAGGACCATGCTTTGATACCAAGGGGAGAAAATGAGCAATCTTATTCCTTTAAGAAACCCGACACCTCTTTATACAGAGGAGAGGTGTGGGAAAATAAAAAGACATGTCCAGCTACAAAAAGAAAATAACAAACAGAAGTGCAGGAAATAAAGTAAATAAGAAAAAGGGGATATGTCAATAACCATAATTTGAAGCTTGCTCTCTCAATCTCCCTGCCTTTCTCTATAAACCCCTTGATAAGAAGTGATGGAATAAGAGTTCATTTTGAGGAGAAATTACACATGAGAAGACAGCAGAATACTCAAATAACAGAAAAGGCACAGTAAAATATCTACAATTTGGCATGGAAGAAATATAAGAATGTGGCCATTGTCAATCAAGCTAGTAAAATTTAGATTGACAACCACACACAAAGAATCTGTTAGTAAGAATCTGAGCAAGCTCTCAATGATAAAAATCTGTGGTCAACTCTACCCGCTACTTGGAAACTAAAAACATGGTATCTAGGTCAAGGGACATGGCCCAGTAAGTAGTCTGTATATGTGTTTTGTTGCGGGTTACAAGAACTTCCTTTATTTGTCAGATGCCTTAAAAGAACTGAAAATTTGAGGATATTGTCCTTGGGGTGAGATCCCCAGCTGGATTGTGCAGGAATTAACAAGATCACACCTTTCAAACTATTCTAGTTCTACTCTGATTCGGAAGTTGGGGATGGGTATATAACTTAAAGAAAGGAACATCAACTACTAAAATAGATTTAAGAGCAACATAATTTCTAGGTTTATAAAGTGATTCATTATTTCCACACAATTCAAAATGCCACATATACCTCATCATCATAAAGCACATTGGTAATCCAGCCTTCTTCCTTTAATCTCTCAATTTGGTAAACTCCAGAATTGATGAAGTCTTCAATTTCTCCTCTTTCCTTCCCTGTTACAAACTATAGCATGTAACCAGACAATTCAAATGCAATCCTGGAACTGACTCTCAGAAGTGCAGAATTAAAGTCCAGAAAGTTACCATGAGTAGAAGAAACTATGTCCAACCAATTATGGTAAAGGTTATCAAGCAATGAAGTCAGCATTTCGCAGTTTTCTTCTGACATACTCTTACGCATGAGTTGATCACCAGCACTTTTATACTTTCCAATCCGCTGCACTTCCGGTTCAATTCCAACTCTTTCAAGAACCCCTGCATGAGAACAGAGTAAACAAGAACAAGAATGCAAGACAACAAATACCATATTGCAAATTATTCTGAGGTCTAGGTCAACAGTTGAAAGTATCACAAAAGACAAGAGATGTTTTCTCAAGCGCAAAAGGAATTTAATTAACCAAAGCAACCCTCTGTGGCATCCTCCAAAAAACATGCTCCCAATCGTTGAAGATGATAGATGAGTCAAAACATAAAAAAAAACTGTCCAACAAAGAAACTAAAAACAAAAAACAAGAAATGCCTTACAGAATGGAAAACAAAATATCAAGAAACAGTAATAAATGCTGACCTGAATAAGATGGGTTGGTAGCTCCTAACATAAGTTATCTGATATCATATCCTCATACAGCACTGATTTAATCTACTCATTAGGTAACTGATCAAATAACCAAAACGTTGGGTTGAGGAGAGAAGCACTCCACATATCACTCCATTTCTCACTTCTCAATTGACTTTACATGAATTGACCAAAGGCAATTTTAGAAGGCTTAAAATTTGCAAAGCACGTGGTGTTGCACGTGAGATCTCAATTTGTTGCCATCCAATAATTCATCCAAATCTGAACCAAAGGCATCCACCCATAAGGGATGTGTGGATGTCAAAGTGGAAAATCATTAAAGAATGATCGGCATTTGTGCTCAGTACCTCTGCTCCCTAACAAGTACTGCTCTCTAACATATTTAATACTAAATTTAGTTAAGCAATACATTAGTTTCGCATATAGATAAAAAATTTTCCTGAGCATTAATAATCATCTTCTGAATTTCCATCTTTTTTCCCTAATCATGGCATTTGCTGCAATAAGATGTGACATAAGGGCTCTCATTTCTTTTGAATGGACATAAAGGGCTCTCATGATATATCATAAAGACATAAAAACTGTTCTAAAAGAATGAGTATAATAATAATAATAATAAAGTTCCTGTCTTTAAATATATGAGATGGTTAAGAGGAAATTTTTCAGAATAATAAAAATCAGATGCATATTTTAATCAAGCAGATAGTGACAGAAAACTTTGACCTCACCCCTGAGAAAGGTTGCTTGGATGGAAAGACCATAAAGGGAAACATAAGCACTAGGAGGGGAATATAGCTCCCCACATGCACAAGCAAGGTAGTACTCTTTCACACCGCAAATGGGAATGTAACTGAGAATAAACTTTCCTGCATAGACACAAATAAGGTATCAACAAAATAGAACAAAAAAAGTTGAAGATGAACATCAGTAAAGCCTGACGATAATTCTAACTTTTTAAGTTACAGAGCCCTATTCACAGTGTCAGTGTTTTGAACTCTGCAGTTTAGTGAACAAGGCTTAAAAAATAGAATTCTATCTGTAATATACCAAATCCTCTCTAGACCAAGCAATACTGAACTGAGCCATCCACTTTACTAACAGATGGACTTTTGTTTTTCTTTTTTTTTTTTGAAAAGAAAAAGGATGGCTATCGGAGGTCGATAGCCATCCAAATCATTTGATTAAAAAAGGAATAGACTCACAAAGACTACAGCCAGGAATCAGATAAGAAACCCGCTTCCCTTAACATTTTCCACCCATGTCCTACCATTCCAAAAGAGTACAGAGTTGCACCGAAGTCAAATTGACCAGATAACCACTACAACCTTTATCCAATCAATGGTGTTTGTTTGGGCGTTGCTTTTGAAGGAGCTCCACAACCTCTCAAGGGAGGAAACAGCAGCCCCCTGAAGCTGCAGGGTTGACCAAACTGCAACAGAGAAGGTGCCAGAACTAAACAAATGATTACATCCTGATCATCCTGACCACACAATGAACAAGATACATTTGGATATCAAACCAACTCCTTCTGAACACCTTCGTACTTTCTCCCTTCTCGTTAGCCACAAGAAGATTTTCACCTTTATAGGAATCTTCATCCTCCAAAGGAGGTGGCAATTAGTCAATAAGTGATCATTGTCAACCACCAGACCCCAAAGTATTTTATATGGCTTGCCCACTGAAAACTGCCCCTCATTCCACACTAAACAATCTGATCAGAAATCATCCGACCGCACCTCAGACAGCATCAACAAGGGTAGCTGAAAATCCTTTAGTCTAACCTCAGACAAACTTGCCCTCAGAATTGGGGCCCAAGACAAGAAGATCGAGTCCCAAACCCTACTGACATAACTGTGTTTATCAATCACCAATCTGTACGGAAGAGGGAGAAGATCTGCAAACCCCCCATTTTTTGACCAGTCATCATCCAAAAATCTGAAGCTTTCTCCATTCCCTAAAATCAAGATGAAGGAGCAAATCTCTACATAACTGGTGTAAGGGATTGTTGGTAGGGCACGTATGATGTAATTTTTCCAACACCTCTCTCTATATAAAAAAGTGTAGGGTTTCATTTGAGAATAAGACAAGTTATTTTCTCCGACTTGGTATCAAAGCGACGATCTTAGATTGGCGGTCTAGTATCCCACCCCTCACAAGCCTCCATACCCCTCCACCAAAACCCTAACCTTCGTTTCACACCCACGAAAGTCTCCGCCGGCGAGCCACCAGCCGCTGCCGACCCTAAGAGGCCACTGTCGTGGCCGCAACAGCTGCCGTTGCTCATCGATGGCTGCTGTTGGCCCTAGCAGGCTCCCTTCGAGCACCACAAGACGTCGCCGCCCTCTGTAGGCAGTGGTTTCCGCTCCAAGAGGCCTCGCAGCGCCACCCATTGCGCTGCCCTTGTTGACTGGTGGTTGCAGTGCCGCCCAGGGGTCGCTGCGTCGCTCGGAGGTCAGCCAAGCACCTCTAAGCGTCGCCCTTGCACCATCCCTGACCTCAAGACAGTGCCACCCGATGTCGGAGCACCGTCTCTGACTGCGGAGGCACTGCCACTGCCACCACCCATCACCTACAGGTGGCGGTTGGTGGTTCTCGGGGTCGCTTGTGCCTACCCAAGCGTTGTTAGGATCCTTCCTAACATCCTAACATGCACTAAAACCTGATCTACAGGGTTTCTATGATTCTTGAGATGTTATCTAGGGTTACTTCGCCTTAAATCTCATGTTCAAGAAATCACTTTTCCCTGATTGTGAAATTTTCATATCTGAATATTAATTTCAGATCGCATTTGTGGCATCTTGTGGCAATCCTAAGGCACGATGGCCTCCTCAGATTCTTCGAAAGTGTCGTCGGTTACCGCTATGGACAATGGAGGTTATAAATCTCCTTTCTTTGTTCCTATTGCCAAGTTGAATGAGGCCAATTATACTAGATGGTCTCAAACGTTCCTCATGACCGTTGAGGGGCATGATAAGGAACACCTACTGTTGAAGATGGAGCCATAGGATAAAACAAGGAAGAATGCCACGTCCGACGTGAAAGAAAGATAATTTCATGGTTCGTGCATGGATCATGAATTTTGTTGAGCCTCAGATCGGTGATGGGATCATGTATTACAAGACCACCAAGGAGATGTGGGATTCTCTACATGATACATATTCTCATGAAAAGAATTCCAGCAAAGTGTTTGAGATTCACCATGCTCTTGGTAGTCTCAAAAAGGAGGGTCAGTCACAGTCACAGTACTATGCCACCCTAAAGGAGCTCCTTGAGAAATATAATGCCTGCCGACCTATCTACACTTATGCCACTCAGAGGGCACATAGGAAGGAGTATAATGTTCTTCAGTTTCTTGACAAGCTTGAACCAAATTATGAGGCTGCTAGGTCCCAGATCCTTACTCTAGTTGAGCTTCCATCTCTGGAGGAGGCTTATAGCCGCATGAGTAGAGTGGTTATTAGGCCACCTATGTCAGAGAGTGAACAAACCCTTGTGCTTGTTTCTGCCACATGTGAAAGACGTGGTCTCCATCCATCAAGGGGAGAGGGTGTGGTGGTCAAGGTACGAGTGGTAGACCTCGCACCATTTGCTCGCATTGTGGAAAGGTTGGTCATACAGAGGCTTCTTGCTGGACGAAGCATGGTCGACCTCCCATAGCCAACCAAGCTCTCTCTAGAGGAAGGGAGAGACATAGTATCTCATGCAGACTATGATACTATGATCCAACGTCTCTCTCAGCTGACTCAGGAGACTACTACTACCACTACAAATACTGCTACCTTGGCTACTTCAGATACGACTTCTGCTTACAGGTCCAGTAACGCTGACAGTAACTTGTGGTTGGTGGATTCTGACGCATCTCAACATCTCAGTGAGGATGAGACATGTTTTGGACAGGTTCATAATGTTCCCTCAGGGAGATCTGTGCAGATAGCAGATGGCAGGCAGTGTATGATTCATGGCAGAGGAGATGTAGTAGTGACTTCTACTCTAACGTTGCCTAACATTCTTTATGTTCCAGAGTTTCCTATTAGTCTTTTGTCTGTTAGTAGAATTACTAAAGACTTGCGCTACCGTGCAATATTTGATGAGCTAGGCGGTATTTTTCAGGATAAACTCACAAGGAGGACGATTGGTAGCGGACATGAGGAAGAGGACGTGTATCGCCTAGTCCAAAATCCAGTTGCTGCTATATGTCAGGAAAGGTTACATTTAGTGCCGGTATAACTCTTCAATGACATCGTCGTCTTGGGCACTCATCACTGGACAGGCTTCGACGTATCATTCCTCATATTTCACCAGCTACGGATATTTTGTGTTATGCATGCCAGCTTGAAAAGCATCACAAGACCAATTTTGCCTTCTAGTTTATCTCACAGTTCTAATGCTATCTTTAATTTACTGCACATGGATGTATGGTTACTGAGTCGTATCCCTGACAAACTGGATCATAAGTTTTATCTACTTATTGTGGATAATTTTTCCAAGATGTCATAGTTATTTTTGTTGAAAAAGAAATTTGATGTTGGATCAGTAATTGAAACATTTATCTTACAAATAAAGACTCAGTTTTCTACTATTGCAAAGATTGTACAGTCTGATAATGCATTAGAATTCTGTACATCTAAGTTGGCAGCTTTTTACAGATCTCTTGGAATTGTTCATCAGACGTCCTCTCCACATACGTCTCAACAGAATGGTGTAGTGGAAAAAAAGTACCGTTACGTACTTGATGTGGCTAGAACATTATTAATCCAGCATAATGTGCCACAAGTATATTGGGGACATACAGTGTTGACTGCGTGTTATTTGATCAATAGATTGCCTAATTCAACCATACCAGAGCAAGTTCCGTGGCTGGTTCTCTATCCTGAAAAGGATCTATTCACTATTCCACCTCGAGTGTTTGGCTATGTTGCCTTTGTTCACATTCTTGGACCTGGCAGAGATAAGTTGTCTCCAAGAGCAGTGAAGTGTGTATTTCTGGGATACAGCAGCACCCACAAAGGATACAGATGCTATGACCCCCGTGGTAAGAAACATTGTGACTGCAGATGTCACATTTCATGAGCCCATTCCTTATTTCTCTACAGATGGTCATCAGGTGACAATTGAGAGAGATTTGGCTCCTATGCCTGTTCCACCAGTTCCCTTGGAGCAAATCCCTATTACACATCACGAGAATATACCTACCACAGAGACTTCTATGAGGTAGAAAGAAAAGACTACTCAGGTGTATAGGCTACCCATGACATACAGATAGCATACATGGCGACAAAAACACACCCCCACTACACCCCAGCCACATGTCTCCTCTCCTAGTCAAGTATGCATTGATACTGACGTGAGTTTTTCTAGTGATGCTTGTGCAGGCTTCTCTGATAAGTCTCCTACTCTGGTTGCTACTGAGCATAGTGAGGAGGATCTTGATCTTCCAATTGCTATTCAAAAGGCTCCACGTAGCTATGCCCAGTATCATATTGTACAGACAGTCTCCATTGCCAACCTTGGTAGTTCCTTTGCTACTTTCACGGTGCTCTATCTGCAACGCATGTTCTTACCTCCCATCAGCAGGCCATGTTGGATCCAAAATGGCATTAGACCAAGGAGGACGAGATGGCTGCTCCAAAATCTAAAGGGACGTGGGATTTGACCGCCTTGCCTCCTCATGCTAGAACAGTTGGGTACTGTTGGGTCTTTGCGGTTAAATACAACCCAGCTGGCATGATCTCTTGCAACAAGGCGAAACTGGTGGCAAAGGGATTTACCCAAACATACGAGGTAAATTTCTTTGATACTTTTTGTCCGATTACTCGATTGTCTACTGTTCGGATTTTGATGTCTGTAGCAGCTCATTGTGACAGGCCTCTTCATCAGTTGGATGTCAAAAACGCATTCTTGTATAGAGATCTTCAAGAGGAGGTCTATATACAACAACCCCCTGAGCTTGAGGCTCAGGGGAAGTGTGTATGCAGATTGAAGAAAGCCATCTATGGCTTGAAGTAGAGCCCAAGAGAATGGTTCCAGAGACTCTCGGAGGAGGTACATGTAATGGAACTTGTAAGGTCCTCTGCTGATCACTCTTTGTTTGTTAGGAAGATTAAAAGAGTGATTACACTCCTTGTCTATGTGGATGACCTGATCCTCACTGGAGATGATTTTGCTGGGATAGCCGAGCTAAAAAGGAAGTTGGCTGATGCCTTCGTGATGAAGGATCTAGGTGAGCTCCGATACTTTCTTGGGATTGAAGTGACACGCAGCAGAAAGGGCATCGTTCTTAGTCAGCGGAAGTATGCCCTTGATATCTTGTAGGAAACAAGAATGATGGGGTCCAAACCTGCTAATATACCTATGAATCCCAAAGAACATCTCTATGATACTGAGTCTCCACCTATAGATAACAGATCATATAAGCAGTTGGTCGGTAAATTGCTGTATCTTACTATTACATGTTCGGATCTTTCCCTTGCAGTAGGAAAGCTTAGCCAGTTCATAGACAAACCGACCAGATAGCATTGGGATGATAGTATACAGGTGTTTAGGTATGTAAAGAAAGAACCTGGCAAAGGTGTTTTATTTCAGAAGGGCACATCTATGAGTGTTGTTAGCTACTTTGATACCGACTACGCAAGGTGTATGACAAATAGGAAGTCGACAACTGGATTCTGTACTTATGTGGCAGGCAACTTAGTGACATAGAGAAGTAAGAAGCAGCAGGTGGTATCTAGGTTCAACGCAGAATCAGAATACAGGGCTATGGCTTAGACAGCTACAGAGATGGTTTGGGTCAGATATGTTCTACATGATCTCCATATTCAGGAATAGGGACCAATGGAGATGAGATGTGATAATCGCGCTACTACCTTTATTGCAAATAACCCAATGTTTCATGAGCGGACAAAGCATGTTGAGGTTAATTGCCATTATACTAGATATTTGATACGTGGAATTATTTACACTTCATCTGTATCGTCTGCAAATCAGATTGCAGATATATTCACGAAGCCCCTTTCTAAATCTGCTTTTGATAAATATTGTTCCAAGTTGAGCATCATTGATATATATGCTCCAACTTAAGGGGGAGAGTTGGTAGAGCACGTATGATGTAATTTCCCCAACACCTCTCCCTATATAAAGAGGTGTAGGGTTTCATTTGAGGATAGGACAAGTTATTTTCTCCGACTGGGATATCTAGAAAGCCAAATCTCCTCTATATGTTACAGCCCTTTCCCTTATGGACAAAACCCTACCATAGGAATCCTACATTAGCCTGTCCCACATAAGGCATATATATCAATTGTTGAAGAGTTGCACAATCCACTTCGCCAATAAGGCATCACATAAGTCATACTAAAGGCAAATACCAAGACCACCAGCTCTGTTAGGCTTATAAACCTCATCCCAAGTGACGAACGGCAAAAATATCCCCTCATGATCCAGCCCCTTCCAAAAGAAATGCTTTTGCATGAGTTCCAACTTCTGAAAAACCTTCTTGGGTGGCCTGAGCATAGATAAATAAAAGATCAGTATGGCAGAGAGCACAACCTTGATGAGCACCAACCTCCCTCCTCTAGACAAAAAATAGCTTCCCACTCCAACAATTTAATTTCTTCCCCAACAAGGGGGTCCAATCGCCAAATGTAAGTCACATACCCTTTAAAGGGAGACCCAAGTATGTGACTGGCAGGTGTGTCACGAATGTGTTAGGTACGACGTGGCCAGCACCTCACCAGCGCTCATATGGGGATGGGGCAAGGCTGACTTCCCAATATTAACCACCAATCTCGAAATTTCGCCAAAGATTCCAACCAGGGATGTCACCTTTTCAACTTCCTAGCTACCTTCCTCCAAAGAAAAGTCGTATCATCTACATACTACAAGATAGGCATGAAAAGGGAACCATTAGACCTTAGCCTAAAACCAAAGAACAATCTGTTATACCCCTTGGACTATTTATATTTATTTTCTATATAAGGGTATTCATGAAAAAAGTAAGTTATGTTGTAATTGTCCCATCTCTCTCTTAATATAAAGAAAGGTAGGGTTTGAGAATAAACTGATTTTGCTTCTTCTTCCCAACTTGGTATCAGAGCGACAATCCTAGATCAGAGCTTCTAATATTCCACCCAAATAACCCTCCGACCCTTCCACCAATCACCCAATCTTCCTTCCCACCGGTTGGAATCCTTCACCGGGGCCTTGGGCGCCACCAGCGTCGTCGCTGGCGGGCCATATCTGCAGCGCCGCCCAAATCGGATCCCACCTCCAGCCAGATCTCATTTGTAGCGCCACCCAAATTGGTTGATCCCCCCCTCTTGTGTAGCTCCTTGCTGCTTCTGATCATCACCAGCAACACCTCCTGCAATGCTGCAGCAAGTGTTGAATGATCTGAGGTGGTAGTGACGAGGCTCTGGGGTCCTATCCCTGAGCCTGATCAAGGCTGCAGCCCCTTTCTTGTCTTCCTAACCACCTGCTGCAGCACTGATCGGATCCTCTGATCACCGCCGGCTACACCTACTGCAGCGTTGCTGTGGGTGTGGCCAGATCAGAGGAGGCTGCTGCAGGTACTCACGGCCCCCTGATTTGGGGTTGCAACAACTAGCAGCCACCAGATTGGGATCCAGTCTAACGGTCTAGGTGTTTTGTCTTCCAGGTCTGATTGTCTCTAATTAGATCAAAGGAGTCCATGGTCTGGAGACTCTGATTTCACCTTGTTTAGATCAAAGATAGAGTGTTTGCATATTGGATCTATGATGGTAGTCTGAAGATAGTTTTCCTTCATCACATTGGGTTGATTTACCCTGATTAGTGCCTTACTGCTATGGCTCTCTTTGATATTGGTCCACATATATCTACCACACAGAGATCGGCAAATGACATAGTGACCATTACCTAGAGTGAGTATAAGAGACTACCCCGTGGTTGTAGCCATCATGATGGGCTTCAAAGAGCCATCGAATTGGATTCTATTGCACACGATAGGAATCAGGGTAGTACTGAGTGGCTTGTTGATTAAGGGGCTTTACGGCATCTCAGTGAAGATCGGGATCATTTTACCTCTCAGATCTATACCTACAAGCAGGACAATACAAGTAGCAAATGGTCAGCACTCCAGGATAAAAGGTCAGGGGGAGGTACCAGTGACTCCTACCTTGAGGTTACCTGATGTTTCTTATATACCAAGCTTTCCTATGAATTTACTCTCAGTGAATACAATTACCAAGGAACTAAATTGTCATGCTATCTTTTATAACGTGGGATGCATCATTCAAGATAAATTGACAGGGAAGAAGATTGGTAGTGGAAATGTCGAGGGTGGAGTTTATCCTCTGATTCAGACTCCACTTGCTTCTACATATCGAGATATATCATTTCCCGCTGGGAGCGCATTTCAGTGCCATCAACGACTTGGGCATCTTCCCCTTGATAGCCTCAGACGAGTCATTCCACATATATCTCCTGCGACTAAGATATGCTGCAGTACATGCCAGATGGGCAAACACCATCGTACCTTGTACCCAGTGAGTACCCGTTCTAGGTCGACAGCCTTATTTGAGCTATTTGCACATGGATGTGTGGGGGCCAAGTAGATACCATATAGGTAGGGTCACCATTATTATTTAGTCATTGTAGATGATTTTTCTTGCCTATCCTAGGTATTCTTGCTGAAGAACAAATCAAATGTTGACTCTGTCATTGAGCATTTCATGGTAGAGATTAAGACTTGGTATTCAGTTGTTGTTAAGGTGGTCAGATCGGATAATGCACTAGAGCTATGTACCACAAAACTATCTGTGTTTTACAAGTCACATGGGATAGTGCACCAGACTACCTGTGCCCAAACCTCTCAGTAGAATGGGGTGGTCGAGAGGAAACATTGACACCTTTGGATGTGGCACGTACTTTGTTGATTCATCACAGTATACCTCCGTTATATCAGGGTAATGCAATTCTTACAGGGTATTATTTAATCAATAAAATGCCCAGTTAAATGCTTCATGAGCAGATTCCTCGACACATATTGTATCTTAAGAAAGACCTATTTCACATGCCACAACGTGTGTTTAACTGCACTGCTTTAGTTAAGTATGTGTTTTTAGGATACGGATTCAGAAAAGATATAGATGCTTGGACCCTATTACTGGTAAGCACTATGTGAGTACTGATGTTACCTTTCATGAGTCCATTCTATACTTTTTTACAGCTGCTCAGAATCTATCTCCTGAGGTTATAGAGGCCCCCATGCCTATACCTCTTATTCCCCTAAAGGAGATACCTATTTCTTCTCCTTTGGGCACTACTATTGGACCAATGAGGCTTTCTGAGCCTACTATTACCTACAGACACCCACACTGTTCTTTTCAGATGCCAGCTGCACAGACATCATCCTCTCCAGTCCCGATGACCACAGACAGTTTGCATACTGATGATACAGCATCCGGTGGTGATACTGCAGGTCAAGGTTTTAAATATCAATATCGATATCGTATCAACAAGTCAAAAGGGGGATATATCGGGGATATATCGCTGATATTGGTGACTATTTGGGAAATTACTCAGAAAGTCATAAAATATAAAAAAATGTCAAATTAACATTTTTATGAGTAATATATCATAAAGGAATGGCTAAAAAATGTGTGTGTGGACGTGCGTGCGTGTGTGCGTGTGCATGTGGGTTCCGAACAGCACCAATCCAGTCCTACCTGTGTCTGTCTGTGTCTGTGTACCCATTTTCAATCACACACCTCCCGCTCAGTCCTGCCCTACCGTTTTCAACCTCCCGCCCAGCCGTCCCATTTCAACAGCGCCACAGCACCATTTTTCCCACCCAACCGGCGATATATCACCGATATCCGGGAAAAATACACTTTGGGTGGTATCGATACCACCCAACCCGTTAATATGCGATGTCACCGATATATCGCGATATGTCAAACCATGGCAAGTACTTAGATAAGCCATGCTAAAACAAGTGAGCTTGTCAACCCTAGGTTGTTGTGGGGGAAAGAAAGAAGAACTATCATGGATGACATTTTTTTAATCAAAGGAAGATGACAAGATAGCCCTTTCAATACCCTCATGGATTATCAAAGTGCTTAGTTTTATGCATCTTTTTATAGAGGTTTGAAGATGTTAACATATTTCTCACCGACATTTTAGAATCTTCTTCCTATTTTTCAATAAGTAAAACCAAGTGCAGTGACTGAATTGTCGACAGAGAATGTACAGCTCCAAAGTTGATATATTTGATGGACTACAAGGAAGCAAGAACCCTAGCATGTACAGCTCTAAAATTCAACAAAAGTCCATGATATTGGCGATATGGGCGATATATCGGCGATATCATGGAAAAAAGATATTAAGGCTGATATCAATATGTGCTGACCCAGCGATATCAATATATCGCCGATATATCAATCCTTGCTACAGGTCCAAATATGGATGTTCCTACCCCAAAGTTAGTACAGGAGGATCATGCAAATGATCTTGAACTTCCTATTGCCATTTGGAAGGCAACCCATACCTATGACTCCAGATACCATGTTACAAGTAGTTTCGCTACTTATGGCCTTGGGTCTGCTTTCGGGAGCTTCTGTCGTGCTCTTTCTGCCATGTCCATCCCTGCCACCTACCAACAGGCCATGCTTGATCCGAAATGACGCCAAGCCATGGAGGATGAGATGAATGCTCTTACTTCACGAGGTACTTGGAAGCTTACACCTTTTCTAGAGGGTGCTACAGTAGTTGGCTGTAGATGGATATTTGCAGTCAAGTACAATCCAGATGGGTTAGTTGCACGTTACAAAGTCCAACTTGTTGCCAAAGAGTTCACCCAGACAAATGGGATGGACTTCTTTAATACTTTCCCATCGGTGGCTTGACTGTCTACAGTTAGGATTCTGATTTAAGTGGCAGCTCATCGAGATTGGCATCTTCACCAGCTTGATGTGAAGAATGCCTTTCTCTATGGAGATTTACAGGAGAAGTTTACATGCAGCAACCTCCCGGTTACGAGGTTCAAGAGGAGTATGTATGCAGATTGCAGAAAGCCATTTATGACCTCAAGCAGAGTCCTCGTGCCTAGTTCCAAAAGTTATCCCACATAGTTAAGTCTGTTATGTTTCAGAGGTCGTCTACAGACCACTCTCTGTTTGTCAGGAAGACAAGTAGTGGTATTACTGTTCCTTTGGTCTATGTGGATGACCTGATTATCACAGGAGATGATTATGAAGAGATAGCTGAGATCAAGAGATGTCTGGGTAAGTGGTTTGTGATGAAGGATCTGGGTCCGTTGAGATGATTTCTTGGGATAAAGGTGGCCCATGGCAAAAGTGGCATTGTTTTATCCCAGAAGAAGTATGCTCTAGATTTATTACAGGAGGTTGGTATGCTAGGAGACAAGCCAGCAAATATGCCCACAGATCCTAAGGCACATCTTTATGACACTGAGGCTGAGCCAGTTGATAGCAGGCCATACAGACAACTTGTAGGGAAGTTTTTATACCTCACCATCACTAGACCGGGCATATCTTTTGCAATTGCCAAACTGAATCAGTTTATGACAGCCCACTAAACAGCACTGGGATGTAGTGATAATGGTCCTTAGATACGTCAAAAAGGCCCCTGGGCAGAGTCTTCTATTCACCAAAGAGACATCCATGACAATGGTGAGCTATTCATATGCAAATTATGCAGGGTGCCACCTTGACCGAAAATCCACTACAGGTTTTTGCACTTATGTAGCTGGCAATCTTGTAACCTAGAAAAACAAGAAGCAAGTGGCAGTCTCCAGGTCTAGTGCAGAGTCAGAGTACAGAGCGATGGCCCAAATTGCAGCTGAGATGATGTGGATTTAGTCACTCCTAACTTACATATTGAGATAGATGAGGTCATAGAGATGAAGTGTGATAATCGAGTGGCTACCTCTATAGCCAACAATCCCATGTTTCATGAACGCACGAAATATATAGAGGTTGACTGCCACTACATTAAAGATATTATCCAAAGAGGGTTGCTCTACACAACTCCAGTATCTTTTGATGACTAGACAGTATATATATTTACCAAGCCTCTTACTAGATCTAGCTTTGATGTCTATTGCTTCAAGCTAAGCATGATTAACATCTATGCTGCAACTTAAGGGGAAGTGTTACATCCCTTGATCTATCTATATTTTATTTCTATGTAAGGGTATTTTTTGTACTCTTTTTTCTTTCTTGGACTTGTGTTGTAATTGTCCCACCTTTCTCTTAATATAAAGAGAGATAGGGTTTGAGAATAAACTGATTTTGCTTCTTCTTCCCAACTCAATCCACCATTACAGGCTTCAGAAGCCATAACTATCAAACTATCAACTGCAACGTTGAACAAAAGTGGCGCCAACAGACATCCTTGTCTCACTCCACGTTGAGGCTGCACCCAGGAACCAGACGATCCACCATTAACCAGAATAGAGAAAGACGTGGCATTGATGCACCTCTTTATCCATTGCACCCATGTCTTCGGAAAATCATCTCCTTAAATTTCCCATAAGTATGACCGCGAGACCAAATCATACACCTTTGAGAAATCAACCTTCCACAAAAAGGAAGGCACATCAGATCTCTGCCAAGCAGCAACCATCTCCTTAGCCAAAGTGAAGGACTCTTGAAGAGACAACTCTTTAAGAAATGCAAATTAAATAGGACTAATGATTTGAGGCAGTATAGCCTGCAATCTATTTTCCCCAACCTTAGCTACCATAAGGTAAACTACATTAGATAACACAATATGTCTAAACTCATCAATTGACTCTGCTCCTGAGGTTTTTGGCAAAGGAAAATAATAAAACATGTTCAATATATCAAAGCCATGGATATCCACAAGAAACTCATGAATCATTGCCATAAAATCCACTCTTACAACCACCTACATCTCC
Organism: Thalassia testudinum; assembly: GCA_037157565.1. Taxonomy (NCBI): domain Eukaryota; kingdom Viridiplantae; phylum Streptophyta; class Magnoliopsida; order Alismatales; family Hydrocharitaceae; genus Thalassia; species Thalassia testudinum. Next base: position 35,931,032 of record JAZHRO010000051.1, on the reverse strand, counting down.
TTACAAAAGAACTGTAAACCATTCAAGTAGGTGCGCCCTCAACCTTCAAACCACGAATAGCCGTTAAAACTTTAGCCTCAGTCACCTCCCTTTGCATTTCTTCATCCAGGGCAAGCATATCAGACGCCTCAAGTCGCCTCAGGTCACCAGGAACCCTAAGGCCTCCATCTAGTAAAGCTACTCCCTATTAAAAATAACATTCTTACCAACCCGAAGGATACTAATGAAATTAGATCTCCTTGCACTTGCAAAGAGATGGAAAAAAACATGTGTTCGAGTCTCCCTCCTTTGGCCATAACCGGCGTGATTTCTATCTCTGATCAACCTCAAGTATACGGCCTTCCTACTACAATCACCGCACGTTTATGGCCTTCCTACTACATGATAGTCTGCAGTCAATGTCATTCAACACACTCCCCCTCCTGTAAGGCCCTAGCATCTTCTGCTCTGTTAAGTGTGGAGATCCCCTCCAAAGTCTTGGCTCTCACCTGCTCCCTTCTCTCCTTGACCTCCTTATATTGAATCAAAGCAAAGCCTGAGGGCTTGAATTTTGGCTACAAGAGTGTGAGCAGCTGAGGAAGACTGAGGCACTTCATCCCATTTCATTCTCACGAAGTCACAAAACCCAGGTTCCAACAACCACAACTTCTGGAACTCAAGGTACGATGAGAACTAGATGCCTTCATTACTGTCCCAAACCAAAGGCATATGATCAAAAAGCGATCTCTACCTGACAATAACATCTGCAGCTAGAATTGTTCTGTCAACTCCACAGAGCTAAGGAAGCTATCAATCCTGAAGGGAGACCCATTACCATTCCTCCAAGTATAAACAAGCTCGAAAATAGGAACATCGTAGAGATCCAGCTCTTCTAACAATCAAGTATAAACAGATGGACTTTAGTAGGACCCCCAGCAACCAAGATTGCTACATTGGCATGGAAGTCTGGATATCATTGGGATGCTCTAACTCGATTTTTTTTTCAAAAACAAAAGAGGATGACTATTAGATATCAGCGAACATCTAAAACTATCTAGTAGCTAACCAAATTTTCTTAGTAGTTGTTAAAAAATGCTTCATAAAATTTGATAAGTACACAACATCAAGCATAAAATTTTCCACCCAAGGTCTCTCACTCCTCAAGATTACTGCTTTGCTTCTGCACAAACCACAAAGCCACTAAAGACTTCCCCACATGACCAGCCTGTATCCCCATCCATTCTCCCCAATAGAACCACCCCAAAAAAATTATCCCACAAGATAACATTTAAAGAGAAGTCGTCAACCTTTTTCCACACCTTTGTTCAAAAGGCAGACCCCAGCCGCGTAAGAGAGACTGTTACTGCCTTCATCTCTTAAGCTACAATAAGCACATCTCACTAGTACATAGGAGAGTATATGCTTATAAATACCATTTTGGCAAGTGACTGTGGAGGCATTTCAAGACCTATGTTAACCCTGAAAGTTCGCCTTCTATGTTTGCCTTTCTAAGAAGGAATACTGGTGTAACTAGCTCCCTTAATTAATGAATTCTGAGGATTAACAACCCTTGTTAAGGATAAAACTAAAAGTGTGTTAAGTTCCTTGTAAATAAATAATATTAAGGGTTTTATGTTGTAATTTATCCATTACTTGAAGAACAAGAAATTTATTAATTATAAATAAATCCCTAAGGGCCACCTCTATTCATCATTGAAGTGAGGGAAACCCTAAGCCTAAATGTAAAGAAGCACACCACCTTTTAAACTAGGTTAACAAATGTTCCCTGCCTCTATTATTCCTTTGTGTTTTGTTTTTCATGGTATCAGAACAAGGATGATTTGACAAACACAGAACATCTTCTTTGTGTTTTTGAAAAACAAAAAACAAACAACAGAGGCAAGGAACATTTGTTAACCCAGTTCAAGAGATGCTGTGCCTCTCTACATCTGGGCCTAGGGCTTCTTCACTCCAATGATAAATAAAAAAGGCCCCTAGGGATTTATCTATAATGAATAGATTTCTTGCTCTCCAAGTAATGAAGAAATTACAACATAAACTACATTATTTATTTACAAAAGAACCCAACACACTTTTAGTTTTATTACTCCCTGCAAATTGAGTACTCTTCAATTTGGAGAATATTTTGATGCCAATAGGCTTGGTCAAGATATCAGCAAGTTGATTTTCTGCAACTATGTCAACAATTTCTCCATTCTGTATCTTTTCTCTAACAAAATAATAGTCAATTTGTTTGTCCTTGAATCGATCGTGAAAGATGATTCATAGCAAGGGTGCAGGCACTTCGATTATCCCATAACATAGAGGTGCATTTATTCATGATTCTAGATTATGCAAAATAAAATAGATCCATATCACTTCACTAACGGCAAACACCAAAGCCCGGTATTTAGCTTCTGTACTAGATCGAATAACACTCTTATGTTTGACTTTTCCAAGAAATTAAATTCCTTCCAAGGTAGATACAAACACTAGTGACAAACCTACAATTATTAGGATCTCCTAACTAATTAGCATCGAAAAAACTAGTGAGGACACCAACACCTCATGTTAGAGGAGGATCTCTCATATATTTGAGTCCATTCATCCTTGTGCCCTTTGGATATCTAAAAGTTCACTTGACAACCTCCAACTGATTTATCATAGGTGAATGCACGTATTGTGAAACCTGGTTTATTGCAAAAGTAGCATCAGGTCTAATGATGGTGAGGTATTAAAGGGCACCAACCAATGCTATGGCATTCTCCTGCATTATTGACTATAATGTTATCAACTTTGAATAGTTTGTGTGGAATGGAGCTGGAGTGGAAATTGGCTTACAATCAGAAAAATTAAATCTTTTTAGTAGATTAACGGTGTACTTGTGTTGTGTCAATGTCATCCTGTCACTTGTTCTGTCAACTTCAATACCCAAGAAGTATCATAAATTACCAAGATTTGTACTGTTGAAGGACTTTTCAAGGACCCTTTTTACATCATCAATGATATTATTTAAATTCTCAGTAACTATAATGTCATCAACAAAGAGCAATAAGATCATAATACTATTTCCCTTCCTATAAATGAACAGTGAGTGGTCAACAAGGCATTGTTGGAAGCCCAAATTAGAAACGACTTCATGAAAATTGAAATACCAAGTTCTGGAAGCCTGCTTAAGCCCATAGATGGACCTCGAAGTTTACAAACATATCGGGCTTTGTCTATCTCCTTGAATCCTTCAAGTCATTCCATGTACACTTCCTCTTCTAAATTACCATGGATAAAGGTGTTCTTAATGCCAAGTTGATGGCCAAACATAGCTAATAGCAAGGCACAAAACAACATGAATAGTAACAATCTTAATCCTGAGCTAAGGTCTCATAAAATTCTTCCCCAAACTTTTGTCTGAAACTTTTAGCAACAAGATGGGCCATGAATTTGTCAAATCTACCATCAGATTCGAACTTAACTTTGTAAAGACACTTTGATCAGATGACATTTTTAAGAGATGGTTGTGGAACAAGTATCCAAGCCAAATTTTTGTGCATGGCATTCATTTCTTCTCGCATGGCTTCAATCCAATAATTATCTTTAGAAGCTTCTTTGAAAGTTCAAGGTTTTCAGATACTAAGGGTATTGTTCATGAATTCCTGTAATTCTATGGTGAAGATGCCATAAACAACTAACAATGCCAGAGGATAGGTCATTTGTAACCTTTTGCAGGAACACAAGTTGTAGTTGTGTGTGGGTTCTTGAAAATCAAAGCTAGCTCCAACATTATCGACAATGTTGGATATTGATGGATGTGATTCTTGAATACTAAGGCCAACTCTAGCATTATCAACAGTGTTAGATGGTGACGGATCCCCCTTATGATCAAAAGGAACGTCTTCCTTAGTAACCATTGTACATAACACCTTTTGAGAAGTATAATTTTCTTGATCATGACTTGCATATCGAAAACATTTTCTGTGATAAATAATATATAGTTGTTGCTGAGTATGCTGCGAAACTATAGTGTCACCTTTGTAAACCTGCTCCTACTATATGTAACAATTCCAATCAATCCCTTTGACATTTTGCTCCTGAACATCCTCCTACCTTCCTAGTGTGTTGGTTTCCTTCTCAGCTGAGCGATTTAGATCGAGTTCTTTGTAGGGAGAAAGAATCTAAGTTACAATTTTGGATTACAGGGAATCCACTTTATCAACTTTGATGTGCTAAGTTTCGTATCCAGGGACTTTCTCATCAAAAACATGTTGGCATGTTTTTGATGAGAAAGTCCCCGGATACCAAACTCAGCAGATCAAAGTGAATGCCCCCAATCCAAAATTGCAACTCATTCTTTTTCCCTACAAAGATCTTGATCTGAATCACTCGGCTAGGAAGAAAACCAACACGCTAAGAGGCCAAGAGGATGTTCAAGAGCAAAATGTCAACTTATCAAAATTGTCGAATACAGCAGGAGCATGTTGGCAAAGGTGACCCTATAGTTTCACAACATACTCAACAACAAGACATTGCTTATTCCAGAAAATGCTTTCGATACACAAGTCATGATCAGGAAAATGGTACTTCTCAATAGCCATCATGTACAACATCTACCGAAGAAGACATTCTTTTTTATCACAAGAGAATCTGCTACCATCCATACTGTTGATAATGCTAAAGTTGGCCCTGATATTCAAGAACTACATCTGTCAATATCCAATACTGTCGATAATGTTGGAGCTTAGTCCTAATGTTCAAGAAGCCACACACAACTACAACTTGCGCCCCCGCAAATGACTACAAGCACCCTATCCTCTAGCATCATTCGTTGATCATGGCATCTTCACCACAGAATTTCAAAAATTCGTGAACAATACCATTACCATCGAAGAACCTCGAACTTTCAAAGAAGCTTCTAAAGATAATTGTTGGATTGAAGCTATACGAGAAGAAATGAATGCCATGCACAAAAATCACGCTTAAATACTTGTTCCACAACCATCTCATAAAAATGTTGTTGGATCAACATGGCTTTACAAAGTTAAGTACAAATTTGATGGCAACATTTACAAATTCAATGCCTGCCTTGTTACTAAAAGTTTCACACAACAGTTCGAAGAAGACTTTTATGAGACCTTTAACATAGGATTAAGATTGTTACTATTCATGTTGTTCTATGCCTTGCATTTAGCTATAATTGGACCCTTTATCAACTTGACATTAAGAATGCCTTTCTCCATGGTAATTTAGAAGAAAAAGTGTACATGGAATAACGTGAAGGATTCGAGAAGAAAGAAAAGCCGAATATGTTTGTAAACTTTAGAGGTCCATCTACAGGCTTAAGCACACTTCCAAAACCTAGTATTTCAATTTTAATAAAGTCCTTTCTAATTTGGGCTTCCAACAGTGTCCTATTGACCACTCGTTCATTTACATAAAGAGAAATAGTATTGTACTTTTATTGCTCTTTGTTGATAACATTGTAGTCAACATTACAATCACCGGGAATTCAAACAGTATCATTGATGATGTAAAAAGGGCCCTTGAAAAATCCTTCAACATTACAAATATTGGTAATTTACGGTACTTCTTGTGTATTGAAGTTGACAGTACAAGTGACAAGATGACATTGACTCAACATAAGTATACTGTTAATCTACTAAAACAAATCAAATTTTCTGCTTGCAAGCCAGTTTCCACTCCAACTCCATCGCAACAAAAATTATTCAAAGCTGATAGCATGATAGTCAAGAATGCAAAAGAATACCGTAGCATGATTCATGCACTTCAATACCTTACCATCACTAGACTTGATATTACTTTTGCAATAAATTAGGTTTTGCAGTGCATGCATTAACCTATGATAAATCAGTTGAAGGTTGTATCCTCTAGCACGAGTCATTCGTCTTCTCACTAGTTTTTCCGATGTTGATTGGGCAGGAGATCCTGATCATCATAGATTTGTCACTCATTTTTGTATCGATCATGAAAGGAATTTAATTTCTTGGAAAAGTAGCAAACAAAAGAGTGTTGTATAATCCAGGAATCATGAATAAATGCACCTCTATGTTATAAGACAATCGAAGTACCAGCACCCTTACAATCAACCCTGTCTTTCACGATCAATCCAAGCACATACAAATTGACTATCGTTTTGTCAGAGAAAAGATATAGAACGGAGAAATTGTTGTCCATCATGTAGAAGCAAAAAATCAAATTGTTGATAGCTTGACAAAGCCGGCATCAAAATATTCCCCAAGCTGAAGAATAAACTGAGTGCATGTTGTCCCTGTACTTAGTTTGCGGAGGGATGATAAAACTAAAAGTGTGTTGGGTCCCCTTGTAAATAAATAATATTGTGTGATTTTATGTTGTAATTTCTCCATTACTTAGAGAACAAGAAATCTGTTCATTATTAATAAATCCCTAGGAGCCTCCTTTGTTCATCCTTAAAGTGAGGGAAAACCTAGGCCCATACGTAGAGAAGCATACCGCCTCTTGAACTGAGTTAACAAATATTTCCTACCTCTATTGTTCGTTTGTATTTTGTTTTTCAGTTAAACCCCCTTCCCCTTTTGAAAAAAAGGACGAGAGAAAAAAAACCATGTCTCAGTACCCACCTTCATTGCAAATTATTACCTCCAAGCCCCCCTTTCTCAATGACTATGCAATGATCCTAACCTCTTGCACGACTTTAAGTTACAATCAACCCTCAATCTCCTACAAGATTTCCAGCATCCGTTCATCTTCCCCTTTAATAAATCATGCACCTTCTTGACAGTAAATCCTTGCAAGAAGAGCATCCTTCTTTCAGCTAGAAATATTCATGGAAAGCAAATGTCACATGTCCTTGGCTTGGCATCAAGCAACCTGTTGCCTAGAGTTGACACACTACGTACTCTTAGCATTGATCCATCCCAACAACAAGAAACCATAGTATCCTTCCCTAACATATGACTAAGCATCTGGAAACTGTTGAGAGAATATGTAGTTGGGTAATTTGATATGAGAGATCCAATTACACAAGAATGGTACTACATCGTGTAATATGGAGAGTTAGTCTGTGTGGTGGCTTATAAATAGGCATTGTACCCCTCATTTGTTTCTTGAGAAGAATACATTCATATCACATTAGGGGTGCTTCTCCTATGATTTTCTCCCGACTCTTTATGAGTGGGGCTTCCATGTAAACCCAAGTTTTCATTCATTGATTATGCTCTGATAATTTGTTAATGTAGCTCCACTTATCATATTTTACAACATTGTATCAGAGCAAGTTGTATCCTAGGAAACAATTTTTTTCACTTGTCCCACGAATTATATTATCATTTTTATTTTCTTTTGTTCCCTGTCCATCTTGATAGAGCACAATCAGAGCAACATTAATGGTTGTAGGCAAGGAGAAGGCATTGCAGGAGTTGGAGGCAACAATGTGCGCAATGAAGAAGGCTGCAAGGTCTGTGGCAACGATCGGTGGAGCAATCAAGCACCAATGCGCCTCCACGTGTGGTGATGGTGATGGCAATGGGTCGCGATTAGCGACGATTGGTTGCGATTCGCGATGCTTGACAATGTTACTACGACATCATGGGAGTACTGGCGGCATGCAAGTCCAGGAGGTGCTACTACGCTACCACTGGAGTGAGGAGACCAAAGAGACGCATCACCAACTGCTAAAGGTGCGAGATTGAGGAGAAGGGCATGTGAGATCTCGAAGAAGAAGATTCCTTTTGATTGATCGTCGAGGAGCGATCTTCAGCGAAGATCTCAATAGAGATCTCGCTTAAGATCGCTCACACCTTAGGAAGAGCAAGCAACGAAGAAGTCAGAGATGACGGCACGCAAGGTCGAGAGAGGGCAGCGAGATCGCCACAACATTGATCGAGGCGATGAAGCTTAGACAACAGCAGTAGGAACTAAGGAGAAGCCGAAGGAGTGCGAGATCAACGACGAGATTTTCACCACTAATGGTTGCATTGATGGCAGCGATGTGGCAATGAAGATGTCGCTGAAGGAGAAAGGTGATGATGATGGAAGATTGACAAACAACAGTAGCAACATTTTGAGGTCTTTTGAAGCCTTAACAGGAAGGTATTTTAAGGTTTTATTATTATTGGAAAATAGAAGAAAAATATTGAAAAAAAAGAGGAAAAAAAGAAAAAAAAAATAAAAAAGGAATAAAAAAGAGTGATGGCGATATTGAAGAGAAAAGGGGGATGAACTCTGATCTCAAACGAAAGACTCATTAGTCAAGGTTCTCACATAAGAAAAATAATCTGTCTAGTCCCTATATGAGAGGAACACTTTTCAGGTCCCTGTCTTGAGGTCTCCAGAGGAGAGGCCCACATCAAGTTCCCATATAGGAGAAGCCAGAGTTTCGAGGTCTCTAGAGGAGAGGCCTATGTCAAGTTTTCATGTAGGAGAGGCCCAGTTTCGAGGTCTCTAAAAGAGAGGCCCATGTCCGAGATCTCCAATGGGAATGCACCAGCTTCAGTCCAGGTCTCCAGAGGAGAGGCCCATGTCAAAGCCAACTACAACAGTTCATCTAGCAGACTCCAACTCTCACTGATGCATCATCATCAATATACCCAGCTACAAGCAAGAACAATGATGCAACTTACGTCATCCGCCTGCAAAAGAGCCGTGACCCAATTGCACCGATTAAAAGTGTTGTGTTCTGTTGTAGAGTGAGGATTTTGTTGTTTTACAAGTTGAGCATTTCATGCTTTACCTTAAGGGGGAGTGTTGAGAGAATGTGTAGTTGGGCAATTGGATATGAAAGAACCAAGTATAAAAAAATAGTACCACATCGTATAATATGGAGAGTTTGTGTGTGTAGTGACCTATAAATAAGTGTTGTACCCCCAATTTGTTTCTCAAGAAGAATACATTTGTGAAGAATAAATGTGCTACGTGGCAGTCAGTCTGGACATCCAAGTGGGCACCGCTTTTGGGTCGTATATGGTTTACTTTGATTGCAAGTTTTATTTTAGTTGGTATGTTAGTAAGTTTGTTTAGAGAATTTACTTTGATTAATTAAGTCAGAGAAAACGAATAATCATATTTCTCAAAAGAAACCCTACACTTCTTTATATAGAGAAGTGTTAGGTAGATTGCAACATGTTAGGAAATAAAATTAGGGATTCTATCTCCATATTTAGCCTTTACTATTTTAGCAAGTGTTTAATTGGGTTTCTATGTTTGCCCTTACCTCTCTCTATGTAAAGTGGGCTAGGGCCTCTCCTTTTATGAATAACAAGAATTATTTCTCCCCAAAATTCTCTACCTGGTATCAGAGCCACTGATTTTGGTGGCCTAGGATTTAAAAGAAGATCTAAAGTGGGAGACCCTCCAACGAGCCACCTGAGAGGCTCTCCCCTCTCCCCAAATCTCTCCTTTTCTTCTTCCTATCTCGCTACTGTTGTTGGGTTCTCGTCACCAGCTGATGGGCCTCAGAAGGCCACTAAAAGATTTATATGGGTAGGAGGCACTACTTAGCCATTATCATCCATCGCACAGGAGGATAAAGTAGCAATCAACAAGTAAGCATAAAGAAAGACAAGAATTTGGTGACCTAATTCCACCGCAAGGGGTGTATGTCTGGGGGGAGGATAGTGCTCCCAACTGTGCACTAGAATTTTCAAAATTACAATATTTTCTCTTCCTCTCTGAGTGAGGGGAGAAGGTCCCTCTTCATTGGGGGCCCTTCCCTCTATTTATATCGAGGGGAGAACCCTCACTTGATGGTCTCTAGTATCCATACTGTCAGACTACTTGTCTGTTATTAGGACTTAGGTGGTCAAGTCCATCTTATCGTAGCTCCTACCCTGGCTGTGCTAAATCTTTTATCAGGACGGATAGGTTCCGTTTGGGATTCAGCTGGTTTTAGGCGGGCCGGGCAATGCCGATTTCACCTGTATGACCCATAGTCGAGTAGCCGGATCCTCTATCTGGCCATGTGTGGAGTTTTGAATCCGAGGGTATTTTTTGCCCCTCATCATATGCCCCCACTCTCTAACTAGTGTGAACTACTGAGAGAGTAGTAAAAATGGCCAAAACTTCACAATAGATGATGCCCCCAAATGTTCTTCCAGCTGTGCTGCAGCAGGGGGAACATTTATGATGGAGTTGGATGGCTTCCACCTGTTTCCCATTGCTTGGAAGAATCCCCTTGTTAGGGTGCATAAGCCTGAGCTCTCACCGACCTTGGGGGCAGCGTTTGCTTGAGTGCGGGGCGTATCAACTCGAGGTTGTGCCGGCCTTAGGAGGCGGCATTACCTGGATGTGGGGCGTATGAGCCCAAGCCAGTGCTGATCTTCAGAGGCGACGTTTCTTGGGCGTGGGGCATATGAGCCTGAACCTGTGCCGGCCTTAAGAGGCGACATCTCTTGGGCGTGGGGCGTACGAGCCCGAGCCCGAAACCATGCCGACCTAAGGAGGTGGCATTACTTGGGTGTGGGGCGTATGAGCCCGAGCCCATGCCGGCCTTCGGAAGTGACATTACTTGGGCGTAGGGCATATAGCCCGAGCCCATGCCAACCTAAGGAGGCAACATCACTTAAGCGTGGAGCGTATAATCTCGAGCCCGTGCCGACCTGAGGAGGTGGCGTTGCCTAGGCGTAGGAGGGCATATGAGCCCGAGCCCGTGCCAGCCTGAGGAGGCGACATTACTTAGGCGTGGGACATATAAGCTCGAGCCTAAGCCTAAGCCCATGCCATCCTTAGGAGGCGACATTTTCCTAACTTGAGACGCTGATGCAGGCATTAACTATCATTGCCGTGAAAGGTCGTGGCCCGAAGCGTAGTGCCTTTTTGGAAAGGCGCGAATGGCTTTTCGAATGTTCGGCATGTAATTACGCTCAGGGTCCTTGACCGACGATTTTGTTAGCGTTGTCATGTAACCACAGAATTAGTGCCGTATCTAAGGGGATTTGGTTCCTTGGGAACTGGCAATCCCCAATGGGAGGGTGGAAAGACGTTACCACCCTCGAGAGCCCGCGTGGCGGGGGGTTATAAATAGGGGCCCTCAGTAGCCCTTACTTCACAACCTTCCCTCCCCTTTTGTCGTGCTTGAGGGACTTGATAGTCGTGAGGAACGTTTTTGTTCCGTTCACTCCCTTGATAGAGCTTCGTCGCCAAACTTCTGTGTGTTCGGCAAAATGGCCGAAGGGCAACTATGTGTGGCTCTTCGAACGGAGCTCCTCTTCGAGCCCCCGCTCAATACACGGGTTGAGGTAAGGTCTCTGAGTCTTGGATACGCCTATAGTGCTTATCCTCCCTTTTGTGCGCTCATTTTGTCTTGTTTTCTGACGCAAGCTTCTAGGGGTTTCTTTCGCTGGGCGATATCAGATCCCGCGACAAGCTCTCCCGACCAGGGGCCCATCCTATGTGGGGGAGGCTTATTTGCCAAGGCGCGAAGAAGCGATCCTCTTGCTCTTAAGGAGCTTAAAGGGAAGCAGATAAGAAACCAAGAAGGGGCGAAGCAGGCTCTCTCAAGGCACCTGCAGGGTGAATTCAGCGTGGCGTTAGCTGTGTTTGTTTTTGTGGACCCAGACGGAGACAAAGCAGAAAGTGTTCCGCTAGGGGTACAACCCCCTCCGGTCCTGTGTGGAGAATCCGCCGAACACTGGGTCGCAGTGGCGTCGCCTTGGCCTGGGTAAAGGTCACTCCTTTGCGAAGGCTCGACACTTTTACCGCTTCGCTCAACTCCCTCGGTGATCCCACGAGGGTGGAGCAAGGGCCGCCTCTGCCGGTAGCTCCTCTTGTGGGAGTGTATTTGCCTGGGCAAAGGTGGGGCGGAGCTCAGCGAGGGCGCTAGCAAGGATGGGTGCAATGTCCACCTACGCAGTTTAGCCCAACTGGTTGACCCCATAAGAATGGGCTGCTGGAGGCCTTATGGCTTCGACTAAGTGGGGTACCTCGTTGATGTATAGGAGGGTACTCTTCACGTCCGAGCCGCTCTGCCTACCTCGTGTCGTCATTTTGGCTCGTCAAGACTTGTCATTCTGCCCACGAGCTCCTTAGTCGGTCATTCTTCCTCTACAGATGGGGCTGAGGAGGCCATCCCGCCTATCGTCGGGGGTTTGACGCGAGCAGGCGATGTTAGACGGGAAGAGACGGGTCTTCGTCAAGCAGCTGTTGAAAGCAAGTCGGCCAGAGGCTGCAGGGTCTATCAGTCTTGATGCTGCACTATTACCTACGTCATTGAAGGTGAGCAGGGTCAAAGATCTGGGGCGAGACCACTGAGTCGTAACGACTAGTGCCACCATTTTCTTTGTACTAGCTTGTCTCCTTTTAGCTATAATTTAGCCGGAGGCAATAATCCAAGGAATATAACAGTCGATGTTTATTGTAAAGGAAGACTTTTTCGTTCCTTGTATTAAGAACTGCTCGTATGCCAAGTGTGAGGAACTGTTTTTCTGCCTTGAATTTTATTGCTCGCACAGGTTATGTGAACCACGTTTTACGAGTCTCAGCTTGATCCCCTTCATTCGCTCGAACGACTTAGCATAGAGGCTTGTCCTATTACTCTCTCTCCCGGCTAACTACTGGCGGAACCGAATGAGATGCCCATGGAGAGGGCTATTCGCGATAGCAGCCATGCACATATGGCTTGCACCTGTGATGGTGCAGGCAGGTGACCCTTAGGGATCCTCTTGCGGTTTTCGAGGTCCGACTACTCGCCTGGTGCCTTGTCCACCCATCTTCACTTGGTACACAGGGTAACCATGTTGGCTGTAGGTGGAATCAATGCCTTAGCCACACCCCACTTGCATGATGGGGCGGGCAAATGCAGACCCTTTAGTTAGTGGGAGTAGCACGCTCTCTTTAGGTGAGAGGTTGCACGAGGCTACTTGGTGTGTAACACTTATTAACCGCAAAGCAGTTGGGCTAGGGGCGGTTGTCGCGAACGCCCTGCCTTGCAAGGTGGCAGAAAGAGGGGGCGGAGAATCCCTGCTTGCTTTGATAGGTTTCAAGCGGGATGCCCCGGTCCATTGCACGTTTTTCCGAAGTCAGTTGCTGACGGGATTTGGTAGGGCGTGGTTCAATAGGTACTCAAGCTCCGCCCGCGTCGCTTGGTCCCTTCTTCTTGCTATCCCCCAATCCTTTTGTTGAGGACAGGGGGGACTTGGGGCTCCTCTTATTAGGACATGCCCTCCCTCTGGGCGGTTCTTAGTTGGGTCTCTTGGAAGACCCCTTGCTGGGATAGGTCCATCTTTGGCACAAGGTGTGATACTGTCAAGCACCTACCCACCTGGCTGCGCCCCCAGGCAGGGCCAGCAAAGGGGATTTTTCCATGGGTCAACTCTTGAAGGTGACCATCGCCTAGAGCCTTCCTTGGTAGGTGGTAATGAAGGGGAGCCGACCTTGGAGGAGTTGGCACCTGGACTATCTCTACCAAAAGTTTAAAGGCGCGCCAATTGACACTTGGGGCACAGGGGCCCGAGCTCGTGTTATTGGCGTTAGGTGACGTGTCACCCAGGAGGCAAGGTGCTAGGGTCACGATCCTACCAGCCTTGGCGGCCGGTATGATAGTCGTGAGGCAGCCCGAACCCCCTGCATTCGCTCCAGTGGGCGGATGCTTCTGAGGGTGGGGCGGCCACGACTTTGCCAGCGAGTGGTGTGTGGAACCTTATGGCGCACGAGCCCGAGTCCTTACCAACCCAAGGAGCTAGCATCGTAGTTACTAAAACACGAGACTTGAGGACCCTAGTTCCGTCGTTTTTCAGCTAATGAGCAGGGCATAGGTGCCTCTGTTTGAATTCCTGTCAGCCATTAGGAGTAGTTTTGCCGGCCTTAAGAGGCGGCAATTCTCTGGATTGCTGGGCGGGTCCATCCAAGCCCCAAGCATCCGGGAGAGTTGACCTACCAGCCTAAATAGGTGGCGATGTAAGAGAACGTCGGGTGGGGTAGTTCGAGTTCGCACCGACCTTAAGAGGTGAATTGTCAGCCTTATGAGGCGGCAACATAAGGAACGTCGAACGCGTCCATCCGAGTTCAGACCGACCTTAAAAGGTAGCTTACCGTCCTTAAGAGGCAGCAATATAGGGAACATCGAACACGTTCGTCTGAGTTCACGCCGACCTTAAGAGGTGGCTTACCAACCTGGAGAGGAGGCATATAGGGAACGTCGAATGCATCCATCCGAGTTCGCGCTAACTTTAAGATGTGGCTTGCCGACCTTCAGAGGTGGCAATACAAGGAACGTCAAACACGTCTGTCTGAGTTCACGCCAACCTTAAGAGGTGGCTTACCAACCGGAAGAGGCGACAATACAAGAAACGTCGGGCACGTCTATCCAAGTTCTTGCTGACCTTAAAAGGTGGCTTGCCAACCTGGAGAGGCGATAATACAAGGAATGTCGGACAAGTCCATCCGAGTTTATGCCGACCTTAAGAGGTGGCTTGCCGACCTAGAGAGGCGACAAAACAAGGAACATCGGACGTGTCCATCTGAGTTCGCACCGACCTTAAGAGGTGGCTTGCCGGCCTAGAGAAGCAGCAATACAAGGAACGTCGGATGCAACCTTAAGAGGTAGCTTGCCAAGTCAACATTTGGTCCCTGTCATTCCCCTAAGGCGAGTTGTCGGGCAAGGGTGTGGGGCGATCATCACCCTTTGTGAACGGTGGACGACCATCGCGAGGGTTAAGACTCTGCCCTAGGTAGGACAGGTCGGACCTCTTATTGCCGTTGTGGTAAGGGATATCCAGCACAGCCACCCTCGAGGGGTGATTTTGGCCACTGCATGGACTCAAGGGGATGCCATGGTCCCTGATAGCCTTACAAGACTATTCTTGAGCACGTTCGCCCCTCCAGGGAGTCGTTGCCCTTAGACCCTTGGAAGGATTAAGATCCCCACTAAGCTCGACAAGCTTAGTCACGTCATGAGGAAATAAGAGAAGGCGGAGAATGCCGCGACTAAAGAATTTGACTATGATCCCGAAATTGCTTAGCAAATCAGCCAAGTTAGCCTCTCACTGGATTGCGCGGACTTGTTCCCCTTTCCTTTCTTTGCATGAGCTGCCCAGGTTGCTTCGACTCAACCCTAAAGGGCTTGCGCTAGGTCGTCGCGCCTCCGCATGCTGTTCTCACCCTCCGAGGAGGTCAAGCACGTATTGGCTGGATCTGGCGGCGAGTGTGCATTGGTGGTCAGCCAGCTAAGCCACCCCATGCTATGTCAACCTGGTCGTCGTCTTAAGTGTGGCAACCCAATTGAGGTGCCCGTCCCCGTCCAAGTTGGTCAGAGGAGGGTTGTTCCCTTCCTCTCTCCTCTTTTCTTGACTGCTAAAGGATCGTGACCAGAATGGCCAATGGGAGGAGAGGAAGGCATTCTCACCGGAGTGGTGGATGCGCTATGGGTGTGCCGACCCGGAAGGGGTGGCTTGAAAGGTAGCTCGGCCTGAGCATCTTGGAGTGCTACAGGCGTTGCCGCTAGAAGTTAGTTATGCGGGTTGTCCCGTCTCGGACGACGTCACTCCTGGAGGTTGCCTCAGCCTTTGTGGTCATGCACCGAGGAGGCCGAAAGCAAGGACCTCGGGCAATCGCGGGTGCCACAATGGAGGCTTCCACCTGGTCCACGGCCAGGGGAGCGTAGTTTCCGAAGGGCCCAGGGCCACCCTAACAGAGGAGGCTCTCGTCGAAGCAGGCCTAGACGCTCCGCCGAATTATACAAGGAGGCTTGATCGTATCCTTCTCGCCGTGAAGTTTAAGGGGAGGTCCCTTAACCTCTGCACTAATGTGCTCAGGCAACAGGAGGAGAGGGCCTCAGGTAGTGCGAGCGTTACTGCCTAGATTCAGCAACAATATCTGCATGGCGGGGAGCTAAGGTGACACCACCAGCTTGCTTGGGCGGGGTGTCAACCAGCATGCTCTCAGTATGCAAGGGAGACTGCGTTGGCTATCTACAACCGCCGAGGCCCCCCCTCGAGGTGGTCCCTCAGGCACTTCACAAGCCTTCCATTCTCTCGCTCTATGGGACATGGGGGAAACGAGTCCTAGCTCGCGAACTGGCCCCCTTTAAGCACACCCACCTGGTTCATGGCAAGGGGGTGCATTCTACGAAGGACTCCTGCCCAGAGTGGCGGGGTCTGTAACGGCGATCTTCAGTGGGTCGATTCCACTCAAGCACGTCTGCTTGGCACACGGCCAAGGAAGTGTGTTCTTCAAGGAACACTTTTGCTTGGCACGGCCCTTCGGAGCCGGCTGCTGTCTCAGGGAAGGAGACCCTTCGCTTGTAGAAGGGGGGCCTCTTCCTCAGGTGGGCGCAAGGGCATGCCTATCCAGGGGTATTTTTTCCTTCAGTAGGGCTACCGTCGCCGCGAGGTCCCTCAGTTGATCCACGGGAAGAGTGACCTCACTCCGCGATTTCTCGTTGGGCACTTGGATGCATAATCGAGGGTGTTGCACCTGTGCTTGCGAGCTAAATAGTCCAGCTCAAGATACCAAGGGATCGTCACCTCATAGGGCCTCCCTCGTTCGGAATGTTGAGCATGGAGCTGATCCGAGTAAGACCACGTGAGCTCAGTCTTCCACTGCTTAACTTCCAACAACCTCTTGGGGTTGTCTCTGGTCCTTAAGCACTTGGCGGAGCGCTTCCAGGACTTGCCCACCGAGCCTTTAAGGGAGCTAACAGCCTATCCGGCTAACCGAGCAACAATTCCGTAGGCGGGCCTGTGCTGGGTAGGCACCGTCGGAGGCACCCGGCAAGATCTCCCCTCAGGGCGACTGAGCGTCAGCTCTACCCGAGGGTGGCTCCTAAAGGCATGGTACATGAGTTAGGGTCCACTATTTTTTCGCACTAGGCCTTGACTGGCTCCTCAAGCGCTTCCAACGAGGAACCTCTGTTTTCTCCTTCCCGAGCGGGCAGGCGGTACCCGCAAGGGCGCGTACCTGGGGCCACCGACCTCGACCCCCCATTTCTTTTCTCTAGGCTACGCTTCAGGGAAGGGGGTCTGCTTTAGGACCTCAGGCAATCAGTCGAGGTCGTTGGAGCGTGAAGACGTCGAATCCCGATCGAGCCCCTCCGAGGGAAGGAGAGCCGCGAGTGGGACCACCCTCACTTAGGGAGGTCAAGGCAAGGCGCTAGAAGTGCTCCTCCCAACGAACGGACGCTCAAGAGAGCGATGGCGCTTTCGTTGATGCTTCCCATAGACGACGCCATTTGATGGGCCTCGAAAGGCCACCAAAAGATTTATATGAGGAGGTGCTACTTAGCCATTATCATCCATCGCAGAGAAGGATAGACTAGCAATCAACAAGCAAGCACAAAGAAAGATAGGGATTTGGTGACTTAGTTCCACCGCAAGGGGTGTACGTCTGGGGGGAGAATGGTACTCCCAACTATGCACTAGAATTTTCAAGATTACAAAATTCTCTTCCTCTCCGGGGGAGGAGGGAAGGTCCCTCTTCATTGGGGTCCCCTCTATTTATATCACGGGGAGAACCCTCACTTAATGGCCTCTAGTATCCCTATTATCAGACTACTTGTCTGTTGTCAGGACCTAGGTGGTCAGATCCATCTTATCGTATCTTCTGCCCTGATTGCACTGAATCTTTTGTTAGGCTGGGCAGATTCTGTTCAGGATCCGACTAGTTTTAGGCGGGCCAGGCGATGCCGGTTCCACCTGTATGTCCTGTAGTCGGGTAGTCATCCTCTGTCGGGCCATGTGCGGAGTTTTAGATCCGAGGGCATTTTTTGCTCCTCATCACCGGAGTAGAAGGCTACACCGCCGCCGCCCTCAACTCCACCACGTGGACATCGCCCTAGTGACCACAGCAAGGGAAAGGCGGCGCCATCCTCGATCTAGTTCTTCCCCTTCTTCACCCTCCTTATCTTAGCAACAAGGTACTCGAGGACAGCGGCGAGGTAGACGAGGGCACCAGCGCTGATCCTCTTAGCATACTTGCCGACCTTTAGGAAGTGGGCAATCCTCCCCACTGGGAACTGGAGACCCACCTTGCTGCTCCTTAACGACGCCTTCTTCGCCGCCCCCACCCCTGATCACCGACCACGAGCTCACTACCGTAAGAGCATCTTCTTCGGTGCCGGCGGAGGTGCCGATGCCTTTTTGGCCCTCTTCACCTATGCTTTCGAAGGCTTATGGTGGAGTTGGGGGCTCTTCGGGCACCGACTGTTGCTTTCCCCTTGGGCGTTATTGCCTCTCGTTGGGGATTACTACTGTGATGGTTTAAGGGTTTAAAAAAAAAAAAGGATTATTTGCTTTTTAAGTCCAGCTATTTTTTTAAGTTTATGTTTTTAGTGTCTTGTCTTTGGGGCCTTTGTGTGTAGCCCCTCAAGTTCTAAGTTTATTTTTGTTTAAGTCCTTATATGTTGAGTAGAAGACACAAGAATTGAAGACGGGAGCCATCTCAAGATATCAAAGTTCGAGCAGCACTCTCACGCACCTCCAGAGAAACCAAGCATTGACTAGCTCTATGAAGGCGCACAAGAAGGGGTACCCAGGGTTGAAGACACGAAAAGTAGACTAGCACATCAACAAAAATGGATCTTCATTACCTTAAGGATCCAAGTCTTCGTCGTCTCATGCGTATCGACTTACAAGATACTGTAAGGAAATAAAATTAAAGATTCTATCTCCATATTTAGCCTTTACTATTTTTAGTAAGTATTTAATTGGGTTTCTATGTTTGCCCTTGCCTCTCTCTCTCTATAAAGAGGGCTAAGGCCTCTCCTTTTATGAATAACAAGAATAATTTCTCCACAAAATTCTCTACACAACATAAGTCCAAGAGGACAAAATAATTAATTAAACAGTCCAAAACAATAAGTAAAAAGATACTAAAGTGCTATGCCAACACTCCCCTCAAGCTGGAGCATATATATCAATGATACTCAGCTTGGAACAGTATCTATCAAATGCAGATCTAGGAAAAGGCTTCGTGTATATATCTGCAATCTGATCTTCAGAAGCAACTAACGTAGTATAGATAATTCCACGATGTATCATGTCTCTAGCATAATGGCAATCAAGTTCAACATGCTTCATACGTTCATGGAACATTGAGTTGTTTGCAATGTAAGTAGCAGCGTGATTATCACATCTCATCTACATTGGTCCCTCCACCTAGACATGGAGATCCTGTAACACTGATCTGACCCAAACCATCTCTGTAGCTGTATATGCCATAGCACGACACTCTGACTCTACACTGGACCTGGATACCACCTGCTGCTTCTTGCACTTCCAGGTCACGAGATTGCCTGCCACATAAATGCAGAACCCAGTTATCGACTTTCTGTCTACCATGTAACCTGCATAGTCGGCATTAAAATAGCCAACAATACTCAGACATGCTCTTCTTAAACAAAATACCTCTTTCAGGTACTTTCTTCACGTATCTAAGCACCTGCATAATAGTATCCCAATGCTACTTGGTTGGTTTGTCCATGAACTGACTGAGTTTTCCCACTGCAAGAGAGAGATCATGACGCGTAATAATAAGATATAATAGCTTACCAACCAGTTGCCTATAAGTCTACCATCTATAGACGAAGAGTTTGTATCATAGAGGTATCCTTTGGGATCCATAGGTATATCAACAGGCTTAGATCCCATCATCTCTGTCTCCTACAACACATTAACAACATACTTGCGCTGCCTGAGGACAATACCCTCTTTGCTACATGCCACCTCAACGCCAAGGAAATATCTGAGTTCACCCAGATCCTTCATCACAAAGGCTTCATCCAACCTCTTCACCTCTGTTATCCCAGTAATATCATCCCTAATCAGGATGAGATCATCAACATAGGCAAGGAGTATCACAACTCCCCCTGAGTTCTTACTGACAAAGAGTGAATGATCAGCAGAAAACCTTACAAGCCCCATGGTCTGCACCTCTGATAATCGATAGAACCAATCCCCTTAGGCTCTATTTCAGGCTATAGATGGCCTTCTTTAGTCTACATACACACTCCCCCTAACTCTCAAACCAGGGAGGTTGTTGCATGTAGACCTTCTCCTGAAAATCTCCAAACAAAAAGGTGTTCTTTACCTCCAACTAGTGAAGAAACCATTCATAATGAGCAGCAACAAACAACATAATGCGAACAGTAGGAAGCTAGGCTACAGGAGAGAAGGTATCAAAGAAATCTGCCCCATATGTCTAGGTAAATCCCTTTGCTACCAATCTCGCCTTGTAGCGAGATATAGTGCCATCTGGGTTGTACTTAAAGTGAAAACCCAACGACATCCCACTATCTTGGCGTGAGGAGGCAGAGTAATTAGTTCCCACATCCCTCTGGAGTGTAGAGTAGCCATCTCATCCTTCATAACTTGATGCCACTTTGAATCCAGCATGGCTTGCAGATAGGATGTAGGAATCTGTGTTGCAGAAAGAGCAGCCATGAACATTGCAAATGATCTCCCAAGGTTAGCAATAGACAGTGCTCCTGCAGTATGGTAATGAGAACAACTACGGAAAGCCTTCCAAACAACAATTGGAAGGTCAAAGTCCTCCTCTATAAGCTCAGTATCAATAGGAGGTGTAGCCTGTTGCTCAACAGGGAAAGTAGTCAGAGGAACCAACACAATCACCACTAGGACAACTCACGTCAACATCAACACATACCTAACCAAGGGAGGAGATAGGTGGCTGAGGTGGTGTGGGGTGTGTTCTTGACGCCATCATGTTGTCTATATGTAACACGTAACCTATATACATGAGTAATTTTCTGCCTCCTGCCTTGTAAGAGTCTGTATGTCAGTGGTATCCTCACTATGTATGATAGGAATTTGCTCTAAGGAAACTGATGGAACAAGCATAGGATTGAGCTTCCTTCAAACATCACCCAATGACCATCAGTAAAAAAGTATGGAATAAGCTGATGAAAAGTAACATTTATAATCACATAATACTTATTGCCTCGTGGATCATAACATTTATATCCTTTCTGGGTGCTACTGTATCCCAGAAAGGCACACTTCACTGCCCTCGGAGCCAACTTATCTCTGCCAGGTCCTAGAACATGGACAAAGGCTACATAGCCAAAAACACAGGTGGTACAATAAACAATTCTTTCTATGGATGGAGAACCTACCACGGAACCTGTTCCTAAATAGCTGAGTTGGGCAATCTCTTAATTATAATAACATGCAGTTAACACTACATCTCCCCAGTAAACCTGTGGCACATTATGATATATAAGTAATGTTCTAACTACATTTAACACATAATGATGTTCCCTCTCAATTACACCATTCTGTTGCGAAGTGTGGGGGCATGATGTCTGAACAATCCCAAGAGATCTATAAAAGGATGCTAACTTAGTTGTACAGAACTCCAAGGCATTATCAGAACATATAATTTTCATAATGGCAGAAAACTAAGTCTTTATTTGTAAAATAAATGTCTCAATCACAAACCCAACATCTAATTTATTCTTTAATAGAAATAACCATAACATCCTAGAAAAAACATCCACAATAACCAAATAGAATCTATGACCAAGTATATCTGACACTCTATTAGGACCCCATACATCCATATGCAATAAATCAAAGACCCCATCAGAACTCTGAGAAGAACAAGGAAAACTAGCTCTGTGATATTTTCCCAACTGACATGCATCACACAAAATCTTAGTGGTAAGCGATATATGAGGGATGACATGTCATAGTCTGTCCTGTGATGGGTGCCCAAGGCGACGATGCCATTAAAGAGATACCTGCACTAAAAATGACCTTACCCTAACACATAGCAGCAAAGGGAGTCTAGATCAGGCGATGCACACACCCCCTCCTCATGTCCACCACCAATCGTCCTCCCCGTAAGTTTATCCTCAAAAATACAGCCCAACTCATCAAAAATAGCGCGACAGTGTAAGTCTTTTGTAATTCTGCTAACATACAAAAAACTAATTGAAAAATCAGGAACATGAACATTAAGCAGAGTCAATGAAGGAGTCACTACCACATCTCCTCTATCATGTACTCTGCACTATCTACCATCTGCCACCTGCACAGATCTACCAAAGGAAACAGTTTAAACCTATCTAAAAGATGTCACATCACCACTAAGATGCCAGGAGGCGCCTGAACTTACTAACCACAAAGCGCTGTCAGAAATACCACTATTAGAACTATAAGTAGGAGCTATACCTGAGGAGGCCAATGCAGCAACATCAGTAGTAGTAGTAGTAGTCTCCTGGGTCAATTAGGCGAGACGCTGAACAACACATCATAATCAGCACGTAACACCGAGTCACTTGCCTCCACAGAAGAGATAGCTTGGTTGGCCATGGGAGGTCTACCATGCTTCGTCCAGCAGGAAACCTCTAAATGACTAACCTTGCCACAGTGCGAACAAATGGTGTAGGGTCTACCAATTGTGTGCCCCAGCCACTACTTTCTTTCCCCCTGGTAGATGGAGCACCACGTCCACTACATACAACCACTAAGACAGGAGTCTGTCCAACATCTGACAAAGGTGGTTTAACAACCACTCTACTCACCTAATTATATGCTCCCTCAAGTGATGGAAGCTCAGCCAGAGGCAGGATCTAGGACCTTGCACCCTCATAATTTGGTCCAAGTCCATCTAGGAACTGCAAGACTGCATACTCCTTCCTGTGTTCCCTCTGAGTGGCATAGGTGCAAACAGGACGGCAAGCATTATACTTCTCTAGGAGCCCCTTCAGAGCAGCATAATACTAAGACAGTGGCTGACCCTCTTGCTTCATACCACCAATGGCATGGTGGATCTCAAACACCATGCTAGAATTCTTCTCATGAGAATACGTGTCATGCAGAGAATCCCACATCACCTTAGTCGTCTTGTAGTACATGATTCCATCCCCAATCTGTGGCTCCACAGAATTCATGAACCAAGCATGTACCATTGCATTATCTTTCTTCCATATGACACTTTTCCTTATCTTGTCTTGTAGCTCCAACTCCAATAAGATGTGTTCCTTATCATGTCTCTTGACAGTCAAAAGAAACATCGGAGACCATCTAGCATAGTTAGTCTCATTTAGCTTAGCAATAGGAACAAAGACGAGAGTTTTGTAACTCCCAATGTCCGTAGCGGTAATCGATGACACCTCCGAAGAACTTGAAGGGCCCATCTTGCCTTGGGACTGCCACATAATGCCACAAACACAATCTAAAACCAATATTCAGATATAGAAAACTCTAAAATCAGAGAGAACATGATCTCTTGAGTAGAAAATCTAAGTTCTAGAGATCCTACATAGCATCCCAAGAGTCACAAGCACCCCTTAGATCAATGCTTAGCACATGTTAAGGTACGGGAAAAACCTTAACACCACTCCTAAGGGATGCTACTTGCCCTCGCTGGCAAGATCTAGCCGCCAACAACTACCACCACCCACAGCAATAGCAGATGCCAGTAGCAACGGCAGCAACACCCCTCATTGGGCCCGTGCAAGGGGCTGGAGCGGCGCTACCCTGTTGGGCAACGTGCGTAAGGCCTACTGGGGGCTACGCAAACCTTGTTGGGGGATACTGCTCCCTCTTGGGTAGCAGCAACAGCCTAGTGGAGGCCCTGGTCGGTGATACCCTATTGAGAGGAGACCAATGAGAGATTTAGGTTAGGGTGAATGGGTTTTGGAGATTAGTGCGAGTGGGATACCAGAACATTGGTCTAGGATCATCGCTCTGATACAAAGTCGAAGAAAACGAATGATCATATTTCTCAAATGAAACCCTACACCTCTTTATATAGAGAGAGGTGTTGGGTAGATTGCAACATAAGTCCAAGAAGTCAAAATATATAATAAAACAGTCTAAAATAATAAGCAAAGAGATAACTAGAGTGATATTTCAACATATTAAGATTTGCTCTTTCCAAATTTAGGAGATGTGATTTGATTAGGATTGAGTTCATTACTTGTTTTAGAGGATTGTGATATGTTCTCTCCTTATAAAAGAGTATTTGTAATATTTTTTTCTTGAGTTAATGTAATAATTCTTCCAACACATCAACTCCCTCTCTCCCCCTCTTCTTCAAGGTTGTCGGCTGCAGCCTCTATCTCCTCCCTGTCATGTGGACAAGAGCTGCCTGCAGCACCCTACTGTACCTATTTTCCCACATGGAAGAGCCTCCATGCCTCCACGTCAGCGCCAACTCTCACATGTTATCAGAGCCTTCGATCTAAGCCCTTCCTAGGGGATTCTCTACACATGTAGGAAGGAGAAGAAAAGAAAAGCCACGTTGTGCATGACTTTGTCTGGACGATAGCAGCCACATGCGTGGCCTATCCACTCATCAATCACGCACAAGAAGTTCCATGATCTCCATCAACTTCACCTTCTTTTTGGTGACCTTATACATGCCCAAAAAAGTCGAGCACCTTACGCTAGCTCACAAGATGTAAGAGCAACGGCACCGGCTCAGATTGAGGGGGCACGTGAAACCCTCTAGCACGCCGAGGAACACTAAGATCAAGTATGTGGCTCTCAGGTGTAAAAAAAGAGGCACAGAGATTCCTCCTAACCTTCTAGAATTAAGCAATGATAGATTTGAAGATCTATACTACTTAAGATAGCACCTGAGACGAAAGATGCAACCAAGAAGAAGTTGGAGAGAGCCTATCAACTTATACAAAGACAAGACGACTACTCCAATAGCCACGACTTCATAAGTTGTCAAAGAAGTAACGACTATGAAGGTGCAAGAGGACGTGCAGTCGCATCAAGAGAAGATGGAGTATTAGGCTACATCATCACCGAGCCAAGTTAGCCAAGTCATCGTTCTCCTGGCCTCGACTTGAGGGGGAGTGAAGAATAAATGTACCACATGGCAGTCATCTGGGCATCCAGGTGGGCGTCGTTTTTGGGTCTTGTGTGGTTTACATTGGTTGCAAGTTTGGTTTTAGTTGGTATGTTGATTTTTAGTAAGTTTGTTTAGAGGATTTGCTTTGATTGATTAGGATTTGTTCTTTTTAAAATTAAGAAATGTGATTTGATTAGGATTGAGTTTGTTACTTGTTTTAGAGGATTGTGATATATTGTCTCTCTATAAAAGAGTCTTTGTAATCATTTTATTCTTGAGTTAATGCAATAATTCTTCCAACACATCAACTCCCTCTCTCTCCCTCTTCTTCAAGGCTGCCAGCTGCAGCCTCTCTCTCCTCCTGTCACGTGGACAGGCGCTTCCTACAACACCTTGCCGCCACCTATTTTCCCATGTGAAAGAGTCTCCACGCCTCCACATCTACACCAACTCTCACAACATTCATATCATGCCCATAGGGACGCTTCTCTCATGATTTTCTCCCCACATTTCGTAAGTGAGGTTTCCACATAAACTAAATATTCATTCCTTGATTATGCTCTAATATTTTGTTAATACACTCTACTAACCACTAAATTAGTCCAAATTTCCAATCCAAAGCTTGAATACGTCACCACCACCCAAAACTTGACCAAAACAAGGTACAATAGGAGGCATGTTCAAGATAAACACGTATAGTAAAAAAATGCAATCTGGGAATAAAAGTCCTTACATCCTAGTTCAGAATGTACCATAACAAGATTGCGGCATCTGATTCCATAAGTCCTTATTTTCCATCCACTTCACAACCCCTACTCTGTTAACATTATGATGATAGATGCTCTCAATTGAAGCACCCTGGGCAATCAAAACAACCAATTTGCATAACTCGTCCCAAACCACTAGATGCACAAATGATCTCTGATGGTGAGCATCCTCTCATGAGTGTCTCTTCTTGACTACACTAAAAGTCAATTAACCCCCATTTGTCGTCTTGGAAAAAAGTAAATAAATAACCAAAATGGTAGATAAGATACACTTCAACAGAACCATTTGTCCTTCCTACCAATGACCGGAATGGCTCTAAGTAATAAAGTAAGTTGGAGAGAATAAACCAATATATATTTCACTAAACCCTACATCTCCTTATATAGAAAAGAAAAGAGGTATAAGAAAATTACACTACATGTCCAGTAAAAAAAATAAAATAACGTGCAGTATAATAAAACATAAAGAAATAGATGGAGAATATGTCAACACTCCCCTCAAGTTAGAGCATACATGTCAATCATACTTAACTTGGAACAGCATGCATCAAAAGCTCCATGTGGCAAAGGCTTTGTGAAGATGTCAACCGTCTGGTCCTCTGAAGGGACAAACGTAGTGCATAACACTCCCCACTGTATTAGATCTCTAGTGTAGTGACAATCCACCTTTACATATTTCGTCCTCTCATGAAACATTAGATTATTGGTAATATAGGTGACAACTCTGTTATCACACCATATTTCCACAGGACCATCAATCTGGACATGTAGATCTCATAGTAAGGACTTCACCCAAACCATCTCTATAGCAGTCAGGGCCATAGCCCAGTACTCGGATTCCGCACTTGACCTAGAGACTACCTCATGTTTCTTGCACTTCCAAGTAAACCAGATTTCCAGCAACAAAAGTGCAGAAACCTAAGGTGGATTTCCTATCAGCTATGCTCCCTACATAATCAGCATTTGAATTTCCCACATCAGTCTTGGATGCTCCTTTCTGGAAAAGTAACCCACGTGCAGGTGCTTTCTTCAAGTATCAAAGTACCTACATAACTGCCTGGCAATATAATTTGGTGGGTTTATCCATAAATTAACTTAGCTTTCCAACTGTCAAAGTAATATATGGTCCAATAATAGTTAAGTATAGCAATTTCCCAACTAGCTGTAGGAATGACCATCAACCACTTATGCCTTTCATCATATAAATGTGCCTTAGGATCCATAAGAACATTAGCAGATTTGGATCCCAGCATGCTTGTCTCCTTGAGTACATCAAGTGCATACTTGTGTTGATATAAGACTATCCCATCCTTGCTAGTTGCAACCTCGATTCCTAGAAAATAGCGTAGGTGGCCCAGATCTTTCATAACAAATTGCTCTGCTAGGAATCTTTTGACTTCTACAATACCAGCTTTGTCATCCCCCATAATAATCAAATCATCAACATATACTAAAAGCACCACCACACCTTACCATGTCTTTTTAACAAACAATGAATG
Source organism: Thalassia testudinum (assembly GCA_037157565.1). Classification (NCBI taxonomy): domain Eukaryota; kingdom Viridiplantae; phylum Streptophyta; class Magnoliopsida; order Alismatales; family Hydrocharitaceae; genus Thalassia; species Thalassia testudinum. The sequence continues at coordinate 35,904,037 of JAZHRO010000051.1, read as the reverse complement.
ATCTAAGGAAGATCTCTACAAGCCCAACTTTTCAACCACCTCTGAAAGCTTGTGAAACATGCTCTTACACTCTACTTGAGTCCATAAATAGTCTTCTTCAATTTACATACACACTCCCCCTGAACCTCAAACCCAAGTGGCTGTTGCATGTATACCTTCTCCTTGAGATCACCATAAAGGAAGGCATTTTTTATGTCAAGCTGATGAAGCCTCCAACTCTTGTGGACAATAATAGAAATAAGAAACTGAATAGTAAATAGGCAAGCAATAGGATAGAAAATATCCAAGAAATCTACCTAATATGTCTGGGTGAATCCCTTCACTACCAGGCGAGCCTTCTGCCTTGAAATAGACCCATCCAGGTTATATTTCAAGGCAAAGACCCATCGACAACCAGCAAGTTTAGTGTCGGGTGGAGTTAGAGTAGGCTTCCACGTCTGACGGTCCTGTAAAACAGCATCTCATCCTCCATGACCTTCCGCCAATTCGGATCAACCATGGCCTGCTAATATATAGCTCGTAACTCCATGGCTAACAAAGTTGTTGTGAACAAGCCAAAAGATGTCCCCATCTTGTCAATGGATACTGGCCTTGCTACTCTATAATGTGCACAAGAACGTGGCACCTTCCAAATTGCTATCGAAAGATCATCCTCAAGGCTAGCATCACCTGTACCTGTAAATCACCACTAGCACAAATCTAGTCAGATGACTCAACAGATACCTGACCTGGAGAGGAAGGTGGGACAAAAGTAGGAAGGGTGTGTTGCCTGTATGTCACTAGCAACTGATAAGTAACTAGAGGGCCTCTATATCTAACATCATCACTAGTAGACGTAAGAGGTGCAAGAGATACCTCAGACTCCATAATCCCATCCATTAGCATAGCTAGGATAGGCATGGGTGCAAATTCTACCTCAGGAGACAACTGACGAGCAACTAAAGAGAAATACAACATTGTCTCATGGAAAGTCACATTTATACTAACATAGTGCCTCCCTACCACAAAATCATAGTAGCGATACCCCTTCTGAACACATAATATCCACGAAAAACACACTTTACTGCACGTGGCGCCAACTTATCCCTTCCTAGGCAAATTAGATATACAAAAGCCACACATCCAAACACACGTGGGGGTAACTGAAATAGCTCCTTAGGATAAAGTATATGCCAAGGGGCTTGCTCATGTAAAACTGATGAAGGCATCCTGTTCATAAAATAACATGCACTAAGAACTATATTACCCCAATACAAATGTATAACACAATGCTGTATAAGTACGAGCCACATCCAACAGGTGCTTGTGTTTCCTTTGTACCACACCATTCTACTGCGAGATATGTAGACAGGAGATCCGATGCACAATACAATATGCCCTGTAAAAGCAAGCTAATCATGTAGTAGAAAATTCTAAAGTATTATCTGATCGAACAATTTTGACTATGGCAATAAACTAATGTTTTATTTCTAATAAAAAATGCCCAAAAATTTGTCTTACATTAGACTTATTTTTATCAAAAACAATCATGATAAATGGAAAAAATCATCCACAATGACTAGATAGCAGCGGTGGCCCTTTCGATCAAGTATCCTACTAGGGCTTCAAACATCCAAATGTAACAACTCAAAAACAACAAAACTAGGACTAGTAGTGATTGGAAAGAAGATTTGTGGTTCTTCCCTAGCTAACAAGCATCACAATGTATCTCAATAACTGGTGACAAATGCGGCATGATGTGTATGAACCTATCCAAAGATGGGTAACCAAGACGACGATGTCACTGCAAGGCACTCCCAAATGTAAAGCTATAGCCACCCTGACATGTAGTAGCAAGAGGTGTCTAGACAAGGCGATATACACCCTCCTCTTCATGTCCACCACCAATCGTCCTTTCCATCAATTTGCCCTGAAATATGCAACCAACATCATCAAATGTGGCTCTACAATTAAGCTACTTTGTAATTTACTAATAGACAATAAATTCATAAATAAATCAGAAACAAAAAACACATCAGACAATCACATGGTAGGGGTAATAGACACCTCCCCATGCCATCAATTTGTGCATGCCTGCCATTTGCCACATGTACTGTCTTCCCATGTGGCACAGTCTGTAATCTCCCAAAGCATCCCTGATCACTAGATAAATGATGTGATGCACCAGAGTCTACCAACCAAAGCATATCAATACCTGACGATGAGCTAAAAGCAGCAGTCTCAGTAGTAGTGGTCAACTCCTAAGTCAACTGAGAGAGGCGTTCAACCACAACATTGGCGATCGATGGTCTCCTGTGCTTAGCCCAACATGAGGCCTCTATGTGTCCAACCTTCCAACAAAATGTACAAGTGGTATGAGGCCTCCCAGAAGAGCCTCATCCTGTCCCTTGACCACGCCTGGAAGAAGCACCTCTACCTCCACGTCGAGTCACTGCAACCATGGATAAAGCTTGTCCAACACCCTCTCCAGTTCGGTGCAGGATACTCAGACATCGTAAGAATCTGTAAATAGCCAGCAGCATAGTCTGGGCCAAATCCAAACAAGAACAAGTGAACAGCAAACTCCTTACGATAATCCTTTTGGATAGAATAAGTATATATTGGCTTGCATGCGTTATATTTCTCCAAGAATATTGAGAGAAAGAGCAACCCTCCTACTTCAACTCAAACAATTCATGATGTATCTGGAAGACCATAGAAGAATTATTCTCATGAGAATAAGTGTCTCTGAGACTATCTTACATCTGTTTTATTGTCTTGTAGTACATAATCTCATCTCCAACACGTGGAATAATGCTATTCAGCAACCCAGCACGCATCATAGTTTATACTTCTTCCAAGATACATTTTTCCCTGTCTTATCAATAGGCTCCGACTTTAATAAAATATGTTCCTTATTGTGCCCCTTCCCTATTGTAAGGAACATCTAAGATCATTTTGGATAGTTACTCTCATTATAGGACCAAAAAATGGACTCTTATAAGTCACATTCTGTAACATGGTACCCGATGTGACCTTAGATTCCGAAGATGCCATCCTGAGCCAGGACAGAGAAAATATGCCAAAATCAAGATTTGAAATTAATTTCAAATCATACCAAGTGTTGAAATTAGGAATTCAGTAAATGAACATGGATTTCCTGGCAAGGTAACCCAAAAAACAACGTTGGAGTTCCCAGCAACCCTTGAGAGATCAGAACATCCATGCTAAAGCCAAGATCAACCCTAACAGGACTCGCAAGGCCGTTGGGAGGCCGTTATCCACCATCTAGGACACTGATGACGAGCCTACAGCACCAATGCTACCCTGCAAGTGCGGCGTTGGCAGCCACTAGCCCTGTTCTGGCAGCATTGACAGTTGCTGGTGCTACTAAAGCAGTGCCGGCAGCTACTAGTGCTCCTGTAGGCACCGCTAGTGGCCCTGGTGGCTGCTAGCGCTGTTGGTGGGAGGAGAAGAGGCATTAGGGTTAAGGTAGAAGATTTTGGGGCTTAGTTTGGGTGGGATATCAAAACTTGGCCTAGGACCATGCTCTGATACCAAGTAGGAGAGAATAAACCAATCTATATTCGAATAAGCCATATACCTCTTTATATAGAAGATAAGTGTGGGAAAATTATACCACTTGTCCAATAAGAAAAATAAAACAACATGCAACATAATAAAACATAAAGAAACATGTAGGGAATATGTCAACAACTTACGTTGAATATTTTCAAATTCGATTACAATTAATGACTTCCAACTCCATCAACGAGGCCATGTTTATAACTCTGCATAATAGTGTAATTTTAACAAAAGTTGACACCTTTAATGAATACTCGATAGGGACTTTAGCTCTCCCGAAGAGATAATGGTCTTGGGAAGAAAAACTTAATAGTATAACTATGTGCTAGGGTAAGACATGTCACCAACATATCACCAATATGTCGGTATCAATGCTTCAAGAGATATCGACACCCCTTGCCATATCTTTTTCCATGATGTAGGTCGATATGTTAACCATATCGAGGGATATCAATGACATATCGTTAAAATTGGATTCTCTAAGCACAAAATTTTTACCATTTTGATATGTCGCTAACATGTCTTTCCTTAAAAAAAGCATTTCCTTGTGTGTGAAGGTGATTCCTAATTTACAAAGATTCCAAGTTGTCATCATGAGGTAATGTTGTAGGTAGTGAACCTATGGACAACAACATACTATATATCTAAAATCACATGCCTCAAATCTAATTTGGTTAATGATGGTGATACAAAGTAGAAGAAGAAGCCTATACATCAAGTCTTAAGATCCTTCTCTTTGATGTAAGGTTTTAAATATCGATATTGTATCAATAAGTCAAAAGAGGATATAACGGGGATATATCGTTGATATCAATGAATTATGGGAAAATCGCTTAGAAAGGCCCAAAATATCCCAAATGTCACAAATTTTATAAAAATTAACATTTTAATAACTAATACATCATGAAGAAATGCCTAAAAAATGAAAATCATAAATTTTGAATGAAAACATAATAGAAATGCACTAGTCGCAAATCGACAGTCATATATTGAAAAGAAAGCATACAGAACATGATAATAATTGAAAAATATTCATAGTAATTTTCATTGCATATTATTGACAATTGAAATCATGCCTTAGTTGTATTGATTTTCTTATCTGTTTCAACATGTTCTCTATTCCAATACTCTTCCTTTTCTCATTGACCTGCCTTAGATTTTGTAAACCACCCTATTACTCTTCTCATTACATTCTCAAGGCATGAAATCACAAATATTGTCACCAAATATGCGCTTGGTGATAGAATGTACGATTTAGATTACATAGGAGTATAAAATAAACAAATATAAATGATCAAATAACTAGAACCCTGATTTTCTTATCAGCTCCAACACGTTCTCCCTTCCAACACTCTTCTCTTTCTTATTGATCTGTCTCGCATTTCGTGAACCACCTTATTACTCTTCTCATTATGAGCTCAACACATGAAATCACATCTCTTACCAGCAAAGATGCACTTGGTGAAAGAAGACGCGGTTTAGATAACACAAGTATATATAATGGGCAAATATAAATACTTAAATAACTAGAGAGATTGTGCCCATTATGACATGATACACTGTAAGATTAGTGGAGATCAACAAAATACCAATGCGCAAGTACTTAAATAAACCATACTGAAACAAGTAAACCTACCAACCCTTGGTTGTTGTGGGGGAAAGAAAGAACCATCATAGATGACATCCTTTAATCAAAGAAAGATAACAAGATAGCCTCTTCAATACCCCTATGAATTATCAAAATGCTTGATTTTATGCATATTTTTATAGAGGTTTGAAAATGATAATGTATTTCTCACCCACCTTTTAGAATCTTTTTCCTATTTTTCAATAAGTAAAACCAAATGCAATAACTTAATCGTCGACAAAGGATATACAACTCTAAAGTTGACATATTTGATAAACTATAAGGGAGCAAGAACACTAGCATGTACAGCTCTAAAGTTCAACAAAATTCCATGACATCTGCGATATCATGGAAAAAAGATACTTCATGTGATATCGATATGTCCAGACCCATTAATATCGATATATCAACAATATGTCAAACCCTATTTTGATGCAATTTGTGAAAATCATGACAAACAGAGACTACAGATATCCATGGTGATGCATCCTTCCCAAATACCATTTCATCCTCCAAACAATTGACAAAGGAAATATCCTAAAGTTGCAACTATATTGATGACATCTTAGAAATTTAGAAGTTATAATCTCGTATCTTGGTTATTTACTTCTGCATCAGGATCTTCAATATTGGGGATTCTTCTTTGATATGGAAGGGTATGAAGAGGGTGAAAGAATAGATATCAAATGAACATTAAAATTGTGTATGGTTGCTTTGTGTCTTTTCTTTTGAATGCTGACTCTATCGATATGTCAATAGCTATGTCAGTAGCACGTTTATATTATGTTTTCATTCAAAATATATGATTTTAGTCATGTAAACATTTCTTCATGCATATAGTAGTTATGCAAATATTAATTCCATCAACTTTGTGACATTTTGGGATATTTTGGACCTTTTTAAGTAATTTCTCCAAGATTCACTAATATCAGCGATACATCCGCAGCATATCGCATTTTTTACTTGTCGATAAGACATAGATATCGACATTTAAAATCTTGCTCTATACCATGTGAAAAGTATCCTATGAAGTAAACCCCCTCTCAACAAAATATCCATCAGAGCAACCAGAATCGGGATATTCCTTGAAAGACTCTTCAAATAATGCATGGAAACCAGATGCTCACCATTCAAATAAATCCCCAGCAGAGTTTGGTTCCTGTTTGTCCGAATAACACAGCAAAAGGTCCAACCCATCTCCCTAGCCATGCCTCTGCATTCTCTACGAAATTGAATAATCTATTTCAGGGTCTTCTACGATGTTGAGAAGCAATCATGCGACCAGCCACAGCAAAAGCATAATTCTATGCCCAAGCATAACATTACAGACATGTAAAATGTTCGGTAAAACCATTATCACTGCTATAAAACATGGATATTCCCTACTCACATTGGTTGCCATTTATTGTTTCAAATGTTTGTCATATTAGGAGGCAATGATCTATCTCAAAAATCATTTTTCTCCAATAACATGCTCATTCTAGAGTGCTTGAACAAAAACAAGGAGAAAAGCTGGGATGACTACTGGCTTTTGAGTAGTTGTCATCTCTTTTCTTCCAGATAAAGAACTCAACAAGAAAGAAACCAGGAAGGTCAAAATGCGCAATTGATGACATCTATACATCATTAAACTGTACAATAGTCACCAAGATGGAATTTGTGACAACTGCTGAGCTTTATGGAAAACAACTGTTATAAGAACCCAAGACTGTGGCAATGAATCAAAAATCCAACAGCAAAATATTCAAGAGAAGTTTAGGTTTTACCCCAAATCACAATTTTACACCAGTACCTGACTTTTTGAAATGAAGTATATGTCTCCGTAACTCTTCAACCTTTCCCCAGCCACAGCTTAGTGGGTCTATATGAAGGTATATACCAGAAATACGTGGATCGTAAGCTGCTTTAGTAAAATTTTCACATATTTGAGGTAGAGATAGCCCAGAAGAGAAGCGGCTCTTCAACTGATCAGATATCTGGTTGACAGCCAATCAAAACAGAGATTGCATCCTTCAATATGTTTGTGAAAAGCAAACGAAAAAATGAAACCATTTCTCCATCTGGAAAATCAAAACAAGAGCAAACATTGTGAGAGAGCCCTGGATGCATGCCACCAGAATCAACACATTGGGATTGGGCTCATCAATTGATTCATAACTTTTTGAGTACAACCAATACATCAGAACTTCCTTTACTGTCGGATGAAGATCCTAGTTTTGCCAACTATGTAATAGCCAAGACCCACGCATAGCACCCTACTTAAATTCGGAGAGGCCAAGAAAAAGGTGCCATTGAAGAAGGTGAGAAGGGGGCCAAATCTAAGCAGGCAGTCAGGGTAGGTGTACAACGTTAAGTTTCTAAAACCAACACACAATGGAATTTCTTTTTTCTAGCCATATAAAATTTCAAAGAATTCACGCAGGAGCTGTTTGTTTGCAGGATTAAGCTTGCTTATTCCTTGTTTGTCATGAGTTACCTCGGAATCAAGAAAATCAGGAACAAGCCTCACAATTCCAGAATAAGTTTATTCCACCTAGGAGGTGGAATAAGTTTTTATCATCGTTCCTTCCTTGAAGTGATACAAAGAACACTAAGTTACTCTTTGATTTGACATTAAAAAATATATAATCATAAAACCTGTAATTAGCTCTTATTCTCAAAACCAAATCCCTTTTCAAATTTATTCCTTGGCGCCATTAACCAAACAAAAAGAGGTAACCCAACCTGAATAACTCTATCCATCCTATAATTCCTCTCCCCAAACACTGCCTTGGCCTACTTATCAAGTGTAGGATTCATTGTTGAGTTGTATGGGGTCTTCTATGTTTTATGTTATATTAAAGGGGTGTGCCTGTAATTTTTATCAAGCATCTCTCTATATAAAGGCACCAAAATCACTCTAGAATAATCTATCTCATTTTAACCTTAACATGGTATCAGAACAACGATCCTAGACTGGGATTCCGGTATCCCACCAAAACCCTAACCTCCAACCTACCACCACACCCCTTTCTCTTCTCTTCCTTCCCAGCGACACTAGCCACCACAAGCTAGCAACACTAGCAAGGAGACCTACACCACCTCTCCAGCAGTAGCAACGGCAAGGAGGAGCCTCACTAGTCTTCAGGGCCAACACCACCGACCTCTCACCCTTGTGCCACCAGTACAACACTGCCAAGTGGTGTAGGCGACCTTCAACAGCGCCACACCTCCTCCCTTGGGCCCAGGGCAATCTCTAGACCCTGATCTAGAGGTTGTGTTGGCCTAGATCAGGGTTCTTAGGTGTCCCTAATCCCCTAATTTACTCCGTGGGGCTGCGAAGATCTTCTACAACTACTAAAACCGAGGTTACCAGTTCTCTCTCTTCCACAACCCACTCTAAAAGAGTTCAAAATAGTAAAAGGCACCACTAGGGCCTAATCTATGCCCTAACACGTGCAAAATTGTTTTTGGTTGGTGCCTACAACCTATATGATCTTAGATCAGTATTTTCCGTGATCCGTATGCATGTTTTGGAGCGTGTTCAAGTCTGAAATTGTAAGTTTCAGGCCTTATGATATGATTTTCAGACCTTGAAGTCATTGTTTTTTGTGGATCTTGACTGCGGGCATTATGGGGGACGAAAAGGAATCCGTGGGTAACTTTGTGGGGAAGACATCTACCACAAGCGCTCCCCCTCACATGCAAAAGACTTCTATCAAGTTGGATGGATCCAACTTTCTGCTTTGGTCTACCTCTTTCTCCCAGTTTGTCGGATCACATCGAAAGAAATATTTTAACTAATGATGTGCCTGAAGTGAAGTCAACAGATTAGCAGATTAGGAGGCTGATAATGATTGGGTAGCAACATGTCTCCTAAATAGCATGACTCAAACTATCACAAAATAGGTCATGGTGTATGCCTCAGCGAAGAAGATGTGGAAAGTATTACATGAGATTCATTCCCACAGAAGCAACATTACCGGGCTATATCGAGTTGTAGAGAACATCCATACTCTTCGAAAAGGCACTATAGCCTTATCCAAATACTATGACACCATGAAGAATCTTTGGGACGAGCAAGATGTCTACCAACCTATTTCTATCGATACAATTGTCATAGCCAAGCAGAGAAAGGCTATTCTCTCTATCCAACTTCTATCTGGGCTTCGCTTTGAGTATAAGGTGGTGAAAGATCAGCTCATGACTATGGATGAGATTCCCACACTGACACATTTACGTTCGTCTCTGTAGACTTGACACCTCGATCTCGTGTCAACTTCTGATGCCTCTAATGTCAATGAGATCCCAAGCCTCTGTGTGACTTGTGGATTCAGGTGCCTCCTCTCACATAACTGATGATGCTACCCTCTTTTCATCTCTACGAGATCTTGTTACTCCTTTCCAGGTTAAGGTAGCAGATGGGGGTTTATCACCAATTACAGAATTTGGAAATATCTCTATCTCCACTACTTTACATCTTTCAAATGTTATGCATGCTCCCAAGTTTGCTCTCAATTTTATGTCTATTAGCCAAATTACTAGAGATTTAAGGTGCAGGGAAGTGTTTCATGACCAAAATTTCTTCTTGTAGAACCTCCAGACAATGAAGCAGATTGGTGGACTTAAGCAAAATGGTCTCTACTACCTTCATGTCCCACCTTCCTCTAGTGTTGATATTGTTTGTGCCACTTCTGCTCTCCAGTGGCATCTTCGTCTTGGTTATCCCAGTTTACATGTTCTTCACCGCCAGTTCCCTAAGTTGTCCTTTCCTGAAGTTTTTAGGTGTGAAGCTTATCAGTTGAACAAGCACCATAGGTCTTCTTTTCCACCTCAAAATAAAATAACTACATTTATTTTTGCTTTAGTTCATGCAAATATTTGGGGCCTTTGTAGGTTCAAAGAGTGTCAGAGGCTTTCGGTATTGTCTTATTCTCGTGAATGATTATACCCGAATGTCCTGAGTGTTTATGATGAAAAAAAAGTCCGAAGTCTTTAATCTTGTGAAAAGTTATGTTCTTGAAATAAAAACTTAGCTTTCTCCTGTAATAAAAATTTTGAAGTGATAATGATTTGAAATTTGTGAATGCCAAGACTACTACTTCTTTCAAGTCGTTGGATATTGTTCACTAGACTACTTGTGTTCATACTTTCCATCAAAAGAGGGTAACTGAACGTAAGCTTCGACATTGGCTTGCTGTAGCCCATTCTATTATATTTCAAATGAATGTTTCGTCATCTTTTGGGGCTGATGCGGTACTTGTTGCAACGTATCTGGTGAATTGTCTCTTCGTCTGTTTTAGAGGGTAAAACTCCATACTCCATGTTGTTTCCTAGCAAGGATATGTTTTCTATTACTCCGGTTGTCTTTGGCTGTGTGTTTTGTCCATTACACAATGTAGATAAAATTTCCCCTTGTTCTGTGCAGTGCATCTTTCTGAGTTATCCTAGAACCTAGAAAGGGTACCATTGTTATAATCCTATTTCATGGAAGTTTTATATCTCTGCCGATGTTACTTTCTTTGAAGAGATTCCCTATTACCAATGAAATGACCCTTCCCAAGGGTCGGTAGGCTTTTTCCAGAGACCATGGGAGGTTTCGTGCAAATTTTAACCCCCTAAGTATTTGGTGGAAGGACTCGTGGAATGTTGTGGGGCATTCTGTGCAATTTCCCGGGCCCCACACCCCACACACACCACTCCCTCCCCTAACCCTAACCCTAATCCACACCTATAAAACTACCCCATTTCTCGATTCCCATGCCCTACACTAACCCCCTCCCTCTTCCTGCGGCACCATCTCAACCCCCTTCCTCCCCCTTCTTCCCATGTTCCCTCTGCCGTGGAGCTGAGCTGCTGGAGCTCGAGCTCGCATGGAGTTGCTGGGGCTCATGTAGAGGAGTTGCTGGAGTTCGGCTGCGAGGAGTTCGTGAGGAGCCATTGTTGAAGCTCCTGCATGAGGTGGGAGTTTGTCACGAAGAGGAAGTCTGTTGCAAGGGAAAAAACCTCGCAGACGGTTCTGCGGAATCATTTTTCTCAGACGTCTTATAGGACGTCCGGAGCTACATCCAGACATCTGATCCTACACAAAAATCAAAGGTAACACCCTACTCGAGGTCTGTACTTTTCATACCGTCTCCCTTTACCCCACTGTAGACCTAAGTGCGTTAAGGGTTGTGCATGTGCAGCACAGGGCAAGGGGAAGACCCCCCCCCCACGAGGGAAGGAGGGTTCGTGAAGGGTTTTAGGAGGAGTTTCTCCGCATATCAGACGTCTGCACCACAAGGCAAATGTCTTACCGGACGTCTGGAGTTAGTATCAGACATTCGAAGAGGCAATTTTCAAACGGTAAAGTCCTGACCCTGTGTGATTTATGCGTACGTTTTGTTGCCACGTGACCGTACGAGCCTATGTGCACCTGCAGAGTCGTTGGGAAGAGGCGCAAGTGCAGCTTTCCAGACACTTTAGGATGTCTAGACGCATCTACAAACATCTGATAGCTACCCCAGACGTCTGGGTGCGTTGACAGACGTCTGGAAGGACCCCAGGACGATTGTGAGGGGTTCCAGATGTCCGATATCAGTACAGAACGCAACGTAAGCTTCCTGTTGCCGTTTAAGACGTCGGGGACCTCTCTCAGATGTCTGATTTTAGTCTGATTTAATGGATTCAGGCACCAGGCGGCAAGTCCAGCTAGACCAGCCTACCTAGTCCGGTTCAAGTGAACCGGGAAGTGTGTTTGGGCCAATTCAGGACCCAAACGAAGTCGATTTTTCGTAAATAAGATACCGTTGGGTTCCTATCGGAAATTCCCATGTGATGGAGCGTTGTTCTAGCTTTTTCGAACTCTTTTTCATGCCTCGAGAAATATTGAAATGGTTGGTCTGACCATCTGTGTTAATAAGATGCCCATCCGTGGTGTGCACGGGACCCGCAGAGGCTACGCAGTCCGCCGTTCGTGCCCCCACACCTCCCGATTACTCTGGTAGAGTGGTCTTTACTATCTCTTGCAAATTAAATGATGAAAGTGCATGTTATTTAGAACTAATTGGCTGAACCCTAGGATGTACAATGAACCCTAGGACTGAGGTAGAAAAATGAATAATTATTCATGCTATGAATGTTAAATTGTGGTAATATTGCCTGTTATACCCTAAATTTATCATGATATGATTAGAGGCATGTGTACTGTATAGAAGTAAGAAATTCATATGCACGAACCCTATGAGAAACTAGAAGAGGAACTCACGTGTACGGAATAAATATCGGATGTCGATGAAAAGTAGCTGGCCTTCGCGTACACTGTACCGAGAAGAGCTACCTACTTAGTGTAGGGGGGAACTAACCACCCCACGGGGCCTGGGGTTAGGACTAGCCCCCCTACACCGACTCTTGTTAGGCCCACTAGATAAACCAGGATAGTCGGATGAGGGTACTCGGACTGTGGAGGGGTGAGACCCTTGTTCTGAGAGGGCCTGGCAAGGCCCTATGCTGTTCCGTGTTGTACTTTTGGGCGTATCGGCTAGCGGAAACGACTGACCACATGCCAATGCAGGGTAGCTACCCGTGCGCTTATCACGCGTGCCATAGTCACCGCTACATCGTGACCATGACCTCGAGGTGGTAGACCGGGCATAGGACTACCACAGGGTGCTCTCCCGACCAGGAGAGTGCCACGTGTACATCCTACATCGCGAGAAAACTGCAATCAAGATCGTTCCCTTCAGGAACAGGAAGATTGAAAGACATTGTGGACTTTTTGCTAGAAAACTGACTCGTAAACACTAGTTATTAAAATAACTGTTGTTTGGATAATTAGATAAGTACATGTAAATCTGTGATTTTCTTTACTGCGTAAATGATATAACTGTTGCATATGACACTCTACTCAGCGTAAGCTGACTCCCCGTTATATATAACCATGTACAGGTCAAGGAGTTGAGCAGCCAGCTCCACCGACTACAGAGGATGCTGGACCCAGTCAAGCCCAGCCTTAGCTTCCAGTACTAGTTCTCTTTCAGCCCTTTTTACTATAGTGAGTGATTCTATTTTATGCTTGGACTCGATGCTGTAAACTTTTATTGTCGTGATGGCTAATTTTGGATTATGTTTAATGTCTTTTTGAGTTTCAGTTACTTTCGCTGCTTTAATTATTCTAGCTACTTGCATGCGAGGTTTGTGTTGGTTTCGTGCATATAGGTCAGTTTCTCGTTGGACGACTCGGTCTTGGGGTTAGTCGAGACAAGCCGTTTTCAGGTTCCCAGAGGGATCATAATCGGGTCGTAACAACCAGAAACAGGGGGAGCAATCCATTACTCATCCTAGTGATGTTCGTTTTCTTGTCATATCTGAGCCACCATAGTCCAATGAGCCACCTACGTCAAGGGCCAGTCACCTTGATCCTGGTCATTTACCATGTCATCCTGAGGTTGTTACCTTTCTTGAGCATTTTCAACGCAGGACTGAAGATGTTCCTCAGATGGAGGAGACATTGTCTACTATTTCTACTCAGTCTCTACCAACTGCTGACGATTCCTCTAAGGACCAGGTACCTACTACTACTATTGAGGATACCACTTTGGACCTTCCTATTGCTCAGAGGAAGGCTTCACAGTCATGTACCAAATATTTTGTATCTCAGTTTATGTCACTTGACAGTTTGCCTACAGTTGGACGTCAGTTTTCTCTGGCTATTGATAGTTTACAAGTACCACGGAACCATCATGAGGCATTTCAAGATCCATCCTAGACATTGGCTATGGAAGAGGAGATGGCAGCTTTGCAGTTCTGTGGCACATGGGCTCTTGTTGATCTACCCCCAAGTGCTACTATTGTGAGGTGTAGATGGGTTTTTACACTAAAATGTCGTCCAGATGGCACGATAGAAAGATATGACACGCCTGGTCGCTAAAGGCTACACTCAGACATTTAGAGTTGACTACTTTGAAACATTCTCTCCTATGTCTCGTCTTAATTCTACCAGGATCTTGCTTTCTCTTGCAGTCAACAAGAGCTGAACGATTCATCAGTTAGACATAAAAAATGTGTTTCTTTATAGAGACTTAAAGAAAGAAGTATACAAAGAGCAGCCACCAGATTTTACTACTCTGGGGGGTGTCATAAGGTGTGTAGGTTGAAGAAGGCTATTTATGGACTAAAACAAAGTTCTAGAGCCTAGTTTAAGAGGTTCAGCAGAGTTGCTCAGGACTATGGTTTTATCATATTATTCTGTGTTTACACTGCATGGGAAGACAAGTTCTGTTATACTCATTCTTTATGTTGATGATATATTGCTAACTGGCAATGATAGGCAAGGCATAGAAGAAGCAAAAAAGGTGCTACATTCACAGTTTATTACCAAAGATCTTGGCCTTATCAACTACTTCCTTGCCATTAAGGTGCAACATATTATAGGACTTGTGTTATCTCAGCGCAAGTATGTGCTTGACATGTTAAGAGACGGGTATACTAAGCTGCAAACCAGTGTATATGCCTATGGACATATCCTTGCCTCTGACATATGATGAGATCCCCTTACTGCAAACGTGACACAATTATTGGTAAGCTATTGTATCCAACAGTTACCCGACCTGACATTGCTTTTGTTGTTGGTAGATTGAGTCAATTCATGCAGTCACAAGGGGAAATCCATTGGGATAAAGTTTGCCAGATTCTCAGAAACTTGAAGTGTGCACCTAGGAAAGGACTTTATTTTAGAAACAATGGGCACTTGATGTCTGTGGCTATTCAAATATAGATTATGCTAGAGGACATGAGGACAAGAGGTCCCCTACAGGATACTGCACATTTATTGGGGGTAATTTAGTTACGTGGAGAAGCAAGAAGCAGGTGGTTGTTTCTAGATCAAGTGCTGAGTCAGAATACAGGGCCATGTCTCAGACCACTTGAGAGCTACTCTGGCTCCGATCTATCCTAAAGGATTTTGGAGTACATGTTCCTGGACCCATTCCTATGCATTATGACAACAAAGCCGCCACTTTCATTGCAAACAATCATGTCTTCCATGAAAAAACATATTGAGGTGGGTTGTCACTTCATCAGGGAAGCAATTGCAACAAAGAAGATTTTTAGGCAACCTACATATGTACTAAAGACCAATTAGCAGACATTTTCACTAAAGCACTTCCCAAGAAACGGTTGCATTATATTTGTACCAAGCTAAGCATGTATGATGCTTATGCTCCAGCTTGAGGGGGAGTGTTGAGTTGTATGGGGTATTCTATGTTGCATTATGTTATATTTTGAGGGGCTTTATATCTTTTTATTATTTTGTTGGACTTATGTTATATTTTTTCCCTCACCTATTTCTATATAAAGAGGTGTAGGGATGACTTAGTAAATTAAAAAGTTTCATTTTCTTCAACTTATGCTTTATGTTATATTGAAGGGGTGTGTCTGTAATTTCTATCTAGTGGCTCTCTATATAAAGGCACCAAAGTCTCTTTAGAACAAACAATCTCATTTCAACCTTAACATTCATGAAACAAATGACCCATGAAAACACGTTCTAGCAAAACTCTACCCCATTCCCTATTTGGCAAACTTTATCCCATAATAAATTTATTGAAGATGACTGGCACTCGATAATCATCCAAAGTATCATTCATTCATACAAAAGGAACGGAACTACACGTCATTGAGCCACAACTCAAAGCAACAACATGCCTCCTTTATAATATTCTCAACCCAAGCCCTCTCCCTCGTGAAAATAGAATCATTACACTAAAGCCAAATGGACCACAATGCCACCACAACTTTCACCCAACCTACAGTATTCACATGAACCAAAGAACAGAAGGAACCCCACCACGCAGTAGAGGAAGACATCCACACAACAAATGTCACATCTCCTCCAAGCCTCTAAAGACAAACACTCAAAAAATAGATGATCCAGGTTCTCCCTTGCAGCTCCACAAAAAATGCAATCCAAATCATCGCCATCTGTCCATTTAGAGCAGAGATACTTCGTTACCAACTTTTCTCTTCAAAAAAGCCACAAAAAAAATTTTAACCTTCATAGAGATAGGCAAGTTCCAAATGAAAGAGCAGCCTTCCCAAGCCAAAGGTATCAACCCCGACTCCAAAGTCATCTTATAGGCTCTGGCCAACAAGAAAACTCCATCCTTCCACATGAAACCAACCAATGAATCCTCACCAATAGACATACCATGAAGTAACCCCAACAACTCCTATAAATCCTCCATGGATGTGTCAGAAAGACTCAGGTGCAAAACAGGAGACCAAGAGCAGGACACTATCCCAAACCTCATAAACAATAGCATCCTTATCATGGACCAAACCAAAAAGGCACGGAAACAAAAATTCAAAGCTTTAAGCCACCCTTCTTCCTCGACCAACACACCTCTTTCCAAGGAACTAACTGCAAAAATCGACCATGATGATCGAGCCCATTCCAAAAAAATCTCTTACGGGCTAGCTCCATCTTTGATAGGATCTTCCGTGATTTAAACATAGAAAGATAGAAAACAAGAATCGTTGATAGAACCGCCTTAACCAAGACAAGCCTACCTCCTCTAGGAAAAAGCTTCCCACTCCATCCATTCAACCTACTGATTAACCTCTCCTCAACCGACCTTTAATCTACTGATACTAAACACTTCCCACTCAAAGGCAAACCCAAGTACACAACAAGCAGGCACACAACTGGTGTATCAAGGATCCCAAAGATGCCCCCTCCACACTCCTATCCAAATGAAACAAAATAAAAGCCAACTACCTCCCATTAATAAGGATACCTGAAATATCCCTAACATTCTGACCAAGTGCGCAACCTGTTTAGCTTGGTGGATACCACTCCTAAACAAAAAAACATCGTATCATCTGCATATTGCAAAAGAGGAGTGAGCAAGGAACCATCACCCCTCAAGAGTAAAATCATAAAACAATCCCCTCTACAACCCTTATAAGACAAGAACACTAGCATATCGACTACTACATTGAATAACAAAGGCGCAAGTGGACATCCCTACCTAACACCTCTTTGTGGCTGTGTCCAAGTCCTGCAAACCTTCCATTAATAAGTGCTGAAAAAGAAGTCGTAATGCACCTCCTTATGAGTCTAACCCACTCCTCTGCAATCCCCTCCTCAGAATCTCCCACAAATACGCCCAATAAAGGGAGTCATACACCTTGGAGAAATCGGCCTTCCACATAAAGGTTGGCAGATAAAACCTATTCTACACTACCACCATCTTTTCCGCCAACGCAAAGGAGTCCATGAGCAAAAGCGACTTACCAGTAGGATTGGTAGATCAGGGGGATGGATAAGCGAGTAATAGAGAGGGGGGGCAAGCGAGAAAGGGAGAAGGGGCAAGCGAGAGGAAAAGAGAGGGGGCGAGTGAGAGAGAGGAAGAAGGGGTGAGGGAGGAGGGAGGAGGCGAGGGGAGGACCTGCCGTTTGCAAGGTGATCGAGAGGAAGGCTTTGGGGTATGGAGGGTGATCGAGCGGAGGAAGAAGAGGGTGGAGGCTCGCGTTGAGTCGGATCAGGGGAAGGAGGGAGTTAATCGATGCTTCAAGTGAATGGGGGCTGGCCACTGAGCGAGAGACTGCCAAGAGTCTGTGCGATGTTGGGGCTGTCAAGGCCTTGGATATCGGCGTGCACACTGTGGTGGGATGGGGCAGCGGACCAATGTGCGTAGTGCAGAAGCGGGGTGTCCACCTCCACCGATGGTGGTGCCTTTGGCGAAGGTGAAGGCGCCTTGGTCGGCGAGCACAGCAAACCTACGTACCCTTGTGGGTGGAGATATGCTAGGCGAGTTGGTCTCGAGGAAGCTGAGGAGGTCTGAGATTGTGGAGGCCCTCGGTGGTGGTTTGCTGGGGTCTGGAGTGAAGATTCTTCCTTTGGGAGGCAGGGGGATTCTCGTGGTGGGGCTCTCCACGACGAAAGCAGAGGAGCTATGCTTCAAGGTCTCGCGCTTCAAATCCGGGACAATGGCGTAGTGGAAGATTTGTATCCATAATGGGGCGCGGAGAGAGCAGCCGCTGGTGAGGTTGCTGGTGGTGCTAGTGACCGAAGGGATACCTTGGTGGCTCCGTATGGTAGAGACTCTCGAGGAAGTGGTATCCCCGTTCGCGCGCCTCTAGCGATGCGAGGGGGGATTGGTCTCTCTGCTAGTCAGCTTGTGGCGGAGGTGGAGATGAAGGTGGGAGCAGCGGTGATGGAAAAGGTCCTCCTTCGCCACGGAGGTTACACGTAAGTGGTCTTGTGCTCCCACAAGAGGGCTCACAGGAGGAAGCCTTCGTATGCGGAGGTGGCCAGAGGGGTAGCGAGCTCGGGCAGTGTGGCGGTGGCCCGATCCAAGGTTTTGCTCGAAAATCGGGAGCCCAAGTATCCGAGCGCTGACGTGGAGCCGACCCCATTGATCGTAGAGCAACAACCATTGATTGCGGACATTGCGGCTGCCTCGGTAAAGACGTTGCATTTGGAAGGTGAGGCACAGATTGAATGGGGTTGAAGGAGTGGGAGGCAGTGCCTGTTGCGAGCGAAAATGAGGGTCGACAGCTGGGAGACGCGTCGACAACCTCTTTTAAGGAGTCGGGTGTTCAAGTCGGATCCCACCCGAATCTGATTGCTAGAGGAAACGTTCCGGGTGAGGGTCAGAACCCCGTCTCCAATTGCGGCTCCACTCGACAATGTTGCGCCAGTCCTTCCCGACGAGGTGGGGGCTGCAGTAGCCAAAGAAGAAGGTTGGCATCCGATCTCGCTGGGCACGGAAACAAGAGTGATTCTCACTAGGCAACACTCGGTGGAGGAGTTGGAGATCAAGGACTTCAGAGCGGAGATGGTGGAGTAGGAGCTGGGTCTTAATGGAGGGCTGGCGTGGCAACAGGCCAAGGACTTCCCCTTAGCGGCAGGCAACAGCACGGTGGTCCCCCTTTCTAAGTGGAGACCGCACATGGTACATGGTGGTCGGGGAGGAGCTTTCCGTTATAAACGGAAATGGAATTATTGGGGATCGAGCCAGGGTCAGAGGGTGATAGTAGATGGCCGTGACAAAACGCCACAGCCCTTAGCGCAGCGGCCCTGGATCATGGAGATGAGGAAGTACGTTGGACTGCGGAAGCATGTGGCTTCTGTTTGATGATGAGGGAGACATCCACCTATCCCACATGAATGGTGTTGTTACATGGAATGTGAAGTCTCAATGACCCATCAAGGAGGGCGACGCTGAGGCAGTACATTCACCTGTGGAAAGCAAATGTTGTGCTATTGCAGGAGTCGAAGCTTTCCGAATGTGATGCTAGAACTTGAAGGGAGATTGGAGGCACTTGGATGGACGACTTTCGTTCTATTCGAGCAGCTAGCCGCTCCAGAGGGTAGATACTGAGGTAGCGGGAAGATGTCTTCGCCTTGGTAGACTGCTTCAAGGGTAAACATGTCATCTCAGCGAAGTTGTTGTGGAACTAGGAGGTGCCAATATGGTGATCACAAGGGTCTACAGTCCGTCAAATACTCAAGCAAGGGGGGTGATGTGGGAGGAACTCACGTCGATGGCCATAGAATGCCATGGAAGTCCCTGGTTGATTGAAGGAAATTTCAACATTACCCTGCAGCTGGAAGACAGACCGGGGGGGTGGGGGAGACAAGACCCTGGATCTGGCGAGTTTGTAGAATTTGTGGCCACGCATGGCCTTATAGATTTGTGTCTGACATCTTGTGCCTTTACATGGAAGAACAACTGCAGTCAGATGTCCAGGATTGACAGGTTTCTCTCCAACGTGGAGATGACGGAGGGCTTCCCCCTGGCGGAGGTGTCCCCTTTAGAGAGGTCGTTCCCCGATCATACTCCCTTGATGTGACGACCTAATGAGGGGCTGCACTTAGGCACCTACTTCAATTTTGACAAATCTTGGCTGTTGGAGGGTTTCCGGGGTATGGTGGGGGAGAGTTGGAGCTCTATTGTGGAGGAGGGATCGGCTATGCTTCGTCTAGCAAAGAAATTGGCTATGCTGTGAGACCACCTGAAGGAATTTAAGAAAGAAATCCGGGCAGCCAGGGGCAGAAAGGAAAAGGCTCTGATGGAGATTGCCAGGATCAATAGACTGGAGGACTAGGCCCCTATCTTGGTTGAGGATAAGGAGGTCAGGCTGAAGATGTCATGGGTTGTACAGGAGGACAAGAAGGCAGATGTAGAGTGGAAGACGAGATCGTGACAGAAGTGGCTGAAGGAGGGTGATTCTAATACCAGGTTCTTCCACCAAATGACATCCGCCAGGAGGAGGAGGAACTGGATAAAGAGGTTGCTGATCCATAGGGAGGCTTTCTCAGGTAGGGAGGAGGTGGGTAGAGCCGCAGCGGACTACTTCAGAGAGTTCAGAAGTAGACGAGGTAGAGGTTGTTGGCAGTGGAGGGGGGAGGACGTACGAAGCGTTACTGATGCCCAAACGAAGAGCCTCATAACCAGCTTCTCAGAGGATGAAGTGCGGCGTGCGGTTTGGGGGTTGAATGCGGAGGGATGCCATGGACAGGATGGCTTCCCTGTCTTCTTTAGGGAATTCTAGTCTTTGGTAGGGACGGATGTGATGCAGATGATGGAGGAACTCGCGACAGAGAATAGGGAGTTTGACAAGCTGAACAGATTTTATATGTTTTTGTTGCCCAAGAAGGACGATGCAAAAGAGATCCAGGATTTCCTCCAATTGCTCTTTCAAATGCGGTCTACCTTATTGTTACTAAGGTCCTGGCGAACAGACTCAGAGAACTTCTTGGAGACTTGATTTCCCATGTGCAAACGGCCTTCGTGCCGGGGAGGGGAATCTTAGACAGGTTCATCGTTGCTATGGAGGCTTTAGCTGCTTGGAAGAGGGAGAAAAAGCAGGCATTTCTATGGAAGGTAGATTTCAAAAAGGCATATGACTCAGTACAGTGGGACTTCCTATGGGCATCCTCACTGAGGAGAGGATTCCCTGCGATGTGGATCAGCTGGATGAAGAGATGTGTGACAACGCCTTTCTCGATCCTGATTAATGGAAACCCGGCGAGGGGTTGGGTGCAACCTAGGAGAAGGGTCAAACCGGGGTGCCCTGTAGACCTATGTTGTTCATGCTGACGACAGATGCCTTGGCAAGGGCAACTTGCAAGGCATGTGATACGAGTCTGATTAGAAGCTTCCGGGCTGGAGAGAATGAGCAAACGGTGATCCTACAGTACGCTGATGATACCTTATTTCTAGTTAAAGGAACAAGTCAGGAGGCTAGGAGGATGAAAATCATTCTAGAGCTTTTTTTGTGCTGCGTCAAGGCTGTAGATTAATTATCGAAAATCAACATTTGTCCCATTTAACATGGTGGCGGAAGAGGTGGGTGGTGCACTTGGGACAAAGGTGGGATCTTTACCATTGGTATACTTGGGCCTCCCTTTGTCAGATAAGAGGCTTAGGCTGCAAGATTGGCTTCCTTTGCTAGAAAGGATGGAGAGGAAATTGGCAGGGTGGTCGTCTAGACTGTTGTCTAAAGGTGGGAGATTGGTTCTGGTGAAGGTTGTTCTGGTGTCCATACCATCGTATTTCCTCTCTGTTTTTAAAATGCCAAGATAGGTCGAGAAGAAGATTTTCGAGTTGATGAAAGACTTTTTCTGGTCTAACATAAGGGAGGGAGGAAGAGGGGCGAGGCTGGTGGCCTGGGAGGAGGTTTATAGGCCGGTGCAGGAGGGGGGCCTGCAGGTTAAGGAGGTTGACAAGGTGAATATTAGCCTCCTTATGAAGTGGATTGGTAGACTTGTGGGTCGTGAGCTAGGGTTGTTTGGTGACGTCATGCGACATTACTATGGGTCGTTTATATCTTGGAGCCCCTAAAGTCTCCTTCAGGGGCCTTTCTTTCTCAGGGGGCTGGCAGCGGTGGCAAGGAAGGTACAGCCTTTCTTTTCCCCCACACTAGGTGAGGGGGATGTTTTCCGGTTCTAGCTGGATGACTGGCCGGGGCTCGGGTCACCTCTCAGTGCCAGGTATCCTCGTCTCTTTGGGAGTGTGGTGGACCCATCGGCCTCGGTGGGAGACTGCTGGACCAGGGCCTGGTGTCCGATCTTTCGAGGGGGCCTTTCTGACAAAAGGTGTGAGGATTTCCAGCAGTTGCTGTAGGAGCTGGATGGATAGGAGCCAGAGGAGGGTGGTGATTCATATTCTTGGGAAGAGGGTGACTTTTCAGTGGCGAAGGTCTTCCGTAGATTGAGTAGCGTCGTGGCCAACTCGGATGTCGATTTCATAAGAGACTGCAAACTTCTCTGGGAGGCGAAGTGCCCACTAAAAGTAAAGATTTTCGTGTGGTGATAAGGAAGAGGAGGATTATGACGAAGAGGTGGAGAGCAAGGTGGGCCCAGATAGATGATATAAGTTATCCCCCGTGTGGAGCAACGGAGGAGGACATTCAGCACCTCTTCTTCCAGTGTCTTGTTTGTGGTGCAGGTATGGCAGAGGATGGGGATCGACTGGATTGACTTTCGGGACATGACAAGTTTCTGGTCTTCTTTCCAAAGGGGGAATGCACAAAAGAGACAAATCTCTTTTAGATCCAAGAAAGATCGAGCTAAGATCTTGGCTATCTTATAGGATGTTTGGCTGGGCAGAAATGGGGTGCTTTTTAGGGGGGAGAGACCCTATAGTGAGAATTTTCTTTCTTCCATTAAGTCCTAGGTGGAATTCTGGAGAACTAATATGCAATTTCTAAAGTAATCTTTTGGTGGAATGGAATGGAATGATCTTGGGTGGTTATCGCTTGGATAACTACCCTTTCATTTTTCAAAAAAAAAAAGACTTGCCAGCAATAAAAGTAGACTGAACATGGGAGATCAAAAACAGCAACACCTAACGAAGTCAATTCACCAAGGTCTTAGCCACAATTAAGTAGATCGCATTCGATAGAGCAATTGGCCTACATTCATCAATCGTATTCACCCTCGGCCTCTTGGGAAGCAAAAAGAAATAGAACCAATTAAGTCATTCAAAACCACAATTCTCCTAGAACACCTCCCGAACCACGACTAAAACATCAACCCCAACAACATCCCAAAACTCCCTAAAGAATAAAACCTGCAGACCATCTGACCTCGGGGATCCTTCCACCTTCAAACCTCAAATCGCCACCAGGACCTCTTCATTGGAAATAGGTCTAAGCAAATCCTCCCTTGTGTTGTCATCCAATCTGCCCAAATCAAAAAAGCCCAGTCTCTACCTCCCTGGCAATCGTGTTGTCTGATGAAAGCCTGGAAGTGGTCCTCAAAAGCTTAGATAATCTGCTATCTCTGAGAGAGAACCTCATCACCAACACAAATCGATGTGATCAAATTGACCTCCTCCTAGCATCAGTAGTCAAATGGAAAAACTTCATGCTGGAGTCTACTTCTCTCAACCATAACTTCCTAGACTTCTACCTTCAATCCATCTCGCTCTTGCAATCCTCCTCCTTAATCCTTTTCTGCACAGCAATCCTCTCCCGCTGCTGCTCAACACCAAGCTCCCCTAGGTCCTTTGTGTAAAGCACCGCCAACGCCTCCAACCTTACGGTATCACCCCTCCTTCCCACCTCCTTTTTTAGTTCAATCATAGCCAACTTGACACCCTTTATGTGTTCAACCAAAGTTCATGTCGCAAAGCTGAAAGCTAGAACCCCTTGCTACTTCTCTTTCACCAACTCCCGAAATCCAAGCTCCAAAAGCTAGGACTCCTGAAACTTGAAATAAGTCGTGTAAACAGCCTCCTTACTACTATCCCACAACAACGACGTATGATCCGAAAAAGACCTCATCAAAGGAGAAACAAAGACCCTATGGAAGGACTCCACCATAGAGACATTACAGAAAAAGTAATCAATACACGAGGCTTGACCAGAGTCATTCCTCCATGTAAAACGTGCCCCTACAACTCCAACTCATCAACCGCTTGTCGGAAAACAACAAAAGAGGAATTCAATCTGCCATCGAATCTATCATCTATAAAGAAGGCAACATTGAAATCTCCCCCAATTAGCTAAAAGCAGCCATCAACCCTACTCGCTGCCTACCTCAACTCTCCCCAAAAGCT
Organism: Thalassia testudinum; assembly: GCA_037157565.1. Taxonomy (NCBI): domain Eukaryota; kingdom Viridiplantae; phylum Streptophyta; class Magnoliopsida; order Alismatales; family Hydrocharitaceae; genus Thalassia; species Thalassia testudinum. The sequence continues at coordinate 35,879,812 of JAZHRO010000051.1, read as the reverse complement.
TCCCCTCATAGCAGCATCACATCTCCCATAAACACCTAAGACAACAAAGGTGACACCATCCGAAGCACACAAAAAAATTCACGTAATGACATGAGAGCCCACCAAAGAATCTTCAAGCCTAGACATACTTTCATTCCAGATAAGCCATTGACCCCTAAATCTACTAATCGCATCAATCGACAAGAAACCAGACAAGGAGTCACCTCCAACACCTTCCTTAATCGAGCGATCCAACTCCTCTAAATGTGTCTCCTACAGAAAAACCACATCCACCTCCACTCAGACAAGTACATTCTCAAAAGTAATCTTTGCCCTTGTCACAGAGATCCCTAACATGCCACATAAAAACCTTAATCATGAGATACAACCTCATCCCCACCCTCACAAGCAAGCGGAGCCTTCTTCAAGTTCAAAACCTTCGCCACCCAAAGCTACATGTCACCCTTACACTCATCCCCTTAAGTCACCTACTCTTAACAAACATCCTCTTATAAAAAGAGCAATACATGAGGCTACTCTTCACACACAAAGATCTACGAGCACCCAAGCTCCTGGAGTCAGAAGATGTTTGCCTACCTCCTCTCTTCCCACTAGCCACCTTCAAGAAGTATGAACCATAGGAACCCCAACCTTCCTCGGAATCACCCCACTATCAGAAACAAGACAAGTAGTCTCCCTATCAACTCCTGCGCTACCACCAGTAACCTCAATAGGGCTCACCACAACGAGCTACAGCACCACCATTAGACGTAGGAATCACATTAGGGCTCACTGGCACAAGCTACAGCACTGCAACATCACCATCAAGCATAGGAACCACATCGTTGGCATCAACCCCTGCCACACTCCCAGACGAAGAAGTAGGTTCATCGCCAATAACCAGAGGCTATTGCTACGAATCCGACCCAACTTCCCTACACAGGGGGAAGAGAAGAAAAAAGACCTAGGTTATCAGGTCCAAATAAAATCCAATCCAAACAAAGTCCAACCAGGCACTCACCAACTCTGGATCTGTTTTCAAATCCGACGACACCCTGTTTTGTGCCAAAAAAGATGTCCAAAGGACCCATAAATTCCAACTGTGCCACGTCAACAAATGAGAACCGCACAGGATTACGCACTTCCACCTCCAAAGCAGCATCGCGCACAACACAGGCTGGCGTCGGTTACATTCCTCCACAATCACAGGGCCATGTTTGGAAGGTCCACCCAAAGAGGATTCAAAATTCAAAAAGCCTCACTAACCTTTCAACTTCCAAACCTGCTACAACCCCTTTATCGAAGCACCGCCACCATCAAAATTTTGATGACCAATAGCAAGCACTTCAACATAGGATCATGGGAGGAAAACAAAGATCTTAAATTGAACAATCCACCAACAACCATCAAAACTCATTTTCACTTCCTGTGGAAGCACCTTTCCCTTTAGCAACTCTCCTTGAACAAAAAATGCGAAATAAATCACTTTCGGAAATTCCAATCCCCATACACAACTTCAACCTCACAAAACTCACACACAAGTCCTCCACCACCTCTCGACAACGCAACCTTAAAGGAACACCAACAATAGAGAATTCAATAGGTGACCTTACTAGGTGACACTCCTCAATGGCTCCTTCATATAATGACAGTAGCCTCCAACGAACAACACTCTCCCCAACCACCATCTCCATAAATCGCGATTGCTAAATATCCACCTCCTCCAAACCAAATAGAAGAAAACAACTTGGAGAGAGAGGAGTCTCTACGAAAGCAAACCCAAGCGGAGCTTCCCAGGATGCTCCCTAATGTTTGACAAGGAAGCGCGCCCACGCACCAAAACACCCATCAGAGACCTCCGCAAAACCTCCTCCAAAGGCTCCCATACTAGCATGATCAAGCATAACCTCCAGAGTAGGCAACGAAGGAGGGAAAGGAGGAGGAAGTGCTCTCCACCTTGGACAATCCCATCCCCGATGACCCACACCCCTACACACCGCACAAACGATGGAATCCTAGTACTCAGCCACAAGGTGACCACACTCGCAGCACTTGTACCACACCACCTCCCTATGCCAACCAGACCTTCTTCCTCCCAATGGCCTCTTCTCTCCCCTCACTATCGCATTCCGAACTCTTAACGCTGCAATTTATTCCTATTCTTTTGCTTCCAATTCCACAATGAACCTATGCCAACCTTGCGGTGAAATAAGTTCAATCCTTGAATTCATTCCTTGAAAAACTTAAAATTACCATCACGTGGTCCATGGTCTGACTTAAAGTATACTTATGTATTATATTATTACCATACTTTCTCTTAGACCAAGTACTAATCCAAACCTATTTATTGATGTGACTACAACATACAGTTAAACAAAAAGTGACTTATTCCATAGTAGCAATTTGTTTTCAGGTTGTGTTTGGATAAGAGTTAAGATGGCAATTAAGTTGCCTTGACAAGGTTAATATAAATAGTGTCTCTTGCAAAAATAATCTTCGTTGTTCCTTTCATAGATAAGCCTTAGTCCTTTATATAAAAAGAACACCAACATATAAATGAAAAATATAAGGCACAATAAAACACTTGCCAAAAAAATGAAAGACTAAAAATAGCAAGGCAACAAACCTAACTAATCTGATTCTAAAATATCTACACTCCACCTCAAGTTGGGGCATAGATGACTACTAGCCCTAACTTGTCACACAAGAATAGGAACCTCTTCTTGGTAAGTGCCTTTATGAGTATATCCGCAAGCTACATCTCAAAAGTGACATGGGGAGTAGCTATTTTTCCTTGCATGTTAGCTTGTTGTGGCCATTTATTTCTCTTCTTATTGTAAGGGTTTTGTGTGTTTTGTTCTTCAAAGGCATTCCTGTACTTTTGACCCTACGGTCTCTCTCTATATAAGAGAGCCTTAGGGTTTCTAATGAAACTATGTCATTTCAACCAATTTGGTAACAAAACACTGGTCCTAGATCGTAACTCTAGGTATCCCAACCCTCACAACCTCCAAAACCCTAACCACCAAACCCTAATCCTCTCTTTCTCCCTCATGAGCGACAGCAGCTCTCGGCGGAGCTTTGACAACACGCTACAGCACACGCGGCAGTGCTGCGACGATGCGAGTGAACCTGCAGCACCCTCAGGTGGCACTGTGGTGAGGTTAGAGGCTTCCTTGGCCTCCAGCGATGGCACAGCAATGCCCAAGTTGATCGTAGTGGCTCTGCAACGTCGTTAGCAGCCCTCCTAGGTCTTAGCAGCGGCGCAGCAGCACCAAGAGCCGCTTACGGCAACGCTACGATCCCTTGGAGGTCGATTTAACCTCTGGCGACGATGCAGTAGCGGCTCGTTGAGCCTACGGCGGTGCCACAAATGGTCAGCAGTAGTGCAACAGCAGCTAGGGCCGACGACGGTGCACTGCAAGCGATGCTGACCTCCGGCGACGGCGCTACAGTGCTCTGGCAGTGGTGGTTGGTGGCGCAGATCGACAGGCAAGCGATTTTCCATGATCCGATCCCTATGCAATGATTAAAAAGGCACTTTTTGTCCTGATCGAGTGTATGCCCATGACGTATATCTGAATTTGTTTGATTTCAAATTTGTGGATGATTTCGTGGTGATAGAAGCTTGATCGAGGCTTCCGGATTGCGAAGATGGCTTCAAATAATCAGTCTGAGGTGTCCACGGGCTCTATTTCTGACACCAGGGTACTTAAGAACCCTTTCTTTGGTCATCTTGTTAAGTTGAATGAGACCAACTACCCACGGTGGTCCCAGACCTTTCTTATGACCGTCAAGGGTCATAAAAAAAATCATATTCTTACGGATTCGGAGCCTGAGAACAAAACAGGCACAAATGCTAATTGGGATAGCGACAATGCCATAGTTTATGCATGGCTGATGTAGACGATTATTCCCCACATAGGGGATGAGATCATATACTACACTACTGCAAAAGAGATGTGGGAGTCTTTGCATGACATCTATTCACATGCCAATAACCCCGCACGAGTTTTCAAGTCTTCTTTGATTTTTTCTATCTACGTCAGGAAAGACGCACGCTGTCACAATATTACTCCCTCATAAAGGGAATGTTGGAGAGGCACTACTCCTCCCTGCCAAGGTGTGCCTATGAGTCCTAGAGGAGTTTTAGGAGACAATTGACTGTCTCTCTTTTCTTTGTTGGCCTTGGACCTGAGTATGCGGCAGCCAGAGATTAGATTCTTACTGCTCCTAAGCTTCCTATTATGGAGGAAGCATATAGTAGACTCCACCTTAAGGGGGAGTGTTAGCTTGTTGTGGTCATTTATTTCTCTTCTTATTGTAAGGGCTTTGTGTGTTTTGTCCCTCAGGGACATTCCTATACGTTTGACCCTACAGTCTCTCTCTATATAAGAGAGCCCTAGGGTTTCTAATGAAACTATATCATTTCAACCAATTTTACGAGACTGTATTTTGCATGAAGTGACAATCTACTTCAATGTGCTTGGTCCTCTTATAAAATACTGGACCGGAAGCAATGTAGGTAGCCGACTTGTTGTCACACTACAAAGGATAGACATCTATATAGAAATCCCAAGATCCATCAAGGAGACTACCTACATAACTTCACATGTTGGATGTGTCATAACTCTATACTCTGCCTCTGCACTGGAATGGGCCACTACAGCTTGATTCTTGCTTCACCACGAAATAATATTCCCTTAAAATAGCATAGCCCATGGTAAATCTTTTATCCTCCACTACCTCAGCATAATTCGCATCTAAATATGAAACAATATCAATAGAGCCATTGTTTTTGTGATGGAGTTCCTTTCCAGGATTCCCTTTTAAGTATTTTAAAACTAGACACACATCACGCCAATTACTGGATGAGGGCTTCTCCATGTACTGACTGACTCCACTTACTGCAAAGCTGATGTCTGGGCAAGTGACTGTCAGATATAGTAGCTTGCCCACTATTCTTATATCTTGTCACATCTTCAAACAGTGGATCATCTTCGAACAACATAGTTTTCTTCTGGTGTTCAACAAAAGTGCCAAACAACTTTGTACCCAATAATCCTACCTCCTCTAAGCTCTGTAGAATATATTTCCATTAGGATTGTTAGGAAATAAAATTAATAGGATATTACTAAGTTATTTTCCATTTAGGTCCTTTCTATTTTAGTAATTGTTTAGTTGTGTTTCTATGTATGCCAAGGCCCTCTCTCTATATAAAGAGGGTTAAGGCATCTCTTTTCTAATTAATAAAGTCTATATTCTCTCCAAAATCCTAATAAGGTATTAAAGCCACCGATCTTGGTGGAAGGAGAAAACCTAGAGGAAGAAGGCCCTCCAGCAACGCCACTAGTCTCTAGCAAGCCACTGAAGAGGCCCTCTTCTCTCCCAAACCTCTCCTCTCTTCTTTTTTTTTTTTTGAAATGTGAGGGTAGTTATCCAAATGATAACCACCCATGATCATTTCATTCCACCAGAAAAAATTACATCAAAAATTACATTTGGGATCTCCAAAACTCCACCTATGACATAATGGAATAAGAAAAATTTTCAACAAAAGACCTCTCCCCCCTAAAAAGCACCCCACTCCTGCCCAGCCAAACAACACATAGCACAACCAAAATCTTAGCTCGATCCTTCTTGGATCTAAAGGAGATATGCCCCTCTTGAGCGTTCCCCCTGTGAAAAGATGACCAAAAGCTAACCGCATCCAGATATACAATCCAGCCGATCCCCATCCTCTGCCACACCTGCTCTACAAAAGGGCACTGGAAGAAGAGGTGTTAAATGTCCTCTTCCGCTCCTCCACAAAGAGGACAACTCACATCGTCCATTTGGGCCCACCTCGCTCTCCACCTCTTCATCATGATCCTCCCCCTCCTCATCAACCACCCAAAAATCTCCACCTTCAGCGAACACTCCGCCTCCCAGAGAAGCCTGCAGTCTCTCAAAAGATCAACGTCTGTGTTAGCCATGCTGCCAATCAATCTATGGAAGACCTTCGCCACTGAAAAATCACCTTCTTCCCAGGAGTATGTGTCACCACCGTCCTCTGGCTCCCATCATTCCAGCTCCTGCAACAACCTGTGGAAATCCTCACATCTCTGATCAGATAGGCCCCCCCATAAGACTGGACACCAAGCCCTGGACCAGCAATCTCCCACCGAGGTTGACGGGTCAACTACACTCCCAAAGAGACGAGGATATATGTCGCTGAGGGACAGGCCAACCCCCTACCAATCATCCAGCCAGAACCGGAAACATCTCCCTCACCCAACGTGGAAGAAAAGAATGTCCGTACATTCCTTGCCACCGCTGTCAGCCCCCTAAGAAAGAAATATGCCCCTGAAGGAGGTGACTCCAAAGGCTCCCAAGAAATAAAGGATTTGTAGCAACTCCTCATGACGTCACCAAACATCCCCTGTTCACGGCTCACGAGTCTAGCAATCCACTTTGTGAGGAGGCTAACATTCACTTTTTCCACCTCCCTAACTCCCAGGCCCCCCTCCTACACCGATGTACAAACCTCCTCCCAGGCCACCAACCTCGCCCCTCTTCCTGCCGCCCCCACATTAAACCAGAAAAAGCTGCGCATCAGCCCGAAAATCTTCTCTACCTATCTCAGTAAATAGGAAATATGATGGAATGGATGCCAAAACAGCCTTCACCAGAACAAGCCTCCCACCTCTAAACAACAGTCTAACTGACCACCCTACTAATCTCTTCTCCATTCTCTCTAGCAAAGGAAGCCAATCTCGCAGTCTAAGCCTCATATCCAACAAAGGAAGGCCCAGATAAACCAGTGGCAAGGATCCCACCTCTGTCCCAAGCGCTCCACCCACCGACTCCGCCTCTTCAACCACCATGTTCGTAGGGCAAACGTCGATTTCTGGTAGTTTATTTGCAGTCTAGACGCTACGCCAAAGAGCTCCAGGATGATTCTCATCCTCCTAGCCTCCAATCTCGCTCCTTCAACTAGAAAGAGGGTATCATCAGCATACTGCAAGATTGCCGTCTGATTACTCTCTCCAATCTGAAAGCCACTGATCAGACCTCTATCACATGCCTTATGAGTCGCCCTTGCCAAGGCAACCATCGCTAGTACAAACAGAATAGGAGTTAGAGAGCACCCCTGTCTGACCCCTCTCCTAGGCTGCACCCAACTTCCCACCGGGTTTCCATTAATCAAGACCAAGAAAGATGTCTTCATCACACATCTCTTCATCCAACAATCCACATCGTGGGGAAGCCTCTCCTCAGTAAGGATGCCCATAGGAACTCCCACTGCACTGAGTCCTACGCCTTTCTGAAGTCTACCTTCCATAGAAATGCATGTTTCTTCTCCCTCTTTCAAGCAGCCAAAACCTCCATAGCGATCACAAACCCGTCCAATATTCCCCTTCCCGGTATGAAAGCTGTCTGCACAGGGGATATCAAGTCTCCGAGGACATCTCTGAGTCTATTTGCCAAAACCTTAGCAACAATAAGGTAGACAACATTGGAAAGCGTAATCGGATGGAAATCCTGAATCTCCTTGGCACCTTCTTTTTTGGGCAACAAGAACATATAAAATCTATTCAGCTTGTCAAACCCCCTGTTCCCTACCGCAAACTCCTCCAACATCTCTCCATCACATCCGTCCCCACCAAAGACCAGAATTCCCTAAAGAAGAAAGGGAAACCGTCCGGCCCAGGGCATCCCTCCGCATTCAACCCTCAAACCGCCCGCATCACCTCGTCTTCCAAGAAACTAGTCGTAAGCCTCTCCGCCTGGGCATCAGTAACACATCATATATCCTCTCCCCTCCATCGCCAACAACCTCTATTGCGTCTGCCTGTGAACTCTCTGAAGTAGTCCGCCACAGCTCTGCCCACCTCCTCCCTACCACAACCTCTCCTCTCTTCTTCCTCTCCTTCCACTACTGCTACTGCTACAATCAACAGCCACGACATTAGCGACAACAGCAACAATTGTTGTTGCTACTATCCTCTCTCTCACACTACAGCAGGCCTTGTTGGTAGTATAAGGTTGTTGCGGGTTCTTTCTCCCCCGTATATATCTTGTTTAGGTCCTTATATGTTTAAGTGGAAGAAACAATGAAAACATGAGCAACCTCAAGAGGCCCAAATAATGGGCAGCTCTCATGCACCTCAAGATAAACCAAGCATAGACTAGCTTTGTAAAAGCGTGCAAGAAGAAGCACCCAAGGTTGAAGACACAAAAAGAGACTACCATGTCGACAAGAGTTAATCTCCACTACCTTAAGGATCCAAATCTTCATGTCTCCCATGTCTCGACTTGCGGGAGAGTGTTAGGAAATAAAATCAATAGGATATTATTGAGTTGTTTTCCATTTAGGTCTTTTCTATTTTTAGTAATCGTTTAGTTGTGTTAAGATAGAAGTATGGTCATACAAGAAAGAACCATATTTCAAATGAGATTATTCAAAAAAAGGTTAGAGTAGCACCGATAGAGGATAAAATGAGAGAGACACGCCTAAGATGGTTTGGACATCTACAAAGAAGGCCACTAGATGCTCCAATCAGGAGATGCGAGAAGTTGGAGGCTGAACCTACTAAGAGGGGCGAGGAAGATCAAATAAGTGTTGGAAGAAAACTATTAAGTATGACCTCAATTACTTTAATTTAAGTTCTAAAATGACTCAAAATCGATTTGTGTAGAGGCAAAGAATCCACATAGCCGACTCCACTAAGTATGGGAAAGGACTTGGTTGTTGTTGTTGTTTAGTTGTGTTTCTATGTATGCCAAGGCCCTCTCTCTATATAAAGAGGGTTAAGGCCTCTCTTTTCTAATTAATAAAGTCTATACTCTCCCCAAAATCCCAACTTGGATAGTAATAAGCCACTGTCCTGTTGGACTGTTTATATTCTTAGGAAGTATCCAAGATCCTTTGTAACAAAGGTTTTGTGTAAAAACTCTCTAGTCTATCTCACACCCTCATCATCACTAGTCAAAATCATATCATCCACATACACTGCTAGAACAATCCCCCATGTATCTCTTCTTATATAGATTAAATGATCTGAGGAGGACCAATTGAACCCTATATGTTGTACCTTTGAGCTGAGCCTTCAAATCAGGCTCTAGGGCTCTGTTTAAGCCAAAAATGGCTTTCTTCAACCTACAAACACACTACCCCTTAATCTCGTAACCTGGAGGCTGACACATATACACCTCCTTTATAATTCACCATATAACAAAACATCTTTAGTGTCTAAATAATATAATGGCCGCTGCTTATTTATAAAATAGTGGGTATAAAGGAGACCTGTGCCAAAGAAAATGTCTCAAGATAGTCAATACCATAGGTCTGGGTAATGCCCTTGGTGACGAGACGTACCTTGAATTTGTCCACTGCACCATTTGCTTGATACTTGATAGTGTAAACCCATTTACAATCAACTAGAGTCACGCCCGGTGGACAAGGTACCAGCTCCCAAGTGTCACATGAAGTCAAGGCACTCATCTCCTCATCCATTTCCATCCTCCAGTAAGGATCCTAGGATGCCTCAATACAATCCCGTGGTAGTACAATACTAGTGAGCACATTGGCGAACTACTGCAGATCACAACTCAAGTGAGTTGTCTAGTTGGAGATTGGATGCAAAATACAGGACCTGCTGGACTTCCGAAGAGCAATGAGACAAATATTCACTTCTTCCTAGCCCACTAAGGAAGATACTCTAATGGGACACTCCATGGACGAATCGAGAGCAGCGGACAGTGGAGTATGCCACCTATGATATACTTGAGTCTCTCGAGGTGCTAAGTCAATAAAAACCCCTTCTTCAGAGAAGTACGATACCTTCTCAAAGAAAGTGGACTCTACAGTAACAATATATCTCCAGTACACTAGATCATAGCACCTGTATACACACTTCACAGCTCGAGAGGAAAACTTGTCCTGAAAACCAAAGGTCTAAATAAAGCACATGCATCCAAATGCACACAGGGGCAATGCAAAGGGATGCTCTAAATTTGGATGTGGCAACTGGTAGGGAATTTTTCCATGAAAACTGAAGATGGCACTTTATTAATAAGATAAGCAGCTATCAGAACTACATCTCCCTAGAATTGCTTAGGTACCTTCATGAAGATGAGAAGGGTCCTAGCAATATCTAGTACATGTTCAAGTTTTCGCTCAATGACACCATTCTGCAGTGAGGTATGAGCACATGACGTATGATGGAGAGTTCCCTTGGCAGTAAAGAATGTCTGAAGATCTACCTACATAAACTCCAATACATTGTCACTCCTGAAAATCTATACGGGTGATGAGTATCCAACTTGTACCTCTACAAAGAACCATTGTACAATTTGAAGAATCTCAAACTGATTCTTCATCAAGAAGACCCAGGTAGACCGGCTATAGTCATCCACGAATATCACAAAGTATCTATGACCTGTAGCACTAGTAATCACAATGCAGAAGATGAAAAGGAGAGGTGTTGTTCCCTTCAATTTGACGAGGGAAGGTGCTCTAATGATGCTTGCCCAACTAACAAGTCTCACAATCGAAGGTGATAATGGGTGCAAAGTCTAACAACATCTGCCACATCTTCCCCACAAACAGATAACCAAGACCTTGATACCACAATAAAGGATCCAAAGAGATGACACATCAACAAATGGTGATGGGATATCAAGAAGATATAATCCACCTTTCTAGATACCACCGCCAATTATCTCATTAATCTATCTGTCCTAAAAGTAACAATGTCTGTCACCGAAGATAACTCGACAATGGAGATCCTTGCAGATACGACTAATTGATAGAAGATTCATAGGAAACTCTGGAGCACAGTGCACCTCCAATAACTGCAGCTTGGATGATATCTGGACATCATCAATTAGCCACCTTCACCGACTTTACATGCTTGTGCTTCTTAGACATTGTCAGGAGATTAGTATTGCCAGTGAGATGAATCGAAGCTCCTGAATCAATTACTCATTAATCATGTGTAGCAGTAGGCATAATTTTCCACAATACAATGACCTCTTGTGCAACCACAGACATGCAACCAATCCTCAAACTGACCATATAGTAGTCAAAAGGAGGGTAGGTAGGTACTGGGAGACGATCCCAAGCACAATAGGGAAAACACCTATCACTTCCATTGTTGATATACTCACAAGATTAACAAGACCAATAGTAATAGCACCAAGGGGAACAAGAACACCAACAGCAACGTTGTCGCACCAATATGGAAAATGCAACAGCAACAGTAGATTAGATCACCACAACAGCAACAGCAACAACAGCAACAGATCGCAAAAGGAAGAGCACACAATCAAACTTGTTGGGAGAGGACCGCCCATCAACACCAACATCGCCCAACCTTAATGCAATCAAATCTACCTGGGCAATCACATCTATAAGGAAGACCAGACGATCTAACCATGCCAGTAGATCACATAACATCAAATCACGCAATCTGATGTGCGATGATCACACAATCTGGAGTGGGTAGACACGGCCTAGAGCGATGCGGTCAACAGCAGAATCATGATTACACCATGATCGTTGCATGTGTTCGGATATCGAGTACTAAGAGGATATTTGGTGGGATATCAAATCACCGATTTAGGATCATCGCTCTGATAACATGTTGAGAAAAATAACCTTTGTTGTTCCTTTCATTCCTTTATATAGAAAGAGAGTCAAGGTATAAAAGGAAAAACAATAAGGCACAATAAAACACTTACCCAAAATACAAAAGGTTAAAAATATCAAGGCAACCAAAACAAACTAATCTAATTCTAAAATACCTTCAGTGTCATTGTATAAACATGGTTCAGGAGAAATGTCATCTCGAATCACACATCACATCCATTTGCTTTACATTACAACAAAACGGTAATTCAAAAACAACCCAGCGTCTAACATAAAGCAAGTAAGCTACAATTTTCTCTCTATTTAAATCGCATCCGATCATGCATCACATCACATTACACTACTTAGTCCACCGTTAAGCCCAACAACATCTCCACTTCAACCCTTCCTAAAATTTTACCCGAGGCCAAACACAGCCTTACTCGTTGACTAACCCCTATTTTACTAAAGCGAAAGAACGCATGTTGTTTTATTCCAAAGCAAAAGTCGCGAATTTTGATGCTCAAGAAGGGATCCGATCTCGGAAATCGCGCACTACCTGGCCCTTGAGCTTCATCGTGAGGACGCTCCCTTTCTTGACACGCTCCCAAGGGAGTGCCACGAGCATCCTCAGCTTCACCAACAACTTCTTCCAAGCCCCGAACTCCTCCATCTCCATCTCCCCGCTCGGGTACTCCTCCTCCGCCTTCGCCGCGGGCCCCGCCTCAACGCCAGCGGCGACGGAGCCGTCGCCGCCCTCCGGGTCGAAGGCGCGCCCCACGAGGGCCCTCCGGGGCGCCGGGGCGGTGGGGAGGCGGAGGGGGACGGGGAGGGGGAGGGGGAGGGGGCGGCGGAAGGGGCGGGGCTCCAGAACGGAGGAGAGGCTGCCGGCCCCGAGGGCCGCCACGCGATTGGAGGGGAGGAGGAGGAGCCTCACCATTCCCGCGCCTTTCACTTCTCCTTCAACCTCCTCTTCTACTTCTACTTTGTGGTCTCTCCTGTGGTGATCGTAGGGTGGAATGGGAGCTGTCCTCTTCCAAGCACTCCCACGTCTGTGGGGAAAAGATAGGAGTTGAACTTACTACCACCACCCGGTCGGAGTGTCGCATTTGAGGAGCCATGTATTCCATCCGGATGGACAACTGACTTCGGCGGACCTCCGTGGAGCCCACGTTGCTCGTGTCTAACGGCTTGGTCTCCGTTTGTTACGGATAGATCTGGCTAATGAATCGGGCCACCACCTACCCAGCCCGGTTCCCTCATGGATGGGGCTTAGGTCCATGAAATTCGGCTTCGATTTGATCTAACGCCACCTAATGTTCGGGTTAGTTAGTCATGAGCCAAAGCTTGCGTTGGGTATTGTAAACCCGCCCGCACCAGCCAAATTTAGATTTAATATTAAAGATTTTTTTTTTCAAGGTTTAATGTTAGAGAATTTTGAACCACTTCTGACTAAAATCTTCTGAGCTTTCCATTGCCCCTCCTTAAATCCATGTTTTCAATGGAAATAACTATCTCATAGCTAAATACAAAATAATTGATATAGAAATCTTATGTTTTAGATGTTTAAAAAAATTACCACTTTTATATCTCTTTACATCAAGATTAAATGTTATTAGTTTAAAGAGCAATATTTTTATGTTTGTTACTTAAATATGCATTTTTTCCTTTTTTATTTTATTTAATTTATAAGATGCATTTTTTATATAAACTTTAGTATTTTAAGTAGAAAATCACAACACTTTTACAAAATTGAGTCGAAAACTACAAGCCAACGAGCCAGCCAAAGCCCAATTTAGCCCAAGATGGATAGAGCTCGGGTTAAACATTTTAGCCCGTTGACCAAGCTAGGTCAGACTTGTTGATGCAAGTGCACCACAATCGTTAATTTGATGATAACAAAACACTTATTATTTGACATTTGCATTTGAGTTTAAGATTTCAAGTTGAAATGCAAAAGAAAGCAAGTATGAGGAGTTCAAGCTCACGTCCATGATGCAATGGTGGAGCGTGATGGAGGAGTTAGAGCTTTACTTGAAGCTAAAGCTTAAAGAAGAAGAAGAATAGGACTTAGAAAGTATTATTGTAATCTTTATGTTGCTCTTATCATTTCTCTTAGAATTATTGTAAAGAGTCCAAAAGTACATCCTAGTCTTAGAAACACCTACACATCCTTAGGACACTTGGACAAATCTTAGAACATAATTAGAAAGCTAAAATAGGAAACAAATAGCCTATTCAAATGTCCAACAAGAGTATCAGATGTCTGATATTGACTTTAAGTCATCTAATATTTAAATCAAACATCCAATAACCTAGGCAAGAAAGTCAACGTTTATGACATTTCCATTCAAACATCCTAACCCAATTCCAAAATCCTTCCAAACGTCTAATAACCTTACCAGACATCCAATAATAGGACTGTTACCCTATCAGAGCAATATCCTTGTGAGCCCACTGAGGAATATTTTAATGTTATTTTTAAACGTCCGTAGAGTATCCTAGACATCTGATAAAGAGACGTTAGACCAAAATCCTAAGTCGTCAGACCAAATCTAACCGTTGGCTTTTCGGGAATCAATTCCCGCAGAGAACCCTTATCATCAGACATCCAATAATATAACCAGACGTTTGACAACTTTACACTAGAACCTTATTTTGATCTGATCAAATTTTAAGGAAAACCCATTTAGAATTAGACGTCCAATTTTTCACCCAAACGTCTTAAAATGATATCCTAAACGTTTGACTTAGAACTTTATTTCCATCCAACTAAATCAGAAACTCTAACCCTTTGCATCAGAAGACCAAAAATGTTATCAGTCATCTGATCCATCATCTGACTCAATTTTCAGACGTCTGATTCTGCTGTCAGAGTCATGAAAAGCTTAATTTGATTGAGATTTCAACCTGATCTTTTGAGATTTGTTCCCAACAACTACAAGAAGCCTCCCAATCCCTCTTAAGGGTTCCTAACACATTTATAAATAGATGAGAGCCTCTCTTTTGTACAACCCCCTTGATATAATACTTTCCACCAATTTAGGCTCACTTTGTGAAGAAGATAAAAAAAAAGAAAGTATTCAAGCTCTCCAAGCATTATACTATACATCCGAGAGCACAGAAACTCTATCGCATTTCACGCCTTTTACTCTCTTCCACATAAGGGAAGTCTGTTAGCCTATGGTAGCATAGTTAAATCTATACTTTGTGGCTTTATAGGTTGCTTTTGTATTTTCATTTTCTTTGTTGAGTATTCATGTTAGTCGCTCTGAAACGGGTTTTAAAATCATCACGTTGTAGTACAATTCGAATCAATGCGAAAAACAAATAAGATTTATAACTCGAATGAAATCCAAGGTCGAACACAGGGAGCAAGTAACAATTAACTCTCAAGATTGCAATTCTATCAATGTATACCAATAAATCCAAGCAAGAATGATATATATGATAAAGCAAATGTCAATGAAGTAAAAAGATTAGGGTAAAATGGTGATTTGAATCACCAATTACCCCTCACAATAATAGCAACTATCTCAACAATATCAACCAAGGAAATAAAGCCTCAAATGTATGCAATCAAACGATAGAGGCTTATATCAGATGGCTTAAACAGCTGGTTGCTACAGTGCTTCCAAGGGATTCAAGGGTCTCATCCTCCTTTCTTCTCTGCTTCTGTCTCAACTGCTCTCCTTCTCTTCTTGCGACTAAGTGTCGCACAGGTATCAATGAGAGCAAAACCCCCTGTCCCTGTGCTCTCTCTCTCTTTCTCTCTCTAGGTTCCGCTCTCCCAGAGCCTTCCACAATAACAGGTAATCGGGTGAATGGGAATCCGCGTACCCGAGACTAGGGCTGCTGGCGTGGGTTGTAGCCAAGGTATGAAGGGTTAGGCAGGTCGAGTGCGTGCATGTGAGGAGGGACCTTACCCCTTGTGTCTGAGGTGATAAGCCCCAGGAACAAATTCAATTTATACCGCTACGAAAGTTTGTGCGCTTCTAAGGTGGGACTATGTCCCAAGGCTTCTTCTCGCGCACTGGCCGCATCGGCTACTTTGTCTAATTCCAGTCAAAGGTATGGTCAAAGGGCCAAATTGGTCCCTAGGTTGTGTTCCTGGAGAGATTCCGCGCACCCTGGAGGCTTCACGTGGAGCTGCTATGTGATAACACTGCATCTTGGGGTGATAAATCTGTCAATTGGGGTTTATCTTAAGAGCAAAATGCACAGATAATGCATCATAAATAGGAATGGGAGCATTGCATGCATCACACATTAAGATTGCTTATAGAACAGTATTAATGGCCATTTGTATAAATACTTGTCAAAACAGGCCTCAGATGAGCGATTGGACCGTACGGATGGATTCAGAACGACGAACGGAGTCCAGCGGACTCGAAATCAGCTAAATCCGACATCCGGAGCTCCCATTATTGGCCCAAGAAGTTCTGATCCATGGGGCTGCCATGTGTCAGCCGTGCTGCGCCTGTAACCGCCTTCATCGCGTGGCGTCATTTTAAGCCGTCCGATCGCACATTGGACGACTGGGAACCACTCATCCACGTGCCTCTCAATCGCAGCAGCAGCAGCCCCCGACCGTTGGATCTTCATCCAATGGCCATCCGCACAGCAACCGTAGCTCGTCTCTGCGACAAAGCAGCAGGTGCAGCGTAGCGGTGCGTGCCTCACCCTTGCACAGCGAGACACGGGTTTGAGGCGTCGACCGCAGTGCAAATTCGAGGAAGAATGTGCACGCGTGATTTCAACCGTTGATGTGTGATCAAGTGGCAGGCAGCGAGCGATGCGGCGCGATCTCGCGTGTCCAACGCTCACTCCCTCGATGACGCGAGGGCGAGGGCGCGATCCATGTGCGTGCACCATGAGCGACTTTGACCGTCTGATCCGCGATCGGACGGCCCTCAAGCCACACACACGAATTGTGCACGAAGAAGCACGTGCGCGCAAGCGACCAGCGGGCGAAGGGGGCTACACCGACGGATTTGGTATGGGTTTAGCGACGTCCCGAATGTCGCTAAAGCCCATACTTAAATTAGAAAACCCTTTTGCCTATATAAACTCCATCCAACCACCCATGGAGGGCATTCAATCCACTTGCAAGTGCTCTACCCCACTCCTAGCCACCATTAGCTCTCTTTGTAATCGTCGGAGCTGACGAGCCACCGACGGAGCCCCCCTCCACAGTCGTGACTGCCTCGCCGTCTTCTCTCTCTCTCTTTCCCTCATTATCTTAAGCTTTACTTTACTTATGTTCAAGCATTTATCTAGTGTTGTAATTATAAACTAAAGTTGCATGTCAAATGAAGTTGTTTCCTATCTAGTTACTTGCCCTCTTTTATGTTTAAAGTTGCATGTGTGAATGAAGAAATTCTAACCCTATTCTCTCTCTCTCTCACTCTCTTTTCACCCACATCATTTTGCAAGTAAAAACCCGTGATTTCCGTGACATTAAGTGACAAGAAAAATCTGGTTTTCACGCCTCCCTGAGATCGACACTCGGACTCACTTCCATTTCTTCATTTAAGAATTGAATTATGAAAATACGAGCATCCTATATATGGATGTGGAACGAATTATGAGACATGAGATCTGGACCTGGATAAATGAAATGAATATGAGCATGAACCCTATGGGGAATTAGGAGTAGAACTCTTGTGGATGAAAGAAAATCTGGAATGTAGACGGGAAGTGAGCTGGCCCTTGTGTACATGGTACCAAGGAGAGCAACTGTCCCTTTTTAGTGTAGAGCGGAGCTAGCCCCCCTTGGGTTGAGACCCAGGGTTAGGATTGGCCACTTTACACCGACTCCTGTTGGGCCTCGCGTACGTGGTACCGAGACGAGCTACTAGTGTAGGGAGGGAGCTAGCCACCCCATGGGGCCTGGGGTTCAGCTAGCTACCCTACCCGACTTTGTTAAGCCCTTTGGGTAAACCAAGCTAGTTAGACGAGGGTGCGTAGACTTTGGAGGGGCGAGACCCCTGTTCTGAGAGGGCAAGGCCCTATACTATTTCGTGCTATACTTTGGGCATACCCGCTAGCGGAAACGACTGACCGCATGTCAGTGCAGGGTAGCTACCCATGCGCTTATCACGCGTGCCATAGTCACCGCTACATCTTGACAATGACCTCGGGGTGGTTGACTAGGTGAGGACTACCACGGGGGACTCTCACGGCCAAGAGAGCACCACGTGTACCTTCTACTCTACAGAAAAGACTGCAATCACGATCATTCCCACTAGGAACATGCAAGATCAAGAAATACCTAGATACTTTGAGAAATAGATGAAACAGAAACACATAAATGAGATAAATAGAAATGAGAAATAAATCTGTTGTCGTTTTTACTGTACTTGTACTTAAATAATGTAAACACCACTCTACTCAATGTTCACTGACTCTGTCTTTTCGTAACACTGTTCAGGACCAGCAGTTGAGCAACCTGAGTTTCCAGCTGCAGAGGGTGTTGGGCCCAGCCGAGCCCAACCGTAGTCGTTCTTCCAGCACTTTCGTTTTCCCTACTGTTGTAGTGAGTAATGGACACATAGTTACTGCTCCTGTTATTTTCTATTTTCTTTCCGTTTATTGTTGTTGTGGTGGCATATACTGAGACAGTTGTGCTACTTTCTTTTTTGCTTCGTACTTTTCTTCTGCTTAGTTATATTGCACGGTGAATGTGGTTTATTTTCTTGCTTTTGGTTATTTCTTGTTGGACGACTAGGTCTTGGGATTAGTCGAGGTAAGTCAGTCTCAAGTCCTGTAGGGATCTGGGAACTGGGTCGTAACAAGATGGTATCAGAGCAAGGTCGTCCCGAGAAATGAACAAATTGGCTTGAAGATAACCACTCACATGCATATAACTAGGATAGCCACCACAATGTATCGCTTTGATATTCGTTTTCGATTCTTTTTCTTGATATAATCCGGTATCGTTGACACTCTTGTTTTATCTTTCGCGTCTCCTTGCAGGAGATGCCTCGTCAGGGAGTTCTCGAGGTAGGCCGTGGTCCTGGCCGTGGACGAGGTCGGAGGGGTGGACGTGTCGGACCTGAGGTACCAGTTGACCCACCTCTTCTCCCGGGCATTCAGGCCCAGGATCTCGCCTAGCTGATCAGAGACATCGTGCGAGAGGAGCTCCACCAGCCTCCACGGGCACCTCTCCCTGAGGATGTGGAGGGGGAGTCCTCGATGGGATAGAGAGACCGTCGTAGCACCGGACGAGCAGGAGGGGGAAGGGGCGGTCCTCCAACGCCCCCACCACACTCTGACACTTTCGAGCACGAGCCCTCCTTGCCTGGAGGCGTGCCCGTTCCCCCACTGCAGCTGCACCACGAGCTTTTCAGACAATTCTGGAAGCTGAAGCCCCCCTCCTTCAAGGGGGATAAGGACCCATCTGAGGTAGAGGACTGGCTGGAGCAGATAGAGAAAGTGTTCAACACCCTTCGCCCTCTCGCGGAGTGCCGCGTGGCCTTTGCCACGTACCAGCTAGAGAGCGCAGGACATAG
This sequence comes from Thalassia testudinum, assembly GCA_037157565.1. NCBI lineage: Eukaryota > Viridiplantae > Streptophyta > Magnoliopsida > Alismatales > Hydrocharitaceae > Thalassia > Thalassia testudinum. The sequence goes on along the minus strand of JAZHRO010000051.1, from coordinate 35,860,705 downwards.
GTGGTGGAGGGCAGTCCGAGGCCAGGAGGGGAGAGAGCCGACATGGGACCAGTTCATGGCTCTCTTCTGCAAGCAGTACTTTTCACAGACCTGGTAGGACTAGAGGAGGCGGGAGTTCCATACTCTTCGCCAGGGGACATCGACGGTTAGCGCATACCGCACGCGTTTTCTGGAGGTGTCACGTTTTGCCTCTACAGGTGTGTCTACTGAGGAGGAGTGCTTGTGGAGGTTCACTAAGGGGCTCCGACCTGCTATTCGAGGGTATGTCAAACCCCTGAAGCTGCCCACTTTCTCTCGTGTGGTTGAGGTGATGAAAACCTCATCATGAACCCTAACTTACACAATCTAATCCAAATATGTGTGAAAAAGCTCCTACAAAATCCAAAGAGAGGCTTAACTCAGAGAATTCTAAGTTAAAGAATAAAACAAATCATCAGGGGTAAAACTGTAATTTTACCAATGCAATTTGCGAACAAGGTAATTAAGGGTCCAAACACAGGTCAAACAAGCTTAACAATGAGGGAAGTGAGATGATCTGATCTGAAAAGGGTTATACCAACTTCTAGGAATTAAATGACATTCTGTAACCCTAAAAATAAACCCACTTCAATTCACGAGGTTCGAGGTTGGATAAAAATCAACTAAACCCTATAAAAATCATATAAAAATATTTCCTAAGGTTTAGAACCTTCAATTTGGCCTTTGGAACCTATTTTGACCTAAAATGAGAACCATGCCCAATTATTGACTTAATTTGGATTTTTACGCAAATTGGTTGATCAAACATGGTCCAACCTAGAATTAAAATTCACCATTAAAATCCTTAGGTTCAAATTGGTCTGGTATAAAAACTTGAGCTTAAGAAAAGACCTCCTTGACCGACTTTACAATTTGGTACTCTTTATTTACTTTTTGACCCTTATCTTTTGAAACCTTTGCATTTAGGCCCCCAACTTCTCATCATTCTTTGTAGAATGATCCTTCTTGCCACTTCTGCGTAGCGCCATGCCTCCGGTGACCTTGCGCGGAGGATGGCGCCGCGCAGGGTAAGGTTGCCGTCCTCTAAAACAGTAGGGGGTTCCCTGCGACGTCCTCTGTCACAGGGACCCGCCCACGACCTCTGCCGTCAACCATGACTTCCGTGCGAATGTGCGGAAGGCATGGGTATCCCTTCCAACCATACTCCGGCGAGGCTGGCACGACGCCACCTCGTCCCTCTCTCCTCGCCAAGCCCTTTATAAGGAACGGCAGACCTTGCCGACTCCTTCAAGCTTTCTTTGACGAAGAAACACCTCCTCTTCATCCCTTCCCCCTCCGGTCAGAGAGCTCGAAGCTTCTGGCGATCTTCTCCTCCTCCTCGTCGCTCTGCTGCCCTACCTGCAGCAGGGTTTACTCTGCCCTGTCGTTCGCGCAAGGCTATACCCGCTGGCACCCTCCGACTGCTTCCTCATCGCCGAAACCCTCCTCCAGGGCGTCTTCGTCTCCAGCTTCGGCAGGCACGAGCCGGATGCTCCTCCCTCCCCCTTCGTCAAGTAAATAGGTAAATAGTCTCTGCTCTCTCTCCTTTTGTATTTTCCCTCTTCCAATTTGTCATTTCGACCACCCGACTACCACTGTCCTGTCCCATCTTCCCCATCTCCGATCACCCTCTCCGGCGAGTCCATCCCACGTCCACAGACCTCTTCACCCCTCGCCGACCAGCCCAGAAGCTCTCCCACACTCCACTCCATCGACCCCCCTCTCCATTCACTGCCAAGCACCGCCCAACCATCCCCCGAACAAACCCATCTTTTCGCCCATATTCTGACCTAGGTCGACCTCTACACGCACTCCCGCTCCTCGCCGACCATAGCACAGGCTTCGCCACACTTCGACGAAGATTTCCAAGTGTTCTGACTTGGCCGAGAGGCCGTCACTATGATTTCAAGTTCGCACCCTCTCGCCGCCATTGTCGACCTGCTGCAGCAGCTCCACCTGCAAGTCCAGGTCTTCCCCAGCCCAAGCGCACGTTCCAGGTTGTGCGAGCAATCTCCGCGAAGGCATCCAGGCTTGCGATTTGGTTCACAAGCCTCGTAGCTGCTTCAATTGGCCGCGAACTCCTCGCCTGCAGGCACAAAATCGGGAGGTGGGACTAAATGTGCGGCCGAGTGCCCACACTTAAATTGCAAAAGTGCATAGGGCTTACTGCCTTCGAACACAGGGGTCAGGTCCCTCTCACCCGCACGCAGCGTGCCACGCGCTCGCTCGCCCTCGCTCGCGCTCATGCCCCGCGGGTCTGGGCTGGATCCGACTACCTGAACCACGCACTCCTCGCCCACCACCGCACGTCGGTGGGCCTGGTCCCGGGCGTGATACCCACACCCGATTACCCGGCTCTGGGAGAGCAGTCCTAAGAGAGAATTCTAAGAAAGAGAGAGATGCGGGGAAGGGGTAGGGGTAGGTTTTGCTCTGACCTTTGTGTGAGCGTGCAGGAAGAAAAGAAGAAGAGGAAGAAGAGAAGTGGCCGAAGCCTTAGTCGCTCAGGGCAGCTGAAGAAGGAAGGAAGGAGAGAAACAGAAGAAGGAAAGGAGAGAAACAGAAGAAGAAAAGAAGAAGCCACATTGGGCAGCTGAAGAAAGAAGAAGGAAGGCACTGTAGCAAAGCCACAGATAAGTCGTCTGAGCACTGCATCAGATGTCGGAATCACCACAGCTGCAAGCAAAGAAGAAAGAGGAAGGAAAGTCAGCGGCCAAGAAGAAGGAAGAAAAGAAGAAAAGAAGAGGAAGATCACCACTGCCGCAGAGAAGAAAAAGAGAAAAGAGAAGGCAAGACTGAAGAAGAGCAAGGAAAGCAAAGAGAGGAAGAAAAGAAAGAAAAAGAAGAGAGAAGAAGAAGAAGCCAACAAAACTCTCTCTCTCTCTTATTTTTGTAACATAATTGAGAACTTATGCATACTTCTAGAAACATAGTTGCTCCCTGAGTTTGACCTCGGGAAAACCTTGTTATTCCGAGTAAAAAAATCTTGTAGTAATCTGGTAGCTGTTTTGTCACATACTATAACGACTGATTGTAAAGACGAGACCTAGCAGCGTTACTATTTCTTGGCGTCGTTGTCGGGGAGCAACAGCTATTCTAGAAGCCATAAATTCTCTATTGAGTTTCTATTAATCTCTTCTCCTTTTGTGTGCAGGCACAGGAAATCAAGAAGACAAGCAGCCACACAACAACCACTCCGAGGACAGGTAATTTTCTATCCTCTCACTATTAACCCCTAAATTCTAAAGAGGAAGAAAAGGAAAGAACAAGCAATATAGGTCTAACCTGTCTTCTATACTTAGTAAATCATCAAAAGCTGCATGTTTTCAATTTCAACCCACTATTCCTGCACACACTATTAAGGGTATTTAAGGGCTAACACCTTCTTGCCTGAGCCCTAATTACCCAACAAAGAGCTAACTGGACCAAGTACAGCCAACATAAGATTCGACATTAGGATTTCAGAGACACACTTCTTAAGCAAGAATTGAGAACTCCCAAAAGAAGTGTGCCTAAGCCATTGATTGAAAATACCAATTCAGAGAAACCCTAAGAAAATTGGCTCTCTAAAAACACTTGAACCCTAAAAGACAAGACCTAATAAGCTCTCAAAAGAACTAGCAGGTGAAGTTGACTGAAACGTCGGTTTTGTATTGTTATAACGTTGTAGTAAAGCCGGTTATGACCAACACTTCAAATATAAATTTTTTTACTCGGAAAATAAAAGAGTTCCCGAGGTCGAACTCAGGGAGCAAGTTGTATTCTAGAGATATACATGTTTCTTTTACAAAATAAAGACAGAGAGAGGGAAAGAATTTGTTGTTTTCTCTTTGTTCTGCAGAGGGGATGCTCTTCTTTCTCTCTTTCTTTAGATCTCTTTCTTTCTTTTTGTTCTGCAGAGGTGCTTCTTCCTGCTGTTCCTGCTTTGGTGGTTATCTTCTTTCTTCAGAGCTCCTTGTTCTTCTTCTTCGTTCTGCAGAGGTGATGCTCCTCTTCAGATCTCTTTCTTCTTCTGCTTTGGCCGTTGCTCTTCCTTCTTCTTCAGCCTGCCTTCTTTCCTGCTCTGGCTGCTGACCTTCCGTCGTCTGACCCGGTACTTAGACGACTTAACTACGCATTTGCTACAGTGCAGCTCCTTCTTCTTCCGCGGGTCTTCTTCTTCGCCTGTGCCTGCACACTTCAGAGTTTTTTTTTTCGTCAGAGGCAAAACCTACTCTACCCTCCTCCCCCGCGTCTCTCTTTCTCTCTGAAACCACTCTTAGGAAAGCTCTCCCAGAGCTACCGGGTAATCAGGTTCGGGTCACGCCCAGGTCCAGGCCCACCGGCGTGCGTGGTGGGCGAGGAGTGCAGGTCAGTCTAAGTCGGGTCGGGTCAGGTCCGCGGGGCGTGAGCGCGGACGAGACCGGGTAACCGGGCGGGTGTAAGGGGACCTCACCCCGTGTACTGAGGCAATAAGGCCAGTGCACGAAATCAATTTAAACAGTGGAACGGGTGTGAGGCTTACCGATGTGGGACTAAACGCAGACCGTTCCTCGCGTGCGCCTGCTGGGAGACCGCGGCCTGGCTTCTGCAGCTGCGGCTTCTATTTGCATAGGTTGCTGGCTGGCTGCCTTCGCAATACTCCCTGTACTCCGCAGCAGCTGGAGACCTGGAGTCCTCAAGCCTGGAGCGCGGGAGAAGCTGCTTCAATGTGCGTTAATGGCGGTTGAACCTCTAAACCTGTCGGACACGAATATGGCCTCGCGGCCTGATCAAACCACTGGGGAACCTTCGCCGTGGCACGGCGAAGGTGAGGAGCTGCGCGGCAGGCCGCAAGGAGGTGTCTGGCGGCAGCCCTGGGTCGGACTGCAACCGGAGGAATGGGTTTGTTCGGGGGAATGTTACGGAGGTGTGGAGTGGCAGTGGAGGGGTGGGGGGTGCTCAGTGTGATGAGGCGGAGGTTCGGTGAGGGTCGGCGAGCCGTGTGGGTTGCTGAGGTGATGGGAGCGGCTCGCCGGAGGGTGGTCGGAGGCGAAGGGGGTGAAGGTGGTCAGGGTCGGTAGAGGGCTTATTTGAATAAATTGAAAGCGGGGAAAGAAAGAGGAGGAGAAGGGGAGTAGCTCTAGCTTACTTGCAGGGACGAAGGGGGAGGAACAGGGCGACAGTCGTATCGACTGTCGCCGGAGAAGACGATGCTCAGGGAAAGGGGCGGCGGCGAGCAGAGAGCCGGAGAGGCGCCAGCTGGGTGCGGCGTGGCGCGGGAAGAGCAGGGGAGGAAATCTCTGCTGCTGGTATTGCGGCAGAGCGAAGAGGTGGAGGGGGAGGAAACCGCCGGAGCTGGTGAGCGTCTGCCGGAGAAAGAAGAGAAGGAAGTTGGGGATTTTCTCCGTCAGATCCAGGCTGCTCTGGTCGGTGGAGCAGCGGGGGGTATTTATAGGGATGAAACAGGGAGGAAGGCGGAGGGAGACGACGTGTCTCCCTCGCCGGAGAATGGTCGGAAACACGAACCCATACCGTCCGTGCGTTTGCACGGCCGGTATGGTGGGCTACAATGACCAGGGGGGTGCCCCTGCGACGGCTGACGACGCAGGGCACCCCCGGTTTACTTGCTAGGTCTCCCACCTCACCCTGCGCGGCGCCATGCTCCGCGCAAGGTCGCCGGAGCATGGTGCTGGCAGGTTTTTTGCAGGAGGGACCTGATTGCAAAGAACGAAGGAGAGTTAGGGGCCAAAATGCGAGGGTTCAAAAGTTGAGGGCCAAAGAGTAAATATATGAGGACCAAAGTGTAAAGTCGGTCAAGGAGGTTTCTTCTTAGGCTCAAGTTTTTATACATGACTAATTAGGACCTAAGGAATCTGATGGTGAATTTCATTTTCATATTAAACCTTGTTTGACCGGTCAATTTGCGCAAAGACCCAAATTAAGTTATTAATCGGGCATGGTTCTCAATGTAGGTCAAAATGGGTTCTAAAGGCCAAATTGAAGGTTCTAAACCCTAGAGATTATTTTTCTATGAATTTTAGAGGGTTTATTCTATTTTTACTTTGCCTCGAACCTTGTGAATTGAAGTGGGTTGTTCTAGGGTTACAGATTTATCATTTAGTTTCTTGGAATTGCTGTAGCCCTTGCTAGATCATTTCATCCCACTTTTATTCTTATTAAGCTGCTTTGACCTATGTTTGGGCCCTGAATTACCCTGTATGCAGATTATACTGGTGAAATTGCATTTTTACCCCTTATGACTTGTTTTCTCCTTAAACTCAGAATTCTCTGAGTTAAGCCTTTCCTTGAGTTATGTAGGAGCTTTTATCCTTTGTATTGGGTCAAAATGAGCTAGTTATGGCTCATGATGAGGTTCTCATCATACCCCCATGCCTAGCTTTTGCTAGTCCCTTAGCAAAAAACTTAAGGTTTCAACCCTTGTTCTAGACCATGAAGTTTTTAATAGTTTTAGATAAGTGCCTTTTTTATTTGAGCATAGATTAGGTTAGAATGCTGACCATAGGCCTAAAAGGTACTCTAGTACCAATCAAGATCCAAATCTGTCTAGCCTTAGCCTCAGTCTTTTAGCAAAGGTTTTTAAGGCCCACAAGAACTAACCTAAGGTTTATTGGACTTCGTGGTTAAAGCACCCGTGCTTGAAATGATTTTAGCCCTGGCTCAGTTCGCAGTGCGTTTTGTAAGAGAGAGATAGAAAATTTTTCTGTTTGGAGAGTTTTCTCTCTCTTTTTCTTTTTAGTTCTAGCCTAGGATTGGCTTTTCAACACGGTCTGTATCAGATTCCTTGCTCCCATCATCAATCCTCAAGGGTTCCTGGCGATCGATGCTTCGAGATAGCACCGCCCATGGCAACCCCCGGAATCCTGGCTATTGAGATTTCGGGATAATCCCATCCATGGTATTCCGTGGCCGAATCCAGACCCTGGCAATTGACACTTCGAGATAATGCCATCCATGGAATCTGAACTAGCAGAGTGCTTACATGCCCCCAGTAGGATATGTAAATATCCTAAGAGACAAGCACCGAGGAGATGATATTTTGTTACGCATCTTCGAGGGGATTTCCCGCCTCTCTGCGCTGGGAACTCGTCCAAATCAACTTGTGTTGATCGGCCGCTCCTATTCTAGGTGTTCTTTTCAGATTTTTGCAACGCTTCTGCGTGATTCTGATTTTTACGCTTACTGAACCAGGCTGTGTGTGAGATTAGGGTGCTTAGGTTACTGAGTCCCGTAAACCAAAAATTAGTTAACGAGGCCGAATACTCCCTAAGCTTTAGACCTAATACTTCAGCTTTTCATTTTCCTCAACCTCTTGAGGAGTGTCCAGATCTTAATGGGTACTAAGAGTCTATTCAAGAATGCCTAAGGTTTGCATTCTTTACTAATCTTATTGTGCACTTTTCTTGAATGAGGTCTAGAGCTTAGGTTAATTCCTTAGTTCCTTACTAATGACTATCACTTTTTCTCATAATTTTGTGCTCCTTTTTCCTTTTGTTTCTTTTTCGAAAATTTTTTAATTTTTATGGTGTTTTTGGCATATGTGAAATTTTTTTGTTTGAAACCTTTTCTTACGAGTTTTTGTACTTTCATACCCCCCATGCCTAAGATTTGCAATGTCCTCATTGTAATCTAGGGGGTCTTAGTTCATTCCTTAAGACAGAAATTTGGGTGAGTGGATGGGTCGGGTTGAAATTTTTTTTTTTTTTTTTGCGGACGATTTCAAATCTCAGATGCGAACATCTGAGTTGGGGTCGGCTGTCTGTAAGGGTGAACTTCGAGTGCTGAAAGGTGTCAGAACAAGTTTCAGGTTTTCAAAGAGAATGACGGGCTGCCTCCCGTTAAGCGCTGAGTTTTACGCCATCGGCTGGGCGCAATAAGCTCAAGGGGAAAGGAGGATATAAGATGCCTCAGCCAAATCAGTAGAAGTTACATCAATGAACCGTTTGAGTCTCTGACCGTTCACGATGAAAGGTTCAGAATCGTGGCTGAGTGGACTGATTTCGATTGCTCCATTTCCAAAAACCTGTCGGACCAAATATGGTCCGACCCACTTAGATCTCAGTTTTCCTGGGAAGAGTTTGAGTCGGGCATCGAAGAGTAGGACCTTTTGACCAGGATGAAAGATCTTTCTCGAGATGTGTTTGTCGTGGAAGGCTTTAACCCGCTCCTTGTAGATTTGCGAGTTCTCGTACGCGTCTATGCGTAATTCATCGATCTCGCTTATTTGGAGTTTTCTGTGGGTCCCAGCCTTGGAAAGATCTAGATTACAGTTCCGTACTGCCCAATAGGCTTTATGCTCCAGTTCGACGGGAAGGTGGCATGCCTTTCCGTACACCAATCTAAAGGGAGACATGCCCAATTGGGTCTTGTGGGCGGTCCTATAGGCCCACAATGCTTCCGGAAGTCGGGACGACCAGTCCTTCCTGTCAGGTCGAACAGTGACTTGCAGGATTTTCTTGATCTCCCGATTAGACAGCTCAGCTAGACCATTAGTTTGGGGGTGGTAAGGAGTAGAGATTCGGTGAGACACCCCGTATTTGGTCATCAGTGACCTAAACTGAGCATTTGTGAAATGGGTCCCCCCATCAGAAATTATTGCACGAGGAATCCCGAACCTTGAGAAAATGTGTTGATGAATGAATTTGAGAACGATTTTGTGATCACAGGTTCGGGTCGGTATGGCTTCGATCCATTTGGACACGTAGTCCACAGCCAACAGAATGTATTCGAAACCATCCGAAACAGGAAAGGGGCCCATAAAATCAATCCCCCAAACATCAAAGATTTCGCATACTAGAATCGGTTGCATAGGCATCATGTCGCGACGGCTCATGTTGCCCAAAGTCTGGCAACGACTGCATGCCTTGCAATGACTGTGTGCGTCTTTGAACAGTGTGGGCCAGTAAAAGCCGCACTGGAGGACTTTTGATGCGGTTTTATGCCCGGCAAAATGGCCACCGCATGCCTGGTCATGGCAGAAAGAGAGGATATTGTTGACTTCCCCTTCCGGGACACATCTCCGGATGATCTGATCGGCACCTATGCGGAAGAGGTACGGGTCTTCCCAAATGTAATACTTGGCATCGGCGCGTAATTTGTCTTTCTTGGCCTTCGGCCAATCGAACGGGGTCTGATGAGATGCCAAGTAATTTACAATATTAGCGAACCATGGAAGGCTAGTACCAATAGTCAGCAGGTGCTCATCGGGAAAATGCTCAGTGATGGGTCTGGAAGGGTCAATTATTTCAGAAGGAAGACGGGACAAGTGATCAGCTACCACGTTTTGTTTTCCCGCTTTGTCGCGAATCTCAAGGTCAAATTCTTGCAACAGCAAGATCCATCGGATCAATCGAGGTTTCGCGTCCTTCTTTGCAAGGAGATGCCTCACAGCCGTGTGATCCGAGTATATGATGACATGGGAACCCAGAAGGTACGATCTGAACTTCTCTAGGGCAAATACTACAGCTAGTAGCTCTTTCTCAGTAACTGTATAGTTACGCTGAGCCTCATCGAGTGTTTTGCTGGCGTAGTAAATGACCACAGGTTTCTTGTCATTTTTCTGCCCCAAAACCGCTCCTACAGCGAAGTCGGATGCATCACACATGATCTCAAAGGGTTGAGACCAATCAGGGGACTGTAGGATCGGGGCTTGGGTGACTCGGTCACGCAGGATTTCAAATGCTTGAGTGCATTCCTTGGAGATTTCGAAGGGAACATCCTTGGAGAGAAGAGTGGTCAGGGGGCGTGCGATTTTTGAAAAATCAGGGATAAATCGTCGATAAAAACCGACATGCCCTAAAAAGGATCGGATGTCCCTGATCGAGCTAGGCATAGGAAGGTGAGAAATCAGATTAACCTTAGCTCGATCCACTTGGATACCTTTCTCCGAAATTGAGTGTCCCAGGACAATTCCCTCAGGCACCATGAAATGGCTCTTTTCCCAGGAAAGAACCAAATTCACATCGATGCACCGCCTGAGTATCTGGACCAAGTGTTGGAGGCAATCGTCGAATGATGCTCCGAAAACTGAAAAGTCATCCATGAAGACTTCCAGATAATCACCTACCATATCTGAGAATATGGCAAGCATGCATCGCTGAAAAGTAGCGGGTGCATTGCAAAGACCGAAAGGCATCCTTCGGAAAGCGTATGTTCCGAAGGGGCAGGTGAACGTGGTCTTTTCTTGGTCCTCAGGATGGATTACCACCTGGTTATAACCGGAGTACCCGTCAAGAAAGCAGAAGAACCTATTTCCCGCTAATTTTTCGAGAATTTGATCAATGAAGGGTAGTGGGAAATGATCCTTCTTCGTGGAGGAATTGAGTCGACGGTAATCTATACAGACTCTCCACGAGTTGGCTAATCGGGTAGGAATGATTTCTCCGGTCTCAGTCGTTATAGTGGTGAGTCCTGCCTTCTTAGGCACGACCTGAATTGGGCTCACCCAACGACTATCGGAGATCGGGTAGATGATCCCGGCATCTAACCACTTGATGATCTCCTTTTTCACGACCTCCTGCAGATTGGGGTTTAAGCGTCTCTGCATTTCACGAGAAGGTCGTGTGCCCTCTTCTGAATAGATATGATGAGTACAATAAGAGGGACTTATTCCAGTCAAATCATCGAGAGTCCATCCGATGGCTCTGCGATGTTGCTGGAGGACAACAATCAGACGGGATTCCTGTTCAGGACTGAGGTTGGAATTGATGATCACAGGAAGGGTCTGATTAGAACCCAAAAAGACGTATTTTAAGTGAGCAGGAAGGGGTTTCAGTTCGAGGATGGGGTTTTCAGCAGCAGCGGGTGGTTCAGTATAGATGTGAGGTTCAAGGGTGGGAGTTACTGGGTTGTTCACATCTGGATTTGACTCCTCTGTTTGCGGGTCAAGATCTTTCTGTGGTTGATGAGGCATACTCAAGTCATTCTGGAGGTGTGATTCATCAACCAAAGTCTTGATGTCACAAATTTGCTCGATGACGCCGCAATTAATTCCTTGTTGGGCCTTAAATATATCAATTTTCAGTGTTTGATCTCCAAACTTAAGCTCTATTTGGCCCTCCTCACAGCTGATGTTGGCTCTAGCAGTAGCCAAGAAAGGTCTCCCTAGAATGATTGGTGTATCCCTAGGGTTCTCAGGTGCATCCATGTCTAAGACTATAAAGTCCACTGGAAAATAGAAATCCCGCACTCTCACGATAACATCCTCGAGAACCCCTTTTGGTGACTTTATAGATCGATCTGCTAATTGTAATGTCACCTCGGTTGGTTTCAGCTCAGATTCTTCTAGATGGTCAAGTAAGGATGTGGGTATCAGATTTATAGATGCACCTAAGTCTAACAATGCTCTATCAAATTGGGTACCACCTATCTTACAGGAGATCAGGGGAGTTCCAGGATCTTTTGCCTTGGGTGGGAGTCTACTAAGGATTACAGAGCTGGCTTGCTCTGACAGAACAATTGGGCTCCCTCCCTTGGTTCGCGGCTTACGCTGGGGTGTACATATATTCTTTAGAAATCGTGCGTAAGCTGGTACGTGGCGGATTGCATCCATCAAGGGGATGTTTATGTGGACCTGCTCAAAGAGCTTGACCAGGTCTTCCTCAGGGGCCACGGGTTTGGTGGTCTTCTTTCCCTTGGTCAGGGCCTCGGGAAACGGGATCTTGGTTGGTTCTTCTAGGATAGGTCCAGGTTGTGGGTCTGGAACAGCGGTACCTTGGATAACTATCCTAGGGTCATGGTTATCAGGCTGGGAGTGGTTTGGATAATGCGGGTCTTGAGTTGTCTTACCGCTACGTGTTGTTACAGAATTTAATCCAGCCTGGTTTTGGTTTGGGTTTGGTAGGAGGGGTGGCTGCTGAGGAAATCCCGCACGAGAAGTTGAGGCTTCCATCTCGTCTGGAGATGGAGCAGTGGGGGCCTGATAAATCCATTGAGCGTGGCCTAAATTTGGATTCATAACGCGCTTCTGGGTTGGCACGTTATTTGGGTTAGGAAGAGGTTGGGAAGGGAGTGTGCCTGGCTGGCGAGAATTTGCCAACTGGGCCAGCTGAGTTTTAACTTCAGTAAGCTCGTCCTTGTGCTGTTTTTGAATAGCCGCATTCGTTTTTTGAATGTCAGCCAGAGTCTGAAGGATTAAGGACATTTGATCTTGATTTGGCCCTGATGGATAAGTAGGGTTGGGCCGAGGCTGAGGCGGCTGGTAGTGATGAGAGGGCTGTGGGCGGGACTGAAAAGGTGGTCTTTGGGTTTGGGAATTTCCCGCCCACTGAAAATTGGGATGGTTTCGCCATCCAGGGTTGTAAGTGTTGGAGAATGGGTCGTTCTGGATGGCGTTGAGGTCCTCGCAGGTCTGAGGAACCTCCTGAGAATCAGGGAAAGGAGGAATGGAGTTCCCCCGGCTGGTGTAGAAAGGATCGGATGATCTTCCAGTCCAAGAATCAGATGGGGATGGATATGGATCCATCCCAGGGGAGGATCGGTGGAGGATATTTTGCACAGTCTCCTGTGTGGAAGGAGGTTGTGCAAAGGAGTTACGCGCAGAGGTGGCTCGCTGCAAGTGCTGAGTCAGCTCATCCACCTTCTTTTCAATGATTGAGACCTTGTCCAATCGACTGGCCATTAATTCCAGGTCGACTGATGCGGACAGGCCCTGCGTCTCATGTGCTCCCTTAAGATTCGTCGCTGCGCGGGTATTCGTCCTGTCGAATAATCCCATGGAGTCATTGTTGATGGAGTTCTCGCACATGTTTTCGAGAATCTCCCATACGGTGTCTTCATGTTGACCCATGATGTTTCCTCCGCAAGTTGCATTGACGAAAAGGCGGATGTCCTCACGGAGTCCCTGGTAAAAAGATTGGACTTGTTCCCATTTAGGAACTCCGTGATGGGGGCACTTTCTCATGAGATCCTGAAAACGATCCCATGCCTCATGGAGAGGTTCTCCTGATTGTTGAGTGAAGTGTGTAATCTGATGGCGCAAGGCGTTGGTCCGACCAACGGGAAAGAACTTTTTCAAAAACTCGGATTGAAGTTCTTCCCAAGTGTTGATCGGCCGGGTCTGAGTTTGATACCAATGGGCGGCCTTGTCCATAAGAGAAAAGGAGAATATCTTCATGAGAAGAATATCCCGATTTTGCGCATCTGATCCAAAAGTGTGGGCCAGATGCTTTAGCTGTTTGATGTGCTGGAAGGGATCTTCAGAATTAAGCCCATGGAATTTAGGTATAGCATGAATCATGTTGGGCTTTAGTTCGGAATCAGGTCCTCCAATCGGGATTCTGACTCGAGGCTCAATGGCCACCGCAGCAGGATTGTAGTGGTCCCGCATCATAGGACGCTGTGGTGGGTGCACGAAGTTTTGGAAGAGGTCATTGAGTCGCTGGAGCTGGTGTTCCAGATTATTTTCTTCCTCAACTGGCTGAGCCATGATGGGGGAAGAAGAAGAACTTGGTTCTGAATCAGAAGAGAGAATAATGTGAGGGTGTTGCTATAACGTTGTAGTAAAGCCGGTTATGACCAACACTTCAAATATAAATTTTTTTACTCGGAAAATAAAAGAGTTCCCGAGGTCGAACTCAGGGAGCAAGTTGTATTCTAGAGATATACATGTTTCTTTTACAAAATAAAGACAGAGAGAGGGAAAGAATTTGTTGTTTTCTCTTTGTTCTGCAGAGGGGATGCTCTTCTTTCTCTCTTTCTTTAGATCTCTTTCTTTCTTTTTGTTCTGCAGAGGTGCTTCTTCCTGTTGTTCCTGCTTTGGTGGTTATCTTCTTTCTTCAGAGCTCCTTGTTCTTCTTCTTCGTTCTGCAGAGGTGATGCTCCTCTTCAGATCTCTTTCTTCTTCTTCTTCTGCTTTGGCCGTTGCTCTTCCTTCTTCTTCAGCCTGCCTTCTTTCCTGCTCTGGCTGCTGACCTTCCGTCGTCTGACCCGGTACTTAGACGACTTAACTACGCATTTGCTACAGTGCAGCTCCTTCTTCTTCCGCGGGTCTTCTTCTTCGCCTGTGCCTGCACACTTCAGAGTTTTTTTTTTCGTCAGAGGCAAAACCTACTCTACCCTCCTCCCCCGCGTCTCTCTTTCTCTCTGAAACCACTCTTAGGAAAGCTCTCCTAGAGCTACCGGGTAATCGGGTTCGGGTCACGCCCGGGTCCAGGCCCACCGGCGTGCGTGGTGGGCGAGGAGTGCAGGTCAGTCTAAGTCGGGTCGGGTCAGGTCCGCGGGGCGTGAGCGCGGACGAGACCGGGTAACCGGGCGGGTGTAAGGGGACCTCACCCCGTGTACTGAGGCAATAAGGCCAGTGCACGAAATCAATTTAAACAGTGGAACGGGTGTGAGGCTTACCGATGTGGGACTAAACGCAGACCGTTCCTCGCGTGCGCCTGCTGGGAGACCGCGGCCTGGCTTCTGCAGTTGCGGCTTCTATTTGCATAGGTTGCTGGCTGGCTGCCTTCGCAATACTCCCTGTACTCCGCAGCAGCTGGAGACCTGGAGTCCTCAAGCCTGGAGCGCGGGAGAAGCTGCTTCAATGTGCGTTAATGGCGGTTGAACCTCTAAACCTGTCGGACACGAATATGGCCTCGCGGCCTGATCAAACCACTGGGGAACCTTCGCCGTGGCACGGCGAAGGTGAGGAGCTGCGCGGCAGGCCGCAAGGAGGTGTCTGGCGGCAGCCCTGGGTCGGACTGCAACCGGAGGAATGGGTTTGTTCGGGGGAATGTTACGGAGGTGTGGAGTGGCAGTGGAGGGGTGGGGGGTGCTCAGTGTGATGAGGCGGAGGTTCGGTGAGGGTCGGCGAGCCGTGTGGGTTGCTGAGGTGATGGGAGCGGCTCGCCGGAGGGTGGTCGGAGGCGAAGGGGGTGAAGGTGGTCAGGGTCGGTAGAGGGCTTATTTGAATAAATTGAAAGCGGGGAAAGAAAGAGGAGGAGAAGGGGAGTAGCTCTAGCTTACTTGCAGGGACGAAGGGGGAGGAACAGGGCGACAGTCGTATCGACTGTCGCCGGAGAAGACGATGCTCAGGGAAAGGGGCGGCGGCGAGCAGAGAGCCGGAGAGGCGCCAGCTGGGTGCGGCGTGGCGCGGGAAGAGCAGGGGAGGAAATCTCTGCTGCTGGTATTGCGGCAGAGCGAAGAGGTGGAGGGGGAGGAAACCGCCGGAGCTGGTGAGCGTCTGCCGGAGAAAGAAGAGAAGGAAGTTGGGGATTTTCTCCGTCAGATCCAGGCTGCTCTGGTCGGTGGAGCAGCGGGGGGTATTTATAGGGATGAAACAGGGAGGAAGGCGGAGGGAGACGACGTGTCTCCCTCGCCGGAGAATGGTCGGAAACACGAACCCATACCGTCCGTGCGTTCGCACGGCCGGTATGGTGGGCTACAATGACCAGGGGGGTGCCCCTGCGACGGCTGACGACGCAGGGCACCCCCGGTTTACTTGCTAGGTCTCCCACCTCACCCTGCGCGGCGCCATGCTCCGCGCAAGGTCGCCGGAGCATGGTGCTGGCAGGTTTTTTGCAGGAGGGACCTGATTGCAAAGAACGAAGGAGAGTTAGGGGCCAAAATGCGAGGGTTCAAAAGTTGAGGGCCAAAGAGTAAATATATGAGGACCAAAGTGTAAAGTCGGTCAAGGAGGTTTCTTCTTAGGCTCAAGTTTTTATACATGACTAATTAGGACCTAAGGAATCTGATGGTGAATTTCATTTTCATATTAAACCTTGTTTGACCGGTCAATTTGCGCAAAGACCCAAATTAAGTTATTAATTGGGCATGGTTCTCAATGTAGGTCAAAATGGGTTCTAAAGGCCAAATTGAAGGTTCTAAACCCTAGAGATTATTTTTCTATGAATTTTAGAGGGTTTATTCTATTTTTACTTTGCCTCGAACCTTGTGAATTGAAGTGGGTTGTTCTAGGGTTACAGATTTATCATTTAGTTTCTTGGAATTGCTGTAGCCCTTGCTAGATCATTTCATCCCACTTTTATTCTTATTAAGCTGCTTTGACCTATGTTTGGGCCCTGAATTACCCTGTATGCAGATTATACTGGTGAAATTGCATTTTTACCCCTTATGACTTGTTTTCTCCTTAAACTCAAAATTCTCTGAGTTAAGCCTTTCCTTGAGTTATGTAGGAGCTTTTATCCTTTGTATTGGGTCAAAATGAGCTAGTTATGGCTCATGATGAGGTTCTCATCATTGACCCCTGGGGTCAACCAACCTTCAACTTAGGTCACTCTTTGCACTCAAAAAGCCTAAAGTTTAAGTGAAAATCTAAGCACCTTGATCTTAAACTAAAAGTGATAGACTTAAGAGGTCAAGATCCCCATTCTGGTTTACCTGGAATCTCAGTGACAAGCGAGGTCGGGTGGGGGAAACCCTGTAACCTGTGGGGACGCTCTACCGTGTAGGGGTCTTCGCGGGACTCACCCTCTCTGGCTGCCCAGGTAATTCTCAGGTGGATGATCTTTTGATCAAGGGGTCCATCTGCCCCGCACCTCTATAGTCACCCAACATTCTGGGTGTCTTGATTGGGTCCAGCACCTGCTAAACTCATCTTCTCCATCAGTGTATGTTTGGTAGGAGGTCCTTGAAACCTCCGTTAGAACTTCACTCTCCTCGAGGCCGAGCTTCACTGCCCTTGTTTGAGAAAACAACACTTCACATAGACCTCTTCTCCGACTTCGAACCCAACTCACCTTCTTCTTCCATAATGGCTCAGCCAGTTGAGGAAGAGACAATCTGGAGCACCAGCTCCAGCAACTCAATGACCTCTTCCAGAACTTTGTGCACCCACCGCAGCGTCCTATGATGCGGGACCATTATAATCCTGCTGCGGTGGCTATTGAGCCTCAAGTCAGAATCCCGACTGGAGGACCTGATTCTGAATTAAAGCCCAATATGATTCATGCCATACCTAAATTCCATGGGCTTAATTCTGAAGACCCCTTCCAGCACATCAAACAGCTAAAGCATCTAGCCCAAACTTTTGGGTCAGATGCACAAAATCGGGACATTCTCCTCATAAAAATGTTCTCCTTCTCCCTTATGGACAAGGCCACTCATTGGTACCAAACGCAGACCCGGCCGATCAACAATTGGGAAGAACTTCAGTCCGAGTTCTTGAAGAAGTTCTTTCCCGTTGGACGGGCCAATGCCTTGCGCCATCAGATTACTCACTTCACTCAGCAAACGGGAGAACCTCTCCATGAGGCATGGGATCGCTTTCAGGATCTCATGAGAAAGTGCCTCTATCAAGGAGTTCCTAAATGGGAACAAGTCCAGTCTTTTTACCAGGGAATCCGTGAGAATATTAGGCTTTTCGTCAATGCAACTTGCGGAGGGAATATCAAGGGTCAGGATGAGGACACCGTGTGGGAGATTCTCGAAAATATGTGCGAGAACTCCATCAATAATGACTCCATGGGATTATTCGACAGGACGAATATCCGCACATCGACGAACCTTATGGGAGCACATGAAACGCAAGGCCTGTCCGCATCAGTCAACCTGGAACTGATGGCCAGTCGATTAGACAAGGTCTCTATCATCGAGAAGAAGGTGGACGAGTTGACTCATCACTTGCAGCGAGCCACCTCTGCGCATAGTTCCTTTGCACAGCCTCCTTCCACACGGGAGATCGTGCAAAACATTCTCCACCGACCTTCTCCGGGGATGGATCCGTATCCACCCCCATCTGATTCTTGGATCGGAGGATCCTCCGATCCTTTCTATACTGGCCAGGGGAATTCCATTCCCCCATTCTCTGATTCTTTGGAGGTTCCTCAGACCTACGAGGACCTCAACGCCATCCAGAATGATCCATTCTCCAACACCTACAATCCTGGATGGCGGAACCATCCCAACTTCCAGTGGGCGGGAAATTCCCAAACTCAGAGACCACCCTTTCAGCCCCGTCCACAACCACTTCGTCCTTACCAGTCGCCTCAGTCTCGGCCCAACCCTACTTATTCATTAGGGCCAAACCAAGACCAAATGTCTCTCATCCTTCAGACTCTGGCTGACATTCAAAGAACGAATGCGGCTATTCAGAAACAACACAAGGACGAACTTACAGAGGTTCTAAATCAACTGGCTCAGTTGGCAAATTCCCGCCAACCAGGCACACTTCCTTCCCAACCTCTTCCTAACCCTAATAATGTGCCAACCCAGCGACACGTTATGAACTCAAACCCCGGCCAAGCACACATGATTTATCAGGCCCCCTCTGTTCCTTCACTTGACGGGATGGAGGCTTCCACTTCTTATGCGGGTTATCAGCAGCAACCCATCCTATCCAACCCTAACCAAAACCAGGCAGGACTGAATTCCGTAACGACCCGTAGTGGTAAGGAGACCCAAGATCCACCTTATCCAGACCACTCCAAGCCTGATAGTAATCCAAACCCTAGAACAGTAATCCAGGATGTTCCTATCCCTATCCCAGATTAAAGACCTGAACCTATCCTAGAAGAACCAACCAAGGTTCCATTTCATGAGGCCTTGACTAAGGGAAAGAAGACAACCAAGCCTGTGGCTCCTGAGGAGGACCTGGTCAAGCTCTTTGAGCAGGTCCAAATAAACATCCCTTGATGGATGAGATTCGCCACGTACCGACTTACGCATGATTCTTAAAGAATGTGTGTACACCTCAGCGTAAGCCGCGAACCAAGAGTGGGAGTCCAATTGTACTATGAGAGCAAGCCAGCTCTATAATCCTAAGTAGACTCCCACCCAAGGCAAAAGATCCTGGTTCTCCCCTGATTTCCTGCAAAATAGGTGAAACCCAATTTGACAGAGCATTGCTAGACTTGGGTGCTTCCATAAATCTAATACCCACATCCTTACTTAACCACCTAGAAGAATCTGAGTTAAAACCGATTGAGGTGACACTACAATTAGCAGATCGATCTATAAAGTCACCTAAAGGGATTCTTAAGGATATTATTGTAAGAGTGCGGGATTTCTATTTCCCTATAGACCTTATAGTCTTAGACATGGACGCACCTGAGAACCCTAGGGATACACCGATCATTCTAGGGAGACCTTTCTTGGCTACTGCTAGAGCCAACATCAGTTGTGAGAAGGGCCAAATAGAGCTGAAATTTGGAAATCAAACCCTCAAAATTGATATCTTTAAGGCCCAACAAGGAATCAATTGCGGTGTCATCGAACAGATCTGTGATATTAGGGCTTTGGTTGATGAAACGCATTTTGAGAATGACCTGATTATACCTCATCAACCACAGAAAGATCGTGAACCGCAATTAGAGGAGTCAAATCCAGATTTAGACAGACCCAAAACTCCTACTCTTGAACCTCACACTTACCTTGAACCACCCGCTGCTGCTGATAACCCCATCTTTGAACTTAAACCCCTTCCCGAGCATTTGAAATACATCTTTTTGGGTTCTAATCAGACCCTTCCTATGATTATAAATTCCAGGCTTACTCCTGAACAGGAATCCCGTCTGATTGCTGTTCTCCAGCAACATCGCAGAGCCATTGGTTGGACTCTCGATGACTTGACTGGAATAAGACCCTCTTTTTGCACACATCATATTTATTCAGAAGAGGGTGCACGACCTTCTCGTGAGATGCAGAGACGTTTAAACCCCAATCTGCAGGAGGTCGTGAAAAAGGGGATCATCAAGTGGTTAGATGCAGGGATCATCTACCCGATCTCCGACAGTCGTTGGGTGAGCCTGATTCAGGTTGTGCCTAAAAAGGAAGGGCTCACCACCATTACGACTGAAATCGAAGAAGTCATACCTATCCGATTAGCCAACTCGTGGAGAGTCTGCATAGATTACCGACGACTCAATTCCTCCACGAAGAAGGATCATTTCCCAGTACCATTCATTGATCAGATTCTCGAGAAATTAGCGGGAAATCGATTCTTCTGCTTTCTTGACAGGTACTCCGGTTATAACCAAGTAGCTATTCATCCTGAGGACCAAGAGAAGACCACGTTCACCTGCCCCTTCGGAACGTATGCATTCCGAAGGATGCCTTTCGGTCTCTGCAATGCACCCGCGACTTTTCAGCGGTACATGCTTGCCATATTCTCTGATATGGTAGGTGATTATCTGGAAGTCTTCATGGATGACTTCTCAGTCTTCGGGGCATCATTTGATGATTGCCTCCAGCACTTGGTTCATATACTCAGGCACTGCATCGATGTTAATTTGGTTCTTTCCTGGGAAAAGAGCCATTTTATGGTGCCTGAGGGGATCGTCCTAGGACATCTGATTTCTTAGAAAGGCATCCAAGTGGATCGAGCCAAGGTTGATCTAATTTCTCGTCTTCCTATGCCTAGCTCGATCAGGGACATTCGTTCTTTTCTGGGGCATGTCGGTTTTTACCGTTGTTTCATTCCTGATTTTTCGAAAATCGCGCGCCCCCTGACGACTCTTCTCTCTGAGGGTGTACCCTTCGAGATCTCCAAGGAATGCACTCAAGCATTTGAAAACCTCCGTGACCGAGTCACCCAGGCCCCGATCCTACAATCCCCTGATTGGTCTCAACCCTTTGAGATCATGTGCAATGCAGTTGATTGAGCTGTAGGAGCGGTTCTGGGGCAGAAAGTTGACAGGAAACCCGTGGTCATCTACTACGCTAGCAAAATACTTGACGAGACTCATCGTAACTATACAGTTACTGAGAAAGAGCTGCTAGCCGTAGTATTTGCCCTTGAAAAATTTCGATCTTATCTCCTGGGTTCCACGTCATCATCTACTCGGATCACACGGCTGTGAGGCATCACCTTGCTAAGAAGGATGCGAAGCCCCGACTAATCCGATGGATCTTGCTATTACAAGAATTCGACCTTGAGATTCGCGACAAGGCGGGAAGATAAAATGTGGCAGCTGACCATCTGTCCCGCCTTCCTTTTGAGATCATCAACCCTTTCGGACCCATCACAGAGCATTTCCCTAATGAGCACCTGCTGACTATTGGTACTAGACTTCCATGGTTTACTAATATAGTAAACTACTTGGCATCTCATCAAATCCCGTCTGATTGGCCGAAGGCCAAGAAAAATAAATTGCGCTCTGATGCCAAGTATTACATTTGGGAAGATCCGTACCTCTTCCGCATAGGTGTCGACCAAATCATCCGGAGATGTGTCTCGGAAGGTGAAGTCAATGATATTCTCTCCTTCTGCCATGACCAGGCATGCGGTGGCCATTTCTCTGGACACAAAACCGCATCGAAAATCCTCCAGTGTGTCTTTTATTGGCCCACTCTGTTCAAGGATGCAAACAATCATTGTAAGGCATGCAGTCGTTACCAAACTTTGGGCAACATGAGCCATTGCGACATGATGCCTTTGCAGCCGATTCTCGTATGCGAAATCTTTGATGTTTGGGGGATTGATTTTATGGGCTCCTTTCCTGTTTCAGATGGCTTCGAGTACATTTTGCTGGCTGTGGACTACGTGTCCAAATGGATCGAAGCCATACCGACCCGAACCTGTGATCATAAAATCATTCTCAAATTCATTCATCACAATATCTTCTCACGGTTCGGGATTCCTCGTGCTATCATCTCTGACGGGGGGACCCATTTCACAAATGCTCAGTTCAGGTCACTAATGACCAAATACGGGGTGTCTCACCGAATCTCCACTCCTTATCACCCCCAGACTAATGGTCCAGCTGAGCTATCAAATCGGGAGATCAAGAAAATCCTGCAGGTCACTGTTCGGCCTGACATCTCACTGTCGGCAGATGGCTGACCCATACTTACAGATGCTGCGAGACAGGGTGTTGACAAGGGACCCAGGAGAATTTTCCTTTTTAGACGAGATACTGTGCATGAGGGGACTCTTATGCGTTCCTAGGGACGAGGAGTTGTTGAGAGAACTCCTGGCTGAGGCGTACGGGTCCAAGTTCACCACACATCCCGGGAACACAAGGATGTACCATGACCTACGACGTGACTTTTGGTGGAGAGGGATGAAGTAGGATGTTGGTGAGTTTGTGCAGCAGTGTTTGGTACTCCAGCAGGTGAAGGCCGAGCATCAAAGGTCTGCAGGGCCATTGCAGCCACTTCCTGTGCCAGAGTGGAAGTGGGAGAGCATCACCATGGACTTAGTGGTGGGTCTACCAGTTACCCAACGGGGACACGATGCAGTCTGGTTGATAGTAGACAAGTTGACGAAGATGGCACATTTCTTGTCGATCCGAGTTACCTTGGGACTAGCGCAATTAGCAGAGAGATACATTCGAGATGTGGTGCGCCTGCATGGAGTCCCACGTGAGATTGTATCTAACAGGGATACTCGTTTTACTTCCCAATTCTGGGCTGAGTTTCAGCAGGCCTTGGGGTTGCGTTTGAGGTTCAGCATCGCTTACCACCCCCAAACAGATAGACAATTAGAGCGCACCATATAGACACTTGAGGATCTTCTGCGCGCTTGTGTTCTAGACTGGAGAGGCTCCTAGGAGGAGCATTTGCCCCTGGCAGAGTTTGCATACAATAACAGTTACCACTCGAGCATCGGCATGGCACCTTACAAGGCTTTATATGAACGGAGGTGTACTACACCCTTTAGTTGGGTCGAGGTGGGAACCAAGTGGGAGATTGGTCCCAGGCTGATCCAGTAGAGTCAGGAGGTGATAAAGCAGATTCACAGATGACTCCGCACTATCAAGAGCAAGCAGAAGAGCTACGTTGATTGAAAACGTAGAGAGATGCAGTTCGGGGTTGGAGACCACGTCTTTCTCCATGTTTCGCCCATGAAGGGCCTGCAGCATTTTGAGGTGAAAGGGAAGCTTGCGTCAAGGTTTCTGGGGCCCTTTGAGGTCCTGGAGCAGGTGTAACCTATTGCTTACTGGCTTGCCCTTCCTCCCATTTTTCTAGAGTGTACGACGTGTTCCAAGTGTCCAACCTCAGGAATTACGTCGCCGATCCCAGTCATGTTCTGAGCCATGAGAGCGTCGAGGTGGGTGACGACCTGACCTACCTCGAGAGACCGGTACAGATACTAGACAGAGCCGTCTGGAGTCTGAGACATAAGTAGGTACCACTGGTGAAGATCCTATGGAGAAGCCAGCGATACAAGGAGGTAACTTGGGAGCCTGAGGCGGCGATGCGGGAGCGGTACCCGGAGCTTTTTGAGGGTACGTCTTTTCAGACCTACTTCAGTCCTCTTTAAGTTTGTTATGCGTTTTTACGTTCCTTTCCCTCACTCTAGCTAGCTCAAGTTTTGGGGACAAAACTTCCTTTAAGTTTGTTATGATGTAATGACCCATAACATTTTTAGCTGGATAAGATGTCTGGAGTTTCAATCAGACGTCTGTCAAGACGTCTGGACACGTGCCCGGACGTTTGAAAGTGAGATTTTTCATACTGCGCTTTACGCTCTGCGCTCGCACGCGATGCGAAGAGGTTTCTCTCTCCCCGTACCCTTACCCCGCAAACCCTAACTCCCCTCCTATTTATACCCCCTCCCTTCTCCTCTCCTCTCCTCTCCTCTCCTCTCCTCTCCTCTCCTCTCCTCCTCACACCACAGCCATTGCCACCTTCACCCACTTCTGCGACAGCCACCTTTCCCTCCGCCTCTACTGCAACCGCGACAAGGAAGGAGAGCCACCGGCAAGGGGAGAGCGGGGAGGAGTGAGAGGGAGAGAGTGCGAGGGAGTGAGAGCGGGGGAGGAGGAAGACAACAGCGAGAGCTCAGTAGAGCTCGAGGAGGAGCTCGTAGGAGAGAAGAGAACGTCAGCGAGGAGCTGCTCAAGCTCCTGCAGCGGCTGGAGCTGTTGTCGCGGACAAAGGATGTAACGACCCGATTCCCGAATCCCTACAAGACACGAGAATCGGACCGACTCGATTGATCTCAAGACCCAGTCGTCCAACGAGAAAGTAACCAAAAGAGCAGTAAAATAAATCACATTCACCATGTATATAACTAGCAGTAACAAAATACAACAGTAAAGAAAAGAAATACAACAGTATACACCACCATAATAGTAGAGAATTAAACAGGTACATAAACATGAAGCTTACAACGAAAAGAGTACAGGGGTAATAGAAACTACTCACTACAACGGAAAGAAAAGTACAGAGGGTACTACAAGTAACACTACTGGGCTCTACTAGGCCCAGCGCCCTCTGCAGCCGCCGACTCTGTCTGCTTAACACTTGGTCCTGAAAAGGTAACATGGGTGACAGTCAGCGAAACGCTGAGTAGAGTGGCAACTAAAAGCTAGAGAAGCAGTAGAGTGGATAGTAGCTATTATATTTTTACTTTCTTTATATTTTTCCATTTATTCACTATTGCTTTATTTCTCAGATCCTTCTCTTGATCTTGAATGTTCCTTGTGGGAACGATCTTGATTGTAGTCTTTTCCGAAAAGTAGAAGTAACACGTGGTGCTCTCCTGGTCGGGAGAGTCTCCCGTGGTGGTCCTACCCTCAGTCAACCACCGCAAGGTCGCTGACAGACGTAACGGTGACTACGGCACGCGCGATAAACGCACGGGTAGCTACCCTGCACTGGCATGCGGTCAGTCGTTTCCGTCAATGGGTGCGCCCAAAGCACAGCACGAAACTAGTATAGGGCAGAGCCCACTCAGTAACAGGGGTCCAACCCCTCCACAGTAACCAAATAGGGGTCGTGCCCCTCCACAGTCCGCGCACCCTCGCCTGACTACCCCGGTTTGCCCAGTGGGCTTAACAAGTCGGTGTAAAAGGGCCAGCAGAACCCCGGGGTCGGTGGGGTAGCTAGTGCCCTCCCTACACTAGTAGCTCTCCTCGGTACTGTGTACACAAGGATCAAAAGTTGGTACAAAGTTGCCAGTCCTAACCCGGGTCCCTAGGGAGGCTGGCTCCGCTCTGCACTAAACAGGGAGATAGTTGATCTCCTTGGTACTCCGTACTCAAGGGCTAGCTCACTTCCCCAATTTTGTACTCATGCTCTTTAACTCAGCCAATTTAGGTTTCACCGTTCCAGCTTTATACCCATATAACCCATGTTCTCAACAGTGATTATTCATTCTTAAACAGGCAGCGGTTAATCAATTTACAGGCAGTTATCATTTCCTTTCTACTTTTCCCAGACTGCAATGTATATATCTATTCAACTAGTTTTCCAGTCCCAGGATTCATGCCATACCCTAGGATTTATCATTCAATCTAATTTTCCAGTCCTAGGATTCATGCAATACCCTATGATCTATCATTCAATCTAATTTCTCAGTCCTAGGGTTCATGCAATACTCTAGACTCTATTAATTATTTCATAATTGTACAAATTTTGATAAATAAATTAAAGGGCCACTCTACCCGCAAGATCGGGAGTATTGGGGGCGTGATCGGCAATCCCTCATGCCTCCGCAACCCCTAGAGCCGCAACGGAATGGGGTCCTAACACAAGGATCAACACAAGGGGCTACACAGAATAGTATACAATTACTATAAACAGGTAGAGGAAATAAATCTGAGAAGAACGAAACCTGAAACGCGGAAAACAGACTTCGTATGGACCCTAAACGGGTCAAAAACAATGAGTCTGCCCAAAATCAGACGTCTGGAACTTCTTCCAGACGTCTTAAAAGATAGCTCAGGTCATACCTTGGTCTGCGCAGTCCTTCAGATGTCTAGAAGCCTGCTGGACCGTCTGGACTTAGTTTCCAGACATCTGATTGTCACCCTAGACGTCTGGAGGCCCTCTCCGTCGTCTGGTGTTGTGCCTAGACATCTGATCTGTGTGGGATGGCGAGCCCTCGCGCCCTCCCGAACAAATCCTACACACACACACACGCTCGCTCTCATCACGAAAAGGTGCAGAAGACTTGGCGGAATGGCTGCATGGCCGTACACGCGAAAGAAGAAGAAGATAACAAATATTGTACCTGTTAGACGTCTTGACATTCCTCCAGACGTCTTCTGCGTCGTCTGGACATAAGTCCAGACATCTGATTTTGGGAAATTTTCCTAGAATCAGTACCCTTCTTGTTCTTCACCCGCAGAAAACGGTCGTGCCGCGTCGCGTCCACCTGCTACCTGAGCTGCAGTAGCTCCTCTGCGACACCCCAAGCTCACTACTCTCCCGCCGGCCGACTCTAGCTGCCCCGACAAGCTCTCACCCTCGCGGTCGAGCTCCTTCTTCCTCTTGCAACAGCTCCTCCCCACACACCTGCAGCAGTCGCTGCTGCCACTCTCGTCCGCACGCTCGCTCGCTGACAGGGAGAAGAAGAAGGCAGTGGAGTGAGGGTGAGGGAGAGGGAGGCGCTATTTGAAGGTAGCGCAGGGAGAGAGAAAAAGAGGACAGCTGCGTCTGCAGGGAGGGAGGGGAAAGAGAAGAAGGAGGCCGAAAAAATTTAATACCAGACGTCTGGGAAGGCTTCCAGACGTCTTAAACGACGTTTGATGCCCTGGTCGTAACAATACAACAAACTCAAAGTGGGCCGAAGCCGGTCTGAAAAGACATACTCGTGAAAAGCTCCGGGTACCGCTCTCGTATCGTCGCCTCAGGCTCCCAGGTAGCCTCCTCGTACCGCTGGCTCCTCCACAAGACCTTCACCAGGGGTACTTGCTTTCGTCTCAAACTGCAGATGACCCTGTCCAGAATCTACACTGGCCGCTCGGGGTGGGTCAGGTCGTTGTCCACTTCGACGCTCTCGTGAGTCGGGACGTGACTGGGATCAGCGACGTACTTCCTGAGGTTGGACACGTGGAACACGTCGTGCACACCAGAAAGCTGAGGAGGGAGGGCAAGCCTGTAAGCAATGGGTCCAACCCGCTCCAGGACCTCAAAGGGCCCCACGAACCTCGGCACGAGCTTCCCTCTCACTCCAAGCCGCTGCAGGCCCTTCATGGGCGAAACGAGAAGGAAGACGTGGTCCCCAACCTCAAACTGCACCTCTCTGCGTTTTTGATCTGCATTGCTCTTCTGCCTGCAACTGACAGTGCGGAGTCGCCTGTGAATCTGCTCGACTACCTCCTGACTCTACCTGATCAGCCTGGGGCCAACTTCCCCCTTGGTCCCCACCTCGACCCAACTCAAGGGTGCCGTGCACCTCCGTCCATACAGAGCCTCGTAGGGTGCCATGCCGATGCTCGAGTGATAACTATTATTGTATGCAAACTCCGCCAGGGGCAAGTGCTCCTCCCAAGAACCCCTCCAGTCCAGTACACAGGCACGCAAAAGGTTCCCAAGTGTCTGTATCGTGCGCTTAGACTGTCCGTCCGTCTGGGGGTGGTAAGCTGTACTGAATCTCAACCACGTCCCCAGGGCCTGCTGAAACTCAGTCCAAAACTGGGACGTAAAGCAGGTATCCCGGTCGGATACAATTTCTCGCGGAACTCCATGTAGACGTACCACGTCGCGGATATACTTCTCTGCCAACTGTGCTGGTCCCAAGGTGACTCAGATCGCCAAGAAACGCGCCATCTTCGTCAATCTATCAACGATTACCCAGATTGCGTCGTGTCCCCGCTGGGTAATAGGTAAGCCCACCACCAAGTCCATGGTGATGCTCTCCCACTTCCACTTTGGCACTGGAAGTGGCTGTAGCGGCCCTGCAGGCCTTTGATGCTCGGCCTTCACCTGCTGGCACATTAAACACTGCTGCACGAATTCACCCACATCCTGCTTCATCCCCCTCCACCAAAACTCGTGTCTCAAGTCATGGTACAACTTCGTGTTTCCGGGATGTATGGTGAATCTGGAACCGTGTGCCTTAGTCAGGAGCTCTCTCAACAGCTCCTCGTCTCTGGGAATGCACAAACGTCCCCTCAGGTGCAGCACCTGGTCTGTGAAAGAGAAGTTTCCCGGGTCTCCTGACAGTACTTTGTCGCACAAGGACTGCAAGTACGGGTCAACCATCTGTCCCGTGATGATGCGATCTATCAGCTCTAGCCTCGTCTGCCGTGTCACAGCCACTGCTCCACAGTGCTCCCATAACTCTAGGGGTCGCCAACTGCCCATCTCCTCCAAATGGCTCCAACTCTGCACCTGTAAACTAGCCAAGTGTGTGGGCGCCTTCCGGCTCAAGGCGTCAGCCACCACGTTGGCCTTTCCCGAGTGGTAGGAAATGCTGTAGTCATAGTCCTTCAGGAGCTCCAACCAACGTCTCTGTCTCATGTTGAGCTCCTTCTGATCAAATAGGTATCTGAGGCTCTTGTGATCTTTGAAAATCTCGAAGGTCTCACCGTACAAGTAGTGCCTCCAGGTCTTCAACGCGAAGACAACAGCTGCCAGCTCCAGGTCGTGGGTAGGGTAGCTATGCTCATGGGGCTTCAGTTGTCGCGAAGCGTAAGCGACAATGTGACCCCTCTGCATGAGCACACCCCCTAACCCCTGATAAACCGCCTGTAGTAGCCTGCCAGTCCCAAGAAACAGCGAATCTCCGTAACCGTACGTGGTCTCTCCCACCTGAGCACTGCCTCGACCTTGGCTGGGTCCATTGCCAAGCCATCCCCAGCGATCACATGACCTAAGAAGGTCCCCTCCCTCAACTAGAACTCGCACTTGCTATATTTGGCGTACAGCCTACGTCATCTCAGTGTGTCCAGAACCATCTGCAAGTGATGTCCGTGCTGCGTCTGATCTTGAGAATAGATGAGCACATCATCAATGAATACCACCACAAACTAGTCCAAGTACAGTCTACACACCCGGTTCATCAAGTCCATGAAGGCAGCGGGGGCATTGGTCAGCCCAAACGGCATGACCAGAAACTCGTAATGTCCATACCAGGTGCAGAAAGCTGTCTTGGAGACGTCTGCCTCCTTGATCCTCAACTGGTGGTATCCAAACCTCAAGTCGATCTTGGAGAATACCGTGGCACCTCGCAACTGGTCAAACAATTTATCGATCCTCAGCAGCGGATATCTGTTCTTGATGGCGACCCTATTCAGCTGTCGGTAGTCCACACAAAGGCGTAGGGTACTATCCTTCTTTACAAATACCGGGGCTCCCCAGGGAGACGCGCTGGGCCACACAAAGCCCTTCTCCAAAAGATCCTGCAACTGAGACTTGAGCTCTCGCAGCTTAAGTGGTGCCATCCTGTATGGTGCGGTGGAGATGGAGTTGGTCCCTGGTACTAGTGAGATCTCAAACTCGATCTCACTCTCGGGCGGTAGTCTTGTAACTCGTCTGGGAACACGTCGGGGTACTCTCTAACCACCGGGATACTTTGGAAGTCTACTACAGGGCTGGGCTCTGCCACCACACAAGCTAGGAAGCCCTCACACCCCTGGCTCAAAAGTATCGCCGCCCGAAGTGCAGAAATGCACCTGAAGCCTCCGTCCATTGGCTGTCCGTGGAACTCGAAAGAAGGCAACTTCGGTATGGAGAAGATGATCTTTCTCTCAAAATAGTCCACCAAGGCGTGGTAAGTGGACAGCCAGTCCATTCTTAAAATTTCGCCAAAGTCCTCCATCTGTATCATATTCAGGTCAGCAGGAAGGCTGTGTCCCCCAATATTGACCTCTCAACCCGTATTACCTCCCCAACTACAACAGCTGGCCGCCTAGATTTCTAATTACCACTAATTCCCTAATGGAGTGCTATCGGACTCCATAGTAGCAACAACTCATGTGGCAAGACGGTACATCGTACAGGAATGCAAGAATTTCATACTCCAAAAAGACCAAAACATGTAACCATACTTGTAACCGTATGGACTGAAGCTATGATGTCTCCGTGGGTCACGACGTCACGACACTCCTTAATACTGGGGGTGGACAAAACAGGTTGGCCCGGGGCGGAGCTAATGACAACGGGCCAGTATCCTCCTCGTGGCGGCTGTCCTCCCTCAAGTACCTCGAACCCACGACCACCCGACTGGCACTTAGTGCTCGAAGCGATGAGCGTCTACTGTGCTCCAACCCTAGACGGGCAGTCCCTCCTGAAATGGCCCAGTTGGCCACACTGGTAGCAAAGGGGAACTCAATGCCTCCTCTCGGTGGGTCCCTGTTGGTGGCTGGGTAGGGGTCCGATGCTTACAGCTGGCCCTTATCGAGGGCCTATAAAGGCCACTGATGGCCCTGCAAAACGTGACGGCCCTCCTGCGGGCGCTACGTGCCTCCATTGAGCTCTCCTAACCCGCCTAGTGTGATGGCGGAAATCTCGTTCGACGATAAACTCCCCTGCCGTACCCTCGGAAGAGAGATGAGGGGGTGGCAAAGTGAGTGGAAGCTGAAATTCTTCCCGAACCACCTCACGGATCATATGGACAAGGTCCGGAGACGGTATGCTCAGGAGAAGAGAAGGGGTAGCATGTACTCCAAGCTCGACACATCTGTCCCTCGAGCCTCGATGTTGAACGTTTACGAACCTACGCTAACGTGTTCGATTTTGGAAAACCTGTCGTTGTAGTTCGAAAGCAAGGAATTTGTGTTTAACAAATAAAATTTATACCGAAATTAAAATTCCGGGTCGAACACAGGGAGGTGGACGTTTGATTTAAAAACTGTGTTTCTTTTTATTTGTTACAGAATAATTCAATTTAGAACTATCTAATTATTTACAATAAATAAAAGAGAGAGAGAGAGTAAGATAGAAAGAGAATATTACACAGATAAATCAAAATGAGATGTAGAATAAACAAGGAATTTTTCATTCAAGAAATTGTTCATTACAACTAGAAAGCATAAAACAATTACTCTAGAAAGCAATAAATTTACTCTAGAAAGCATTAAAAGAATGGAGGGAGAAATGTCCTCCTCGACGATTGCTTGGAGGCCGAGTAGATTAATCTAGAAAGCAGTAAATCTATACTAGAAAGCGGTAAAAAGAATAGGGAGAGAGGAATCCTCCTCGACGGTTGCTTGGAGGATGAGCCGGATTGGACGACGCCTGGACGAAGGAGAACGAAGCAGGACGAAGGAGGACGAAGCAGAAGAACGGGAACGAAGCAGCACGCCGTCGTCGTCGCGGTATCCACTTCCAAAGGGGAACGAAAATTGGACTTTATCTCGCGAGAAGCATCCCGGGTGTGGGACAAGCTTCTCTTGAGCTTTGGAGGGGTAGAGAAGAGAAAGAAGGGATGAGAATTTCGTATGGAGGGGGTCTCCTTTTATAGTTGCAAGGAGTGGGGGCAAAATGGACATTACATCTTCAAATTAATAAATAAGGGGTCTTTAGTGACGGATAAATCCGTCACTAAAGCCCCGACGTGGCCGTCGCCGCCGCGCCCACGCGCGCCTCCTTGGCTGCCCGCTCCTCAACGCTCGCGCTCGTCCAGCGCTTTTCAGCTGTCCGATTGCGAGATCAGACGGCTTAAAATCGCGCCTTCACCCGTTGCTTTGCGCCCGCCTGCGCGTGCGATCGCGCGTTACGCGCGGGCGTCCAATCGCACGTCGACGCTATCGGGCGCCCACGACCGCACGATCTCCATCCGACTCTCCACGCGCCTCAATTACCCGCGCCTCCAATCCCCTCACCGCGGCTCGAACCCGCGCCCCGCGCTCGCGTAAGCGCGCTCGACCGCTGCGCTGTGGGGCGCGGATGGTCGAGCGCACGTTTTATGCGTCGGGCGGCCACAGTCGTTGGATCTCCATCTGACGGCGAAGAGCGATCGGGCGGGGGCCTTCACAAAATGCCAGCGGCCGTTTGGGCGGCTGAGATGGCGCCACGTGGCGCCATCTTGGTCGTTCATCTTCTGGAAGTTGTAGATGGTGCCACGGATGTCGGATTGACTCGATTTTTGTGTCGTTGGGCTGCGATCGTTGATCCGAATTCATCCGTGCGGTCGGATTTGTCATCTGAAGTGCGGATTTACACCATCCTGGCCCATGATCTTCTAGGGTTCCCCGGTCTCTATCTGATGCTACAGATGCTTGATTAGGGCGATCTTGGGGTCGTTGAACTCCAATCGTCGCCCTGATCACATCCATACGGTTGGATCTTTAATCCGAGGCCCCGATAAAATGTTTGCCCTGTCCAAGCACATAAAAGGAGACAATTAACCTCCATTTTATTCAAACTACTCTAAATGCGAGATGATGCATGTTATGCAATATTTATATCATGAAATGCAATCCTATGCTTAAGAACATGCATAAATAGACATTTTAAGTAGTGTAAATGTGTCTACATCACTCGACCTCGACTGCGCCCGTGGCCCACCCTCCTAGTTCCACGACGAGGCATCTCCTGCAATGGAGATGCGAAAACAAAACTGAAACACGTCAATATGAAACGATATCTAACGAAGAAGTCTAAGAGCTCATGTCAAAAGAAATGTTGTGGTGGCTAGTCTAGTTACAGACATGTGAATTGGTTTTTTTCCAGTTAGTTGGTTCACTTCTTGGTACGACCTTGCTCTGATACTATCTTGTAACGACCCGATTCCCGAATCCCTACGAGACAGGAGAATCAGACCAACTCGACTGATCCCAAGACCCAGTCGTCCAACGAGAAAGTAACCAAAAGTGCAGTAAAATAAGCCACATTCACCATGTATATAACTAGCAGTAACAAAATACAGCAGTAAAGAAAAGAAATACTACAGTATACACCGCCACAATAGTAGAGAATTAAATAGGTACATAAACATGAAGCTTATAACGAAAAGAGTACAAGGGTAACAGAAACTACTCACTACAACGGAAAGAAAAGTACAGAGGGTACTACAAGTAACACTACTGGGCTCTACTAGGCCCAGTGCCCTCTGCAGCCGCCGACTCTGGCTGCTCAACACCTGGTCCTGAAAAGGTAATAAGGGTGACACATCAGCGAAATGCTGAGTAGAGTGGCAAGTAAAAGCTAGAAGAAGCAGTAGAGTGGACAGTAGCTGTTATATTTTTACTTTCTTTCTTTATATTTTTCCATTTATTCACTATTGATTTATTTCTCAGATCCTTCTCTTGACCTTGAATGTTCCTCGTGGGAACGATCTTGATTGTAGTCTTTTCCGAAAAGTAGAAGTAACACGTGGTGCTCTCCTGGTCGGGAGAGTCACTCGTGGTGGTCCTATCCTCAGTCAACCACCCCAAGGTCACTGACAGACGTAACGGTGACTACGGCACGCGCGATAAACGCACGGGTAGCTACCCCGCACTGGCACGAGGTCAGTCGTTTCCATTAACGGGTGCTCCCAAAGCACAACACGAAACCAGTATAGAGCAGAGCCCTCTCAGTAACAGGGGTCCAACCCCTCCACAGTAACCAAATAGGGGTCTTGCCCCTCCATAGTCCGCGCACCCTCGCCTGACTACCCTGGTTTGCCCAGTGGGCCTAACAAGTCGGTGTAGGAGGGCCAGCAGAACCCCGAGGCCCGTGGGGTAGCTAGTGCCCTCCCTACACTAGTAGCTCTCCTCGTTACTGTGTACACGAGGGCCAAAAGTCGGTACAAAGTGGCCAGTCCTAACCCCGGGTCCCTGGGGCGGCTGGCTCCGCTCTGCACTAAACTGGGAAATAGTTGCTCTCCTTGGTACTCCGTACTCAAGGGCTAGCTCACTTCCCCAATTCTATTCCATTCACTTTCCAGGAGTTCTACTACTAATTCCCGTAGGGTTCATGCTCTTTAACTCAGCCAATTTAGGTTTCACCGTTCCAGCTTTATATCCATATAACCCATGTTCTCAACAGTGATTATTCATTCTTAAACAGGCAGCGGTTAATCAATTTACAGGCAGTTATCGTTTCCTTTCTACTTTTCCCAGACTGCAATGTATATATCTATTCAACTAGTTTTCCAGTCCTAGGATTCATGCCATACCTTAGGATTTATCATTCAATCTAGTTTTCCAGTCCTAGGATTCATGCAATACCCTATGATCTATCATTCAATCTAATTTCTCAGTCCTAGGGTTCATGCAATGCCCTAGACTCTATTAATTGTTTCATAATTGTACAAATTTTGATAAATAAATTAAAGGGCCACTCTACCCGCAAGATCGAGAGTATTGGGGGCGTGATCGGCAATCCTACGTGCCTCCGCAACCCCAGAGCCGCAACGGAACGAGGTCCTAACACAAGGATCAACACAAGGGGTTACTCAGAACAGTATACAATTACTGTAAACAGGTAGAGGAAATAAATCTGGGAAGAACGAAACCTGAAACGTGGAAAACGGACTCCGAACGGACCCTAAACGGGTCAAAAACGACGAGTCTGCCCAAAATCAGACGTCTGGAACTTCTTCCAGACGTCTTAAAAGATAGCTCAGGTCATACCTTGGTCTGCGCAGTCCTTCAAACGTCTAGAAGCCTGCTGGACCATCTGGACTTAGTTTCCAGATGTCCGATTGTCACCCCAGACGTCTGGAGGCCCTCTCCGTCATCGGTGTTGTGCCTAGACGTCTGATCTGTGTGGGATGGCGAGCCCTCGCGCCCTCCCGAACAAGTCCTGCACACACACACGCCCGCTCTTATCACGCAAAGGTGCAGAAGACTCGGTGGAACGGCTGCATGGCCATACATGGGAAAGAAGGAGAAGATAACAAATATTGTACCTGTCAGACGTCTTGACATTCCTCCAGACGTCTTTTGCGTCGTCTGGACGTAAGTCCAGTCATTTTATTCTAGGAAATTTTCCCTGAATCAGGACCATTCTCGCTCTCCGCCCACAACGCAAGCCGTGCCGCGCCGTGTCCGCCTGCTGCCTGTGCTGCAGTAGCTCCTCCGCGACACCCCACGCTCGTTGCTATCGCGCCGGCGGGCTCTAGCTGCCCCGGCAAGCTCGCACCCTCGCAGTCGAGCTCCTTATTCCTCTTGCAATAGCTCCTCCTCCCCACACACCCGCAGCAGTCGTTGCTACCGCTCTCGCCCGCGCGCTCGCTTGTTGACAGGGAGAAGAAGAAGAAGGCGGTGGAGTGAGGGTGAGGGGGAGGGTGGCGCTATTTGAAGGAAGCGCGGGGAGAGAGAAAAAGAGGACGGCTGCGTCTGCAGGGAGGGAGATGAAAGAGAAGGAGGGCGGCGGGTTCAGTCTGTGCCTGCATGCGCGCAGACGCGAACCCGTACACCGAAAAAATTTAATACTAGACGTCTGGGCCACTTCCCAGATGTCTTAAACGACGTTTGATGCCCTGGTCGTAACATAGGAGCTGCTCAAGCTGCATGCATATGAGGACATAGCATCATTTGGCATGGGGGGGTGGATAGGCATCCATAGGATTTGGGTATTATATGGTATCATGCAACTCCTTCATCCATTATACATATCCATCTATAAATATGTACATAGCCTATTTCAAAAAAAAAAAAACGTATTTAGCAATGATCTGAAGGTTGAAACAAAAATACAATAAGTGTTTATGGATATTCAATCGTTGTTTTGAAGACTTTCCAGGCCACAGAATCTTGATTTGCTTAGGCTTGGCTTAATTCACTTGAGCATTGATAAGATAGATCGGAATCTCTCTTAACTAAGGACGTATTCTTGTACTTGAGTCACCAGTACAGGATTCGTTGGTTTGCTTCTACTTGAGAGCCTAAGTAATCTTGGTTCACACTACACATATCAAGAAAGACTAAGTGAACGTAAGATCCAACCCTAGTGTTCATTAGGGAAGTTGGAGTCCTTACCTGTGCACGTAGGTAGACTTTTTATCCCAGACTTTAGTCTTGTGTTTACGAGAAACTCTTTTCACCGAAACAGTACTCTCCCACCAAAAATGTGTGCTCCTCCAAATAAAGTTGTAAGAGATATACTGAAATAAAGTTGTAAGAGATATACTGACACTTGTTTCAAAAAAAAAAATCTTGCAAATAAGTTAGTATATCTTTCAAATGTCTGTAAATTCTTCTCCCCAAAAAGTTTTTAAAGGCACGTTACAAATACCCTGTTTCTACCATATATTCCTTGAGCCATAAAAGCAATAAAAGTGGGGTTGAGTTTTCCATCATCTTTTTGAGGGTTAATCCGAAGACATGAGCTGAAACTGGAACCAACCTGCACTTAAAAATTCCTGAAACCCTAGGCTTGAGCCTCAATGTTCATCTGGTCAGTCTTGATCCTTCACTATGCATAAACCATAATCTCTTGAGCTCTAAAGTACGGCAAGACCCTCTGAGTCCTGGAAATCGTACTTAGGGTTTAAATATCAAGAGTCCAGGTTAGTCGAGAGATGGTCTATATCATGTAGGACTTAAAGTACTGGTAGTCTTCTCTGCAATTGGTTCTCACAATATCCGACGGATAGACACATCCATGTCGCTTCAGAAAAAAATCTTCAGCTTAAGATCATTTCTAAACACAATACAAAATGTTTTGCTAAGGACTAGCAAAAGATAGGCATGGGGGTATGTTTGCACAGCAAAAATATACCAGTAAATATGCCATCTTGTGTTATTTCCTAACACTGCCATTGCATCTTATGTAGCCGTAATTGCATTTGTAAATATACACCTGCATGCATTTATAAAGAGGGGAGGAGAGTGAGAATAATTGGCCATCTAATCCACTTCTATTAATTAACATTTTTCTTAAGTGTGGCATTGCAATTTCACCATTTTTCATTTTTTTTAATTTTTTTATTTTCCTTTTTCTCGTGCGGCTACAGGGCATGATGTGTGTGCCTCTCTGTGCCTCTCCTCCTGCCAACAGCATGGTAGGGTGTGCGCACCTCTCTTCCTGCCAGCAGCATGGCATGAGGCATGCCCTCTCCTTTTTAAAACTCCTTACTCTCTCCCTTGCTGAGGGATCATCGACCTTCAAATCACCCTCACCCTCAGTCAGCCGTTGGCCAATCTCCTCCCCTCTCCCTCTCCCTCTCCATACACAGTTCCTCTTCTCGCAAGTAAGTAGAGGCACACTGTGCGGCGGAGAAAACCCACAGTGGTCTTAGACCACCACTGTGAGTTCCACCACCACCCAACTCTTTCATGAGCAGGTGGGCGTGGTGGCTTCGCATTTTGTTTCGCTGCATTTCGACTTCTCCGCCATTAGCTAGAGCTTCAAGCTCTCAAGCTCTGAAGCTCCATCTCGTCGCGCGCTTGCCTGCAGACTCCGCCGGTCGCCGCGTGCTTGCTTGCAGAACGCGCGAAACCTCTTCCCGCATGCGTAGGCGCTCCACAGCTCGCCCGCGCACGCAAAATCGGCCCCAACCGATCGCCAAACTATAGCGCACTGTAGCGCGTAGTCTGCGCAACACTGTAGCCACCAGCAAGTTTCTTACTTAGCCGGTGGTGCGGCGCTCTCTCTCCTCGCCCGCAACCCACGCCAACTGGTCACCACGCCTCACCAGCCCACAGCGCTGTGTGCTGCACTCCGCAGCGCGCTACGCCTCACCCGCCCGTGCAGCATAGCGCTGCGCTTCACTCGGCCATGCGCGCACGCTCTCTCTCCTGCACCTGCGCACCTACGCCTTCAGACGTTGGGGTAGCGCGGCAGACGACTTATCTGTTGCGCTCCCCTCCTCCTTCTGGTACACACACATACTGGTACACACTTACACACACTCATACACTCACACATACACACACATATATATCCACTCACATACTCCTATCCTTACGTATATATACATAAATATATATACATGTTTATATATATATATGTATATATAAATATATATATACATATATATCTATCTATATACATATACATCTATATGTACATATATAGTTATATATATATATATATACTTACATATACGTCCACTTACCCACATCCATCTATACACCTCACAAACACCACCCATACTCCCGTGCACTCGTCCCTCCACCGCGCATCATATCGCAGGAATATTCGCACCAATTGCTGGTTCCCCGATATCTGCGCAAAGCAAGCGCCTCCACCCTCACTCCCACACATCCACTCCACACTTCATGTGGCACTCAGTCTTGTTGGTCGCGTCTTGTTAGACGTAGACCAACTTGACACTGTGCTACATTCCATCTCCACTTCCACCTCCACCCCTATATACATAATATATAACTGTATACACATATATATATTTTGTATCTACTATATATCTATACATACATATACTAAGCTAAGTGTTTCTTTCTTTCTTAGCAACTTACTTTGTTTTCATTTATCTTTTATTTCTTGCTATTAAAAAGACAGAAAAAAGAAAAAAGAGTAAAAAAGAAAAGATAATTCTTGTCTTGCAGGTACTTGATCTTGCGAATAACAAGATCGATTTTTGGGAACCCCTAGTTGGCTACAAGCCAAGAACCATTTGGCTTAAGGCCAATGGCTTCATTTTTTGAGGGTGTACCTCAAGGACAACATTATCACCAACAAAAATCTTAAAAATAGAAAAAAATGAAAAACATACTAAACGTAATGAAGAGATGCGTTTTAGGAAAGGCGTAGAAACTCCTTGATCTTCAAATTCCCGCCTCCCTGAGATCGACCCAGGGCCTAAAAGAGACCAAGATAAAATCAAGTAGGCCAGGTTAAAAATTTTGTGAAACAAGTGTAGTCCCGATTTAGGTTAACTCACTATACTAATTTCAATGACAATATCACGATATTAACAAAACCTATTCGAGTCGCACCAGTCGCTGGTACAGGTTACCAACCAGTGGCGTGTTCGGGGCCTGCAGAGACGACGAGATCTACGGCACAGGCCCCCATTCCTCTCGTGATACCTGGTAGAGTGGTTTAACTCGGTTGTTAATAATTAAATAAGAATGTACTTGGTTGGAATAGTTAGATTGAACTCTAGGATATGGAATGAACCCTAAGGTAGAAATGAATGAGCCTGTTTGAGCTGTACTGTTTACTTGAATGCATGGTTATGATAAATTGCTAGCAAATACCTTTAATATAATTACGAGATGCATGTTAAAATACGAGCTGCCTGTATGTAATTGATAATTTGCCTGTGAAACTACAAGTCGCATGTTATTGAGAATTGAATTATGAAAACACGAGCAGCCTGTATATGGATGAGGAACGAATTATGAGACATGAGAGCTGGACCTGGATAAATGAGATGAATATGAGCATGAACCCTACGAGGAATTAGGAGTAGAACTCCTGTGGATGAAAGGAAATCTGGAATGTAGACGGGAAGTGAGATGGCCCTTGTGTACGAGGTACCAAGGAGAGCACCTGTCCCTTTTTAGTGTAGGGTAGAGCTAGCCTCCCTTAGGTTGAGACCTGGGGTAAGGATTGACCACTTTACACCGACTCCTGTTGTCCCTCGTGTACGTGGTACCGAGGCGAGCTACTAGTGTAGGGAGGGAGCTAGCCACCCCATGGGGCCCAGGGTTCAGCTAGCCACCCTACACCGACTTTGTTAGGCCCTTTGGGCAAACCGGGGTAGTCAGACGAGGGTGAGCGGACTGTGGAGGGGCGAGACCCTTGTTCTAAGAGGGCAAGGCCCTATATTGTTTCGTGTTGTACTTTGGGCGTACTCGCTAGCGGAAATGACTGACCGCGTGTCAGTGCGGGGTAGCTACTCATGCGCGTATCATGCGTGCCATAGTCACCGCTACATCTTGACAGTGACCTCGGGGTGGTTGACTAGGTGTAGGGCTACCATGGGGGACTCTCACGGCCAAGAGAGCACCACGTGTACCTTCTACTCTACGAAAAAGACTGCAATCACGATCATTCCCACTAGGAACATGCAAGATCAAGAAATACCTAGATACTTTGAGAAATAGATGAAACAGAAACACATAAATGAGATAAATAGAAATGAGAAATAAATCTGTTGTCGTTTTTACTGTACTTGTACTTAAATAATGTAAACACCACTCTACTCAATGTTCGCTAACTCTGTCTTTTCGTAACACTGTTCAGGACCAGGAGTTGAGCAACCTGAATTTCCGGCTGCAGAGGGTGCTGGGCCTAGTCGAGCCCAACCATAGTCGTTCTTCCGGTACTTTCATTTTTCCTATTGTTGTAGTGAGTAATGGACACATAGTTATTATTCCTGTTATTTTCTGTTTCCTTTCCATTTCCTATTGTTGTTGTGGTGGCATATACTGAGACAGTTGTTCTACTTTCTTTACTGCTTCGTCCTTTTCTTTTGCGTAGCTATATTGCATGTGTGAATGTGGTTTATTTTTTTGCTTTTGATATTTCTTATTGGATGACTAGGTCTTGGGATTAGTCGAGGCGAGCCGGTCTCGAGTCCTGTAGGGATCCGGGAACCGGGTTGTGACATGCTATGGTTAGAACGTGCTTCAAGGTTCCTTCGAAGCTTTGTGTCAATGGTGGATGGAGACCTAATACCTGAAATCCAAGATACAGCCTTATGACTCTATCAAATAAACTCAGGGGCTTTGTCGTGGAATGACGAGTATGGTGGTGGGTGCGGCGTGTCGTGAGAGTGTGTGTGGAGGTCGTACGACCTTGGAACGAGTAGACGGAGGTTCGTGAGTTCGGCAGAGAATTTGGAGGAGCAATTG
This sequence comes from Thalassia testudinum, assembly GCA_037157565.1. Lineage (NCBI taxonomy): Eukaryota > Viridiplantae > Streptophyta > Magnoliopsida > Alismatales > Hydrocharitaceae > Thalassia > Thalassia testudinum. The sequence continues at coordinate 35,820,458 of JAZHRO010000051.1, read as the reverse complement.
ACCTAACTAAGTTAGGGCTTTCGTTCTTGAGGTCGAGGTGAAGGTGTACAGCATGGAAGCAGCGGCATAGGTGGTCTTTGGTGACCGCTGGAGCTCGCCAAAGTTGTGCAGGCGAGGTGGAAGACAAAGTCGTGAAGGGCGGTGCGGAAGTCGAAGCGGAGTGTCGGAGGTGGTATCGTGAAGTAGGGAAGCTGAAGAATCGATAGAGATAGGTAGCGGACGACGAGGATCAGAGTTGGCGTTGGGTGTGGTATGGCTGGCGCCGAAGACGAAGATGGCTCCGGTGGGGTGATGACGGTGAGGATGAAGGAGATAGGGACGTTGGCCGGTATTGCATGACGCGGAGGAAGACTAGGAAGGAGTATCTTTCGTCGGTATTACGGTCAGACGACGAGGAGAGGCAGGGAGAGTCGTCGGCGCTTGAGGAGCCTTTTGGTCGGATTAGGAGGGAAGAATTTGGGGTAGATCCGGTCGAAATCGAGCTTGGGCAGAACGGTTTACCCTAGGGAGCTTATATAGGCTGTTAGAGGGTGATTAAAGCTTGGGAAGCAAGCTTCCCAAGCTTGGAAGGTTGCCAGAGTAGGAAACTCGAAAGATACCTGAATCTCTCATGCGTTTGCTTGAGAGATTGGGAAGGTTGTTGGGCTCAAGATTGGATTCATTGGAAAGAGGATTCCATAAAGAATCTCCCCTCCAATTTTGGAAGGGATTCATTGATCAGAGGAGTTATCTTCAATCAAAGGTCGCCAGAGTTGTAGGATTGGGATTCTAAGGTGGTAGGGACCTTTTTTTAATAAGATGATAAAGTTGGGGGGCTATTTGTAAGAAATTCAAAAGTTAGGGGAATGAGTGTTAGATAAAAGAGTCAGTCATGACCAAATTGCAAACTAGGTGAAGGTGATCTTAGATTGGGCCCAAATTTTGGTACAAATATAATTTGGCCCTAGAAAATCCAATGGTAAAGTTGGATTTTGGTTTTTACTTTGTTTGTCTGGGTAATTTATGTAAAAACCCAAATTAGGAGAAATATCTGTCTGAGACTCTATTTTGGGTCAAGACAGGTTCCAATGGTCAAATCAGCATACCAAACCCTAGAGAATATTTTTTTATGATTTTTAAAGGATTTAGGTAAATTTTATCTTAGCCATAACCTCAGTTAATTAAGCAGGTTTGTTTTTAGGGTTTCGAAAGTCATTTAATTCCTGAAATGTGTGAAAGCCCTTTTCTGTCTGTACTAAGCCACTTATTAGACTCTTAAGATCATTTGACCCTTAATTAACCCTTGGAGAAACCTGTGGTTATTCTGCTTTTATGATATGATGTTAAAATTACAGTTTTAACCCTGGTTTCTTGTATTTCTCTCAGAAAGGATTTGCAATGAATTATGACCTTCTGATGGTTATGTAAAAGCATTTATTGACTTAATCAAATCAAACTGAGCTATTTATGGCTCATGATGGTGTTCCCATCAATTCACATGGTGAATTCCTATCTCCTTCGTGACACAAAATGCTATTTGTGGAGAAGAGGGGTTGAGGTACACTTCCCTCGTATAAGTAGTGTGGTTATATCACCCTCGGTTTTAAGTGATACTTTAGTGGATTTGATCGACTCGGTTAATCGGGAAATACTAAGTCAAGAGGCTTAGGTAGTGGTTTTTACTCGGGTTGAGTTTCCACCTAAAAGGAGTTGTCTCTTACGGTGAATGCTTTTGTGATTGATTTTTATTTGCTTCTATTTTTATTCCGCACTATTCACCCCCTCTCTAATGCGACTACAAGGCTTGAGTTGCCTGAACCTTGAACATGTTTACTTATGAGCATATTGGTGGCTATGTTAGTTTTAGCATTTAGGAATGGTAATTTGGTTGTATAAGTACGTTGGTTGGCTAATTACATTTTGAGAAACAATGGTATTGATTGCTAGTTTGAGCAGGGATAACTCTTAGTATTGACTAGGCATACTCCAAGCATCTTTCTTGAGACCTAAATTTGACAAGATAAAGCAGGGACTGAATTGAGTGTTCGATAAGGAACTAGCTATTGAGTCATTTATTCCTAATGAAATTTGAGCTTTTCCATGTTTTGTTTGTCACCTTATTTCCTTTTTTTTTCATTGTCAATGTTGGACTCTTTGTTACTTCATTCCATTCTCTAACCATTGGTATGTTCCCTTAGGTTACCTAACATTTATGTTCATACTTCTTGCATTCCTCTGATTGTAATTCACTATCCACGTATAAATGAGATTCTTTATCAAATCAAGAGTTGGTCTTTGACCCCATCAAGGTGTCATAACCATTTCTACCTTAGAACTTGACTTCTGCTTTTTTAAAGATCTTTACCTCAAAATCCATGACATACGGCTATCATGGAACACATCCTCGACTAGCTTGGCATTATTTTTAATTGGTTGGACTTAAATTATTAATTCTATAGGCCATTTTGATTAGTTGAATTTATTGTTCCCTTATTGTTTAGCCAACTAAGGCACCTATATAGCAAGATAAAACAAGAAGACTCCCAGATTCCTAGTGGTTCTATCATAGCTGACCATAAATCACCCATAGTTGGCTACATGGGAGAGTGTTTTGGCCCTCAAAACCAGCATTATTCAATTAAGAACTTGTCCCCAATTAGCCATCAACTCTGGCAAAGTCCTAAGTACTAATTTGCAATAGTAAAATCTACTAAAAACTTGTTGGCAAAGTCCTAAGTACTAATTGCAATAGTAAAATCTAATAAAACCTCATTGTATTCTAAGGATTTTTAGTAGAATTTGGATTCTCTTTGGAAGCTTACTACACGTGAAAATCAACAAAAAAAATTTCCTCCTACTTAGCAAGAGATTCTCTATGATTAATTTGGAGGTGTGGAAATCTTGTCCCAACTCCCTAAAGTGGTTTAGACTCCAAGGACCTTGGCGAAGCTAAAATACCTTGGACTTAAAGTTTATGTGACAACCCAAGTTCCAACAATCGACCGAACTGACAAGACCTAAGTTGTCGAGTACTATTATCAAGCAATACACATTTACAAGATCGCATTCACTTAACACATAGTAATAGAATATTAATGGCCAAACATTCATTCATTAAGCATTAAATAAGATAGAGTACTGACAATCATAATCAAATCCACCACAGAAAATAAGAAAGGAAATAAGTGCTCAAGTATGAGTACAGTCATGAGAAAACTAGAAAGTAAAAGAGTCTACTAACTACGGAAAAGATAACCAACAACTAAAGCAAAAGCTCCATGAGAAACTCGGCTCAATATGAACTGTTGCCTAATGTTATGCTTACAATCACCACCCAGTCAAAGTGTGGTGTTTACGGAGCCATGTATCCTCCATCTGGCTTAATGACTTTAGCAGAACTTTGTGGGGCTAATCGAATTGCCTGCAATCGTCGTCAATCAATCACAATAAGGTGCTATTTCAGATTTTTATCCCTGACAACGACGCAAAAATATGATAGAATCGACGACCGATTTGCAATAAAAAGGGTTTAAATGTCGTTATTGTAGTATAGTAACGCCGGTAACGGTTGGGTTTATGTTATTATGGTTTACAATCGTTGCAGTACAAAACAGCTACCAGATTACTACAAATTTTTGCTCGGAAAAAGTTTTCCCAAGGTCGAACTCAGGGCGCAACTAGAATTCTAAAAATATAAAAGTTCTCAATTAGGTTACAAAAATAAGAGAGAGAGAGCTAGAGTTCTCTTGGCTTCTTCTTCTTCTCTCTTCCTTTTCTTTCTATCCTTCTTTTTCTTCCAGCTAATCTCCTTCTCTTCTTTTTCCTGCAGAGTCTTCCTTTCTTCTTCTTTCTTTTCTTTTCTTCTTCTGCGGCTGTGGTAATCTTTTTCTTCTTCTCTGACTTCTTTTCTTCTTCAACCTTCTTCTTCTTTCTGCTTCTTTTCTTCTATTCTTCTCTTTCTTTCTTTCCTTGCGGCTGTGTCTTCTTTCTTCTTTCTCTTTTCTTCTTCTTTTTCTTCTCTGCTTCCTTCTTTCTTTTCTTCCCTTACAGCTCCTCTTCTTTTCTCTTCTTTCTGTTCTGGCCGCTGCCCTTCTGTCGTCTGATGCAGTGGTCAGACGACTTAACTGTGGGTTTGCTACAGTGCCTTCCTTCTCTTCTTCTTCTGTTTCTCTCCTTCACTTCTTCTTTTCTTTCCTTCCTTCTTCTCCTTCTGTTCCTGCACGCTTACACAAGGGTTAGAGCAAAACCTGCCCTTACCCTTCCCCGCGTCTCTCCTTTTCTCAGATTTCTCTCTTAGGACCGCTCTCCCAGAGCTGGGTAATCGAGTGCGGGTATCGCGCCCGGGACCAGGCCCACCGGCGTGCGGTGGTGGGCGAGGAGTGCGCTGTTTGGGTAATCGGATCCTGCCTAGACCCGCGGGGCGTGAGCGCGGGTGAGGGCGAGCGAGCGCATGGCGCGCAGCGTGCGGGGGAGGGACCTGACCCCTGTGTTCGAAGGCGAATAGCCTTAGGCACTTTTTCAATTTAAGTGTGGGCGCTTAGCCACGCACTTCCGAGGTGGGACTAAAGTCCCACCTCCCAAATTGGCGCCCGTAGGGGAGCTACCTGCGGCTAATTGCAGCAGCCCGCGACGCCTTTGCCCCAGTTGCAGGCCTAGGTGCCTTCGCAGAGGTAAACCGCGCGACCTGGGATGTGCACCTGGGCTGGAAAGCGCAGCTGCAGGTGAAGGAGCAGTAGCAGCTCAGTAATGGCGGCGAAGGGCTGCTGACCTGAAAGCAGAAAGACGGCCTCTCGGCCACATCAGAAAACGGGGGAGGCTTCGTCGGAGTGCGGCGAAGATAGTGCGGGGGTCGGCGAGGTGCGAGGGCGTGTGTGGAGGTAGCCCTAGGTCAGACTGTGGCCGGAGAGGTGGGTTTGTTCGGGGGGTGGTCGGGTGGCGTTTGGCAGTAAATGGAGATGGGGAATCGATAGAGTGGAGTGTGAGGGAGCTTGTGCGGTGGTCGGCGAGGTGCGGGGGTGTCTGTGGACGTGAGATGGTCTCGCCGAAGGGGGTGATCGGAGGTGGAGAGGTTGGTCTGGACAGTGGCAGTCGGGTGGTCGACAGGGCAGTTTAAAAGAGGGGAAATGCAAGGGAAATAGAGAGGAAGCTATTTACCTAAGTATTAGACGAAGGGGGAGGACGGAGCAACCAGCTTGTACCTGCCGGAGCTAGAGACGAAGAAGCCCTGGAGGAGGAGTGAGATGACAAGGAAGCAGGCGGAGGGCGCCAGCGGGTATAGCCTGGCGCGGACGATGGAGCAAGGCAAACCATGCTGCAGGTAGGGAAGCAGAGCGACGAGGAGGAAGAGGGGGAAGTCGCCAGAAGCTTCGGGCGTTCTGATGGAGGAGGAAGGGATGAAGGGGGGGTTTCTCCGTCAAAGAAAAGCTTATCGGAGTCGGCAGGGTGTGCCGCTCCTTATAAAGGGGTTGGCGCAGAGGGAGGGGCGTGCTGGCGTCGTGCCAGCCTCGTCGGAGTAAGGCCGGAGATGACACCCATGCCTTCCGCGCGTTCGCACGGAAGGCATGGTGGTCGGCAGAGGGCATGGGCGGGTCCTTGCGACATTTGACGTCACAAGGAACCCCGCTTCTGCTTTGCAGGATGGCAGCCCTACCCTACGCGGCGCCATGCTCCGCGCAAGGTCGTCGGAGTATGGCGCTGCACAGAAGTTGAATGGAGGACCGTTATGCAAAGAATGATGAAAATTTGGGGGCCTAAATGCAAGGGTTTCAAAAGATAAGGGTCAAAAAGTAAATGAAGAGGACCAAATTGTAAAGTCGGTCAAGGAGGTCTCTTCTTAGGCTCAAGTTTTTATACAAGACCAATTTGAACCTAAGGATTTTAATGGTGAATTTTAATTTTGGGTTGGACCATGTTTGACCAGCTAATTTGTGCAAAAACCCAAATTAAGTTATTAATTAGGCAGGTTCTCTTTTAAGGTCAAAATAGGTTTCTAAGGCCAAATTGAAAGTTCTAAACCCTAGAGATTATTTTTCTATGAATTTTAGAGGACTTAGTTGATTTTTATCTTGCCTCGAACCTCGTGAATTGAAGTGGGTTTGTTTTAGGATTATAGAATGTCATTTAATTCCTGGAAGTTGCTACAACACTTTTTAGATCAGATCATCCCACTTTCCTTCTTGTTAAGCTTGTTTGACCTGTGTTTGGACCCTTAATTACCTTGTTTGCAAACTGCATTGGTGAAATTGCAGTTTTACCCCTTATGATTTGTTTTATTTTTAAACTTAGAATTCTCTGAATTAAGCCTTTCTTTGGGTCATGTAGGAGCTTTTTCTCACATATCAGGGTTAGATTGTGCTAGTTAGGGTTTATGATGAGGTTCTCATCATAGTATATGTGTTACAAGTGCAAACCGATGTCGCATCAATTTTATTTATTTACAATTTTTACTAGTTTGTTTCCAGGTCATTTACTAGGAGGTAGTTATTGATATACATCACTCTCTAAGTCTAAAAATGTTCTTTTATCCCAAAAATATTAATTTTATTTAAAAAATGAATGAATGAATCAATAAATGAAAGAATTGGTTAATTATGTACAAAAGAATCAATTAATATTCACTATAATGCCTGAAACAAATTTACAACAAATATACATAAAAAACTAACTAATACTACACTATGTTAATTATATACAACTAATACAAGTAATACCTAAATATAGGTGCAAAAATAGCTACAAACATCTACTATACTAAATTATATTAACATACTAATATCTATACTAATATATCTTATATTTACAATAACATATACATAAGTTGGTATAGCCTTAATAAAATATTTACATATCATAAGGCAAAAATAGTTACCTATACTAACATATAAATATATATACAGTAATGGATCTATCTGTCACTAAAGCTCTTAGTTATTTATATCCATATAGAACTCAAACAAGTACCTACTCTACTTTTATATATATATGCTATTTATATTTGTATACTATATACATATCTTATTTACATACGTATATATATATTAATTACTATTATACATATATATGCTATATATACATATACATATGTTACATGTACATACACATATATACACATACACACAGCTGCACACACACCAACATGGACACTTAGTCAACTTCTCATCTTCTCATTTACTTTGTCAATATTAGGTCATATTCTCTCTCTCAGACGTCAACAGTTTAACCCAAAAATTAGGTTTTCAAATGGGCAGACTGGCCACTTTCAAGGGATATACAACACCTGTAACGAATGTGTGCCCCAGACGTCTTTTAAGACGTCTGGGAGGTGGCTCAGACGTTGGACAAGACGTCTTGGATCACAACCAGACGTCTGATAAGACGTCTGGGATCGTTTCCAGACGTCTGGAAATCCGTTATTTTCGACACACGCGAGTCGCCTGTGCGCCTGAGCGCGCAGACCGCATATTCCCTCTTTTTTTTCTCTCTGCGGCTGCAGGCGGCCTGCCACCTCCTCTCTCCTCCTCGCGCGGCCTTAAAAGGGCCACGCCTCCCCTCCCGTCTCCACAGTATCCTCCTTCTTCTCCTTCCTGTGCGCGAGAGCGAGCGGACGCGAGGGCGGCAGCGACGGCCGCAGTGAGCGCGGAGGTGCGGCGTGCGAGGGCGGAGCTCTACCGTGAGGGCGAGCTCGCCGGAGCGGCTTGGCCGGCTGGCGGAGGGCGCAGGGGGCGCGGAGCGACGTGGAGAGGGACCTGCTGCGGTCTGAGCAGCAGGAGCGCGAGGTGCGACGCGGGCGGCGTCGCGAGCAGAGGCCGAGCAGGGTTCTGATTCTGGAAAAAATTTCCAGAATCAGACGTCTGGGTTGATAGCCAGACGGCAAGGTCGACGTCTGTAAGATCATACAGACGTCTGAAAGGTGAGTTTCCGCTTTCTTCTTCCTTCTTGTCGACTGACCGTACTGAGGGAGGGAGGTTGGCTGTGCGCAGGTTCGCTGATTCGCCATCCTTTGCGAATCAGACGTCTGGAAGTTGTACCAGACGCCGGGAGTGACCTACAGACGTCCGTATGGACCATCGGACGTCTGGGGTATAGGACAGACGTCCCCGCAGACTTCTGGACGTCTGGGAAACCACGCTGAACAGGTAATTCTCTGATCCACCGTTTAAGACGTCTGGAAGGAGTTCCAGACGTCTGATTTTGCACAGTATCGTCTTTTTCGACCCGTTTAGGGCCCGTTCGGGCTCCGTTTTCCGCGATTCGAGTTGCGTTCTTTTCAGAAGTAATTCCTCTACCCGTCTACAGTAGCTATACACTGTTTTGAGACACTCCTTGTGTTTGATCCTTGTGATAGGACCTCGTTCGGTTGCAGTCTTGAGAGTCGCGGAGGCGCGCGGGATTCCCGATCACGCCCCCATTACTCCCGTTGTACCTGGTAGAGTGGCTTTAAGTATTAATAAAATTTGTTAAAGTATGGAACCATAACTAGAACCTAGGACATAGCATGAATCCTAGGAATGAGAAATATATGGAATGATAGTTCCTAGGTGTTGCATGAATCCTAGGGCCGAAAAACTAGATTGTATGATAGACCCTAGGATATGGCATGAAGCCTAGGATGGAAAAACTAGTGGAATATATAATAATGCAGTCTTGGAAAAATGGAAAGGAATATATGAAACTGCCTGTAAATTGAGTTCACAGCTGCCTGTTATGAATAAAGAAACATGATTGGGATCATGGTTTGTAAGAACGTGAAACTGGAAAGTAAGACATAAGATGTTCTGGAACCCTACAGGGAAGTAGGAGTAGAACTCCTGGAAAGCGAATGGAATAGAATTGGGGAAGTGAGCTAGCCCTTGAGTACGGAGTACCAAGGAGAGCGACTGTCCCCCTGTTTAGTGCAGAGCTGAGCTAGCCACCCCAGGGACCCGGGGGTTAGGACTGGCCACTCTGTACCGACTTGTTGGCCCTCGTGTACGTAGTACCGAGGAGAGCTAATAGTGTTAGGAGAGTACTAGCTACCCCACGGGCCCCGGGGTTCTGCTAGCCTCCTTCACCGACTTGTTAGGCCCACTAGGGCAAACCAGGGTAGTCAGGCGAGGGTGCGCGGACTGTGGAGGGGCAAGGCCCCGGTTTGGTTACTGTGGAGGGGTTGGACCCCTGTTACTGAGAGGGCTCTGCCCTGGTTCCGTGCTGTGCTTTGGGCGCACCCGTTAACGGAAACGACTGACCGCGTGCCAGTGCGGGCTAGCTACCTGTGCGTTTATCGCGCGTGCCGTAGTCACCGTTACGTCTGTCAGTGACCTTGGGGTGGTTGACTGAGGGTAGGATCACCACGGGGGACTCTCCCGGCCAGGAGAGCACCACGTGCTACTTCTACTTTTGGAAAAGACTGCAATCAAGATCGTTCCCACGAGGACATTCGAGATCAAGTAAAGGATCTGAGAAATAAATGAAATAGTGAGAAAAATTGAAAGATGTGAATAAAGGAAGTAATAGAACATAACAGCTACTGTACACTCTACTGTTGCCTTTAGTTAGTTTGCCACTCTACTCAGCGTTTTGCTGACGTGTTACACTCGTTACCTTTTTCAGGACCAGGTGTTGAGCAGCCAGGGTCGGCGGCTGCAGAGGACGCTGGGCCGAGTAGGGTCCAGTAGAGTTACCACAGCCTTTTGTACCTCTTTTGTTTCTGTTCTAGTGAGTAGTTTTTGTTTCCGCTGTACCTTCTTTACCTGCAGTTTTTGTTATATGATAAATGCTGTTTTACTGTTGTGGTGGTACCTACTGTAGCAGTTTCTTTCCTTACTGCTGTACTTTCTTACTGTTAGTTATATTCATGCTGAATGTGGTTTACTTTACTGTCTTTTGGTTACTTCCTCGTTGGACGACTAGGTCTTGGGATTAGTCGAGTCGGTCCGGTTCTCGTGTCTCGTAGGGACTCGGGAATCGGGTCGTTACAACACCCAAGAAGGTGGGACCAGGCCTCTAGTAATAGCTAGCCCTAGTTCATTATAGGTGCATTTTAATCCATTCTTGGCCCAGCATAGGCCCATTTTAGGCCTAGATACCGTGCGTGGCCCTTAGCCCATCACTATTTTAAATGCTCAAATATATGCTTGTTACAGGTCATAAGAGGGAAGGTATCGGATTTTATTTCACGCCCTGCACTAATGACTGGTTGGCATAGGGAGCGAATTACTTTTATACCGCGATGCAGCACTTGCCACAAACGATGTGACGCTTTGTTTAGCACCTATTAGGCACTATGCAGCGAGTTGTCTATGTGCAAAATCCAAGATTTTGGCCCTCGATTTGAGGGCCCAAATTAGTCCAATTTTGAAATAAATTATATTTTTGAAAAGCTCTTATATAGGGCTATATAATGGTATAGTTAATTTAGGGAAATAAATTATTTAAATATATAATTAAATTAGTTAAAGTTAAGGTTTTGTGTACGTTAAATTAGAGTTTAATTTGTTAATTAATGTTTAAATTAGTGACTTTATACAGAGTTGATATACATGATAAATTATTTATTACACATTTTTATTATATTTTAGGAAGTTTATTTTAATTTATGTACAATTAAATACATGTTTTAGATAGTTTTGCATATAAACAATCTATAAATACAATATAAATAGGATGAAAATAATTAATATAACATTATACAAGTATACATGATGAATTATTTTAATATTAGCTTAAATTGCTAATTTATTTTATTTTAAGTTAATAATTTACTTAGTTAAATTAATAACTTAATTATTTGCTATAAATATATAATTAACTTAATTTATAGGTACTGTATAGTACATATTATATAGTTAAATACGTATGTACAGTATTAGGTATAGCTATGTACATATAGATATGTTTACATAATTACTTAAGTTTATATACATTTAAGTAATATAAGTTAATAGGTAATAATACAATAAAGTTATATATATAATAAATTACTCTAAATACTTAATTTAGTATATAGAATATAGATATAAATTATATATACATATTATATACATATAGCTTAGGTTTAATTTATATACACAAGTATATACATAGTATATAGTGTATTTTTGGGGTTTTTCTGATTTTTATTGTTTTTATATGTATAAGAGAGATAGGGGATGACAGAGAAAGAGTTAGATGAGAGAGGGAGTTTCTTTTTACGATTTTTCAGTTTTGGTCTTTTATTAAATTCTAATGTAGGCTGAACTGTTGGTCGATATGTTCTATTAAGTCAGGGATTCAGAATGCCTTAAAACTTGGCGAACACCTAAAAATATTTCTAATCCTACTCAAGACACCTTTATTTTATTTTTTTAGAATTCTTTTATGATTTTTATTTTTTTACAAAGCAAACTCAATTTAGGCCTTAAAGGGTTTTCAAGTGGAACCTAAGACCTAAAAGAGGTTCAAATGGCTGGGATATTCAATTGAAACACTTTAATAAGTTCAACATCTCACATAGAAAGTATATGATCATTTAAACATGAATTTCACCTTGAATTTCACTCAAGGTTCATATTGGACAGTTTGAACCTTGAACATATAGTTGACAATGGATTTAAAAGTATGGAATCAAGTCATTCAAATTAGCTTTTTTGCTACAACAGTACATGAATGCTTGTTCATTAAGGTCTAACCCTAGACAACATATCAGCTACATTAGATCCCCAAGATCCGTCCAATTCTCCAGCTTAGACTCTTAAAACAATGGCTGATGAAAGATTATAGTAGCAACTGCTACTGCTGCTATAGCTGCTGTCTAATTCAACTCAGATCAGACGGCCTACAACCATGTTGCAGCTATTTTAGCAGCCAACAGCTACTTTTGTTGCTGACCTTACTCTGATTAGATCAATCAAGACTGATTTGAGCTTAAATTCAAATGACTAGCTTTTGCTAAATAAACTCAATCAACTTACTGCCATGAAAATCCAAATATAATTCAAATCCCATTCCAAATCAAATTTGCAAAACACAAAGGAAAGATTGACTTAAACTTTTCACTTATGCTATAGACAACATAAAGAGAAGGTTTTAAATCAGAAATTGAAATCCACTGAAAATATTCTCCAACCTTCAAATGCCTAAAATCAGGAATTACTCCAAAGAATGTAGTTGCTATGCAGCTCTTTCATGTACTAATATAGGGGAGTTTACAATAAAAAATCACATGTTCAAGCCATTGTTCAAAACTTACTCAATTTGAAAATCCATTTAAAAATAGATTCAAGTGTTAAAATCTTCATCAAACATCCCATAAATCCCTTAAGACTCATATGGAAACTCCTCTAATTATCGAGAAAACCAAGAGAAATTCAGATAAATCTCCCTTAAAAATTCCTTGAAATTATAATATGCTCCTCATCTTACATTATAGACAATGTAAGATATGGATGCAAATTAGGGTTTCAATTGCAATGAATCTGAATTCAAAAGCACCTCAAATATTCTCTGATTGATTTAGGATTCATTCATTCTCGATAAAAGCTCAAAAACCAAGGGAAACTGATCTACTCTCTCTCTCTTGTGACATAGACAGCACAAAGAAAGATTTTAAATCACACGATGAAATCTAATAAAATTAAAACCCAAATCCTCAGATCTTTCAAACCAAGAGAACTTCATTCAAAACCATGTGAGGACCATTGTGGCTAAGTGGAATGAATGGATTGATCCTCATATGAGGTTTGGCGCTTAAATTAGATCTAAATGCTCAAGAGCATCTGATCTAATTTGATGCCTTGATGAGTAGGTGATTGGCGAGAAACATGCGAGGAAATCAGTGAAGATGAACAATGATATGTGGCGGGAGATCAGTGGATCGACGTGAAAGAGAGAAATCACCTCTCTGATCTGAATTGATTAGAGAGGGTGAAAGAACTCTAAACTAATCTAATCTACTCCAAACCAATCCATCACTGATTCTGATTTCTAATCTACTCCTAGCTAATCCAATTACACTAATTGCTGCTTTAAACTACTCTAGAAAGCAGGGAAATCTATCTAACAGGAGGAATGGGGTTCCCTAGATCCAAAGTTGATGGCTAATGAGGAAGAAGGGTGGGAGGTCCCCAGCGAGTGAAGAGCCCTCTAGTGGGGCTCCAGGGTTGTCCTTAGGTGTATGTTATCCCTAGCGGCAAGGAGGAATTGAAGGTGGAAAACCACACCCTTGTCACAGGCACGGCGAGTGAAGGGGTTAGAAGTTGCTGGAGAGGGAGGAAGGGATCGGCTCAAGGAAGTAGGAGAGGAGTCAATGGTGTGCGTGCGAGCTATGGAGGTGCTTAAGTAGCTGAGGGAGTGAATCAGAGGACCGCGACGTGGGTTTAGGTGCTTAGGGCTTTGACGGTGAGATGGAGAGAAGAGAAGGGTGGGAAAGTCTAGAACAAATTCCCACCATCAGATGGGATCTGACACAGGTGGTGATGCCACGCATGGATGCGCGCGAAGAATGGATTTGAATCGGCTATTGATCAAAGGACTCACAAGAACAACAACCCAGATTGGCGTGTTTTAGCGCTGCTACAGTGCAACTCAAGCCACAGGTGTTTTGGAGATTTTGCAGAAAAACCCTTAAGGTGAAACAATGAAGAAAATGCTTTGAAGCCCATTAGTGGCAAAGATTCTTGCAGCGCAGCCCTTGTGAATTGCAAAGAAGTCCCTGGTGGTTATCAAAGAGGTCCGTAGAGGTTTTAAAAATGAATAAATGTATATGACCTAAGGACCTAAATGTAAAACTTTAAATGCAAGGTCTTAGTGATGCCCAAATGCCACCAAGTTTTTCTTGAATCCCAATTGAACATTTATGAAGTCAATTCCACCTTTGATTTGAACTTTTGAACTAAAAAATGTGTTAAATTTGCAAATGGATCATCAATTTGTATTAATAAATAGAATATCTCATTTTATGACCTAATTATGCATTTTTAACACAAATTTGATGTTTTAGATCATTTCTGTTAATTCCCACACTTAACCTATTTCGTGTATTAATTATGTAGTGTTTAACCCAATTTCTAGCATAACTTGGATATTTTAACTATGATAAGACACACCTCATCAGGGGTCTATGTGCCTCGTGTGTCTAACAACTTGGTTTTTGTTTGTTACAAGACTGGGGAGAACATGCTTGCTACAAAGAAAGAAGTAATACTAACTCATCCCTAAACTAATCATCCATTGCCACCTAGTTGAATGACGAAACCCATATACAAATGAAGATAAGGAATGAGTTAAAATTTTAATAAGGAAAGAAGCGAAAACTTGCTAAAGTAATGGGAAACTATTGTATCTACACAGTCTCACCTATCTCCAACATCTATTTTAGTTCTACCACATGGTCTTTAACTTTCTCCTTAGCCATCCCTAGCTAATATATTTCAACTTAAGACCTTTACTTGATTTAATCTAGTTGTCTTAGCCAAGGATGTCGATCCCTTTGTACACTTGTACCTTTACCTTTATTAGAACAAGCGCATTTCATACTCTAACTTAGGGTTTCATAGCCAACTTGATGTAGACAGTGGAATAGCTTCTCTTGGATTTATTATCAGGTGTGGTTGTGGCACACCTTACTATATGCATTAGAAACCCGTCAGTTTGTTAGGTCTCATTTACTCAATTGTCTTAGGCCTATCTATTATACACACCCAAGTTTGGCATTGAAGAAACTATCCATCGCGAACAAGGCCCATGGCCAGTACATTCCATAGTCTCTTTTTTCATATTCACGATCTTATAGGAGATCTATAGCATGTTGTAGGTGACGGGAACCTTGGATGATCAGTATGGACAGACACTAACAAACCTATAGAAACTCGACCCTATCTAACCCAACATTCCAACTAATAACCAGCGAGTATAGTATAAGGATTGTCATCCTTAATGGTGTGTCTCGCATTGTGTAGTAATATTCTAACTAGTAAAAAATCACTCCACGAGATACTAGGTTAACAAGTTGTGCTAAGCTAAGAAGAGGATATGCTCCCCACGCATGATGTACCTTTTGATTCACATCTCCAGATACTCATCATAAGATCTCTACTTGGGTTCGGTCGTGATTAAAGAATCCTAACAATAGATCAATGATCCCCACATTATTATTCCATACTCAATCAGTACCTGTCAATATGAGTATAATGAATTATGGGATTACATCCTATATCAATCCGATTCCATTTTTGGTTTCTACATGAGTACTTGACATCTATTCATTTTAGGATTCCTTGCTTGGCATCCATACCAATTTTCTATTAGAATACCATTACCATATCATGGCATTTTAATACTCTTGTTTTCCTAAATTACAACTTCTTGCCTATTCAATTATAAACTTTATCACAAGTGATCATCTTAATTTGGACACTCAACCAACCACCTTGGCCACCCAAGCCCTTTTTTATATAGTTCCTAGTTTAAATTGGCACCCAATCAACAGATTTGGTTTCCCAAATATTCGTCTTTGACCCTCAAACTTAGTTCCGAGTTTGAGTGTCTAAACAACCAATTTGGTCATCCAATCATGTAGCAAAGCAAATCTTTGTGAAAAACCACGCATTGTTCTTCAATTTGTTCGACACAAATCTACTCCTGACTTCAACAACTCCCTCCTCGATTTCACCCCCCTCCACTTTTAAACTAACTCTAAAGGTTTAAGTTTCTAAGTACAGAGTATGAGGAAATTTATCTAAAAACGTGATACCTTTTATGACCCTCACCCTCACCTTAGTAAGGACCTGCTTTGAATTTTCAAAATCTCCAAAGATCTTGGTCATCAAACATATAAGCATAAAAGAAAATATATGCACAGCCCAAAAAATCACAAATATAAATATAGAGCATATGAGGAAAGAAATTAGAACTAAAATAAAGTCAGAAAGAAGTCAATCATCATTCATAGCCATTACATAAGTATGAGTACAAGTCCAGAGAAAAAAATACTAAAAGAATTACTAAAAGAAAATACTGAGAAAACTAGCTAAACTAAGGAATGGTCCTACAAACTAGCTAAGGTTCTGAACTAGGACCACCATCTTCTCCTCTCGCAACCGTGGGACCCAGCTACGGCTCACCAAGAGTACAGAGTCCAAACAAAAAAATCAACAAAAGTTGAGTAAAGTGGCAAGAAGTCAAAATATAAATAATCTAGAGAAGACTACGAGAAGTATGAAGAATGGGTATTGTTCCTATTGTTCTTTAGATTTTCATTTGTTATTTTAATTCCACATTATCTATGCCTTCCCACTATTTCAGTCATCATCAACAGATAATCAACTTCCTCATAAGGTGTAAGAAGATGTCGCTGTGATGTCCTAAATAGCAAGGTCGATACGAGGCACTCACTTGGCAAGGAGAATGACCCTCACCTACTCTAATACTTGGTTAATCACCTTGGGGTCTCAGCTTAGGTGAAGTGGTGACTACGCGCTCATGTGATATACATGCAGGGCACTATCTCTCACTGTCACATAGTCAATTATCTCCACTACAGGATACGAAAAGTAAACAGTATTAGGCCCTTCACAATAAGATGCCTACCCACTCACACCTAGCTATTTGATTGGCTAAACAACTTAACAAAAGAGTAACGAGGAGGCTAGCCCTCTTCTTGAATCGGTCTCTACCTCTCAATATAGTCGACCATGTCATTGATACCAAGCACAAGACTAAGCATTTCATTGTATTCAAAACTCCCAAGTGTTTGATTATTCAACCTGGTTGCAATGACATCTTTATTCCTTTATTCAAGTGAAGGTCACCAAGCATACTTATTCATATTATCATTTATCGTAATCCATTGTGTGTTTTTTTTGGTATAAGCCATTTTGTTCATTTAATTATCACACCATATCAACAGTTATTTAATAAGTCTAACTATTACAGAGTAAATCATGGTTATTTATTCTTGGACTTTTCTCACAGTCAACCAAGTCATTGGATTCAAGTTTAGACTTAGAATTCTTTCATAATTTCATGCAAGGTTATATCGTTATAGTCAACTCACAATTGTTTAGAATTCATAACCGTCATTGACTAAGCACAAGTTCCAAAGGAGAACACAATCATAAAGCATTAGGACTCTTGAACTCATCAACTGACATAAGGTATGCATATGGAATAAGGCATTCGTAGATTATGTATCAACATCAACATTGAAAACAATCACATGAGAGAGATAGGGACTACTCAACCTAAAGTTGTCGAGGGGTCATTGTGACTCTGAGAGATCAGGTTGGAGGTTCCTGCTATCGCCCATGCCTCCTCAAACCCTGCGCACACTATGAGGCCGTATCCTATAATAAAGATAACATACAACATGGTTAAATAAGCCATTAAGAGACTAATATAGATTTTTCCATGACAAGAAGTGTTCAAAATTCATTTCAAGGGCACTAGGACATAGTTCACGAAAAGACGATTCCAACGGTATCTTATTTGCAAAAAATGAAAGTCGGAAAGGCCTCGAACCACCTTAAATATATAAGATGGTCTGAACCACTAGCCTAAACCAGCCTCAAATCATCATCAAATTGCCCTATGAGCGCCCGAGCCATGTGGCATGTGCAGATTGGTCGATGCACCGCACCTCGAATCACCACTGCATTCCCTCCCTCATTGGATCGCACGAATGTGGGTGATGACGCATGCCTACACACGCCTACCCATACACGTTGCCTCGCCTATGTGTTATGCACACACTGCTTGTGCTTGCATGCTTGCACTCACCTGTCCTCACCCGCATGCTCCCACGTGCACCCCACATGTGCCACTAGCCTCCTCATGCATGAGCACCCTCTCTTTCTCCTCCCTCTTTTTTTCTTCTCTTTTCCCTTCTTTATTGAGATGTGTGTGGCCTAGGGATGCAATTGATGTCCCTAAACCTCTGTTAGGATCTTAAATAGATCCCTAACTCATACTAGGATTAGGATTTGCCTGGATTTTGACCAAAAAATCCCTCAAATGCCAGTTTAATCATGCTCGAATCTTGTTCATCTTATTTTTAGTATAAATTAAGCTACACATCTTGAATTCATGTGAAATAAGTATTGTTGGAAAGCTTACGAAGAGTGGAATCCAACGATATCACATATGATCCCCTCTTAAAAAGGTTTTACCAAGGGTTGATAAAAAACACGTGTTTTTCACATTTTATGAGATGTTCTAACCTGATTCATCCTCAATAAGTATCTATGGGTCTGAAATGACACAATCGACTTTGAAACGAATCAGAACCTGTATCTTGGGGCATTACAATACCACTCACGAATAGACTATGATATCAAATTTGGACATACATGGGTTCTCTTCTTTGCACCTAGGGGTCGTTAAACCCCAGCTATCTTGGTGGATCAACCGTTTTGAGCCAATTGAATGTTCTAGTCCAAGACAATATAAACTTAATTAAAAGAGGATTAGTCCCTTACCTTGTGTACCTTTCACTAAGGTTCCATGTTTTGGTGTATAATTATCAAGCCTCCAACAACCATTCCATGGTTGGAGCCCCCTCCCATTTACTACATTTTGTTTCATGTCCCTTCTTCCTTCGTAGCGAATGTGGAGTTCCACCTCCATCATCTCCTCCTTCAATCACCTGGTAGAGGCACATGTTGCCTAATCTCATGAATCATGACACGTGTACCACATCGAATTCACCTTCCATCATGGAGCCTTACTTTGGTGAGTTTTGAAGGCATGGATGATTCACTGGATCTTGTGCTTCCTTCCCTAGTTGCCCAACTTAGGCACCTTAGCTTTGGTTTATAGAAGATGTTTGTGAAGCGTCAACCAAGGTATCGTTGCATGGCTTTTGCTATAGAGATCACCTCAACACGGTGGTTTCGATGAAGGTGATCCTATTTTCGTTTTTTTCCCTTTGTTTTGTCTTCTAACCTATTACCTTCTTGGTAATAGGCTGTTTTGTTTCTCTTGTCGGAGGGGTAGCTCTTGTTGGGGAAAATGGTAATGGAGGACAAAATTCAACGTTCTTTCCTATGCATGTAGGTTCCCAATGCAACTTTGTACGTCTCCCTGTGGTGTTTGCAACTTCCCAAAGTGAAAATTGTAATTTCTTATGGCAAAAAAAAAAACACAACACAAAACTTATATGGCTAAAGCACACAACACATCAATTTTCCTTGATATTTTTTCATTTGATTCTTTTTTGGAATTTCATTTTTTTCCCTTGATATTTTTTTCCTTCATATAGGTCCATATTTCACTTCATAACACATACCACATACATCCCTAAAGCACACAACACATCTATTTCCCCTTGATATTTTTTCATTTGATACCTATTTGGAGTTACATTTCTTCCATTGATATTTTTTACTTTCATTTAGGTCCATATTTCACTTTTTATCGGAGTTTTATTTCCTTTGATACTTTTCGTTAGTGGCGATTTGTCGGAGGAGAAGTGAGGTGGTGGGTACTATGTGCTGTATGGGTGTGCTGGTTAGATGTGGTGGTCGGAGGAGGGGAGGTGGTGTGTTGGAGGAAGAGGTGGTCGAGTGGGTGGAAGAGGGAAGGTGGTGAGTGTTGTGTGATGACTATCGGAGGAGGATGTGTTGGATTTGAGAGCCTAATTGCATCAATTAGAATGCAATTGTTATATGATGACGTGGGGATTCATATTGAAATTAGTGAGATTTTGGAGAGGTTTTTAGTCCTATACTGGAAGTGGACAAACCTCTTGGTGGGTGTAAGAGGCTTCTGCCTCACATGGCTTATGTAGCAAAGAGTGAGAGGTGGGGCTAGGGACTACGCACGCAGGCTCGCACGCCCCGCCCCGCCTCGGCTCTGGCTTTAGCTCGGGCTCAAGCTTAGGTAAGAATCAATTTGAAACTTGGACTCCTTTTGCTATGGATTTTTAATCTCACGATTTTGACCTGGATTGGTCGATCAAATAGTGAAATTGGTCGACTAATTATTTTGGTTGATTAATGAATTTAGTTTGGTCGATCAATTGGATTGGTCGACCAAATAGTGAAGTTTGATCAACCAATTATTTTGATCGATCAATGAACTTAATTGGTTAACCAATTGTCATATTTTCATAAAACGAGAATTTCCATAAACGTCTGGTCATAAGCTCTATATAAGGGCTACGAGGGGGCTCTCATTTGACACACAACAAGAGCAGAAAAGCTCTCTCCACTCTCTCCCTTTCTCTCTCGTTCTTGTCTCTCTTTCTTGATGCATTATTTTGGCATGAGATTGGTACAAAAATCTTCAATCATTTTTCTAAATCTTGCACAAGGAGATTGAGAGATCCACGAGAAGTTTTGGTTGATCAAACCATTTAGTTAGAAGATCAATTAAGAATTTGGTTGGAAACCAAATTACCTCGGCTTCGTTATCCTGAGGTCGTTTTCGAGGATGTCCAAGATCGAAGTGTGCCGAATCTTGGAGGTGAATTATCGTATCCTAGGAGGAGTTCGCCAAACCTCGAGACACCGGTATTGTGGGGGGCGATACCTTCTCTAAGGGAAGTCCTTAATGGGCACTTCGATCGGAGTAAAATCTATCCCTTCTCTTTTTGTTTATTTGTATTATTTATTGTTATTTGTTCTTTATTTTATTCTGGATATTGCCAAATCATGTTTGACTTGCTTGATTTAATATTTTTGATTTATACGAAAATGTGGGAAATGCATATTTTTCATTTGTTTATTTTTTATATGCATTTATTTCAACAATCTTAGAGAAGGTATCGCTTATATCTAAAATATTTGGAATGTCGGAAATGACTTTCAAATCACGTGTACACTTATTAGGTATGCCCGAGAAATTTGGTGGGCAAAATTTCAAGCATTGGTAACAATGCATGAGAATTTGGTTGACCACCATTGGTTTAATCTCGAAGTTGGAAATTGATTGCCGAATTTTAGATAAGGAAAAACCTACTCCTGAAGGCCAAAAGGCGATGGATGTGTGGAATGAGTGCAACTGTATTTGTCATGATTGCATCTTATGGGCATTGTCCAATGTGTTGTTTGATGTATATAGTATATTCACATCCACTACGAAGGGGCTATGAGAGGAGTTGGAGAAGTATAATACCGAGGATCTTGGTATTGAAAAATACTCTGTCACAAAATTCTTTAAATTCCAAATGGCTGAGGGTAAATCAGTATCGGAGCAGGCACACGAATTTTTGTTATTGCTCCATAGTTTAGTAGAGGCTGAAATGAAGCTTCCTGAGAAGTTTCAACTCATGTCTATCATTGAGAAATTTCCTAAATCTTGGGAGGACTTTGGGATGACTCTCAAGCATACGAAGGGAAAGATTTCTTTAGATGACTTGATAATAGCTATTGCTATTGAGGAAGAACATAGAAAATAGAAACCTGTAATGCTTTTGGAGTCTAAGGTGGATGTCATGACATCTAAAGGCAATTAGAATAAACATAAGAATAATAAAAAGAAAATGAAGGCCAAACTCAAGATCTAGAAGAAATCCAAGAACAAATCATGCTGATACTGTGGGTAAGTTAGGCATTGGAAGAAGGATTGTCCTTCTAATAAAGCTTAGCAGAAGACCACAGATGGGAATCCTCAGGTGAATGTGATCATCGAGGAGGTCGAGCCTAGCGATGGATATGTTTCAATAAAGCCCGAACTCTATGTTATTCATGATCCTACTGAATGGCTCGTGGATATTGAAGCCAATTTTCAAATTTGTATTGATAAATCGTTCTTTTCTTCTTATCAGACCTGCGGTGGTGGGCCTATGAAGATAGGGAACGACTCTGTAGCCAAGGTGCTAGGATTCAGACATGTGGACTTGAGGTTTTCCTAGAAGTAAGTCTAGACACTGCACAGGGAGTTGCACGTTCCTACTGTGAAAAAGAATGTTCTTTTTGGTTCCTTATTAGTTAGAGTGGGTGTTGAGTTAAACTTTAAATGTAATAAACTTGTTATGTTGAGACATAGAATATTTTATGGAAAGGGGTATTTGGCAGATTTTGATCTATTATTTAGAGTGAGATGTGATGTGAATGTATCATCTAGAAATGCTCTAAACAATGTTTTGAAAGGAAAATGCTCTAAACAATGTTAATTTTCATTCGATTCAATCTGTTTGCAGTAATATTGAATCTTGTGATATATTGTTTAGTAGATTGGGTCGTGTAAATTTCAATTCTTTAAAAAGAATGATAAAATTAAATATGATTCCTGAATACTCCATAAATAAAACTAAGAAATGAGAGATATGTGTGCAGGCTAAACAAATTAGGAAGCCTTTTCACTCTATTACTAGAGATATAAGGTTCTAGATTTGGTGCATACGGATATCTGCGAATTTAACGGTGTGTTGACTAAGAACAATAAAAAGTATTTTATCACTTGTATAGATAACAGTAGCAGATACTGCTATGTGTATGTGCTTAAGTCTAAGGATGAGTCATTAAGTAAATTTCTCATCTTTAAGAAAGAAGTAGAAACACAAACTGAGAAAACTCTTAAAAGGCTGAGGTCAGATAGAGGAGGGGAATATATGTCTAATTTATTTAATGAATAGTGCCAAGCTTTTGGTATAGTTCATGAAGTGACGGCCCCATATTTTGAATAGGACCTTAGCTTACATGGTCAACGCTCTCTTGCAAAGCTCAGGATTATCTACTTACATGTGGGGGGAAGCTTTGAATACAGCGTACCATATTCTGAATAGAGTTCCCCTCAAGCATAAGGAAAGTACTCAATTTGAGATTTGGAGAAACAGAAACCAAGTTTGAAATACCTCAAAATGTGGGACTGCCTTGCAAAAGTGCTTGTCCTAGAACAAGCTTGGACCTAAGACAGTTAACGCGGTCTTTCTAGGTTATGTTGATAATAGCTATACCTATAGATTTTTTGTTATAAAATCTAAGATTTTAGGCATAGATGTCAACACTATCGTTGAGCTTCGCGATGCTAAATATTTTGAGGATGTCTTCCCTTTGAAGACTAGATTACCTCAAAATGTGACTTCAGATGATCTAACCACCACATCTGGTTCTATTCCTTGTCAAGTGGAAAGGATGTAATGTGGGGGCTAGCTTTTTTCGTTCTGAATCCAATCAAATAGAAGAGTCTGAACCTAGGAGAAGTAAAAGATGAAGAATTGCCAAAGATTTAGGAAGTGATTTTATTACTTACCAAATCGAGGGCGATCCCCCCACTTATCGTGATGCTATGGCTTCTTTTGAAGCTAAGCACTGGAAAGATGTCATTAAGAATGAGATGGACTCAACCATCTCTAATGGCACTTGGGAGTTGGTTGATTTACCTCCAGGGTGTTCTGCTATTGAGTGCAAGTGGGTGTTTAAGAGAAAACACAAGCCTGACGGATCTATTGAAAAATACAAAGCTAGACTTGTTGCCAAGGGATTCAAGCAAATGGAAGGAATCGATTATTTCGGTACCTATTCTCCAGTAATTAAGATAACTACTATCTGGATGCTTATTGCATTGACTTCTATTTATGATCCCACTATCCACCAAATGGATGTAAAAATCGCCTTTCTTCATGGCGATCTTGAGAAGGAGATCTTTATGGACCAGCCTGAGGGATTTGTAGCTCTTGGGAATGAGACAAATGTTTGCAAGCTTGTTAAATCTATCTATGGTTTGAAACAAGCACCTAGGCATTGGCATGAAAAGTTTGATAAGACTATACTATCTTTGGGCTTTGTAAGTCACTAATCTGACATGTGTGTCTACTCTATGATTAAGGGTGATATGTGTATTGTCCTATGCCTATATGTAGATGATATATTATTGTTTGGATCAGACATTAGAATTGTGAATGAAACTAAGTTATTCTTGAGTAGTAAGTTTGAGATGAAGGATACGGGTATTGCAAATGTGATCCTAGGAATCAAATTGATTCGATCAGCAGAGGCGATAGCTATTTCTCAACATCATTTTGTTGAGAAGGTTCTTGAGAAATTTGGTTATGAAGATTGCAAGGCTGTAAGCACTTCTTTTGATCCATTAAAACTCTCTATAAGAATAAAAGTGGAACACCTGTTTCACAACTAAGATATTCATAGATTTTAGGAAACTTGATGTATTTGGCTAACTGTACAAGATGATAAATGCCAGTTTATCATCGTTCTTATGCCCTAAAATAAACCTAGCTCTTAGGATTTTAACTTCGCAAACGGGTTTTTGGGTTGCACTTAGGCATCAATTAGGTTAAGTATGCATTGCATATTTTATTGTGTTTTTAATATGTTCATTTGAGTGTTAGGGGCAAATAGATAAACGGATCCCTAAAACCCTAGCACTCATGAAGGCAACTAGTGAAGAGGAAGCTCATTTCAGCTAGAACTTAGCCAAATCTAGCTCATTATAGCTGGATACCAGCTCACTTGAGTTAGGGTTAGCTCCATCAAGCTCCATTTAGCTTATCTTAGTTGAATGGTAGCTCAGGGCAGCTCATATTAGCTCACCCTATCTCAAGTCAGCTCAAACCTTGCTCAACATGGTTGAGTCTAGCTCACCTTAGCTCCATTTAGTTCATTGGGAGCTCTAGCTAGCTCAACTAAGTTGACTGGAGTCCACCTTAGCTCAGGTCCAGCTACTCCCAGCTCCACTCAACTTAAGTCAGCTGAAGATGACTTTACATAGCTTAGGCCAGCTCAAGTCCAGCTCCCGAGGGCTCCATTTAGCTTAACCTAGTTGAGCTAAGCCACCTTAGCTACTCCAGCTAGCTAGGTCCTCTCCGAGAAGATCATACCCAACTTACCTTAGCATATTTAGCAGAAGTCAGCTCACTTTAGCTTGACTTAGCAACTAGCAAAGAACTAGCAAGCTAAGCCAACTAAAGCAGCTCCCTGCAACTCCCTTTAGCAGCTACCAGTTCTAGTTCAGCTCCAAACATTCCTTCCTCAGCTCCTCTTCCCTAAACCCTACCTCCAGCATACCTCCTCCTCTACTTACACACTAGTTAAGCTAGCTTAGCTAAGGTCAAATCTAGCTCCACCTACATGGCCACCCAACCTAGCTAACTTCACCAAAAAGAGATCTAAACCTAGTCCACCTAGCTCCTACTCCTAAAACCACTTTTTGGCACCAACCTACTCACCTCCTTTCAACCCACTACCACCACCAAAGGGCACCACAAAAGTGGTGCCACTTTTCCCTTCAAAAACCCCCTCCATCACCACCATACACTTACCCTTACAAACCATCCTAACCATCCACCTACACCCCTTCTAGAAGCCTCTTTAGTTGGCGCCAAACCATGGCACCCTTTCATGGTTGGTGCCAACTTTAAACACCCCTTAGCCACCATAACTACCCCATGGCATCCCCTTAGGTGGCGCCAACTAACCCCCTCCATTGGATCCCTTTAACCACCCATAACTACCCTTTTAACCCATCCCAGCCCTACATGTGTCTATGCCAACCTCTCCCTTCATAAGTCCTATAAATACCCCCCTTAACCACCACCATAATTTCATCCTTTTGCTTGATATTCTCCACCTATAGCCACCATGTTCACGGCCAAGAGAAGGAGATGAAGATTAAGGGGATACTCTGTCCCCTTGGTGCCTTCCCCTCTTCCCTTCTTTCTTGTGCCACCACCGGCCAGAGGAGTAGCCAAGCAAGGAAGACCTTAGGAGGAGGTCTTGAGGGTGGTACATGCCACCCTAGGAGGAGATTTGTGGGTGGAGATCAACGACCTTTGGACGAGCAAAGGCACTCCCCCCTTAAGGCTTGCCAAGGAGGACACCATTTTGGAGTAGCTATTCAAGGAAGGAAAAGGAGAGCTTTTTTTCAAGCCCAGGAGCAGCTGAGCTTGGAGCAAGAAGCCTCTCTCTCCTCTTCACCACCATCATCAGGAGGATCTTTGTTTTACTATTTTCTTTGTTTTTAATTTTGTAGTAGAAGCATTCCTCTACAAGCATTCCTGTAAAATAAGTTTCTTTTTATATTAAGTTGCCTTTCTTAAATTTTGTGCATCTTTATTGTCTTTTCTTACATATTTTCACTCCATCTCTCTAATTATCCTAGGTCTCCATGTACCTAGGGTGAGCTTAGAGAGAGGATTATCTTATCACTTTAGTGTTAGCAATAGTAATTTAGGTGTAGTCGTTTTCCGGCTCAAAATTGTGTATTTGCCCGTTACTTCAAAATACAAAAAAATCTTATATTGAAAACAAAATCTAAAAAAAGAAGGTCGATTTCCTCTTTGTTAAGCAAGATTATTAAAAGTGCAAACTTACCTCATTGGATGATCCTAGATACTTCACTATCTAGGTGTTACGACCCGAACCCAACTCCTCATGGAACCTGGGAACAGCTCGTCTTGACTAATCCCAAGACCCAGTCGTTCATCGAGAAATAGGCCAAATGCAGAAATAAAAAGTATAACGTTCTACACATGCAATGTAACTAAACATTAAATAAAAGGCAGCAACAGAACAGAACAGTAGTTCAAAAAAGATATCACGCCACAGGCGAAAATAGAGTCCGCTAACTAGCCATCACAATAGGAATGAAAGGACGTAAAGCAACATATACGTTCCAAATACACTAAAAATACTCACTAAATAGTAAACGGTGCCTCAGAAGGGGAAACAGAAAGGAAATAGACTACTGCTGGGCTTGACTAGGCCCAGCACCCTCCACAACTGGTGGTGCTGACTGCTCACCTCCCTGACCTGAACACGTGTAGCAGTTGTCAGCTAAAATCTGAGTAGAGTGGCTATCTTAAGAACATTAAATGCATTAAATAAAATGAAAGCAGTAAACTATTCATGCCATTTTTCAGTTAATCATACAGTTAATGTCTAGTTCTATTCATAATCACTACTTATTTATTGTTCAGGTATTCTTGTAAAGGTCCATGTCATCACTTAATTTACATGTTCCCTAAGGGAATGATCTTGATGCAGTTTTCCCTAGATGCAGGATGCACACGTGGCACTCTCCTACCTGGGAGAGTACCCCGTGGTAGCCCTACACCTAATCTACCACCCCAGGGTCATGGTTGCAATGTAGTGGTGACTACAGCACGTACGATAAGCTCACGGGTAGCTATCTCCCTCTGGCACACGGTTAGTCCTTTCTGCTAGCGAGTACGCTCTAATGTATAGCACAGAACGGAACAGGGGCTAGACCCCCTCATCCGTCTACGTACCTTCACCCAACTATCTTGGTTTGCCCAGTGGGCTTAACAGGAGTCGGTGTTAGGAGGCCATTCCTAACCCCAGGTCCCAACCCAATGGGAGGCTAGCTCTCTCCCTACACAAAAGTGACGGTAGCTCTCCTCGGTACCACGTACAGAAGGGCTAGCTCACTTTTTGTACCCAAGTCCAACCAACCGTCATGCCTGTATAAGCAAGGTATTCCACCATACATCAGAGTATCCATGTCACTGTACTTTAGTTACTTTCCTAGTTTCCCATAGGGTTCGTTCATGGTACTTATCTCATTCCAACACATTGCATGTATCTCTTTTCACATTCAGGTTTTTTTAGTCTTGGAAACAGGCAGCTTACGATACCACAGTAAAAGCATTCAATTACATCGATTGAGTTACCATTTACTCACAATATGGAATTTATCAGCATGCATAGTTAAATTGTGTCAAGCAAGGTTCATGTACTGAGCGTAAACATACATCATTCTCAATCCTAGGGTTCATTTCATGACCTAGGTTTCAGGTAGAACTCACTAGTTTAACATGCACTTAACAAAATAAACCAACAAGAGTAGAGAGGACCATTCTACCAAAGGGTACGGGTGATATGGGGGCACACACGGTGGATCACAATGTCTCTGCAGGTCCTGTGTGCACTACGGACTGGAGGCCTACACCAAATTGTTGATCAAACTAGGCATTAATGTCGTTGACTAACATTTTAGTACGTTAAATAGGCTCAAAACAGTGTGGAAATGACTTTAACACATAGGAAATTCATAAATGATTCCAACGATACCTTGATTGCGTGATTCGAACTCCGTTTTGGCCCTGAACCGGCTCAAACACCCCTCCTGGTTCACCTGAACTGGACTAGGTGGGCTAGTCTGGCTAGACCGGCTGCCTGCTAGCAACAGTAGCGTGCCCTGACCGAACTCAGACATCTGGGGTGAGTCCCAGACGTCTTAAACGTGTGCAGGAATCTCACCTAGCGCTCCTGCTCCTTCCCTCATCGTCTGCTACCCCTCACGGCCATCTGAGGGTGCTACCGGACGTCTGACACTTCGCCCGATCGTCTAGGAGTGCAGTCGGACATCTGACTCCACCTCCAGACGTTCAAAAGCACCTCGATTGCTACACCAGTGCTCCTTCCCAACGCCTCTCGCCCCTATGCAGAACTACGAAAATACAGACAACATGCTACAACCACTAGGGCAACGCACACACGATGCAGACTCCTTGGGCAGAGTTTACCTCGGTACTTTGCGTGTATCCAGATGTCCAGAACGCTCCCTGGACATCCGTGGAGACCTCCAGCTGTTTACAAGGTGTTGCAGACGTCCGATAATTGCAGGAATCGTAGCTTCACCTTGCGTGCAGCTCCTGCTTGCAGCGGGCTCGCCTCGTCTGCTGTGCCGCTCCTCAAGCCTCGTAGTAGCAGCTTCTCCCCTTGCCGCTCTCTCTCCTCCTCCAGCACACACTCCTCTCTCCCTCACACTCTTGCTCTCCCTATTGCTCTCACTCTCCTTCTCCCTTACTCACGGTTGCAGGGAAACGGAAGGGAGGTCGACGCGTTGCTCGAGACAAGAAGTGGAGGCGATGGGTGCGGGTTTTGAGGAGGATTTTGGGGTTTTAAAGGGGAGGGGGTAGGGTTTTAGGGTGTGTGGAGGTGTTGTGGGGTTGGGAAAAATTGCACCTGGCCCTACAAAATAATTCCTAGGGGTATTAAAATTGTGCTAAACCCCTCCAAAAGCTAAAATACTCCACACGGGTCTTCATGGTGTGCAGAAAATTACAACAAGGCCCCTATGGTTCAAGAAAAGCCAAATGACCCCTTAGGAAGGGTCATTTCACTATGTTTTATAAATTTTAAAAGCGATTGCAAAATAACGTGCTACAATGACTAAAAACCTGCTTTGTACAAATCACGCATGCTTCGCATCACTAGACTGGATATTTCATTTTTCGTGTCTAAGTTGAGTAATACACAAGCTATCTTGACTATACTCATTGGGATGCCTTAGACAGAGTACTTAGGTACTTAAAGGGAATTGTTTCCCTTAATTTGCATTATGGTAAATATCCTTCAGTTTTGGAAGGATATAGTGCTGCAAGTTGGATTGGTCAAATGGAGGATTCCGGGAGTAATGGTGTTACAGGGTATGTCTTTACCCTTGGAGGTGGTGTAGTCTTTTGGTGATCTGCAAAATAGATCATTTTAGCCCGATCTACCTTTGAGGTTGAGCTATGTGCTTTGGACACCATTGGAATTGAGACTGAATGGCTAAAGAGACTTCTTACAGAAATCCCTATGGTGGGAAGCCAATTCCTGCGATATCTTTGCATTGCGATAGCATGACTGCTATAGCAAAGATTAAGAGTTCAAAGTTTAATCAGAAAACAAGGAGACATATCTAAATTAGACTCAAGTTTGTAAAGGACTTTGTGTCTCAAGGACTGATTGCTATGGAATTTATAGGATCCAAGGATAACACAGCAGATTTGTTTACTAAAGGATTTGAAATATCTTTAGTCCTTAAGTCTAGGCTTGGGATGGGATTGAGACCCATTGGGAATTCACCTGCAGTAGCAACCCAACTTAACTGAGTGGAGATCCCATAAAGTAGGTTCAATGTGGTAACAACAAGCTGTATGGGGAACTGGTTAGCACTCATTGTTAGATGGTTTTGCATATAAGTCCAATCCCTAGAAGCCTGAGTGCCTTAAGTGCAAATTTAGGAAGAGCAGAGGCTCTGAATGGGTTCAAGCCTTTATGGCAGGATGTGAGCAGTGCATCCTTGGAGAACGCCACCTATGTGAGTGTTATTATAGGCCGTAGGTAAGGGAATAGGGTCTTTCCCGATTGCACTCATGAAATAGGAAAGGGTGCATGGCCTTTAAAAGCACCAACCTTGAAAATTATTACCAAGAACTTTATTCTGTTGTCACCACTATACACCCCACATCAAAGGTCTAGAGTTCAGGACTAGTTTCACTTTAGGCCTGTGGTGGTGAAGGTGGATGACTCAAATAAGGGTTCAAACCGAAAGGTACCTTTACTGAAAGCAGAGTATGGTAGCCGAGGAATTTATCGTTGAACTTCAACGATGAATTTGTGGGGGATTGTTAGATTTGAGAGCCTAATTGTATTAATTGGGATGCAATTGTTATATGGTGACGTGGGGATTTATGTTAAAATTAGTGAGATTTGGGAGTGGTTTTAGTCCCATACTGGAAGTGGGCAAACCTCTTGGTGGGTGTAAAGGCTTCTACTTCCCATGGCTTATGTAGCAAAAAGTGAGAGGTGGGGCTGGAGACCATGCAAGCACGCACACGCGCCCTGCCCCGCCACGGCTCGGGCTTGGGCTCGGGCTTGGGTGAGAATCAATTTGGAACTTGGATTCCTTTTTCTACGGATTTTTAATATCACGATTTTGACCTGAATTGGTCGATCAAATAGTGACATTGGTCGATCAATTATTTTGATCGATCAATGAATTTAGTTTGGTCGATCAATTGGATCGCTCGAATAAATTGTGAAGTTTGATCGACCAATTATTTTTGTCGATTAATGAACTTAATTGGTCGACTAATTGTTGTATTTCCATAAAACGAAAATTTACATAAACATGTAGTCGTTGGCTCTATATAAGTGTCACGAGGAGGCTCTCATTTGACATACAACAAAAGCAGAAAAGCTCTCTCCACTCTCTTCCTTTCTCTCTCGTTCTTTCTTGGTGCGTTTGTTCGACGTGAGATTGGTAGAAAAATCTCCAATTACTTTTGTTAATCTTGCACAAGGAGATTGAGAGATTCACGAGAAGTTTTGGTTGATCAAATCATTCAGTTGGTAGATCAATCGGGAATTTGGTTAGAAATTAAATTGCCTCGACTTCATTATCCTGAGATGGTTTTCGAGGACGTCCAAGATCGAAGTGCGTCGAATCTTGGAGGTGGATCGTCGTGTCCAGGAGGAGTTCGTCAGACCTCGATTCATCGGTATTGTGGAGGACAATATATTCTTTAAGGGAAGTCCTTAATGGATGTTTTGATCGGAGTAAAATCTAATCCCTTATCATTTTATTTATTTGTGTTATTGCATGTTATTTGTTCTTTATTTTATCCTAAATTTTGCCAAATAATATTTGACTTACTTGATTTAATATTTTTGATTTATGTAAAAATGTTAAAATATATATATATATATATATATTTATTATATGTATTTATTTTAACAGGATGTGTCAGAGCAGGCGATGATCAGAGAAGGGTAAGGAGGAGAGCGAAGGTATGTGCTGCTGATGCTAACATGCTTTGAAGGTGAGTTGCAAGTGAATATCGGGTGGGTACACGACACGTGGAGGGAAGAAGAGCAGGGGTTATATACGGGTTATGAGGGAAAAAATGTATAGGTTAATGGTGTGTATATACTATTATTCCTCTGATTTTGGTAGCGTTATTTTCCATCTTTCTTCCTCACAATTTTACCTTTGACATCAACTTCTTTCCTTCGGTGGTGTCATTTTCCCTTGGAACGTCAGGTTTGATGTTTCATCTCCGTGATTCCTGGCAACTTTTCCCTCCGTCCGTGATTCTTGGCAATGGTGGAGAACGCGTAGGAAGGAATCGGAGGGGGATGACGAGAGAGTTCCTGCCCGTTGACGTCATGATCTTGGTGCTGGCGATCGCGGTTGCCAATCGTCGACCTCGTCCGCTGTGGGGGCGCCGTGTGCCGCTCGTACGTGGAACAGAAGTCCGCGATCGATTGGATTCTCTCTTTCGAGTCCCGATTCCCCTTTCCACCAAACCAACTCCCCACCTTCGGCCGATGCAATCCGCAAAGCCCACCGACCGCAAGCAACCATCTCTTCCTGGACGTCGCTATATCACATCCACATTGCTCTACTTTTTACCACGAGGAGGGATTCATCGCAGAGCTAGATGTGAAAATTAATACTCACAAAGGAAGAAGGAAATGGAAGTGCACCGTGAGTACTTCTTTGTGACATCGTGCATAATAAACTGTGAGTACTTCGTGCGGAATGGTCGGCGGGCTGATCCACTTGTTCGACAGAAACTGGTGGCTTCCTTGTGGGCTGCTTGACTTCAGCGGAACTGGGCTGTGTTTAAGGGGTAAAGTGTGTGGTCTGGAAATGTAGGGAGAGATTTTTGATGCCAACACTTGTAATAATGTTCTAACTTGCTCTCTTCGAAGGAATGGAGGGGATGTCTATACCGATCTCTTGTAGTCATCCTTTAAAAAAAAAAGGAAAGAAAAGGAAAAGATTCTAACTATTTAGGAGTCATGTAAACAAGGACGCTGGGTTTACATTGAGAGTTGTTCGCATCAAATTCTTTCTCTAGGAACATTTATTGTCCAAGTTTCCTTTTAGCACCCTTTCATTTCTCTATAGGATGGTAAAATCCTTTGAATTTGTTCCAAATAGAGTAATGTAGCTATTTAACCATGGGAATGCAATGTCACGCAACTTTGCTACGTGTGATGATTAAGATGCAAATGGAAGCTAATGAGAATTGTGGGTTGTGCTTGTCCTGTTTAAGCTATTCATAATTGAGCTAGGTGGGCTTTCTGGTCAAACAAAGCCAGAGAACTCAATCACCTAAAAAGTTGTTTATTGTTGCGTTTAAGCGATTTTATGGATTAACTAGGTAGGGATCCTTGGTCAAATAAGTTTGAAAAAAGATTTGGGTTACTACTCATCATTCTTAACTTTGAATCCTCTTCGGTCAAACAAATCTAGAAAACTTGGCTTCGACTAGATGCTCTTGCCATTTATTGTGGAGCTATGCGGGCTTTTTGGTCGGATAAGTCAAGAAAACTTGGGTTGGTATTGATGTTCATCCATTTTAAGCCTTTTATCATAGAGCTAGGTAGGAGTTTCTAGTCAAACATATCTAGAAACTTGGGTTCAAGTTCAACCTGATGCTCGTCCTTTTAAAGCTTTTTATCATAGAGCAATTTAGGAGTTTATAGTCAAGCATATCTAGAACTTGGGTTGGACTTGATGTTCATCCTTACATGTTGTTTATCTTTGAGCTAGGTATGTCTTTTTGGTCAAGTACAGAAAACTTGGGTTCAATTAGTTTTAAGAGTACATAGCTTAATACCATGAGACTATAGGCATCATGCATCATTCCTACAAAGGAAAAGGTATATGTTAGACCTTTACAAAACAAAGAAAAAAGAGATATAGGTTAGAAGAGATTGTAGACTCTCACAAGCAAATGCAAGGAAAGTCGCTTAGAACTCAATGCAATCAGAGAAAATGTGCATGTCAATTTTCACATAAGTAATTTTAACTTTTTCTTTCTTCACCCTACCATACTTCTTGGTCAACAACAAGCTGAACTCCCCAACCATTGATGTTGGAATCTCCTCGTAACCTCTACTCCCTCTTAACCCTTTTAGTCAGCAACATTGCTATAAACAATGTCTCTATCAATCGTCATTGGCATCGCCACAACTTTGTTCCTACCTGGCGGAACGGTGGCAGCAACTAGCTTTTCTTAAGTCGTTGTAGTACAGATAGTTATTGCCATCATTTGCTAATATTTGTTACTCGGAAAATACAGTTCTCCCGAGGTCGAACTTAGGGAGCAAGTCGTATTCTAGAGATATACATGTTTTATTACAAAAATAAAGAGAGAGAGAGAGAGATGAAAGTTTGACTTCTTCTTCTTCTCTTCTTTCTTTCTCTGTCTTTGGCTTTTGTTCTTCCTGTTCTTCTTCTTCTTTTCTTGCTTCCTCTATTTCTTGGTTGGACGATCCTGTCGTTTTCTTCTTTTTATTTTCTTTGTTTCTTCTTTTCTTGCTTCAGATCTGCCTCCCGTGCTCTTCTTCTTCTTCTGCTTTCTGTTTCTTCACTTGGCTGCTCCTTCTCTCTTCTTTTCTTCTTCTTCTTTGTCTTCTGATGTCTGTAGAGTCTTCACTTGGCTGCTTTGTGTTCCTCTCTTTCCTCTGCCTCGCCTTCCTTCTTCTTTGCCTTCACCTGTCTTCAGGACGTCGTCTGATTTGAAAATCAGACGACTTAAACCTCATGTTGCTACAGTGTCTCCCTGAGCTTCCTTCTTCTTCACCTGTGCCTTCACGCTCAAGAGTTCAGAGTCAGGGCAAAACCTACTCTACCCCTCTCCCCCGCGCGTCTCTTTCTCTCAAAGTTCGCTCTTAGGACAGCTCTCCCAGAGCAACCGGATAATCGGGTACGAGTCGCGCCCGGGTCCAGGCCCACCGGCGTGCGGTGGTGGGCGAGGAGTGCAGGTCGGTTTAATCGGGTCGGGCCAGGTCCGCGGAGCGTGGTCACGGACGAGGCCGGGTCGGGTGAGAGGGACCTCACCCCGTGGTCAGGAGGCAGACAGCATAAGGCACTTTTTGCCTTTATGCGTCCGCGCGCCTCTGAGAAGTTCCGAGGTGGGACTAAATGTCCCACCCCAATTGAGCGCCCGTCGCGGAGGGAGTAGTGGGCGATCGTGGCTTCACGTGCGGCCTTCGCCCCAACTGCGAGCCTGGGACGTTTCGCGGAGACTCCCCGCGCAACCTGGGAGTCGAACCTGGGCGAAGGTGTGCCTGCACCTGCAGGCGAAGGAGCTCTGCCTGCTCAGTAATGGCGACAGCAGGCGAGTCACCTGGTCACAGAAGAACGGCCTCTCGGCCTAATCAGACAGGCGGGGGACCTTCGCCGTGGCACGGCGAAGGTGGTTGGATGGTTTGCAGTGGGCGTGGTGGAGCCAACGGATCGCCCTAGGTCAAACTGCGGGCGGAGAAGTGGGTGTGTTTGGTGGATCTGCAGAGGGCGTTTGGTGGGAAGAGGAGGGGTGGAAGAGGATCAGGGTGACGAGGTAGAGGTTATGCACAGGTCGGCGAGCCGTGTGGGGTGCTGGAGCGATGGGAGCGGTTCGCCGGAGTTTGGCCAGAGGTGGAGAAGGTGAGGGTGATCGGTGGGAAATCGGGGCCGACAGTAAGGGTTTCAGTATGGAAAAGAAAGAGGGGAGGAAGAGGAGAAGTTCTACCTGCTAAGCTGGACGAGGAGGGGTTGGCGCAGGCGACAGTCGTATCGACTGTCGCCGGAGAAGAAATTGCCCAGAGGAAGGGGCGGCGGCGAGGAAGGGATCGGAGAGGCGCCAACTGGGTGCGGCGTGACGCGGAAGGATCAAGGGAAGGTAACCCTGCTGCTGGTAGTGCGGCAGGGCGACGAGGAGGAGGAGGAGATGGCCGCCGGAGCAAGGGGGCGTCTGTCGGAGTGGGAAGGGAGGAATTTAGGGGGGTGTCTTCGTCAGATCCGAGCTGCGAAGAACGGCGGAGCGACGGGGGTATTTATAGGGGCGGAATCAGAGAGGAGGGCGGAGGGAGACGACGTGTCTCCCTCGCCGGAGGACGCCGGAGGAAGGAGACCCATACCGTCCGTGCGTTCGTACGGGCGGTATGGGCGGTCGCAGTACCCAGGGGGGTGTCCCTGCGGTGGCTGACGACGCAGGGTACCCCCCATTGACTTGCCAGGGCCCCTCCCTCACCCTGCGCGGCGCCATGCTCTGCGCAAGGTCGCCGGAGCATGGTGCTGCGCAGGTTTTGCAGGAGGGACCTAAACGCAAAGAATGAAGGAGAGTTAGGGGCCAAAATGCGAGGGTTCAAAAGTTGAGGGCCAAAAAGTAATTATATGAGGACCAAAGTGTAAAGTTGGTCAAGAAGGTTTCTTCTTAGGTCCAAGTTTTTATGCATGACTAATTAGGACCTAAGGATTTTGATGGTGAATTTTATTTCTAGCTTAAACCTTGTTTGACCGGTCAATTTGCGCAAAAACCCAAATTAAGTTGTTAATTGGGCATGGTTCTCAATGTAGGTCAAAATGGGTTCCTAAGGCCAAATTGAAAGTCCTAAACCCTAGAGATTATTTTTATATGAATTTTAGAGGATTTAGTTGATTTTTACCTTGCCTCGAACCACGTGAATTGAAGTGGGTTTGTTTTTAGGGTTACAGGCTGTCATTTAATTCTTTGGGGTTGCTGTAGCCCTTATTGAGTCATCTCATCCCACTTTTCTTCTTATTAGGTTGTTTTGACCTATGTTTGGGCCCTGAGTTACCTATTTTCCGATCGGATTGGTGAAATTGCATTTTTACCCCTCAGTTTATGTTTTCTTTGCAAACTCAGAATCTCTCTGAGCCAAGCCTTTCTAAGGTTATGTAGGAGCTTTTATTCTCTGTATTAGGTCAAATGAGCTAGTTATGGCTCATGATGAGGTTCTCATCACTACCTCTTGCTGGCAACCATGTACCATTTATCATTTTTAGGATCAAACTCCATAACCTCAAACCTAAAGGCCCTACCAAACTCAATATTCCAAATGCCCAACTTTCAAATAGTAAGGTGATCAAAAGAGGAGTTCTCAAAGTTGATTTTCACTAGGATAACTCATAAGCTTGGAAATCCAACACCATTGCATGGTATCGTATGTGAATGGTGGCCATCATTTGTTATCTTTAGGTATGCTATAGATGATGAGGTGTGGCTCATCATAGTTAAAATGTCGAAGTTAAGCTAGAAACTAGGTTAAACATTATATTGTTAACATAATAAATGTGTTAAGTGTGAGAATTAATGAAAATGACCTAAAACATAAAATTGGTGTTAAAAATAAATAATTAGGTCAATTTATGAGATAATCGATACATAAATATAAATTTTTTTGATAAAAAGAGAGGACTGCTACCGTTCACAGTAGCAATTCAATTTTATTTATTTGTTAATAGTTACAAATTTTCACACCACAAACGGGCACTCAATGCTACATCTCCATAAATATTTTCCAACCACACATTGCCACAATTAAAAGTGGCATCATTTCTAGTCTTCCACATAGCCCACAACACTGTAGTCATTGTTTCCTATAGCTTGTCCTTTCGCATGAAAAGCATTCATAAAGTCTCCCAATCTGGGAGTGAAGATGAGCAGAATCTCCACCATACCTTATTTGTCACAAGGCATGTACTAAACAGGTGCATGGCATTGTCTTCTTCAAAGCCTCCTACTTGCACCAAAACTCTCCGCCTAAGAGCCCCTATAATCAAACGTCCACGTCTGGCTAGCCATGAGAAGATCTGAATCTTTAACGGTATCTTCAACTTCCACAAATGAACATAGACATGCTCATGGTCACTCCCAACATGCGTCCCAGAAAGAAGCTTGTAGGTGCTACTTGGGGCATATACCCCCTTCCTCTAAATAAAAGCATCCTCCCCCTCCCTTGGGTTGAACGCAGCCAACGATTGACACATGGTCTCTGCTTCCCCTTCCTGCTCTAGTAATGAGATTGCCTCTCACGGAAGGTATATCCCACATCCTCTCTTTCTGCTGCCACATATTAGCCATTGATGCTTGTCTACATTCTGACCTATCATAAACATGCAGAAAAATGTTTGCTAGACACCCAAGATCACTCCAATCTTCATCTCAAAATCGCAACAGTTTGCCACACCCCAAGGCTGATTTGAAGAGATCCCAATGTTCCACCATTGCTCAGGAGATAGAGTCCCAAAAGGGCGATGCTGACTACTGCCTCATCATGTCTGCCACCATCCCAGTACCCCCAACATAGTCACGAACAACGGTCTACCACAGGCCTTCATCTCCACATAGAATAATCAACCCCCATTTCAGTAGAAGTGATCTCCAAACTCACGAAGAGATCTCATGCTCAGTCCCCTTTCTTCTTCATCATGCACACCATCTTTCAATTAACTGGTTGAAAGAACCTACCATTGTGCATCGATCCCTTCCAGAAGAAACGCTTACGAATATTATCCATTCGCTTTAGTACCAAATTCGGTGGCCTAAACATGGAGAGAAAAAAATCGGGATCGCAGAAAGAACTGAGTTGAGCAAAATCAGTCGACCCTCTTTAGATAAGAATTTGCCACACCACCCTTCTAATTTCATGAACATCTTCTCAAATAGATGGGCTCAGTCCTTCTTCTTCATCTTCTTTGCTTGCAGCGACAAGCCAAGATACCTGATAAGGAGAGAGACTATGGGTGTTCATAAAAGTTGGGACATCTCCTCCTTCTGTCTACACACTTCTCCAAAGCAAACAAGAGATGACTTGGTACAATTGATTCTCAAGCTAGAGATTTCATTGAAAATATTGACCACATGCTTAGGCACCTCTGCCTCATAAGGACCCCCTTCCACAAAGAAGACAGTATCATCTGCGAACTATAAAATCGATGTTAGAGCCCTCTGAGAAGTCAATGTGTAGCCATGGAGGAAACCACCTGAACATGCTCTGAATGCCAACCGTGCCAGCGTATCAACTACCAAAATAAAAATAAGGGGTGCCACCAGACACCCTTGTCTGACACCCCTCTATAGCTGAATCCAATGACCAGTGGGATGCCCATTAATAAGAGGAGAAAAAGAAGAGGTAGTGACGCTCTCATAATCCACTAGACCCACTGGTCTGGGAAACCCTGAAAATCTCCCAAAGATACTGCCATGAGATAGAATCATACGCCTTCTGAAGACTCCCCAACGAGCACATTCTGAAGACTTGCCTCCACAATAAGAACCTCACTCGAGATTGAGACCTCAACGTCCAAAGAGGGACCCACCAGAGGCAGAGGAGGATGCCTCTATGCACGTGTTTGGTGAACACGGATCCCCTGTGAACGAGACCCATCAGCATCCCCATGCATATTCTCCTTCTCTTCATGTCGCCTAGGATTTATGCCACCATCACCATATGCATGAAGGACCCACCCCCCTCCTCATTTGTCGCACGTGGTCTCCATCTACACGTCGACCTGCAATGCCTTAATCCACTGCACTAAAGGCAGACGAGCCCATTGCGATAGTTCGTAGCCAGATGACCACGTTCCCTACATTTGAAACATAGAAGACCCTCCCTCCCCACGCCACGGGAAACCTTGTGCCCACATGGCCCCATGCCCTCCATGACACCCTCCCTCCAACAGACCTATGCTACCCTCCACGACCCCGATGCCTCCGCCCTTCCACCCTTCTCCAACCACTCTCCGATGCCCCACTTCTCTTTATCGAGTTCGCTTCTCTTCGGTGCCACTTCTCCCTTCTAAGTCTCTTGCGAGTTATTGTCCACCGCTGGAGAGATCGCCAGTCACCACTGGAAGCTGTGCGGCCTGCCCCCGACGAAGAGAGAAATAGCACAACGGCGTCTAGCCTTCGGTGAGGGTAGGATCGAGGGGAGGAGGTGTTGACGCCCTCCTAGCGTTTGCATCGGACTAAGGGGAGGAGGCTCCTCTCGACCTTTCGTTTCTTCAAAACCCTACATAAACACAAATTAATGATCCAAATGTGAATTGAACACTTGTTTGAGCTCAAAAGTACAAATCAAGGGTAAAATCATGTTCTAATATGTTCAATTAGCATTCCATCAAAATTGCAGAGAATTTGGATATCAATAGAACCTTGCATTCATTAGTTTACTCATAGGTCCTTAGTGCATTAACATGTCCTTAAGCATAAAACTGCAGGGGCATACTTGTTAGACTTTAGGGGCCTCTTGGTTTACGTTCTTACCATTTATGGGCTCCTGCAGAAATGTTCTACCCCTTCGATTTAAGGGCATTTTCACAAAACCACCTTTACACCTGCACCCTTCTTTTCTTCTTTGATTCACTATTCACTCGAAGAACAGAGTAAGTAGCCGTCATTCGTTTGATGCTCCTCAAATCCAAGGGTTGATTTTGATCCAATCATCGCGTGCCTTTATGCAAAGCTCCGTCACTCTCTTCAGATCTCATCCAAGAGTTGGTTTTTGTTTTAATCCTTCCCGTACGAGTCTCAAGCTTATCCCACCATCTAAACCCTACTTGACTAATCTCACTCCACGGTGATTAGATCACTCCCCCACCTTATAAATCCTCTACCATGGACTCCTGTGTACGCTATCAGCTCCCTCCACCCTGAGTTGGTCATCGTCCACATCTCCAGCTTCTCTTCCTCCTTCGTTAGACGTCTGTGACAGGAGCGGCTCTCCTTCCTCATATTCGTCGCCACAACCACCAACTATGGATCCAGGGATCTCATTCCTTAACTGGAGATCCTCACATCTCCCTTTGTCACTGCAGTGACCAGCTACAGCCTAGGAATCCCATTCTTCCCTTAGATAGATTTCCTACTTTCATATATTAGCTTACTGCTTTCTAGGTAGATTTGATGCTTTTTAGATTAGCTAGGAGTAGATTAGTTAGGGAATTAACTAATTATGTAATTTAGGTTAGGAGTAGATTAGTTTAGATCCATTTTGCCCTCTCCGATCAATTTAGATCAAAGAAGTGATTTTTCACCATTGTATCGATCCATTGATCTCCCTCATCACCTCATACTCACTTTTGAATAATTTCCTCACATTTTCATCACCTTTCCCACATCCATCGACGCATCAAATCAAATCTGATGCTCTTGAGATGTAGACCTGATTTGAGTTCCAATCTCCATCTGTGTCATCTCATTCATTTCAGCTGCTCACAATGACCCTCGAATGGTTTTGTATGAAGTGATTCAATGATTTCCTTCAATTTGACATTAATTTGAATTTTGCTTTTCATTGATAGTTAGAGCCAAGGAAAATCAGTTTTACTGATTTGAGGCTCTAGCAAGGATTCAAATGCTCATTTAGGTAAGATTTAGATTTCAATCTAAAGGGTTTCAGTGCATTCTTCTTGGCTTTAATTCAGATTGAGAGATTTGAAGATTTGGGATTCACTTTTAATGGATTTCTTTGACTGATCTAAATTCTCTCTTTACGTTGTTTATGGCTGAAGAGAGAGATTAGATTAGGGTTTTTCGTGCTTTGTGTTGGTGCAAGGGCACCACGATCGTTGATTTTGATAATAACAAAACACTTGTGATTTAATATTTGTATTTGAGTTTATAAGTTTTAGGATAAATGAAAATGGATACAAGTGTGAAGGAGTTTTAGGATAAATCCATGGTGGATTGAAGGAACTTGATGGAGGAGAAGGAGCTTCTCTTGGAGCAAGAGCTTGAAGAAGGATGAAGATGAAGACTAGGACTTAGATTTATTTTGAATGTCCATCTTGTTCATGTATTTGTACTTTGCTTTTCATTTATTTATATGATTGTTAAAGAGCCCCAAAGTAGCATGCCGTAGTCTTAGAATCACTTACACAATCCTAGGATACTTAAACAATCTTAAACAAACTCTTAGATAAATTAAAAAACAAAAATAGGCTTCAGATAGCCTGATCAGATGTCTAATTTGGCCATTAGACTTCTGATCTTGACTTTTAAGACGTCTAACCTCTTGTCCAAATGTCTAAAACACTTAGGCTGGTAATCTACTCTATGTCTGCCACCTTCAGACATCCAACCCATAGTCTAGACATCTTACAAGACATCTGAGAACCATGGCAGATGTCTAATAATAGGACTGTTGGACTGTCAAACCTTTATTTTAAAGGATTAAGTGTTAATAAGATTTACATTTACTTTTAGACGTCCGTAGAGCATCCTAGACGTCTGATAAATAGATGTTAGGCTAAGATCTGACCCAAATCTCTTTTTGTCAGACATTTTAGCTATTAAGCCCCTCAGGAAATCCATTCCCACAGAGGATTACTTTTCCAGATGTCCAAACCTCTTACCAGACATTCGATCCATCATCTGTGCACTTAACACTAGAACCTTGTTTCGATCTTGTGAAAATAGGAAGAAACCCATTTTTTGATTAGACATCTGATTTGTATTCTAGATGCCTTAAAAATTACTCTTAGATGTCCATTTTGATCCAACCCCATCTAGAAGATCCACCCTTCTAGATTAGACGATCGAACCTTAGATCATACGATGACCCAGACGTTTGACCATAAAATCAGACATCTGATAACCCTGTCAGAATCATAAATAACCCTGATTTTGGTGAGATTTTGGACCACACTCTTAAGCCTTGTTCCCAACGGCAATAAGAGGCTTTCAAGTCCTTCCAAAGCCTTCTTAGGACCTCTATAAATAGAGAAGCACCCTTCCTAAGCCAAACATACCTTGATATACTATTTCCACATCATATTGTGTCCAAGTAATCTTGCTCTCCAAAGCTTTAGTTTACATCTTGAGATCATCATCCTAGCTATGCACCCGTTCTCCCGCCTACGAATACGATAGCGCCATCGTGCGATTGCATAGATCACTCACTTCGTGTCACTAGCCGATGCACTTCCATCAAAGGGAAGTTTCTTTTGCCTATATTAGCTAGTTAGATTTATACCTTGTGGCTCTATAGGATATATTGTAATTATCTTTGTTTGGGTATTAGCTTTGCGAATTTCCGTCTCCCTTGCGAGATAAAATACTCCTTGTGAAGAGGAGGGGTTGAGGCTACACTACCCTCGTACATAATAGTGTCGGTTTGAGGTACGATACCCTCGTACATAGTAGCATGGTTGTAAGAGGTTAAGTCACCCTTGTTTAAGTGACTTGGATAGTGGATTTGATCGACTAGGTCGATCGGGAAATCCTAAACCGAGATGTTTATGTGGTGATTTTTACTTGGGTTTGGGTTTTCACCTAAAAATCAGTGTGTACTTGTGAGATTACTTATTTGTGATTGTTTACATTACTTCCGCATTATTTCCATTATCACGCTCAATCTCAACCCCCTCTGCTTAGGGAATCTACACTCTGTGAGTTTTAATCTTGTTTGAAAGAGTTCTAGATCTATCGAAGAAGGTTTTAATCACTTCTGAACTAAGTTTAAGTGCCTTTGAAAGCTTAATGTGAATCTTTACCTTATACTATCTATAGTGTAAGATGAAGATCATATTAGGGTTTCAATGATTTCTGGGAGTTGTATTTGGATTTCCTTGGATTTCAGAAGTGTTAGAAAATAATTTAAGATGATTTTTCAGGGGATTTAACTCATACATCTTAGATCTAAGATGTAACTCTTCATTTCAGATCTGAGATGAAAGATGCTTTCCAAAAGCATTCAATGATAATTTTTATGCATAGAATTGATTCTGAGGTTGAGTTGATTTTAATCTCCTAGTTCAATAAATAAAAGGGCTGCATAGCAGTTACATTCATTGGATCAAACTCTGATTTCAAGTGATTTTTGTGATCTGAAGATTTTTTTGGGGGGTTTATTGACATCTGGATTTGGGTTATTCAGAACTGGAGTGATACTTAGGAGCCTTGAATCAGGCTTAATGTAGACTTTTAATTTCATACAGTTGTAGTAGTATCACTTGCTAGGCTTGTTCCAGTAGCAGCAGATTTAGTCTGCTAAGAATTTCAGCAGCAGCTGTATCTGTTTTGGCTGGTTTTGGGTTGTCTGACCTTTGAGTTGAGTGTTGAATGGGCTGGCGCAGTTGCACACTATTAGGACTTTATGAAACAAGCATTCATGTACTTGAATTTGACTTTAAATCTTATTGTAATAGCTTAATTCATGCTTCAATCTACATTGTTAGCACTTTAAATTTGAGTTAACTGTCCAATTTGTAATTTGAGTGAAATCTAATGTAAAAATCATGTTTAAGAGTTCAAACATGTTCCATATAATGTGTTGAGTGTTTTTGAATGATTGCATATCGGTTTCAGCCATTAGTTCCCTAATTCATGTCTTAGGTTGCTTAATTCACATATTATTTGAGCCACATTTGGGCAAGTTTGTAAATAAATAAATAATTATAAAAAAATTGTAAATAAATAAAATAAAGATGTTTTGAGTAGGATTAGGTATCTTTCTAAGTGTGCGTGAAGTATGAAAGTATTTTGAATCCTCTATTTGATAGAATATACTAGTGGGCGATTTAGTCACTCTAATATTGAATAAAGAAACTCAATATGAAAAATACAAATAGAGTCTCTCTCTCTCATCTCACCACTTCTCTCTCTCTCTTCTTACCTCTATTAAAGATAAAAATTCCATAAAAACTCGAAAATACTTAAAAATACTCAAAAATACTTTGTAGATGTATTTATACTCGTAAATATCAATAAATTAATGAGTTATATGTAAACAATGTAATATATGTATATAATGTACAAAATTAACTTATATATGTATTATATGTATTTAAATAAATATTTATGTTGAGTTATTGTATATATATTAATTATATAATTATCTATTAATTTATAATACATTATATGTACATGTATTTAGATAATTATAAATAAATATGTAAACTTGTATAATTATCTCCACAACTATATATACATATTTAAGCACTTATTATATACTGTATTATATGTTTATATTTATTTATTTGTTTATTTATTGTAGGTAATTAAGTTATTAAGTTAAATAGATAAATTATTAAGTTAAAATAAAATAAATTAGTAATTTAAGTTATTACTAAAGTAACTTATAGTGTATATTTGTATATAATAATTTTAAATATTTTCAACATATTTGTAATATCTTTATACTGTATAATAGTATTTATAACTAAATTATGGATACATTTATTAAAAATGTGTAAATAATTATATATAAATTAAAGTAAATGAACGAAAATAAATTAAAAATATGTAATAAATACCTTATCATGTATATGAACTAATTTATAATCCAATTGTATCATTAATTTATTGATTTGTACATTAATTAAGTATTTAATCTCTAATTAGATGTGTATAAATCACTAACTTCAAGTAAAT
Source organism: Thalassia testudinum (assembly GCA_037157565.1). NCBI lineage: Eukaryota > Viridiplantae > Streptophyta > Magnoliopsida > Alismatales > Hydrocharitaceae > Thalassia > Thalassia testudinum. The sequence continues at coordinate 35,775,661 of JAZHRO010000051.1, read as the reverse complement.
TTTAAATGTATTTAAATAAGTTATTATTATAAATTAACTATATGATTAAGTAGCCCTATGTGAGAGCTTTTCAACCATATATTTAATTTAGAGAAAGAACTTTAATTTGACCTGCAATTCGAGGCTCGAATTAAGCCGCGCTGGACGTGTTCCAATGCTGAATTCACGCTGAAATTGCCAGCATATGGTCCCACCCCGGTGCTTTTGAAGCGCCATAACCTGCATATAAGTCCTAGCGTCTGAGACCCTCTCGGTCGTCAGCGTTGAGTGTAAAGAAATGAGCATATATTGGTTCTCGATTTGCGAGCACGACTACGGGTGTGTGCGTGCGCACGTGCGTATGGGTGCGTGTGTGCGCTTGTAGGCGCATGGGTGTAGGCCCGGTATGAGCTTGGAATAAAAATGCATTATAATACACCTAATAGAGCTGTATTATATATAGCTATAGATCCCGTGAAAGGCTTGGGCCCACCCATTAACAACATTTTTACTAAGTGAGAATTAGTTGTGTAAGGTGTAAAAAACTTAGTGTATTCTATGTGTGTATGCGTGTTAGTGAGAAGTGTGTGTTACTTATGTATATATATACATGTATGTATAATATATGTATATATGTAGTGTATAACTACAGAGTCTAAGTATTTGTGTATAAATAAGGGTATTGTATATACTTTTACCTTAGTTTGTATGTATTTTTTCTAAGGTGTTTAGTGACATATATATATGTCACTGTACATATTATATATGTTAGTATAGATACTTGTATATGTTGGAATAACTTAGTTTAGTATATATTTGTAGTTATTTTTAATATAGTTGTATATAACTAACATAGAGTAGTTTTGATTAGCTTTTCATGCTTGTTTAATTGTAAATATGTTTGAGGCATTGAAATCAACATTAATTAATTCATTCTGTATTTAATTAATTGATTCATTCATTCGTTGATTAATTAATTTATTTGTAAATAGGCTTGATGTTTTTGGAATAAAAGAGTATTTTTTGATAATAGAGAGTGATGCATATCAATAACTGATTCTTAGTGAACGACTTGAAATAAATCATTAAAAATTATGTAAGTAAATAATGTTTGAACAAATGTCTGGATTGTGACTATACTATAATAATGAGACATAATTAACAAGCAATCTAGATGGGCATCAATAGATCTATAGGAATTAGGGAGGAATACCATGATGGCTTACACGTGATGGGGAGTTATCATGGATTATCTATCTCCTCATCCTGCTAAAAGCCTCTAGTTTTTACTTTTACGGAAAGGCCTTTAGTTTTTTAAGCTTTGTTATCTTGACTTTTGGAGCTTGATGTGCTTTTTCTTCTCTCCCTTCTTTTTCTTCTTCTTTTGGTAATCTTTTTAAATATGCTTTTGTACCTTTCTTTTATAGGGAAGGAGGAGGTTGGAATGTGCTCCTAGGCTCTTGGTACTACTCTTGTTAGTTTGCTATTGACTTATCTTGGTCTTCCCTTAAAAGGGAAGCAGAGTAGTGTTGGTGATTGGGTTGCCTTTGGTTGAAAAGAAAGGTTTTCAATGTTGATTTCGATGTTGATTCAATGATTTTGAAAATATTAATTTTGGAGGAATGCTAAGGAAATGACGGAATTTTGACACTTGCAAAAATAAGTATTTTGGAGGATGTTGGAGGCATGCCGAGAAAATCTTTGAATTTTATCATAATGATTATAATTTTATTAAATTCATATAATTATGCTTTCAATACTTGAAAAACTTGAACATTAACCCAATTAAAACTATTTAAGCATTAAATCTCAATATCTAATGATCTAACTTTATAGAACATATAGATCAAATAATCATAAAACTTGTTAGCCTACCATAAACTCATGAATCTACAAATGTAATCCTTAAAACCTGTGATAGGGTCAATCAATCCAGAGATTGTACCTTAAATCTAGGTTAAAAATAAGAATCAAATACTATTTAACTTTAAAGAAACTAAAATACCATAAGTTCCAACAAACAAAGAGAGAACCCTTGAAAGAATACTTATTTCCTCAACATGCAATAACAATAATATATAGAAATAGATTATTGAGCTACCCATGTCGACCTAAAAATGTGGAAACAAAACAACCTAAAAATTGTACATAATGTCACCTATTTTGCAAAAATTGTCAACATACTATTAAAAATTGGCAAACTGTCATAGGCATTTTTTGCATTTTGACATGTGTGCTAATATGGCCCTACATTAGAAAAAAGTCATTTTGTCGGCATGCTGTAGGCATTCAGAACATTGTTGAAAAGTTGGAAAGACGACTCGTAGGATGGAGCGGCAGGTTGTTGTTTAGAGGGGGTGTTTGGTGTTGTTGAAGTCTTGGGCATCTGTGTTTGCACACCAAAAATACACCAGTAAATATGCCATCTTAAGTTATTCCCTAGCACTGCCATTGCATAATTGCATTTGTAAATAGACGACTGCATGCATTTATAGAGAGGGGAGGAGAGTGTGAATAATTGGCCACCCATTCCACTACCATTACGTAACATCTTCATTAAGTGCGGCATTGCAATCACCATTTTTCTCTTTTTTATTTACTTTGTATTTTTCTTCTCGTGCAGCTGTAGGGCATGGGGCATGCATGCACCTCTTCGCGCCTCACCTCCTACCAACAACATGGCAGGGTGTGTGCTGCCAGCAGCATGGCGGTGGTTGCCTTCTCCTCTTTATAATGCCTTGCCCTCTCCCTTGTGCAAGGAAGCCCTTACACACACCTACAGGCACTCTCATCCACCGTCAGGCCAAACTCCTCCCCTCTCCCTCTCCATACACAGTATCTCTTCTCGCTGAGAAGAGACACACTGTGGGCAGGAGAAAACCCATATTGGTAGTAGACCATCACTATGAGTTCCACCACCGCCCAGCTCCTTCGTGAGCAGGTGGGTGTGGTGGATTCGCCTTTTGTTTTCATCGATGTTTGCCTTCTCTGCCATTGCCAGAGCTTCAAGCTCAGAAGCTCCAGCAACACGCACGCCGGCCTGCAGCACCGCCGGCCACCGCACACGCACTTGTAGGACGTGCGGATCCTCTTTCCTCATGCGCAGGCGCTTCCCAACGTGCCCGCGCATGCAAAACCGGCCGCTACCGGTCTCCAGACCACGCGCGCACTGTAGTGCACTATAGCACGCGGTCTGCGTGACACTGTAGCCATCAGCTCTCTTCTTACTTAGCTGGTGGCTTTGGCGCTCTCTCTCCTCTGCGCCACCTTCTCCAGCCAGTCTCCAGCATCTGCGCCTGCACCCGCCCGCAGTGCTGCGCGTTGTGCTACGCAGCTCGCTGCGCTGCGTTCACCCACACCCGCCAGCGCACGAAGAAAGCGCATGCGCTCCCTCCAGCGCACCGTGCGCGCTCTTCCTCCGTCGCCCGCGCCTCCTCACGCATCAGACGACGGGGCTGCACAGCAGACGGCTTATCTGCTGCGCTCCCCCTCCTCAGCCTGTACACGCACACCCACTTGTACACACACTCGTACTCTCTCATACACGCTTGTACACACTCACACACACCCTTATACACTCACACCTACACACACACATATATATATTCGCTCACATACATACATACATACATACATACATATATATATATATATATATATATATCCACCTACCCATATCCATATATACACTTCACCACCTACACTCCCATGCACTAGTCACTCCACCATGCATCATATCGCAGGAATATTTACACCAGTTGCTGATATTCCCCGATATCCGTGCAAAGCAAGCGCTTTCACACACACTCCCACACATCCGCCCCACACTCCATGCGGCACTCTGTCTTGTTGGTTGCGTCTTACTAGACGTGGACCAACTTGACACTATGCTACACTCCATTTTCACTTCCACCTCCACCCCTATATATAATATATAACTATATACATATATATATATACTGTATCTACTATATATCTATACATATACTAAGCTAAGTATTTCTTTCTTTTCTAGCAACCTACCTTGTTTTCATTTATCTTTTATTTCTTGCTATTAAAAAGATAAAAAAAAGAGTAAAAGAGAAAAGTTAATTCTTGTCCTGTAGGTACTCGGTCTTACGAATAACAGGACCAATTTTTGGAAACCCCAAATTGTCTATAAGCCAAGAACCATTTGGCTCAAGGCCAAGGACTGAAGTTTGAGGGTGTACCTCAAGGACAACATTATTACCAACAAAAATCTAAAAATAGAAAAAAACCAAAAACATAGTAATCACAAGGAATAGATACGTTTTAGGAAAGGCGTAGAAACTCCTTGACCTTCAAATTCTCACCTTCCTAAGATTGACCCTGGGTCTAAAAGCGACCAAGATAAAATCAAGTAGGCCAGGTTAAAAATTTTGTGAAGCTGGTTAGACTCGATTTTAGGTTATTCCACTATACTAATTTCAACGATAACATCATTTGGTGGTTGATCCTTGTGTGGTATATCATTTTGGTGATTGGGAGCACTTGAATTGAAGTGCTTTGGCTCCCTTTCACACTGACCTAAAATAGACTCGTGCATCCACACATAGAAATTTCCATCTAAGGAAGCCCATTGCAATTTTAACGTGCATTAACTAATTCACATTGAAGATGGGTTTGTTGGGCATAAAAGAACTTGTGTTTTATCAAAACCTGGAGATTGGTTGAATTGGTAACTCAGTGGAATCCTAAAATCCATAGTACTTAAGGCTGAAATTTTAAAAATCATTCACCATCTAAAACTCCAAATCTGGGAGATTTCCCCGTTGCATGCTTGGTTTACACATTTTTAAAATCAACGCACTTGGACATTACCCGTATACAACGCCCTTCACATTCCTAGAGCACTTGATCCTAAGCCTCTAAATTAAAACTGGTAGCAACTAGACCCCTATTAAGGATTGGAGGTTTAACTACCTACGTGTAGCGCCTACGTGCTGGTGTGGGTTCCCGCATGCTATCCGGTGTCTAAGACTAGGGCAAACGGCCTTTCAATCTAGCCCGGTGGTTCCGCGGTGCTCTCATTTGGTTTTGTAGGTTGTGATAGGAGGTAACTTAAATCTGTAGGTCTAAGGGCACATTGTAGAGGTTAGGAAATTGATTGCTTTGATTTGTCATCAAGTGTACCTTTACGGCGTCATTTCTCTCATCCCCTTTTCTCTTCTTATCTCCCCAATTCTTCCTGCGGTAATGCATGTTTGGGAGGTCACAAAACCCTAAATTATTTGAATTTTCTGATAATTCTAGAAGGATAGAAACTGATTCGTCATCCTCCTCCACAAACATGGCTGCACGCCCACCCCCAAATCCCGAGGGAGGAAACCTCCCCCTCAAATCCCACCAGGTGGTGGTGGAGCCGTAGACCCCATAACCCGCCTCCAAGCCCAAATAGAAATGTATAAAGAGCAGATTGAAGCCATTAGAGAAACCTTGGAGGAAATGCAGAACCCTCCCGAACGGGAGGAGCCTAGGTCTCTTAGCTCTTATCAAAATCCTGCTGCTACAGAGACCATAGGACAAATTCGAGTCCCCATGGGCGGGGACGATTTTGAATTGAAACCCAATGTCATTGGCCTAATTAACTTTCACTTCCATGGTCTTGCAAGTGAAGATCCTTTTCTCCTTTTGGAAGACTTAACCCGATTAGCTGAAATTGTTAAACCAAGAAACATCGAGTTATCAATTGTCCTCATGAAAATGTTCCCGTTTTCGTTGCGGGATAAAGCGTTGCAATGGCTGCGCACCCTTGGGAGAACCATCCATTCTTGGGAAGAGATGCGAACAGCATTTCTCAGGAAATTCTTCCCAATCAGGCGAACCAATGCGCTTCGCCGGGCTATAACTTCTTTCACGCAACAAAACGGCGAGCAGTTTCATGAGGCTTGGGAAAGGTATAATGACATCCTCCGGAAGTGTCTGCACCACAGTCTGCCTAAGTGGCATATAGTCCATATTTTTGATTATGGGCTAAATGAAACTTTGAAGCAGCTTGCAGATGCTTCCTGCGGAGGGAATTTCATGAATAAAGACGAGAATGGAGCATTTGAATTATTTGAGAACATGAGTGAAAATTCAATGAACATTGCCTCCATTGTCACCTTTAATCGTACCAGCCTACCCCGCAATGTTCACGAAGTTGACACGGAACCCTCCCATTCATCCACAGATCTTAATCTTGTTGCACAAAAATTGGATGAAGTCTCTATCGTGCACAAGAAGCTGGACGAGCTTCTGGCCAATCCCGCCCATTCTATGGCAAACACCTCCACCTCACCACTTCGTCACAATCCTAATCCTTCCAATGCTAGGCTTATTCCCAAAAACCCCATGAGACCGTCCTTACCGAGTATCGCACCGAGAGATTCGGTGAGTCATGTGGATCTGGCTTCTGCAAGCCAGTATTTCGACACGGAGAACCAAGCCTCTGTGTGCTCGGATGCATATTTACATGCCAACTCGTCTTCTAGCTTAGAAGACGCTTGCGCCCTGAGGAACAACCCGTTCTCTGCTACTTATAACCTAGGGTGGCGAAATCATCCTAACTTCGCATGGTCTAGTAACCCGCAGCACCAAAACCCTGCGGGTGGGCTAATGCGACCATCCGCACCCGTCATCCCAAGGACCCAGTCTAATCTTGTGGCAAATTCGGCATTGGGTCCTTGCATTCCGCAAACAGAACACGCATCAAGTCCTCTTAATAAACTGATGCGAATGGTGACGGAAATGTCTAAGCGTCATGAAGAAAACATAACCTCTCTTCAGAACCAATTGGTGCAGTAGAATGCTGAGATCAGTCAATTATGCATGGCGACTTGATCTCAAGGCAGTCTTCCTTCCCAACCTGTTCCTAACCCACGAAATTTTGTACCCCGTGGTCCTCAACCACAGGTACGCCCTTCTCAGGGGCAGGTTCAACAGATTCTGCAAGCTCCGAGCATTCCACCGGGATTTCTGGCTAATCCCGCAGCAGCACTTCACCCTTATGTCCCTATTATGAACCCTCCTCCGCCTTATGATCCCACTAGACCTGCGACGTCCAATGCGATTACTACGAGGAGTGGTAAGCAAACCGTCGATCCTCCTCGACCTGATCCTGGCCCATCTTTTTCATTGCCCACTCATTCGGGATGTGCATCGCATTCTCGTGAGGACATGCACCCAAGCTAGTGCCAGAATCAGTCCCATTCCCTGAGGCTTTATTGAGGGAGCCAAAAGGCAAGAAAAAGGATACGCAGGCCTTTGATAACCTGCGTAATTTATTTAGGGATGTTGAAATCAAAGTACCCCTGTTGGAGGCTATTGACAATATACCAACTGTCGCTCGATCTTTCAAAGACTACACTACACCCAGGCGATAGTCAAAGAAAACAAAGAATCCGGTGGTTCTCTCGCCTCATGCGAGTTGTGGTATGCTGTCAAATCTACCACCGAAGTAGAAAGATCCGGGCACACCGCTTATTTCTTGTAGCATCCAAGGCTGCAATTTTAACCGTGCTGCTCGATCTAGGATCTTCCATTAATCTTATACCAACCATCATGCTCGAGAAATTTGCCCTTGGAAATCTGAAACCCACCCTTGTCACGTTACAGTTAGCAGATCGTTCATCAAAATACCGAAGGGTGTGGTGGAAGACGTGGTGGTTAGGGTCAACAGTCTCCGTTTTCCTGTTGACTTCCTTATTTTGGATATGGAAGTTCCTAGCTTACTTTCTGATTATCCGATCATTCTTGGTCGACCTTTCTTGGCCACTGCCCGCACTCATATCGATTGTGAGTCGGGCTGTATTGAGATTGACGTTGGCTCTAAGAAGCTCAAGCTAAACATTTTCAAGGCAGCCAGGAATTTTGATTGCAATTGCATTGAGGATGACACGTCTGACGAGGACATGGCCGTCAGCGTGTGTATCGGACTTACAGGGACCTATTCTGATTGTTATGGATTGCCCTTGAACACAGATCATCGCCTGACTGACACATATTGTGACCTTCTCTCATCCCTCCCCTTACCCGTATCTTCTCCTGACCAGACTTCTGACGAGGTTTTCTCCGCTTCTCATACCTCGTGGTCTGAGTCATATTCAGGCTACTCACCGTCGGTCCACCCTCTTGAAGAACGGATTGCCCTTTCTTTCCTACCAAATCAGGTGGAAATGCGACTCCACACTGGGACCTTGAGCCCACATACTGATCACTGGGGCTATCCCTTTTTGGATCCATTAATCCAAGATGCCCCTCTTCTTGGCCAATCTGAGGGCCAACTTCTTCCTCCTACCTTTCTTTCTTCTGATCCGCTTAGGACACTCTTGTCCTAAGAAATGCCAAATCTTTCACCATCCACTCCCGAGCTGAAAGAGCTGCCTGACACGCTTAAGTATGTTTTCTTGGGACCAAATGAAACACTCCCCGTAATCATTAGTTCAAAATTGACCAGGGAGTAGGAGTGCAAACTAACAAAGGTCCTTATGGAACACAAGGCAGGCATTGGATGGTCCTCATCTGACCTAACTGGCATTAGCCCCTCCTACTGCACTCATATTATATATACAGAGGAGGAGGCTCGACCTTCCCGCGAGATGCAGCGACGTCTCAACCCTAACATGCGGGAGGTCGTTAAAAAGGAAATCATTAAGTGGCTTGATGCAAGTATAATCTACCCGATCAGCGATAGCCCCTGGGTGAGCCCGATTCATGTCGTGCCCAAAAAGGCGGGACTCGCCATCCATGTCAATGACAGGGGCAAATCCATTGCTACACGCACTCCTACATCTTGGAGAGTGTGTGTAGACTATAGGAAACTGAATGCTGCAACTAAGAAATATCACTTTCTGCTACCTTTTATTGACCAAATCCTGGAGCGGTTAACGGGAAATAAATTTTTCTGTTTCCTGGATGGATTCTCTGGATATAACCAGGTGGCAATTGACCCCCAAGACCAAGAGAAAACCACCTTTACCTGCCCCTTCGGTACCTTCGCATTTAGAAGGATGCCTTTCGAACTTTGTAACGCGCCAGCAACTTTCCAAAGATGTATGCTTGCGATATTCCATGACATGGTAGGTGACTTCCTTGAGGTCTTCGTGGATGACTTTTTGGTCTTCGGACCTTCATTTGATGACTGTCTTGCCAACCTGACCCGTATCCTTCGGAGATGTATTGATGTAAACCTCGTGCTTTCTTGGGAAAAAAGTCATTTTATGGTACACGAGGGAATTGTTCTCGGGCATATCATCTCTGATAGGGGTATTGAGGTTGACAGATCTAAGCTTGATGTGATTGCTGATTTACCTGTGCCTGGCTCTGTCAAGAAAATCCACTCCTTCTTGGGACACGTTGGTTTCTATAGGAGATTCATCAAAGACTTCTCCAAGATTTCTAGACCTTTAACTCATCTCCTATCGACCGACGTACCCTTTGATATGGGCCTCGACTGCATACGAGTATTCACGCAGCTGCGCGATACTATCACCAAGGCCCCTGTTCTCCAGCCACCTGACTGGTCCCTCGACTTTAAACTCATGTGTGACGCTTCCGACCTTGTAGTCAAAGCCATCCTGGGACAAAGACGCGATAGACACCCCTTCGTGGTGTACTACACCAGTAAGACGTTGGACAAGGCCCAGCGTAATTATACAACCACTAAAAAAGAACTACTGACGGTCGTCTTTGGGCTGGAGAAATTCTACTCTTACCTTCTGGGCTCTCATGTTCTTGTATTCACTGACCACGCGGCCATCCGCCATCTCATGCACAAGAAGGATGCCAAGCCTTGACTAATTCGTTGGATCCTTCTGCTCCAAGAATTTGACATTGAGATCTGTGATAAGGTCGGAGCCCAAAATGTTGTAGCTGATCATCTCTCGAGACTGGACCCTAACCACATTGGGCTTACCCTGCCGATCAATGAGGTTTTTCCTGATGAGCACCTATTGGCAATTAATGTGGCAAGTGGATCTTGGTATGCCGACATTGCCAATTACCTTGCTTCTGGTTCCCTTCCATGTGGCTGGCCTAAAAATCAGTGTGAGCGTCTCATCGCAGAAGCAAAGTACTATTTCTGGGATAATCCACTACTTTTTCGAATAGGTGCTGACCAGATCATCCGTCGCTGTATTCCTGACAGCGAATTCCCCAGTGTGCTATCCTTCTGTCACGATCAGGCTTGCGGAGGCCATTTTTCTGGGAGAAAAACTGCAACCAAGTTGTTGCAATGTGGGTTTTTTTGGCGCTCCCTTCACAAGGATGCACACAATTATGCCAAACATTGCACTAGGTGTCAGTCGTTGGGGTCAATGTCACATCATGACATGATGCCCTTGCTACCCATCCTAGCTGTCGAAATCTTTGACATTTGGGTAATCGATTTCATGGGTCCCTTTCCTCTTTCCAACGGCTTTGAGTACATCCTCATTGCTGTTGATTATGTTTCGAAATGGATCAAGGCTATTCCCATGTGCCATGCTGACCATGTCGTATCTACTCGATTTGCCAAAGACCACATTTTTGCACGTTTTGGGATCCCTCGAGCCATTATCTCTGATGGAGGAAGTCATTTTACCCATGCTTCTTTTCGGGCACTTCTAAGGAAATATGGGGTTCACCATTGTATCGCATCTCCGTATCATCCTCAAACGAACGGCCAGGCTGAGGTGTCGAAC